>OU565285.1:11191529-12562872 GCA_913789915.3 Sphecodes monilicornis | reverse complement strand
ATCTACCTTTTTATATCTTGGATTTCACTATTTCTATTGTTTAATGCCTCATTTGTCTTCAATACTTTAAGACTGTAACGATTTAATGCAACGTGTACCTTATAGTACATTAAGTACACGAAGGGTTAAATACATTTACTCGTTTATACTATGAAAGCTTAACCCTCGCGCATTGCTCTAGTAAAAATTCATCCATTTTCTAAATTAGATACTTTCAAATTTTTTATTTATATACAATTGTGTTTTGATTATGTATTAGTTCAAACTATGAGGTTACGAATAGAACACAGATGGTCAAATGGATGTGTAAAATGGAAATAGATAAAAATTACGAAGAAAATATTTCATACAACTATTTCTGAAAAGCATTTGAGAATTAAAATAATTTACAGACTGCGGATTTTCTGTATTTATAACAAGAACAAATAGCTACAGTTATAGTATTATCGATTTACTAAAATTATTATTAAAGGAAGAAAGACAGAAAATCCTATTTAACTCAAGAGTCTAGCAACAGGTGCATGCAATTTTTATTCTGCATAAAGAATTGCAACTTAGTACATAATTAATTTATTCGGAATCATTTCATACAATCTTCGGTAATTATTTACATTAGGGGCTTCCTCACCGATTTTGATGACCTTGAAATATGTTGTCAAGGTCATCATTCTGAACAACTTTTCCCTATACATGTTACCGCCGCTCGGTTTTAGTTTTCGAGATATTCGCAAAAAACTATTGCTAATAATGTATTGAATTTTCTCTCTTGGATTTTCGTATACTAGCATAGGCAATTACTTAACAGCGTTCGTAACGTATTCTGCTTCTTACAAATGTTATGTTCACGGCCAGCCCTCTCCGCTCCCTCCACGACCTAACCACAACTCATTCTATTCACATGATTTTTCCATTACTAGATCAAATTCTGGATGATAGCTACAATGCAAAGATTATGCGAATAGAATGAGTTGTAGTTAGATCGTGGAGGGGGCAGAGCGGGTCGGCCGTTAGGCGTGAGACCCTGTTTTCTCTCTCATTTCCACAGCATGTTTCCCAGAAAAAAGTAAACAGACACCGCGCCGGAACAGGCTTACGTTGCCATCGAGCGTGCAAGAATCAGTGTTGGCAGTGATGCCAGAATCGTGGAACCGAGGAACTTGCCCCTCCGGTGGATCCTCCGGCTGGACCCCCCACTCTGACGTACCGTCGTCGCCTTACGTTGTTTCTTACCGCGCACGCGCTACATACAAGCGTACCTCGACGCCGTCGAGTCGAATAGGCAGCTCACACGGACAGACTAGAGGTACGCTTGTGTATAGCGCGTGCGCAGTAAGAAACAACGTAAGGCGACGACGGTACGTCAGAGTGGGGGGTCCAGCCGGAGGATCCACCGGAGGGGCAAGTTCCTCGGTTCCACGATTCTGGCATCACTGAGTGTTGGGTTATGGTCCATCTTTTCTCGCGCATGCGCGGCCAAAACAGTAACGTATCTATATTATGATGACGATGAGATAGTGGAGCCCTAAGACAGTTATATTGGCGGGAAAATATCGAAACAATCTATTCGGGACAAAAAGACTTCAGGACGTGTCCTACGAGTTACAAAATATACACAAATACACATGTTATACATTCATATTTTAGAATCAAATCATACTAATTTTTTAAAATTCTGCTGGGTGCTCAAGGTACCCCATTTTATCGAGAATCTTGCTTTACTGAGGCCAAAATCACCGCGCATGCGCGAGAAAAGATGGACCATATCCCAACACTGGCAAGAATACGGAAAATTCAATACAGTATTAGCAACAGTTTTTTGCGAATATCTCGGAAACTAAAACCGAGCGGCGGTAACATGTATAGGAAAAAGTTGTTCAGAATGATGACCTTGACAACATATTTCAACGTCATCAAAATCGGTGAGGAGCCCCTAATGTAAATAATTACCCAATCTTCTATCACTTATAAAGGAACAAAACGAGGAGACAGTCCAGCAAATGAAAAAATCTTCAGGATGCATCATCTACAATCCCGAAGAACCGACTGTTCACAATTGTTGTGCAACGCAACAGAGAAACACAGACGAGAACCGTGTTTTATGAACTTATAATGCTATAATTCTGGGGGAATCGTATCGATCGAGGTCGAAGCTGATCTTCCTTTCAAAGAATCTCACCGACGCGACGCGCGTAACCAGGCGTGTCGTGCTTTGATCGCCGCGCGCGATCTACACGATTTTTAACGGGAAAGGTATCATTAGGCTCTCACGCCCGAACGGTTTGTCCCCGCTTAAGAATTTATCAGTTGCCGCAAATAAAAGAGCCGGGCCGAGTAACACGAAACTTTATGTATGTCCGGTAAAAGAGACCGCACGTAACGTGAAATACCCGATTTCAATGAAGCGATAGAAAATGTCTAAGAATCCGGATAATTGGGACCGTGATGCAACAAAGACACGCTAAAGAAGCAAGGCTTGGGAAAAATAGATTATTGAAATAGATGAATAGTAATGAATATTTTTATTATTTCAAGCGATACAAGATTTGGCAAATGAGTTCTTTTTTAAAATCAATAATATAATACATTTATTTTGATTATGAATAACTGAAAATATTTCACGAAAGGCCCACATAAAAATGTTGTAACAACCACTTTTAATATTTCCTCTGCAATTCCGGTCAATTGCAATTTTTTAAATATTTTTTTCCTTGCCATGTAGCAAACTAATTGTTCTAATTTCTCAAAACAAAACCAAGTTATATAGTCCAATACTAAAAATGTTATCGTCTTTTTAAAAGTGTAGGAATGTTACTGTGGGCCACTGTATATTTTTTAAGTTAATGAAGTAACTAAAGAAAGAAGGAAATTTCTACAGTATTTCATCGATAATTGTCCACAACACGGGTCTGCGGAGGGACAATTACGCCGGAGGGATATCATTGTTTGAGGTTTGCCGAACGTGGAGAAGGAAGCCGAGCTCGAGAGGCCTCGGTCACCGAGAAATGTAAACATACCTGATCCGAATTTCCAACTTCTTTATTAATCATTATTTTTTTATGGGACTTCGATGACCATATTTGTGGTATAAATAAAAATGATACCAAATATGATATAATTCCGATGATATTTACTTGTGTAATCGACGATTAAAGTTTCGGGCGCGAGGAAGGATATCATCGGAATTATATCATATTTGGTATCATTTTTATTAGAAAAATGCCACAAATATGGTCATCGAAGTCCCATAAAAAAATAATGAATAATAAAGAAGTTGGAAATTCGGATTAGTGTGGTCTCACCGATATACCCGAGCCGCATAGATTTCTCGGCGACCGAGGCCTCTCGAGCTTCACGGCCCCTCAAGGGGGTACACCCCGCACTAGTGGGGATATCTCAGGGACAATTCTGTCGGACACATTTGGGACAATTACCGGTGAAATACTGTACTTTGTTCCTGTGTACTGTAAATTATGCAGACAATTTTTATTTTGCATAAAGATCAGTAGTCTATTTATAATATATAAAGAAGAATTTATTTTAAGTAAATAAAATGACTTTTTTAGTTCTTTAATATCAATATTTACGTATCTTACAGACGAATAAAACCCGTGATTTAATAATAACTGCTAAACACTCTTGAATAAAAATGTTGCATAGCTATACATTTCTAGTAATTAAGAATTTTCTGCATTTTTAAAATATTAAAAAGGTACCTGGTATCACAAAGTGTAAAGAAAATGGCAGCGGAAGTTTTCCACGGTGTCCGATTACGTTCAGGAACGAGATGAAAAGAGGGAAACGGTATAGCATTCGTGAAGGTGAGATACGATCAGGTGCTCGAGAGTAAAAAGATCGCAGGTGTGAGACGTGATCCGCCAACGATTGAGATTCAAAACGCAGTGTGTAATTCGCGAACACCATACACGCCGTTCAACGACGTGTATAATCTGCGCCGGGTGTGAGATGCAACTAACAAGATAAATGTCGTATTATTTGTGACGCACGCATTTATCCGTGTTCACTCGTGTGTTACAATAACAATGGAAATTAATCTGTTTATCGACGTGGACGACGATGCCCCGCGGATCGGCTGACAACCGTATCAAATATTATTCGCGAAATCAGTAGATGATGCAAATGGATCCACGACTACTTGGAACATGAATTATGAGCTGGCTGTGATTCTTCGTGTAAGTTTAGATTGCTGTCACGTGTAGCTACGTAATAACGATAATTTTATGGTTTATAGTAATTTTCTCCAAATTTTTCTCATGTTTCTTTTGAAAAATTATAATACCGCCTCGAATTACTGTTTCTGGGGTAATTTTATTTTGTTTCATACTTGCGATATAAAAACGTGAATCAGAAGCTTTAGACCGAAAACTTCAAATTTATTCCATGATATACTAAAGTGTGATTGTCCATACAAAGAAGTGTATTATTTGACCTGTCTTACCACTTTGTTTACCACGTTGACACCTAACCTCACTTTTCCTACTCTCCGAGCTATCAGCCTTCCATCCTTCTCCCTTATCTATTTCTTCGTGTCCCTACTCCAACGTTCCAGCCCCTCGCTTTCTCACTTTGCTTTTCCATAATTACCTACTTCAATTACCTTTATTACTCTATGAATTCCTTCCTCACACATTCCCCAACATTCACACCGCACGCCCTCTAGCCAAGTCCCTCCATATAAAGAAGTATACTATTGACTTTAAAAAATAAAGTGATATTTGTATAATTTGTTGGTTAAACGAAAAATTACTGATAAGTAAACTGCAGATTTTATGCATTTATGATAATAATAAGTAAGTAAAATTTAAAATAGTGGAAATATTAAAAGGTGTTAAGGATATGACTATACCATTTTCAACTAATTAGAGTATATTGAAGAAGAAAAGAAGTTTCTATTTGGCTCCTGTTTCTTGCGATCCACTAGAAACTATTGAAAATGAAAAAATGCCTCGAATAATCAAAATAATGTTCTAGAAAATTAAAGAGTCAAGTTTCATATATTGAATTCATAACTATTAATATTATAGTTACTTCTTCTAATTGTCACTCCACTACATATTTGTAAAATATGCAGATTGCATAAAGAAGAAAACGAAGCCGTAGATCATTGCAGACTGAGATGCAAAAAGCTGAAATTAGAAAAGAAGATGAACAGTGATGATACTTGAAGAGAGATAAAGAAGAGGCTGAATAAGCACGACAAAGAGGAGGTGGCAGAATGTGAAGAAGACCAGTGAAAGGAAAGCAGAAAAAGAAAGGAAAGAAATGAGAGCAAAAGAAAAGTAAAGAAAGAAGGCGAGAAAGAGAGCACGATGTGGAGCACAGTACAAAGACTAGTGCAATACAAAAGTCATAAAGTTAATTAATTAGCACTAAGAGCATTTACGGAGCAATAAAAGTCACCATTTTACGTTATTTCACAAAGACAACAAGAATGCACTAAATCAATCGTTTTACAATTGTTATTGTAATGTACAGTTGATCCAAAAAGTACTTAAACACTAAATTTCCGATTCTCGAGAAATTGTCGATATTTGAACTGTGATAATTTCGTTAAAAAATAGTACAATAATAAATTTGGAGTCTTTTTAAAGCTCTAAGCTATAAAACCTCCTTCAGCTTTAAAACCCAGACCTATTTTTGTCATAAATGCATAAAATCCGTAATCTGGAAATAACACACTGTACTCGTTGCTGCAAATTACAAATAAACTGGTTTAACACTAGGTCTCGGAGTACTAAAACGGACCAATTTAAATTAGTTTATAAAAATAAACAACAATGTGTCTATCCATTTTTTTATCCATTATTTTTGTTAAACAATTCCTCATGGATGTACTTTTACAATCGCAATAAAAGTAAATTAAAATTCTTAGAACGCATCAGTTTGACGCGTTCAATGAGGTATAAATAAATAAACTATATTGACTTATAAAGATTCATCAAAATCGAAGGAAGATCGTTGCATAACACCCTCATGCGATAAAAAAGTTTTGGCCACGATGGCACAATCACGTTGCCAACGCAACTCTCACTCATAAGGGAACATATTCAGATGCGAAAATCCGATTATGATGAAACTTATGGGAGCTTATAGTTCTTCGAAAAATATTTGACACGTGTTTTTTTTTATCGGCAACCATCCACTTTGAAGGGAAGAAAACAGTCCTCAAAGTTGGGGGTCAAAACCATATTTTTTGAGATATCTCGGAAACCAGAGGTCAAAAAAATTTGAATTTTTTTAAAAATTGTGTGTTTTTCAATGGGAAATGTAGTCGCGCAAGAAAATTTTAACAAAAGTTTTTTGTTTAAACAATATATTAAAAATTTGATTTTTTTTGCAGTTTCTTTTATTTTTTGTTGGTTAATTTTAATGTAAACTTTTGTTAAAATTTTCTTGCGCGACTAAATTTCCCATTGAAAAACACACAATTTTTTAAAAAATTCAAATTTTTTTGACCTCTGGTTTCCGAGATATCTCAAAAAATATGGTTTTGACCCCCAACTTTGAGGGCTGTTTTCTTCCCTTCAAAGTGGATGGTTGCCGATAAAAAAAAACACGTGTCAAATATTTTTCAAAGAACTATAAGCTCTCATAAGTTTCATCATAATCGGATTTTCGCATCTGAATATGTTCCCTTGTCAGATATATTTAAAAATAATTCTTTTTTTTGGTTTTATTAAAAATAGTGCACAGCAAACGCAATTCCCTTGATAATGAACCGCACCTGGATCGAAACGTTGGGTATTAAATAAATTGCAAAATTGTTGTCTAATTTCAAAAAAGATCGAACCTTGCGCCAGTAACATCTTCTCTAACATAACTCTCATACGATTATGTGCACGCGACATCCATCGGCCGTCAAAGTATGATCCACTTCAGCGAATTAAGAAAAAAGGAAACGGATTAATCTACCAATGAACGAAACGATGCCATGGGTGACTATATTGACCCTAAGTGTTGCAAAAGCTTGAAGAATCGTAATGGGGCTGTATCCGCGGAAACGAGCTTCAAGTTCACTCCGAGTGGGAGGCGCATGGGAATGCAGTCGGCAGAGACAAGCCAAGACCAGGCTTCCTTCGCATGATAAACGACCAGTGTCTATCTTCACCTGCCCACGTAACGTTAATGCAGTCAATTACCGGCTAAAGTGATTCGGCCGGAGCCATAATTCTTTTTCGATCGAGCACGCCGATCGAAATTACCGACATCGGAGAGCGATTACGCGCCCGCGCGCAAACATGTTACATGGAAAACTGAGGATCCGGTGATGTGCAAGTTGAAACTGCAAGTTCCAGCAAGAGTACTCTCGGTTTTCTCGTATTTGACCCTTAACACGTTCACTGCCATATCATCCACATATGGGTAATGGAATTATTTTTCCAGTTTGAAAAATGAATTTTTACACTATTATATTCAGTATACCAAATTTGGTTAAGATCTAGAAAATGCAAGAAGACTAAAGAACTACAAACTTTTAAATTTTTATTTTGTTGAATGCATTACATTGCTTTTATGGCATTTTTGTGGTTGCTGCTTTGTCAATTAAATTTTTAAGGGGGAAGGAAACTAAATTTATGTAAAATTTTTATTTAAAAAATTTTAGAGAGGGAAAGTCAATTTCTCATGTAAGGACAGTGAAAGCAAGAGATTTTTAAGAATTTTATTTAGAATAACTATTGTATATATGAGAAATATAATCGAAATTGTGTCGCGTTTGGATTCAATATATTGCACGCTTCTGGCGATTGATTGCGCACTTCTGCATGTAATTATTTACTTATATGTAGTTAACAATTAAAAATCAGAAATAAACGTTATTAATTTTGATGTACATATGTCTATTATAATTATATTATTTATTTTTGTATGAAATTCAACTTACGTCCGAAGTTGCGGAACCGAACCCCGTCGTAAGTCGAGAAGTGACTGTAATTGGAATTAAAAAAAATTTTTTTTTTATGAATTCTTCAACGATCGACCGGTTTTCATCACTATGGGGAAGGGAAAGCCATAGGCACTTGAGGGTGTCGTAAATTAGACCTTTCTTGGAACAGAGTCGAGGGCCAGCGACTGTTTGGCAACCGCAATACGGGATTTGTTCATAGGATCTACAGGGCGGTCTGTGCAACTTTCGCAGGTCGTAACTCCTTTGCAGCAGTATTAAAAATGAGAGAAAAACAAATGGTTCAAGGAGTATTAATTTCGTGAGACTATATATCTTTTACAAATGCAACGACACACAATTATTTCACAAAAAATATAGATAATATTAGATACAGTCACGAAAAAATATAATACTGTTACAGCTGTTACATTAACTTCTGGTTATACTCTTAAAAATTATTATAATAGACTGTGGATTTTTATGCGTAATAAATTATGCAAATATACCAAACTTATTATACAGGGCGTCCCATTTAAAATTCCCGGGGCAAATACCTCGAAAAATATGAACGATATGAAAGAATATTTTAAATAGAAGTCGTATGCGAGAGACGCATTACTATGCTGCTATTTATTCAACCTTGAGGTGACCTTGAAAGGATCTATATTATTATAGTGAGAGCCGCGTTCTCCATACATCAATAACTTCGTTATTCTTACGAATTTAAACAAATATTTTCGCAGATTTTAAGGACATGCTTAAAAAAGTGCAATAAAGAAAAATCGATATTTTCAAGATTCTAGATCAGAAGATCACTTTAAAACAATTCATCGTATAGTATGCTGATGTGACCACCCGTAACAAAACTCTTTCCTTTCTATTACTGTTGCTTTCTCCCACCCCTCTCATGTTCCCGTGCAGTAATTGCAATTCAAAAGTAATAAAAGCAATACATACACTTAGGTACTCGAGGGTTAAGCGATATGGGTGGGAGAGAAACGGTTCAGATGGTCAAGCGTTCCCGTTGAAAGCTAGTCCTTAAAAAGATTAACATGGCCGACTGAACGCGTAACGAAGCATGAACGGCGCTATATGTATAATATAATCTAATCTTCACGACCTCACACTAATGAGAATAAGCATATCTTTTTTGTTCTACGTATTATTGTCTGTCGTTTCTAAGAATAAAAATCCATAATACATCGTTTATCAAAGTTAATCGCCATCTTGTTTCCTTATAATTAAACCGCGGAGCTTTGCGCATTTATCGCGCATAAAAATCCTCAGAAGTAAAATACATAGTCGAATAGACTTTAATGCAGTTCCATTTCCCATTTCCATTTTCTTTCATTTACTGCGAGCGTCGAGGAGTGGCAGTTTTAATGTTCACTTTTTTTTGGAAAACGTAACCGCACTATATATTGTTACTCATGAATCATATATACAATCGTATTAATATTTAAACCAAATTAACGAATTATAAAATTTACAGATGTAAAATATGTAGAAAATACAAGAAGTTGTAAATACACTGCAGATTTTATGAACTTACGGTACAATTGCATAGGTGGAATACAAACCAGTAGAAACATTAGAGGCATTTAAAAATACTGTCAACTTATTTTTTATTTATTGACAAAAACCGCACCACAATCGTTCAAATAACCGGTTTCACATTTCTTATTTTATAATTATTGAAATTATAAAGATGCTTTCATTAGAAATTATTAAATAAATTTTTTCATTCGAGCACATATTGTTCCAACAACTGCGTGGAATCTAAAAAAATTCAGTCTTGTAATTTTTATGAAACAACGGTACGGTTGCTCGGTACGGTTAATGTTAAATCTTATAAGTTACATCTATTCAACTACTGTATGTTGCTACTTATAAATTACTTAGAAATTGCTATTCATAAATCTACTTAGAAATTTCTAATAGACAAACAAAATTTGAATAGACAGTACATAGCCACGTAAATATTCAGTTCACTTACCATTTCCATTGCGTGAATTATTCATAGTTAAATTCAATATTCAAATCTTCTATTTGGACATCCTATCCGCCTAGTGTAGTTCGGCCAATTATTGCATCAGACATTCGATCATTTTCACTAACTTTTACCGGAACGGTGGAACCGGTGATGTCACAAAGTACGTTACTCAATTTTGAAGCGAATAATATAATTTCACGAAGGAATTCACCATTTCCGGCCGGCGTCGCGTCGTTCAAACTTGATGAACAATTTACTCGAATTACGTAGTCCAGAACCTCGCTCCGCGACTTTTGACGGTACGCGATGTGTCTGGAAGAGACGTTCGTGTTCCCGTGGGAACTCGTTAAACTGGCAAACTTCAACGATCGGATCTGAATTTGTAAATATTTCCGATAACATTGACACGGTTTGTATTCACCTGGCCTGGATGATGATATCGAAGTGCCGCGAGTATCAACAATTTCATTCAATATTTCGCGGTTCCAGCTGCCGTTGGTTTACACTCGGTGTTTACACGAGCAACGCGAGGGAAAATCGAAGAATAGAAGCTATTTAAACGGGATCCCCATGCGGATACGATTATGGGTCTTGATAACTCAAAGAACTTGTATTTGTTTATAGACAATTTCCTGTAATACCATATGCTCGAAAATTAATCCTTGACCCTCTGCGACCTGATTATTTTTCAAAACTAGAAAATTACATATAACGTGAAAATAAATCTTTTGATTACGAAAACGCAGTAGAAAATGATATTGTGCGAAAATATGTCGATAAAATGATATAAAGCTTAAAAAAGGACTTCACCAGAAAATAATATATAGAATTGAAATGTAAATTGTTCTTATTATATGGAAATACAGAAATATTTCGTTGATTAAAGAAAATATGGAAAAACAGTAATTATGAATGTTGTCTTTCTCTTTTTATAATGAAAAAATGGAAAAACATCATTTTAAAGCTAACTTAACGTTCTTTAAATAGATTCTGAAGTATACCTTAATATATGTTTTTATTAAACTAAAATAACTTTTGTTTCTTTATTCATAGTTCCTTAAAAAAATGAATAATCAACTGAAAAGTACCATATAACGTAATGCAGATACTTATACTCTTTTTGAAGTATAATGATGTATAGTACAAATGATGGGAACTAACGAAGAAAATTGAAGAAATATTAACAAACATAATCTTGAAAAATTCGTAATGAAATGATTCATGAACACAATCAAAACATTTTCCAATAACAGATTTGCTCATTGTCCCCAGTAATCAGTTAATTTTAATAAAATTTAGAATGATTTTCGCAGGGGGAAGTAGGTATTTTAGAAATTAACAAATAGGAGTTCATTAATTTTATCCGAGTCAACATTTGTCCATAACATTTAATCGTAGGTGTAAACCTAGATTTGCAATGAACGAAGAATTTCTTTTTCCCATAGCAAATTATTAATGACGTAGCCTGAATGAACATAGTTGCGAAAGAAATCATTAGGTAAAGAGATAACAGTTCTTCGTAATCTGATGCAACAATATTGTAATAACGCAGATGATTGATGCTTATGTGAGAACTAAACCATCAACATTAACATTTTTAAAATTCTTTAAATTCCATGACCTTTAACCAACATATCCTACCATATGATACTATGAAAATAGCAATCGCAGCCTACTTTTAGCAAACAAAATTTAATCTCATAAACATAAACGAATAATATTCTGTTCTTATTATTTAAATTTGCAACTACAGTTCTATTTAGTATTTATTTATTATAAATAACTATTTTACAGCCTGAAAACTATAACATAAAACACACTGCTCTTTAATATTACAATTTCGTTTCTGTACAACTCCTATATTTTTATATTTGCTCGAAGAAGATACATATAAATATTTAAGAATGCAAAGTAGCGTCTCAAAGAACCGACATTTAAATACCCTTCCAAGTTTATGCTCTCAAGACCAAAACACAGTAAGAGACAAACTGTTTTGCATACAACAATCAGATCAAATAATTTTGTTCACCTTTCTTGTAAAAATACAGTAATGTTGCTTAACTCTTGATCTGATATTGCCTAGCTTCGAAGGTAGGAAAGTGTGTAGAGAATAAACAAAACATTGGTCCAGCGTTTCAGTGCAGTGATGCCAGAAACAACCAGAAATGGTTGTTTTTTCCTCTCCTCCTTTTCCCCTTCCACTATCCCATTCCACTACCCGAGCACATTCCAACGTCCCCCACTAAGACCGTAGACTGGTCACGTGACGTGCCGCGCAACGCGTTACATATTACTCTGATCATCAGAGAGGTGGTAAACTGTATTCCCCACGATTTAACTGATCTGGCATCATTGTTTCAGTGAGACAATACTAATCTAGTGATTTTTTTGTATTAAATTATTTTTTCATGAAACTTTTACCAACACACTCTGCAACACCTTTTTCATTAAAGTGTGACTACATACGATACAATTTGGGTCATATTTACTTGTTCAATTCACGATACAATAGAACCTTAATTATCCGTAGTACAATCAGTGGAATACGAGTGTTCAGAAAATAGAACTATTCAGATAAAAGTTACCTAGCCACAGTATTAAATTAAATCTTTACTAATTTCTACCATAAATCGTATACTCTGTACATGGATCACTTTAAATTAGAATAGAATAGATTCTATTAAATCGTGTCAATTAAACAAGCAAATATGCTCTGAACTATATCAAGTTTGATATCTTATTAATAAAAAAAATGTCTCAAATAAGTCTCGTAATCAAATAATTAAAAATAAAAATGTTTTGTCCATGGATTAGTGTAATGGGGACAATTTATTCACAAAATATCCTGCATATCTCTCTCTCGCGTATAATATTGAGACATTAGTGAATTCCTAAGTGCGACGGGGTAGCTCAGAGCCATGTCAATATCACTGGGACGGACTACAAAGGCGGTTGTCGCTCACCGCGGCCAAAAACACAAGGTTCTTCGAACTGAAATATCGTTTCCGGTATGTCCTGTCCGGAGCCACGAATATATACGCGCATATTTTCGACGGACGCCGGGTAAGTATTTTTGGCTGGGGTCCAACAACTGGCTAAACGATAGGAAGAAGAAGGGCCCCTGGCCTCTCGATGATGTTGATTCCCTCCGTGTACGCGACACCGAAAATATACTTTTAGACCGCGTTACGACTTCCACGAGTGCAGGAAAAGCACCGTGGTGTGTGCCTCTCTAATCCGTTGTCGGGAAGCCTCTTACGCTTTTACGCCGGCTTTGCATTGGCCCCTATTCCATTTCATACCGATTCAAGCGGAAAGGGAGCGAGTCAAGCCGAAGAAGCGTGTCCAATTTGGTGGGACCGACTTTTAAAGCACGTGCTCTCTACCCGCGGTCAATTATTCGCCTCTATTCAGCCAATTATTTCGTTGGATTATTTCTCGGAGACTGAGGAAAAAAACACGACGATTACGGGGGAGATCCCCTAATACTAGACGACACTTAATACCGGACAGTAGCCATATCTTTAACATTTAAATACTTTACCGAGCTGCCACATCGCATAAGTTGTAGAGGAACGAAAACTAACAAACAATAATCACTTTTATTGTAAAAATTGTTCTTATATTCTTCTCGACTAGCATGATAAAAAAGAAGACATGAAAGGCTATAGCCGGGTTTGAGGGTCAAATTCGCCCCAACCTCGATTTTAACGATTTTGAACCAGCCGATTGATTACCAAAAAAGAAATCTTTCTGCCAAGTTTCAGCCCGATATCTCATCTGTAAGCGTAGTTATAGAGGAAAATCGAAAAACCAGTTTTTCACCCATTTTCCCCATTTAATGACAATTAACAATTCAATTTTAAATAGAAGCATCGTGTTCACTATATCATGATATCTAAAAAACTATTAGTATATCTTGAAGAAGAAACAAACACATTTATTCTTTTGGGGGAGGAGCGCTGCCAATTTTGACTCCAGATCAAAACTTTTTTTTATAAACAGCAACCCGTAACTAAAACATTTAGAACGTTACTCAGGATGATGACTTTGACAACACATTAAAAAGTGATCGAAATCGGAGGTGGCTACCTTAATGTAAATATTTACCGAATGTGGTAATGGTGGTCACTTAAGAGCAATAATTATTATAATATAAAAATATGGAATGAAATATTTATTTAACACATTCGTTGGTGCTGAAGCCTTTTTAATTTGAACACTGCTGCTGAGAGGCAACACTTCAATAATATAATAATGCTATGTACTTTCTTTATGTTTGCTGATTCTACACTGAAAAAGAAAAACATTTAAAATTTCCTTATTGTTCAGTCATGGATTATTGAATTTTCCGCTGTCTTAGCCTTTATACTGATAATCATTTAAGGTGTGTTGATATAATTATTTATGAATGTAGATAAACTTGTATCATTTCACTACGTTCCTAAAATTACAAAATAAAATTGATTTCGATTGATCAGTTTAGTAATTATGAATATTAAATATATTAACATATTACATACTGATATAATTTCATAAGTTTCATATTTTCGAAAAATTTATTATTCCTCGCTAAGACGTTCTTAAGGATATTTTAATTAGCAATGGCAATTTTAATCGTGAGCGAACAAATCATTGCCAGTAATATAATCTAATAATTTCTCTTGAAATTACTATCGAAAAAGAGATTTTTCAACTCCTTTTTGATATATTAAATCATTAAGTGTCCTATTAATAGGTTTCCGGCACTCAAAGCGCTAATTGAGTTGCTACATTATTTAAATCCATTTTGAAAGTCCATTTAAAGATGAATTTTTCAGCCGTCACACATAAATGACTGCGTGTCTCGAAATCTATTGCTGATAACAAGAACGTTTCAAGTATACAGATTGTGTATTTTTAAATTGAGAGTTCACATGTGTGAGCAGATTAAAAACTTACTTAACAAATATGTTACAGATTTTTGTAAACTTTTCAGCTAGGTGCATTCGTTTACTGAAAACACAGCTGAACTAAGATTAGAATATAGCTTTAAGTGTTCTCAAACATGCTTTTACCCAAAAGTTTAAAGGCTCTTATCACCCCTCATAAAAGATACGCTATAAATATTTTTCCGAACATAGATTAAGTATAATCGACTTGTTATTTGCTTTATGCAACATTAAAATAGTCTGTATCAGTTACAATAAATAGGACTTACATAAAAAATTTAATTCTTCTCTTAACAATTTTCATAAACCAAGAATAATAATAACAATAATCTTAAACTCTTCTACTGTTTTATGCTTCCCCCTTTTCGCATAAGTTCATAAAATCAGCAGAGTACCTATAAGGATACCTACAACGGTGGCCAGTTATAAGGTTGGTGGGAAATGAATGACCGATGAATCAGCGCTGTTGGATTTCACATCTTGCAATAAATAATTGATACATATGTCAATCAAAATAATTCCTATTGTACATTGTACACATTTCGAGTTACACGATGACTTGTATTTTCCTGTTTAAATTCACCACCGTTAGGATCAACATAATATTTAAAATTGTCTACAAACTATTGCTCTTGCTGCAATGTTTTTCTGCTTAAAAGAACGTGCTGAAATGTCAAAAAGGTCATACGCACTCGTTATGTTTCAAGTGTTTTTTACGTGACTAATATTTAGCAACCGATACGCGTTTGTTTATACTCATTCTATTGAGTCACAGTGTCGCTGATAACACCAACAAAATCTCACTTTCCCAACGAAAAAGTTTATATGAAAATATGAAAAATGTTTACGATTCGTTAATAGTAATAATTCGTTTTTATAACCTACTTATCAGTGGACTACAGATTTTCTGTAGATACAGTCACTCCCATTAATATTCGTACACTCTAAAAGGCGATTACGTTTTTAATATTGAATAATGTAACTTGGATTTTTTTTTTAGAAGTTACAACAATTAGTTTACTACACGTTGAAAAACAGAAATTTTGAAAAAATTGGAATTGGTCGGAATTACAAAGAAAATACTAAAAGTTGTTATTTATAACTGTTTTATGTGGGTCCATATTGAAAATTCAACAAATACGTTTTGTAGATATGTGTCAACTGTATACACTCTGAATATTTCACCAAAATCGGCAAACGGTGCAATGAGCTACAACTGTTTGAAGATGGTAAAAATTGCAGCTTTTCACAATTTTCGGCCTTAAACTGTAATAAATCGAAGGATTCTTACGTCATTCCATGCCTGTCGCTATTTTTCACGTAATCCAAATTGGATGAAAATTTGAAAATGTATACAATTGATACAGATCTACAAAATGGATGTTTTAAATTTTCAATATAAGCCACATAAAGAAATTGTAAAACACAACTTTTAGTATTTTCTCTACAATACCGATCAATTGCAATTGTTTTAAAATTTCTTTTTCATGTCATGTAGTAAACTAATTATTCTAACTTCTCAAAAAAGTCCAAGTCGTATGGTCCAATATTAAACAAGTTATCGTCTTTTTAAGAGTGTACGAATATTAATGGAAGTAACTGTATGTGAAACATAGTTTATCGGGAAGAACCAATTTTTTTCTTACAGTCATAGTATTCATTTCGAAAATTTTGAAACAGTTTTAAATACATAGTAGCCATTATATGTTCATACCGGTAGATTTTCTCACGATCTATCGCACGAGGCAATGGTATTTCGAAATGGGAACGCGATACCTATTGACTCGACGATTATGAATCAAAGCCGGTAAGGAGAAACGAGACTGCACACGATGGATTGAGAAATTCGATCAATACAAAATTTCTCTTCAATTCCATACTCGTGAAAAGAAATATCAATCGGAATCGTCGGAGACCGCAAAACTGTTCAGATAACTGTATTACGTTTGGTCAGCGTATGGTTGACGAGTAAGTACACTGGTGTATATTTGTACTCATCTTTTATCTTCCACTTATTCAAATTTTCCTATTTATTTACCCAGGAAGTTCGCATTAAATTATTATTCCATTAAATGACTATTCCATTAAATTACTAGTCCATTAAATGACTATTCCATTAAATTACTAGTCCATTAAATTACTAGTCCATTAAATTACTATTCCATTAAATTACTATTCCATTAAATTACTATTCCATTAAATTACTATTCCATTAAATTACTATTCCATTAAATTACTATTCCATTAAATTACTATTCCTAGTAAAAAGTAATTAACCGAATAATAAAATCTAATGTACCATTGTTCACTAATGTCCAATGATTTAATAACGATTCATTGCTCCATTTTCTTTAAGATTCTAATACTTTAAAATCATTAATGCCAATTACTGGGCCGCGGAACTTCGTGCAAAATAAAAATGTTCCGCATTTATCTCGAGAAATAGGAATGATTTAAGAATTCCTTTCATCATTCGTAGATCATAAATATTGCATGGATAGTGTTCAATGTTTGAATTTATACTAATTTGTAAAATTCCATCCATCTGGTTTTGTCATAAATGCATAGAATTTGCACTGTCTACTACCTATAGTAATAAACGTAACTTTCCCGTTACTTTTAATAACTCACTTCTTCTAATATTCATGACTAGACTGCGGATTTTTATGCATTTATGGCTTCTGGAAATTTTCAAAAAAATGGTAGAATATAAAATTTCGTACGATTTTTGTTTATTTCAGATGTGCAAAGACTACTTCCGGTGAAAATAATATCTTATTTGATTTCACTTTCTTAAAATTTGTCTACAAAAGTTGCAAATTGCATAAACTTCCGCAGTCTATTCATGATATAAACGAAATACATACCTACATACTGAACTTATGGAAGGCACTAAATTGGAGTATCTGAAGCATGAAGCATGCGTGCTTCAGATATTATCGTTCTTGTGTAGAATACAAATTGTACTGCTACAGATGCGTAACTCATTTCGTGTTCTCATAGCTAAGGCTGTTATTTTCCTTCGAAGGTCGAAGATTTCGAAGCTTTGATTTCAGAAACTTCGAAAGTGATGAAAATCGAAGTTTCGAAGGTTCGAACCTCCGACACTTCGAAACTTCGAACCTTCGACACTTCGACACTTCGAAACTTCGAACCTTCGATTCGTCTCCAGTTAACGGATGAAAGGAATAAATTTTCATAATTTGTTTCTATATTCACCATCCGAATTATTTCAATAATTTATTGTTAAGATAATATATTTATAATTTGAATTATCCTTTCGATAGCACATTGTTAAAATAATTGTTTAAATAAATAAATTTTATAATTTGTTTCTATATTCATTATTTGAATTGTTATTTCAATTATTTATTGTTAAAATAATTGATTAAATAAATAAATTTTTACAATTTGTTATTATATTCATTATTTGAATTATTTCAATAATTTATTGTTCAAATAATTGTTTAGACAATGTACACGTATTTACATAATTAATATAGGAACACGTTTCTATAGAGTATAAAAATTTATAATCTACAGGAATTTTTATAATCTATAGAAATGTCTTTCTATATTCTTTATGTAAATACTTGTACATTCTTTAAACAATTATTTTTACAATGTGCTATCGAAAGGATAATTCAAATTAGAAATATATTATCTTAACAATAAATTATTGAAATCATTTAAATAGTGAATATAGAAACAAATTATGAAAATTTATTTCTTTTATCCGTTAACTGGAAACGAATCGAAGCTTCGAAGCTTCGATCCTTCGAAACTTCGATTTTCATCACCTTCGAAGTTCCCTTCCTTCCTTCGAATCCTTCGAAGCTTCGAAGAGTCGAAGCTTCGGAAAAGTAACAGCCCTACTTATAACCAGGCCTTCGAATGATCGAAATTTGGATAACAGACGTTAAGCGACCTTCTACTGTGTATGAAATTTGAATGTACGAACATTTCAAAAACTTCAAACTGTAGTAAGTACTTGATATAGCCAACACATTGTGTCTCACGTTTCTTAAAGTAATGTAAATACAAATTTCAAATAAGTTATTCCAATAAAAATATTTCAATCACTATTTCCGATACATTTTATTTCAAAGGCACCCAGCTCTGTTACATCGTTAATTAAATTTATATTTTTAATTTTTCATTGCCCAGGCGGGGTGTGGTAAACTCCACTAAATATATGTACATGTAGGTACATGCATGCTGCAAAGAAATGTGTAGTTAAAGATAAGTCTTGTATTACTAACAGTTTGAACATCATTCTGTGCAATATTTTTATTTTGTTGACTAAAAACGTTACTAGATGCTTTAATTCCTTCATTTTACACATTCCTCGTAAATACACATTTCACACCTGAGCAACGAAGACGTTCGTTTCGAAATTCAGTTCGAATTTCTCTAACAACAAGTACGTATTTGAACCAGTATTTGATTATTTGAATTTTCAAAGAATTAGTTGATACGGTTATACAGTCGAGAAATCACCCGGTTAACAGGTTAAGAATTCTGTCGTTCCACTCGTTTCAAAAGTAAACTCGGTCCGTTTAACCCTCGTGCGCCGTTCAGGTAAATTTAACGCAAAAGCTAGCTCTCCCTTCCTTGTATTCTTCCTCAAAGAACACAATAAATTACTTCAACACCTACATTTTTAATTCAATTAGATGTTAATTTTGGTACAATTCAATTCAAAAATAATTCATATAACGATCTCTTGAACAGTGCCAAAAGCAGGTACTTATGTACCGGTATTAGGTCAACAGAGTTATATCGAAAAGCCGATATGAATAATATTGAAACGCATTATTACCAATACCGAAATAAATATCAGTAGTATACAGTGAAGAGCAGAAGTGAATCTACAGCATTTGAAACAGCATAACTTTTTTTAAATTAGTACAGATGACTTGAGAGTTCTTGAGAAGTTGGAAGGATTAGTTTATTCCAAGATGAGTAAAAAAAGCTTTTAAAAAAATCGCGATTAGTCGGAACCGCGAAAAAACTAGTAAAAGTTGATTTTTACGACTTTTTTTATCTGGGCCTGTATTGAAAATTTAAAAAATGCATCCGGTACACTCAAATAAATTGTATACATGCTGAAAATTTAATCGATATTAGTTAATTCGTTTACGAGTTAAAAACGATTAAAAGTGAGGAAAATTGCAGTTATAGGTAGAAAAATGTGAAAAAAGGTGACAACACCTACAGAATTCACTGGCTTTAAGTGTTAAGCGTCTGTTTAAAAACATGTTGAAAATGTTAGTGAAATTAAAAATACTGAAAAAATTCCCGGCAAATAAAGGCAAATATTCCGGTATTT
Organism: Sphecodes monilicornis; assembly: GCA_913789915.3. Taxonomy (NCBI): domain Eukaryota; kingdom Metazoa; phylum Arthropoda; class Insecta; order Hymenoptera; family Halictidae; genus Sphecodes; species Sphecodes monilicornis. The sequence continues at coordinate 12,542,713 of OU565285.1, read as the reverse complement.
TTATATAGCGATATGACCATCATACTGGTATTTCGGTATTTCAATTTCTATAACGTTATAAGTCTATAACCGAAAAATACTGGTATTTTGTATTTCGGCATAAGTCCGTGGCCAGAAGGTTAACAAGACCACGGCACACTGTGGGCCAAACAGCAATTCTAGCCTCGAGTAATGAAAAAATTAAATGTCCTTAATATCGGAAAATTTCTGTTTTATCTACGTCCCAGATAGTGAACGACTATCTACCTATCATAAAATAGTCGATCGATACATGGGTTTTCCGTAATCACTACGAACTTCGAGCGAAAGTGGCAATATTTGTCTGCCAGCGTCAGTAGCTATTTGCTCGTACGTTCTGCTGTACGTTTCGTTAAATATATTTTTATTTGTGAGCTTTGGAATAGTTTGGCGTATATATTGTCGAAGGGTAAGTAAATAATCTACTGTATTGTTATTTAAAATTCTTTCCCTTAGCTCTTAGTAGTATGATACTATACATAACTTCATTATTACACTGATTTGAATTATACTGATGAAACATAAAGATCTCGCAATTCACAGATCCATCAGGATCCGTTGAAATTTGTTATATTTTTGTTTCTACAATTTCTTTAGTCTATCTAAATAATTAATAAATTGCACTTTTCAGTCGCCATGTCACTATCAAAAATAAAGTTTACAACTTATGTAAATCTCATGTGAACTTTAAAAACTAAATAATTTACAAATCCTATATTATTAATGTGAGCTTTATAAATGAATAAAATTTTAAAAAGTCACAGAAATATGAATTTGTATATAAACATTATTTACTTATAACGTTTTGTCGTTTTTATGATTGTAAGTAACGATTTATATATCAATTATTAAAAGATAAAGATATAAGAGATTCACCCCTATTAATTCGACTAAGTTGAATTCTTTGTGGCTATAATTGCTGTTTGGCCCACTGTGCGGCGTTCCGCACTCCCGAAAACCGACCCGTCCGCACGGACCAAAGAATCGCGTTAACACTAAACCTACCACTGCGGGTCAAATGACCCGTTTCAGATTTTTAGATTTCACAATTATTAAAATTATCAAGATGCTTCCATTGGAAATGATTATACACGCTGCTTTAGTAAAGTATACATTATAATAAAAGTCGCATAAAATCTAAATAAATACAATCGTACCATTTTTATAAGGCAACGCTCGGTATGTTAATAACATCGGTACACTTACCTAGTGGTTCTCGTTCTGCTTGGGAGCAGAGGACGATGCTCACTGATTATGTTGCCGGCCGTTGTAAATCCATTCGAAATCGGGAAAAAGGTCGTGCGTTCGCGGCGTAAACACACTTCGGACCGGGCCACACACAGGCAGAAAACACAGGGACCATTCGTTCGCGCCTCGTGCTTAGATAGTTTTGCGTTCGCTCATTGTTGAATGTGGCCAAGCACGCCCCCTTTGAGAGACCGGTCGACCGAGGAGCGGAGCAAAGAACGAGAGAGCAAAAGAGAGAAAGGGAGAGAGAGAAGAGCAAGAGATCGAAGAGAAAGAGAAAGAGACAGGCGGAGAGTGGATCGCCGAGCGAAGAAAGGGACAGGATGATCGAAGGGAATGCAAGATGAAAGGAGCGAGGACGATGACACACAGGCCGAAGAGGAAAGCCGCACGGATTTCTTAACCACAGACGACACTTTCGGTAACACTTTATTCACTGATCTACCGGGATCGATCGGATCACTGTGCTGGACGGGCCCCGATCCACGGGAACACCGACCACCGGTGACAAATACTCGGCGACGATTGTTACGCTGGGCTGATCGAGCACAGCGCGTGTGTCTCCCGACTTGTCCTCTAGGGACGAGGATCGACGAACGATACCGATTTCACACGAAAATCGCCGGTTGGTAAACACTGCTCACCCGAATTGCACTTCGAGTCTCATTGGGACAACGATCGAGTATCGATCGCGGATTTTCAGACAGAAGCACTGCTCTTCTCCGTGATCATTGGCACTGGTGCGACAGGGACGCGTGAACAAGACATCGGAAAAAATACACAGGCGGCACGCACAAGTGTCGACGAGCGTGTACCTACTGGAGACGGCGAGTCGCGCGGATCCAGAGAGGTTCCCTTTTTCCAGTCCAACACACAAAGCGTTGCTCCTTGGTCGCGGCCCGGCCTCTACTGAGAAACAAGTACGCCAGGGGGCAGTCACGAGCAAGCGAAGCGGTTCTCGGAGAGCCGGGAGCCTGAAAACCGTCTTCAGAAATCCCCGGTGCCTGCCCGTGAACGCTTTCGGTGGATGTACAGGGTGTTCGACTAACCGTAAGGTATATAGAAGGCCCTATTTCTACTCGTACTAAATAGGTTAATGGCTAATATAAAAAATTCTTCATTTCTGAAATAAAATATACGTTGTTTTATAAAAATTACAAGACTGAATCCAATTAGGTTTCCCGGAATTTTTATAACAATATGAGTTTGAATTAGGAAATTTATTTGATAATTTATAATAGAACCATCTTTATAAATGGATTAATGATAAAATAAGAAATACGAAACCGGTCATTTAATCGGTCGTGGTACAGTCAGTGTTAAATACATGTATATAAAACGCGTTTTTTATGTTAATTATTATTAATAATATAAAATGCAGAAAATGTTCTTATTTGTACTCACCCAGAACTAGGAATATACGTGTTTCTACTCGCAACACGTACAGTAAACTACAAAATTATTCGAATGGTTTCAAATGAAATATTTGAGGCTTTAAAAAATGTACTTACATTACGACTTCCATAATACTTTCGAGTATTCTGTTACGATTATACATTTGCAGAAGCCGTTGCATACTATTCACTAAATTTTCAGTAATATTTTTTTCAACACTATTTTAAATTTTCGTAATTTGGTTTTTTAGCGCTTCTTTCGAATTTGTCATGTATTTGGATAATCGTTTTTCAATTTCTGTCCATAGATGCTCAATGGTATTGAGATTTGAACTTGGCGGAGGTGTTGCCAATATGTGAGGTACATTTGATCCAATTTTTTACAATATTTGCGGTATGTTTTGGTACATTGTTTTGTTGGAAAAAAATGGTCTATTACGCCCAATTTCTCCGCACTTTGTTTTAAATTTTCCTTTAATATGTGTAAATATTTATATTCATCTAAAATCCCACCAATAATAACAGGGTTCACAACGCCATTACTTCCTATACACCTCCACACCATTATCGAACCACCTCCGTGCTTCACTGTAGGACGAAGATTTTTAGACTCTATCTCTTTATCTATCTTTATCTATCTATCTATCTCTTTATTCACTTGTCTCCAAATTTTATAATAGCCATCAGACCTAAACATGTTAAGTTTGTATGTTTTAGCAAAATTCAATCTCTTTTATCTATTCACTTTGCTTATGAACGGCTTCTTGCGGGCTACACGACCATAAAAACCATACTTATTGATAATTCTTCGGTAAAGTTCAAAGTGAACATTCTTTACAAACATATAAGCGATCATTCTAGCGAATTTTGGAGCAGAAATAGTTGGTTTTTTTTTTATTTTCCGGATAATTGTACTCTCTTCCCGCTTCGCCAGTTTCTTAGGCCGCCCAGAACGAATCTCATTGCAAAGTAATTCGGTGGTTTTTACTTCTACTTAAGATTTACTTTCACCCAATAATTTTGCAATTTCTTTACATGACGCTTTCATCATGCCATGTAACTATTAATTTTATAGTAGAGACACTCGTTTCCTTTGTTTTTTGGCACATTGTTAGTAGACGTTTTATAACTTTGTCAATATAGTCACAATACTGACCAGAGAGAGTGTGCTATGTACCAATTTCCTTTATTTCGATGATTGCTTACTGAGAGTCTCTTTAGTATACGAATAATATTTATTTCTTTTTCTGTTTTATATATTTTCTTTGTTCATAGAAGTTTATGCTGCCATATTTATTAATCTAATAAAATTTGGAATAAATTGTTATTGAAATATATTCTAATTATGGTACATAAAATAAACAATATTTTAAATAAGATACAATTTGAAGAAATTATAATGTATAAAACAGGTGCAATATTACCGAAAAAATTATATTTATGAAAATGTACGAAAAAGCAATATCTATTTTAAAGTTACATGACGCTAGGAAGCTCCGAGTAATTTGTAGACATTGTTAAATAGTATAACCTAATAACTCACTCCACTACTCATTTCAATTCTGCCCAAAACACATACAAAAAGCTTTAAAACAAGGTTCGGAATGCAACTTTTTTAATTTTCTTTATTAAAAAATGTACTTTCTAATATAATTACAGAACTTAAGGTTTTAGTAAAAACGTTATTAACTTCGATGCGCTGTTCTCTGAATTTATGAGCTCTAAAATATTTTTTTAGGATGTGCTGCCTTTTATAGAGCAGCGGATTAATACGACCGTTGCAGGGATTTTCAAAGAATTTAAAGAGATTTAAATACATAGAATTGTTATGTTTGTTAAATATTTATAAAAACAACAAAAGTGCCAAGTAGAAATGAGGACATGAATAGAAATACGGCTGTCTACCTTAACACGTTCAGCGCCATGTCACCCATATCTGGGTGACGGAATTATTTATACAGAATTGAAAATTAATTTTTACGTTGGTAGATTGAGTGTACAAAATTTCCTTACGATCTGAGGAATAGAAAAGGTTTGAAACAGTAATTAATATCACAAAACTAAACTTCTTAGTTTTTGTTTTATTAAATATATTGCTTTGATTTTGTGTAATTTTTATGATTGTGGAGTGGGCGCTGAACGTGTTAATCGAAATTTCAACGACCGATTTAAGATTAAAACAGTATCGAAATTGCTGTGGTGACCACGTTTTTCGGGTTATTTGCAATTAAAAATCCTCCTGGTCCGCCAATAGTGACGCGCGCAAGCAGGTCAGAAAGAGCGCGGCCAGTGATGTGCTGTGCGAGAGACGAAGACAAAGAACCCACTCGCGCGTCGCTATTGGCGAAGCTTTGATTATTAATAATTTGAAAATGGAGGAGAAATCATGATTTTATCTCTTCTTTGTTTTAGTCTTATTTTGGATTGTAGATTCAACTGCTGGAACGTTTGATGCATGTAGACACCCTGTATACGGGACCAGACGAATGAGCAAGCCAAGCAAGTACAATCCGCCCGCTCGCCTCGCTATTCGCCTCCGAGACGACGTTCCATTGTTTCGTTGTCTCCTGGCTCGGGAGCGTGGCACACACATGGACACGCACACATACTATATGGGGTGAATTATCTGAGATTGGAACCGAAAATATCTCCGTTATACTGAATGACTCGTACAAAGTTTCTAGAAATTTTTTTCCATATCCCTGAATTTTTAGGGTCATCAGTCCACTTTATGTGAGATAATGTACTTTCCCTAGCGTTAAATCTAAAAAACAAATTCAATCATGTGTAATGGTTGACTTTATGGTCGATATAAAGGGTCTTCGACGCAAGGGGAGGATAGCGTTAATTTATTTCCTTGACGTTCGCGAATGCATAAGAAGATAAAACCAAAATTTGGGATCAAAACAGAAGTCATGTATGTACTTGAATTCACGCAGGGTAATTGTTCGAGTAATCTGCCAATTAAGGCCAATAATCAGCTATCTTGACCTCTGTTGTTATTATTAATATAGTATTTTGTAAATGTTCTATGTGAGAATATGAAGGTAATATACAGTGGGTGTAAAAAGTATTCGTACACCTTTAAAAATGAAATAACTTTTTTAAAATTAGACCAAACAACTTCAGTTCTTTTGAGATATTAAAAGGATTAGTTTGCTAGGTAATGTGTAAATAACTTTTTCTAAAAATTGCTATTGATCGAAATTGTGATGAAAAAAGTAAAGGTCACAATTTTTAACTTCTTTATCCTTGCTTATAATAAAAATTTAAAATACGCCTTTTGCAGATCTACGTAAGTTATGTACATGCACAAAGTTTCATCGAAGTTGGTTAATGTTGCTATGAGCTAAAACATTACAAGATTAATGTTTAAGGGTGAAAGTCGCAGATTTTCGGTCTTGTTAGTTAATTTTGTCCTTATGTAATCACCTTTTAATGTTTGTAATTCATAACAACGTTAACCGATTTCGATGAAACTTTGTACATGTACATTAATTGCTTAGACCTATAAAATACGTCTTTTAAATTTTTATTACAGGCACAGATAAAAAAGTTAAACATTGTGATCATTACTATTTTCGTCGCAATTCCGACCAATAGCAATTTTTAGAAAAAAATTATTTACACGCTACCTAATAAACTTATGCGTCTGACATCTCAAAATAATTGCAGTCGTTTGATCCAACTTTAAAAAAGTTATTCGATTTTTAAAGGTGTACGAATACTTTGTACACGCACTGTATGTACATTGGAAATGATGAACAGATAGGTGATTGTATCATGGTCAGGGAAATGTATACGAGTTTGTTAGTAGTTGTTTATTTTTAACCAATTTGTTTTCAGGTAGGTTGACCATTACTAGAATACGGATTTTATGTATTTATGATAAAAAATGGGTAGATCATATTCAAAGTAACAAAAACGTTTATAGAACTTAAAAATAGTGTTGTAGCGTTTTAAACTTCATATAGTTGTTAAGAAAAGAAATAAATGTCTATGCAGCTCCTGTATTTTGCAATGAATACAGACAATTTTTGTTTTGCATGCAGACTCGCAGTCTGCTTATAAGAAAATATGTGGTTTCGCTCATTTTTGTAAATTAGGGCGAAAAAAGAGTGGTTTACAATTTTATCCACTTTTGAACGGTTTTATTATCAGTAAAAAGATAATTAAGTATTGTTAATACTTAGATAGTATGAAGGGAAACGTAAAGTGATCTGAATACTTTGTACATAAATTTAATTTTTATTGATGCACTAAACCCGTTGTTTTAACAGTTTTTATCATACATCATATATAACCCGAAGAAAGAAGATGAAATTAGCATTTTCTCAGGTGTCTATTCTGGAAGACGTACCTACATATGCTCAAAAGTTTCATATGGAAAATTATTATTGCACTCAAGTGTAATTTATACAAAATTTATACAAGAATTTATACAAAATAAATGTATTTGATAGATTATATGTGCACTCAAGTGTAAACATATAATCTATCAAGTATATTTATTTTGTATAAATTCGGCAGTTTAACCACTGCTCATATTCGAATTTGTCTTTCTATTACCGTTAACGTAACAGCAACAAAAATGTTCTCTTAATAAAGAAACACATCGGTGACCTTGAAAATTCAGAAAACATGACCTTGGAAACGAAATTTCTTTCATGCTAAACATCTGTTTCCTTGGGAATTCTCTTTTGCCATTAAAAATAAAGGTGTTTTCTTGCGTCATTAAAAACGGTTGAGATAATTTAAGTTCCGGATTAGATAATTCACCCTGTATACATACATTTAGAGACGTGGTCGCGGTAGCGCACGTGCACTCCCGACCACCACACCGTTAATACCTTCACACGTACGAGCAGGTTAGGGAGCCACGCGCGCATACACATGCATAAATAGTATTTATGTATTACATACATGCCCAGAGCACAGACACACTCCGCTATAAACCGACCGGCCGACCAGTCATGCACGATCTCTCGTTCGTGTATGAATGTCGTAGTCCGGTTACCACCGGACCCGAACCCATCACGAGCACACAGGCTAACTAAGGGCCGCCACACACACGATCATTCTCACAGTTCGTTTTACTTGCACGGGTCTTAAGTTATAATGCAAGACGGTTCAGCCCACTTACACATTTTCTTTTCGGTTTTATAAAGGTGCATCGTTGATGCGAAGACGTCGGCGATAGCTATTACATATTGTGAAGAACGGAAAAATGTAGATGGTTGAGACAATAGTTATTCGAAAGAGTAATCTGTCGATTTCGATCGAATGTACGTAGTCAATTAGATGAGTAAGAGGGAATGGTTTAAGTAAAAACGAACACAATTAGACCAGCCTTGTATACATATGTAGAGTTATTATTCTAGTAGTCAGCCAGCTTAATCGTTGATATAATATACTATTTTCTAAATGTTTCACAATATTTGGACATGGAATTGTAAGTGTGGTAAATGATCAATATACTTATTCAAAGGTGTAATAATTTGTTCGTAGATATTTAACACTTAGCACTCGAGTGACGACTCTGAGGCGCCACTAAAAATTGCTGTACCATAATCCAAAATATTGTTTACACTATTAAATTTGTTTGTATTTAATAAATTACTAAACATTTAAGTGTTGTAAGAGGTTTTATATCATTTTCATATCCATAAAGTGAAAAAAATCATATAAAATGAAAATATTCTTGGTCGGAAGATATATTTGGTTTTGGAGATAAAATAGCACCGAGTGCAAAGGGTTAAATTAGACACATTTATCATAGTAGATATTTTGGGCACAGTGTCCGTCTTATGGTCTGTGAAAATTATTTCAGAAAATGTCGTTAAATGCATGAACAGGTGGTAGGCATAACAATGCAGGGCTACGTAACTACATAGTGACGGGAGGATAGTGAGGGTGGTAGAATTATTCATCGCTCCATAAATAAGAAAACTGGAACTCGACAGAAAGGTAACGGTTAACACAAATGATGAATACTCTGGTCGCTCACGGTTACCTGGTTATGTCACGATCGGGTTCGAAACAGGTCGACGCGACGTTCAAACCTGAAAAATTAAGTTTTTTGGGGTCATTATAGTGATCCTGAGGAATTGATAATAGTCGTATGTTGAGTCGGTCGATTTCAACATACGACGCACACGCCGTCTTGCGTTGAAACTTATGACTCTGCAAGCAAAATGGACTGCACGAGCCAGCATGTATGGCGGCCCTTATGGTCGTGCGCTCGCGCGGTTGCACTCTCCGTGTTGAGTACCGAGCGTTCACGAACGAAAAACTTCTATCGGCCGTACCGGTAGAAAATTGTATGTACCTCGTTTCTTGCCCGTTTCTCCTTGACCTTGCCAGTCATTTCGGGCAATTTCACCGTCGTTTCGACGGTATTTACTATTAGCTGACCGACACCGCCTGGTGACCCACGATGAGAGGCTGAAAGTGGCCTGAGAGAAAACGGGAATCGAGCTGCTCTCACGAGAAAGGAGGATGGTGCTCAAAGGGAGCTGAAGAGGCTGGGTCGAAGGATGGGGGCTGAGACCTCGGAGCTAGGTGGAAGATCGTGGAAGGGGAAGTCGATGTCGTGCAGCCGAACTTGACCCTCGTTGGATCTGCATTTTCGTCGGTTTGCTTAGCCGACAGAAAATCAGTGACTTTTTTTACCCTGTAATTTGCAAATGTTAGCGTTTCGTAGCTTGAAAAATGAGTGCGAGCAGAAAATAGTCCTATGAAATTTCGTCACGGAAATTTTTGTGGAATGAAGCTTTTCATCGCGTTTTCCTTAGCAATAGATACTAGAAACTTAATTATGGGGTTGAGAGAGATAAAGTTAGGTGTTCAAAAATAATTTTTGCTTCTGAACGGCTTCTTGCAGGCTACACGACCATAAAAATCATACTTATTGATAATTCTTCGGTAAAGTTCAAAGTGAACATTCTTTACAAACATATAAGCGATCATTCTAGCCAATTTTGGAGCAGAAATAGTTGGATCTTTTTTTATTTCCCGGATAATTGTACTCTCTCCCCGCTTCGTCAGTTTTCTAGGCCGCCTATGAAATTTCGTCACGGAAATTTTTGTGGAATGAAGCTTTTCATCGCGTTCTCCCTAGCAATAGATACTAGAAACTTAATTATGGGGTTGAGAGAGATAAAGTTAGGTGTTCAAAAATAATTTTTGCAGGTCATTATACATTCTTATTAATGATACATTTATAAATAACGTTGTATGTAATATATCTTTATTAAAATACACTGAAATTATGTAAGTGCAATGTAAAAATAAAGATCTGCTAACAAATTGTTATACATTTGAATGAGCACAATGATCAACGTATTCATCATTTCCAATGTGTAGCTTAATGTTACAATATTATGAAACATTTAAGAAATATGACTGTTGGCCTGAAATGGCTGACTGTAAAACTTCAGCATTTAAGATTGTGCATCATTTTTTATGTTGAAGCTATGAATCGATGTAATTGGATCTAAAGAATAGACATTTAAAGTGATTTTTTTATATTTCTAAAAGAATATAAAATTAAAATAAACATAATAAATGAGCACCGTACTGCTTAGTTGTCCACATAATGGTTAAATGAATAATAGCTCTATTTGTAATGAATAATCTATGCAAAGAGGAAATGGAATGCTTTCAGAAACTGCCTAATTGATAATATATGCACAGCCTGTTATAGAACATTATTTTTAATATTGGAAGATGTGACTTGGATTTTGTTTTTTAAGTTGGAACGAGTAGTTTACTACATGACGTGAGGAAGGAATTTTGAACAAATTGAAATTGGTTCGAAATTACAGAAAAAATAGTAAAAGTTGTTTTTTAAAATTTTTTTATGTGGGCCTATATTGAAAATTTTAAAGTGTCCGAAGATTACTGTGACAGACTGTACGTATATTCAAGAATTCACTTTTTCTTAAAATTTAGAACTTTCCTGCTGATTTTCTACCAAACGAGGAAACATAATGTCACGACTATGGGAAATGGGGAAAATAGCTGTTACGTGCATACATAAAGATATTACTGATTGAAATCATTGGCTTTATATAAACTTCAAACTTTTATGTTTTTTACTTTTCATAATTTCTAGAATGGTGCTAATAGTTTTATATAAAACAAATACAAACAATTATCTGATGCTGTAGATACAAAACGCACACTGTAAACCTTCCTTTTTCCGTTAATAATTAATATTACATTCATGCCTTGACAAAGGTAGCAGTATTTTTACTTGAGCCGACATATTTCGTAAAAGGACGATAATTTTGAAACAGTACGGGGTTGGTTACGCAATACTGAAAGCAATTACGTTGTCAAAGAAATTAGTTGGATAGCTGTGCATGGGAACACTTAGACGTCAGGCTTCGGAAGAACACTGCAAAATGAGGGGAACGTTTCAAATTCCTGTACACAGAGTTAATACTAACGCCTATCCACGTACTCTTATTTTTATTGCAGTGAAAGGAATGTCGGGAGTGCTCCGTTATGAGCTTCTAGATGCGTTGAATAGACGTTACGGAATTTGTTCTTGCTGGAACCATAGGCTACATACCCACTTTTTCCGCGGTCAGGCGCGTGTCTAATTAAACCTGCAGGTTTCTATACGTTTTATATGTTATTCTATTTGTCAGTAAAATTAATCATAAAATTGAAAGTTCTTGTCTCATGGCTGTTTCCGTTACTTGATTTTCCACAACGCGAATTTGCATAGCAGTCGTTAGCTTTTATAGAACCATGAGAATTTCTTTTAAAAATTCAGTGTCGATGTCTGTGACCATGTTGATTCTAATGAATGTTTCAAAAGTTATTACACGAGGCCAGACCTATTAAGGGGTAATACATATGTATATGTTATGGTAAATGTGATTAATCCGGCGATTATGTATAATTGCCGGTGATTATGTATAATAAGTTTGGTAAACGTAATGAATTCTCGAATATTTATAAAATTAACCGGTGACTTTATATAATTCCCAAATCGTAATGGCGAATGTGAAAAAAGTCCTTGTCTTAACAAATACAGGGTGGACACGCTGTCACTAGCCAGCGTTTTTCTTGCAAAAAATAAATATTAGAAAAAAATGATAAAGGAAAAAGTAATACTGTTTTTGGTAAGTAACAATGGCGTATGTAATTTTCTTGTGTTTGCACTATTTTCTTATAAATGAAGGTGACCTTCAATTTTTTAAATGAAATGCTACGAATTTTTTATATCATATGAAAGCGTGTGTCAAGACAAATTTATTCGTATACAACGCAATGACCTTCAAACGACTTGCAAAGGAAACTAACGCAACCATGTGCATTAATATTTCGGACAACGTTAGAAGAAGCTAACCAGAATGTAATTAATACAGCCGAAATACGGTGTCATGCACATTGAAGTTATATTGAACATTTACTACAGCCTCGTCAATAAAGTATACTTGTCAACGCATTAGTACGAAATGTTCAAAATGTTTCTTCCATTTCTGACCTTGTATGATCTTTCACATGGTATGAAAAAATATATAGCATTTCATTTAAAAAATTGAAGGTCACCTTCATTTATAAGAAAATAGTGCAAACACAAGAAAATTACATACGCCATTGTTACTTACCAAAAACAGTATTACTTTTTCCTTTATCATTTTTTTCTAATACTTATTTTTTGCAAGAAAAACGCTGGCTAGTAATAGCGTGAACACCCTGTATAACCAAGTCTTTCAGGGTTAAACATCCACGTAATAAAATTTGAGAACGAATTTTTATTTGAGATTTTTTAATATTACGGATTTTTCACCTGGTAACACTGGTAAATGGAACCTCAATTGAAATAGGATTCGTTACCAGTGTAAAACTGTGCCTATGGTAGCACTTTGGTCACGAGTTTGCTGTCACAGTATGATTCGTTTGCTGACTGCTCTGGTCACGTGTTCAGAAACACGTGCGAGAAAGACGCCTCGATGCACACGCCTGATAGACGACCATGAAAACAGCCCTGATAAACGTAACCTGAAACGCTACCGATAACGACGACTCGTAGTCACTAGTGACGCGAAGGGACCCCACATCTAACGACTGAAAGCACTCGCGCACGTATTCGTTTCTCCCATTAACTCGCTTCGCCTCTCGATGCTTTCGAACGTAGCCTTCTTTTGAATACGGATGATTAATGACCGCCGAACTTACAATGCAGGAAGAAAATGAACAAATCAATTAACGGATGAAGCACATGGAATGTTTTAAGGCCTCGCAATCTGTTACGTTGCCGCTAGATTCACCGAACAGACGAAGCAGCTTGTACTTAATTACTTGTGAAAATTATAAGAGTGTATTTGTTGAGATACGATACAATTTTTATTGCAATATGAGCATAAAAAAGTGAACTTCTCGTGAACATTTATCAAGTCGTCCTTTATCAAGTTGTGAAATGAAAAAAGTAGGATGAATTGCTGTTTTGAGCCGCTTGGTACTTCCAGTATTAATACTAAATCTGCCACGCATTGAAGGTATTTATTTAAATTTTAGAAGAAATTGATTGAATTATTTTCTATGGAAGCATTTTGATAATATAATTTAAAATTAATTGTGCAATAAGTAATATGAAAACGGTCATTTGACGAGTGGTAATGGGTTTAGTGGTAAAAGAGCATCGAGTCTCAGGAAACGCACATCAATTTTGTTTATCACATAGAGAATAATGGTTAAAATTTGTGTGTGCTTAGACCACATGGCTGAAGTGAAACTTGTTTCTTTAATTTTTTTTTCGAAATTTTATTAATACTTTATGACATTTAATTTTCTATGATTCTATTATTGAAACAATTGGCTTGTGATAGCTAAAATATCTGCAAATACTGCATCGAGAGTAGTTCCTGATCTTGTTGTCGCTTCATTAGGATTATTTACTATTTCCAACCTTAATTTACTTCTAAAAAATTCTATTAATAATTTTCATTGTTCCGATGCAAAGTTCACGTTGAAATCTCCACTTAGTGTCATCGGAATTTTATCATAATCTTTACTAACACTAGGTTTACGGAGCACTACAATTGATTATTTTACATTGCTTTATAAAAATAATAAAATTGTATTTACTTAGATCTTCAGCGATTTTTATTGTAATTTGTACACAAAAAAATAAATCTATTTAATAATTCCTTACGAATGCCTCCTTACACTCGTAATAATCGTAAATTAAAAATTTTTGAATCCGTCATTTTGACGGGTCCCGTAAATCTAGTGTTAAGCAATGCCGAACCCTCAACCGTATATCCTACTGCTAATAGAATAGAATTTCGTTCCATCGTTTCATCGTTTTACCGCCAGATCGGTTTTACTCCTACCGCGTCGAGGTTTTGCGCCTAACGCGCCTAAAGAAGTTTCACTTCAAAAATATTTTTTCATTTGAATCATATACAGTAGACCCCCGTATAAAGGCCGATTTATACTATTCGCACAGACATAGAAACATTCTCCAATGCATTTGAATAGGACGGTCCGGTCGGACTGGTGCGATATGTATAACTACTTCTGTTCAAATGCATTGGAGAATATTTGCCTGGTCGGATATGTTACGTGTCTGTGCGGATAGTATAAATATAAAAATAGGCCTTAACGCGGTTAATATGTTACACGCTATACGAATTCGCGTTATAGGAAATCGCGTTATAGGTAGTCGCAAAATCTTTGGCGCGTTATAGGAATTCGCGTTATACGGAAGTCTACTGTACAGGGCGTCTCAAAAATGTTGTAAATCCTTGAAATGGGCAGTTCCTGAGGTATTAGGTTGTCACATAAGTTCGTTCCGTGGATTGAAAAGTATTTCAATGAAAAACCACAGAAATTTTTTAGTGACGGTATAATATCTTTACCAAAAAAGTGGGAAGAGGTTGTAGAGAAGGTGGTTATATTTTTTCGTTGACTTTGAAAGTATATTTCAAATATTAATATAAATAGTAAAACAGTAAACGGCACGAACTTATGGGACGACCTAATAATTTAAAGTAACTTTTTTCCGTTATAGTAGACGGACTCCTGCTCGGCGACAGGTCCCGCTGAGCGTGATTACCATTGGCCAAGCCGGAATCGTCCGCTGTAACGGGTTCTGATTGGTCCGCGCTTTTTCGTTAATATCTCCTTAACAAAGCCGAGGCGGTCATTTTTGCGAAGGAAAAACTTACTTTAAATAACCTCATGAATCGCCCATTTCAAGGATTTATAACATTTTCAAGACACCCTGTGTAGGTCAGTGAAAAGTATACGCGAGATTATTTGCAGTAGAGTAATATAATTCCATTCTCCTTCTTTATTGATAATGGCCGAAAGCTTTCATTATTTGTAATTCTATCTAAAGATGCTGATTGCACAACAGATACAACACGATTAAAATAAGGAAGCCGATTTAGTAAATAATTTTCAATTCGCACGTCAATGGAATTGATGGTGAATGTAAATAACTGTGATAAGGTAAGTAAATAGGCGATTTATCGTACGGTCATGATCCTACATAGTCAAGCCGCTTAATCGCAGAAGTCAAACTTATCTAAGCGTTGGGATAGTGTCGGTTTCAGTAGACTGTATGCTTTGGTAGCGTGAACAGTGAAGAGGAATCTCAATTTCAACATATTTTTTGGGAACTGCAATTTCGAACAGTTGTACAGTAAGAACTAACAAAACACATTTTTCTCGTAAAATCTATTTATTTTATTCACAGTTTATTAGTACATCAGAAACAAATTTTTTGAAAGTGTATGAGATTCAAAAAATCGAAAATTCTCCTTTCTCAATGGTTACTTAAGGTTTAAAAAACAATTTCTCCCTATTCGAATTATTAAGTTAGTCAACTTACTTAATCGATCATCTTCAAATCTTGTTTATTAAAAGGTTAGCTCAAATATTTATTGGTTATTATAATGATTAACAAACGAGTTCTACATCTGTGATTACATTTGTCACTTATCTATTACATTATGTAGTATGAAATGTCGGGTTTTCCATGCAGAAAAGTGGAAAATTGGTTTTTGTCACGAAACATTTGTTTTATTGTGTAACAAGAAATTGCGCGTATATATGCGCTTTGGTGATAATAACGAGGAAAATTCCATGCATACACGTATGTGCTAATAATGCTCATGGAGTTATTATGTTGCATGACTCGAAAACAGTATTTTACAAAGAATTGTATAAACTTTCAAATAATAGAAAAATGACATTCAATTTCTTAACATTCAATTAAAACACCATTTAAACGATCAAAGTGTAAGTGATTTGACATTCAATATTTCATATTGCACGACTTAATATTAAATCGTTAATTAGACTTTGGCTGTTTGAGCTAGCATATGTTTTTATAGACAATTTACAAGAGAATAAATAAAATTTAATTTGTTGCTATAATAACTTTATTATAAAGAAGATGATTTAAAATTGTGAAGAAATTAACAACTTTTACGTGCTGTAAATGCGTGAAGATCCACAATCTAATTAGTGTTGGTGTCGAACAGATATCCTCAAACAAAAGTATTAAGTTCTTGTATAATCTTTTTATCTTTTCTTGTGTATCAAGCGCATTTTATCCTGAAAACAAATATTTGTTATACATGTGTTTTACATTGCTTTAAAGTTGTAGTCTTTCTCTTTAAACACACATCTGGAATTTCTTAAATTGATTTAACGCTTCTCTTGTTCGTATATAATAAATCTTCTGCAAACTTTGATTTACGATTTTAAAGAAACAAATAGTGACACCTAATGTCTGATACTTACAAAATATGTTAGATTTGTTACAAACACATTTAATTATCCGAACCATCAGAGATATGTACAGCTCATGGTCTCATTCTTGGCAATCTGAAAAACAAATCCTTTTATAATTACTCTAATCTCTGCTCTAATTAATTTACCTGATGCTTTTTACGGGTTACATCTTTTCCTTATATTTCAATTGTTTACCACTAAGCAACACTAAATGTGACTATTTCAAATTACTTTACAAAAATAACAAGAATGTATTTATCTGGACTGGCAGTACTTTTTTTAGACTACATGTCCAAAGAAATAAATTTATTCAATAATTCCTCGTATATCCACCTTTATAATTTCAACAACCGTAAATTAAAAGATTTCAAACCCGTCGTTTTGTGTCTTAAATCCTTACGGAATGTTGTTTATTAGATATATGTATATTTTCACTATAAGTATAAATTTTTTAGTTTTGCCGTTATAATTTAAAGAAAAAAGGTTGACACTTTATTTTACAAGTCTACAAAACCAACAATTTTTAAGATTTAGAAAAATCCATAGAAATACATTCATATGTTACCAAAAACTATAACATGTCTTGAACAAAACCCGAAACAGTACTCCGCAAAGTTTATTAATACAGTACTATCTCGATTATCCGAACTAAACAGAGAAAGTTGCTCAGTTGTAATGCTAGATTCAATGTTTATCAATTACTACAATAAATAGTGTTGCATGTAGATCTGCTTAGAGTAAGCTATTTACATCTGAAACATGTTGGGATACTAAAGATTTAATACATCGTAAGTTATACTCTTACTCTATACTATTAGATGATTGCAAAAGTTCGTACGTTATTTTTAGATGCCTAAAAACCTTGTTTAAAGGAAACCCACGCAGTTTTTACGATAAATGAATTCGCCAGCTTGTAAAACGTTAAGAGACTTTACTTTAAAAGTATGTTACGTAAACACTTGTGTTTCACTTTCAAATTGAATAGTAACATTTTCCGATATCTAGTAAAACGCTAATGTCCGGCATTAAATGCTAATGAGAAACTAATGAAAATGAGGATTGATATATGTATTTGAATGTTGTGACAACAGATAATCCATTACTTGCTTAAATCAATAAATTTAACACCAAATATAACATTTACATTTTACTTATTCTGTTTCTCTAGAAGATAAAGAATTTTTTTTGTTGCTAAATATAAAATTGTAATTGGTGGCCATTATTTCCATGGCGCCTTATTGTTAGTTATGTTGGATTAAGTGACTTCCCTCTACATAACAGAAGTTTAATTTTAAAGATAAAATTGCGTTTAAACCGCAAGCGACATAATGCTTGGATCAATCGAATATTCAAGTTTTAAACATTGTTCAGCTTCCAGATTGTTTTCTCTTCACGATCCCCGGTGCAGAAAAAATCGTGCGATGAATCCCGAGTGGAACAAGTTGGCCGTACATACGGCACCACCAAAGGAACTCCTCACTAAACTCCGGATACCGGTGAAAACGTTAACGGGTCCTGGTCCGACTAATTGCTCGGAGCGAGTTCTTCGGGCCCTCCAGAATCAAACTCTGGGCCCTATCCATCCTGAAATTTGGCAGGTAATCGGTTCGTTTAAATCGCGATCGTAAAGTTACATTTCAGGTTAAAAGTCGCTTGATTATTATCATTACCGACAATGTAGGGTGCACTCTCTTTACGTGCATACAATCATGTGCACATTTATGACAAAAATTATATGCAATACGAAACGGTAAAAACATCAGGAAAACTTGATAATAATTAACATTAGTTTCAAAGTAAAGGGCATAGCCGGATAAGATGGTCAAAAATGCCATTGAACCGAATAATATCACGGATGGGTCATTCGATAAGACATAAGAAAAAAACATACTGTGTCAAATTTGAACTCTATATCTCGATCGGGAGGGTCTCGATCTATATCTCGGGAGGGTAGTTATGGGGTAAAATTGAAAAATCATTTTTTGGCCTATTATCCATAGTTAACGATATTTAGAAATTCTGAGAAAAATCTGACACGTGTCAAGCACTTGATATACTTTGCAATTCGTTTTACACTTTTAAATTGAAAATCCTGCTTGTAAAAAATCAAAAACCTCAAAAAATCGAAAAAATGCAGATTCACATGGAAGTTCTAAAATGACTATTTTTATATTTTTACAGTACCGATACATTAATATAAGTATCGTTTATGAATTGTTTCAGATTTTTAAGTTCGCGACGCCGCCGTTAAAAAATATAAAAACCGATATTTTCGACGTTTTTTTTCGTGAAATACAAAGCTAACCTTCAAATTGTTACATTTTATTTATCCTGTAAGTCTATTAGACACAAATAAACCTTGACCATTTCACAGAAATAATTAAAATATTAAATTAACTTGATTAGTATTCTAGTACGTCAACGCATAACATCTTAAAATAATGTATTAACCATTTTTCCAACAACTTGGTTGGGTCAGCGCGTTAGACGATTGACTGTGCTTAGTAATGTTATTATTATCATCGTTTATGAATTTTAATTTTTTTCAAAAAAAAATTTTTAAATTTTTGTTAAAAAAAAATATAAACCGATTTGGGTCATCGACGTTTTAGTCATTTTTTCAACTCGATTGGGTCAGTGTGTTAGGCGCTCTACTATGGACAAACTTATACTAGGTTCGCGCACGGCATAAGTCTACTTTTTTTTTATTTGATCAATTCCTTTTTTTTCTAAGTATGTAATAATCAATGGTATTTTTGTAAAGTAATTTTAGAACCACTATTTAAATATTTAGAAAATATTTTAAGGTAAAATACGTCAAGACATAATTTCGGAGCAATATCGTGGGGAAAGTATTTATGGAAAAACCTCTGAGTCGTAACCATGGTCGAGCGCTTAACGCGCTGACCCAATCGAGTTGTTGGAAACATGTTTAATACATTATTTTGAGATGTTATGCGTTGACGTACTAGAATGCTAATCAAGTTAATTAAATTTTTTAATTATTTATGTGGAATATTCAAGGTTTATTAGTGTCCAATAGACTTACAAGGTAAATACAATGTAACAATTTGAAGGTCAGCTTTGTATTTCACGGAAAAAAACGTCGAAAATATCGGTTTTTATATTTTTTAACAGCGGCGTCAAAACCGATACTTATATTAATGTATCGGTACTGTAAAAATATAAAAATAGTCATTTTAGAACTTCCATGTGAAATCTACATTTTTTCGATTGTCTTGAGGTTTTTGTTTTTTTACAAGCAGAATTTTCAATTTAAAAATGTAAAACGAATTGCAGTGTATGTATTCTGGTGCTTGACATGTCTCAGACTTTTTCTCAGAATTTCTAAATATCGTTAACAAGGGAAAATTGACCAAAAAATGATTTTTCAATTTTACCCTATAACTACCCTCTCGATCTGCTCAAGGGCATTATTGTCCTTCTTATCGGCTATACCCTTTACAATACCATCTGCATCGATTGCATGGAGCAATGTCTGAACAAAAAATATCTATTCTTGCAATTAATGCAGAAAATTCATATTTTATATGAAGACCTGCCGTTCAATTATAATATTAGGTCGTCCCATAAGTTCATGCCGTTTACTGTTTTACTATTTCAATTAATATTTGAAACGTACTTTCAAAGTCAACGAAAAAATATAACCACCTTCTCTACAACATCTTCCCACTTTTTTGGTAAAGATATTATACCGTCACTATAAAATTTTTGTGGTTTTTCATTAAAATACTTCAATCCGCGGCACGAACTTATGGGACAACCAATATTTTACTCAGTGTCTTTAGAGATGAGAAATTCTTCGTAGATAATTCACTATTACTAGATGGATTGCATGCATTTTACGCATTTATGACAAAATTTGATGTGATGAAGTGTCATTTTTGTCTTTTTGGAATAATTGATGCTGACAATTTTTATTTTGTACAAAAGTTCATACATGTATACATATGTATACAGAGTTGGTAATTTGAAATACAGAGGTTGATCGAAAACAGTTACGATTGAAATCAGTCTATATTGTCACTAAAACATTATTTTGAAATTCATATACAAAGTAAGCGTATAATCGAGAACGAGGACTGTCTTAACAGTCTTTGTGATTACTGCTTTTCAGGTTTTAGATGATATTAAGGCGGGTCTGCAATACGTATTTCAAACGAAGAACAGACTGACTTTGGTGGTGAGTGCGGCGGGTCATGGCGGTATGGAGGCTTGTTTGGGTAATCTACTTGAACCCGGTGATAAAATAGTCATCGTGAAATCCGGATTTTGGGGTGAACGTGCTGCCGATATATCTTCTAGGCTAGGCGCACATGTACGTGACTTATTTTTACAAAAATCTCTGAACTTTCAATAATATCGGATGTATAATTTGATTTTGAATTGCAAATCGCAGGTTGAGTTCATAGAAACAGGACACGAGAGATCAGCTACGTTAGAAGAAGTAGAAGCTGCGTTAAAGGAGCATAGGCCGGCGGCGATTTTCATGGTCCAGGCTGAATCATCTACTGGCTTGAAGCAGCCATTGGAAGGTGTTGGAGATCTAGTCCACAAGTACAATTTATACAAAATTATTTGCAATATCTATTTTAAAACATCTATTTTGTAATCTTGGAAGTCATGCTTTTCCATCATTTGCAATCTTTTAAAAATTTAATTCAATGAAAAATGATTTTATAACAAATCATGTTATATATCAATGGCATTAGATTAAACCGTTTACATGTGCAACACGTATGTGAATTATGGAGAATTCAGATATCATTGGTTCGGATAATGGAGGTTCTACTAAATCGTCAATTCATCAAACAAATATGCTTCGAATTATGTCATGTTTGGTCTCATTGGTAAAATCTTCATTAACCCTCCGCGGCGGTGTAATCTATTCAGACCCAAAGTTTCAAAATTGTTATTTCATTTCGTCCCATAAGTTCGTGCCGTGTACGGTTTTAGTATTTAAATTAATATTTGAAACGTACTTTCAAAGTCAATGAATAAATATAACCACCTTCTCTACATCCTCTTCCCACTTTTTTGGTAAAGATATTATACCGTCACTATAAAATTTCTGTGGTTTTTCATTAAAATACTTTTCAATCCGCGGCACGAACTTATGGGACAACCTAATATATAGCTGTAAGAATGGTCCACCGTCTGAGGGTTAAAATTTAATCAAATACGAGATCGTTTTGTCATTGGATTAGTTGATGGAATTTCATAAAATTTAAAAAATTGATTATGGCGATTTAAAAAATAGTCAGTGTAACATATCCTTCTAACTTCTAGCTTGTGACATCTAAAGTTCCATTTTCGAGTACCAGAAACTTTGATACCAGAAGCGTTTCTTACAACTCTGCTTTTTTGCATGCAAAAATAATTTTTGACAAATTTTTAAAATGCGTCCATCTTTCAGGCTCCCATTCAAATATCATACACATCGTGAACATATATCGAGATATTACGTCAGGATTGAAAATTCGTCAAGTTGACCACTCTGAAATCTTGTTTTAGATACGACGCTCTCTTGATCGTTGACACGGTTGCATCACTGGTTGGTGAGCCGTTCTTTATGGATTCTTGGGGCGTGGATGCAGTGTTCACCGGGAGTCAGAAGGCCCTTGGTGCCCCCCCAGGACTCGCTCCCCTTTCATTCAGTCCACGGGCAGAGTACGTAATCGTCGTCACCGGGTTTCTTTTTCCGACGTTTTTAACCGCGATGGAGACAGAGCCTGAGAATCGGGACTCGTGAGGTTAACTACACGGAATATCAATCGAATCCGTGAGGTCATCCCGGTCCTTGCTGCCCATCCGTCGCTCCGTGAATCATAACCGTGGATGGCCGGTGAATTCTTATTCGATGACACTCTCAGCAGTTCTTTGAATCAAGTGTACTCGGAACGTCTCGTACCGGTTCGATAGAGTACCTATTAAAGTGTCCATTTCGGTAAACCATACGTTTAGGGGAGGATGCTCCGATGACCTTGACCTTGACATATGTTGTTGAGGACAACATTCTGAACAACTTTTGTCATTACAACTACCCGGTGCTCGGTCTCAGTTTTCGAGATATTTGCGAAAAACTATTGCTAATAGTGTATTAAATTTTCCGTATTCTTCCACGCTCCGTGGCAACGTAAACATGTTCCGGGGCCGCATCTGTTTATTTTTTGTTTGTAAACGTAATCGTTGTGGGGATGAGAAGCGACAATACCACACACACCCACCCAGTGTTTTTAAAAAGAAGGCTCTCACATTATACAATATAAAATCAACTGAGACGAATACAGCATACATGTATTATATTATCGCATTTGATAGTAAAACAAATTGCAAAACCTAACCCAGACCTAACTCAGACCTAACCCAGACCAATACAGCATACATGTATTATATTATCGCATTTGATAGTAAAAAAAATTGGTATTGGTTTCAGTTGATTTTACATTGTTTAATGTGAGAACCTTCGTCTCAAAAACACTGGGTGGGTGTGTGTGGTGTCGTGTGTTGGTCAGGACTAGGTGACGAGGGGCGGAGAGCACGCAGACGAAATTATGAGTATCTCGAATAGTATCTATATCAAACTGAAAATTTTATTCTGTATTTAAATGGTCTAATGGATACATAGAATTCATTATTTCGAAAAAAGCATCAATGCGTTTATGAAAATTGTACGTTCTTTTAAATAAAAATTCGGCAATATAATACAAAATTCAATACAGTACTAGCAATAGTTTTTCGCAAATATCTCGAAAGCTAAGACCGAGCACCGGGTAGTTGTAATGACAAAAGTTATTCAGAATGTTGTCCTCAACAGCATATGTCAAGTTTTACCTCCATTTCTACTGTAGAATACCCACTGACATTAATTTGTCAATACCGAAGCTTGTTAGCTTGATGGTAACATTACGGTGACCGGTTTGGGAAGTTTATCCACGTATCGCGTGGTTGCTCTAGATCAGGTTTTTTGCACTTGCTCTATCATGGGCAAAGTATTATTACTTATTTTCTGCTATTACTGCCATTCCTGTCCCTGCACCTACTCGTTATGAAGCAACGAATATTTCCGGTAACTTTATTTATTGGCCCTACCCGTAATTTCGTGCTGATGTTTGCTAAGACGACGTTCGATTGCTATCATTAGCGGAGGCTGTTAACGTCTATGAGACATCTTTGTATCCACGGGTAAGGAACTGTAATGTTACTTCAGAAAATATTTTTTGGTGGGTTGAATACTGTTCAAATCGCTACATTATAGTTATTTTACTCGCGATTTGAACGCAAAAACGGTAATTAGCTTGCCAGGTTCATCTTGCTATGCAAATATCGTTTTTTTTTATAGTATTTATAATAATGTGATAATTCTATGAACTCTGTAATTCGAAAAAAGATGAATGAAATTTCGCGACAAACGGTGAAACTGAAGTAGAGTGCTCAATCCACAGGGTGAGTCAGCGAAAATGGAAAGTAAAAACATCGTCGTCATTTATCTAAAAGAGTGCCTATCATGCTAGTATCTCAAGATAAATGTAATATATACATCATTACTATGACGCAACACAGTATTAATTTATTTTGAAGACATATTTCGCATAATCATAAGTAGATTAAATATTTTTTACTGTTTTTTTCAAACCATTCACATTTTCCTTTCCATCTTTGACGACGGACTCAGCATTATCAAACAAAATTTGTTTTCATGAAAAACAAAATCATTTTTATATAAAAATGTGCACGACATGATAAATCAACATGCTTCAAATTGAACAACTCATCTAACATTAATACACGTTGTATTCGTTATAATTAGACTGGAATTTTATGCAAAATAAAAATCTTCTAAGTCGACATTAAAGAACATAAGCTGAATAGCAATGTATTTATTTTTTAAATCATTTTAATAAGGCAGAGATAATATACCTGTGTTTCTTTTGCGACAGAGAGAAACTGTTTCGAAGAAAGACGAAACCGTTCTCGCTTTATTGGGACTTGAGGATGCTTGGTGTTTACTGGCAATGTTTTGGCAAGAAAGATAGAGTGTATCATCACACGGTAAGTTCTACGCTTCTGTACGGTTTGCGTGAGGCCTTGGCAGAAATCGCTGAAGAGGGTTTGCCTGCGTCTTGGTCCAGACACGCAGCCGCAGCTGCCAGATTAAGGAAGGGTCTTGAGTTACGGGGCCTTCGATGCTATGTGAAAATTCCACGGTATCAATTATCCACAATAATAACTATAGAGGTGCCACCTGGCGTCGACGACAGGATCATTGTGCAACGAGCCATGGAAAGGTAAGACATTTTCCCAATTAGGTCTTCTGCTCTGCAGCACCGAGAACGGGGTCTCGTTTTACAAATTTTTTTAAACAGATAGCCAAATATTATCCACTTTATATTCTACATGTTTATTCATGTTCGTCTTTGAAAGAAATTTACAACTTATCTCATAAAAATGTTCAATAAGGATGTAAATGAAGTCCGAACTTTATATTGTACCAATATTTACGATTATCCGAATTATTATTTATAGTTACTGTTTGATTTTTTGCTAGCTATCATTGGAATTTAAAAAATGTGGTTGCTTCTTAATATTACAAATCACTTAAACAACCTAATGTATCAGTAAAAAGGTATTAAGTTGATATAATATTAAAATAAGAGCAATTTTTGAACATTTAATAATATTAATTTACTTCAAATATCCAAAAAAGAAATAAAGTAAAAAAGAAAAACCACTGCAAGCTTACATACATGCATTTGTTCTAATTGGAAATGTTTGTTACAACCGAAATAGTTAAAAGAAAATATGAAATTGATACTTTCTACTACATTAAGTATTACTTAATTTGTTTCATGGTTTTTATTTAATATTGAATAATGTTCTAGATACAAAGTCGAATTCAGCAGAGGATTGGGACCAACTGTAGGGAAAATTATTCGAATTGGTTTGTTGCAAACAAATGCTATGTCTAAAACTGTCGACTTAGTATTACGTGCCCTGGACGAAGGAATCAAAGACGTTCCACTATCAAAACTGTAAAATTAAATTCACATCAAATTGAATTAAAATCGAATTAAATTCAGACCGTAAGCAAAAAGCAGCGAGAAATTATTTCTCTTATTTGTACTGGTCTGTAATAAAACGTTTGATATATTAAAAAATTAAAGAACTTGGACCCTATGTATTGTCGATTTATTTTTAAGGTTATAACAGAAATTTCTCATACGTTTTTCATAGTATTAAATTTGTTATTCGTATCATTAAACATAATTGACAAATTTGTCAGTATACGAAGCAATAGCTACAATTGTAAAATTTCGAAAAATACTGATATCGCTTTACGAATTTTTCTTGCTATATCGTAAGACTTACGACGTAAGTGTACGCTTAAAACTTGACCTGTTTTCTTCAATGTGATGCGGGTTGTAATGTAGCAGGCGTTCATGAAACTACATTACCGTACAGTGAAATAGAACTTTCATTTTACTTTAGCAAGTAATATTTTTATTGTAAGAAAATTTTGAAGAAAAGAAATGGATTCATATGTAATCCTGTTTTTAATGAATCCACAAAAATTATATACAAATGTGCAATTTGTAATAGAATGCAAGGAATTAATTTCCTGAACCTTAATAATTATCATCTAATTAACGTTTAGCGATTATAAGAAAATATGTATAGGTTTTTGTTAACTATGACACAATGTCTACTATTTTATCTAAGTTTAATTGACTATGGCATGTCCGGAGACACTTATGAAACACAAAGAGGCCAAGTCATGTGTATCTGTTTATTAATGGAAATACTGAAATCGGCATACAATTATTTCTAATATAATTATCTGCTTACGTTCATTTATACGTTTTTATTACATTAATTAGCAATATCAACAATTTATTACTCTCTCTTGTGTTCTCATTCTCACGACTCTTTCATTCTTTCTTTCTCGCTATCCTCTCTCGACTCGACATTTATTCAACAAGACGCATACATATTCCACTGTACGTGTAATGCAGTTACAACAAGATAATTGAAGTAACGACGGTACCAACGAATTAACGATTCATCATGGTTCAATTGACAATCGTTTTGGCCCGGAACAGTCTGGATCTCTGTAAAAATCCATTCCCTTCGAACCTACAAGATTCAAAAAGTGTTTCGTGTGACATGTAAAATATTATGTGATATAACGCCGGTTGCCATTGCTCGAAGAAAACACAATTTTTTGGTCTCCTTAACAATGCTTCACACTCGCAAGTACAGGGTATCTTAACGTGAATACCAAAATATATCAGCGCGAAAAGCGGAGACTTTAGAACAAATTCTTGTAGTATGAAGCTTCATTTACGTTTACATTTACATTTACACGTAACAAATCTCTCTTTTTACTAGAAAACCCTGCCTTGAAACACCCTGTACAAATGCAGGATCAATAAATCGTGGCAAGTTGAATACTGTCTCGTCGATGTCCACCATTTTGCGTGGGGACATCGCTTCGATCGTTAATTCGAATTTCTTAAGGCACTATCGTTGTTCGCTACTATTGATTAATTTATACACATTTACAGTTCATATCGAACGTTCGTTCTCACGTGATATATTTATTTCAGTCACAAATGGGCACAATTTCCATCTAGACAGATTTCGAATATCGAATGAAAAATGAAAATAACGACGTCTGTTAAGCGTCGAATGAACGCGAGACTCATCATTATTAAATATCATAATATTTTTACTGTACAAATTTGCGTGTTCGAATGAATCGTCGGTTACCCATTATTCGATCGAAATTGTGCCCATCTCCGACTCTTAATACGTTCCATCGACAAACTACGATTAACAAGGCATGATCGATCAGTACGGTAACGTTGTTGCAGAAGTGACCACCATTATTCCGCGTCTCTGAACAATTTCCGGTCCTCTGTTCGATGAATGATATTCCACAATCGTTATTTCAATACTTGCACCGTTTGTGACGCGTGTGTGGACCAGCAACGACGTTAGGCAAGTTAGTAAAAATAATAAAAGAAAAAAAGAACGCGAGCGTAATGCATTTCAGGACGATATAGTTATCTCTCGATGACGAGATTAACGGTTCCCCGAAGAGAACGATGTAACATATGTATATTTACGAGGATGACATTAACGTTTAACCAGCAGGGTGGTTTAGACAGACTTTATACAAAAAATAGTCGACGGTTTAACCTTTTAACTACTGCACGTCGCTATAGTCTTGGTCATCTTTGTGAATGATGCTCCATTATGCGTGGATGCTCGTTTCAAACACTGTTTCTTTAGTGTTTCTACTCACTTGTTCTAGCATCGAAAGCCATGTATATTGTTTACATGCTATGGCAAAGTATTTTCAAATTTTTTATATAAAATATATAAAAATATTACCGCTACGCGATTAGATTAGTAGCTAAAAGGTTAAAGTATTTCCTCTGTCTCAGACGTAATTGTACTATACACTGGACGTATGTAGATCGTACGATCTACAAAGGTACGATCAAAGATCTACTGTTTTATTCGACACAGCTGACCACTTTGAAAAGTGTTTATTTCTTCGTTTTCTATTTTGTTCAAGAATAATTGAAAGAAATTTTGGAGCATTTCCTCTATGCCCCACTGGCTAATTGTTAAACGGTCGTGAATATGATATTTCCATGTAATTAATATTATAAAATAACATAAAAATAATATTAATAATAAGCAACTGTCGAAGCAACGAGTACGACTTGTCCCGCCATAGTTATATATAAATACTATTAATAATATTAATCGCATGTATTGATACTCCATTAACGATAGTTCGTGATTCTAGTTACGTATTATATGCGCTTATGTACAAAATGTCGACAAACAAGTCGTCACTAAGATCTCTACGCAATTAACTAGCACTAATAGCGTTGACTAAGTGTATGCACACGTTTGTTGTTTCTTTTTCTAAGGCACTAAAGATTAAACAGCAAATCAACGTATCCCGCAACTGTTCACGAAGTATGGTTGTCACGGACAGTTCAGATATGTTTGAATTAGAGCTACGTCACGTGACAAGGAGTCAATACCAACTGTTACCTTTTAGTCTTCACGAGGTCACTTTTTACAATAACAACGATTTACAGCAGTCGATTGTCGTGTGATGTACCAATACAACATACAATAAATAATTTTCATTACAACGCCTTCTCGATGTATAACAATACCAAATATTTGTACTCGAAACGTACGGATAGAGTGTTTCTAAAATAAGCTCAATATACGTGATGAAAAAAAACACTAATTAATTATGACGTTGTTACAACAGTACAGAGCCTTTGATCTTAGTTTAGGAATACTGTGTATGTTATAAAGCTTTTATATAACATTTTGCCAACATCCAGGATATGTTTCTTTTAGATTTCGAAGTATTATTTACTCTATTGAAAGAACTGTGTCGAAGTGTATCGAAAATCTTAACAGGCTTGCCAGCTGCTATGCTACGCGTAAACTGCTACCCTCCTTTCCGTATCGCCTTTCAAATACCGATCGGATCACTGGTCATTCCTCCAAACTTGCCCGAAAAGACGCTTCAAAGCCTTAGACTAGATAATAAAGAAATGCACAGACAGCCGTGATACACATATCTCGGTGCAAGCCGGGAACGATTGAGGTCGATCGTATTGGTAGTTCAAGGTCTGGCTTGTGCGACAGAACAATTTCGTTCATAATCCTGATTGTGTTTTAAATAGAACGAATAATACGGTAACAGTCGAGCGACTTTGAACGACCAATATATTGTGCCTCAAAACTACACGAATCAGTTTAATAAAACTAGTGGTACCAGTACCCACGAGTATACACACAAATTAAATCAATTCCAATATCTAAACTCGCGATACAGATTTTTCTCCGTAGCGTCGCGTGTTCACCTTTATCGTCTTGTGAGGCACCAGTAGCGAAGCAGCAGCTAAGCAGCAGCGAATCGCCAATAAGGCGAAAATAAAAGAATTTTCGCTGCTTTCATAGCGTTTCGTTGTATTGCTGACTCGCGCGATGTTATGCAGGAATAACTGTACGAAGGAGTTTCTATTCTCTTTACTAGATCTCGCTGTCGAGCCTGATGAAATTGTTCGAAATTGCGAGAAACGATGCCCAGAACGATTAACAAATTTTTACAAATCTTCCCCTTACTCGTTGCATTAAAAAAGCTACTTTAAACTTGTCTCGTTCTCAACGATTCGCATAAGTCTAGAAAACTGTCCCACGCTTCACACACACACGCGCATGCACGCAGTAGATGTACACAGATCTTTTTTACACACATACAATGATAGCGACTACCAACGTTCTATCAATGCAAATTCGTTTTCTCTAACGGTAATTATATAGAAAAGGTCTGCGTACTACGATTTTGATGAAATTTTAATATATTATAGATTTCGACATTTTGAACAACTTTTTCCTTTTCCAATATAGGGGAGTCGCTTTTAGTTTTCGATATATTTGCAAAAAACTATCGCTAATACTGTATTGAATTTTACACTAGGTGCGTGTGAAACACTGGGTGGGTGTGTGTGGTATTGTCGCTTCTCATCTCCACAACGTGTTTACAAACAAAAAATAAACAGATGCGGCCCGAAAATCCAGGAAATGGAATAACAGAAGAAACAAGCAGAATTAACTCCTGTAGATAATTCTGATCATACATAGATAGGCTGAGCTTTCAATTTTCAAAGACATTTCCTGGATTTTCGGGACGCATTTGTTTATTTTTTGTTTGTAAACACGTTGTGGAGATGAGAAGCGAAAATACCACACACACGCACCCAGTATTTCACACGCACCCAGTGTTTCTAAAAAGGAGGTTTCCGTTATGAAATTAACATTACCGATAGCTTTTTGCAAATATCTCGAAAACTAAAAGCGACCCCCTATATTGGAAAAGGAAAAAGTTGTTCAAAATGTCGAAATCTGTAATATATTAAAATTTCATCAAAATCAGAGTGCGCAGACCTTTTCTATATAATTACCTCTCTAACTTCGGCAGCCGAATCTATCCGCTATGTTGGAGGACGTTCCCAAGAATGGGGTCGCTATCGAATAACTTACACGACCTACCAATAAATACGCCTATAAATTACAAAAAATTACTTTCTCTAGATGTAACAGTGACGTGTCGCGATAAAAATACGAGAATCATCGCGTTCGGTGATTTTATGTTAGCCCGTGGCGAAGATTAACGATTCAGTAATCGCGACAGTTCCATTAAACGGTATCGATAGTAGACGGTAATATTTATACTATTTAAAATAGTAATAGAAACATTAATAATAATAATCATATATATATATAAGACAACGACAATGACAATGAGAACAATGATGTCGGCGCGACGATGGTGATGAGCGAATGAACGATGAAACGAATAACGCTGTCGTGAACTATTAATAATGTTAATGGCGTTAAACAGTACAGAGTTACTCGTAGTAATAAGAAGTTTCGAAGTTAATAATATACGTTAGCGCAATGATAACTGATGCCACCATCGGAGGTTCTTCAGTCTTCTTTGGTTGCTGGGTAACTTGGTGAGGTTGGTGGGTACGGTAGGGCTCTGCATTTACCGCGTACGACTTATGCTCCTCCTGTTCATCTTTCTCTTTCTCTCTTTCTCTATTTCTTCCCACTGGGATCATCATTTATTTCTTTTCTACCCCCTTCCCCTTCCCCCGTAATATTTTTCTCGCTTCCCGAACAGTTATGGTACCGTGTCAGGTCACTCGAGAATAGAGAGCGGTGGTTGGCTTCCGGTCCGTTTATCCGTTGATGAGAGCCAATTGATTAATGAATGTCTGCTGCTTGTGGGTGCTGCAGACTCCAGAACGACTGACGGTAATAAGAATGACGATCCACGTACTCTTCCTCCAGTTCGTATTATCATTATTGTTGTTATTATTATTGTCATTACGACATCCTGCATACTCTTCCTCCATCCCGCGGCGAACAGTTTCGTTTCGTCGATTACCATCATCCGCTATCCAATCTTCGAATTGGTCGTCAACTACCACTTTCCTTTGACACTTTTCACACCATAGTGACTTTTAGATTGTCAGCAATTACTCAAAAATTTAACGAAATTTGGATAACCATGGACCACATTTTAGCTACCGCTTCATCTGTAAGTGGCACGGCGTGCTTGAAAGAATTTTAGTACGGTGTTCCGAAGTCGTTGAAGACCTACTCTCATGAACTGCTGCTAGTATTGATTCGGCATTGTGGAGGTTTTTACGAGCGTCGATCTAAGATGGTCAGCATGTCAAGTGGATCTTGTTTTTGGCTCAGCCGACCAATCTGAGAACTTTATACGAGATGGGAGCAAGTCAATGCGTGGAAGAGTAGCACAGGTTTTTTAGTGATCATCGACGTGGACGTCATTGCTCAAATTGGACGACCACATAACGCTAATCGAGGTTTATGTATCTCTTGACCAGACGGCCCAGTTAAATCTTGCTCTCATCTTTCATCAAGTTATACGTGTACAGATTGAACGATGTCCTCCGTCATGCCTCGATAATAAACGTCTTTGGAATATTTAGAACTGGACAGGTCACTCGCAGACTTTAGAAAGACTATCGGACGATCGTAAGGACAATAGGAGTTTCCAAGGAATCAACTCCTCAACTCCGAGTTGTCACTAGTCAATCGAAATTTATGAGTTTACTAGACAATTTCAAACAGTTTCTGGAATGCCTTTGATTCAACGAATTGGAGGCTTCGGCCATTAGCACAGATCCTCGGGTTTCCGATTGTCCAATTCGAAACGTTCAATGCCGAGATTCGACTTCTCCTTTTTCTTTGTCCTTTGGACATCATCGATACTGTTTATCTGTTGTCTGTGATGCTGTTTTTCCGTCAGCCGGTTCTGCGAAGTCTGTTCACCCTCGATGACTACGACGATGACTACGGCGAGCTGGTCGCTGATCCGATGACTACGAAACATGTCCCAGGAGCGTTTCCGTACACCGGGAGAGCTCGAAGGAGGTTGTCTGACTCGTACGACCGGACTCAGCTGAGTTCTCGAGGCGTCACGGAGTGTCGGGCCGGATGATGATTGTTGCGGTGATGACGCCTCGCTCGACGGCACTGCACCGTGCAACAGTCATCAGCGTCCGCCACGTACTCGCCGCGTTTCATCTGGTGCACAATCGAGTTGCAGAGCGCCCTCGGACACCGTTTCCTGTCGCACTTCACCTCGCCATTCTGCAATCAAGATAGCAAGATTTCCTTTAAAACATGATCACAATGATTTCGCTAGTGACAAGAGATCAAGGAATAGTGTCTGTACACGATATAAGCAACATTTCAATCTCGAAGTTTTTACGTATATCGAGACTTACAATATCAATATTAGTGTGGGATCAGGACCTCCCAGACCAAATACTGTATGGAGATTAGGAAAAGTAGGAGGGTCCCGGGTTCGATTCCCGGCGCGGAATTCCTCATTTTTTCCTAAGATCCTACATTTGGGGGCTCGTCCGGGATGGGAGAACACCGATGCTCGCATGGTGACAGACGACGAACGCAGTGAGCAAGCATTGCGAAGACGGTCGCACGTGAGCGAAAGGACGACGAAGTGAAGTAAGGGACACATCCAGGGAAAACTGCTAGAGAGAGCAGTAGGATGGTGTTCCCGAAAAGTGACGAAGTTGGTGACGAGTTGTGTCGATGGCGCCGAGGCCAAAAAGACGATGGCGTTGCGACGGACATTCGAGGGCGAATGCCGGAGCAGGATGGCCGAGTGTGGGATCAGGACCTCCCAGACCAAATACTGTATGGAGATTAGGAAAAGTAAGAGGTTTCCGTGGGTATGTGTAAGAGTTGATCAGCTACAACCGCGAGGGTCGCGGGTTCGATTCCCGGCGCGGAATTCCTCATTGTTCTTGAGATCCTACATTAGTATGTCTTCTTACCCTTGACCTTGACAACCCCAGCTGCAAGACTCGCTAAACGTTGGGAAAACAATTCCAAACGGACATGGTTTAAACTGCAAAGGCTCAACAGTGAAAACTGTATGATCACAGTGTTTTTCTCAGGAACTGGAAATTATTAAGTTTAATCTGCCGATTTTATGTATTTATGACAAAAATGAACAGGTGCAATGTGAAAGAGTAGATAGGTTACAAAAAGACATTAAAAAAATAAAAGAAGTTCTGTTTTGATCCTGTTTCTTACAGTTCTTCTTTCTTTTCTTAAGCTATAAAACCCCACATGGTTGATGTAGAAAATATTTCTTTTATGATATTCAGGATTAATGTCCACATATTCGCAACGTAATTTCGAAACCTAACCATCAGTTCGTGTTCAGCACATCAGAACGAGTAGAATGACGTATAAATATGTGCCAAAAACAGGGGGAGGGGGGTATACAATTCGAAAATGTTACCCCCATTTTTTTGGAATTGGGTGGGATAGCGTCAGACGCTTAAGTGTGCACTACACTATTTGCGGGTGATCATAATCACGTTTATCTGAAACGATACCTTTTTCTCGGTGCAATGCCGGCGCCGACGCGATCGGTGGCCGCGTTCCATTTTCATCGTAATGGGTGGACCCTTTTAATGGTCGGTTCGGGCAAACGAGTCCGGTTAAAGGTTTTCTCCTTAAAGGTCTCGCGGTTCTGCCCAGTCGGTGCAACGAGACTGCAACACCTGACCGATTCTAACGAGTGCAACCGGCAATGTCGAGCCGCGACTGTTTTTTCGTCGAGGCCTTCGCATAATAATGGGAAACCGCGAAACGAAAACGCCTGAGGACTTTCTTGCCCTCCAAGATCATCGGCTCGCCTTCGAGAAATAAAAAGAAATCACTTGCACAGAGACCGCAATGACTTAGTTATTGACATTAAGACATCCTCCATCAGCTATTGCGTTCATTACTATCAACACCTTTTTACAGTGGCTCTAATAAATATTGGTACACTAAACTTCTGATTTTCGAAAATTTGTTGGCCCTGTCAATATAACGTTTACGGAGCATTAAAAACGAGTATTTTACATTACTTTATAAAAATAACAAGAATGTGTCTATCCAAATTTTTAGCCATTTTTTAAATAGTTTATATCCAAAGAAATACATAAATATATTGAGTATGGGAATGTGGTCTTTCTTTAGTTGCATATAATTCCAACAAATATTTTTTACATACAGTATAATTCCATCAAATTTTCTATTAAGTACAAAATGTGAAAAGATTTGCTGTATAAAAAATTACATGGAATTTGTAGAATTTGCGAGTCTGTCGTGACAGCATAGTTTTAGTGCTAACCGGGTGAAGTCAACGTCTCGGTGACTTGACATGCTCGATGACCTTGAACGACCTCTGCTTCGGGCATGTAGAACACGTCTCGACAAGTGTCGTCGTACTGGAGCTGGGAAAAGGACACGGGAACCAGGTTCGAAAATAAAAAAATGAATGGAAGTGCCCCTGAAATTTCCTTCATACGTCGATTCACAAGAAAACCATGCAACGACACTCGTGAGCGACTTTTGCACGAACCGGTTCCCAATATTGTTTAAAAGGACAGAACTACATTTACGGAGGCACTTTATCACTTCTCTCTTGCAATCTGTTCATCTTAAAGTGTGAATAAATGCAGTCTTGTTATTATTTTAAAGCAGGTCTTGGTCATTATTAAGACAATATCTTCACTTTTACTTCAGATCTTTCACTTTATATCAAACACTTTGTTTAAAAGTAGTTCATTATTTCAATTACAATAAAAATCAAATAATTTTCAATATCATGTCAACATCGTCAACTGCGTCAAATTTTGATAAAAATTTTAAAGTGATAACAAAATAAAAGTTGTCTACATCAATTGCAAGGAACTGGTACCAAGCAAAAATTTATTTCCTTCTTCAATAACTTCAAAAAGCTGAAAACAATACATTGAGGAAGGTGGAGGAGTGGAGGGAAAATGCGAAAGGTAAAATGTGAGGTGAGCAGGAAAATGGGGGAAGAATGAAGTTGGAAGGGGCTGGGATGTTTGAGGAGCGACCGGAAGGGGGGTCCACAATTAGCGTAAGGAATGAGAAGGAGTAGTTTTTAAGTAGTTGTAAGTTTTTTTTCTGTACATAGATCCCCCCCTCTCTCTCTCTCTCTCTCTCTCTCTCTCTGTCTCTCTCTCTATCGTTTTAGCACTAGTGTTTAAGTTTTAGATATAGTTAATTGTAAGCATTTAGATAAGGTAGAGTAAGTTAGTTTAAGTTAGAAATTAAGGATAGGATAAGGATAGGATAAGGAAGAAGATGTAGAGGTAAGAGAGGAGTAATGGATGAGCATTGCAACCCCGAGGGGAGACAATAAAATACTAAAAATACATTGATACTCATAAATTCTTTCAATCTTCGTACATCTGTCAAATTGCACGCACTCATGTTTGCTATAAATGCATAAAATCTGCTGTCTAATTATAACGATGTTTACCTTGACCAGTAAGTTTTATTTAGAATGTTAGTTTAACATTATTGTTAAAAAGCGGACGTTTGATATTCAACAACCAAATAAGCTAAAAGAACTAATGAGAAATTTCGACAAAATTTTTAATTAAACATTTAATTTAATTGAACAATTGAACGAATTGCTGAATATATTGGAGTAAGCATAAAGGTACGTTCCTTTTCCCAAGGATCATATCTTTTGGTTCGCCTGCGAGGTATACCTCGACGAGGTAGTAAAAGATGCGTCCTCTGGATCGTGTCGTCGCGTTGCCTCGGGCACGAGTGGAATGCGGCTGATGAGGGGTTAAGAGCGATCGTGTAAACCGGAAATTGTCGCACACGCCGGGTAAAGTACCGTGACGATCTCGCGCTACTAGTTCCCGACGGTACGTGTCCAATGAAGGCCACTTTATGTCTATGCAATGCCAGAGGTAATCCATTATTAACGCTCGGCCTTTCTTCTCGTCCTCTTAAGCCACTCGTTAAACTACACTTTTCCTTTTTTTCCTCTCGAACCAGAGGCGACGTTGACCACCGTCGCGATTGGTTCCTTGCCAGTGTCATTATTCGAATGTAGATTTATATTGTCAAGAACTAATTTATGCGAGTACGTCACTTAAAGAGAATCTTATCATGGGTCTCAGCGTGTACGGAAAATTGTGCACGTGGCAGGGTATGTATTAACAATTTTCTAATTTTATTGTAATCGGCACAAGTTAAATAATTAATGTTTCCTTCTTTTAATAATAAGGCCACAATAATGTGACGACATTCTTGAATGCTTGTAATGTCTTCATAGTTTTGAATGTACCTCCAATTTATGCTGTCATAAAGACTCTATCAGAATAAAGTACTATAGATCGTCTGTATGTGTATTATAGAATTAATTAGGTTAGAAATGTTTGAATAATGAAGTTCATATCTAACTACGTATTTTGTAAATCTAAAATTATAATTGTTTTTTTAGAATAATATCGGATGTAATGATCCAATTGCATCCCAGTAGGCGTACGTCAAAAAGTAATTTGTTTCCGAATAAGAATTGCTACCGGAAGTTGTTCACCAGACGATAACACGTAGAAGGTGTCAAGACGTCCTCATGCCTGCAACTTGTTCTGTTTCCGGTTCTATGTTTTACGCGCAAAATTACAAGTTCCGCCTTTATTGCCTACACTTGCATCTTGGAGCACTGGAAATTGCATATATGTATTTTCTCTCGAGCACAATATACATTAATGTCTCCGCCACTGTTATTTATTACCTCGACACTTTAAATCACCTGTTTACAGAGTTGTACCAGTTATCATAAAGTACTTTTATCTACAATCTTAACCTGTTTGTTTGCTAAATTTGTATTTCTACTTAATTACCGACACAGATATTAGTTGCTCCAAGTAATTAAGAACTTCATAGATCGACACGGATTTATTCATATATTCTAAGGGGTTTTTGTATGTGATTATTATACAATTTGTGAACTCGTACATGGACTAACTAACTAGCTAACTAAAGGAACTAAAGGAACTAACGGATTAACTAAAGGGATTAACTCAAGGAACGATTATCAACCAAAAAGACACAAGCAACTCTCGGCTATAATGTGCGCTCACGCAAAAAAACACGACACGCAATAATACCAATAACAAAACAAGAACACCAACATAAAGGCTGCTTACAATAATTATATATATATATTATATATATATTATATTTATTTATATAATATTTCTATATTTCTATATTTCTATATTTCTATATTTCTATATTTCTATATTTCTATATTTCTATATTTCTATATTTCTATATTTCTATATTTCTATATTTCTATATTTCTATATTTCTATATTTCTATATTTCTATATTTCTATATTTCTATATTTCTATATTTATATATATATATATATATATATATATATATATATATATAGCCGAGTCACTAGATATTTATTCGTTCTCCGGTAATCATCAGTGTTAACCACTAATCCCTTCAAGAAGTTTTGAAGCACTAAGAACGATGACCACGATGACAATTTCTGACAGTTGCAACTTATAAAGAGCTTACTATCCCGAAGAACTGGAACTATCGATATGAGTGATACATTTCCGGTGAAAATTTTTGTAACTCAGCCTACTTAAGGAGGGCTTCTCGTGTAACGACAGTAAGTGATTTTTAAGCATTTCTTTTGTGAGAATAACTAATGAATATATGGGACTAAGCCATTTTGAGTTGTTTCCAAGTAGTCTTGAAGTTCAAGTGTGATATTTTTAGTTCAATTCTTCTTACTATTTATTGTATAATATACAAATCAATCTAATTGATGAAACCTAGAAAATTCAAATGTATCATAGTGGGTACTACTTCAACTCTGTTGCATTCTATGAATATCTGATCCCTGTCAAAGATTAGTATCACACCGATCGGTCATGTTGTGTGCTCGCAGCGGATGCATTAAAAAATTTCGACGTTTCAAAATCCCGAAGCAGTAATTACTTCGTTTTTCAACACATCGCAACTTTTCTGCATACGATTACCCGCGATCACTTCAACTTGTCTGCTTTAACGAGAAAATTTCTATTTTTCTGGTGCTCGCATTGGGAATTGAGAACTTCTGGTGTAATCGAGCGGTTAAAAAAAAAAAAAGAAAGTAATAAAAACAGTAAAAACAGGAAAAAGGGGGAAAATGGTAAGAAAAAAGTTGCCGGACGGCAATGGTTCTCACCTTGCACCTGCACTTGACGCATTTCATCTCTCCGTGCGAGTGGACGCGTGGATGCCACTCCATCCCGTTCTCGTAAGGAGTGCCGAGGGGATTCCTGCAGCCACCGGAAGCCAGGACCTCCTCGGCGTTTCTTCTCGTGGATGGTGCAGCCTGATCTCTTGGAAGACGAGACGTGTCACCGGCGACGCTTACGGTGCTGGGCGTCGTCGCTGGACACTGCCTACAGCAGGCTTTCTTGTTCGGTCTAAACGCGAGCTTCTCGTCGCAGTCCAATGGCGGACACTGCACCCGCGGACACTTCACCTCCAGCGTGATCGGCTGCAAGATAAATGGGTTCCTTAGTCAGTTCTAATGTTGCACCTATTACTGCGGTTACCAATTTTCGTTATACATGCAGCACAGTAGAGTAACGGTACCGAACATGAGACTACATTTATACAGGGTGTAGAGTGAATGTACCAGTAAGTGAACGGCTAAGAGTAAGATCATGCTACAATTATTTATAACTTGATGCTATTTGTTTCGCGGTTGCAGTGATTGGACTTCTTTGACGTTAATAATTTCTTAGAAGAAGAAGAAAGTTTATGCAGGGTGTCTCCCCTAATTTTGACATTTGGTTTACGTCACAATTGTGATATACAGAGAAAATGTTTTCAGTGAATTTTTTAATGATCTCAAGGAAGGCATATTATGATATTATTAGTCTGTTTGTAAGTAGACGTATAAAGGCCAACTTTGTTTTTTTTAAATGCGCTCATCGACACAATTCTGTATAAAAAAGTATTAACCTATCCAAGTTAAAAAATCATTATTTTAAGAAATATCTTGATTTAAATATTGCTTATCTTCGCTTGCAAGATTGGTTCAATGTAATAAATTGTAACAAAAGTGTAACAAAAATGAATAGGTCTAATATGAAGGTAAAAAGACATTAAGGAAATTTAAAGATGTTGTATTATTTTCAATTTTTTAAGATGATCAAAAGAGAAAATACATTTCTATTTAGCTTCGGTTTCTTTCAATTTTCATTGTATATAAAGATCTGCAGTCTAGTAATGACCAT
Organism: Sphecodes monilicornis; assembly: GCA_913789915.3. NCBI lineage: Eukaryota > Metazoa > Arthropoda > Insecta > Hymenoptera > Halictidae > Sphecodes > Sphecodes monilicornis. The sequence goes on along the minus strand of OU565285.1, from coordinate 12,503,006 downwards.
TTACATCACGGCTCTTTTGAAAGCGACGGATTAATGATTGACCTTCACTTGACCTTTACGCGTCCACCTCCAAACAGACAAATAACAAATAATTAATTATATATATAATAATTAATTAATGTATTAATTATATATATAATAATTAATTAATGTATTAATTAATATATAATTAATTATATACATTATATATATAATAACAAATAATAAATAATTATTTGTTACGTTATTTCAAATGGAATGTGCCCAACCCTGTTTGAAATCTTTATTCGATTCATATTACATTTTTTCAAAATACATTAATTTTTCCAAAGATATCGCCAACGCGATCTTGTGGGACAGACTGTATGTCATTATCAGAGGAGTTTAGAGGATAAATTTACTCCAATTGGCTTCCGAACCCTTCACATAACAGTTAAGGACTAGAAACAAGATTATAGAACAAGATTCCACTCGACAGCCTGTAAAGCACGCATCAAAGACTATGTAAAGATCAGCACAATGTGGGGAAACTCTGGAGCGATCGAGCTGCAATCATTCGTCAGCGCGTTCGAACGGCGTTTTTAACGTGGCACGCGTTCATGCGAGCCGCGCTGGTCAAGCGTAATTTAAGTGACAAGCAATGGATCAAAACCGATCGCGTTATCTCGAGTAACGAACATGACTGGTTGCAACGCGTTTCAACCACGACTCCAAACAATTTACTAATATCTGTTTAGAAAGGCCTGTCACTGATCGGCGATCGGTCGCGGCGTTGAGCTCCTTCATGACTCGGCAGAGTGCAACCGCATTCTTCTGGCGCAACTCGCCAGACAATTTTTCAGTCGCTGCCTCATAATGCTTTTGCACGGGGTCATTATAATGTGTGTCGCTGGGATCGCAACGATGGATCATTACGAAATCCTCCTAGACGTTATGGTAACGAGGTAAACAAAGAATCGGGTGAAACGTGACGGGAACCGTGCGGAATCGGCCGCGGAATCCGCCATCTCGGCTGAAGATTTCGTACTATGCTGAAATTATTCAAATTCCTGGATTTCGAAACTTGTCGCCGGGAGCTCGAAACACATCGACTTCGAGAATTATTATAGTCGGAGCCGAGCAAAAGCGGAGATCGGATTCCAGATAGAACCGCTAGAATCGAAACGTACATTTTGGTAGAATAAATTTAGTAGATGTAGATGGAGAACAGTTGTAGAAGGAAATATCTGCTGTAGCAACACCGTGTAGATGTGTGTAGAATATCATAGAACAAGAAAGAGGAATTGGGTGGGTTCCAGATTCTCTCACCAGTGCTATTATTTTGCCTTAAGTTTTTCTTCATTGATGGTTGCTCGATTAGCTGCTATAAATAATTCTTAAGGGGATTTTCTCGTGTAACGGTAGTGAAGCAACTGATCTTTACAAATTTTTTTTTAGAATAACTATCGGATATCTGGGAGTAGGCCATTTGGGGGGTTTAAACAGATAGTCTTCAAGTAAAGTGTGTTTTTTTCTTAGTTCAATTCTTCTTATTATTAACAGGCAGTATTAGCATTTTTGGCGTGCAAAGTAGCGTCTATCACAGTGATCAAACACAAAAAGTGAACAATGTTCTTAAAGTCGGATACTTTATGCTGGAATTGAACCTATTTTAAAAGAAAAATATGAAAAGTTGGAAAAGTTCTGGGATTTGCAAGAAAATATTACTCTTTTCGGCCGATTAGTTAAATTTATATTATTTGAAAAATATTATAGATCAAAAATCAAATATAAATTTCAGGTCCAATCCCTAAAAGAATACGTAAAGAAACAAATGAGCGTTGTCTAAAGTTGTCTACTTCACTAGTTTTTTAGTTATCGTGCACGCCAGTTTAAAAAACATAGTTTCGAGAAACATACGTCTCATACAATAAATAATAAGAAAAATTTAACCAAAAAAACACTTGTACTTTAAGACTATCTGTTTACATCCCTGAAAAAATTTCTTAACTCAACTTCATCCATTCAGAGTAGGGATGGGCACGGTAAGGGCCCCTCAACGCCTGCTTCTCCCACCAACCTCTCTTTCATGCGCGAGGCCTGCGCATTGTTCGCGACGGGAGAAGCACTTCCCTTCTCTATGGTAACGGCGGATGCTGGTGGGGGACAGTGGGCGCTATGGGGGGGACGGCTGGTCTCAATTGAGACAAAAATGCCCATCCCTGCCGTATACAATTCGCTTGGCTGTTTTATAGTATGGGAAAGAAAGTATCGTTTTTGGTTAATATTAACGATATCCTATTGAGACTCTCGGATGTGGGAACGATTGAAAATATGAACAATATTGGAAAAGATTGCTTCATAAACTTACATCGCAAGTGCAAACTGCACACGTGTCGAATCCTACAGGCGGTAGATAAGGATGCCACGAAGCTCCCGCTAGATGAAACTGGCTAGCCAGGGTACAACCTCTTGTTATAGAGCTGACATTCTTCCCTGTCGCGTTCATGTTGATTCCTGGACCTGGAGACAAACATAATAAATATACTTAATCATTTTCAGACACTTCGCAAAGATACAATTTCATTAATCGATCATATAGTTACTGCATCAATAAGTAATTCATTATTTTTGTTTCACAAACAGGTGAAATGATAAATTGAACCGAATATTTCATTCATTTTTTTCAGATGGTCTATTCAGAAAAATATAAAAATAGTAATAGATGAATTTGAGAACAATACAGGAGATTGCAAAAATGATTCCACCTTTTGAGTCAGATCACTGAAACGTAAATAAATCACAAAACTAAAGTTAAAGACGGTGGCCATTTTTAAATGGAATATTAGATGCATCTACCTATTTTGTATTAAAATTAGTATCAACAGTAATAATTAGTATTAAACAAAAGTTAGTATAGATTTAATGACAGCAGATAGTAAACCCGCATGAAACTACATGTACTCAAATGTCGCATAACTGTTCTCTTCGAATTCTGTATATTTGTTTATAACCTTTGAATAAAGCATTAAACAACCTATAAAATTTCTTTCTTGTTTAGACCAATATAATATACTGACAAAGATTGGCATTTTAAACCTGGAATAACGCGTGCATTTGATTCCGCTATCGATAAACATTCAACCAAGTTTGAACGTCGCCAAAGTAACTAAATGAAACACGTTCTTTTTGTGCATCACAGTGTTGCTCCCCTTCAAAGACACACCCATCGTCTGTGATTGGTTCTAATCAGATTAAACCTTTGAAAATCGTCCCTATTCCATGACCTCTGCCAAGGGCATCCCCGTTCAGCGAAAACTCGAGGGACAAACATAGAGGATGGATTCTTTGAACGTGTTTAGTTAAGAGTGGCAGACCTAGGACGTTGTAAGCGAGAAGCGACACAGATTTGCACGGACCGCGGCCGATAGAATCAGTGAACAATCTTCCAGGAAACCGGTGGCAAGACATGCGTTTATCTGAAATTAATTCTGCGGAGTTGCACCGGTCTACCTCCGGTAGCAAGGACAGGCGCCGCGACAGGAATAAATAACGCGACAAATACATAGAACCGGACGAACGGAACAGCAAGAGGACTAGGGGATTTAATTAGATACAGCTGAACGTGAACGCGCCGCGGCCGGCCGATACGATCTAAAGAAAATGACGGATCAGCGCCGGGTTCTCTTAATTTGATTCCGCGCGGGACGTTTTTCCCGCCACCGGACCGGGTAATACGTCTCTATCATTTGAACACGTCGCATGGAAACGGCTACTGATTTGTCTGGCCGATTAGTCCGGAACCTGCGAATGATTCCCTCGTCAGGCTGGTGTCCAGGGTGAGTCACGCAATCAGGACAAGCAACTTCTATTTGCCGTAGACACGACAAAATGGCCGGGAATTAAGCTTTAGTAAATAATAAGTAATAAAGCCATTTAATACTTTTTAGTGCCGGCGGAAAATGTTTCTGCAATATACGAGACCAGAAAGTAAGTTCCGCGAACAGGTATTACCATAGGAACACTGGAATCGCAGTTGTGCACAGTGGAATGGATGTTCCATTGTTTATTGGTATGCCACAGATGCCATTTTGAATACCGGCTGTGATTACGGATAATTGTGCGTGTTTAAGATATTCAAGAAAATTGATACGGTCTGCTATCCGATTCTTGAATTCGATTATCCTCCCTACTGCCTAGACTTAGTGTTAGACACGTTTAACGGTCTTTACCAATATTCGTCGCCGCGACACCCCGCGTCACCCTAACAGCGGAGCGTGTTTAGATCCCGCGAAACGAGCTCCCGTGTGTGGAGGTGGTGGGGTTACCCGTCGATTCGGGGAACATCCTAATACCGAGAAATTTAAACAAGCTGTTCCGTTGTAACCTCCTTTGCGAGTACACGCGAATATTATATACAGTGCGACCAAGCGAATTTTCGAAATCGACCGGTATCGTCTCCCCTGCGAGAAACCAGTGGCGTTCGAACGATCTCTCCTCTGCGGGAACAATTTGGGACGCGTTTTTCAAGTACCACGCGTATATTGTAATTGTGTGAAAGTGCTAATAAAGACAGTTTTGTAAAACCAAAACCAAAGAAACCCGGTTGGACATAAGGTCGTCAATTCACCGTGCTCCTTGCACCTGATTCCCGAACGTTCCCTTATAATCTACTCCGCATTCGATCCTGTGTATTTCCTTCGCGGACTCTCAAAAAAAGATAAGGGTCGGCGAAACACTTAGTCTCAAGTGATCTTCATCTGTTTCAGTATCTGAAAATGTTCCTTGGTGGTCAACTTTTTCACTAAGATGACAATATCAAACAGGCCGTGAACGCTTGGTTCTCTGAGATGAGAAATCTCAGGCGGCGCCAGTGTCGCCAGATCGGTTAAATTGAGGGGAATACAGTTTACCACCTCTCTGATGACCAGAGTAATATGTAACACAGGTATGTCCAGAAGTAGCTCACTTGGAGGCAAATTCGAGGGAGACGCCTACTTCTCCCGCCCGCGCGTCTCGCTCCCCGTGACGGCCGTAGTCCTCCGAGCTCCTCAGGCCCGTGCCTACCGCTTGCAATATGTACCGCGTTTGGCGCTTTGGGGCGACTCTCGGACCCACGATAGGCACGGGTCTGAGGAGCTCGGAGGAATACGGCCGCCACGGGGAGCGAGACGCGCGGGCGGGAAAAGTAGGCGTCTCCCTCGAATTTGCCTCCAAGTGAGCTACTTCTGGACATGCCTGATGTAACACGTTGCGCGGCACGTCACGTGACCAGTCTACGGTCTTAGTGGGGGGCGTTGGAGTGTGCGCAGGAGTGGAATGGGATAGTGGAAGGGGAAATGATATATCCTCCTCCTAGGAGGAGAGGAAAATCAACCCAGTTTTAGGTTGATCTGGCGACACTGGGCGGCGCCTTTCTATGAAACGGGAATACAAAAACTGGCGCCCTGTTACGACAATTGCCTTAATAATGGCGCAAATTACGTAGAGAGGTAGTTTATAGTTCGTAGAACGCAACAAACATTAAATCATTTGAAAATAAATTACTGACGTTCTTTGATAGCCAATCGGAGCTTACTTTCTGCATATGCCTCGAAAGTAGCGGTCAGCTACTACACCTTTTAAAAACGCATAACATTTATAAAATTGGTCAAAATCACTTGAGATTCTTTGTAGTGTTAGATGGATTTACTAGATAATGTGTAAAAAAAACTTTTTTAAAATTGCTACTGGTCGGAGTTGTAAAGAAAAAAGTGAAGGTCGTGATTTTTAACTTTTTTATCTGTGCGTATAACGAAAATTTAGCCGAAAAAATAGGCAATTAATCATAGTTTCAATTAAAAGACGAAACAAAAAGTAGAAGGAATTTTATGTATAAATTCTGATATTCGTATTACGAGAAAATTAAAAGTATTTTGTCAAGTAAGAAAAATTTGAGGCTAATAATTCAGCCCATAAAAATAAACGTTGATTCCCGTAAAGATTCGACACTGTTTTCTGCCCTGGAAAGGTACAACAATTTTATAACATTCTCCCTGCTTCCAGAGATTTTTTACGACAAGTGGACACGAATAGCATAATTCCCGATAAGGAGTCGCGTTTAATTTAAACCGGCTGCAGATAGGCGTAGCTAATTCTGCGCGATTACTCTCAAGCGGCGTGTCACGGGTAATCGGATTTAATATCAACCGCAAACGGACACGCGGCCGCCCCTTAATTCTCTGGTTCGGTTAGGCTTGGCGTTAGGTCCGGGTTTTATCGAACGAGATCGTCGAAAGGAAAGGATAATTAATTGTCACACTCGTTATCCTGAGTTACAAGGATCTCGTGGACCGACAACGCGTTGCAAATCGTGATGAAATTAATCCGGTGGCTGAGAGATTCCTCAAGATGTAACAAACTTGGCTAAACCTGTTAATGAACGGGGACATTCTGACTCTAGATGTAACATTGTGCTAAAGTAAAGCTATACTTTCTCGAAACTCGTTACCGTTAAAATACAAGATAACATGTCTCTATATATCTAATCATCTGTCTCGGAGAGTGATAAAATTGCTACGTGATCTTGTAAGAATAATGCTAATGAACTCGTTTGAAGGTAAATTATTAGACACTGTTAATTAGATATATTAGACACTACAGTATTTCATCGATAATCGTCGCCACCACGGGGCTGGCCGGCGACAATTAACGTTCAGATAATACTATTCTTCGACTTGTGTCGAACGTAGAAAAGGACAGCGAAGCTCGAGAGGCCTCGGTCGCCGAGAAGTATAACATAATACGGGTCGAGTATGTTGTTGTGAAAACAACACCTAACCCAGTGACAAAACTCCTTTATTCTTTATTATTTTTTCATGGAACTTTCACAAACATATTCGTGGCATTTTTCTAATGAAAATGCCAAATAAGATATAATTCCGATGGTATTTACTTGTGTAGTAACAAAGTTTTGCCATTGGATTAGTAGTGGTTTCACCGATATGCTCGACCCGTATTATGTTACACTTCTCGGCGACCGAGGCCTCTCGAGCTTCCGGCTGCTCACGGGGTATACCCCGCGGAAGGAGGGATTGTTTTGCGACAATTATCGTTCAACATTTCACGACAATTAACGATGAAATACTGTATTCATCTCTCCCTATTGACTCATAGTAGCGAAAATATGACGTTCGGTTTGGACAAGTTGGAAGAGATGATTTTCATTTCAATATGTGCTCAAATGTTTTATACATTTAAATAAGCAATAAATACGAATTGAGACTATGAAAATTAAATACTGTAAGAACGCATTCTCTATTTTTTCATCCTTAACATTTTTCCATGACTTTTTCACAAAGTCACCTTCAATATAATGATAAAAAAATAGCACTACTCCTTTAAAATATTGCTTCTCAAACATTAGAAACACTGCAAACTAAATGATAGTAATAGCTAAACTAAATTATTTTAACATTGTCTCTTAGCAATTTTAGATAATTTTATATAACAATATTATAGTAACTAGATCACAAATTTTTATACAATATTCAATTTTCTTAATGTCGTAGCGTCAAATTTGTTGTCCCTTACCAAATTGTTAATAGGTTCAAAGAACCTTCAAAATTGTAAGATGTGCTAAAACAACACAAAGATACGACAAATGAAATTTTGATTGGAACAGTAAAATTGTAATTTGCAAGTTTATATAACTTATTTTTGTCGATATTTTATATTGATTACTACGTATCAAATTGTGAAGAAGCAAACATATTTTTCTTAAAATCTTAAAGTTAAACGTTAGAAGGGTGTATTAGTATACGTGGAAGAGGTGGTAAATGAAAAAGCAATGGATTTGTAGAAAGAAAAGCTGGAAAAAAATATCGATGGATAAGAAGGAGAGAAATAATTAAACGTAAATGAAAATAGTATCAAAAATAGTACCTACATACTAAGGTGTAAGTAAGGATCAGATTTGATGAGAATCAGTAAGGATCATGAGGATAAATGAGATATGAGTGCTTAAATGAGTTATCGTAAACCGAGTTCCTTTTTGTATGCCTAGCAAACAGACTACCTGTCTATCTATGAGATAAATAAATAAAAGATAAAAATGAAAGAGGGTTTACCTGAACATATAGGACAACAGTGTCCAGCAGGAGCCTTCAGCTGCTTAGCCTGTGGGCAGGTGAGCACAGGACACGGGACCGGGTCGCATTGCGCGAGACCCCGGTAGCAATTGCACATGGAGCAAGGATCAAGGTTGGAGGTCCACTGGGTGCCCTCCTCATAGAACCTGGTCTCATGGAAGCAAGCTCCAGTTTCGATGTCCGACCTGGGTGGATGAAGATTGTACGCAACAACCGAGGCAACATCATTGTCCGCATAATGTGGAAGACAGCTGAGCGGCGCTCTAGCTTTAAACGGCGCTCTCAAGATCCTATCGGATTGCTTATCGGTTACCTCAAGGAATCCGATACCAGACTCGATTCTGTACAGCTCAACAGGCGAGAGTCCTGTAACGGAGCCTTCGAGGACGTATCCGGTGAACTCTTCTAGTAACCTCCTGGCAACTGGTGCACCTTGGGCGAGCAGTGGCATAGTTTCCAAATAAAGTTGGAAGGTGCGAGGCTCGTGATTGCTGGACGAAGAGGACGGCTGAGGGAAGCCAGCTATCTCTAGTTCGTAGTGTAAAGAGCAGTCCAGGTCCACCGCAGTCCAGATCAAGCCAACTGGACCTGGATGGACAGGTTCTTGAGACAACCTTCTCAATAAGACTGGAGCGGTGGTATCCCTGGCATCAGCCACGGGTCTCTGGAGCAACCTGCCGCGTAACATGGAGCCCACATGGGACGCAGCAACCACAGACAACTCTCCATTGAACAGAGGTTCCAGCAAGCGTGGCCCGGGCCTATCCAAGGACCCATTGGCTAAACCGTCCGCCAAAGAGGGCGTCAGATCCTCCAGCTCTGTGCGTCGTTTGCCTCCCTCGTCCACCAGTGTCACCAAAGGACTCTCCTCCTCGAGGCCTATCAGCTGAACACCGTACCGCAACGATCCAGCTCGATCCAGGAACGCCCACGCTATTCCAGAAGCAGCGGAAGGCGTCTCCGACTGCAGCAACGTCTGATATATGTCGCAGGTAGCTCTAGGTCCAACCATGCCAGCTAGTCTCAACGCCTGCGGGTCCTTCCTGGACATGATGCTGATCGAAAGTTTGCCTCGCGTCAGAAGTCGCAGGTCCGCGCCCGATAAGGCACTTCGAACTTCTCCGAAGTTCAACTCGTTCGACGGTTTCTTGACTATAATCTCTTCGCGAAGTACCACGTAGTCCTTCTCCATGTGCTCTAGCTGGACGATCAGAGGTACCTCCGAAACGTCGTTCGGCAGGAAGACTCCATTGAATACAAGGGACACGTGGATCGATGGCGCCGACGCCGATGATGCCGAGACTATGGCAGTGGCGCCTGCGCCCGACATAAGCGAACGATCTACCCCCATGGTTGGCTCTAGCAGAGATGAGAATTGCTCAGTTGATAGAGCACGATAGCGAGATAATTGTCCTGTTAGCGTGGCCGATGGTTCCCACACGAAGGACACGTGAAGACGTTCTTCCCGCAGCAATTTCCTATAATCTCGGGGAACGCGTCTCCAGACCCCGCAAAGTTTGCCTGTTGCGTTCTGATAAACTCCGCCGATCGGGTCGATTATTTGTTCTTCGAGTATGCTACCGGAACCGTCCACGAACTGTATGCTCCGCGGCCGGGGCGTTATCGTCGACAGGTAGAACGAGTAGTAGAGGTTTTTTCTGTGGAAGGTGAAACGGCCGGTAGCTAAATAGTTGTAGGCGCTGTTGTACATGGACGTCGGACTGGGCTCGTCGCGACGTAACGCTTGCGATGTTCGGCCGGTCACCAAGGTCCCAAAGTCTGAAATAAGGGAAATTATTAGGTGAGTCTGTGGAAGTCTGTGGAAGTTGGTTCAGAGGAGAATTACAATTGAATTACTTCATGAATTAAATTATTTTGTAATTCGTAATGCAGCTCCTTCGTTCAATTAAATTGCAATGTAATTCGTAATTCAAGTCTCGCATTCAATTAAGGTAAAATGTAACTCGTCTTTACAGTTGATATGCAATTACAAAGTGCACAATGTAATTTCGAATTAAGGAGGCTGTATTATGTAAACCAGGCATGGGCACGGGTGGAGCCCTTCAAACGCCTGCTTCTCCCACCAACCTCTCTTTCATGCGCGAGAGCTGCGCACTGTTCTGGTGGGGGACAGTGGGCGCTATGGTGGGGACGGTTTTGTCTCAATTGTGACAAAAATGCCCGTCACTGATGTAAACGGTTCCATCTCTCGATTTCTTTTAATAGCATTTTTCAAAAGTACAGAACCTTTTAAGGTATAGAGTTATCTCAAGGTAATTTAAGGTATTTCAAAAGTATAGAACACGTTAAGATTTATACAATTGTCCAAAATATTGTACTTAAATTCATTAAAATGACAAAGTTTTGACGATTCCAGGAAAATACTGTTTCAGAGTAGTGGTGTCAGTACAAAGTTTTAAACGCGTTTTTCTTGAAACGTACATTTCTTACCTGACGTAGATAAAATCTCAAAAACTATAGGAACGTTTGTTCACAGATTTTGACATGCTATTCCAAAACCAATTTCAGTTTTCTAACTCTGGTCCTGAGTAATTTTATCACATTGTATTTCCATTAAATTGCATTTCAAATACTTAGCATTTCAATTACAATGTAATTTAATCATATTGATGATCAGCTTAATTAGCAATTGAATTAATTGAATGGCTCGAATTATGTAATGCAACTACAATATCATTCAATTACTACCTAATTAAAATACAATGTAATTCAATTACGTAATTCATTTAGTACAACTCTGGTTCAGAGGTGGATAATTACGTTTCAGGCTTCGTTCCTCTTCCTCGGAGGTCATCTGCGCTGGAAGATCGTGCACTATGTCTGTACCTGGAACCAACGCAATAACAGAGCACATTAGATTCTTGAAAATAGAGATCTAACATTTTGAAACTAGATATGAGTTCTTAGTAACCTGACATAACCGAACAACTGTTATTTTTATATTGCGGATCTTATGCATTTATGATAAACACGTGTAGATCGACTGTAAGACATCATAAACCTTTATGAAGAACTTAAAAATACTGTGGCAATGTTTTCAACTCCTTTTTGTTTCACTTTATTCCTTTTCTGAATAATTTTGAAGTTCGATATATGTCGATAGTGTATCTTACGATTATTGCAGACAGTTAAGTCTAGTTAAGATTAAGGCATCCTGGTGGAAAGAGTAAACTGTATAATAAGTGTGTAATAGTATACCGAATATTATGTTAATGCTACAATGAACTAAATGCTCTTGATCACGAATTGCACTATGCACGTTTTCAATTTTATTTAATGTAGCATTAAAGTATACATGCTCTAAAGAATGTAAAAATTATTTGTATTTCGCATATCGCACCTCCGCAAGAAAACTGACAACTCAAAAATACAGCATTTGAGAAAAATCAACTTAAAGAGTACTATGAAACTTATATTGAAATAGTTTAAGCTCCTTTTAAATTTCAGGTAAGTATGTATGGCGGTAAATTCTATTATATTTTATAGAATAGTAATATGGATCTGTAGCTCTGCTATCGTCGAATATAATCCATTCTATAGAATATTATTATTCTATAGAATATACTAGAATTTACCGCCATACTTACCAAAAAAATTTAAAAGGAGCTTAAATTATTTCAAGTTTTATAGTATTCTTTAAGTTGATTTTTCTCAAATGTTGCAAAAATATCAGCAAAAGCATATGGCGACATAATTCTGAAAATAAAACTTTAGAAATGCTCGAACAGTCTTTAAGCTATAGGAATGACAGCCATTGTTTTTGATATTATTAAGCAGATAAAAATTGTGTTATAGTGATCGAAGAATGCATATTTCACGGCGAGAGTGTGACTTTAATTGAACCTACAGAGTTCTTGTAGAAGATTCATGGAAATACCGAACGTTTTGCTTTCCGAAAGAGGTGTGAGCCCTTGGTGGCGGTAGAAAAATCGCAGGATATACGCAAATGCGAAAGCGATGATTTCCAAGATATGCCCTGAAGAGACCGTGTAGATGGTAATGAAGCGTCGCCAAGAAAAAAAAATCGTTTTATAGCTCGTAAATCGGGTAGGGACAGCGCGCCACCGGCGATACACTCCCTTCGGTGAGAAACTTCTCGTTGAAGTTCGTTCCTTAAGAGGTGCTCTTACACGCCGAGGCTTTACGCTAAACGGCCATCGAACCTCCCAGCTAAAATGATCAAACCCGAGACACCGAGGTAACAAGCAAAGAGAGGTGGACAAGCTTCTTTCAGCATGACTCGGATAATGGGAGCTCTTATCCAATCGGAACGTGCGTACAGCGTGTATACGCGTCGATCACGAGACGCAAAGAGGATCGAATATGGCGGCACGTCGATTACAAGACGCCGGCACAAGGAATCGAATGTGAAAGAAATATAATCAGCCTGTACAACAGCAAATTTCAGGATAAATTATTTAAAGTGTTAGCGAAAGCTATCGTCTGTTATACCGTTCAAAATGGAATAAATGCTTCGAGAAACATTCAAATATTGGATGTATTGTAGATTGAAGAGTTTGCACAGACAGTAATGTCGCTTCGGGACCGAAATGTTACTTACATCGTGTACAGACACTATTCCTTGATATCTTACCGCTAGCGTCGAACGTTGAAACCTAGCTACGTAGTTTCCTAGCTACAGTGCCGAAATGAAATTTTTCCTGACTTGTACAAAATGAAACGTGTTATACAGGGTGTCCAAAAATTTTGTAAATGCTTGAAATGGGCGGTCCCCGATTAAAGTAACTTTTTCCTTCGCAAAAATGGCCGCCTTGACTAAGTTAAAGAGTTATTAACGAAACTGCGGCGGCCATCTTTGCAAAGGAAGAAGTTACTTTAAACAACCTCAGGAACCGCTCATTTCAAGGATATGCAACATGTTTGAGACACCTTGTATATGGATCACTTTAGATTGAACTGTTTAGACATTTAGTTTTCATGTTACGTTCTTGTTTAATACATCTATTACAAAAGCCTCGCGCACACATAATCCTGTCCATACATACAGTTTCAATAGAATGAAATGAAAATTGCTGTTTATCAGTCAGCAAATCTTTATTAAATAAGGAAATAATTCCATATTTGAATAAAATGAACACTAAACACATAAAAATGTATTAACAGTTAAAATTAGTTAAAAGAATCTTATCAAAATGTTTGTTTAATTTGCAATTTCATTAAAAATCTTAGAAAGGTATTTTTGCTCCCCTTACACTATCGTAAACAAATTTGTAATTTTTTATATGAAGATCATCGTCAGAATGCATCGTCTTATGCATACTACTTTTTCATTGTAATATGCTTTTTTGAGTTATCAGTTTCAAATAATTGTGTAGAAGTTTCAATAGTGTCTGATAGAAAGAGACCAAGACAGAGAAGTGAAACGTGAGTGTTCTATTGGTCTCGTGCATACCACTTTTTCCTATAATTGATGTTGATATTGTATATGGATATTGTAATATGCTCTCTTCAGTTATCAATTGCAAATAATTGTGGAGGTTCCAATGATGTTTGGGTCTGATGGAGAGAGGCCAGGCCAGAAGAAGAGAGAGGTAGACGAAGGGTGGGAGTATACTCATTCAGCGACGATGCTGCTGTGCAAAGGCCATAAAGAATGGCAGTGGGGTAGGAAAAGGGACGGCTGGCGCCAACCACCGCTACTTTGAATGTTGCTTTTATGGCGCATACCGCACCGGTCCAGCTGCGCGGACACGTTAATTGGTATACGTGCGGTACGGGCCAATAACAGAGACTCGGAATACTCGACGACGTTGCTTCACCTCTCTGACCCATCGTCTCCGCCATTTAACCCTGAATTTGCAGACGCTGGGACCTCAAAGCTCGTTTTACCTTAGCAGTTAAAAGAACCCAACTTCTCTCCCTTCCTTGTACTTTGAAAAATCTCCAATAGCGAAATATTCGAAAGACGCATTTCGTTAACGTTCCTCAGAAACGGTTGCACAAGAGATTCTCTTTCACCTTACACTTTAATTAAATAGTAATCTATTCCTTGATAGATTTGAATTATTTTATACAATTGCATATTCCAAAAATACACATTGTATTAAAACACAATTGGAGTGAAGCTAAACATGTTATAGTAGAATGTTACGTTGAAGCGTGAATGTTTTTCAAAATACTGTTTTCCAAGATGGCTGACATAAGCCTCCAGAACAAGAAAATCAACTGATTTCGTTCTTCGATGCGAATGAATGGAATTATTTTTCGAATTGTAGAAGCTCAATAGAATTAATTACAACGCTATGTTATTTTATTTTTAAAGCTGTCGAACAAGCGTTATTACAATTTTTTGTTTCGAACAGTCGCATTTCGTTAGCTTTCGCCCTTTGTGCACGGAGAACATATTCATTTCTCATGTTAAGCCGAAGGATGCGATGAACTTTTCTGCTGGACGTGTTACGAAACACTCTGTGCACAAAGAAAAGGATTCTAATCTCGGCATTCTAATTGAGATGGGGCTGATGTAACTATCGAGAAGATGGACATTCTATTCTAATTCTTAGATTATTAATGACTCTTCGATATGATTTATGAATAATTCGGTTTCTAATAGAATCTTGGATGAATTCTAGGACAGAGATGATACAAGAATAACGAATATAGATGACGGTCTGACTTCGGCTTGTGATCCATCGATTGAAATTACCGGAGATCTCGTGTGTACGCAGCATCCGCAAAGCCATATGGTCCGCGGCGCCTCGTTTCTTATCTCCCACGCATTTCGGATAGAGCAAGATGCCGAAAATGCTGCAGTTTTCGATCAATTACGTCATCTTCGGCACGGACAACCGGTCATCTATATTCGTGATCATTGGCGATGGTTGAGACAGGATTGATAGACAGTTCTAATAGTTGGAGATAGAAACTCACCGAATTCGTTTTGAATACAATCATTTAAAAGTTTTCATTTAAAACGTATTGAAACATCACGGAAAGACGTTCACTAAAAATCCTATAATAATAAGCAAATCAACATAGTAGAAAGTAAGATGAGATATAGTTCTTCTACAGTCTGCAAAATTTTTTGTCACATTTCTATTCTACATAATTAAAACCTTGTGTGAATAGTCGACTATTTGGGTATTTTTCTGAGGATTTATATTTTCTTGGATAATTATATGCGCATTTACATGTATTTAAATATGAGGCATAAAAATGTGTGCAGAAGCTTTTGAAAATTTCGGATATTGATACGAGGATTAATAAGGAAAATATATCCTTGTCAACTATCAGGTACCGGAATAAATGTATGCAAACTCCATTTTTAAAATATGAATTAATAGAACCAAGAGTTAGGTAGACTCGTACTACTTCAGTAAAGAATATTTAGTATCAGTATTAAATGATTATTTTCTCGGACTTTCTTAACTGAATAAAATCTAAGTACGATCCTTTAGATGAATCAAATTTAGATGAAAAAATCAATATGATGCGTTGTCAATAAAAATGAAAAAAGTGTCCAAAAGCATCAGCTTTTGTTCGATCTTATTCTCGTCTACACGAAAAAACAAAAATAACAGAGGGATGCAGCCGGTTAAAGATGGTAAAAAAACTGTTTTTTGGCCAAAACACCTATAGACTCTTTCCGAATATTTTTTTTCAATAGGAATTAGCCTTTTGCGTTCTTCGAATAACAGCGCATGCAAATATCCAACGTCGCCGAGTTTTTCTGGAATGGTTAGGGTGTAGATTCGTGATTTTACGAGAAGTAGACGCGACTAGAAAGAGCTGGTGCGGCCGTTTAATGACATTCACGGTGGAACCGACACTATACACGATGTGTTTGACCGAAGGACGGTCGTTATTCAGGATTAAAAAGATGTTCGCGAAAACCGCGCCAAAATCTCCGTGTACGCCTAACAAGCTACCTTTCACACGCTCCTCTCTACGAGACACCGTTCCTTCTGCAGGCTCGAATTATTTTATTTGCAGCTTATTTATTGCTTAAATTATTTCCATTATTACTTACGTACAAGGATCGTTTGCTGGATGTTACATTAGTTTTCCTGCGATAATGGTTGGAAGCCATAAACAGTACAGAAACCTTAACAAATAGCACTGAAATTGAATACAATTAACACTATATTTATTCAACACTAACTAAAAGTGACTAGTTTATATTGCTTTATAAAAACCAGCACTTATAAAATAAGAAGACTGAAACCAAAAATTGTTTCCGATATGTCAATTTATAAAATATCTAAAACAATCTTAATGTGCGCAAAAACTTAATTGTTCAATGTATATTTCATAAAAATTCATAAAATTTCATGAATATCCATCAAATTCATAATTTTTAAACAACTATAAACGAAAGTGGCTTCAATCTTCAAGACAGATCGTGACGAGCTTTAGCACTATGTTATTGTCTGATTTTGAGTATCTTTATATAATTAACGTTTCATTTTTTAAACGACCATTCTTTCAGAATGTATTTATTATCTGGCGAATTTCTTTTATTATTTCATTTTCAAATTCGACAATGGACTGTAAATAACTGGTAATAGAACAAGAACAACACTAAATGGACACTGGTCTTACTTCCTAAGAAGTATTATTTTAGAGACTTCAAATTCCTAGTGGTCGCGTAGGGTTTGGTATATAAGAAGACACCCGTAAAATTTGCAAATGTGTAGAAAGGTCTGGTCGTTTGTCATTCTAATTTCGCGCAGACTCGCATTCCCACGGGCAGGAAATTAACGGCGATTCAAGCGACAACTCGTGTCCTGTCGGCACCAGAGTAACCATGAATGATCGCAATCAAGCGGACAGCGTCGGCGAAAAGGCCGCGGCAGCTTCTTTAAGCGACGCTACAGCATAATTCCCGGGAACGCAGTGTGTTAACCTTTTCACAGTTTAGTTCGAGCGAGAAAACGTGTCTGAACATCGCGACAAAGTTCCCTATCGTTCGTTCGCCATTGATATCTCCGTGGACGTAGTAAAGAGACTTCATGTTCCTTTCTTTTCTTTAAAGATAAACCCCTTAAAAATATAAGCGAACAATTATTTCTTAATTACTCAATTTTTCTGTTGATTTTTGCAAGCAAAGAAGCATTTGCAATTCTTAAACAGCGTCTCTAATTTTCGGGAAATAGACGACGACGACGACGACGTCATTGTTCACACCACCTCATATTTCCATATACCACAATTTATGAAAATGATTACGAACAAAAAATTGGTTCTACTCGTTGAGGGATTAATAAAATCATAAAGTGAACACTATTGTTTATTAAAACAATTCTATCGCTTCTGCGCAACTGTTCATTCTTTTATGTGCACAAGCTCCTAATCGGTGAGGATGAACTCCATTTTCTTTCCGTCAATAGTATCGTTTTAATAGTTTCTCCTAGCTATAATGTGTATAAAACATATCTTAGTAGTTACAATGGGATAATTACCGTCAATATGATTTTGTTTTTAGTATACATAGACATAGACTGATTATATCATACTTTTAAAAAGTCTCCTAGAGACTCAGAGGTCTTAGCTGACCGGATGTTTCGGACACTGCAAGTAATCGTCGATCGATCATCGATTTTCAATTTTGGAAAAATTGCAATTGGTCGGAATTCCAAAGAAAATACTAAAAGTTCTATTTTCTCTGCAATTTTTTCAAAATTCTTTTCTCACGTCATTTAGTAAACTAATTGTTCTAAGTTCTTAAAAAAAATCCAAGTTGTAGAGTCCGATATTAAAACAGTCATCGTCTTTTTAATAGTGTATGACTATTTATGTGAGTCACTGTATATTCGATTGAAACAGGCGATCCAACGTGTACGACCATATCGTGGTATTGATGGTTCTCGACGTGGACTCCCTTCTTGCGGGACGAGGAGTGGCGGGAAAATTCAAACGAGTCCCGTCATTAAGCGCCGTTTGGACGGCCTCGTTCCGCCACGTCGACGAGAACGTCGTTTTTGTCGTTGTAGACGATGAGAATCAATGTGACAGGCCAATCGACAGGTTCGCGGGTCATAGTTTCTTTTCGCGGGATGTAAAAGAGAGACGCAAGTCCGAGACATGGCGTCTCCACCTTTTATCAGCGGGGGGCAAACCAACCAGCCAAACAACAACTTACTCGATGATCGTGACCGTCATGCGAAATTCTTTCTTGTCACGATATCGTCGCCGCGTTACAAAGTTCCGAAGATCATTTATTTCATGCGCGTCGTCGCCCGATTTTAAGTTTAATAAAGAAATAGCATTCCTCTTGTACGAACGCAATGTCGCCATTCACAATATTCGTTTTACTTTATCTCTGCGAAATCGTTCCTTGAAATGTTCGCTGCATGTAGCCGAACACCTTGTACGATAAATAATGTTAACGTTCGTGCGTCGTTAGTTTCAATTAGACTCAATAGCAACTCCTTGCATACGGCAATACATGAGTCTAGTACCATCAATTTATGTGCAATAAAATTTATGTGCATGAAATGTCAACTGTCAGTCAATTTTATTTGTAAAACATTAACCCTTTGCACTTCGTTGACGCCAATGTAAAGATATTTATAATCTGTTGCTGGGTAATAAAAATAACAATACATTTTTTATTAACACTAGAATGAAGAAATCCTATAAAAAGAATCACTATACATTTTGAAAATGTTTTCGAGAGTATTCATGCATGTAAGAATAGATTTATTGGTATTTTACAAACTGTCAGAGACGTAATCGAATTATTACATGAAGGATTGTTAACGATTAATGTACAGTGAAAAGCAAAAATGAACACCATTTCAAACCGCAGAACTTTTTTAAAATTAGACCAAATGTGTTGTATAGAATCAAATCAATTATATACCTACATGCTGAAAATTTCATCGAAATTGGTTAATTAGTTTACGAGTTATAAAAGCGGGAAAAATTGCAATTATAAGTCGAAAATCGTAAAAAGCTGCAATTTGTCCCAGTTTTTATCTTTTATAACTGATAAATCAATTAACCAATATCGATGACATTTTCAGCATATATATAATTTATTTGAGTCTATAAAGCACATTTCTAAAATATCCAATACATGCCCAGATAAAAAAGTTGTAAAAATCAACTTTTACTATTTTTCTGGGATTCCGACCAATTGTAATTTTTTCAAAAAATTTTTTACATCTCATCTGATAAATTCATCCTTCTAACTTCTCAGAAACATTCAAGTCATTTGGTATAATTTTTAAAATGTTATGATGTTTTAAATGTTGTTAATTCACTTTTGTTCGCCAGTGTACACTCTTTGAGCAATGCAAAATTTTATTTTTCTAACTACGACGTTGCCTGATGTATGTAGTTGATAAACCCCATGGACTTCACTACAAAATTTGTAGTACAAATTTGATGTATCCTAATGTTGATAATTTTTCAGTTAACAGAGAAATGAGTAAAAATGGTAAATACGGGGTCAAAGAACTCGCGAAAGCACAGAGCCGCAATGAAATGCTTATATCATTCCGCACGCGTTCCAATTGTCTGCCACGATAAATATTACCAGCCGAGACTGCTCGTATAATATGCGTCACGCCTTTCACAGCGACGAAATTCTACGATTGCTTCAATCAATTTGTGTGCATATTCTTTGCCAATACTGCAACTATATGTACCTAATCCAAAATCGAAGTATTCAATGCCATTTTGACATCAGCTTGTCTTCTCTTCTATCGGTTATAAAGTGATCATTAATCTATGAATCTTTATGCACAACGAAAATTTAAATTACAATCCAAATTTTATAATAATCTAATTTTCATTTAAATACCCCCCCCCCCCAAATTTCTAAACAAAATTGTCTGGCTTAATTGCTGGGTCTTAAATTTTGATTCGCCAAAAATCTGTCTCGTAAACATCGTCTTTATACAAAATGAGAGTATCTTCAAAATTTCACCTAAATCGGGCGCGACCGGTTTGCGAAAGTTTCGCAATTTTTTTTTTCGTTTCCTCAATCAGTGTTTCTTTTTTGGACCAATAAAAATACAAGAACAGAACTGCTCCGCAAACGAGACATATTTTGTACCATCATTAGAACTTATTTCTTAATACGGTATAACGGAAATCTCATTCCTTTGAGTTTTTATAATTGGAAAGTTATTTTAAAATGGCATTTGTTCGACATGGACCATCACCGGTATCGATATTGCTCGAGCTCACGCTACCAACACGTTTCAATCCGAAAAGAAACATTGGTTGCAGAACCTGGATCGTTCAGCGGCAAAACGCTTACGAACGTGTTGATATAAAATAAATCGTGGTCGTTCTGGCCGGCACTGTGATGCAAAAGTTGCTACGCGAAGCGAAGGCTGGATCGATTTTTTGTCAGGCGAATAAGTAACGGGTATATGTAAATCGTTCCCATCGAAGCTGGCTAACGTATACGCGTTACATATTAAACGCGTCCATTCTGCGGAATTTTTGCAACGTCGTCGACGCGGTCTCGATCGGAATCCGGTACAGCTATGGGGATTTTTAATCGGTTTCGAGCACCGCCATCGATTGCCCACAGTGACATGACTACAAATTCCGGAAGATTGAGCCGATCTCTTTTTCGATATTTTCAACCCCTGCGATATGTAGCCAGAGCTGGGTAAAATACTATTTCATACAGTAAATAGTAAATAGTCTATTTTATTTGAAATAATACGTGCATTTTTAAAAATAAAATATTGTATTTGTTATAAAACATTTCTAAAATAGTATTTGATTTGAAGGAATCTCGACGTAGTGAGAACTTTATTTGAAGGGGTGATTCTGCATGAGATGATAAGTGGAGAATTTGAAATCAATTTTTTTCATTTAACGTTTTGATGTTTTCGAGAAAATCCAGTTCGAAAATGGTTTCTTGCATTTTTATTAAATTTATATTATTTTTATAACCTGTCTCCACCACAATATACTTTCATCGTCAAGAAATATTTGAAATACCATTTTACGCAAAGTTCAAATATTTTATTTTATAGCTTAGATAATTATCAAAATACAAATATTTTATTTTCGGAAATTATACTATTTATTTAAAATAGTATTTTATTTGAATTATAGAACAATGACTATTTAAAATAATATTTGAAATATTTTTCTCCAAAATTTTACCCAGCTTTGTTTATAGCAACGAGCAGATTGCTGATCTGTGTACAGAAAAAAAGATTATTGACAAGCTCGGATCAGTTGATTGCAAGCTTACGCACTGATTATTATTATTATTGAAAGAACCATCATTTAAAAATTTGGAATCATCTCAAAATAACAGCGATTCTGATTCTGAGAGAACATGGTCTAGTATGCTAATTTTTATGATACTCGTCACTTATTTCATGCATAAATATTAAATAACTTTCTGAACATATATTAATTTTCAATACAAAACTAAATATTAAACTTTCTTTCAGTAAAAAATCGCGTAAAGTGAACGAAGATTGATATTTCTTGGACACAATAATTTTATCCCGCTTGATCGTGAAAATACCCCACACTGTGCGTCCCGTACAATAAGAACTGACGGAAGACCACGCACAATATCGACATCGGTCAGGTCTCGTGGAGGAACGGATCGCAAAAGATCTCCTCCCACGCTTCCCCGCGCGACCTTCCAACCCTCCCTCTCCACCCGTGTTTCTCCTCGTCTATTCTCATTCCCGGGGCGAACGCACGCGCGCGCGCCCGAGCGCGAGCGCGTTATGCCCGATCATTACGTATGCTAATATTTACATTTAGATTGCACGGCTTAATCGAAGTGACGCCATGCGGTAATATAGCCGGCGCCATGGCGCTAAACCGTGGCGCCCGACCTCTCGTCTCTCTCTTTATCACTCCCTATCTTTGTTTCTCTTTCGACTCCCGACCGACAACCTTTTCCACTCCTCTTCTCGTTTCTTCCTCTCCCCCCTTTACCGACTCGGTTCCCTCATCATTTTCCCTTGCCATCATGCCCGCGCCCCCCTCTCCGCACCCTCTTTCTCACGCGCCGACGTTCCTTTATCATTCCACGTTCCTTTTTTTTCCGTGCCGAAACCCCGCCGGCTAATTCGGCATCTCTCTCACGGGTCGTTATACCGACGCTTATCTGAGGCCACGTTGCGACGGGGCGGCGTTATTCCACAGGAACGGGGTGGAACGGGGGGCGGGTGGTGGCTCTCGAAATCGGTTCACCGATCTCTTCCAGAGTTCGCTAAAATGCTATTACATACTCTGCTAAACTGAAGAAACACTGAATTATTAGGTACACCGAGTTATTATTAGATTATGGATTGTATGCATTTATGACAAAGATTAGCAGATGTAATTTAACACAGGAAGATGTTTAAATGAATTTAACCCTTGTGTAGTCAGCCAGGATGTTCAGTGTTTGTTGGCCAACCGGGGTAGCAACAATTGTAATGTTACTTTTTTTCACTAAACGTTAATCTACGTAAAATTGTACAAAGAATAGGGATTCGGTAGGGTTTTGCAATATTTTGTCAGGTATATTGAAAAATTACTGTAGGAAATATGGAAATGGATACCCGGGTACTTGGTTGATTACACAAGGGTTAAGAATATCGATGTATTATCGTTATATTGTTGAAATTATTGAAGAAAGAATGACAATTTTATCTGGTTCCTGTTTGGTTGCAAATATAAATGTGGCAGTAATTGTGAAAGTGGCCCATTTTGAATGAATACCCACTAGACCTACAGAATATAGGAATAAAAATATTCTACAAATTCTTCAGATGAATGATGTTGGAGAAGCAACAAGACTGTATTTTTATCTCATCAATGTAATGAGACTTCAATCTTCGATATTAGAATAATTCAACTCTTGTTCTTGTTACATAATTTTATATTGTATTTTTCTGCCTTACAGTGCAATTCAAGTACCAAAATATAGCTCTAGCTTTCAGGGGTAGTTTAGCTAGCTATATTTGCAAATATATAATATGAAAATCTGTATTAGTATATGGTATGAATGTAAGATTGTTATGCACGATAGCCTAATATAATAAATAATAATAATAATAAGTAGCAGTAGTGGGCTTTACAGACATACAGGGTGTTTCGGAAATGATGGTATAAGTTGGAATATCCATCGAGTCCGCGTGCTCTACTATCTGCAGAAAGTAGAATCGGTAGGTCATGAACAGACGCATCAGCCGATTCCCCACCCAATAGCATGTGTGCTCGCTGATTTCTCAAATTCAATTTTCGCGAAAAGGAGGCGTTAAACAAAAAATTGTTATTCCTCTTTTTAGACTTGTTTTTGCATGTCCATTTCCTCGAAAAAGAGGCGTTAAACAAAAAATTGTTATTCGTCTTTTTAGACTTGTTTTTAACGGTAACGTTTAGCAAGCACACATTTTTTTCTAAGTAAGTACAATTCTAAGCAATATATTCTGTTAATGAATTACTACGTTGTTGACTGTATTACAGTAGAAATTTAATCCTTTGGTCATTCACAATCTTCGTCTAGAAGATTTCCATCCCTATTTCGTAGTTTTTCTTACCATCGATGAATAGTGTTTTGCTTAATCTCCACATTTTTACCAAATATCACATAACGCTATCGTCAATGTGTTTCTCCACCAATATAAAAAGAATGTACGACAACCGCATTGATTGAAGTTGAAATAAAATTGATTTAAAAGCAAAATTAGACATTTCAATCAAAAGTGAATATAGAACCTTAAAAATCAGCTTTGTACCTTAACACTAACCGTACCGAGCACAAAATGTGACTGGTATACATTGTATTCTAAAAATTAATAAACTGAATATATTTAGATTTCTCAAATTTTTATAACAATATGTGCTTGAATGAAGAAATTTATTTAGTAATTTCCACTTGGAGAATCTTTGCGACTTCAATAATTATAAAATAAAATATGTGAAAGCGGTCAATTGACGGGTTGTGGTACGGTTGGCGATAAAATGATAAAAGACGAGTTAGACTGCAGATGTTTATGCATTTATGACTTATGAAAATTGTATAAATGTTAGAATATAAAATTCGGTAGAATTTAGAACGATTTTAATTTATTTCAGTTCTACAAAGTCTATTCCAATAACAAATAGGATTTTATTTAACTTCACTTTCGTAAAATTTGTCTATGAGAATTGAAAAGTGCATGAACATCCGTAGTCTATTAATAGTATTTCTCAGTCAAAATGCTTCATAACATTTGCATTTGAAAATCGGACATTTCGTATGCAACGACCTAATATGGAACGGTAATTTCGTCTGCGTAGATTAGGCAAATGTCTACTGCGTGACGCAGCTTCTGTAAAGACAAGTCGAATATTGACCTTTGACACCTTGATTTCGCGAGCTCCAAAGAGAGCTCGTTTCGAGATTTGGTCGTTCATCGAGGTCAGTTGTGAATCGATCGATGGAACGCGTCAATGATTCGGCCGCCGCGGCGTGGAATTAAGGTGACGATCACGTGGAATTCTTGACTGTCACGATATCGTCACCACGTTGCGAACTGACTGAGATCGTATACAGTTAGGTCTAACAACTCAGACGGGTTACTCTTGAATGATGCGATAGCCATAAGACGGTGGATGTCGCATGATTGCGCTGTCGCTGGTGACCACTCGACTATTCATACATAAGACTGCAGATTTGATGCATTTGTGACAAAAATGAGTAGGCACAATTTAACACGTTGACCTCAGTGTCACCCATATATGGGTGACGGAATTATTTGTCTATATTTAAAAATTAATTATTACGCTAATATAATCATTGTACCAAATTAATATCTGGAAAATGCAACAAGGTTAAAGGCGTACAGTATTTCATCGTTAATTGTCGTGAAATTCTGAACGATAATTGTCGCAAAACAATCCCTCCTTCCGCGGGGTATACCCCGTGAGGGGCCGTGAAGCTCGAGAGGCCTCGGTCGCCGAGAAGTGTAACATAATACGGGTCGAGTATATCGGTGAGACCACTACTAATCCAATGACAAAACTTTGGTACTAAACAAGTAAATATCATCGGGATTATATCTTATTTGGTATCATTTTTATTAGAAGAATGCCACGAATATGTTGGTGAAAGTTCCACCAAAAAATAATAAAGAATAAAGAAGTTTTGTCACTGGATTAGGTGTTGTTTTCACACCGACATACTCGACCCGTATTATGTTACATAAAGAATAGTATTATCTGAACATTAATTGTCGCCGGCCGGACCCGTGGTGGCGACGATTATCGATGAAACACTGTATCTATGACTTATATTCTCTTGCGTTTCTTAGATTTGAATTGGTTGTAAATATTTAAACATTCAAAGGTTATCAATGGCAGGTCTGCAAAGAAAATAGTTAAATATTATTATATAAAAAACCAAGGTTCAATACAAAGACCTGTAACAAAACTTGTAATATTATAGCGTGATACCATGATACAATGAAAATAAGTAAAAAATAAGCCCATATACTATCGAAAATCATGTACTATTACATTGTAGCAAAATAAATTAGTAGTTTCAGTAAATAAAAGTACGAATTACTACCTTCTGTCGAATACCGTGAAGTATTACTGTATACTGTCTTCCGTGTAATATTGCATTCTAAAAAATAACGCAGTATTATGTATCATTGAAAAAATGTAAAACTACCGTCTACTACCAAATCACGTAGCGCTATGTTCTATTGAAAATCATATATATTACTATAGTGCATGGAGAACTCGCAGCAGCTACTAAATACATCTTACCACGAAATTACGTAGTACATCCTACATTTCCTAAGAGGATATTATAGCATTGCATTTCATTGCAAGTAACCAAATTCTATATTTCACCAAACATCGTACACCGTTATACAAGATTGCAAATTATTATGAAATACTGGAGCCATAGTAAAGCACAGTAGAATTCCGATAATCCGGCATGCTGGGGACTTCAGCAGTGTCGGATTATTGGGCTATATCTATAATGATGTTAAAATGAAGGGAATGATTTAAAACTGATTGCAATTATACATATACACAGGGTGTTTATTTCATTTCGAATTGAAATATCTCGTGCAGGATTGTACCTATCAAAAAATGTTTAATACAAAACGGCAGACATAATACGATGTAAGTTAAGTTCTTATAGAGCAGGTCGGGGAGGGGGAAAGGGGGCGAATTTTGCAATTGAATTTATTGGAAAAAATAATTCATGTATAGAATACACAATATAATACAATATAGTTTGTTTGAACTGTGTTCCTATGTTCGCCATCTTTTTGTTTCGAGCTTGGTGTCAAAACAAGTGAATGAAGATTTAGGCTACACGGATTATCGGAATTCTACTATATTTTTATTCGCAGCGCAACATCTATAAAGTCTGATTATTTCATAAAAATATTTTCACTCTACGCCATACATTTCCGTTAATTCAATTAATATCTTCATACAACGTATATACAATGTCGACGGTAAACGCTCACAAGTGCAGATATAACATTCCTCGATGCCTGAATTATGGGTGCTTCACGTAGCGTGAACAGAAAGTCATGCGAGAAGGCCTGCACGAAAAATACGCAAAGGACGACGGGAATTTGCAACAATTCAAAAGAAATTCAGATTGGAAAAAGCGTAGTGTTGAGTTTCGAATGAATGGTCCATTAGCAGAACGCACGCAGCAGTAATTCATGTCCTTCCAGCGTTATACGCTTTTCATAATGAACATAAAATCAAAGTTCGCCGTGGAATGTGTAACAAGTGTAGTCAACCGTGTCGTTCTCTAAATATTTATGAGATATAGTCGCTATTCGATTGCTAATCTTCTTGGGAAACGCGAACGTCTGCGCGTAATTGAATATTGCATATTTATTGCACGTCCGCAACGTAATTAAATATTGTACAGATCGCTGTTGTTGCATGGCAATCGTTTATCGTCGGTATCCAACTTTCCTTCCTTCTACTGAAAATCCATGTAAATAATAATAATTTGACACTAATTTTGAAGCAATAAAGGTTATTCTATTTTCCATTGATATGCATTTAGTACGTCAGACGAACTGAAATAGTATATTTTAATTTGAACCCTTTAGAATGAAATTTCAAGGCAAAGGGTTAATATATAAAAAATATATTGCACATAATTTATTGGAGATGATTTTCATATTTAATTCTAGTTTTAGAAGTCGGAGAAAATATACTATTGCTATTATAATAAGAATTTGTTGTAGCTAGATTTTCATATGAAAATTGATTGTTTCAATATTTTATCAATTTATGCAGGTGTTTCTAATAGTTTGTTCATTCGGTGTATTCTGAAAAAAGATATCTGTGAGTGAAAAAGGTCGAAAAATGATCTTGGCATAAAAACATTCTCTGCAGCGTATTCTGCATACAAAATTGCATCATGGCGACTGAAGGACATATTTAGGTGGTTACCTTTCAGAGGACCACCCTGTATAGCTATAAACTAAAAAGCTAAATAAGGCGAGTAGCTGATTGTTTAAATCATCCAAGATGCAATTCAAACGTTTAGTTTTGTTTATAATGCAAACATAACACTTATGATTTAAGAAGTATTTTATTTTATTGGAGTAGTTTATTAATTTCAATTTATTTTGACTTGGGAAATTAGGCTTAACACTAGGTTTACGGAGCACTAAAATTGATTATTTTATATTGCTTTATAAAAATAATAAAATTGTATTTACTTAGATCTTCAGTGATTTTTATTGTAATATGTACACAAAAAAATAAATCTATTTTATAATTTCTCAGGAATGCCTCCTTACACTCTTAATAATCGTAAATTAAAAAGTTTTGAATTTGTCATTTTGACGGGCCCGGTAAATCTAGTGTTAAAGGAATAATGTATAGGACGTTTAACGTTAGGGAAAAATGATTGTAAACCGACTCCCTTTTCATGACCTAGAGTAGGGTTGGGCACGGTAGGGGCCCCTCAAACGCCTGCTTCTCCCACCACCTCTCATGCGCGAGGCCTGCGCATTGTTCGCGACTAGAGAAGCGCTCCCTTCCTCTATGACATGGATGGGCAATTTTGCCTCAATTGAGGCAAAACCGTCCACACCGTAGCGCCCTCTGTCCTTTTCCAGAAAGCGCGGTACAATGGGGCAACGAAGACACGAGACATCAGCGTACGCAACGAACGTGCACGCTGCATGAAAGAGAGGTTGGTGGGAAAAGCAGGCACTTGAGGGGCTCCACTACTGAGATATATATATATATATATATATATATATATATATATATATATATATACTATGGATACGGCATTGCCATAAGCCAGCTACACAGCTTTTTGTCCCGAATTGAACAGTAGATTTGGATGCCAGCGCCGCTATCGTTCGACCGGTGTACTGTACCCCTCGTACTACTCTTCACTCCGTGATCCTCTATACTTCGCCATATGTTTGCTTCCCTCTAGATGGCGCTGCTTTCAATCGAGTTGATTGGACGTCATTGACACGCTACGAAATAAAAAGTGTCGATGACGTCCAATCAACTCGATTGAAAGCAGAGCCATCTAGAGGGACGCAAACACATGACGAAGTATAGAGGATCACGAGGGGTACAGTACACCGGTCGAACGATAGCGGCGCTGGCATCCAAATCTACTGTTCAATTCGAGACATTTCCAGAATTCGAATACCGTATCCATAGTATTAGGTCGTCCCATAAGTTCGTGCCGTTTACTGTTTTACTATTTAAATTAATATTTGAAACGTACTTTCAAAGTCAACGAAAAAATATAACCACCTTCTCTACAACCTCTTCCCACTTTTTTGGTAAAGATATTATACCGTTACTATAAAATTTCTGTGGTTTTTCATTAAAATACTTTTCAATCCGCGGCACAAACTTATGGGATAACCATAACCATATATATATATATATATATATATATATATATATATATATATATATCAGTTGGCTCCATCCGTGCCCATCACTGCTCTATGGTAACGGCGGATGCTGGTGGGGGACAGTGGGTGCTATGGTGGGGACGGTGAAATGCCTATTCCTGGCTCAGAGGATGAAATACTAAACTAATGATTAATATAGCATTAAACTTTGATTGATTTTGTATGTTGCAATATTTCACAACTCTACCATAAATTATATATGCACGGCGCGGTACAGCTCTCGTTGATAGCGAAGCTTGCAGATCGAGGCTGTCGTTTTCCAGACAGTCGTGAAAAAGTTGGCGAACTTTGGTCTGGCGACGACGCATCGTGAATAGGCAAAAGGAGGAACATAATCTGTTAGGAAACGATACCACACGCACGCTCGCTTCGCACACCACGAGCCGCTTTTGCAATGTAGCCGGCACAATTTATTGGTTACTTAGAATCAATTAGCGAACTCGCATTTATTACCCGTGGACAAGTCCGCTGTCATTGTCCGCGCGCTTTCTACTTCCATTCGGGGCGCGCGAGATTTCTTTATCGCGGCCGTAAGAAGCAGCGCTCTGCGTTCTGCCTTTCGTTTTATCGCGTATCTTTTATGGGGAAAGAGGTATTGAATCGCGCGATCACCCGAATCGAATTCCCTCGCCCACCAAATGAACAAAAATCCGCCTGAACGAGAACAATGGCGCGTATTTTGCCAAGACTTTACATAATAGCGGGTTTGCAATGAATATCCCTTTCACGTTGTATTTCGTTCTAATAATCGTTGCATGGTGGAAGGATTTTAATGATAACGGTTCAGCACTACGTCTCTGTCACGAAATTTCGTGGTTTCGATATTTTAAACATTGTAGCACCGCTTTCTAAAGAAGGGGAAAATTGCCATACGCGTTCCATTCACTTTTCACTTCTTGCCACCCCTCCTGCCACTAATTCACCTTCTTTCTTCTCTTGTATTCATTAATTCCTTCTGACATTTTTTACCCCGTCCCCATTCTATCTCTTCTCTTTTCTCTTCTCCCATTTCTTCCATTCTTTCTTTTATTTTCTTTTTTTTTACTCTTCGCTCGTTTCATTCTTTTTCACCTTTCATTACCTTCTCAACATCTTTCGTTTCATATTTCTCAGCCCTATTCCTTCCTAAGTAAGCTGAGGTTCAAGAGACTCTTGGAAATCTTTCAGAAACCTCAAGGGTCCTCTACTGGCCTCCAAGGAGCTTGCGCATATCATCTTTAGACTGCGGATCTTTATGCAAAATAAAAATTGTATGCATTTGTTGCAAGATGCACGAGCGACT
Organism: Sphecodes monilicornis; assembly: GCA_913789915.3. Lineage (NCBI taxonomy): Eukaryota > Metazoa > Arthropoda > Insecta > Hymenoptera > Halictidae > Sphecodes > Sphecodes monilicornis. The sequence goes on along the minus strand of OU565285.1, from coordinate 12,472,737 downwards.
CAAATATTTCTGTCTATCTTTAATAATTTGAATAGGTTCAAAGTAATAATCTTTGTATTTTATTTCATTGTGTAATTACTGACTTTTATCATAAGTATATAAAATTCGCAGTATAATCTTCACGAATCTTCTTGTGATCCTCGCGAAGGACTAAATAAACTCAAATCAAATTTAAAAAATTGAGCTAAAGAAGAGAATGTGCCTATACAAATTTTTAGTAATTTTTTAAACAATATATACCCAAAAAAATAAATAAATAATTCCTCGTGGATATATCGTTACAATGTCAACAATTGTAAATTAGAAATATTAGAACCCGTTATATTGACGGGTTCCGGAAACCTAGTGTTAAGAGAAAGCAAGACTATTAAATTAATATTTACATACTACACTTTATTAGATAATCTGTTGATACTGTCGATGTTGATTATAGCTTGAGGTTGATAATAAGCTTTACTAACAAACCGTAATTCTACGTTGCGCTAGAGAAACGTAGTACTGCGCTTCAATAAAAAAAATCCTTTTCTTAAGTAAAAGATTCTAAGATAATGCTTCAGCCACTTTTGCGTTCCATTGCCAACAAATTGCGTTTCATTTGGAATGTCCAGAATATAGATCCTTATGCAAAATAAAAATTTTCGAGACCAATCAAAAGAATCAAAAGTTAAACGAAAATGTTTTTTCTGCTTTTCAAAACATAACAAGTTCGAAATAATGGAACAATATTCCTCAATTTATGCAATTTCATCACAGTTTTGTGCTTCAACTATTCATTTTTTATATGTGTGTCTAAAATTCACAATCTAATAATGTCACATTATACAGGAATATGTTTCACAATATAAATGGAAAGAGACGCGTTTCATCTTTTAGTAAACATAACGTAAACTCAAAACAATGGAACGGTATTCCTTAATTAATGTAATTTTTTCATAGTTTTGTATTTCACTTATCTATTTTTGTTATAAATGCATCAAATCTGCAGTTAAATGTCAGATTCCAAAGAAATACGTTTTACAACTTAAACAGAAATAAATAAAACATTTTACGTTATATAATCGAACAGCTGGTACAGCATATCTTTTCAAACAATAGACTATTTTTACAAAGCATCTACCGTGTTTTACCAAACCTTAGTGTTACACAACTTAACGTTGTAACGTAACAACACAACACACGAACATAATGTACAAAATCTATTGAAGCTGGTGCACTGCTCACAAACTGGTTGTCGCAAACTTTGAGTTTTATGAAGCGACGGTATGCAGGCTAGAAATTCACAATGCACATTTTCGTTTCTCTTTATTTTTACACAGATCTACGGGCAGTAGACGCGTTTAACAATGCGCGGCGATATAATCGGTCTACGCTGAATATCCAATTAAGCTTTTTCTTTTTTCCCCCGCGTCATCTTGCCCGTTGTCACGTTATTTCGTCATGGCAGCACGTAACGCTCGACAGTCCTCGACCGCGTTGTAGAAAATCACGTAAAACCTCGGCAACGGCTTCCTTATTTGTAAATAAAATGTAGGATACCTGGCGCCTGGCGTCTGTCGCGTCCTTTTTGGATTACGTTTTCTTAACTCCGATTTCTTTCACGGAATTAATGGCTCGCCGCATTGCCAGTCGTCTCGCGAACGACTAAACGTTATTCGGTCGTTGAAACATCCTTTGGCAGAATTTTTATTTAACACTAGATTTACGGGGCCCGTCAAAATGACGGATTCAAAAATGTTTAATTTACGATTATTAAGAGTGTAAGGAGGCATTCGAGAGGAAATATTAAATAGATTTATTTTTTTGTGTACATATTACAATAAAAATCGATGAAGATCTAAGTAAATACAATTTTATTATTTTTATAAAGCAATGTAAAATAATCAATTTTAGTGCTCCGTAAACCTAGTGTTAAGGATGTATTCCTTTTGTCTCGCGAACTGATATTTGCACGGAATCAGTAAAATGATTTCAATTTGTTAATGGATGACAATACGACTAAAAAAGATGGCTTCAGCAAAATTAACATGAGAATTATTAAACCAAAGAAAAGGGTTGGTTTTATATACTTAATGCAATGATTACCAACATTGTAAAGATGTTTTTGTAACGAGTAGACTCAGTGGCGTATTACCCTATGGGCAACTTAGGCACATGCCTGAGGCCCCAAGCAAAAGGGGGCACTGAACACAAGCCAAATATTTTGTATTTTTATGTAAAAGGTTTTCATTTTTTTCCAACGTGAAAGTTATTTAGTTGGGGTTAGGAGCCCCGAAATTCTACTTTGTCCAAGGGCCCCAAATAGTCATAACGCGTCACTGAGTAGACTGTGGAATTTTGTACATTTATGATAAAAATGAGTAGGTGTATTTTGGAAGAATAAAAAGATTAAAAAAATTTGGGATATACACATATATATATTTTTCAGATTACTGAGGTTATCTAAAAACAAAAGAAGTTTATTCTGTTTGGTCACTGTTCCTTGTAATTGATGTAGAACTACTATTCTTTAATTTTTTCATTCATCACTCGAACCAACCATACAATTTACAGATCATATAAATTGATTTTTAGCAGTATTTCGCTATGATAGCAATTCGATATAATTTAAAAATGATATAAATAGATAATTTAGATTAATATTAGATAATAATAGATAGCGAATTTTATTCATATATTACACAAATGAATAAGTAAAACACACGGGAAGGACAGAAAAACGGAGCAATAATTTCATAGAGAATTTATGGTTGACTGTTAAATGGTGCTGGGTGCCACGTGAGGTCAGTACGTGCACACAATACTTCGTGTGTGCTCGGTTGCGCCAGTGGAAGCCCATTCGCGAGACAGTGCTAAATCCGCGGCCTTCATTTTTCACTGTTCCTTATATTTCCAGTGAAAAGTCGACAGGAATGGGCGCAGCTATTCTGAGCATTTTGTTTATTCCATCCGCATTCTATAGCGATTAACGACGATATAGAAATCGCCTCAGAGAAGAAGAGAGATAAATAGATGCTTACGGAAAAAGAAACAAATCGCGCGTGCACAGTAAGTATTCGGCTGTGAATTCGAGTGTATGTTGTACATTTGACAAGGAAACGTGCCGAAGTTACATCCACCCATTTTGGTGCAATTTTAGTAGAAAGCTCTTTTTATAAAAATTATATCATAAAATATAAAAATTATTTTTTAGATTTAAAATTGTATAAGGTATAAGCTATAAATATATATACAGAGGATGGCCCACATAACTCTGAACAGCTCAATATCTCGAAAACTATGCCATCGATTTTAAAGTTCTTAGTCTTAAATTGCATGGAACTGAAGGGCCTTTCTGACTACATAAACGTGAAGTAGCCTCCCTTCCCCTTTAACGGGGGAGGGGAGGTACCTTTGTAATTTTAAATGGAACCCCCTATAAAATGTTACATATTTAGATTCTACCGGAAAAAACAAGTCAATTTTGTCTGAAACATTTTTTTGTCAGATACTTCCATGATGAGATGTAACAGTTTGAAGTTTCGAGTTGTAGGTACTTGAAGCTCTCGGAAATAGCGTTATGGAATTATACGCGCTTGAGTCCCTTGCTTATTCATGAAGAAACACAAACAATAATATTTACAGTCAAATAATCCCGCCAATACACAGTTAAATAACCCCATTCGATATTTTCAACGTTTTGGCAGCTATATATTCACAACGTTTACGTGTCGGATTATTACCACCGATTATAGTCAATTTATCGTCCTTCTACGAAATATTTACAAAAAAGATATCGAACATTACTTAATGGACAAAAATTCATAAATAGTCAAAATAAGAATATTTCCTTACAATTGATGTTTGTAGATTTTAATAACAGCCAAATTTCTGTCACGGCAAAGCATATGTTTAAAAATCTTGAATGAAAATGCCATCAATTGTACAATATAAAAGATAAAAGCTAAAGTTTAATTAAATCATGATTAAATTAATAAAATTAAAAGCTAAGATTAGTCAACTAAAACTCCATTAAGCAACTAGACCCGGTCTCCACTACAGCAGAGAATCTACCAAAAGTATAGACGACCGTATAGTTTTGTCGCGGAGTGTGTATGATCGGGTATTTGCAATGCAAAACAACGCATTATCGCTGGCAACGAGAACGCCGTCGCCTTAGTTAGTATAAATTGAGATAGACGGACTGGCGTGGCTGCGTTAAAGAGACCACGCGCGCGTCTCTTTCTCTTTATACCACAGTAGTAGGCGATTATGCCGGTAATTGTAAATATATTCCACGGCTGTAGCCATCGGGGAAGGTAAACAGTTCTGGCGATTTGATCGGCAAAGAAACGAGGAGAATAGTCGGCGGCGACGCGAGCTCGCTGATCCGTTAATCCGTTAATAAGGGCACTCGAGCGACGAGGCGATAACAAAAATAAAGGTACTGGAGATAACGGCCGGCCATGATTACATGGTATTGCAAATACGATTATCGGTTCGATCAGGCCGACAGAGAGACGATCGGCGAAGCTCCGCAAGAACGGGCTCGAACAGAGACAGAGAGAACAGAGTCTCGACAAAAGAGAAGGACGCGGACAAAGAGGCGGTGATCGTTGATAAATGATTTATGCATGCCACTTGACTCTCATTAATGCTTACGGCCCCGATACGTTTGCGTCTATATCCTTTCGCGATGTTTACGAGCCGGCCAACCACACTTTTATGCCGGGTTCTCAGCAACTGGATTCCACACCCCGTGTGCCTCTTCTCGTTTCCGCGTTCAACCTTTTCTGTATATCAGAGTTGAGTAAAATTTATTGTAAATAACGGATAAAATCGATTTATTCGTTACACGCGAATGACGATATAGTTTGGATCATATTTACTTGTTTAATTGACGATAATAAGTTTTAAATGGAAAATGAAAAAAGTTTTACAGTTGCATTTATTGTTTCAGCCATCGAGACTTCCAGTCTCTCCGTATACCTCGCAGTAGTGGGGATAATTTTTTTGCACTTATCGTATACAGCCTTGTAGCTTTCATCGCGACAATACTGTACCGATAAATGACGAAGTTGGATCCAACTTTCAAGTAGTAATCTAGTGAAAATTGAACCTAAACTATCGTTGTGGTGTCATACACGCCGAGTGCACAGTAAAGGTTAATGCCAATCATCGATCGTAATACGTATTTAGCGAAACCCGAGAATTGGAATCGGTGCAGAATTCATCCGAGATTGGCATTTAGTTAACAATTGGTTATTAATGGAGCGGAACGTGTAATTTACAGAAAGGCCGAAACGCTCTTTGCCGCGGACGTTAATGATCATTATCTTTTCTGCCAGTAACTTTTTGCATTTACGTCATTCGATGTGACCGATCAATAGACTGACCCGTGAGTAATGTCGCCTACTTTGACGTTGAGCTGATGTTGATGGTGTATAGATTGATTTGGAAAAGCATTGTGAGCCGTGACGCGTGGAACTAGCTGTAATTATCGTAATATTGTAATATGCAGACAGTAGCTTTTCGCAATCTGAAATCACCGATTGATATTGCATTATGTATTAATATGAAATGTCCGATTCATAATATTTACTTTAAACATTCATAACTTTTCCCTAACTAAAACTTATTGATTAAAGTAAGCTCCAGTGTAATCATCATATTCTGTCGCTAAATCACGAGTTTTTTTATTTCACTGCGGTAGAAATTATATTTTTTGGTCTTTAAATTTCCTCGTATAAGAGATTGTTATCTCTATTTTCGAGGTTTTTCTATCATTCATCAACAGTGCGTTCATTTACTACCACATTTTAACTAAATATCACACAATGTTGTAGTCAATATGTGTATTCATGTAAAAAGAATACACGACGGTCACTGATCGGCTGATATTGAAATTACTTTATTTAGAAGTGAAGTTAAATATGTAAATGGAAATTAAAGATAGGACTTAAAGAATTAGCTTTGTACCTTCCTTGTATAATATCATTATTGTTCATCGACTGCCAACCACAACTTTTTTTATTAAATTTTTATGTGACTGCTTTAATTGACAAATTTTGGCTTCCTAGTTTCAGTTTCATGAATTAAATTGCTTTGATTTTGTACGGAATTTTTTTGATATCAACTACCAAATTTTTTATTTTGTTATCATTCTTGTAATCTGATGATTGAAAATTACAAGAGGATCATTTGCGTAACTATTTTTAAGAAGTCTATACGACGATTAATATAAACAAGCACCATTGTGCGATGCCCTACTATGAAGTACCCGAGCAATTAAAATTGTCTCGTCGTCCGAGTGGACTATATTAATTGCAACCGATTGGCCACGAACAGGTCTCGCGGTTCTAGACGCATTAAAATCATCGTGACTAGAAACGATACCGACACACAGCTTATCCGGTCAATATAAAAACCGCCTGCGCGCCTGTGCTGTGGAAGCCAGTTCATGGTTGTCACGAGGCTGCAATCCCAGGACCCCATGACGTCAACCTCCTTATCTCGGGGACATTGTCGTGTTTAGCACCAACGCGTGTCCTATTTTCTCACCGACATTCTGTGCGTTTCTTACAGGTGTAAGCGGCGTCCGACAATATTTATCGACAGACGTATTGGCGGACACGTGCCGGGACCCGATGTTTTTTCCTTAGATAAGACGACATACAGCCACGTCGAAGCGGAACAATTCCTTTCGCGTAATCAATTTCAGCGACACGGATGATCTTATTTTCCAATCGGTCGGATACACCGATGCAATCCGTTGCAACCATTCTACCGTTCAAACGGAAAATTCTCCCACAATGGTAATTTTTTGACGAGGAAATTTGAACTACTTGTTGTTACGTATGTCCATGCATTATAGTTATACAGTTACTTTAGACAAAAATAATACGATTTCATTTGGACAAAATTATATGATTCAGTCGCTGAAAATACAAAGACAACAAATAGCGTACTCTAAGTTTCTTTTAGTTTTCAGTTTCCTTTTACGTTTGACATTTCAGTAAACCGATGATATTGTACACGCAGTGTCGCCAGATCGCTGAAATCGAGGGGAATACAATTTACCACCTCTCTGATGACCAGAGTAATATGTAACACGTTGCACGGCACGTCACGTGACCAGTCTACGATCTTAGTGGGGGACGTTGGAGTGTGCGCAAAAGTAGAATGGGATAGTGGAAGGGGAAAAGGAAGAGAGGAAAATCAACCCAGTTTTGGGTTGATCTGGCGACAGTGTGTACACGTATAGCAGAGATGGGCACGGTAGGGGCCCCTCAAACGCCTGCTTCTCCCACCAACCTCTTTTTCATGCGCGAGGCCTGCGCAATGTTCGCAATAACAAAAAATACACCACTTTTCCATTTGAACCACCCCTATAGCTCGAATAGAAATCTCAAACATGGTTCCAACCCCTATCTTTGAGGGCTGTTTTCACCCCTCCATTGTGGACGATAGCCGATCAAAAAATATGTGTCCAATATATTTCCAACAACTGGTTTTCCCAAATATTCATAAAAATCGGTGTGTGTCACTTTGGTATGATCTTTGGCAAGTGCAACGGTGCACAGCATTGTTTCAAAAGGAGAAGTTACTTACTGAAGTCTCCAGGACATGATTTGCAGCAACGTCCAGGAAGCAAGACAGGCTCGTGGCATGTCAATTTTGGGCATTCGTTCTTGATGTTGCGGCAATGGACCCTCGCGACGATTCGTCGTTTCTTTTGCACCTGAACAGAGGAAACAAAACAACCTGTCAATAAATTGATGGTCACTGTGGATTACGATGAGATAAGAATTTTGTTGACGACCGATGGTAGACCGAATCTCAAAACTATTTCTGTTGATTTGTTTGTGTATATAAAGCTTTATTAATGGAACTAAGGGTTACAGTTCCAGTTCAACCACCTCCTTTCTCCTACTTCCGTTCTTCCTTATCCTAACCATGCTTACTCTCGTAACTCAACTTACTCTACCTTGTTTGTGTTTAATCGTATTTTTTTATTTATTCGTGGTATTGTTAGGCAGTCAAAAGAATAAAGACAAAAAAAGACATTTCTAAAATTATTATTTCGAATTTGCATAAAATTTTGATTTTTTATCCACTAATATAATATTAGATTACTTTTTCTGTTTTATAAGACCCGAATGCACGAATAACGTATAATTCGGTACGACTTCGCGTCGCTGTGAAGAATAGCGCTCCAAACACAACATTCGCATAATCTCGGAACCAATTTTTGTTGTATTGTAAACACAAACATGTATCGAGTGTAGTGACGCCAAAATAAATAGAAGGACGAACCCTGAAGTATAACAAAATTGTTAATGAACTTTTAAAATTGTAAAAATCTTCACTAATAACTTGGTCATGCTCAAATATTAACGCTTTGCCGTCCGCACGTCTCGTAAAAATTTCTTCGCTTGGCGCCGGCTGTTCTTGAGGTTATCGGGTGATTATAAATTTTCAAGTTTTACTAACGTCATCGTTACCTTTCACGAGTTTTCAATCCTGCCCCCTACTTTCATGAAATTTGGAAGATATACATATGTAAATATTAAATATTAATAGTAAATAGTAAATAGTTAATATTAAATAATGCGCAATTAACACTATGCCGTCCAGTACACCACTGTGGTGTCGCCGGCCGTTGAGCAATACTTTGTGCGCGACACCACTGTGGTGTCGCCGGACGGCAAAGTTTTAATAATAATGAAAACATAGAACAAGATGTTGCGAAGAGTATATATTTAACTGCGGAACATCCAGTAGAAAAATTCTTGAACTTTGACAAAGTCCAGGCTTTTATAAGTGCACAAATGATAAAAAGAAGATCAGTACATTGATCCTCTTATGCTTAACTATTCCAGCAAACTAAAATTGAAAAGCTTACAATGAATGTTTAAAATCGATTTTTGACCGGCAGGATCGAACAAATGCCCCACTGTGGGTCCTCGCGGTTGACGCTCGAAAGTGCGGCTGCAATGTTCGCAGGCCTGTAAACGCGCTCACATGTTTATTACCGTTTTACGCATCGCTGACGATAGTTGTAACGTTTACATACGCGGCACGCGATAAATCTATCGGCAAGTAATTGGTAGGTGTTATTGATCACAAAGGACTCGTTTATCACGGTCAATGGTGCCATTACCCTCGACAGGATTTACAGTTCCCCGGCGTAATATAAATTATTATTTAATGTCTTTGTCGATCGCCACTTTCTACCGGGTATAGACGACAGCCGGGAAGAAAAAGAATCGACGACCCGCCATGTGACCGTTCTAAACCACGGTCAATGGTGGCGTTAACCATTGCGTGCCAGAGCAACAGGCACGTCTTATAAATCCGTATTTCCTGACATCGCCGCTTTCCACTGTAGATCTGTCGTTTCTAACCTAAATAAGTGTTTTGCATTCAGAACGTCTTACTTACGGGCCACGGTGCTGTTCTTTACGATACATTCATGCGCCCTAGCATGATTCAATCCGGGCACCGTAAATGCGCGAGAAGCTTTCTTTCGTTTGCACTTTCGTTAAGTTCAAATATTTTGTTGTATACCAACGTCATTTCATTTTATATAGATACCCGACTTTCGGTTTCCTTTTTTCGACCCAAAATACTACATGAACTCATGATTTCATCCTTGACTCATCCTCGACCTCTGTCCTTGCCGCATCATATTCGAACCTTTGCCTGACCACGTAACCTTCAAAACTCTGACCTTATCATGCTAGCCCTTACAATTCCTAAAACCCCCACCATTCAATTTAGAACTCGTATACAGGCTGATAATTTTAACACACCTAAATTATTTCCGCTACTATTAAAAGTAAGAAAAAAATAACAAAGTCGGATGTACATGGTTTTAAGCCGTGCATCAGATGGTAATAAAAAAAAATCCTTTGAAAGTCATTTTAACGGTGTTTTTAAGGTCACCGTCTTTTTTCTGCATATTAACATGTATTTTTCATAATGCAATTTGTATTTTTCATAGTTGGCGTCAAGATGAGTTCAACGACCTACACACCATGACCTTGAAGTGACCTTGAAGGTGAAAAAATCAGTTTCAGTTTGATGGATACAAAAGTAATAAAACGAAGAGGGTAATACCACCTTATTTTATTAGTTGCTCAAAATGCTGTCCGTCCGCAGCAAGACTAAATGCAAGCAAAGAATTTTATATTTGTGGATATAAAACCACAAAATCGAACTTGAAGGATAGAATAATTATGAAACAAAATTAAACGATATTTGAGATAACATTTCTAATAATACCTAGATCGGACGTGCAATCATTTTATAATTGTAGAGATTCTACATGAAAAAATAAGTCGAAAATATGGAATAAATTTCTTTTGCCTCGACGCCTTGTGTTTGAGAAAATCTAGTTTGAAAATTCGGCGAGCTCGTCTGATCATGACCTACCGTTTCTACTTATTATAAGTGCTAAGGCATGCGGACTTGGCGGATGTTCAAACTCAATTTTCTCGGAAACAAGGTGTCGAATGAAAAATATGTATTCCATATTTTCGACTTATTCTCTCATGTAGAATTACACCCTTCACGGTGGTTGTACCATCAATACTGGAACAGCCTGTATACATATAATTTATACAGATCTACAAACGTATTTTTAAAATTTTCATTATAGGTCCACATAAGTAAGTTGTAAAAAACCACTTTTAGTAGTTCCTCAGCAATTCCGACTAATTGCAATTTTTCAAAATTCCTTTCTCCCGTCATGTAATGTGTAAAATCCAAATCATATTAACCCCTTGTACTATGATTTACATTACGGTTACATTAACTAAAATTATATTTATTGTATGCCTATTATATTCTCTAATGGTTAAATATGAACAACAACAAAATCGAATATTATTTTCGTTTAATTGAAATGAATTACATACAGATTTAGTAAACTTTGTTCGATTTTTTATCACAAGCCTGAAACGATATTATAATGGAAAGGGTTAACTATTAAAAAAGTTATTGTCCTTTGAAGAGTGTCCAAGTATTACAGTGATGGACTGTAACTCGGTTTTGGTACAGGCTTACTAGTGCAATACCGGTATCAAAATCGTAACCCGATTACAAACAACGGAAATATTCAAGGTAGCCATGATTATTGGTCCACCTTGTATAAAGCCTGTAGGATAACAAGTATCAGTAAAAATGGATGTCGAGTTTAAACTGAAAGCGGCGCGGCGTTGGATTCTCGAACGGTCGGACGGACACGCGTCGACCGGTCGATAAATATCCAAGTTTAGAGGAGATTTGGGGCGCTTAGCTATCTTTGGGTGTGAAAAGCCAATCTCACGGGATTCTTTCAGGTCGACGGGACGCGATGGGTCGCCACAATGCTGCCGGCGACGACGAAGACGACGACGAAGCGGATAGGGATCGTAGACACGCGCGGATCGGCGGGGTTCCGATTACAGCGGGCCGAGGAGTGGAAATTAAGTTCAGGGTTTTATAGAGCTGCTCGGCATTCCTGAAACACGAAACGATACGCGTTCGATGTCGATTCGGCTGGCGCGACCGGCAGAAAAAAAATCTGAGGAGAGGAGAAACGAGGCGGGGAGAGCAGGCGGTCGGCCGCAGACGTTAAACTTCAAATTACACGAGATCCGGGGCGCCAGTGGTAAATTTTCTGTTTCAAGAGGCAACTAGCCCTCGAGAGACAGTCGGGTACACGCGGGTAGATGGAACTTTTATCAGTCGAAGATACATTTTGCCGGCAAGTCGCACAGTGGTTCAAATCGAACAATTTAGTTATAGTTTAGTACATATTTCGAACTATGAAGAATACCGAAATGAAAGTTTTATTGAAAAAAAACACGATAATTGCTAGAACGGACATATTGGGTCATCCTGTATGTATGCAATGCAAAGGGCTTAGCCGATTAACACTAAACCTACCAAGCATTAAAAGTATCTGATAAATATTGTCTTATAAAAATGGCAACACTATAATTATTGAGATTATCCGCTATTTTCAATATAATAGATGCTTAGAGAAGGAAATTTATACCATTGTTTTTCACAAATGAATTTTTATGGTTTGAATAATTGGAACATATAAAACCGGTCATTTGACCGTGGTAGGTTTAGTGTTAAGATGGTCAAAAGATCCGTTACAGGTTTTTCAATGACCATTGAACTCGTTTAACTGACCAGGTTCGATGGTCATTGAAAATCCTTTAAGGGCACTTTTGACCATCGTAATCGGCTAGGCCCTTTTGTATCATTTTCTTGAAGGGTGAAATACAAAGAAACAGTAGCAATCATTAGTCATCTTTACAAGGCGAGCCACGTAACTCGCATGAAAAATTGTTTAATACAAAAGTTGTATGGCTCCAAAAAAGCAAATGATGGCGTATCAGTTTTTTCTGTGCGTACAGAGGTTAAAAAATGTTCAAGGTCAACTTTGATTCTTTAAATGGAGTTGCATATTTATTTAGGCAGATATCAGAAGAATATTATATTTCAAATAAAGAACTATTAACCTATGTTGGCAATAAAATTAATATTTAACGAGATATTTTCCGTCAAGTTGAGGATGAAGAGGAATCGAGGATGAAGACTGCGTAGTTCGTTAGAGACAATGTCCTACAATGCATCCTCTTACAAAATTTGAAAAAGAAATATTATATGGGAAAAATTATATTGTATATTCCCCGAATATCTGACTGTTTATAATTTTAAATATCAACAATCATGAAATGAATTTGATCATGGTCATCATATACACAGTGGCCCACGAAAGTATTCGAAAGCCCTTTAAAACGATTTGACTTTTTTCTGAGCAATTAGAAGCATTAATTTACTAAATTAATGGAACAGATTCTGCAAAACAGTGCGGAACAGATTCTGCAAAAATTGTGATTGGTAGAAATTACACATGAAAAAATAAAAAATGTGCTTTTTAAAACTGTTTTTCTTGAGTTCTTAATGAAAACTTAAAATATAAGTTTTGTAAATTTACGTTGATGAGATTTTCAGCATGTGTATAATTTACATAGGTCTACAAGACACATATTTTAAATTTTCAATACGGGCTGCAATCTTAAAAAAAGTTATGCTGATTTAAAGAGTGTTCGAATACTTTCGTGGGCCATAGAAATGGAAATTAGATGGAAAGGAATTTCTTCTTTTAATAACTTCACCTGGTAGAAATTAATGTAACAATATCCCTCCATTCTTGTAATGTCTTTACAGTTTTTTGTGTCACACGTCCATGTTTGGCATTAATGGATAAAATCGGTGGTCTAACGATTAGCGAGAAATTCGGAGAGAGAAATCGTGAAAACAAGGAGACATAGTTTGGAGAGGAGGGTCGAAGAGAGAGGTGGCAGAGCGAGAAACTGCGTTCGGACCAGTGGCTTACGGACGCGCGAATTCTATTTTTAGTCTTCGGAAGAATGACAGTCCCTCTTCAGTGTATATGAGGAGCTATTGATAGGTCGCGGCTTTCGTTGTGAGCAGCAGGCAGACACGTCGCGTGAATCACACGAGATGTTGTTTCTTTACCTAAACTCTCACACCGGGTTGGTGACCACCGTTACGCGTTTCGCTCCTCTACGGTTACATTTTAAACGATTTCAGACGCGAGATTCGAACGCTGGATGACGTCTGCAGCTATGGCGATACTGAAGTAAGAACGATCAAATTTTAATTAACGATGCAAATATCTTGGATCATATCCACTTGCCCTTCGAAAGAAAATGCTATTTTGATGGTCACGCAGCTACTTGACTCAGCAATCAAGACTGACCGAGACTGACTACCGATTCATGTTAATGTTACGAACTGATGAGATGTTTTACATTTCTAGCTATACGCGATGCATTGCCACAACATAAACAATGTTACAAGATTTACATTCATTTATGTAAAAGCGAGGGTCTCTGAAATAATACAGCATATACTAGAATAAGTTCAGAAACGATAAGACATGCACTTGATGCAGCGAAGATTGCAACTTTGCATTGACGCAATCGGTCACCACTTCGAGCATCTTCTGTAATGTAATCAAGTTTATTTTGCTACCACATTTGACCTTGCATGACCTTTAATGATAGCTCGCTGAAGTCGTCTCAACGCCGGCTATCATACCGCAGTAAAAAAAACATAGCATTCCATTAAAAAAAATAGAAATGACCTTGAAATCTCCTCTATGCTCCCACCCACGCAGAAAATGTTTGTGTCACAACATGTCCCCCTCTGTACCATGCAAATTTTGTTCATAACATTTTTCCATATTATTATTTACAAATAACGGAGATATTCAAAGTGGACATAGTTATTGTCCCTCCCCCTCCCCCCTCCCCTGTATAAGAGGAGCACTACGAGACAGACGCCAGTATCAGTGTTGTCTTTTGATCCCCTGATGAAGTTGGCTGCACGATACGTTCTCCATTGCGCAATTTGGGCATACGTGGCTTCGATGTTTCAAGTCATTATTCTTTTACAAAATTCATTTGCTTCCAGTTTTATTAATCCAATGTCGGAGCATATTTGAATTTAAAATGTACTTTTGATTTGAATTACATTTATTCGAAATAAATTCATTTGTCTTGTGGGACAGACTGTAGATTGTAAAAGATCGAAGTGTATTTCCTGAATATTCGGAAAGAATATGTCCGAATTTCATCGATTGCATTAAAAAGCATACGTGGCGGCGCAAAAGTTGGTTTCAGTACGATAATTCGCATATGCAGGCGGTGAATGAGCCAACGAATAAAAGAGTACTCTTACAGCGGCATGGATCAAAAGTTGCTTTTTTATTGGGAACGCCTGAAAGCCGGCCCACACGGGAGACCCCACGCACAAATCGCCGTTAACTTCCGGTCCGATCGGGCGCAACGTTCTCCGCTTCTACCATTATTTCTACAATAGTGTCAAAATAATGAATGGCTACCTCGGGGGAAGAAAATCGTGGGTGGATGAATCATGCCACCAGCCGCGGCTCGTGAATAGCGGGACGCTTTTTAATCGACGGGATCGCCCGGCCTGATCTCAACCTCGCGAAAACATTCCCATCACTTTCTGCATGGAACTGTACGCAATAGTCCGTATAATGAACTTTGATGAATACTCGGTCGACAAAATATACTAGCTACTAATATTGGGTTTGTCTGGAAAGTAATTTTGTTTTTCTAAGGGAAAACGAAAGTCTATTTATTTATTTATTCGGTGATTTAGTCAACATTTTTGTTTCTAATAATAGATTATACCCAAGACTAATAACCAGGGTTGGTCACATTTCATTTGAAATAAGATAACGAATAATCATTTGAAATAATAAATTATTTCGAATACTTTACTGTTTGCATTTTTCAAGTAACAAAAAATTTATTTTTATTTGACGTTTAAATCAAATTAACTATTTCAAATAATATTTTACTTGAATAATTGTGTCGATCAATTAATTCACATTTGACCTCAAGAAGAGGTTATGAAAGTAACTAAATTAATTGTTAACAGATATATTAAATTGTTGTAGTTTAATGATTAAACTTTCGCTGCATTCGCTTTTAAAATTGTTCTTTAGTACACGAAATAAATATCATTTTGGAGAGTACGAATTATTTGTTCAAATGAAAGACCAAAAGAAAAATTCTTTGGATTTTGTTTAAAATTCAAATAAATAACGAAATAATTCCAAAAATTTATTTGACCGTTCAAATAAAGTAACATATGATTATTTGAAATGACGTGCAGCTAAATAGGATAATATATTATCTTAATGATTACTTTTCAAATAATTTATTTCGACAATGCCCAAGTCTAGTATCTACTAAGAAATTCCTATACATTTGAAGCAGCACAAATTGCTTAATTTTTGAACGATTAACCTGTGTAGAATTACATTTGCATGGAGAAAACCCAAAACCGAAGGGAAGCGAGTTGCAACGTTATAGGCAAACACGTAAGAAACAGCGTAGCCAGTCAAGGACGGAGTTTATGAAGATTGGCTAAATTAAACTCCATTAGTACCAGACGCGACCGTTCTGTCCGGACGACAAATGCGCGACACAGGCCCCTGTTACTATGATAGAGAATATTAATTGAACCGCGCCAGCCGCGAGGGCTGTCGAATCGTTTTATGATTGACCCCGAATTTATTTCCACGTTCGTAAACTGCAAACTAAACCACCGCGGGTCGCGCTGTTAAACCGATGTTACTAACCCCGGCGTAACTCAGTTGGGGCTGACTACTGCTTCCCATAAAGCATTTTTTATTGTCCCGTAGTTAACACCCTGTCGCCGGATGATACAACCAGACATTCCAGTTGAATAACGCGACCCTTTCTCTCTCTCTCTCACACACACACACTCTCATTCTTACTCTCACTCTCACTCTCTTCCTCTTTTTCCCTCGTACGTAACACCGTACCGTGTCAAGACTTAGCAACGTGATTTATGTTTTTGAAATTGTATATCGGGCTTTCGCGCCTGCTGACGATGCCAGCTTCGAGACGGTGATTTTTGGCGACTTTTCTCCCGTGATAATTATGCATGCTGCTGTATCGCCAGTTAGAAGAGTCTACGTGCACCTCGCAAATTTCAAAGATTTAAAACAAACATGCGAAGAAGACATTAATTCTTGTAGTAGCTGACGTTGGATTCTGTGGATATACATACAATGACTGACGGTAAAAGTCGATAACTTTTTTAATATTCGACCACATGACTTGGATTGTTTTGTGAAGTTAGAACAATTAGTATACTAGATGGCGCGAAAGGGAATTTGGACAATTTTATTTTGCATAAAGATTTGCAGTAGGTTAGGTACTGATATTTGGTCCCCTCAGCGTTTCATGTCCATTTTACCCATTCTCTCCCCCTTCTTCCACTCTCCCCTTCTTCCACTTCTTCCACTCCCAATGTCGCCTACCTAATTTTCAGCCCATTTCAGCCTACTTTTCAGCGGAATCACTGTTTATTATAGTGAGGGGGGGGGTGGTGTTCCGAACCACCTCCTGCCAATACCACGCGGCGTATACCTACTAGGGGGTGGTCACACCCCTGGCGTATACCCAGGCGGGCACCCATCCAAGTACTGGCCGGACGCTGTTTTACTTCGGTGATATGACGGGAACCGGTTTTTGCAGCGAATCAATGGTCGTTGACTAAAGATTTGCAGTATAATGATTAATGCAGTGTTATAATTAATTAATTAATAAAAATAATCAATCTTATGATTTATACTTCTCAGTCATAAAGACAAATAAATGTAGGAATCATTATTCTGAATCAATCTTCGTTAACACTAAACCTACCGAGCATTAAAATTGGCTAGTACGTATTGTTTTATAAAAATAACAAGATTTAATTTATTTAGACTTTGTGTGATTTTGATTATAACATATATGCTTTAGTAAGGAAATTTATTGAATCAATTCCCACGAGATCGTCTTTTTAACTTCAATAATTTGAAAATCAAAAATCTGAAACCGGTTATTTGATCGGCTGTGGTAGTTTTAGTGTTAAACCAGCAAATTAACGTCCAATTCTTGGATTCTTTTTAAATATTTGGAACGTATCAGATGTACCTAAATTTTTATGCTTGAATGTTCATTTCAGACTAGTTTACAGCCATTGTGAACCAGAAAAATATTTTTGTTAACCCCAAGATCGGATGAACCTATTACAGATCAGAAAAGATGAAAAATTCTTTGAACTTTATCGATCATTTTATTATACCGAGTAATGGTAAGCCGTTGTTCTATTGATATTGTAAAAGGATTGTAAAAGGAAAGGTCTCTGATCTTATAGTTGGAATTTGTTTGCATGTAAAATCTTAGAAAGTGGTGAGAGTAAATAATTTTCTACAACAATGTTCCTCCGCGAACACGGTTAAGGTTTCCTAAATTATACTTGCAAGCAACGAATGTCTTATAAACAACAAAGCGTCCGCTGTAATTCACGTATACAAGCCGTATTGTTGAAAACTTTCATTCACAGAAAAAGCCTACTATTAAATACGACTTGGCTGGCATGTCTGTCCATTACTTACTGTTTCTACTTGCTGCAAGCGTTAATGCATCCAATAAACTTTCAAACTCGTTTATCTCGCAACAAATGACCCATGCGCGCAAACATTATTCTACACTATCCACGCATACTTTTGTCGAAAATCTCAGCTTTACTGCCATCAATATTCAACCTTATTAATAAAAATACAATCGTGTATTCAAGAAACTAATTTAACGTAGATAAAAATAATATCGTTACTTAAGATAGAAAGATAAGAATATATTACTTGTTTAGTTGGCAAAATTAAACGAACGGAGTACTTGCCATACTTATGCACATGAAAATATGAAATTGAAAAGGAAATAATTTTTTCTCAAAGACAGTAAGAAATAATGAAACGTTTCTCTTGTGAGTCAATTAAAGAATATCAATTCTGTAAAGTTTTGCGACATTTTCTAAAAAAGCACAAACTCTAAAAAAATTAGGAACCAATTATTTATAATTTATTTTCGCTTTTTAAGTCTTTCTTCTTTTATTTGTCGTGCACGTATATCCTATTTACCAGTGTTGAACACACTACATTTGAAATAAGATAAGAAATAATTGTTTAAAATAATGAATTATTATAAATACTTTATTATTTTTATGTTACTAATAAATTATTTTGAAATAATAATATTTGATTTTAATAATTTTTCACTTCAATTCCATTGCTCCAATAGAATAATAAATAATTTGACCTCACAAAAAGCTTATTGAAGAAACTAAATTAATTATTGAATTTAGATATGTTAATTTTTATAGTTTAATTATTTAAGTTTCGCTGCACTCGCACTTAAAATTGTTCTTTAGTATGAAAAATTATTTGGCTGTTCAAATAAACTAACACATGATTATTTCAAATGACGTGTAGTCAAATAGGATAACATATTATCTTAACGATAATTTTTTTAATAATTTATTGCGGTAATACCCAAGCCCGTATCCTGCAATGACGGTCAATAATTTTGCAAAGATTTTCTGAGGCAGCACAATCTCTAAAAAATTAGCAACCAATTTTCGATTCGTTTAGGCTCGTTCTTCAGTGCCGTCTCGTGAGAAAAATCGTGGAGGGGAGGAGGTGAATGGCGGGAAGAAGAATGAACGCGGATATCGCGTGGGAGGTGTCGGTGGGCCTCGCATAATGAGATGAGTATCTTTAATAGTCGGGACGATACGAGGAGGTCGACATGTCGTGGGCATCAAAAGAGCTCTTGTGTCCGCCCAATGGCCGTCTCGTTTCGACATCGGGATCGAGTGCCGGCGAGTGAGCGAAATCTCGATTGGATCTTCGTTTAATCGCCGCTTTTGTTCCTTGCCTTGATAGAAGGTGTTTCGGCCGATAAAAATCTGGATTCGATGCTCGTTAATGAAATTCCTCTGCCCGGTACGTTCCTGAAATAACAAAAGGGTCCTTTCGCGATAAAGAACCGTTACACGGTGATCCAAAACCGTAAAAACGTGATGCAAATTTAATAAAAATTCTCCAAGTCAATTTGTAAAAAAAGAAGAAATGAAATAAAACTGTTCTTTTGCTTTTGATAATTTTAATAAGTCGAAAATGGAGTAAGGATATTGTTAAACTCTTCAATGTTCTACGCGAATCTTTTTATTTCCATGCAGAGCTAAAAATCGCCATATTGTATCACTCTTAAGTAAGTTTCCTTATAAAAATATGAATTTTTAACTGCATGATATAATAAATTGTTTAACAACACATCAAAATCTTAACCTTACATTGAAGTATGGCATTTTGCAATTTTTCAAAATTTTTGAATGCATGTAATATTGCTTGGTCTAAACAAATACTTCAAAGAAAATTAATTTGCCTTTGACTTTTAATTTGAATGATTCTGGTTCGAACGAAATGTAAATTCGCACGGATAAGTATCAATTACGAAATTCTAAATTGAATAAACTTTCAATCGAACAGTAATTGTGAAATGATTTCAGATCTCACGGCCAGAAAGCATTGCGAACCTTCGCCTTCAGTCGAGAAAGTCCGGAAGAGAGAGCCTAAACGAACCTAATCGGCTCGAGCCGGCCGTTTATCTGTACAAAATCGCGCTCATTAATACGAAGCCTATTATTACGAGTCCGCAAGAGCGGTTTATAAGAAAAATGTCCGATTAAGTAACCGATAAGTCTTTCGTGTATCGTAGCTCGCCGATCGCAACTACTCGCAATGTATACGGTGCCCGATAAAATTTGGCTCTTTCACTACATAAGATAAATGTAAAAATTCGCTCAAGACACAATTCGACTGAACTGTACTTTAGAGGACCAACAATTTTCAAGTTTTCTGTATGTGATGCTACACATTTTGACGAGAAAATGATAGACGTGCAAGTTTTAGTACACGAAATTCAAGTCTTGGTTACTGGAGTTCACTGGTTGGAAAGTTATACACGTGTAAACATGAGCAGTTTTAAGCATTTTTGAGAGGTTAGAGCGTCGCCATATTGAATATTCGTTGGGTGATAGAGGTAGGACTGTTGAGCGCATGCGCTGGATAGATGGTGGGCGTTCAGCGCATCGGCTAAGTAGTACTGACCGGTATAGTCCAAGTTGGTTTGGGGTTAGTTGAAAGTACTCAACTTTACACGCGTATAACTTCTGAACCAGTGAACTCCTGGCAATAAGGCTTTCATTTTCGGTGTTGTCTCGTCGAAATCTATAGGACGGCATAAAAAAAGTTATAAAAAATTGGTCCCCCAAAGTACAGTTTAACCCATACAAATAGGAAACTACTTTGACAAATATTCTAAGAATATTCTAAATATTCTTCACTATTGTTCTCGGAAGAGTAATCGCCTCTTGCAAGTCCAAGTTTAGACGGACGTGCAGGTAACTTATTGCCGTAATTTGGCGCACAGTAATTGTAATACTGTAGAATAATAAGACCATTAACCAAGGAAAACGAATACTAAATTCGCGGGTCGTCGTTTACCAGAAAGGCCAACCTATCATTCTAAATAGTCGATAAACTCGTTTGATAGTCATCGCCATTGTTAAACGCGTCAAATGAAAAACGATAAAGAATCGAAATTAGCATCTCAATGGAAACGTTATCCGGGTAAAGTCGATATCGCAGCGGTGACATTGAAAAAGCCGCCGTTCACGCGACAGGAGTCGTAAAAGGGCAAGAATATCGATGACTTGGCTAGCCAAGGGATTCTCATTGGTATACGATGACGTTATCATTCGACCGCGTGTATGGGATGCCAAACAAACCGGCTAGCCGTGGAATGCAAATCACGATTATTGCACAATCGGCAGGGAATTCGAGCGATTCGGGACCACGAGGATACCGGAGCAGACTGTATTCGCTTCTTTATTCACTTATTCATTACGCACATAACTTTCAGATTCTTTTTGTGTCACTATAGTACGTTTCTGTATACGTACGATAAATAAATAATATATTTGTAGTCTATAAATGTACGTCAGACATAAACCAACCCTTTAGAAATTGCACAATATGAGATTCCACTTACAAAAAAATTTTAGCACAATCTTCATCGAGCATGTTAGTAGTATTTTAGGTGGTTGCATATGAAATGTCCGTTTCAGAATGCAAATGTTATGAAGTGTTTTAAATCACGAAATACTATTATAGTCTACAGCTTTATTATACAGGGTAGTGTATATTATATGGGTCTAAATAAGGAAAAAATTGTTAATGTAAATTCATTCGGTTGTAAATATAAATATGTTATAATTGTGACGATCTATTTTTAATTCATTGCAAATGTGGGTAACTGTGATTAAATAAATACTATTTATGGTCAACGATTTTATAATTGATTGATTGTAATTCTCTATTTCTTAGTGAATGAAAAAATGATGTGAAGAGAAGATGTTACTACTTTAATTTTCGAAGACCAAGGTCATTTCAAGGTCATGTTGTTATACATATCTAAATGTATTTTCCGATCGGCTACACGATGCAATAATAAAAAAATGTAGTTATGTGTCAAAAAACACCGATGACCTTCATAACTCCAAAAAAATGACCTTGGGGAAAAAACATTCTTGCCAGATATTGGTCCTTTGACACCATGCATATTACGTAAAAAATATCTGTTACATCACAATCCTGTATAATATTAAATATATTAACAATAATACGGCTAATAATTTTAGACTAACCGTTAACACTAATTATACACGTCACAGAATGTGACTGGTATACGTAGTTTTATAAAAATTACAAGACTGAATTTATTCGTGATTTTTATAACGATATGTGCTTGAATGAAGAAATTTATTTAATAATTTCAAATGAAAGCATCCTTGTAAGTTTAATGATTATGAAATAAAAAATGTGAATCTGGCCGTGGTACGGTTATTGTTAAAACAGTATAAACTTTCTAAAATTGGACCGAACGACTCGATATTTTTCATGATGCTAAAAGAATTAGTTTACCAAATGATGTTGTAAAAAAATGTTAAATAGAAAATAATGAAGTTCAAAGTTGCTTTTTACAACTTTGTTATCTTTACCTGTGATGAAAATTTAAAGAAATTCCTGTTACAAGTCCATATTAGATGTGAATGTGTTGAAATTCCTAATTTTGACCTCTTGTGATTCCAGTGTTAAAGGACATGAGGCAAAACGTGCCATGATCTACTCGTAGAACGATCCACGCACACATTTCTACGCGCTGGTGGTAAACCTAACTCAGAAGCGGACGCCAGTCTGTCTCGGACCAGGAATGGGATTAGAAAGCACGTCAAGTCTTCGTAGGTCACGTCACCCAGATCGAGATTTAGTCCGTGCTCAGCGTGTTACGCCGATCTACAGCGCTCTCCAAAGGGCAATGCCACCGTCGCGACCTTCTCGGAAATAACAATCCAAGAAACTTCGATCGCGATCGGATTATACCGCACCGGCGACCATACCACAATTCTTTCCCCGAATCGGATTCATGAAACTGCGATTATGTGGCGTTCCTATGTATAGGGTGTTCCATTTCGATCGACCCATATAAAAATATTATCGTTTTGTATAAACAGCTTGTTGTTCTTTATAGCAGACTGCGGATTTCTTTATGTGAAATAAACATTTTCTGCATTGATTGTAAAACACAGGAATCAAATGGTTGATTTCCACGCTTAACAGTTGTGATAAACGAATAGATAGTGGATCATTATGCAAAATAAAAATCTTCTACCTGAATTTCAACAAACTGTAGAGAAATACAAATTACTTATTTTTCTTAACATATTTAATGGGTTGGACATAATATAACAGTATTTTTTAAGTTCCCCTAATGTTTTTACTGTTTTAAATTTCAATGTCGAAGTACTGTTCGAAGAGAACGCGCGATTTTAATGCAAGTACCGAACCCCTCAAAATGATGGATTTCAGATTCTTTATTTTACAATTATTACACATTTATTTATTTGAACGTATTTTGTAAAAAAAGTGTCCGGTTGTTTTATTGTTAACCCCGTACACTAGTAATGACTAAGTTTTCATAAAAATTACAATTGGAACAATTAAATCTTGTGGTATCCGATGGTCCACCAAATGCTTCAATTAATACATAAAATGTCAAATATAAATTTTCCATTTTACTTATTCTATTTCGATAGAAGCTCGCGTATCGGGTTGGTTAGAAAGTCTTTTCGTATGTTTCAACACGTAAATTTTATTCCATCAGATTGAAACCAATAAAACACAAGTGTTGTCTATTATTTTGTTTTAATAGTGCAAATAATGCAAACTGTAAATACTACCAGTAGACTAGAAAGAAAAGTGCGAAAACTTTGTAGCCAACCTAATATTTTTATTGTAAAATAAAAAGTGTTCAATTATATTCGTGTTTCTACTTGACGCTGTTTAGTTATCTAGAGTTGATACTGTTCAAGCGTGGTTAAAATTGAGACACCCTGTATGTGATTTCCTACAGGTGTGCGGATAATTGTGAATCTAATTTTCAATTTGCATTATTATAAGAATTGAACGAGCAAATTTAAAATATTTCAAAACAATGGAAGAGGAAGAACTTACGGTATATCTTACTGGCAACGCGATAACCACAGTCAATTGTTTGTATTTACATTTTTTTTCGAGAAACAAAGGTGACCTCCAGTTTTTTTATATGGGATTCTTGTTTTTTTTTTAATGTGATATGTAAACGTGGGTCAGGACGACTTCGCTCGTATGTTACAAAATGATTTCCAAGGTCATGCAAGGTCAGAGATACGCGGGTCGCGGTTGTTCGAAACGAGCTGTAGCAGCAGTGCAGGGTGTTTCTACGGGACTAGTCGGCGTGAATTCCGTAAAAGTCGCGTCAGGTCGGCCCCGCTCCGTAGAAACTTAATGTTGTACGTGGCGGTTCCGCGGCGCAAGCTTGGAAAGGGTTAAAGGTCGGACACAGATGAATACAGACCGCCTCAAATACACACACACACAATTGCTCGCACACGAACACGCGCGATCGCGCGATGGCACACCCACTTTAACACGTACCGGAATGCATTCGCATTTGATGCAGTACATGACTCCGAAGGGCGGGCCCAAATCCGCGAACCAGGTGGAGCCCAGTTCCCGTATCTGCTTGCCGAACGTGCACTCTGTAACAGATCCAATTCAGTATTCGAATTATTACATTTTCAGAGCTGTTCTTATAAAAATTACATGGTGTGATTCGGCGCAATATGCTATACTTTTCAATCATTTTCTACTTGGTTCACAGACACCAGTTATTCTGGTCATATTATAATTTTTATTGTACTCTGTAAAGTATCGTGGTGGGTACTTCCTATGCTCGTCAACAGAGGGACGCTACGACAACACCTTTCCCGCTACTACCTGAATCTTCCTCTGTTTGTATATATACTGTCCCAAACTGTCCTTACGACATCCTGCGTCTAAGACACGGGTCCGCTAGATAGCCGTACTGACGAGTCCTCTAGCGGGCCTAGGACGAAACGCTTCCTTCTCATTTTTCCATCTTTTCATAATTCAAAGCCGCCATAGTATAATAATGCACAGCGCTACCCTAACCACAGGGCTAAATGGACTACATTCCCCACGGCGCGAGCCTTTTGGGGCTGGCAATTTTGCATGCACTCAAATCAGTTTGACGTCTGAATTGTATATTTTTATTTGTTTATTGGTAATATATTGACTTTATCTCTAGTTTTGAAACTTTTGTAAAACTTGACTAATCAATCGGCTCCCACTTCCCCTTCTGTGTATTTTATTCTTATGTAGAGGGGCGCATTATTGCCAGTAGCCCAAGGGCGTCAACTATCTTAGGACGGCCATGATAATGTATTGAAACGTCTGTACAGTACAGCAAAATATTCTCTTCCTTGAGATTCAAATTGTATTAATAAAAAAAAAATTAGGAATAATTTTCGTCTGCAAATGCTTAACATTCGGTAAGCCAAGTCTGAAAAGTTCCTTAACGTTTGGCAAGCTTTTGGAATCAGGTGTCCCATATTATCAACTTTAAAGTATCCAATTTCGAGATTTTCCCCATATTTGCATTCGAGCTATAAGATTCTCTGCAGCCATAAGATTTCCGTTAACACCCGCAGCGAGTCTAAACTGTTCCGGAGAACAGCTTTCCATTTCGTTCGGTCGATTCTCGCGGCGCGTGATCCCTCTCCTTATCCGGGAACGGAATAAAAGTGAAACCGCGGAATGAATGAATGAATGAACGAACCGAACGAACGAATGGAGAGACTCTCTCGTCACCAGCAACGAGAGAGAAGCATTAATCGCCGTGGCTCTGAATCACGCGGGGACGGCGAACAACCGTGCCGGTGGCCGCTGAAAAATCGCCGAGACGACGATGAGACGGTGGAAAAGAAGAAAGGCGTGCGGCTTGTATGCAGTTGCACGCTGCACTGCCCGTTGCATGGTGGAAAGGGGGGCGAGCCACGGAGGAACAGGGAAAAAAGAGAACGCTCCATTCTCGCAAGGCCGTCGTCTCGTTTAAATGTGACGCGGTGCCACCTTCTTCCGCCTGGACTTGGAAAAGGGGGGGCGGGAGGGGAGAGAGAAAAGGAAACCCTGCGAGAAAACGAAAAAGCCGAGAGAAAAGACGGGTCGCGGCCTATGTATGACTGCGTTACGACGTCCTTTCCTTTTCCGCGTAAAAATAAATACCCGTCGAGCTGCCACGCCGAAAATAACGCGGCCGAGAGACTCTTTTCGACGTATTATACGGTTTGGATTTTATCTTTAGATTCGAAGAAACGACTTTACGCCACACCACATTTCGCCACGCCGAAATACCAGGTATTACACGGGTCCGGTCTTGACGCATCGAACCGGGGCGTATGGTGGTTGGAAAATCTTAAAACTGTGTTCAAAATCTCTTGTTTGAACCCATCACTGGCAGGCGCTATTGATTTGCTTCAAAACGACTGTCATAAAATTCGTGGCAATGAGTACCAATCTATTCGTTTTGAAATTAACTAAATTATAATGGAAGGTGTACACTTCATTATCAAGTAACTAATAATAATAATTAATAACTGTGATCGTTTGTGCGAATTAAATAGAAAAAACTTGTGTAGAATACAAAATTCAGATTTTTTGAAGGGGTAAACAGATATACTTAAAGTACGAGTGTTTTTTTTTGGTTCCATTCTTCTTATTATTTATTGTATAATATATAAGAGTTCTTAACAGCTTCGGTAGTGTAAGTCTCGAATATATTCTTAAGATCACGAAAGTCCTACAGGTTATAGAGCCTGAACAACAGTGAAACCCTCAAAAGTTACAAGTTTAAAAAGTCCTAAAAGCATTAAAACTGTGAAAGCCTCAAAAGCTTTCAAGCCTTTCCTCTAACAGCCACGACCCTCGAAAGTCTTAAAAGCTTCAGTAGTTCGAAACCTTTGACGATCTTAAGACCAGGTTTACGTGTAACGATGCAAAAGTCGTTCATGAATGTCATTGCATGGTGGATCTGGTTTTCTTGTGAATGGACGTATGTCGGAAATTTCAGGGGCACCTCCATTCTTTTTTTTCTTTTCGAATCTGGTTCCCGTGTCCTTTTCTCGGCTCCAGTAGGGCGACACTTATCGAGACGTATTCTACATGCTTGAAGCAGAGGTCGTTCATGGTCATCGAGTATGTCATGCCAACGAGACGTTGACTTCACCCGGTTAGCACTAGAACTATCCAGCCGAGAACTGTCGCAATGGCTGACTCGCAAATTCTAGAAATATTTGATACATGTAAAACACCACGTGTTTTACATTGTTTAAGATGTAAAACATTTTTCACATGTACACTGTTGAAAGGATACACTAATGAAGCAGGTATAGTTTCTGAGAATGAGGATGATGACGATGATGAGGTCGACAAATTAGGTTTCGTAGATAACGAAAAGTTTTTCGTTTTTACAGTTGCACAAATTACATAAAATATTATGAACTTTCTGTTAAATGACATTTCAGTCTTGTTTTTATCTATAAAGCATATAAAGGTTGCAAGGAAAACCGTGTGACGTATAGAAAAAAATTATATATCAAGTTTCAAGATGTTGTAAAAGAGAAAAGCGTCAATCTTCAAATCTATGGTACATTTAGTCACAAAAAATATTCCTGCATTTTAAGAAATGTTTCAATTTGCAGCATCTTCGACAAAAACGTGAGTTCGTTTCCCATTAATTACATTATACAAAAATATCATAGAAAACAATTATTGTAAAATTGCATGCATGAGAAAATATTCAATATACTTATTTTATTGGTTATAAATTATTTTAAAAATGGCTAAAATGTTGGATAGACACATTCTTCTTATTTTTATAAAGTATTGTAAAAAAGTCATTTTTAGTGCTCCGTAAGGGAAGTTCCCCCAACGCTGGACTAGCACCTAAGGCCGGACAGTAGCTATGTTTTTAATGATTACGGAAATGTTGATGATATTTCACTTTATTTTGGTTTCTAATATTGTTATTTTATATTTAGCGCAGAATAAAACAAACAAAGTACTATATTTTCTCATTTATTTAAGGAAAACCTTAAGTACCTGGGGCTAAGGGAACTCTCCCTAAACCTAGTGTTAAAAGCCTACCCCCTAAAATCATAGTTACCAGGAAGTACCGATGTCTGTTCAAATCCAATGGATTAGCATACACTTTAGCACCGGCAGGTTGGCTGGGACTATGGTGCCATGGTAATATTTTCAGTCGATTTATTAGACAACAGCGTTGGAGGCTGAATTCGAGGGTGCACCTAGAGAGAGCAAAAGATCGCAACCCGGTCCCTTTGGTATCGCACGCGTCCATTCGTCCGTTTGCTTTGGCTATGCACTCGAGGAAGAGAGAGAGAGAGAGAGAGAGAGAGAGAGAGAGAGAGAGAGAGAGAGAAAGAGACAAAGAGAGAGAGAGAAAGAGACAAAGAGAGAGGAGGAGAGACATACAGTAAGGATCGTTGCGCGAGGTCGTTGCACCGCGTGTGCTAAGTCGTTCTAAGCACAGAGTCGGTCCTAAGCAGCTCGGAGAGCCCGAGATAGAAGAGAACCTCGACACGCCATCGCATCACAAATATGCGAGTCGAACACCGCATGCTAGTCGTCCATCGAGGTTTTGTTTCGTACAATACGGAATTCGGAAACTGTAAATTCTGGTAGCTGACCGGAACGGTGGCGAAATCTTCGAATGCCTCGGGTATCGCGAATATTTGGACGCTACCGAGAAGAGCTTGCACCCTCTAGAACGTTCAACGACTCGATTACTAGGTTGCCGGCAAATGTGTGGCCAATTTGAGTTTACTCCCCGTGACACGCGATGCTCGCGTTGTCTTGTTGCGTTGCTTGTAGGCACCTAAGCTCGTACATTTGTTTCGAGTAACTGCGATTTAGGAGTTTCTTGGTTCCGCGAATTCAAAGTTGGGCGTCTAGAAGTTTCCTAGATGATGAAAACGATGTATTTGCGAAAAATGATAATTGATAATTGATAATGAATTTAAGTATTAACGTTTTCCACTGAAAAATAAACTTTATAAGGCAACCATACAGGGTGACGGAATTATTTGTTCATATTTAAAAATGAATTATTACGCTACTATAGTCATTGTATCAAAGATTAATATCTGGAAAATGCAAAAAAGTTGAGGGACCACTCAGTTAGTGTCATACATTTAAACTTTTCCATAATTATTTTATTAAATAAATTTCTTTGGTTTTATAGCATTTTTTGAGGTGTACTGTTCTGGCAGCCAAAGTGTTAATAAATTGGTAATTGTTAAAGTATTAATGTTTTGCATTGAAAATTAGCATTACAAATTATTCCTCGCGGAGTGACGTAATAAAATAATAATAAAATAAAATCAATTTATATACATCTTCGATATACATAGATAACGAATTTATTGAACTTAACCCTCAATGATCGTATAAAAGATTCTTCCATGGTTTTCACTTTTTTTAGATTTCCGTTTTACAATTAGATTCGATCAACTCTGGTTTATACATAATTTCATATGTTAAATAAATATTTGAAAAATCAGTACAATCACAGAGAAATAAAAAATTCGACAGTACATAAAACAGAAAATGGGTGATTTTTCACCTAATGTGCATATAGAGGTAAATTGATAGTGGTTCGTTAAAAGATTGGCATAAATTGAGGTTATCCTATTTAACACAATGACGGTCAAACTAGAAACCCGAAAAATTCCATAAAATCAAAATAATTTATGTAATGTTTTAAATTTTCGTTATATGCACAGATGGAAAAGTTAAAAATCGTCAACTCCGACCTATGGCAATTTTCGGAACATTTTCGTACACATTATCTAGTACACTAATCCTTCCAACATACCAAAAAAAACTCAATTCATTTAAACCAATTTTAAAAAATTGATTCGTTTTTAAAAGATTACTTACAAGACTAAAAATTTCATTTCTTAAAATCTGTATGAATAAAATTGTATGCCCAGTTACATTTAAATACAATAACTATTTACATAAATAATAAGTGGATAAATGTTTTCGAATTGCTGGTAGGTGAGCTGAGAAAGGTCTCCAAGTGCAAGAATTACGAGAATTAACTCCACAGTTAAGTGACCCAACATATGCGAATGCGGCGTATATTTCGAATTTACAGCGTACAGTAATTGCCAAAGGTAACTTACAGAGGGAATTACTCAATTGTCAGCAAGCTCGACAAATTCCATCCGTTTTCTTACACGTTCCTCGGCCTCCCTTTGGTTCAAGGCCGATAAATTGCTCGAATTGCGAGCAGAAAGCCATCGAGCGAATTAATTCCGACAGTGAGAAATCGAAGTTGGAGGGAAGCTTGAACGACTGCCGCGAAGTATGCTCGCTCTACACGTTTTCTCAATCCGATCTGACATTCTCCTAATGGATCCCTTGTCTTCCCCTAGTTATCACGATTCGCAACCAACATGGATATTCTGATTCTGAACTGTGTATTGTACAATGATATTGAATTGCACAACCCGCAATGGATTGTACAATTGGTATTAAATCGCACAATTTGCTTTGGATAGCACAAAAAACAATTTTCTCATTGATGCGCTTCAAAAAATCGATGTTTTAAATGTTTTCAATTCTCAAATAATTTTACAACATTTTATAAAAGTCGCAGAATAATAAAAGTTTGAACGTGTTTTTCTTGATACTTAATTTTCGGTATGAATAAAAGTTTGCGTATGCACACCCATTCGATTCTGTAAAAAATAATTCTAGAGATGATACTAAAAATTTACATTCAGGCAAGATGAAGGCTAAGCTACGAGTCATATTTGATGTAGTAGTAGCTGTAGATGTAGAGCAGAGATGGGCATTTTTGTCTCAATTGAGTCAAAACCGTCCCCACCATAGCGCCCACTGTCCCCCACCAGCATCCGCGCAGGCCTCGCGCATGAAAGAGAGGTTGGTGGGAGAAGCAGGCGTTTGAGGGGCTCCTACCGTGCCCAGCACGGATGTAGAGTATAATTGTGACAAAAGGATGTCGCATGTTCCATCCTTATATTATTATTTTATAATTATATGTAGCTTTTCTTCGCGTTTCTCAATGATTATTTCATTCTCAATTTAATGTTATTTTATCCAAAAAGACAGAATAAAATGATGAAACAGAACGAAGATACAGTCGAAGGTAAAATTAAGTGGACACCATTTAACAACTAATAACTTTTTTTTAAATTGGACCAAGCCACATCAGTGTTTCTGCGATATTCGATGGATTAGTATACTAGATAATGTATAAAAAATTAACCAAAAATTACTGGTCTAATTAAAAAAAGTAATTGTCATGATTTTGAACTATTTTATCTCTGCCTATAATGAAAATTTTAAATATGTCTTTTCTAGATCTAAGTAAGTTATAAACATGCACAAAGTTACATCGAAATCGGTTGACGCATAAAAAAGCTATAGGCATTGGAGGATGTAAGAATCTTTGAATTTTTGGCTTGCGATTGATTTAAATGACAGCTTCTCAAAGTGTTTACCAATTTTAATTATTTACGTCTTAAAGCAATCTTAATCGATTTTCATGAAACTTTTTGCGTGTATACATTACTTAGTAAACTAATCCATCTAAAATTTCAAAAAACTCAAGTCGTTTGGTTCAATATTAAAAAGGTTATTAGTTGTTCCAGAGTGTCCACTTAATTTTGCCTGTGGCTGTATTTCTTCAACTTGTCCATCCACAATTCCATAAGTTCTCGATGTTTTCGACAACGAGAAACGCAGGGAAATGAAGAGTTAGATGTTAATGATTAACACCGAAGCAGCATAATGTAAACGAAGTGTATTACAACGTGAATCATGTTCTTATTTCGATTGACTGTTGCTGTAGTTGCGGGAGGATTCGCGGTGTCTATCGTGAAACCACGAAGAAGAGAATGCAACGCCGATAGAACATAGGCGTCGAATCTCGCTAAACGTTTAATCTATTATTGGAAGGATGAGAATAGGACATCGTAGCCGAGTCGGTGTGGAGTATAGTGTGGCTGGTGCTAATTTGGCCCATATACCAACGTTTCATAGACCGTTGACTCCGGTGGTAGAACTTATGAACTGTGAAATCTTGTATGCTTTATCTTGAACCGCGGTCTTGTGCGTCTAAACATATTCCTAGTCGAATTCGCAGAAAGCTACCAGCCCCGGATGAGAGTTAGACAGATGTGCTTTGCTCGGGCGCACTTGAAAATTGCTGGAATTCTGCGGAATTCGCGTCATTTTTTCCAATTTCAATTTATCACATAAATAGTTACAGTGACTCACATATTCGACTACAGAGAGTTATTTGTTGGAAGTACTTACAAAGAGATAAATAATAGATGTTTTACGAATTTTTACCACTTCAATTTTGTGTTAATTCTGTTCAAACTTTTCATTTTACAATTGCAGAAATTATACAACTGTTTTCATAAGATTGAATCATAAATTCACTTATTCGGTCGGTTGAGTAACAGACATAAGATATTATAATAAAGCTCAACATACTAAATAAGTTAGATTGATTATTTTTTAGTTTTGAAGAAAAGGACAAGTTATCATTTTTTCATAGATCCTATTACACGAGACAGAAATATAAGAAATTATACTTTTTGAGAATATAAAGTACAGAATATGAGTCCATGGTTATTCAAATTAATTTCTAAAATTCGCAGAAACCTACCAGCCCCGGATGAGAGTTAGACAGATGTGCTTTGCTCGGGCGCACTTGAAAATGGCTGGAATTCTGCGGAATTCGCGTCATTTTTTCCAATTTCAATTTATCACATAAATAGTTACAGTGACTCACATATTCGACTACAGAGAATTATTTGTTGGAAGTACTTACAAAGAGATAAATAATAGATGTTTTACGAATTTTTACCACTTCAATTTTGTGTTAATTCTGTTCAAACTTTTCATTTTACAATTGCAGAAATTATACAACTGTTTTCATAAGATTGAATCATAAATTCACTTATTCGGTCGGTTGA
Organism: Sphecodes monilicornis; assembly: GCA_913789915.3. Classification (NCBI taxonomy): domain Eukaryota; kingdom Metazoa; phylum Arthropoda; class Insecta; order Hymenoptera; family Halictidae; genus Sphecodes; species Sphecodes monilicornis. The sequence goes on along the minus strand of OU565285.1, from coordinate 12,439,782 downwards.
GTAACAGACATAAGATATTATAATAAAGCTCAACATACTAAATAAGTTAGATTGATTGTTTTGTAGTTTTGAAGAAAAGAACAAGTTATCATTTTTTCATAGATCCTATTGCACAAAACAGAAATATAAGAAATTATACTTTTTGAGAATATAAAGCACAGAATATGAGTCCATGGTTTTACAAATTAATTTCTAAAATTTCCATTGTTGAAGATTATTCTAATAAAGTAAATGATTAACTTAATCTATAAATGCTACGAAAATAAATCATGCAAAACGCTTGCTCGTTTCTGATCAGCTGAAAAATAATTTTGAATTGTCTAAAAATAATCTTGAGTACCTTGAACTTCCTAGAAATAATTTTGAACTTCTGAGAGCCAATAACAAACGGTTAGAATATTTCGAACGACGTGTAATGGTAAGTCTGAGCAAAATTGAAGACGATAGGCGACTGCTGTCTAGAATGTCCGCGCGAGTCGCCATAGATTTGCATAAACGGATTAGCATAAATTAAGCACAATGAAAGAGCGTCGGGGGATTAGGTGCATCTGAGAATTGGCCGCGATTTGCGAGAATGAACGATAATGAAGTCTGGTGCACCGAGATACTTAATAAAGACAATCAAGCACGCAAATTTTTCTTTTTCTCCGGCACTCTTGTAACATAAGTGGAGACAAAAAAGCCGCGTTACACTGGCATGATTCAGTGACTTCGAATGAAAGAGATGGTACGCGATGAAAACAGTCGTCCACCGATGTTAGCACTCCAGTCGGGTTTCGAGCATCGCAAAAAAGGAGGAACGTCAAACGAACGACACGAACTTCAAACTTTAAACAGATCGAACGAGTTCGTCGAGTCTCTTTTTACACGATTCACATTTACACTGGTTTGCTTATATAATTTAGAATGCATTATTCTTGCTTATTCGATTTTTAAAATTTTACACAATTAAAACATTAACACTAAACCTACCACTGCGAGTCAAATGAACCGTTTCAGATATTTGATTTCACAATTATTGAAGTTATCAAGATGCTTCCACTGGAAATGATTAAAATATATAATAAAAATCGCACACAATCTAAATAAATTCAATCGTGCTATTTTTATAGGCAACACGTACCAGTCAGCTTTAATGGTCGGTAGATTTAGTGTTAATGCGTCAATTTTACACAATTAAAGCGGCTTTTTGTATTAATAGAAAGAAAATCAATCCATTCTACAATAGAAAACTACGATAAATAATAAATATTTTTAATTCTTATTTTATGTGTTTGTTATGTAAAATATTTTTATTGAGCACATTTTTACATTTCAAACGGCTTTTCATATAAGTTTGGGTAAAATGACCCATTATATTTTTATATATTTTATCGAACAATTATTGAAATTATAAGTATCTTTCGAGGAGAAATGATTGAATACATTCTTTTTATCCAAGCACAAATTACTGTAAGAATCTTGCAAAATCTAAATAAATTCAATTTTTTCGTTTTTATCAGGCAACATATGTCAGTCATTTTAATATACATAGACCAATCAAACCACTGTTACAGCGGACGGATTCCAGCTTGGCCAATGGTAACGTCGCGCCGCGCACAGCGGGACCTATCGCTTAGCCGGAGTCCGTCCGCTGTGACGGTGTTCTGATTGGTGCGTGTTTTCGTTAATAACTCTTTAACAAAGCCGAGGTGGTCATTTATGCAAATGAAAAAGTTGCTTTACATAACCCCAAGAACCGCTTATTTCAAGGATTTGTAACATTTTTATGCACCCTGTAGAATGAAGACAGTCAAATATCTCAGCAGCGGTAAGTTTCAGGACAAATTCACCTTAGCGGTTTTGTCCCCAAATTTGCCAATCTATATAAATCGAGCGTACGCAATTGGACATTCTATTTAAAGCGATGTCTTTTCTACACCTCCACTTGCAAAAATACCCTTTTATTGCACCGGCAAGTTTTTGAATTATGGAAAGATGGAAAATGGAGAGAGCGTTTCGTCCTTGGCCTGCTAGAGGACTTGTCAGTAAGGCTATCTGGGGGACCCATGCCTTAGAAGCGGGATATCGTAAGTCAGAGTTGGGAAATTTTGCCTAAATTCAGACAAAACCGTCCCCACCTTAGCGCTAACTGTTCCTTCGAGCAAGCGCCGTAAAAAGAGTGGGGCAACGAAGACACGAGCTATCAATGAACGCGACGAGGTTAGTGGGGGAACCAAGCGTTTGAGGAGCCTCAACTGTGACCAGCCCTGTCGTAAGTAGTAAAGACAGCTTAGGACGGCATATATACCACTGACTTAAAGGACTGAGCATAAAGTGGGTTTATGGGTGAGAGGGGTGGTGCCGCGAGCAGGGAGGGATGGTAGACTGCGGCCATGTTGGATGGCAAAACAAGTGTTGCCATCTATATAACGTTGCTGGAACATTGATATGATTTGATTCTGAAAAATGAATGCATAACAAGTCTATTTGTATATATTGCATATTCGGCTCCAATATAAATTTATAAATAAATTATATGTATCTATTTCCCGCATGATTGCATTGCAAATTCGCGCAACTAGTATTTGAAGTTGCCTATAGATAGCGTTGGGATATAGTGCAAGATTTCACGCGCATGCGCACCACAGTGTTTGCCATCCAAGATGGCCGACAAGTTGATACTCCTTCCGTCTTTCGCCTCACCCCCGCAGCATAATGCACAGTCCTTAAGTCCGTGATATATACAAACAGAGGAAGATTCAGGTAGTAGCAGGAAAGGTGTTGTCGCACTGTCCATCTGTTGGCAAGCATTCGAGGTAGCCGCCACAATATCATATTATGTATATAGTTTCTTAAACTCTACAACGTCTGTAAGTAACATTTTCTCGTATTTGAAATAACCAAAATATGTATTTAAGTGGACAGAGTTCGTGAGACACACTGTATTTGTGCCAGCGAAATTCAAAAATGTCTTTTTTATTTTGAGAACTAATGAATTGACTTCGACCATTGAAGACATATTTATTGTGGATGATTCATTCGTGATGAACATCCAAAGTGAAAAAGTTTAAATTCACCTTAAAACTTGATATCAGGGAGTCGTTAGGATGACTAGAAGCGAGCAGCATTCAGCTTTCCGCGAACTTCATCGCGAATTCTGGGAACCGCGGTTTCCCGCCACTATTCTCAGCCACGCAGCCGGTCTAGGATAACGTGGTACGCGCGCGCGCGCGCGCGCTTCTAGTCGGAGAGTTCGATGAACCGCGATGAATCCTCGTCGGGTTCCGTTTAGGAAAAATACAACAGGATAGACCACTGTTAATCCGAAAATATCCGAGCCGTCGACCGTTGACTCGTCTGTCCGATGCAGGATTGGACGTTGCCTGCCTCATCTCCCCGCTTTACGCGCCTCATCTCCATATAGTGTTCACGCGAATCGCTCTTACACCCCGCTTAACCTTGCAACGACCGAGAAAAGTGCTCTCCGAACCCGCTGATTGGAAAATATAAACAAAAGCATGTAGAAATGGGTTATAGCCAGTAATAATGGTAATAATAAAAAAAAACTTAACCCTTTATCGACAGGAAGCCTCAACCTTTTGGAAACGAATGTCGCCATATTGGCAACATCAGGTCCATGTGTTTAACTCTTAACATTAGGTTCACGGAACACTAGAGGAGACTATTCTACATTACTTTATAAAAATAACAAGACTGTGTCTATCCAAACTTATAGTTATTTTTTAAATAACATATACCTGAAGAAATAAATTTGTTGCATAATTCCTCGTGCATCTTTATAATTTCAATAATCGTAAATTGAAAACATTAGAACCCGTCATTTTAACGTAAACCTAGCCTCAAAATTGCAAACAAATGATTCAATTATTGTATTAGCGAAAAGTCAGTAAATATTTTTATTTTTTCCAGAACTGAAGATTCTGATATAAGGTACAATAGCTTTATGAACGTTTGTGAACAGTTGTATATGTCCTAGTACCATATTTGGGATAAACGTATTAATTTTATTTTTAGATTGCTTTGAGTAGTTAGCTACAGGATGGTTGCTTTAATTGTATCAAAAGGGCTCTCGAGCCAAGTACAAATTAAAAATCGAATCAGTCGCTTCGCGCGCAACGATCCAACAGAAATGCGACAGGTTATTTTCATCTGGTTATTCTTAGGACACTAATTATTGTTTCTTGTTTGCTTTGGATAGTTAGCTATAAGATAGCTGATGCGAAAAAGTTGCATCAATTCCAAAAAGACTCGCCAAGCAAATTCAAATTTCGTAATCGTCCGAGTTGCTTCGGCTTCCAACGATCGATAAAAAAATGCGGTAGGTTATTTTCACATGATCGTTCCTGCGACAGTATGTGTCTGAACGTCAAGAAAGTTGCAGAAGAAATCTTGGCAACGACACGACGATAATTTCTTCTCCTCCGTCGTGTTTTATCCGGCGCTAAGTTCGACCGGAGAAGACAGACATGAAATTTTTCTACCGCGTGACAAAAACGACGCGGCCTGGATTCCCGACAGGAAACACGTATCAGCGTTATTTATATTGGTGTTCAATAAACTGAATAAATATATTGTATATGTATATACACATACGTACGCAGTGAAACGTATATACGCGGCAAAACGTTCAGAAAGTTGCAAGAAGTTGGCAAGGGGTCCGCGATAATTTCTCCTCGTTTTTCGTCTCCCGTGTTTCTTCTTGGTCGACGTCGGACGTGGGGGTTCACACAGATTTCGAGAACGATAAACCGCGAGGTGTAACGCCGCGCCGGCCGAGTTATTAATTTCGTCTGCGACCAGGTTACATAAATTCGCAGAGCGCTTGCAAGCGCCTGATTTCCTAATGGACATCGGTCATGGTAGATGGTCAAATCCAACCAATACACAGTGTGTTTGGAAATAGAAGATCGGTAAAACTCTATTTCAATTTTATATGTAATAAGATTTTTGCAATGCAGCAATAAGATTTTTGAAATTTATTGGTACATTATTTTAAATATGGAAAAATAGGAATACAGACTGAGTGACTCAATTGTGTAACCTAAATTGATTCATAAACTATTTGTATAAAAAAATGTTTCAAAAGAAAATTATTTGATATCCAATAGGGCACATGACAGGGTAACTAGCTTTTTCATGTTTTATTTTTTTATCAAGATATGAAGGTGATATTCCGTTTTTATATTATAATGTCTACTATTTGACCTTGCAATTCCAAAGAATATTGAATTCTGAGTGAAAAGTTCCAAAACTGTACGGGATCTAAAATGAATGGTGGTCGAGATATTTTTTAATTAATGTGTAATGTAAGCCAAGCTCGAAATGCTGTCTTCATATACATACAATACATGTGTGTTTATATTTATTTCAATGAAACTTTGGGCATTTATATCACGTACTTAGATCTACAGAAGCCATATTTAAAATTTACATTGAAAGTTCAGATTAAAAAAATTAATACTCGTGATCTCTACCTTCTTTGTCACAATTCTGATCAATAACATTATAAAAATTTTATTTTGTTCACATTAGCTGGTAAATTAATTTTTAATAAATTATTTACATTCAAGGCTCAGATTAAAGAAATTAAAACTCGTGATCGCCATCTTCTTTTTCACAATTCTGATCAATAACATTTTAAAAAAATTTTCTTGTTCACATTAGCTGGTAAATTAATTTTTAATAGATTATTTACATTGAAGGCTCAGATTAAAGAAATTAAAACTCGCGATTTTCACCTTCTTTTTCACAATTCTGATCAATAACATTTTAAAAAAATGTTCTTGTTCACATTAGCTGGTAAATTAATTTTTAATAGATTATTTACATTGAAGGCTCAGATTAAAGAAATTAAAACTCGCGATTTTCACCTTCTTTTTCACAATTCTGATCAATAACATTCGAAAAAAATTTACTTAATTATTCCTTCTCAAAGGATGTGCTCATATTTTGTCGGGCACTGTAAGCAACATTTCGGTTCCAAAGCTTTTTCCACGCATCGACACATTACCGTATTTTCATCCGGCCAAGATGTCGTTATCTAGAATGATGAAACGTTAGAAATCGGACGGCGCGGGACGTGCAGGTTCGCGTTAAGATAAAATAACCGCTCGAGGGAGGGAGAGGTGTGTGCATCGGCGACGTGCACGCGGTGCACTTGGTGCATCGGCGATGTCACGTGACACGCGAGATCGTATACGATGCTAAAGGTGATGTGAAACTCGAGACGGTGGCGAAGTGCGAGGAGACATCGGCGGGCGCTGGTGAACGGATAGAAAAAGAGGGACCCGCGATGCTGAAGAGACGGGGGCGGACAAGGGGGCACGGCAGGAAGGAAGAAGCGCGAAGATTCATGGAAACCGAAGCGAGACGAAGGAAAGATAGAAAAAGCGAGAAAAGAAAGCGGCGCGCGTCGCATCTCTCCGCGTGCGTTTGTCGTTCACTCACCCGGGCAATCGCGCGCTACTTCTCGCTACTTCGACGTTTTTTTCTTCGTTTTACTCACGCAAGGAGAATGTTATTTATTTTAGCGAGCGAGGACGCACCTCGTAAAACCGTGCCGGTAGTACGCAACAACGACGGAGGAACCAGTGACAACGTCTTTCGAGGCTTTTGAATCTCCCGCCGCAGAGCGAGACGAAACGACTTGACGGCGATCAAAAGTCTGTAACGTTGTTTCTGCTTTATACAGGGTGTCCCACATAAATGGGAACACCTAAATATCTGTCGTATTTACAGTCCTATCAGAAAACTTCAGAGGACAAAGTGACACAATTGCAGGGGGCAAATATAATGGTAAAGAAAAAAAATTTTTATGTCGTGTTTTTTAATGAAATTTCAAGGTCACCGATGTTTTTTTAAATCGAATAGTATATTTTTTTACGATAGCATGATAGACAATAAAAAACTGAATTTAGTGGATACTACCTTTTTGACCTTGAAATGACCTTGAGCAAGAATAATCATGTTCGAGCGGATAAATTGTGGAAGTTTAAAATTTACGTGTTTCAGAAAGGATTACGCGTTGTTTACGTCGGGTTGACCTTTACAAACCACAATAAATGTTTGAAATATTTTTCATAGTAAACAGCGTATGTTTTTTAGAGTATGTATCGTTAAGAATTAACAGAAGGTTAATCGATTAGAATAAGTACGTTGTTCCTTCTGCATTATTCGAATTCGAAACATGAAAGTGATAACAATGCGTTATACTGTACAGGAACGAATCGATATGGTTTTCACTTATGGCGAAAGCCATCTTTGAGACAAGCAGTACATTTGTATCGTGAAAAATTTGTGAATCGTATTTGTCTTTCGTTACACGCATTTTCCGTTGTGGTAAATTACTAATTGGTAACTAATGCGGTATAATTACTAATCAACTATAGTTTGAAAAATTTATTTATCAGGTTCTCGTGAAAAATCGCCGTGGAGATATAATAAAATGGATTTCTCCGATTCGGGCAAAGATGGGCAAATAAAAGTAACTGCTATTTAATGTATGCAAAAATCAGAAAGGTACCTTTTCGCATTGGAAAGATATAAGGGCGACAGGTGCTGCACTCGGACACCGTTGCATGCTCCTCGGAAGTAACCGCGTTACGTTTCGGTTATTTTTTTCGATTCGGGCAAGTTCGGGCGAGTGAGACCGATTGCTACTTACAGTTTAATGTGTCCGGAAGTAGCACGCAAAAATGCCCCTGTGCCATTCAGATCGCACATTCTCGGCAACTTAAGGTCTCTGCGTTAGCAGCAGTGGTGACCAATGGTGTTCTCGTGGCGAGTGGTCGCGTAGTAGATTAGTTCTAATAGTTCTAAAAGCTCTACTTGCTTTACTATATCTACCAGATTAACTAGAATCTACTAGATGAGGATCCCGAAGGAAATTGCACGAAGCTAAGTACCCAGTCACCTTGTCCCTGTGCCATCCAATTCGCACTTACTCTACAACGTGAGATCTCTGCGCTAGCCGTAGCATCGACCAAAGGTGTTCTCGTAACCGACTAGTTTTGTTAGATCTACCAGATTAACTAGCACCTACTAGATGAGGATCTCGAAGTAAATCGCACGAACCTAAGAATCTAGTCACCTTGTCCCTGTGCCATTCAGATCGAACTCTCTCGGCAACCTCTCTGCGCTAGAAGCAGTGGTGACCAATGGAGTTCTCGTAGCGGGTAGTCGCGTAGTAGACTAGTTCTACTAGTTCTAAAAGCTCTACTAGCTTTACTATATCTACCAGATTAACTAGAATCTACTAGATGAGAATCCCGAAGGAAATCGCACGAAGCTACGAATCCAGTCACCTTGTCCCTGTGCCATTCAGTTCGCACTTACTCGACAACGTGAGATCTCTGCGCTAGCCGTAGCATCGACCAAAGGTGTTCTCGTAACCGACTAGTTTTGTTAGATCTACCAGATTAACTAGAACCTACTAGATGAGGATCTCGAAGTAAATCGCACGAACCTAAGAATCTAGTCACCTTGTCCCTGTGGCATTCAGATCGAACTCTCTCGGCAACCTCTCTGCGCTAGAAGCAGTGGTGACCAATGGAGTTCTCGTGGCGGGTAGTCGCGTAGTAGACTAGTTCTACTAGTTCTAAAAGCTCTACTAGCTTTGCTGTATCTACCAGATTAACTAGGATCTACTAGATGAGGATCTCGAACGTAATCGCACGAAGCTGAGAATCCAGTCTCCTTGTCCCTGCGCCATTCGCACTTACTCAACAACGTAAGATCTCTGCGTTAGCCGTAGCATCGACCAAAGGTGTTTCCGTAGTAGACTAGTTTTACTAGATCCAACAGATTAACTAGCACCTACTAGATGAGGATCCCGAAGGAAATCGCACGAACCTAAGAATCTAGTCACCTTGTCCCTGTGCCATTCAGTTCGCACTTGCTCGGCAACGTAGGATTTCTACGCTAGCCGCAGCGGCGTCCAAAGCTGTTCCCGTGGGCGAGTTGTCGCGAGCTCGGACCAAAATAAAGACGACGTCGCGCGTCCTCGCGACTACCAACGGGTTCGGCGCGACACAAAAAGCGAAAGAAACGGAACTGCAAGCAACGAAAATAAAACCGAAAAAAGACGAGAAAAGAGCGCGAAGAAAATACGAAGAGACGAACGAACCAGGTGCGACAACGTCGTCTCCTTACGCAATGGCTGCTCGTCTCTTTCTCTTTGGCCGTGAAGACGGCGTCTCGCCGAAGATGGGTCCGCTATCTTCATCTTCCGGTGCCCACCGCGCCACGCCACTCCGCGCCAAGCCACCGTCACGCCACGCCACGCCGCGCCGCGCCGTGTCGACCACTTTCTCATAGGTTGCTCGTCGCGGGCAGCAAGTGGGCAGACACGTAGGCGACATCGGTGCGCCCGCGACTTCTTCGACATCGGCGTACGTACCTACGTGTCTCACCTCGTGTTCTCGGCTATCTATAAGCCCGCGACGCGACCGACGCGACGCGACGTTACGTACCTGCTCCCTCGGCTACAGGTTTCGCGTGGGTGGACACCTACGCGGTACCCGCATCCCGAAGTATGCCTACGCGTGCCTACGATCGACGCATTAACATGCAGACGAGCCGGACAGGTCGAATATCGCCGTGACGTTTCACCGTTTGCACGCGATTCCACGGGGTTGCCCCATTTTCAGACTAACAAGGAGAAGACGCGGTCATGGGGTCTCAGATTTTTTCGAAAGTTTGCATTTTGGTAGATTTCGTTCTCCTGTTTATGAAAATGTAGCATTATAGGCGTCGATATACTCAACAACTTTTGAGATACGTTAAGATTGATGAAGTTAGTGTTCCTTTCATATTATGTTCTTTCCCAATAAAATTTTTATATTTTGTTTCCTATAGATATTATGAGTGTATTTTCCATGCGCAAAATACAATTAATTAAAATCGATAAACTGAACAGAAAAAAAAATGGAAAAAAAAGTAAAAGGGATTTGAACACTGTCCTTCCCAGTAATGAATCTAGTATGTTACCATCACGTTGTTTAGCACTTGACAAAATCTTCAAACAAAACTGTACTTAACGGCTTAACGGGTATAATCTAATTTAAATTGTAAATATCTCAAAAATTATTGAGTATCGACGGCTATAATGCTATACTTTCATAAACAGGAGAACGAAATCTACCAGTATGCAAAGTTTCGACAAAATCTAAGACCCGATGACCGCGTCTTCTAGTAAGAGCCGACCCACAGTGGTGAATACGGCCGAGTTCGTGGACAAAAGTAGAAAAACTTTTCTCTAAATTTTTGAAAAATTTGTATGACGTACTTTACTTACAAACTGACAGGGCATGTTTTGCCGTTAAATACAATACCTAAAGTTCAGTGCTGTCAGAGATATGCGAGTCCAACGTTAAGCATTCTCTAATACATATCGGGTTTTCCAACCATACTTAAAAATCGCAATGCGACTTATTATCAGCTATGTGGGTATCTTTGCCATTGCTAATATCACTTAATTGTATTCGAAATTAATACTTATCATGGTTTTATTGCTCTATGTTATTTATTAATGTTGGGTATATAGATCGATAGGTACTCTATATACATGGGCCTCTACTTATCGACACTTGGTGGGTCAGTAGTTATGCATTGTTTTTTCCATTGAATTTATTTTGTCGAGCAGCGCTATCTAGGGATGCGCGAGTACCCGTAATTTACGAGCGGAGCTGAACTCGATTTGATTGCTCGAGCCGAATCGAGCGTTTGAATTTTCCGAACTACTTGAAATCGGCGAACTGCTTGAAAAGCATGCGAGCTACTTGAAAAAATCAACCGGCTCGAATATTCGAGCCCTCGTAAAACTTTGATTTACTCGAAAATGAATTTTCAGTTCGAAATTTCTCGAATTACTCGAATATATTCGAACAGATCTTTAACTTTCGAGTTACTCGTAAAAATTCGAATTGCTCGAGTTACTCGAATATTCATTTATTTACTATCAAATACTATTCTAAGTATTAGGAATAAAAATATGACGCTAAATTAATGCTTCTGTTTTATATTCATGTTTTCATGTAGAAAACATATTCGAATTTTTACGAGTAACTCGAAAGTTAAAGATCTGTTTGAATATATTCAAGTAATTCGAAAAATTTCGAGCTGAAAATTCGTTTTCGAGTAAATCGAAGTTTCACGAGGGCTCAAATATACGAGTCGGTTAATTTTTTCTGTAGCTCGCATTCTTTTCAAGCTGTTCATCGATTTCAAGTAGCTCGGAAAATTCAAACGCTTGACTCGGCTCGACAGATCGATCATTACTCGACTCGAAATTCGAATACTCGAATAAATCGAGTACTCGCATACCTCTAGCGCTATGTCTCCAATGTTGCAAAGTTAACTTGACTTCCGTTTATGCATTCGCTAAGATTTACTGTTAAATAAGTCACCGATGTTTTTGCATTTCTAAAATTTATTTACGGATTAGACGTGCATAAATTCAATGAAACAAGCTAGGTATTGCAGTTTGCGGGTAAAATAACGAAGATTATTTGAGTTTCTAAGAAACAGGATACTTGTTTCTACAGATTCCGCATGCCAGGGATTTCAGGAAATGTCAGTAATATACATAAAGTTTACAATGGAACGAGCGACTGTCAATGTGTTAGGAAACGGTAGAAAGTACTGATCAAACTAAGTTATTAGAATTCTTATTTCATTACGTTTCCCTGCATTCCATCTCGCGAAGTATATGAACGTATATAAAATCCACTTGCATACTAGTCACGTTTTAAAGTATCCGCAAAAATTACATCAGACCTTCATTCAGCCGAGGCTCTTTCATTTCGTCCAATCAATTTAACGGTACAATCTCTCTCAAAGATTTCGGAGTATTCTGTACACAGCGAAGTGCAAAGTAGCATAGAGTCCGAACGAAGGTTTCTCGTGATGAGGTGGGCAGAGTTAATATCCTGCGAGGGCGTGGGCAGATGCTCGCTTCTCAACGGAGGACCTTGTTTTTCCCCTCGTCAATCCCGACACCGATCGAAACCAGTTAATTGCCGTTAATTTCAAGCCGGCCCGTTAATATTTCACAATGTTTTCCGAGAGCTGGAAAAGATCATCGAACATCAGATTTGTTCACATTTCGCAACAGGTCTGTGTACAAGTATGGCTCTTTTTTATCTATTTGTGTACACATAACTATAAAATATTTGTACGTAAAACATTAAAATTATTGTTCGAATTCTTGTCTTAATATTTTCAACAAAAATATCTCAACAAAAAAAATTCAAGTAGTTTGGTCGAATTTGTAAACAATCATTAGTTTTTAAAGGGTGTCCACTTAGTATTGTCTCCGACTGTATTCATAATTCAAAGTTCGGATTCTGTTTCAGAGCTGTTTCAAATTATGAGTAGACAGCGGATAATATATAAGCGGTAATTTAAAATAGTAAAAGCATTAGAAGAATTTAAAAATAATGTTATATTATTTTTAGCCTATTAAACATATTAAGAAAGAGAATTAATTTCTATTTCATTTAGTTTTGTTGCAATTACGTAGAAAAATGGTTATTTTGCATAAAGATCCGCTATCTAATTATAAGGTCGAATTCGAATAGTTCAAACTTTGAAATTTCCAAGTTTCAGTTGTAGGATGTCGGTACATTCGTGTACTTGGAAATGTGGACTCGAAATGGGCCCGTCGATCGACACGGTTCCGCGTGGGCAGCGTCGTCGGAGCCTGTGGTTACTTGCCCGGGGCACGCGCCCTCAAGGAAAGCAGAAGTCGCGAGGGCGTGACGCCTACACGGTGCTCATTTAGAAGGAACATCCTTCCGAAGGTGCACCGAGACGATTCCAGAGGAACTTTCATGATATTGGTCGGTGCCACAAGTAATAATTCTCATAAACTCTTTCGAGGGAAAATTCTCGTGTAACTGGACCAAAATATCAATTTTTTTATTATTCAAAAGTATAGAACATATTTTATACTGATATTCATTGAAAGAAGAAAGTTATGACGATTGTAGGCAAACGATGTTTCGGGGTAGCAGTGTCAGTGCAAAACTTTAAACGCGTTTCTCTAGAAATTAAATGTTTTCTATTCGCATGCAGGATAACGCGATAACTAATTGAATACTCATTTTCAACCAACCGCTTACTTTATTCCTTTACACATTACTCTGGGGATTATACTAAAGATTTTGCCGTTATTTTTCATTTATAATATTTTTTAAATTTATATAAACCCAATCTTTTAAGATGGAAAAGAGTTTATATTTTTATTAAAAGCGAGAAAGTTGTCTAGCTTGAGTAACTGTTGTCAGATTTTAGTACAATCCCAATTATAATAAACTTTAAAGGATTACCTAATTTTCAACATGTTCAAGGTTGCATGCTGAACAAAAAATTTACATTTCTTAAAGTGGTGCAATTTTGGTGTAAAATGGTGCAAAAAGAAATTTAAAAAATGGAACATTAAAACATAAAGCAGTACAAAAATTAAAGAAGATTAAAAATATTGAATATCGAAACATAAAACAGTAAAATAATTAAAAGAAACGAAAAATATCGGTGTGTGACATTTAACTTATGAAAATGATTAAAGAAAAAAATTCGTATTCGGCTCATGTGGCCAATAATTAATGTAAAACATTTTTATTGTATATAAAGATCCGCAGTTTAATGATTACACAACGTTATTGAACATTGTAGAAAATTTTTGGTATTGACGTAAGGGTTATTTTGGATATTTGTTGTCTTCCAGTTACATTTTGTTTAACACTAATCGTACGACGACCAGTCAAATGACCGTTTTCCTTTTCATTTTTTATTTCATAATTATTACAAAGCTGTTTCTATTGTAAATTGTTCAATCAATTGTTATAAAAATTGCAAGAAATTGAGATGAATTCAATCTTATAATTCTTATAAAACAGCGTACTGTATGTTAGATTTTGTGCTCGGGATGGTTAGTGTCAAATTCTTAAAAAAAATTTGTAAAACTGTGGAGAGTTAAAGACGCCAAAATCGTGTTTGAAGCGAGCGAATTCGCCGGACGCATTTCCATATCTCTTGAAATGCATCTGGAGGAAGAACAACCGTGTCGCAGGTTGACAGACGCGCGATATTTTACTGCCGCGGTTGTAACAATGCCGCTTTGTTCGTGGGCCGCGCCGGTGCCGATTTAGAGCCGGTGTTTTCAGCCGAGCCCGGAATAAATTTATTCGTTGCTCAGCGATACAGTTAAACGGAGCCCGGCGTAACAATGGCGCCCGGTTTCCGACCCTCTTCTGAACGCGTGAAATTCGTAATAACGCGCGCTAACACGGATGTAAATCAGCTCCGCCCTGGCCCGCCCTTCTCGGAAACAGGATTTCGTGAAAGAACAGAAGAAATATTAGATGTGGCAATAACCACTGCATTATGATTTCAATGAGATGACAGCTATAATTTAAACGATCATTCTGACGCGACGACCGGAAAATTGGGAAAGATTTCAGGATCCTTTTTAGCGAATATAATGACCGACATTGTTAGACCCTTTTATTTTGATCAAGCTGTCTTTGAATTAACATAATTTCGTGACTAATTTTAAAATGATTTCTTTAATCTTACATCCGACGATGACATTCCTCTGTCTAGTCTCCTCCGATGTCGATGATGTAGATAAAAGTTTACAAAATAAGCTAATCGCGACAAACAATTCAAAAGACTCTTAACCTAAACGGTTTAGAAAGACGTTATAAATATGCGATAAATTAACATGTTATATTCGCTTTTGCAAAATTCAATTGAACGGCTGCAAACGCGCTACATGTGTTGGTGCAGGATTCGAATTGCTAATACTGTTACAGGATCCATTAAAAAATTCTTAACCATGGACCATGCACTTTCAAAAATTATGAAGTAATCATCAGTAGATCATTAAAGGAAGAAATTTATTTTTATAAATCACTTATACCAATTGTAAGTATAAGTACCAATACTACTTATAGTACACCAGTACCACTTATTTCGTAGACTTGTTTTAGAATTCACAAAACACAGTATTTATTTATTTGTTTACTACAACATGAAATTAATGATTCGATTAAAAAATATTACTATAGAGAACCAAGCTATTTCGGTTAACTCTTATGTCAATACTTAGTTACCTATTCTGGTACCTACTTTCAATTTGTTTTTAAAATTGTTTGAAAATTCTCGTTGATAAAGAGCAGAATTGTCATAGATCCGTACCTTCTTAGATATTTATAAATTGATTTATATTTGAGGTATAAAAACATGCGATAAAACTATAAAAATTAAAAATTATAATGTGATTATAAATTATGAAAATTGACATAAAGATTGAAGCACTAAAGTGTCTCTTTTCATTGGTCAAATTATTTATTACTATATGTATGTAACCATTCTATAGAGGATATTAAAAATCATATGTACGTGTAAACGCTGATTTTGAGTTTGGAGATTGAACTATGAAGTACATTGTTGTTAAACGTCGTAGAAAATGCCTAGTTTTAAAGTCATAAAGATTAAAATAAACATAAAAATTGTAATAAACATGAAAATAAACATGAAAATTATAAATGGTTTTTAATATAAAAAGTGGTATATGTATTAACACTGTCCGCACCGAGCACAAAATGAGACTGGTATACATTTTTTTATAGAAATTGCAAGACTGAATTTATTTGGATTTCTTGCAATTTTTATAACAATATGTGTTTGAATGAAGAAATTTATTTCATAATTTCTAATTTCTTAATTTAATAAAATGTGAAACCGGTCTCCGACCGGTCGTAGTACGATTAGTGTTAAAAAAGTGTGTCTAGAATTATTTTTTCTACACTGTATTTGCTTTGGCAAAAATCGCGAGAAAGATCCGTTTTGCGTGAAATGCTGCATATAAGATTTCGCAAGGGATTAAAAGGGTACTCGAAGGGATGACTTCATCGTCGAAAAACCGGCAGCAAAACTCGGTTATCGAGGAGGAGCTGAGTTAAGTCAGAAGAAGCTGAAGCGGCTCGGCGACCGGGTCGTCGACGCACCCTTAATCATCGGGAGAACAAGAAAAGAAGCGCTGCTAGTCGATCGTCGGTCGAACAGATCCTCGAGGTCTCGCTGCAAGAACGAGAATGTTAATGCGTCACATCGAGGGTTATGACAAATGGCGCGGATTTCGCGAGGAACGCGCGAAGAGATACGTTAACTGTCGCTCCGCAGACGCTGAAGAACCGTCCCTCGGCTAGGAGCACGGATAAAGTGGAGGACAACTGTATATTACCCCCAATCAGGGCCGCATCGAGCTGTTCGTTGGCTCCGAGACAGTCCATGGGCGTAGATTGCCCTGTGGGGCACTGCCCTGGCTTCGTACAAATCAAGAACTAAATCACGGCATTTATTAAGCAATGAAAAAATCGAGTAGAGTAAAAAGTGTGAATACATCCACATAAAACGTCTCGGACAATTTCGTTAGGCAAACTCTTCAAATAAACAATAAATTTTACTGTGGCTAAACACTTGTTATTAGACGGTGGAACTTTACGAAAAATTTTACACAACAATTGTAGCAACAGGAGCCAAGCAAAAAATTGTTTGTTAATTGAAGGACTTTAGAAAGGTAAAAAATATCGATATTTCTAAACACCCTTAATATTTTCTCTATTTTAAATTGTATTTACCCATTTTTGCCATAAATGCATAAAATCCGCAGTCTACTTATTTACAGTCATTTAAATTTTTGTTAGGATTTTTATATTAAAATTCTAATAAAATTGCAATTTTTTATTGTAGAGAGTTTGTGTATTCGTGCTGTTTGTTGGCTCCAAGGCAATCGTGGGTCTAATTGTAAGTTGTCCTGTGGAGTATTGCTCTGGCCCTGTTCAAAGTAAGAACAATAAAACACCGCATATTTGAGGTATTCTCGGTGCAGTGAAAAAGCACTACACAGTAAGAAACAAATATCGAAATAAACCGTTATATTTAGTATATAAAATTATTCTTTGCACTCTGAATTTTTTTGCGAATTTTGTTCCCAACAACTCACTGTTATTCTAAGTGTACAATTTTTTTTTATTTAAAATATATTATATTTCAGAAGTTTCATGATTGCTGATAACATAAAAAAATTCTTTTTACTGATTATAAGGAAAATAGCTAATTACATGTATATCGTTTATCTATGTCAACAAAATTAATATTATAAAATATAATGCATACTTGAACTGGAAATTTAAAAATGTTTTTTTCTTTTTTCGCGCGGCGTGGTACGGCGGAGCGGTTAGCAGAAATTTTTGATCCGTTTCGGATAGAAATCATTTTCTCTGTTATCGTTAAGCCAACAGGAATTAGAAAAATTTATCGAACGATATCTTTCTGCGAGAGATAGAGATCTGGTAAAAATTTTGAATTGTCTTCGAAGAAGGCCGACTTTTTTTTACGAAATCATAAATTTGACGATATATGGTGATCTCTTAAGGATCTGCGTATTATTATTATATTCCGAACAATCGCAATTTTTTCAAAAAATGATTTTCATGCCGCACAGTAAACTAATCCTAATATATACTAATTTAATTACCAATTTAAAAAGCAATTGTTCTTTTAAAAGTGTCGGAATATTACTATGTGTCACCGTGGTTGTCGTGGTTATTCAATATATTTATTCAATAAACCTCGTTATGCATCTTAAAAATTTCAACATCGAAGAATAATAATTTCGAAGTGACTTTTCGGCACAGACGGTCTCGCAGCGAAAATTTTCGAAGTCAACGATCGTGTTAGCGCAACTTTCGATCGCTTAACAAGTGGCTGAAAGCGGCACAGGATGGGGTGGGGGGGGAGGGTTGAGGAACGACAGCTATCGACAACATTCTCGATTTGGCTCTGGTTTGACTATATATGGAGGTCGCGTCGCATGAGTTGAAGCAAGCAGACAAGAGGCTGCATCAGGGGCGAACGATGACGATGTCTCAACGACGACGGGGACGACGACAACGACAACGAGAACGACGACAACGACGGCGACGACGACGACGCCGACGAAGGGCGACGTCCGTCGAGCGCGGCGCGGGGTACCAGACACAAGACACAACCGTGATGCCCGGCGTAGTTGGTGAATGGCCCCTTGATCCAGATTTTTGTAGGGTGATTTTTGCACACTCAGGGCCACCTATATATAGCACTCGGCATTGCATCGCCAGTTGCCGCCTCGACGACAGCGTACGAGTGGCTCTGAAGAGGATTCCCCTGCGTTATACCCTCAGCCTCTTCGTCCTCTTCGCTTCCCGGCCTCACCCTTCCACGCCCCTCCACGATACGCGGCTATTTTCTTTCTTTGTTTACGCTCTTTAGCGTCCGTCTACCTACGAAGTCATCTTCTCCGATGCCGGCCATGTTGCGCGAAACGCTGACACAACGCGACAGTCCTCGACTGCTTTGACATTTGTCTGATTAGGCGCATGCACTTACGCGAACGCAATCTGCGTTCCACAATTTCCGCCGTGTCTCTCCCAACCCCTGGCATGTATTGAAGCTCTACCATGATTGCCTGCCGAGCACTGTATGACGGACACGTTAAAACGACTGGACGTGAATCACTTTTATGGGACTTATCAGGGATCGGAACAGTTAGAGAAATTGCTGATAGTTTCTGCTTAACCCTCATCCGTCCCTCGTGTCAATTTTACACAGTTTTCATATAAAGAATTATGTTATTCTGCCATTTGTAGAACAATTGATCTGGAACTTTGTGATTTTTATTTTTATAACATATGTATGTATATATATATATATATATATTTAGTATTGTTAATAACAAAATATGCGACACAAAATTTATGACAACATTTGTTACAGAAAGGACCCTATAGTGTGTTACTCTGACACATAATTTTGACTGAATACAACTAGACATAAAAAGAAAATCACTTTTGCAATAACAAAAGTTGGGATGAACTTAAAAAGCAAAAGAAAAGACGTTACGTATTCTCTTCGTTCTTCTGTTCGTCGTGAGGCAATATTTTGTAAATATTTATTACTTTAGTCTCAATCAAATAATTAGCAAAGTTAACTAGAAAAATGATCTTCGTGCGTTGACTAAAATTTTTATTCAAATAATTGTATAACATATACTGTATAACATACCTTTTAAATTAAATAAACGACGAAGGACATGAATTGTTAACGTGAATATTGTATCAAAATTAAATTGAATGTAATTACATGGATAAGTATAATAGTTAGACAGCGGATTTTATGCATTTATGACAAAAATGGGTGGGTGTAATTTAAAACAGTAAAAACATTAAAAGAATTTACAGATATTATTAAATCATTCTCAACCTATTAAACATATTTAGAAGGAAAATAAATTTCAATTTCAGACGAGTTTGTTGCAATTCAGGTAGAAAATTTGTTTTTTACAGATTCGCTGTCTAATAATAGGCGAGGTAGAATTATAAATAGAAGTACGGTGACGAGTGAAAATGAGGTGTGAACGGTTAAGACAGTAATTTAGTAGGAGCTTGTAAATCAAGTCCATTTCATAGCCAGAACGTTGAAATAAATAAAAATTATTATTATTATGTATATACAATTTTATCAAAGAAGGGGATAACCGAGAATACAGGAGAATCCCAAAGAAATGCAGACCAAGTCTTCCTTTCCCGAAGAATGATAAACGTCGTGAAATTCCGAGCGACGCGACGATTCCCAATACCATAAAACATCGTTGAAAGTGATATAGAAAATGGCACTTGCCTGAGCCACCCGATTGCACAAGAGTGAAAAAGTCGTATATACCAGCTGGGCACCTCGTCGTCGGAACGAAATGTTGAATTTCAACCAGTGGCTGTGTGTTCGAATCCTCCATCTCCGGAGCAATCTTTTTAAGGGAGGCAGCAGCGAATCGTGTCACTAGAAAGTTCTCGATACTAGACCGCAGTAAAATCCGATAGGTGTTGCATTAAACATCGGCCGGGGGAATAATTGAAATTCGCGCGACCACTGGCGCCAGAAACCCGCTAGAGATCGGACGACACGATAAGTCAGCCGAGCCACACACACCGTGCACACGTATCTACACACCGACAGGAGAGATGCTCGTGCACACTGTGAATCCAATGCATTTCAGTGCACGCGTGCAGACGTGCATGCGTGCACTCGCGCGAGCACACGGATCGTACGACCGCGTCGTCCGAAAATGGCCAAACCTCGCCGAGAGAAAAGGGGCAGGTTCGCTGTTACACTTCCTTACACGCGTAATTATGACCGTATTTGCCGTACGGTCCAGATCACGGCGAACCATTGCTAACCGGGCTGTCCCCTCCCTTCTCTCCTCCTCTTTTTACAATCGCATTCTATCTATAGTAACGTCTCGATATGTACGAGAGAGATGTTCTTGAAAAATTTATACCCACTACTTTAAGGGGGTATTCTCCTGTACTAAATCCAAAAATGAGTAATTTTTACGATTTTTTTTTTTTAAACTATTCATATCATCGGGTTAAAACTTTTTGGCATACAAGCAGGCAACTGCAAACTATAAGAAAACATTTTGTTGTTTCAATTTTTTTATTAATTTTGTGATAATTATTAGAATTCTGTTAACCTTGTTAACAAAGTAGCTGATATTATCGTACAGTGTGTAGCAAGTATTCACAGTTATCTGAAAGCAAAAACTGAAGAATTAAAGTCTGATTATTTACGCTGGTATTAAACCAACATTTAAGAAAATATGTAGAGAATTACAAAAGTTGTGGATTTTTGAAGGAAATATACTTTTTCAAAAAAAAAATATTACAAATGAGAAATTAAGTTGAAACTGTGGTTCAGAACCTCGAAAAATGTAACGAAATGAATAAGCCTTGTCCGAAATTGATCAGTTGCTTAGTTTTCAAGTTATCGTGTACGCCAGATTAAAAAGGATAATTTCGAGAAACGTGCGTATTATATAATACATAATAAAAAGAATAGAACCAAAAAGAACCCTTGTATTTCAGGTACTTCAAACTATCTGATTACATCCCTAAAAGATCTAGTCCTATATGTCCAATAGCTATCCTCGAAACAATTCTTAAAAATTACTTATTTTCGCTGCCATTACACGAGACGCCCATCTTAAGGAGCCCAGAAGCTCGATTATCAACAAGTGCAACATCATACGAGATTAAACATATCGGTGATTAGATAAATTTTTTTTTTTTGTTACTATTACCAACATATTTCTGACATTTTTCTGATTAAAATGAGACCAAACACGATGTAATTTGTATGATACTTACTTGTTTAATTCGCGATTTAATAGAACCCCGAATGTCCGAACCGTTAAAAAGGTTTCCTGATCTAGATTATACAGGCCTTACTTGGAAATTTTTGTAAAACGTATGCATATTTTCCATCATTTATGCTACACAATGCAAAATCACGGCGCACCTCATCAAAAAATCTGAGAAAACTCAAGGTCAACTGTTTTATTTTATACAATAATAAAAAAAGAAACTGGAAAATTTCTTAGAAGGTACCGAAACGTCAGACGAGACGTCCAATATGGAACGTCGCTAAAGTAGATTCGAATAAAAATATTAAAATGAACGTAAGAAAAAGCCACAGTTTCTTTGGTCCAGTAAGTAAAATATAGAGAAAATTGCAGCTATTACATTTTTTTCGGCAATAACAATTTTATCAGAGAATTCAATTGAGGTTTAGTGTGTAATGAAATGTATTTGGAACGTTAACTTTATCGATTCTGTGGCATTTTTGTAGATGTCGAACAGTCAACGTGTTGAGAAGCTGAAAAACGCTTCCGACGATAAACGTGTAAGAAGAGTCTATGCATGCGCGATTGAATAAATCTTGTTCCCGAAGAAGCTGTAACAGAAACGTAGAGATCCGCTGTGGGTCCACGGAACGCAAGTCGCGTTTTCAACGGTGGTTTACCTAACGAACCGCGAAATTAAGGATTCTCGGATGCGGTACGTATTACGGTGGTCGTGCCCATTCACCGCGACCACCCATCACAACACACGTTCGCTGCGAGATATCGGTCGGTGCACACTGCACACTATAACTGCATGTATGGACTTCTGAACAGCACTGCGCTGCGCTGCATCCCCAGCCCAATATTCGAATACGAAACGAAAAAAGTTTTGTCATTGCATTAGTATTGGCTGGCCGATATACTTGACTCGACACGTTGGTGCCGATTGTTTTGGTCACTCGGGTCGACGTTAGTGGCGAAAGGTAAAGAATTCTCGAGAAATCATGTATGTCTTGATGAGTGCAATGTTTAGTACCCGAGGTCACTCCTTTCATCGCGACAACACTGTACCAACTCACAGAAAACATAAAAATACAAATACTTAATAAATACTGTTTAATAAGCCACGAAAACGATATTGTAAAACAAAAATCAGAAATAAAATATACCCAATATCAACGATGCTGAATTTGTTCGAATATCAAAATAATTTTACATAACTGTGCCCAAATATTCACTTGTTCCGTACCTTGACATAATTGTCCGTATATATTTTCTTCTCTCTTGGCTGGTGATGAATGTTAACCGTAAATAGATAATAGTTAACACGATATTTGCTAACTGCACGATCGTGCAGCCGTACCCGACGGTAGAACAGCCGCCAATCACGATCCACGATACCATCGGTGTAATCAGTTTATTACTTTCCCCATCGACGAACGCAGTCGCAACAGAGAAACACCGTATTACCGCAACCCTCTCCTCCCTCGCGGGCCGGGCAACCTAAAATTATTACTTTTTCCCGTCGACGACTATTATTAATGGCATTTACCCGGTCCGTTGCCGATTCTGGCAAAAAAATTAATGTCCATCATTATCGGTCTTGTAAATACTCGATTCCTTAGCGATCGGCCCGCATGTTGCATAATTGCACGTTACGCGCGCAATTACCGATCTCGTTTGTATGGCCGCTGTATGTATACAACGGCGCCGAGGATTGAATAAATCGACACAAATCGTGAGTTGAACGTTCACCTTCCCGCGAAATTTTATCCTCTTTCATTTACAGAGTGGCTAGCCTCAAATATATGTAAACGGACAATAAGACTCTCGCAGGATTTTTGTAGCATGGACAAAAAAGATTTATACGACATGATGCGAGGATCATTGACGATTCATTAAGATACATTTATGGAAGAGATACTTATAGTTTTTAATATTATTTGGTAATTTGGTTAAAGGCAAATTCAATGACCCATTAACACTTTGACTGCCATGTCACCCTTATTTGGGGACAGAAAAAGTGTGCTACATTTGCTCACGATTTGTGAAATGTAAATGGAGTGAAAAAAGTAATTAACACCATAAATCTTAACTTCTCAATATTTGTTTTAATAAACAAATTACTTTGATTTTACCCTTTTTGGGTTGCTGAGTTGGCACACAATGTGTTAATTGGGGCTTCTCGTATGACGACAGCGAAAACAAGTGATCTATTTGGGGTGTAATAGTTGTAATTCAAAACGGTAAAAAGACTAAAAGGGTTTAACAGTATCGATATACTATTTTTAACATATTTTTGCATAAAGATCCGCAATCCACATATTAATCAGGAATAGTCGAATAGTAAAAAAATGTTTAAGGCCATTTAAAATACTTAACACTAACCGTACCAAAACCGATCAAATGACCAGTTTCACATTTCTTAATTTATAATTATTGAAATCAGGAAGATGGTTACATGAGAAATTATTAAATAAATTTCTTCATTCAAATATCTATTAATATAGAAATGGTGAGAACTCTAAATAAATTCAGTCTTCCAATTTTTATAAAACAATATATACCAGTCACATCTTGTGCTTGGTACGGTTAATGTCAATAAATGATATAATGTGAAGGTGCGCACAGGATATGTCTGGATAATGCACAGTATAAGCCACTTATTTAGCTGCAATGGAAAATAAATGGGCTCAAAGCACTCTTCGAATACTTCCGCGTTCCCTCTGGTTGTTGGTATACCGCTGTATCCGTGTTCAAGGTCGTCAGTTTGAACCCTTGCATTACCAATGAGTTACACGTAAGACGTAGAGTTGTTTGAACAGTATTCCTAAACAACTTATTTTCCATTGAAGTTGCCCTTGAGAGACCTTGAATGACCTCCGATATGCGACAGCAAAATGCCATGCAGAATGCAAATATGTATACAAATAGTATTTCGGTCAATTTTTTTTTAAATCGATTTCCAATGAAACGACTTTTCAAGGTTCGGTTTTCTATTGAATCGATTTTTGTTGCTGCGATTCAGAATCGATTTTTTTGCAAGAATTGCCCATCCCTAATACCAAGCAAGTTTAGTCCGACGCATGAATGAATGAAGATTTTTCTATCGTTAACACATTATGTACCGGCGGTTAATCCATAATTTTGGAAGTCTATGATCCTGTCTGTGGATTTTTTAATAGATCCTTCAACACCGACAAAAAATTCAATTATAAATCAACAATTCACCCTTAATAATGTAATCTAATAATATCTTTTGGGATTATTGTGTAAATGAAGATTTTTAAGCTTGCATTTGATACAGCACGATTATTGAAAATCCTATTAACCCCTTGCACTACGGTTTTCCTTACACCTACAATGATTAAAACTTTTTTGTCATTTGTAATTTCGTAGAAGAAAAAGAAAATGTATATTGTTTGTATTCCTATATTTTCACTAATAGTTAAATATCGATAATGGAGAAATAGAATTTTATTTCACTAGATCAAAAATGAATAACATACATATTTAGAAGATTTTGTTTGAAATCTTTATCACGAGTATGAGTCGGTATTGTAGGGCAAAGGGTTAATAGGCTTCCGGTAAATAAAGAGTTAAAAGTAAGAAAATTATTTAGGAGCCCTGTATGTTTCAAGCGCTCTACCCTGTATATTGGTTCATTTTATGACTCGTGCTCCGAGGGTTGAAAGGTGAAAAGGGGTGGAATCGTGCAGTTTCCGGTTCACCCGTTAGATCGAGAGCCAGCGAACCTCATGTTTCGTTTCGAACACGTGACGTGCTCGGCGGACAGAGATTTTCACCGCGAAATTACTTGTTTCTTTTCGCGTAGACGAGGGCCGCGCGCTTGCGCACAGGAACCGGAATTCAAAAGGAAGAACGACAGAAAGAGAGGAGAGACCGCGGCCGGAAAAAGATACAAAGGGAGGGAAACGACAGCGAGAGGAGAGCCGCCAGAACCGGGGATAGCCGAGCGATGTGTGTACGCGTCACGAGCTGGCAGAAGCGGACGTTATAAAGTCCGGGGGTAGGCAAGTTTATTGGCAGCAAGGTGCGAAAACATTGGTTTGTTAATAATGTGGAGCGGCGGGCCCTTTTAAAAACCTGACAAACGCGTTCTTTCGATGCCTCGGCTCACTTGCTTTTGCGGCCGACTCCCCGGGCCACGTCACGATATTTTTAGAGAACGTAAACTCTTCCAGCCTGTATCGTATAAAATATATTTTTTAAGTGGGCAACCATCAACACCGTGCCCACCCCGTCCCCCGAATTTTTCTGATTTCGCGGGTCCGACGTTCTGCGAGCGTATTCCTCCCGCGAAAATTCGGGAACTGAATTTCATTCGCGAAAATGCCTTCTCTCGTTTCTGCTGGTTAAGGGAGCTTTCTCATCAAATAATTTAAGATAAAAATATTTAGAATTTTTTTTTTAAATACACATTTTATAAAAAGAATTTTCGTCTTTAGTTTGTACACTCTTTTGGGATAGAAAATTTTTTTTGCTGAGGCTCCCATTCTGGTGTCATTTATACATAGATGGCGGTCACTGCGCTGCTTACAAAACATGGGGTGAAACCGGCGATTTCTTCGTCCTATATACATTATGAAAAGACAAACGTTTCTTTATATTAATATAAAAACCTTCTGTATTAATATTTACATATGATGAGTTCACGCAATTGTTTTAGACTATAACTTCGTTACAAGTATAGTTAAAAAAAAAGTTCAAAGCAAAAGGATAAATGGTTTGAAGAGCGCTAGATCCGTAGGACCTCATTTTTTGAAAAAGTGCAATGGCGCATGTGCCATCAACAATTACATTATTTTCTAACTACTTAGATAGTTTCCACTCGCCAGTTTACGTAAAACAGTATTGGGGTAAAATGTCAAAAAAATTATTAGTTTTCCAAATATTTCTAAAATATATCTGCATTGAAGAAGATACTCAAACGCTTCTCCATTACATTGAATAGACTTCAGACAACGCTTCTTCCATACAGATATTTTTTTAGAAATATCTCGATAGGCAATAATTTTTTGCCATTCTACTCCAATATTTTGTACGTAGAATGTCAAAAGGAACCTATCTATGTAAACAAAGTATGCATTTACATTTATGAAAATAATGCAATTGTCGATTGCACATGCGCCATTGCACTTTTTCAAAAAATGAGGTCCTTTGATCTTTTCTTTGTAACTATACTTGTAACGAAGTTATAGCCTGAAACAATTGCGTGAAACATCGTGCATAACAACTATATTTGGAATAGTTTCCGTGCATATTTTCATATTTTTCGTCCATAAATTGTATATGCTTTTTGTATATTATAAGTGCATATACCTGCGCTGTCTGATAAGTACAATGACAGATAGTTGATTTGTTTAATCGAATAATGTTTACCGTAGAATTAGGATACTTTTCAAGTACGAAAGGAATCTTCAGCCTCATCCCTCTGTATGGACATTTTCCGAGCAACCGCGGAGCACGCGTGTACGGAGCTCTCGACGATCTAGCAAGGGGGCAGGAGGCCAGGAACGAAGAAGATGCACGTTTGAAGAGCAAACTGCCGAAACCGGGGGAGGGCGGAGGAACCACAAGAAGAGGCAGAGGGGCGAAGGGGAAGAAATGTTCGGTGTGCTGGCACACTCAGAATGGAGTCGAGTGCCAGAGAATCGGTTGTCCGTGTATTTCAGGCGGCACGGGCCACTGCACTGCCCCCACCATTTGTACATGCGTGCTATGTATATACGCACCTTTCATATAATGCACGCACCCGGAGACACGTTTCGTGGGACCGATGGATAAATGCTCTTGTCTCTCTTTCTCGCACTTTCGGTCTCTGGGCACCGTGATTTTCTGATGTGGAATTACTTTCACGGTCCTCCATCGATCGTAAGCCGACTGTGGATTTTATGCACTTATCATAAAATTGAGTACAGCTACAATTTAAAACAACGGCAAGGTTAAAAGCATCGATGCTACAGTTATTGCAAAAATGCAAAATTTCTCAAGTGGCTCCTGTTTTTTTTTTTTTTTGTAACAGATGTAACCATTATTTTGCATAAAAATCCGCAGTCTAATCGTAAGCATGTTACTCCTTCAGGAACGAATTTTTTGGAAGCAAATTAGACGATTTTAACACTAAATTTGCCACTAGCGGTATAATGATTGGTTTCAGAACTCGTATTTCACTGTTATTGAAAGTATAAAGTTGCGTTCATGGAAATTGGTTCAATAAATACGTCTTTAGTAGAGCCCATATTATAATAAAAATCGCGAATGTTTGAATACATTCAAATTAGTCGATTTTCTGAGTCTTCACCGTAAGTACTACTCACTTTTAATGTTCGGTAGGTTTAGTGTTAATTTCTTTGTAATTGGGTATACTTTATGGAACGGTGAGATAAACCCAAGGTCTGGGTTATAAATATTAAAGTTTATGTTTGCGCTAGATAGTAGTATATTATATCGGTGAAAATGAAAAAGATATAGAATAACACAGTGCGGAAATTTGTTACAGCAAATTCGAGGTAAGTTTAAAAATGTAAAAGTCAAAGTCCTCGAGATCTGGAAGGGAAAGTGAGGTATAAAGTTATTAACACTAGATTTACGGAGCAAAAGTGACTATTTTACATAACTTTAAAAAAATAACAAGAATATGACTACCTATCCAAATTTTAAAAATTTTAATTTATACCACAAAATTGTCTTTAAGATCTCAATAATAGTAAATTAAAAATATTACCTAAGTAAATCTAGTGATAAATTAAGCGGTATGAACATGGTTTTCTAATCATTATTATAGAAATTTAATATGAGAACAATTACTTCAGGTGTTGCTATATTGCATTTGCTTTACCAAGTATTATAATATTTGGAACAAGCAATTCTTTAATCGCAAAAGAAAAAAAAAGTGAAAAGAGTTTGCTTCTAATAATACATTATGGCAATCTACTCTAATACTGAAACGTGGGAATTTATTTAAGTTAAAAATTACATTGAAAACCTGAAGATACTCGAGCATCTTATGGAGGTGAAACGATGGGAAAAGAAAGGGGTAGAATGCTGCGTGCTACATCGTGAAACTATTTCCACGCGAACGACCCGAGACGATGATAACCAGTGATAAGCTTTGGGGAATGCAGCGGTCAGGCTCTGTACTTCTTTTTATTTTTGCACGAATTTATCGCGGCTGAACGGACTCGCGGACACGCCTCAGCACATTTCAAGACGGGCCCGCGTTACGATGTATCGTATGACGATTTCTGTAAATTTGTTCGGCTCAGTTCTTACAATTAGCATAGTAATCGTGGGATGTTCATGGCCGTGAATTTTTACATATTTTTTATGTAATTTCGATGAAATGTAATTTTTCATTTATTTATTATGAGAAACGTTATTCTCATTCCCTGGACCATTTGGCAAAGTATATAGGTTCGTTCAAACTTTTACTATTTACAATCTGCAAACATGTTAATTCGCACAGTGCTCGGAAATGTAGTTACGCAATTTCATTTAATGTTCCGAAAATTATATGTAATCGTAATATTAATCATTAACTAAATCATATAGGTATTTGGTTTTTATTCGATTCTGTGGAATATTAATATGAAATGTCCGATTTCAGAATGCAAATGTTATGTAATGTTTTATTCAAGAAATAGTAGCAGTTTATTATGTATGTATATATGTAGTAGTAGTTTATTTCAATATCAGTCGACACGATCGCCGTGTGTTCTTTTTATATGAATGAGACAATAAACAAATGTAGTTGTAAATGAACGCACTGTTGGTCAATGACAGAAAAAGCTCAAAAAATTTAATTTTCACCGTAGTATAATCGAAAAAATCGGCATTCTTTGATAAAATATCATGATTACAATGGTGCTTATTTTAATCAAGTTTTATTGAAGGAATCGTCGATCGATGTGACTATATTTAAAGTGATAAATGAAAATCGCTTTAAAATTACTATATATGTAATTGTAGCTCTTCGACTTAAAGTGTGAGAGAGAAGAAATAAAGAAATTGTAAAAAAGTGTTACAAAAGAAAGGTATGCACAAATAAAAACACACGTGGGGAGGTACAGAAGGATAAAACAAAATTTGTGACAAACTTATATTTGACAAACAAAATTTGTGACAAACTTACATTAATTTTATTCGGCTTTCGATGTGACTACATTTGCAGTGATAAATGAAAATCGCTTTAAAATTAGAATTTATGTAATTGTAGCTCTTCGACACAAACAAAAATTAACAAAAATGCTACATAGGGGTACTATTGAAGTATGAAAGAAAAGAAATAAAAGAACTGTGAAAAAGTGATACAAAAGAAAGGTATGCATAAATAAAAATACATATGGGAAAGTACAGAAGTATAAAACAAAATTTGTGACAAACATCAAGTGAAGAGAAAACAACATATAATTTAAAATGAGGATAAAGTGACTGTGCGGATGAACAAGCCACCAATTTTCTATTTCTTCGTGTTTTTGTGCAATTCTTTGTGCAAATGCAATTCTTCGGCAATTTATTGCGTTGCCATCCGTTAGTGTACTGTTTCGAGCGATTTGTATGTTGGCGGACAGTAATTCTTCCGGTACTATTAAGTCGTTAGCACGCCATTTTGTGCGTTCGAATAATAAGTACGTCAACTGTTAATAACCGTGGACCTGTTGACCCTTTCATTGCGTCCGCAACTTCGGTTACGATCCTGGAATACCTGTATGAATTATTTCCCAGAATATGATCATCAAATTCTCTTCACATCGAAGCTTTATTACCTCAATACATTCGAATCATCAACACTTTAAAAATTTATTGTCCACAGAAAACTGGTTTGATCGTTGCCATCTTATTTAGAAATTAGCAAATTGTTCAGTGATACGTATAATTGCTTCAGAAAGCAGAACAAATATAAATTTTATGGCATACTTTCATGGCAATCCGTGAAAGACATACTCATATATATATATATATATATATATATATATATATATATATATATATTCATGCGCCATTTTGGAGGAGTATGAGGACGGGAATGAATACCGAATTCGAACTACAATCCTAGCTTATTGTTAATGTAAGACTAAGGTATATACATACATGCCATACTTAGCATTATACAGGGTGTCCCAAAAATGTTGTAAATCCTTGAAATGGGCGACTCCTTAGGTTATTTAAAGTAACTCTTTTCTTTGCAAAAATGGCCGCCTCGGCTTTGTTAAGGAGTTATTAATGAAAAACATGGATCAATCACAACAACGTTACAGAGGACGGGTTCCGGCTCGATGACAGATCCCGTTGAGCGCGACGTTATCATTGGCCGAGCCGGAGCCCGTCCGCTGTAACGGTGTTGTGATTGGTCCGTATTTTTCATTAATAACTTCTCAATAAAGCCGAGGCGGACATTTTTGGAAAGGAATAAAGTTACTTTAAATAACCTCAGGAATAGTCCATTTCAAGGATATTCAACATTTTTGGGACACCCTGTATAGTAGTTATATTTCATAATCCTGCACTATTTTCAACAAGTTCAAGAAAATATTTAATGACGCAATTAACATTACAACTAATGGCCCCGTTAAAATGGCGAGTTACAAATTATTTAACACTAAACCTATCGACCACTAAAACTGACCAGTATGTGCTCCCTTATAAAAATGCCACGATTGAATTTGTTTAAATTTTGTGCCATTTTTATTATAATATATACTTGAATAAAAAAAGTGTGCATAATCATTTCCAGTGGAAGTATATTTGTAACTTCAATAATTGTAAAATAAAAATCTTGATTGCGATCATTTGACCGGCGCTGGTAGGTTTAGTGTTAATATATTTAATATAAAATAATTGAAACGTCTCCGTTCTTAATAATTTGCTACAGAAAAACTAAACATTACTTACATAGTATACATTCTTCAATGTTTTACCCTCCGACAGCGGAACCTGAGTCTATTTGACGCAGACTATCAAAATCGACATTTAATTACTAATTTCATAACGATTAAATGAAATGAACAGCTGTTACATTATGTAGAAAAAAAGGAAGACTAACGTGTCTACAAGATATATCACCAAAAATATACTTACAAAAATTGATAAACAAAGACAAAGCAGAATAGTTATAAACATCATCAATTATATAGATGTAAGAACGGTCCGCTGTCCAAGGGTTACATATTCATAACAGAAGACTAGAATTTGATTTCGATTTAAAAGAAACGGAATAGTGTTCAGGTCTAATAAATTCTATTTAAAACTTTCACCAGGAGTTTGTCTTGACACTGTACAGCAATCAGTTAGAAATCAGTATAACAATTTCAGAAAACCATACACGACTCCGATTTGACGCGCGATACGTAACTCGCAGAGGCACATAACTTCATTATCAATGTCGACGGGAGAAAAACGAGGGATAGAGTCGTATTCCGATGACAGGCGGTGCTAAATGAATCGAGCTCGCGACGAAAGAGGCCCCGATAGGATTCTAAATCATCAATAATATGTATTCTGAAAGTGCGACAGTAAACGGTGGTCAGTCGCGCTTGAAATTGAGCGATTCAATTAACGAGAGAGCTCGCGGAAAGAGAATGAGAGAAACGGCGGAGGGGAGAGAAAGAGAGTGAGAGGTGGGGAGAGCAAGGACTACGAAGAAAAAGTTGACCGAACGGCGGAAGGAATAAATAGCTCTAAGAGGAGAAAAACGAATTTGCTGGAGTCGGCCAGATGTACAAATCGAACGGTGCGATTGGGATTCTTCGTAATTTCTTGCGAACCCGCCACCTTCTTTCGTGACTCGGACATCACCCTTTCGTGATGCCTCAAATTCACCGTAAACGCCCGATGAACCGTGGCCTAACTAACACGGACTATTCCCTGGGAGAAAATTATAGGCATATTAAAAAAAATGGACGTTTCCAAATTACGGCAAAAAATGTTCGAGAAAGAGCACCAACCAAAATTTGTTCTGGAATCTTTGAAGACTAGTGGTAACCTTGGAAATGAATTCTTTGCTTTTTTATAATATTAAAATAATATAGTATTAGAAGTTGGGAAAAGACATTTCATTCGACTCAAAAGAAATGAATAGCATTCATATTTATTAACACGTTATTAAAGGGCAATTGTTTAATATTTTTTAGAATACTTATGGTACACAGCAAGGGAGTTCGTAATAAGCTCTCTCAGTATCAATCTCTGCAGCATTATCTAATTTCTTCTGGGATTATTATTTAAAAATATTTTCAGTATTAATAGGCTTTCGGTGGATAAAGTGTGATTTACAAGTTAGCTCGTGGTCGCGAATTCATAAATCTGTTATTTATTTAGAAATAACTAAAATACATTCGATTCTTGAAAATAGCCTCCTCTACGTTCACTCTAATCTCTAATACCCTTAATGTTTCTATTATATACTTAGTTGTTTGAAACGGCAGTCCTTTAACAATTTTAATAAATTGTGACAAACACATTCATGTTCGCAATTCTTTTAATCAGTCTACTGATTTAAATTGCACCCACTGATTTGTATTATGTACATATATAAAATTGGTAGTACACTTGTAACTAATGAATCCTCTCTTAAAAAAAGATGGTGGTTCTGATTCATCGAAATATTAACGTAACTTTGCTTCCCATAAACATTTCACAATATATATTTCCTTAAATGAAATATATTAAGATACGATATTGATTAGATCAGGAAGGCATTCAAAGTCCTTTCAGAAAATCTCTCTAATCTTTATTACACTTAACCTTTCTAAACGTTCACTATATCTTATGACTAGACTGCAGATATTTATGCAAGATAAAAATTATTTGCACCAATTGCAACAATTAGAAGCCAAATAGAAGTTTCATTCTTCCTTTTATAATTTGAATAAGTTAAATGACACACACACGTTGTACATAAAATCCGCAGTCTACTTATAACTAACTAATGAATCCTCTCTAGAAAAATAATGTTGGTTTAGATCCAATACATATTACGCAAAATCGGTTAATGTTGCTACGAGCTACAAATAGTTAAAAATGGCAAACATTGTTAGAAACTGCGATTTTGAGCAATCGTAAGCCTAAAATTCAAAGATTCGTCAACCGAATTCGATGAAACCGTATGCATGTGCATAACTTACTCGGATCTACAAAATGCATAGTTCAAATTTTCATTATAGGCGCAGACAAAAAAATTAAAAATTATAAACATTACCTTTTTCTTCGCAAATTCGACCAATGGTGATTTTTAATTAATTTTTCTTATAAATTACCTAGTAAACTAATCGTTCAACCGTCTCAAGAAAAAAACTCAAACCGTTTAAATCAATTTTTAAAAAGTTATTCATTTTTTAATGGTGTTCGGATACTATTACACGCCACTGTAAGAACGACCAAAGTTATAAAAAAAAAACCAATTTATTTCAATCTCTGGTAAAATGTTCTTACGAAATCGATATTGATTAGCTCAGGGCGGTGTTCGAGGCGCTTCATAAGACAGAGGAGGCAGTGTTTGCGGCGGTGTCGCTCGGAATTCTTGTAATCTAGAAGCGAGCAATCCGCTTTTGCGCGAGGAATTCTAATTTAAGAGGACGCGTCATAAAGAAACTCCGGGTTTCTGATTCAATTGTCCCATTAAATCGCGTGTCTCCGGGACCGAGAAAAATTCGAGTCGCGGCTGGATTCGGTCATTCACGCGACGGGTCGAGGCAAGGCTCAAAGGGACGTCACGCGGCGGGAAATAGAGAAGTCAGAGAGCCTGGGCTCTCCGGCCTCCCAGATGCGCAAAGCGGGACGCCGACTCGGGATTCCTCATAATTTCTTCTCCGCTGGAACACGAACTGGCCTCGTCAGTCATCGCATTTTAAAGTCACTGTTAACCCATCAGACATGCGGTCTCTGCACTCCGTGAACCTCCCGTACGCCGCTGATGTTGACGATGCGCGCACTGCTCGAATCATTCTTGCCGCTCTTGGCTGCGAGAAGTACTATACTATTCGAATTGACCCATTTGCATCGTAAGGAAGAATAAAAAAGACAATACGCTAATCAGCAACTTTCGTTTCATAAAATTGTCAAGTACAAAGATTCGAAAAAGGAGAAGAAAACTTCCTATTTCCGTTATTTATACATACAGTGGCCCACAAAAGTGTTCGTACGCCCTTTAAATCAGAATAACTTTCACAAAATTTTACCAAACCACTTAAATTTTTTTGAGCAATTAGAAGCATTTATTTAGTAAATCACGTGCAAAAGACATTTTGAAAAAATTGCAATTAGTAGGAATTACATGAAGAAATAAAAATGGCACTTTTTAAAACTTCTTTAGTTTAGCCCGTAATGAAAATTCAAAATATGCGGTTTGTAGATCTAGGTTATTTACGCATATGCTGAAAATTTCATTAAAATCAGTTAACAAACATATGAGCTACAAGCGGTTGAAAGTGGTGATAATCGCAGTTTTTCACGACTTTTGGTCAGTTTCTGCTTAAAATCCATAGTTTCTTACATCTTCCGATGCGCGTCGTTTTTTTCTGCGTCAATCAATTGCGATGAAATTTTCGGCATATGTATAACTAACATAGATCTACAAAAGGCATATTTTGAATTTTCATTATGGGCTAAACTAAAGAAGTTTTAAAAAGTGCCATTTTTATTTCTTCATGTAATTCCTACTAATTGCAATTTTTTCAAAATTTCTTTTGCACGTGATTTACTAAATAAATGCTTCTAATTGCTCAAAAAAAGTTAAGTGGTTTGGTAAAATTTTGTGAAAGTTATTCTGATTTAAAGGGCGTACGAACACTTTTGTGGGTCACTGTATTTGTTGTATTAGGTCAAAACACATCCCATTTTAAATCGTTTATAAAATGATTTATTTCAAATTGTGTACATAAATGTAATTAATTAGATATTGGTTATTTTCATTTATAACTTTTTCCCATTTTTCTGGGAGTTGGAATATTCCTTCCTTACAATATCCGGCAGGCTTTTGAGCGAAGAAAACAGTCGAGGTACGTCTTTGACATTAAAATCTCCTTCCTTAAATTCGGCGAAACCAGTTTCCGCATGTTGAGTCATTTACAGCATCGGCTCCGCATATAGCACAAATTTTCTGATACGTTTGCGACGCGGTTTTTTTCTTTTTCGGAAGTAAAAAAGCGTTATGTGACGAAAATGGTGTTTAGTTTCAGACATTTTGAGTATTTCACAAAAAGCATAAAAAAGAAAATTATACCAATATTACCAGTATGATCTAACTCAGGCAGTTCCAACCAGTAGCTCCGGAACTACTCGAGGCACCTTCACCGCTTAGGTTCTTCCCCCACTCTTGGACTTCATCGTTATAATGTATAGTAGTGGGGAGCTCCCACCATATGAGAGCCGCGCGGCTCGCGTATTTAGCACTCACTAACTCTACGACTGTACGTGGTAGTGGGAAGAGGTTCGATGGTGGGGACCTTGCAGTTCTCAGAAGGGAATACGTTGGAAGTCCCTGATCTAACTTTTCAATGGCATGCGACACCTGGCACCGTGAAATTGACAACTGGCTGAAACAATCAAGTTACGCCATCCTTGTTAACTCGGTTTCAGTTCCCTAGAATCTGATTAAAGGCCTAGTTATACTTACCGTGCCGTGGTTTTTTTATACATAGGACTGGTTCTAGACACGGGCCACGGGCGTGGCTAGCTCTAGACCCAATCCTATGTAAACAAAAGCACGTCACGGTACGTATAACTAGTCCTTAAGTCGAATTTCGACGTTCAGGGTGCGTGTACCATGTCACATTACTGTCTTCGTGACCAATTCATCCTGCCATTAACATGCCTGTGAAGAAATCTACTGATATAACCAACTGTAAATCGGTAATATCTCGATCGATCATATCGACTGAGCTGTATAAATGAATGAGTGTGTGCGTGTGGATGAGCGAAGCGACAAGAGCGGTATATGTAAATTAGTCTGTAAAAGCCGCCGCAGATTGCAGACTTTCTATCGGCCGATAGTTTGGTCGGGCTCTTAATCAGTATGAAGATGTATGCAAGTGCGCATATTACAACGATTCGGTATCGGCCGATAAATAAGTTTGATGGGCTACACCATCAGTGTCGCCAGATCAACCAAAAACTGGGTTGATTTTCCTCTCCTCCTTTTCCCCTTCCACTATCCCATTCCACTACCTGAGCACACTTCAACGTCCCCCACTAGCCCGTAGACTGGTCACGTGACATGCCGCGCAACGTGTTACATATTACTCTGGTCATCAGAGAGGTGGTAAATTATATTCCCCTCGATTTCAGCGATCTGGCGACACTGTACACGATTGCATTCAAACTAAACTATCGGCGAACTATCGGCGAACTATCGACCAAGTGGTGATCAGTATGGCGCTCAAGCCTCGCGTGCACACTTGCCGATTGCTTTTTACCAACTCGGCCGATAGTTCTATAATATAATACCGATAATCTATCACTGTGGATGGGATGCACCGAATACTCTCGGTTTCTCTTCTTGATCCTTCTCCTCCGTTATATAAAAGCAATAATAACATTTCTGGACAATATTCTATTAACTTTCACTATGTGACCGCTCTCTTCAAGACCCGCCAACTAGCAAATTGTGCGAGAGCAATCGGCCGACTGTAGGCTGGTCTGCGCACTCACCACGAACCCGACCAAACTATCGGCCGACAGAAAGTCTGCAGTCTGCGGGGGCTCTAACAACCTCTCGGTATGTAAACACGTCTGAACTTGAGTACAATATATTATAAGTAGAAGTAAAACCTAAATCCTTTCCAAATTAAAATCCTTGCCAATGTCAAACCAGACGTACGAGGGTCCACTGATCAAACAGTGGAAACATCAGATTCATCCTTAACGATCCACCCCGTTTCTAGCCCTATCCACCGCAGAAAAATAACTCTGCTGGCAGAGCAAAGCAGAGCTAAGCAGAGCAGAGCAGAGCAGAGAAGGGAAGAGCGCAGAGCAAAGCGCACGGTTGCCGGGAAAAAAAGTCGAAAAGCCGAACAGATCGTGAACTCCCCTCCTCTTGAAGACGCGAGCGAGCGACGATGGACGTCGGTGTTGGTCGTGCAACATCCATCAACGCGGTTGCACCAGCCGGGAATTGCCGTGTGAGGTCGGTCAGTAAAAATACCAGCTGTATTATTGAGTGACTCAGGAATAAGGCGGCGTGGCGCGGCGTGGCGTGGCGCGGCGCACGCTTCGCGCAACGATGACCGGGGGCCGTTCCATGAAACTGATGGAAACAAATGAGGAACGGGTTCACAAGGCGTGATCACCGTCGCCTGACGTTATCTCCGTTTATTTTCGGACACGTGGCCAGCCGACGTTAATTCCTGCCGAGCGATCATTATCGCTCGTTACGCAAACGATCGCGTCTACTACACTTTTAGCATATTATTTCAGAACGCGGGTGGCTGGTTCACGGTCCGATTATAATTGGCCGAGTACCGTCGCCGGGACGATACAAAGCGGACTGTACTGATGAAACACCGACGGGTACAGCCTATCAGATAAGATTACGCCGGGATTTATACTGCATGCGAGGATGATATGGCTGCAATCTTGTTTTCACCTGCACGAATTCTCCCGGGTGCTGTGTGCGCGATTGTTGAATCGGAGAAGGGCTACGTCAAGAACAATCAATTCAGAGTTGTCGGACACGTAGAAATGAAGATGAGACGCGGTGACTTTTTTCGTGTATATTGGGATCCAGTGTCGCCAGATCGCTGAAATCGAGGGGAATACAGTTTACTACCACTCTGATAACCAGATTAAAACGTGCACGTGTTACGCATGCGCGACGGGAACGCAACACGCCACACGCAGTGGAAGGGGTAATGGAAGGGGAAAAGGAGGAGAGGAAAATCCACCCAGTTTTGGGTGTTTCTGGCGACACTGTTGGGATCTGACATTTTGAGTGGCGCCGTCTGCTG
This sequence comes from Sphecodes monilicornis, assembly GCA_913789915.3. Lineage (NCBI taxonomy): Eukaryota > Metazoa > Arthropoda > Insecta > Hymenoptera > Halictidae > Sphecodes > Sphecodes monilicornis. The sequence goes on along the minus strand of OU565285.1, from coordinate 12,401,592 downwards.
CCGAAAAGTAGAAATACTCCAAGCTTGCCTTGGCTTGGATTATAGCAGCTTACAGCGTTAACAGGTGTTAATTACAGTATAAACTTACAGTGTTAAAACAGGTGCTAATTAAAAATAACGTTATGGAAGCTCCAATTTTTCCACTGCGCAGAAAAAAAAAATTGATTACCGTGCAGTGAAAGATTGTGATAGTAGAGCGAACAAAAATTTGTTGTTCCGTTTCCACACTTTGAAATGAAGTATCTGAAGTGAAGTGCTTGAAATTTATAAGACCTCCATTTCTAAAATATAAGAAACAATTTAGCAAAGAACAGTCTATTTTAAAAGATAAAATAGCGTATTAAGATTATTAAGAGAAGAAATAAATTTTTATGTAACTCCCTTTCCTTCTTATTGATGTAGATAATTTTTATGGTGTATAAAGATCTGCAGTTTATTTATTACAAAATATATTGCAGTTTATTCAGTTTATTCAGCGTACAATGTACAGTATATTCAGCGTATCAATTTTGAGTGAAAAAACAGTAGAAACAGACGTATAGACATAACGAGTGCTTTAATAAATAAAAAGAAACAAAGACTGTACGAATTGTAACAGACACGTTAGCCTTCATCTATGGCACGCGTGTCAGACGAATTGTTGAACTTATATTTTCAGAAACGATATTCTAGAATGAAGCATTTTATTTTCTATTTAACATAAACATTTTATAACATCATATGTTTTCTATCCTGATTGTACCATGGATATTGGGACATTCTGTGTATTACATTCGAGTTATGGAAAAACGGATAATTTTTCATTTAATTATGTATCAACTGCGATCCAATTCGATTTACAAGCACAGGTAACAATTTTCCGAACGGAAGTAAATTCTAATTCCTGCGCAGGAGTTAAATTGTAACTGATTGTCTACCTTACAAGTTTTTACGACGTTAATATGCTATAAATACAGGGTATCCCACGCAACCAAGTTGCGGCTGTGCCTCTTAGAAGAACATATCCTAGTCATGTGGGATACCTTCTATACAAAGGTCTACTGCCTACTCAGAATACTCGATTAGACTATTAAAAAACGTTTATCACGACCGGAATTATATTTGCGATTGCCAACGCTTAAAATATAAAGAACATGTGGCGGCTGTTGAATTATGAAAAGATGGAAAAAGGAGAAGGAAGCGTTTCGTCCTAGGCCCGCTAGAGGACTCGTCAGTAAGGCTATCTAGCAGACCCGTGCCTTAAACACGGGATGTCGTAAGGACAGTTTAGGACGGTATATATACAAACAGAGGAAGATTCAGGTAGTAGCGGGAAAGGTGTTGTCGTAGTGTCCCTCTGTTGACGAGCATAGGAAGTAGCCGCCACAAACATTATATGTACAGGGTGTAGTATTAAAAAAAGTAATGGTCATCCGTTCTAGAGGTGAATCTACACCTCTAAATCGGTGGACATTTGTAAGAGAATCTTGCCACAAAATTGTTCATAACAAAGAAAATTGTTAAAGTTTTTTTTTACATCAACGCCTTCTACTTATCGAGAAGAGAAAAAGTTTGAAAGGAGCCATATGTCGCAAACAAATAGTTATTGAGAGATTTAGAGACATTCGTCGTTAGGCTCGTACCATGTCAACGTCTCTCTGCCCAATCAGATTATACATTTGAATTTGCAAACTATGAAATAAAACCGTATACATATACATTGTTAAAGATAAGAATAAACAATTTTGCGGCAAGTTTCTCTTACAAATGTCCACCGATTTAGAGGTGTAGATTCACCCCTAGGGCGGATGACCATTACTTTTTATATGTACAACAGCACGAATTATCACAAATTTCTTGTGTCCGGCAAATAGGACCAAAACTTTGGATCAAAACTAGATTAATATTTCCTTTACGTGTTAACAAAATCGTCCAGCAAAATTTGACGACACAATCGTCAGTCGTATATCACTAATAATGCAAAGTAAATTACAGAATACCTTCAAATTAACAAAAAAAACTTCCAAGTCATTACTGAATATCCGGTAACTCGTAGCTTTACCATATGCAGAAAAGGGTCACGAATAAATTTGTACGATCAAACTACTTGGAGGTTTACCGTTCAAAAATGAAAGAGCAAGTCGCAGAGATCTTTATAAGTCAAACTTTTCAGCACACAATAAGCTCAGACGACCTCGCCTTTCATAAGATCGAATCGTTGCCCAGGCCTAAGCCTGCCGTGAAGGGCAGAGGCGGGCAGCATCATCGTCTCCGATCTATAACTCCATCGTCCGTGGACTGCACATGTAAATCAAGCATTGGATCGATGGATCGGTTGAATCGAACGACACTCGAGCAGAGAGCCTGTACCCGCGGCATGACTAAGCTTTCATTGCGAGTCGGCTCTTAGCCTCTTCGTGGCGTATTGAGTAACATTTGAACGGATCGGGACCGTATCTCTCGTCTGGATCATCAATGCAAATCAAACTGCGCTCGATCGAAATGGCATCGATTAATGTACGAACGGATTGAGATCGTACACACGGGAGGTGGAGTGGCAGCGTCAATCAAGCTTTAGGGACTCCATCAGCGTAGCTCCGTTGAAGGAGCTACGGTCGATCTATCCGGACCCCGTAAAGAGTCACGATTTGCATCGGGCTCCAGTGCCACGACTGCAACCTTCTACCTCCGATTTTATCCCCTAGGTTTAACGATCCATTCGCGGAGCCACGAAGATCGCAGAGACACCCGACAAATCGTTTGCGAGGGAACCGGACGAGTCTACTCGCTGGCGCGATTCAGACGAGCGTCGAATATTATACGCGCGGACGATATATTCCATCGTGCACGCCTACGTGATGTCATGCGCGCGTCAGTAATGCCGACCTTGCGGCCGCGCGGCTCAAGTCAGTGCACGCGTAATGCGATGCATTTGTATTGGCCAAGCCTTTCGGCCGATCCCACCGTCGTTTCGTACTGATAAGCATACCTACGCCTCGCAACCTATATGCATAGCTGAGCGGAAGATCGGTATGCGATGGTCCAGCCACGCACCATACACTCTTCCCGATAGCGACTTCTTCCTGACCCTAAATTCGATTCTTCAATTTTAACGCTGCACGCACTTCCCGAACCACGGGTATTTGGCCCGAAAAGCGCGCGAAAATTCAATTTAAAAATATCGAGATAGTTGAATATATGAGGAATTATGAATCAATATTGTTTTTCTTATTTATAAAGTAAGTAAAGCAACAGGATTCGTCGGAAGTTGCAATCGCATTATACGTGTCCGTGCTTGCTGCTCTTATAAAACAGAAAATGTCGCCTAATATTATATTAGCAGATATAAAATCAAGATTTCATAGATGTTCAGATTGATTGAAATAATTAATATAATTTAAAAAATGTTTTTTGTCTTTACCCTTCTAACTGTCTAACAATACCGTGAATAAAAAAAGGGACTCACTTGTGCGCTGTCAGATATCAACTAGATCTGAGAAATCAGTGTTGTTCAACAAACTATGCATTTTGTTTTAGCTGGTTGATGCTTTATGTAATGGGAATATGTATTTATTTTAGTGGTGTGCGAGAACCCGAAAATGTCGAGATCGGAACGAGTTCTCGAAAGTTTCGGAATTCTCGATTATGTCAAGATTCTCGAGAATTTCTGGATTCTCGAAAATTTTAGGGTGTTCAGTACTCGACTACCGTTATGAGATTCGTGTCAAAATTGATCGCAGTATGAGATGTCCGATATTTGAGGCGATTCCGAAAACCACAGAATATAATTTATTCATTGAATCTTCTGTTTTCTTCCATTTTGAGACTTTCGTGAATCCCGATACCTTCGAGAATCTCGGACATTTTCGGGAACCTCGACAAAATCTGGAATCCCAAAATTTCCGAGAACCCGATCCGTCTCGTCTCTATATGTTACCCGTCTCAACCATCGAGATCCATACATTTTCGGATTCTCGCACACTCCTAGTATATGTTAGTGGTATGCAAAACCCCGAAAATGTCGAACTAGGAAAAAACGAGAATTTTTTTGGTGATCGGGACGAGTTCTCGAAAGTTTCGGAATTCTCGATTACATCAAGGTTCCCTAAAATTTTGGGATTCTCGAAAGTCTCTGGATTCTCGAAAATTGTGAGATTCTCGAAAATTGTAGGGTGTGCAGTACTCGATTACCGTTATGAGACTCGCGTCAAAACCGATCGCGGTATGAGATTTCCGATATTTGAGGAGTTTCCAAAAACCACAGTATAAAATTTATTCATTGAATCTTCTTTTTTCTTCCAGTCGAAACTTTCGAGAATCCCGAACTGTCGAGAATCCCGGAACCTTCGAGAATCTCGACAAAATCGAGAATCCCGAAATTTCTGAAAACCCGACCCGTCTCGTCTCGATGTCTTCTCGACCCGTCTCGACCATCGAGATCCATACATTTTCGGATTCTCGCACACTCCTAATATATGTACATGAGAAATTCTCATATTTGTTTGTTTGTGAAATGTGTCAGTGGTGTAACATGCAACCTCGAGAGGATTCTGCACTCAGCAGAATCCTTCTGGCGCCGGAAACACGAAAGATGTAACCTGACAATTCGGTTATCAGTGAGACTACTAGACTGGCATGGCGCCGCGAAAGATGAGATGGTAGCCGTGTTATAGTCTCGTGAAGCGAGATATATTTTTATCAGAACCAGTCACGTACGAATGCTAAAAATAGATCCAAAATAGTTTAGAGAAAGCTTTGTTACAACAGGTTATAAATCAATCGTGGAAATCTATATACTGTTTTCTTGTGGACTGTTACAAATTCTCGTATTTTCTTTTTCTTGGTAATCTACTGATTCTAAACAATAAGACTTTCTTTAAACAAGCATACATTGATGGTTACGCTCTAGGGTGCTTCGTAGGTACTTGATACAAGTGGAATCGGAAATTAGCGATCAGACGTACCAATTGAATGCAATTTAAGGGGATAGTTCTACTTCTTGATCTGTTTTAACACTAAACCCACGAGGCGTTCAAAAGTATCTGGTAAATTTTGTCTTATAGAAATAACAACACTACATTTATTGAGATTGACCGTAATTTTCAATATAATAGATGCTTGGACAAGGAAATTTATTACATTATTTTCTATAAATGAATTTTTATAATTTCAATAATTGTAAAATATAAAACTGGTCATTTGACCGTGTTACGTTTAATGTTAATGATAAATTTTCTCTATCTGCGTATTGTTTACTGTTAAATTGTAATGAATACGTTGATACTTGTGCCTGATAAATTATCGTAGTATGAAAATAATAATTTATTTAGAAAGTAATTCATGTAAAAGATCGTCTAGATACCTCTGTTAAATTTATCTAAAATATTTCACGACGGGAATAAACCATTTTCAATCCTCTATGATACCCCTCGAAATCGCACATTCATTATTCGTAAGATTTTGATCCTGGTTCCGTTTTCTTGGAACAATAACTTAGCGGAACATTTCATTCGGTATGATTCACTATGTTTTCAACGTGTTGTGTCACACGTGTAACGTCACATTATGCAATCAATTGGTTACATTCTTTTATCAATTTTTAGAACTATGATCTTATTATATGTATAAAAGCATAAATATTGTAAATAAATGGTTAAGAATGATATCGAAAACAAGTGATATTATACATTTTATACAGTAATTCATTTAACAAAGTGAAATTTACTTTGAGCCCAACAATTTGCGACTAAATCTTTTTTCTTTAAAATAAACAGAATTATTAAACTGCGGATCTTTATAGTAAATCAAAATTTTTTCCATGAGTTGCGAAAAATTGGGGTAAAATAAAAAGCTATTTTCTTTTCTAATATGTTTAATAATGAAAATAATACAACAGCATTTTTAAATTGTTCTAATGTGTTCGCTGTTTTATATTAAACATAATATACGTAAAATCCGCAGTCTAATAAATTGTACTTCTAATAATGACTAATATAATTGTTCAAACACCCTTTAAATCAAAATAATTTTATTTAAATTTCTTTAAAAGTGATTCTAATTTAAAGAATGTTTAAACAGTTCCATGAGTCATTGGGTATGTTGCTGTAAACGTTTTAACCATTATATTGTATCCACATTTTTTGCCATTATTATTTATATTATATATTTTGAATCATCTTCTATTGGGTTTAGAAAAATAGATCAAGTGGTGGCGGGTTAACAAAATATCGCAAACGTGACTGAAAGAACTGATGACTGAACAATTACGCAAGTGATTGTGTATGTTACAATATACTTTTGAACGATTATTATTTATATTATATACTTAAAATAGTCCCCTAGCAATAGTCCACGCCTCCCAGGTTGGAAACCGCTGCTCTAAATTATATCTTTATTTTGTGATTTCTCAATTTTATCCAAAAATGGACTTCACCACTTTCAAAATAAACGGTCAATATTAGTAAATTCGTCTCTATTCTATAAATCGATAAAAAATTCAGCTGTCGTATGAAAAAAAAACAGGTTTAATTTCAGGTGCACAATGTAAAAAAGATACATAGAATAAAAATGTTGAAAGAAATATCTTGATTTTAAGATTAAAATTGCTTCGAATTGCAAAGGGTTAAGAAAATATCGCAAACGCGACTGGAAGAAATGATGTCAGGGGACGTGTTTGAAGTTCAGTTGCCATCGGGATGAAAAGTTCGCTGCTCACAGACATTGTATTGAATTAATAGTGTTGGAAGCCAGCCAGGACTAGAGACTGGCTTAAATCAAAATCGTGCAACCGGTGATCCGCTGTCGGCGAGTCGGCCGTTCGTACTACTGTCAAGCGTACGATGGCACGTGTCAATTCTCGAGCCAAGAAAACTGACCGATCGAGTCCTGCCCGCCGTTCGTCTCGCCCGCCGCTTTTATTATCCAACGGGGCGGCCATGTCTCCGGGATTCCGATACGCTCGCAGCTAAAAACGATCACTGTATCGAGGGAACGAGGATTTCCGAGGCTTCGATCCGAGAACCGGGGACCTTGAACGACGTTTCTACGAGCAGACTACCGGGCAAAATAACGTGGTAAATCATTCGGGAGAATGTATGGGGTGTCCCGTCTAACTCGAGAACTCTTAAATATCTCTCCTATGCTTGATGATACGAAAAAATGTCACAGCCGGACAGATCAAATACGTTTTGGAATTTTCCGTGTCTAGGTCGCGCGAAAGTCATCGTGTCTAGACTGTGGAATTTGATATTAGGTTGTTGCACATGAAATGTCCGATTTTAGAATGCAAATCTTACGAAATGTTTTGATCAAGATATTGCTATTACAGTCTACAGCAGGGATCATCAAAGTGGTCGATATCGACCCCTAGGGGTCGATATAATATAGTTAGGGGTCGATCCGATCTAGGGGGTCAATTAGGGGTCGATGAATACCAATGCTATTCAATTGCAAATTTTACAGCAACGCAGTATATACGATTTTTGTTTGGAATGACATTTGTAATTACAATGCGGCATTTCCCATTTTAACCCCTTGCCTTATGATTTATTTTACGGTTTTAGTAATTAGAATTTCTTTGTAGTTCACAATTTCTTAGAAAAAGGAGAAAATGTAAATCTATTGCATGTCTATATGTTCTCCGATGGCTTTACATTAACAACAACAAAATAGAATTATATTTCGGTTTAAAGGAAATTAATAACATACATCTTTATTAGACTCTGTTCAGAATCTTCATCACGTCTCTCACACGATATTGTAAGCGAAGGGGTTAATTGCATTCCCAAGCTCGTATATGGTTGAATCTGGCTTCAGTCATGTTAATTCTATTTAACAAAGTAGAGAAATAAATTGAATGTGGAATTACGAGGCGATTTAAGACTGAAACTAACAAATTTCGAACCAAACATTGCTAATCTTGCCAAGCGTCATCAAGCACATCCTTCTCATTGATTTATGTAAAAATTTGATTTTGTCAAAGTAAAATAAATCATTTAAAAAAACACATAAGTTTTTTTTTTCTTTTTTAACCTTTTTTATAGAGGGAGTCGATAGGAGAATTAGCAAATTTTTAGGAATTATCATTATATGAAACTTTGAGATATAAAACTAATCCTTAATATCTCATACCCAATTTTAATGTAGATGTCTAATTTTACTTTTGAATAAAGTTTATTTTGACATAAATCAATGCGACTGTCGCGTCTTCCTTATATATGTATGAAAAAAGTAACATATTGACGATTGCATTGTGCGAGTTTTGGTCAAAATGTGGTGATTAATTAACATACTAATCGTTGATGGTAAAAGGAACTGATGGAGATAACCATCTGGGAAATTAAGAACTTGAATGACCAAAAAATTCGACTACCAATGTTTTGCATAGGACATCGGTTAAATTGCATTATTTTTTTGAGCCTTTCGAATTTGTTTTTATGACTTCTTTTCTGGTAAATACGTAAATCCTATACTATAAAGCTCAATTAATGTATAAACTCGAATTTTTTGAAATTGTGACATGCGTCGTTTTTCCTTGCAAGCACAGATATAATGATCAAAGTGGCCCTAAGGCAGAAGCTTCGTGTTCTCCACCAGTACCGCCGCAGTGGAAGACTTTGCGAACGTAATGATTCAATCAAGGAAGATTTGCCGAGGTATCGTAGAAAATACAGGCGACGCGACGTGACGGAAGAAATGAGTCGTCCTCCACCAGTTAGAAGAAACGTGGAATTGCATGGATGCGCCGGCTGTCAGTAAACGTTTAACGACAGCCGATTAATTAGCCGTCCGTTCGATAACGAGAAAAACGATGCGGTCACGCATAATTGTTCCAGTTGCGAAGACGAACGAGTATATTGCTACGTGATTACGTGATAGAGAGATAGTGGGTTAATGTGTCGGGTGCCGGACAGAGAATTTTTTCCGAGAGAGACTCGACGAGATCCTCCGAATGTGCGCAAGGAAAATTACTATATAATTCCGTTCTGGGGTAGGGGAAAATCCCTACTATCCACGCCCGTGAAATCGCGAGAACTCATTGAATGGTGCGCCCCGGACGTAGTAGTTTTCCTCATTAGGTTCAACGACGCAAGAATAGGCGCGACTGTTACGCGACGATGAATAATACATTCCGATCCTCGCCGAAGAACGTCCGTGGACGCAAACTGGAGCGTCTGCTGAGTATTAACAAGACATTACCATCTTCATACAGGGTGTATCGAGAAACTGGGGCGACCTATAACTCGGTTGTTATTGACGATAGAAGAAAATTGTATAGAAAAGTATTGGATGGTTTAACACACTGTACCATCCTCAAATGATGTGGCGTTTTACTTTATTTAAATTCCATTAATGTGTCTGAATTACAAGAAAGATTTAAACGGGTATAAAAATAAGTAAATCGAAATAAAGAGAAGTTTTTATTTTAAACAGTCAAGAAAAGCTTAGATAAATGTTTAATTGGTAATTGGATTTTCCTCTTGACTTTCTTCACATACTTCTTCGTCTTGGAAGTTCTGAATCAAATCTCTTGTTATGGTTTGTCCACAAACTATATTTTTATAGTAGAATAGATCATTCTACATCATTTTTTTTTGCATAAATGCTACTCATTTTCCTCTTTTACACACTCCTGTGTATGCTCCTGAATTAGTTTTATATTTTGCTGTAGGAACTTGAAAGAATAACTAAGTATATATAATAAATTGAATAAAGAATAAATTGAGTATTTCAGAACAATCATGTGACGTGCGTAAGAAATAAAGGAGGATAGGAAAGCTATCGCCGACATGAGACTCCAATGGACCCCGTGAGAAAATTCGATGTGATCTTCTCGACTTTCGGAGAAAATCGGGCGCCTCATCGTGGACGCGCTAAAGTCGTCTCAAAAACAAAGGGAGCAGGAAAACTCTATGCGTTTCAAGGATAAGAAGGGAAAGTCCTTTCCAAGGAACGCATAGACTGGAGGAAATTTCTCCGTGGAGACTGAGCCTCTAGCAATTGCCAATTTGAATGCCCGCATTAGAATTTGGCTGCACACGGTGTGCACTTCCCGAAAAAGGGAAAGTATCCTAGGATGGACATCATTTCCACGCTAACGGAAAATACGCCATAAAATATAAAACCGGTCATTTGACCGTGGTAAGTTTAAGATAAATTAACTGAAAAATTAAATTAATATAAAATTTTCTCTAAATTCTACTTAAATTACTTTCACCTATATAAATTAACTGAAAAATTAAACTTAGTGTCAAACGAAACAGACAACCACTTTTCCACTGCGCGACTCATATGATCTTGTTTGTCTGAGAAAAAAAAGGTGTGAGGATTTCGCCGACGTCTCAGCATTTCAGAATCATTGCCGGCGAGGTTCATACCTATTAGCCGGCAATGATCGACGTCCACCACAAGCTGCTATCCCGTGTGGTTTTTGCAGAGAAGAATCGCGGAACGAATTCCAGGCGATCCGTGAACAGTTCTCGGTCACGGTGCAACCGAGATACGCGGAATACCCCGGGAAAAGCTTACCGCCGCGCCGCGTGTGTTCGCGCTCAAGGTTCTGAAGAAGCCTGTTCGCGCCGAGTTCTGGCAATCTCGTTGCAGATGAGAGATAACCGGCAGCGACCAATCAGAAACGGCCGCTCATTTCAGCCACGTCCAGGAGGGTTCCAATAACGCGGCTTTGATCATTACGGAGTACCAAGAAACGGCGCGATTTCGAACGTGATTTCAATCTGCGTCATGCCACGCGATTCCGCGCGGAAACGCGCCCGACCAGAGGGAACGCTTGCAGGAAAAATTTCGCAGATGTCGAATAATCTCTGGCTGATGCAACCTCTGTCGACGTTTCAGCAATGTCCCGGAATTACAAGAAATAGGGGACAGTGAGAACAGTGGCAACGTAAGTGAGAGAAACGGATTAGGTTGTCCCAAAAGTTTCTTTCGCAATGTGCACATTTCGACGTGCGTTATGAAAAGAAGCACGTCCGATTTGTGTTACGAAGAAGTGCCACATATCAGCTTGCCACGGAGAAGAATAAATACGCTGGCTCACGAAAGTATTCGAACGCACTTCAAATTGGAACAACTTTTTTAAAAATCGACCAAATAATTTGAATTTTTCTTTAGCAACTACAAGCATTGATTTTTAAAACTTTTTTATTTTAGTTTGCAATGAAAATTTAAAATATGCGTTTTATAGAGCTATGTTAGTTATGCACATGCCGAAAATTTCATCGAAATCGGTTGACGCAGAAAACAACGACACGCATCAAAAGATGTAAGAATCTGTGGATTTTAAGCAAAATCTGACCAAAAGTCATGAAAAACTGCGATTTTTATCAGTTTGAACCGTTTGTAGCTCGTGTATACATTAATCGATTTCGATGAAATTTTTAGCATGTCTATTACTAACATAGGTCTAAAAGACGCGTATTTTAAATTTTCATTACGGGCTGGAATAAAAAAGTTTTAAAAAGTGCCATTGTTATTTTTTTATGTAATGCCTACCTATTGCAATTTTTTCAAAATCTTTTTTGCTCGTCATTTAATAAATCAATGCTTCTAATTGCGAAAGAAAATGTCAAGTTGAGTTGTGCAATTTTAAACAAATTATTCCGATTTAAAGGGCGTTCGAATACTTTCGTAAGCCACTGTATATCGCAAATCTCTTAAAAATACTAACACGTTTTGATTATGCCACGAAAATAATTAAGTTTCATTGAAGAAAGTAACGTTTCGAGGTTACCGGCGAAAGCTAATACATTTTGTATAATACAATTTGTAATTATTTAGAAGTTCTCTATAATGTATATTCATACACATTTATGTTGAATACTAAATATGTAAACTAAATATGTAAATAACAAATATTATAAAAATAATTTAAGAGCAAAAGGTAATACTGTTTTTGCCAGCATCGTAATGGCGTATGTAATTTTTTTGTGTTTACACTGTTTTTTTTTTAGAAATGAAGGTGACCTTCAAGTTTTTAAATGGAATGCTATATGTATATGTTTTTATAACATGAAAGTGTGTGTCAAGACAAATTCATTCGTATACGACACAGTGATCTTCAAAGTCATGCAAAGTCAGAAGTGGAAGAATCATTTTGAATATTTTGTACCACTGCGCTTACAAGTATTCTTTATTGATAAGGCTACGGTAAATGTTGTCCAAGATATTAATGCATATGTGTACGTTATTTTGTTTTTCAAATCGTTTACAACTCTGTGCAATGTATCGTAAACGACTTCTTTACGAAATATTACGTTCGAGATATTTAAAATGTTTTTTTCCATTTTTGACCGTATTTGACGTGCTTAAAAACAAATATGTTTTTCATTGTATGAAAAAGGAGACGTGTTTTTTTTAGTAACTCACGTCAATTTAATATTGTTAACTAACACCAGCATATACAAACTTCACGATCATCAGAACTTTTAGGGCAACGTAAAAATTAGTCAAAGAACTGCGATTTCGACAGAGACAGTAGTAAATGTGTCACATTTGTTTTATAAAATTAATTTTATACACTAATTATGTCAATCAATTTTTAAATAACAGCCCATCGACACCGAATTCTCATTATTTTTATGTGAAGTTTTAATGTTTGCATTTTGTAAATACACATCAATACTATGTCTAACATTATCCGCCTTAAGCACAATAAATATATTTCTCGTATCAGGGGTTTAACACTAGAACTACAGAGCACTAAACGCGACTGGCGTATATTGCCTTATAATAACGACAAAATTGCATTTATTCAAATTTCCTATAATTTTTGTTCAAATTTTTACTTCAATAAAGTTTACTAAAAAATTACTCCTGGAAACATTTATAATTTTAATATGTACAAAATAAAAAACTAGAAATCATTTTGACCGGTCCAGTAGTTCTAGTGTTATTACACAAACTATAAAAGCATGACATTCGCGTCCAAACGATTTCGAGCCATTCGTAAAATTCACGTATTTTACGTCATACTATTTACAATATTAAATATTCCAACAAATTATTTGTCAGAATCTTTATGATAATCTCAACCCGTTTCGATTGTATTTCGAAACCCAATCTCAGTTCGATGGTATATGAAATTTTTTAGATTTTTTTAAGGACTATTACTCACTACAAACTAAATCAGACATGAAAGATTTTATAGAATTCCTTTCTCTACAGAAAGAACCACCTGTGAAAGTACCTATGAGATAGAGTAAGAACATGTACAGTCTATAATTTGATTACCTACTGTAGTTTCAATCCAGCTGCTCGCCTTTAAGTGTTAAATTATACATTGTCAACTGCAATAAACACAGCCGCCCTAGAGATTGTAGAGCCCAAAAAATGGATTCCTGAGCTATTATTATTAATCTATATTTTCTCAATTATAAATGTAACTAACAACAAGCGCGGGGCTCGGGACAAGTGCACCGTCTGCCATTGCTAAGGACGATACTAGAGCTCATAGAGCCCAAAAAATTGATGCCTCAACTATTACTATTAATTTATACTTTATCAATTATGAAAGTAAATAACAACAAGCGCGGGGCCCGGGACAAGTGTACCGTCTGCCGTTGCTAAGGGCGATACTGAAATAAACATTATCCATTTCGATCCGTCGCAACATAAAGAACAAGAAGCATCCCCGGCGGAGACTTAGAAGAGTCGCGAGTCGATCAGAATTGTCAACGGTCGGTGTCGGTGTCGGTGTCGGCGCGGCGTTCGACGAAGGAGAAAATCCGATTTTTAAAGTCGGCAGTTCTTTTTCGTTTTTTCTTCTCCCGCCTGAAAAGGTATCGGCCATAAATCACGGGATCTCGCGAATAAAATGGTGGCAACCGGTTCCGCGGGCAGGAATATAAAAAAGCCTCGAGCCGCTGATCCCCTTTGAACCGCGCCTTTACAGGCTAATACAACGGATTAACGATCGGGGAACATCGGTAAATCGTAATCGGCACAATCGCAAGTGACAGATCCTCTCTTCCAGATTCCTCGGGGGCCCCGTGAGAACCGGACTTAAGGAGCACGTGGGAACTAGGAAGGCTAGGTTTGCGACGACGTTGTTGGCAGGCGCCAGCGACGGCGATCGAAGCGCGCTGCTCTCGACCGCTCTCCTCCATCAAACGGGATTCATCTCTGTAAATCATCCCCGACAAACGTATTCGGCTCACGTAACACGATCGCCGTTCGCCTCGCGTTCGGGATAGAAACTTTCGACTGGTTCGCATGCCGGGCTGCATTTTCACCTTGGCTCGTGGCCGTCGTCGCTCGATAACCCGACGAGCACGTACGTTTTCTGTGCATCCCCGAGATAAACGTGCTAGAGAACGCGGAATCACGTCGATCGACCGGGACTACTTCGACCGATCGACGATAGAAAATCGAGCATACGCTAACTAAACGGTTCCTTCGAACTTCGGAACAACAAGAATATCTTTGCTTCTAGATTTCATCATTATCAACACCTTATGCTATAATAATAATAATAATAATAATAATAAATGAAGATTTTGCACAGAATCTACTACTAAATACATGTTCGAATACTTTCGTGAGCCACTGTATATCGTTTTGTCAAACACAAATCCGGTTTTCATGAGTAACTTTATACGTAGACAATTATAGATATTTTACAGTGGTCCAGAAAGCGGTAATTTCTGACTAAAATGAAAAACACTTTATTATTATAATTATGTAACACGGAACATAGGGTGTGAGCGAGACACAGATACGAGACACTAGACCGCGATAGATTAAAAAGTATAAAAAGTAGCACAATGTAACGCTCAATTTTCGATTGTAACACTAAACCTACGGACCACTAAGATTGACTACTACCTGTTGTCTCGTAAAAATTACAAGATTGAGCTTATTTAAAGTTCGTGTGGTTCTTATTTTAGATCAAATAAAAATTGTTATCCAATCATTTCTCATAAATACGACTTCATCATTTCACTAATAGCAAAATAAGAAAATTGAAACCGGTCATTTGACCGGTGCTGACAGATTTAGTGTTAAGAGACAAGGGTTCACTCTTCTATGACAAACGGTGCCAACTATTTAAAAATTTATGAGAAATTGAAATTTTTGTTCAGAGGCAACTCTTTTCACTTAAACACTATTATTAAAGACGTTATTAACATTTTATCCCAATTCATGTTCCTATTACGATCGATATACACATAAAAGCCATTGTAACTAATTTAAACCACATCTGTCGAAGTAATATTTCTCAGAACCATAAATTAAAATTGTAGAATCAAAAGACCATTTGGTGACTGTTGTGATTTTCTGCTGACTTCAAGTATCGGTCACAAGAAAACCAAAGCAAATATTAGAAAATGGAATTTGCCATATTATAATACAATTGATTCTCTATCAAGTAACATCAATTCTTTTCTATTTTACAATATTACTTTTTTGTTCCGTTAATATCCGTTTCGTCCCACTGCGACGGCGGTCGTGTAACAGTTACGGAAACCGTACGCGTCGTGTCGGATCGATGTTGCACAGAGCGAGCACGATATCACGATGGTCGAGGAGGAATCATTGGGCCTCGTTACGACGCCGCCGTTCACCGTTTAGCCGATAATCAGCCAGCTCGCTTCGCAGACAGGAGAGAGAGAAAAACCGAGTTACGTCAAGGATGCGGCGTGGGGGGAGGGTGTGGGGGCAGGGTACAAAAAGATTTCGTCCGGCGACACGTGTTCCTCGGTATGCAGAGAAACGATGGAGAAGAGGACAGGGGGGAGGGTTGAGAGGGACCACAAGAATCGTCGATTCGCTTGGGAATCACCGGATTCGCTAGATCGAAAGGCAAGGTGCGAGTGCCAGAAAATGCCGCGAGCATAGCAATGCGGACGGATCGGCAAAAACGGTGAAAAAACGCAAAAGATCGAGACATCGAGGCGAGAAACGGGGAGGTGGGGCGGGGAGGGGGTTGAATAAGAATATCGCGGATCGAGCGGTCCCGGTTCACACGATCCAATCCGATCCGAGACTTTACTTTCGATACCTCAACCTCTTTCTCTCGGATCTCTCTTCACGGTTTCGATCTGCTGCCAGCTTTTTTTGCGATTTCTCTCCCCTCTTTTCAGTTTGTTCTCTTTTTTTCTCTCTCTCTCTTTGCTCGGAGGAAGGAAGAGAGAGAGAGAGAGAGAGAGAGAGAGAGAGAGAGAGAGAGAGAGACTCGTTACGGAAACACGACCGGGATGAGCGGAGTCCACGAGAAACGGAAGACCGGTACCCCTTTTTTCAGACGCCGTGCCGCGCAGAGATCAGTAAACTACCGGCGAGCAGCAGGCGAATAAAAAAGTTACGCTCGAGCGGCGTGTAAACGAGCATAACCGGAGAAAACGAGCGAGCACGGGATACCACCTCTGGCAGAACGGATACCGGAGAGGGGTCAGCTCCTGTCGATAAGTGCCGGTGAAAAGATCGGAAACTCTCTTGTTAGCTTCGCTAGATTATACGGTGCACCAGCGACCGGCATAGTAAGGCCGGTGCAACGTCTCGAGAGACTTCATCGTTTTGATAGAGCGGAGATTAGATGGAATAAATTATCCCGCTTATGCTTCGATCAGAGGAAGTTACTATTTTGTAAATACTAGTAATAGTCATCGCTGTATACACTTCTTCACTAATCAGAAACGAGGCTATCTTTTTTAACAAATGCTTTATCGCTGTTTTGTGCGACTGAATACTTGAATGTTTCTAAACTAGTTTCCTGTATCCTCTAGATTTAGAGTAGATTCACTGAAATATTTACATGCGATACTGTTTTTAAATAATTTTAAACCTAGTTCTTCGAAGCATGCATCGATCTTTTTATTACATGTAATATCGTATTCGATGAAGAGTTTGCAACGTACGGACAAAATAGACCCAACCTAACGCACGTCTAGGATTAGTACAAATCGTTGTAATCCTTAACTTTAGAGATTGTTCCTCTAACATTTACAGTCAGGGGTAAAATTAAAAGGACACCCTTTATAAGCTAATAAGTTTTTTGAAATTGTTACATGGGGTAACTTTGTGCATATCTATGTATAATTTACTTAGATCTAGAGATGACATATTTTAAATTTTCATTATCGACACAGATAAAAATGTTAGAAATCATGATCTTTACTTTTTTCATCGCAATTTTGACCATTGGTAATTTTTAATTAATTTCTTTATACATTACCTAGTAAAGTAATCCTTCTAAAATCACGAATAAACTCAAGTCGTTAGTTCCAATTTTAAAAAAGTTTCTAAAGAGTGTCTACTTAATAATTTTGCCACCGACTGTACATACATACATAGACATCACTTACAAAGGAAATACGCGTGAAATATTTGTTAAATAATTATCTCTCGTGTAAATATTAGAAAAATCAACGTGTAAAACGTGGTGCGAACAAAATTGACATAAAAAGAAAAATTTCTATATAGCAAACTACACTATTTTTAATTTATTGAAATTACTAAAGAAATAACAAAATTTCGTTTCTTGCAAATGACGCAAGAAATTTTTATAGTGCATATAGATCCACAATCCAGCAATTTAAACTAGAGATCGAAAGTGTTACAGAATTTGTTGATAGAAGCTCACATAAGTTCCAACGAGGTGAGATAAATAAACGTTGCTGAAAATAAAAGTTGCCACAGAACGTGTGCAATATTTCGTACCTCAATGTTAAAAGAGTAAACTCTCGTTTGTATCTTTCTCGTAAAACCATTTTTAATAAATTCTAAAATAACTTGTTTCCATGCATCTTTTATTAGAGGTCATAAAATATTTGATCTACAAGAACACTTTTCAAACAAATTCCTAAGAGTAACATTTCTATCTATGAAAATTCCTCGGAAACAAATATTTTCTTCGATGGCACGTATAGATTCGAACAGAATTATTTTAAACAACGAGAGATAACTGTTTATCAAATAAACTTTATTTCGATCTTTGTATTAAAACCTTTTTAATATACAGTGAATTCAAAAAGTATTTATACACTACAATTCCGATTCTTGAAAAATTGTCATAATTTCGTAAAAACAAGTAGTACTCTCCTTTAAGATATTTTGATATGATGTAACAGGTGAGAAACTGAAGACCCATTTTTCCTCAAAAATGTTGCAAATTTAAACGTCTCCAAAGCTTTCATAAATTTCTATCGTAAATGGAACTGTCATATATTTGAACATTGGAGCCTTCTCTTTACAACGGGTCTTAAAAATTGATGTACAATTTTTTTCTCACTGTATTATGGCACAAAAATGAGGAGCAAGTCATTCGTGTGAAATCGTCATGCTGTAACTCAGGGATGGGCATTTTTGTCTCAATTGAGACAAAAC
Source organism: Sphecodes monilicornis (assembly GCA_913789915.3). NCBI lineage: Eukaryota > Metazoa > Arthropoda > Insecta > Hymenoptera > Halictidae > Sphecodes > Sphecodes monilicornis. The sequence continues at coordinate 12,383,274 of OU565285.1, read as the reverse complement.
TGTCCCCACCATAGCACCCACTGCCCCCCACCACCATCCGCCGTTACCATAGAGGAAGGAAGTGCTTTTCCCGTCGCGAACAGTGCGCAGGCCTCGGGCATGAAAGAGAGGTTGGTGGGAGAAGCAGGCGTTTGAGGGGCCCCTACCGTGCCCATCCCTGGTGTAACTTATACTACTATAAAGATGGCGGCACACCTCTCATTCAAAGTCCGATAAAACTACTAAAAAAGATCGAACATCAATTGTTAAGGTATTTTTGTAAAGAGGAAGCTTCAACCTTTAGATCCATGGTAATTCCAGTTACGAAACAAGTTTCTCAAAGTTTTCACAGACGTTTGAATGTTCAGCATTTTCGAGAAAAAACGCAACTTATTCCTCCCCCGCTACATCATGAAGAAAAATCTTAGTACGGGAAACTTATTGCCGTACGATTATCTTTTACAAAATTAATACAGTTTAAATAAAGGCAGATTGTCGAGAATCGGGCATCTAGCGTTCAAATACTTCCTGGATCTACTGTACTGGACCCCGTCTGATTTCGAAGAAAATCGTTACTATTCAGTGCAAAATGTGAAGAACCATGAGAAAACCGCGAAAACTACTGGAGCGATGGTCGAAGCTCGGCGTACATAATCAAACGTTTTGCTATCGATCTTCCGGTGCGGAGAGCTCGAGTCTTCCAGGAACTTGAAAGAAGTTAATCCTTTGCAGGTGGCAGCTCGCAGTTTCAGTTACCGACAACCGATACGCGAAACGTTTAGCCCTTTGTTTCCCGATGGAATTGCTGCGGGTCTGCGGCGGCGGTGGTGGCTGATCCGTTTCCCGTTCGATTCAGAAGCACCGGCGAAATTCGATCGGGGGTCCATGCAGCACCACGCGAACCGTGATTTATCGCTAGTCATGTTCCGTTGTGCCAACAATGTTTTGGCTGTCACGTCGGGAGCGCACCGCGTGCCACCGCGCGTAATAAAGCAAAACGATGCTGCATTAAACCGGATTACAACGTTACGGGACCCGAGGGGAGTTTGCGGACCGTCCATAATTCACTCTATGCTGTTACACAGGTCGAATCCTCTGTACCTGATCCCCTTGTTAAGTCATCGAACCGCCTGAACACACCGTGGCATTTTGTAATCGAGGACGAACGCGACACTATAGTCCGCCCAACGAGACGAGAGAGTAGACATAAACGGCGGGACAGGGCTGGCTCACAGAGTCGAGACCCCTACCAATTATAAAATAAGAATTTCTTATGGTTTCTTATGGTTAAATAGCAAACCAACCGTCTTAAAATCTTAAACAAAAATTTAAGACATTTGATCCGATTTTTAAAAAATGTTGGATTCCGTGTTGAAACAATCGAACACAGTTTAGTGTAAGACTTGTGGTTCATTACGCGATCCCTTCTTCGTATGGAAACTATTACTAAACTCATCCAATACCATACAATATTTATTTGAACAATTTTTACGTGTCTTCAATAGTCACCGAGAAATCACGCTTGAAACTAATAACATGACTATACCCTCTATTATAAAAATTGATTCTCCAATAACGCAGGCAGGTAATTTTTTGAAATACTGAAAAATAGGAGTACCAACTACAAACCTGAACAAGAATTCTGCAGGACGTTGTAGGATCCACAACATTTGCTCTACATCATGGATGGGCATTTTTGTCTCAATTGAGACAAAACCGTCCCCACCATAACGTCCACTGCCCCCCACCAGCATCCGCCGTTACCATAGAGCAGAGTTGGGAAATTTTGTCTCAATTGAGGCAAAACCGTCCCCACCGCGCTAACTGTTCCCTTCCAGCAAGCACCGTACGATGGGGCAACGGAGACACGAGATATCAGTGAACGCGACGAACGTGCGCGCTGTATGAAAAAGAAGTTGATGGGGGAAGCAAGCGTTTCAGGGACCCCATCCGTGCCCAGGCAGTGTTGCGATGCGGTGCATCCTTCCTCGCGCATGCGCGGCCAAAATAGTTACGCATCTATATCATGATGACGAGGTAGTGGAGCCCTAAGACAGTTATATTGGCGGGAAAGTATCGAAACAATCTATTCCGGACAAAAAGACTTCAGGACGTGTCCTACGAGTTACAAAATGTACACAAATACACATGTTATACATTCATTTTTCAGAATCAAATCATACCAATTTTTTAAAATTCTGCTGGGTTCTCAAGGTACCCCATTTTATCAAGAATCTTACTTTACTGAGGCTGAAATCGCCGCGCATGCGCGAGAAAGGATGCACCGATCCCAACACTGTGCCCAGGCCTGCCATCAGTGATGGGAACTCCGTGGGCGCTGTGCGAAAATCACTGATATACATGGATACATTATTCGGATTCTGGAAATGTCCCGAATTGAACAGTAGATTTGGATGCCAGCGCCGCTATCGTTCGACCGCTATACTGTACCCCTCGTACTCCTCTTCACCCGTGATCCTCAATACTTTGCCATGTGTTTGCGTTCCTCTAGATGGTGCTGCTTCCAATCGAGTTGATTGGACGGATTGGACGTCATTGACACGCTACGAAATAAAAAGTGTCGATGACGTCCAATCAACTCGATTGAAAGCAGCACCATCTAGAGAAACGCAAACACATGGCGAAGTATTGAGGATCACGGGTGAAGAGGAGTACGAGGGGTACAGTACACCGGTCGAACGATAGCGGCGCTGGCATCCAAATCTACTGTTCAATTCGGGACAAAAAGCTGTGTAGCTGGCTTATGGCAATACCGTGTCCATAGTATATATACACTGTGTCCCACATAAATGGGAACACCTAAATATCTGTCGTATTTACAGTCCTATCAGTAAACTTCAGAGGACAAAGTGACACTATTACAGGGGGCAAATATAATGGTAAAGAAACAAATTTTTTATGTCGTGTTTTTTAATGAAATTTCAAGGTCACCGGTTTTTTTTAAATGGAATAGTATATTTTTTTACGATAGCATGATAGACAGTAAAAAACTGAATTTACTGGATACCACCTTTTTGACCTTGAAATGACCTTGAGCAAGAATAATCATGTTGGAGCGAATAAAATGTGGAAGTTTAAAACTTACGTGTTTCAGCAAAGATTACGCGTTGTTTACGGCGGGTTGACCTTTACATATCATAATAAATGTTCGAAATGTTGACCATCCTCATTTATGCAATATTGCAATCTTACATTAAATGATCTGTAGGCATTGTCGATTTCTTGAGACGTAATTGAAGCACATGCTGCAGTAATTATTACGATTTTTAGAACTTACACTACCGGTATTTTTAAATTGTTTTACCACAACGGAAAATGCGAGTAACGAAGGACAAATATGATTCACAAATTTTTCACGATACAAATGCTTGCCTCAAAGATTGGTGGCTTTCGCCATAAGTGAAAACCATATCGATTCGTTCCTGTACAGTATAACGCATTGTTATCACTTTCACGTTTCGAATTCGAATAATGCAGAAGGAACAACATACTTATTCTAACCGATTAATCTTCTGTTAACGATCTCAATGATACATACTCTAACATAAACATACGCTGTTTACTATGAAAAATATTTCAAACATTTATTGTGGTTTGTTATCCGCTCCAACATGATTATTCTTGCACAAGGTCATTTCAAGGTCAAAAAGGTGGTATCCACTAAATTCAGTTTTTTATTGTCTATCATTCTATCGTAAAAAAAATATACTATTCCATTTAAAAAAACATCGCTGGCCTTGAAATTTCATTAAAAAACACGACATAAAAAATTTTTTCTTCACCATTATATTTGCCTCCTGCAATAGTGCCACTTTGTCCTCTGAAGTTTACTGATAGGACTGTAAATACGACAGATATTTATCACACAAACATACCTCTATGCTTTCCGTGAAGAGTAGAGGTCCGCTTGTGTGTAGCGCGTGCGCGGTAGAAGCAAAGTAGGGGAAGTTGGTACGTCAAAGTGGTGGTAGTAGTTTCGCCCAGCGCCCACGGAGTTCCTATCACTGCCTGCCATAGAGGAAGGAGTGCTTCGCCCGTCGCGAACAGTGCGCAGGCCTCGCGCATGAAAGAAAGGTTGGTGGGAGAAGCAGGCGTTTGAGGGGCTCCACCCGTGCACATGCTAGCTCTACATCTCCATGATGTACCAAGTGTTACGTCTTCTTTTCCATAATACATTTTACGAGATTACAACGTAACTATGAACTTTTTTGAATATTATTACTTATACGTTCGTGCAGTGGAAAATAAAAATCAGTAGCGAGCGAGCAAAACTCAGTTTGTAGTTATATTATCGAAAATGTCTTAAAATCGTACAGGTTTAAAGTGCCTATGGCCTGTAAAGGTTTTAATCCGACACTGGGTAAAGGGCACTTTTTCGGGTATAATGTGCGCATCTCTGTCGTAGGTATCGAAACATTGCTGCAGCACCGAGGCACTACCGTAACCAGCAAAGGCGTCGCGATGCAATTAGAGAAGACAAGGATCACGAGGCATTGTATGCAGGCTCGCCTGTAATCGGGTGGCGGCAAGCCCGCGTTAATTTCGCCTAACTGCCGGGAGAGATTGGCCGTCGACGAGAGAGTTAGTCGGGCGTGTGTCGCGCGCGGCCCGGAGAAATTGCGGCCTCGTATTCAACGCGGTGCCGGGAAACGACCCCGACCGTTCACGGACGCTCGTAACTGCCATGGTATGTACATTGTAACCAAATGGAACAATGCAAAACCCGTGGGCTTCGAATCCCGTCTGGCTTATTGATGTCCGCTGATTATGTAGGCGACGACGCGACTTTCTTCGACGCCGCCGCTCCGTACACGGAGAAATTGCGCGCCACGTACGCGGTGTAATCTCCGGGACCGTGAGCCGTGTGATTTTCATCTGGAAAAACTACGTTCCGTGAGCTGCCACCCAATGTCAAGGAAAATATCGCTGTCTCCTAGGATACGGATCGAAGGATCGGGCGAACGTGCTCGAATTCTATAAAGAATCCCCGGTAAAAACACGCCGGTGGCCAATGTCACGCGTACGTGACTTCGTTGGATTGATCATGGCTGGCCATTGACACTTATACGTGATTTTATACGCACGCTGCACAGGGGTGTGGAAGACGATCGACTAAAATTATAATCCACTTTATAGTCGTCGTATTTCCACCTCTATCGGGCCGATAAGCGATCTCCAGCGATCTCCAGCGATCTCCGGTCCAAAACGTTGCGCTTAACGCGACAGACATCATTCCTCTAGATTCCTTTATCTTTTGCTGCTAGCGTCGAGCCGAGCGACCAAACTAATCGGCACCATCGTGTTGGTGAGAGAATACTAATTCAATGAAAAGACTTCTTGTTTTTAATTATTTTTTCATATTTTAAAATGACACCAAACACGACATAATTTGGATTATATTTACTTGACGCATAGTTAATTGACGATAATAAGGTTTCAAAGTACAAATGTATTATGTCATATTTGGTCTCGCTTTAATCAGAAAAATGTCACAAATATGTTCGAAACAGTTTCATAAGGAAAGAATGAAAAATAAGAAAAGTTTTACAATTTATTGTTTCAGCGATCGATGCTTTCGATGTTTGACGACTACTCGACTTCTAGTCTCTTTATTTTTCATGCGTTATATTCGTTGCATCCGAAACTTATTATCGCCAATCAAACATGTAAATATGATCCAAATGACATTGTGTTTAGTATCATTTTAATCAGAAAAGTATCATGAATGTTTCTTGTTAAAAGTTTCATGGAAAAGTAATTAAAAATAAAAGATTTTGGTCATTGCATTAGTATTGGCCCTATGTATACACTTAGACCCATGTCGTGTTACTCGTTCAAGACCCATCGAGGGGTATACCCCACAGTAGGGGGGATAATTTTAGTGCGCTTATCCTACACGGTCTTATAGCACTCATCGCGACAACACTGTACTGTCTCACAGCGCCGGATCGAAACCTATAGAGACCCTAAGCATTTGAGTTTGAGACCCCCTTATGCAGGCTCGCTTCACCGCAATGTATGGTAGACCTATACGATTTCTAACGTATTTTCGATCATTTTACTAAAAAGCGTTCTTAACAGAAGTTAGCGTTTTGCTCGCTCGCTACAGATTATCATCTTTCCACTCGCACATACATGCACGTAAACATTTAATAATATTATTGCTATGTAAAAGATGTAAAATTCAGAAAATTTCTATAGTGCTCTCTTTCTCCTGATGTCCTAAGCACGTATTTGCTTTTCTTATTGCTTTATCCAGCACTCCTGTCTTATCTATCCTTTAGATATTAAACCGTCTCATAAGTAATGTCATATTTTTATCCATCTTCTTCATGCGAAAATTAATGTTTTTCGAAAATGGCATCAAAAAGTTAGTTGAAAGATGTCAACGGTTATAGAAAATAATGGACAATACTTCGAGGATTAAAAATAGACATAACTACATCACCTTTATTCCGTGGAATAAAAATTCGTAACACGTCGAATATAAAAATTACTTAGGTACCATGCATCGCTATGATGGGGTTCTAGCGTTTCTATCATACTTTTAGACGAAAATTTTGGAGTTCAAGCGCGCTACGTCGGCGAACAGTTCTTTCCGGAGGTTGAACTACCGCCGCCCACGGCACACCTGTGTATCACAAAATTACAACTGGTAGTGATCTTGCAATGGCCACGATGGTTACTCGGAGCACACCTACATGCGTCGCTGTCTCCTTTTTTGTCAATCGGATGTCCGATTTCTCCTGGAGAAAAGTCGTCACGACAAACCGACGGGAAAGTCCGTAGTCCAAACGCGGCGCGGACTCTCGTCGCCAGACGGAATGAAAATACATACATTCATATGTACAAGCACACGCATGCGGGAAGTAAACAGCGTCGTTTCGATCATTCGCGCTTGGTCATAAAGTCAACATTCCGCTTCGACGAAATCGATCGGAAAATGGAAAACAGCGGACCTACGGGGAACGACGCGCAGGAACCGGTTCCGATGTTGCCTTCGAAAATATACAGTGAGCCACGAAAGTATTCGAATGCCCTTTAAATCGGAATAATTTATTTAAAATTGCACCAAACGACGTGACGTTTTGACTTACTAAATGGCGTGCAATATTAAAAATATTAATAACAATCGCAGATACCAATAATTTAAGGAAACTGATTACTAAGTATTTATTGGAAGCTTCTGCATCCTTTGATTACCAAAAATATCATATCAACCTCAATCTAAACAATAGTAATTTAGTGAAATCACAATCTAAATCATGTCACAGTAATTCAATAAAACATTTTGTATATTGGATAAAAGTCAAAGTGGATTATTATCATTTATTAGTCTTACACGTAGTAAACGTAAAGTTGTACAACTTGTCGTGGTTTGTTGCTCAAATGTTGCTACAATATTGTGGTATTTTCGATTAGCACGAAATCAAAGCGAGATCTCTGTACTCGCCAAATTGTTGGAATGATTACTTCGCGGATTATTTATGCTCAGAAGGAGAAGACGAAGTATGACCAGTGTCGCGAGAAACAACTAAAACTGGTTGTTTTTCTTCTCCTCCTTTTCCCCTTCCACTATCCCATTCCACTACCGTGAGCACACTCCAACGTCCCCCACTAAGACCGTAGACTGGTCACGTGACGTGCCGCGCAACGTGTCACATATTACTCTGGTCCTCAGAGAGTTGATAAACTGTATTCCCATCGATTTAACCGATTTGGCGACACTGAGTATGACAGCTATTCTGTGAATTAAAAGACTTCCATTTCGTTATGAAGCAACTAATATTATAATTAGAAACATAATTAGTCGAATAAATACGTACTAATCAGTTTCCTTAAACCATTGTCTTTTGCGGTTGTTAATGAATATTTTCGACAATTTCTGTTATGTACGGTATAAATATAGACTTTTAGTTACAAAATGGTGTTTGAATTCATACATTACATGCATTCGTTTCAAAAAGCTTTGATCATTTAAAGTCGGCGAATCACAATACTTTGACCGGCAAATGCTCCGGTTTGATGGCATTTTTCATAACTTTCGCATAATAACTTGAATCCTGAAAAAATCATGCTTTTACAATTCCTTAGGACCCATAGAAAGACACCCTAACGATATCTTAGGTACAGGAGCTACCCAGATTTTGTCCGATTTCTACCATCCTCTTTTTGCTGTTAGATAAGGGAACATGGAAAGGGGAATAAGAAATAGTAATGAAAAATGGAGAAACGTAAGCAGGGAAAAAAATGCTGAACGCAAAGTGGTGCGCGAGAGCGGATCCCGTAAACGTTCTCGCACACCGCTATATGCGGTCGATGCATGCCGCACATACGTAACGAGGAATCTCGTTTCGTTGCGTCTGGTGACCTTGGAAGCATGCGCTCTAAAGGAGCAAAACCGGCAAATAAACGCCTTCGTAATTTTAGATTCATGAGGCCCGAACGAGTTGTCCGCCGCCCTGCTCTCTGTCTCCGTCCAACCCTTTGTTTCGCGCACTCTTGCCCTTATGCGAGCAGAGTGCACCTTGCATGACTCATAAGTAGACTGCGGTTCTTTATGCGAAACAAAAATTTTCTGTGTTAACTGCAACAAACGCGGGTGACTTTGGAGTGTATTTCTTCTTTTTTAATTATTTCAATAGATCGAAAATAATGTATCGATACTCTTCAATTCTTTTAATCATTTTTCCTGTTCCGAACTGCGGCTACTCATTTTTATCATAAATGCATAAAATCCGCTGTCTAACTCTCTCCTATATCGTACAACTTTCGTCGTTCGAAACATTTTTTCGTAGCAGTTATAATTTTTGAGTAATGGAAATTTGTCCAGAAAACGGGCTTTTCACAACGCGCTGTGGCGACGTCGACACAGTTGCGATCGCCGAAACTGATCAGCAATGCGGAATGCGTTAAGCGTAAACCACACCTACGAGAAGTAATGCGACCGGACAGCCTATTTTGTGTATCCTGCCGTGCCTTGTCCGGTCCGTATGATCCAATCATTAATCAGATAGTATTATATCCGGAACCGAGCGAACGGTTATAAATCTGCGAATGAAATCTCGACTTCATCGGCGCCGGTTGTAAGACTCCATTTAACCCTTCGCGATTCGAAACCCTCTAGCTCTTTCATTTCAGAAATTGCATCGACATCGACTCAATGATGCGATTCAAATACATTTTATGCAAATGTGCAATTGTACAGCGTTAACTTTCGAAGTTGGAGCCAAAAATAAATTCCATTACCTTAATAGGAACTTCGCTATATTAGGAGATCAATAAAGAACTGTTTCAATTGTTCGTTTGGATATTGAACATCATTTTATTTATGTATAATTACGTGCATGTAAGAAGTAACTTGCAGATTCTACGTATTTATAATATACGACGAAACTCCATTTAGAGTAAAAATATATTTCAATTGCTCATTTGGATGCTGACCATCGTTGTAATTTTAATTCATAGTTGCCTGTAAGAACTACATAAATGCATGTAGTCTGCAATCTAGTTATTATAAAACACATATTTCGAAACAGTGTCGCCAGAAACATCCAAAACTGGGTGGATTTCCCTCTCCACCTTTTCCCCTTCCATTATTCCATTCCACTACCACGAGCACACTCCAACGTCCCCCACTAAGACCGTAGACTGGTCACGTGACGTGCCGCGTAACGTGTTACATATTACTCTGGTCATCAGAGAGGTGGTAAACTGTATTCCCCTCGATTTAACAGATCTGGCGACACTAATTTCGAAATAATATTTCTCAGAACCAAGGATTGAAGTTGTAGTATCCAGACCTTTTTTGGTGACAGTTGTTATTTTCTGCCGACTTTAGGCATCGATCACAAGAAAACGAAAGCAAATATTCGAAAATGGAGTTTACCATATTAGAATGGAATTAAATCTCTACCAAGTAACATCAACTTTGTTCTATTTTACAATATCTATTACGAAGGTCGATTTTTGATCGCCTTCAAAGTCGTTTCGTCCCACTGTGCAGCGTCGTGCAATTTGATCTAAGAATTAGACAATGTATCGAGTAAAGTATCAACTGAAGCAATGATAAATTGAATTGTCTGCTTCGGGGTGGAACCGGAAGAGGTTCGACTAAGACGATCCATGACAATACGAGCACTGTCATCGTTATCGTCGAATTAAAATTACACACTCGGTGTTTTAGCGTACGGTCGGCATTGTTGTCGAGAATCTAAGTCCCTCAGAGCATCATTATTGCCAACTGCCGGGAGAGTACCGAATTCCTGCTCGGACCATTAATCGTCTGTGCATTGTGGCTGCCCCCAGGTGATGCATCGCGCATGCTTCGACTTTCCTCGTGCTCCCGTCGATTACTCACTGCGTCAAGAAACTAATACCAATAAGAAACCGTTGAAACACCTGAGACACTGTATTACGACATTCCTCGGGCAATTGTCTCGCTCTCTTGGCACACGCCGTGAAATTATTGGATAACGGCGCGATTACCCCGAGCTAATCCGGTTCGTGTGTTTTATTAGTCACACAGAGAAAGGGAGGGGCGGACACAGTCAATGAGCTCTTCCTGCTAAATCGTAATCCGATGTGCGACAAGCCGATGTACACCAGATAACGAAGATTATCGACAGACCAATCTGGGTATTTCTGTTCGAGCTCAAGATCGTCTGAAGGTCGTATACATTTATCACTGAACTCGTTGACAGTTGACGTAGTCGAGTCAGGTGAGACACCTGGTATATCATGTCACTGAAATGCAACTCTCCGAGGTACTGATGAAACGGAAGAAAATTTTCTATCAGCGGCTTTTCCCTTAGTTTCATTTTCCAATGATTTATTACATAAAGTATGGGACTTGATGAATCGCAGTCCACGAGTGAAATTTTCAAAATTGACAGCGGAGAAAATGTAGAAATTTACTTCGGTGTGTATACTCACAGAGTTTGGGAAACATTGTTTGCATCTATTTACAAAGATTTATTACTTTATTTGTTATTTACACCGTTAGTTAATCTTGGTAAGTGTTGAGTAATAATTTAATGATAACTTGTTTTACATATGTGAAAACTATTACTTGTTACTCTATATTGTTATTTTAATTCATCGAGTACTCGAATAAGTTATTTGGCAAAAAATCTTGTTTTGTGTTCAGTACAGCGAAATCATACAATTAAAATGTATTATTCCAACAATTCTATAGATGATATAAAAAGTATCATTATTTAATGACATAAATCGCAGTGAAAAAATATATATTCCAACTAAGAACTTAATTATCCAATTCGGCTTTCGGATTAGAAAAAAAGCGGCAGTGTCAAAATGAAAATACAGAAAAATGAATCGATATGATTCATTATCATGCATCATGGTATTCTCAAAAAAAATTGGTCAAAAGTGATTCTGTGTTAACTGAACAAGGATTAACGCTAAACGTACGATGTCGCTAAGAAAAGGTGTAAATAATTCACGGTAAAAATTTCCCAAGCTTTTCACTTTTTACGACTAAATCATTCATTACTTAAATTGTTATAGTTTTATATTTAATAAATGCAACGTCAACTACTAACTAACGTATGGTCAATTACTAGTTTTCTCATTTTTAACGCTGGTCCACTTCCGACTAGATTTTTTGAATTTTTAAAAATGTCTATAAAATTTGAATAATATAACTATTTAAAAAAAAAAACTATTCAGTCCACTAGTCAACTACTGGTGCTTTTACCTTATACAGTCTCATCATAAATGCATAAAATCCGCAGTCCGTTGATAACAAAAAGCGAAGCGGACGAAAGTAGTTCGATGCTTTGCGCGGTCCGATTCAGCTCGTTGAACGCGATCGCCGGAACTTCGAAAAGCGAAAATGAAAGAGGGAAGAATAGGGAGACAGAGAGACAGAGAGAGAAAGAGAGAGAGATAGACCAATAAAACGAGCGTCGAAAAAAATGCGGGAGTTCGCACGCAGGAGGATCGGACGCAGAAAGGGGCGAAGAACGGGGAGGAGACGCGGAGGTGGTGGTAAGTCGTTTTGTGTCTGCAGCCTGTCTAAATATACGCGGTCCTCTCCTCGGCGATGCAGCCTTTCCACGCAGGAACGCGAGCGAGAGAACGATAGGCAGAACCGTCTAACAGCTATCTTGACTTTAGAGAAATCTCTGGTGCGCCGCGGAAAATCGAGACGATACGGAACACGATTTACTAGCGCGGCCTACCATGCTGCCAAGCCGCCGCAACATCCCCTAAAGAACCGACCGCTCGATTCTTCCGATTGGTCCAAATGTCGGACTACAAATCTTTTATTCTACAATCATCTCTTTTGCTGCGCCATGCTGATAATAAAATATTATCTCTGTAAAGAAAACGCGTTGGCCACGAATCGATACAGATACTCGAAACGCGTCATTGGAGATTGATACGAGCTTATAGAGTGTGTAGGATGCACGATTGAAGATTTCTGTCTCTAAACTTTGTGATGAATTTTATTACTGTGTAATTCGTAATATTAACCCCTTCGCTGACAATATCGTGTGAGAGACGTGATGAAGATTCTGAACAGAGTCTAATAGAGATGTATGTTACTAATTTCCTTTAAACCGAAATATAATTCTATTTTGTTGTTGTTAATGTACAGACATTGGAGAACATATAGACATGCAATAGATATGTATTTTCTCCTTTTTCTAAGAAATTATGAACTATAAAGAAATTCTAATTACTAAAATCGTAAAATAAATCGTAAGGCAAGGGGTTAAAGATAACACGGTTTATAATAGGGAAGAAGGTAGGAATATGGACCACTTATTTCTTTCTTTCTTTTGTTTCTTTCTATTCCCAACATATTGTTGCACTTATTATAAATATAAGCACCTAATCTATATTTTTATATTCTTCATTGCCGAGAACTTTACTTTTATTGGTGTACAGTCTTTCTACGTAAGTAGCGATTAATTGAGCACGTATATACAGGGTGGAAATTATAAAGCGTGACAGACGAATGTCTCCAAAAATATTGATTATACGAAAAACTGTTTCAGATGAAATTTGTTGAGTACCGAGTGGAACATCATGTGGTGGGACTTTTATTTTTCCGAGTAGACACTCCAAGGTGAGGTCAACTTTCTTTTTTTAAATGGAGTAATATGTTTTTTTATCCACCATCCAATAGTGTGTTTTAAGATGACTTCAATTACCTATGACTCAAGATCGTTCAAGGCCAAACTTGCAGGGAAATTCAGAAAAGATGTGATCGTTTTATTTGTACTTCAGTTTAGTGTGTGTTCAAAATGATTACCTCTTACTTCAATACACTTAACAATTCTTTGTTTAAACGATTCTCTAGCTTTGCTCAACATTTCAACATTTATCTTAGCACAAGCTTCGCATATTCTGACTTTCTTGTCTTCACGCGTCGTAGGCTTAATGAACATTACGCAGTTTTTAAGCACAGAACTTGAACAGAGAAAACGTTGTTCTAGTCTTTTAAATGCCATATGCGACTTTGATGAAAGGGTTAATATTCTTCAGAGGCAATAAAAACTAATTACTTTTAGCGTCAAGTAGTTCTAGTGTTCAGTGTTATCTTAAAAGGTTAAGTTAACCATGTTTAAAAATGAAACAACATCTAAGATTTTATTACGTAGTGAGTGCATCATATAAACCTTTAAAACGTATTAAATATAAATCTACTTTTAAGCTATTCAGAACAATTTTTTAATTAAATTTTATGAATATCCTTATTGTACAAAAAAGCGTGCAAAGGTTACCATTTGAATCAAGCATTTCAAAAAGAATCTTAATATGCTTGATAGCGAAGAAAAATCAATTTTTATTACAATGTATTAAGTAAACCAAACATTGTTAGAATCTACAAGGTATAGGGTGGCTAGGAAAGTATTGCTACAGTAAATCTTTTTTATTCTCAAGTTATTTTTAAGTAAGTTATTTTGTGTTATGGATACCGGTGTGGCGATCAACTTATTAATTCTGAATTAAAACCTACAGAACGATAGGATAAAATCACACGAAGCAGTAACTGTTATATAATCCATGATATAAAACAATAACTGACAAACTGAAGAATCATACGTATTGTATTAATAGTTTCAATAACGCAAGGGGAATACAAATAAAATGTGAAAGAACAGAATTTCGAGATCCGATTGGGCCTTGCGAAAATGTTAGGTCACGCGAGGCAAACTGAAAAACCTTGTCGATCCGCCGCCCCGGTTTTAAATAGATCTCGCGATCCAAGTAAAAATCCCCGTCCGCGTCCATGGTCGGCGGATAAGTGGTATCGCTAATCTTCGAATATTGCAATAACGAAACCTTTACCCTAGACAATAAATATCTTGCGTCACGAAATTCCCGGCGTTCAAACTTCAACTTGAGTTATTTCGGGCCGTTTGAAAAGCACGCTGCTGACCGCCCTCCGCCCGCCATGGCGGTTGTTGCCGCAGAGATTCGCGCCGAGTCTAGTGACTCCGTTGTTTCCTTTATTTTTATAGTTCCTCTCAAAGCGCGTTCACGTGCCGAGTGCCGTAAGTAAAGAGACCTATTCATAAATCGAGAGGCACGTCCCAGCATAACACACGTGACTCCGCTCGCATGATCCTTTGAGGTGTGCTGCTGCTGCTGCTGCTGCCTGATGCTTGCTTCTGCTGCTGCTACTGACTCGCGCATTCCTCCCTATATAAATTCTTCGGCTCGAGCCAAGCGAATATAGATGTCTGTATATTTGTCACACGATTAACCGTACCCAAAGCGATGCAGAGTACCGTGATTAACATCTCCCACCACCGTCAGCCGATACGCGGTTACGAACGAATCCGCGGAAACCGTGCGATACAGCGCACAGGGTGCTGCTGAATAACATGAACAAGCAGGTTGGGGATGATTCTACATGTAAAAAAATCGAAAAAAGAAATAACATTTTTTCGTTTGACATCTTGTTTCCAGGAAAATCAAGATTTATAAGGTGCCTTTTTTTATCTTTTCATGTAATTCCTGCCAATTAAAATTTTTCAAAGCATCTAATTGCTAAAAATAGTCGAGCCGTTCGGTCCCGTTTGAAAAATATTATTCTGATTTAACCCTTAGCACTCGAGTGGTGACTCTGAGCCACCACTAAAAATTGCTATACCATTATTCAAAATATTGTTTACATTATTAAATTGATATTCAATAAATTAGTTACCAAACATTTAAGTATTCTGTGAGGTATTGTATCAGGTTTCATTTCTTCAAAATGATAAAAATCATATAGAATGGAGATATTCTTGATTGAGAAAAAAGTTTGGTTATGGAGTTAAAGTACTTCCGAGGGCAAAGGGTTAAAGGGCGTTTGAATACTTTTGTGGGCTACTGTGCATATTTAGTAGAGACTATTCAAAATCTTCATCACGAGTCTGACTCGATGTTACAGCAGAAAGGGTTAACGCGTTAAATTTCACGTCTCTTACAATAATATAGTTGTGCTGGGAACAATAGTGTAGGAGGGGGTTGTAAAGCACGTCACTCGCGACAACGGCAAAAATAAAATACGGCACGAGGAATATCGTCGCCGCAAAAAATATCCCATACGCGTCGCTAGATGAATTAAATGATCGGGGCCCGTGTATTACGCCCAACAGCGTTTTATTCCGGAAGCGCGTGCGTCGTGAAGAATCGGCATGGCATGGCATGGCGTAGCATAGCGTCGCGTCACGACTCGTGTTGTAACTCGAGAAAACAGTCAAGTTTTCCGGTCAAGTGATTTCGAGAATTAAAAATACAGCCGGCGTGCTTTCGTAAGGAGGTCGATATAACAAGGACGAGCCGTGCCCTGTTTATTCGACCGCGCTATTATTGGATTCGAACCGCGACACAATGGGATCGAAACGAAACCTAATAGAATTTACGTCGCTGGACGTCGAACGCACGCGTCCCATACAATCACAAGAACGATTCGGTCGTTGTTGCAGATTGAAACATGGCGTCTCTGATGGCGCAGACTCGATGGACCGGAGAAAAATACTCGCATTGCTAATAAATTCGATGTAGCAAATTGAAAATCGGATTATGTACCCGGGCATTGTTCTGTCGCAAGTCCACTCGACTTAACACTTATCGGACTCCGCCTAATATGACCGACCGATACGCTACAACAGACTGAGCAAAAAGGACATAACGACCCCTCCAGGGCTTCTCGTGTAACGGCAACCAAAACAAGTAATTTTATTTTCTGGAGATGTAAACAGATAGTTTAGAAGTACAAGTATTTTTTTTAGTTCAATTCTTATTTTCTATTGTATAATTCGCATATTTGTCGAAACTATGTTTTTTTAAACTAGCGTGCACGATAACTAGAAAACTTTAAAAGTAAACAACTTCGGACAAAGCTCATTCATTTTTTTACATAATTCTTTGGGGTTTGAATTTACAATTTATATTTGATTTTAATTTATAATATTTTTTGAACAATATAAATTTAACTGATCGGCCGAAAAAAGGAAACATTTCTTGCAAACACTAGAACTTTTCCAACTTTTCTAAAAACTTATATAATACTTATTTTAAAAAAGATTCTTAAAAATCACTTGTTTTCACTGCCGTGACGCGAGAAACCCCCTTAGACGCGAGTGCCAATCCAGCAACTTCGAGAATCCCATAAAATCGAAGTGGTTTATTTAATGAAATAAAAATTTAGAAGGTTAAATGTATGACGCTGAGTAGTTCTTCAATCTTCTTGCATTTTCCGGATATTAATCTTTGTAAAAATTTATTTTGAAATCTGAATAAACAATTATATACAACCGTAGATGGGTGGCATTAAAGACTCCAGACAGGCAAATTTAAAACAGTGGAAATATTAAAAGAATTATAGAATTTAGATATGACCGTTATATCATTTTCAACCTATTCAACATCCTAAGAAAGAAAACAAATTTCTATTTCGCTGCACTTTGTTGCAATTCAGGTAGATCATTTCCATTTTGCATAAAGATCCGCTGAAATGTTGCTTTCGACCTACTAAAATTATTGACGTGGGAAAGGTCTATCTTACAGTCGATGCGACATAAAAAACAATAGAAGAAGAACAGCAACAACAATTTGTCGATAAAGAACAACTTCCAAAAATCAAAAATTGCTGTAATGCACACCCCCTCCTTGGTGTACTGACGTGCACGCGACCCCTGAATGACGACTCAGCGTGTAACAAAGTGGTAAAAGAACTTGGGGGTACAGTTCACGCGATGGCCTTGAACCGGCGAAATCTGTCGTCTTTGCGCAGCGACGGCGAGTGCGAATTACAAGGCGCGAAACAGGGAACGGCCTCCGCGTGGTCATCGCCACCGTTCCGCGGTGGTAACGCCGTGATTTACCTACTTAAAACGCGCATTGGTTCGCTAAACTTCTTTAATGCACAACGGCCACGTTGTCTTCGTGGCTGCGGCCAATTAGCCGCGAATCATGTAGCGAGAATCGCTGTGAGCGTGCACGGAAACGGGACGGGCGACGGGATAGAAGAACCAAACGAAGAGAGAAACAGATAGAGAGAGAGAAATGGGCAGAGGAGAGAGAAAGAGAAATGGAGAGAGGAGAGCGGGGAACAAGAGAGTCAGAGAACGCTCCGCACGTGAATAAGATCCATTTACACCGAGACCTTAAGCAACCTTTGAGTACGCGCTACGGGGTTATTCCCTTGCGACCACGAAGTTCGAAAGAAATCGTACGCGCTCCCTTTTTGCTGTACATAGGATAATTCTCTATCGAACTCCGAGGAACCTTATTGGGATCTGACATTTTGAATGGCGCCGTCTGCTGCCGAAAAGTAGAAATATTCTAAGCTTGGCTTGGCTTGGCTTACAGCAGCTTACAGTGTTAAAACAGGCGTTAATTAAAAATAATGTTATGGAAGCTCCAATTTTTCCACCGCGTAGCAAAAAAATTTATCTGTACCCTCGTCACTTGTTATTATTCTTAAGTCTATTTAATCTCATCACATATTTTTTCCAATAATCAAATTTTATGTAACATATTTGTATAATAAGTATTTTTTAATGTAGTCAACATTGGAAAAATAAAACTGTCATTTATTGTAACTTTTAAAGCTAAATATTTTTTTATCAAACTTAGAATATATAACAAAATATGTTAGTTCTAAATTTAACATTGCCAACCCCAGCTGGATTTGTCCATAATACCGATGCTTTTCCCTCAACACAATGTTTTCTCCTTCCTTTTAAACATTTTAAGTAAAAACAAAAAAAGATATCAATACAATGTTAAGACCAAGCATTTCGTCGCCATATTGAATAGCTATATATATATATATATATATATTGTCCACGCCCCCATGTCAGATCCCAATTCATATAGAGAAGTCAGTCTAGACTGAGTGGTTCAGGAAAATCAGAACCTGCTGACCCAGTGGATGAAATTATTATTTTTTATAATAATTCTGATTTTATCCAGGGATTGAAAGAGTTCGAATTTATTCTAATTACTTCTTCGTTTCGAATAATCTTATTTACTGTTTTACAAATATAGTTGAACCCTCTTTTTCCTCTGTGTAGGATCATTCTCTATTGAACTCTGAGAAAGTTGATTTATACAAAGAAGTCAGACAAGACATAGTGACTGAGGAAAATTAGAATCTGCCGACCTAGTGGACAAAATTATAATTTTGCAGAACAATTGCGATTTTATCTACGGGTTAAAAGAGTTCTAAAACATTCTACGAGGCTCAGTTAAATGTTAAGGATAAGAAAAATATAACTGGAAATTGAAATAGCTTTAATAAAAAAACAAAAAACCATGCAAATATTTTCACGGGAGTTAGACAAAGAAAATTCGACCCTTCGCGTAAATATTTTCTCACGGAAGTTATTTGCAGGGACGTCACTCGTCGGCCACGAAGAGACACTGAGAAGAAGAAGAAGACGAAGAAAAAAGATCAAGGTGACCTTCCTCTCTTTTTCTCTTACGGAATGTTCCATTTTTTTACGCGAAGCGCAATAACAGTCGCCGAGACGAGCCGAACAGGCTTTAATGGAAGTCATCAAGGTTACGGAAGCTCGTAAATCGATTTACAAATGAACGACCGAGTCTGATTCGACAGTAATAACACATAATGTCCGCAATTTCGAGTTCGCGACAAGTTCGTTCGCGAAATGCTAATTTCTTGGGGCGCTCATATTGCAGAAGATTACCATTGTACTAACACGGGGCGACGGACATCGAATTCGTTGGTCGATCGACTTTCAGATGTTCAAAAAGCGAGTAAGACACCATGTAATTAAATCCCTTAATATTTCTTTAAGAGAAAAGCCACCGAGGTATTACAATTTCTTCTTCATTTAGTTTTTCCTTTTTTTGCTAGTAGTTTTTAGAAATATTTTGGACGTTCATAATGTAATCTTAAGATAGTCGAAAAAAAATTCTCTGTCCTCGAAGTTTTAAAAAATACTAGTCTTAAGGGAGGCTTCTCGTGTAACGGCAATGAAAACAAGTGAGTTTAAAAAATTTTTTTTAGAATTACTATTGAATATCTACGACGAGACATCGAATAGCATTGTCAATTAACCCCCTTAACCCACGAAAACAATGTCGCTCGCGAAGTATAGTTTAACTTCGTTTTGTTGCAATTCAGCCGTCTCTGCGACCTATTGACAACGAGTCGTATAACGCAGTGCATAGTGATACGCAGATATAATAGTTCAATGCAATATTCAATATAAGTATTCACAGTATAACTAGTATTCGACAATATAACAGTATCCAATAACTAGACCGCGGATGTTATACAAAATAAAAATTGATTACATAAATTGCAAGACACAGGACTCAAATACGAAATCTTTCTTTCTTTAACCCTATGAAGAAGCATGCATATTGCTGACATTAATACTGCGCATCTAATTCCTGAAGTTGCAAATATGTAATTTAATTATGTACCTCGGAAGAGATCAGTACATCAAAATTCGTTAAAAAAGGCGAAGTCCGCTGTAGTGGACCTAATGGTTCTTTACAAATATCTCGAAAACTAAGGTTGAGGAACGGTAAAATATATATAGGGAGAAATTATGTAAAACTTGACCTTGACGACATATTTCAAGATCATTGAAATTTGTGAGGAATCCCCATTTCTAAATATTTACCCAAAATTATTCAATTCTTCTTACGTTTTCAGAGTTTTGTACTTGATGAATCCATTTTTGTAATAAATCCAGAAAATTCGCAGTCTTGTAATGATCCATGTTCAGAGGTAAAATGTATAGGGAGAAGTTGTGTAGAACTTGACCTTGGCGATATATTTCAAGATCATTGAAATTTGTGAGGAATCCCCATTTCTAAATATTTACCCAAAATTATTGAGTTCTTCTAATGTCTTCAGAGTTTTGTATTTGATGAATCCATTTTTGTCATAAATGCAGAAAATTCGCAGTCTAGTAATGATCCATGTTCAGAGGCTGAGAACAGCCCTCAAAGTAGCGGACAAAGAACATAATTTCCGAGATGTCTCGAAAACTAGAGGGTGTAACATTTTTATAATTGACAGAGTTTGTAATTTTAATTTCTCCCAGTTTAATGAACGCTTCAACCAAAAATACATACGGTTCCATGACGACATTCTCGAAGCACAGCGTCACCGGAGAAGATCCGCATGCGACACCTGCTACAAGCTTGTTCCCGAGGCGGTGAACGTTCGGCCCGGCGAACACGCGAATATAATAAAGATACGCGGCGGTCGTTCAAAGATTACGCCCGGGTGCACGGACGTCGTGACGCTCGAGGGGTTAATTATCAATTTCTCGTGTTTATTTATTCCCAATAAATTCTCGATCAACAACCGTCACCGGTGCCCCGGGTCCCAATATTCAGGTGGGCCATTCCCTCTGCCTTATTTTCTCTCTTTGCAACGAATCTCGTGCTCGGCTTTCCCCGGTTCCGGACTGCAAGACAGCGTGTACAAGGCCAGAATACTTGTTCACCCCCCACAGTGGTCTCGAAAGCGGTATTTCGTGGCCAAAATTAAAAACGTCATCCATTTTATTTTCAATTAAAGTCTTACCAGTCAAACTAAAATATTACTGAAAATTGTGATTAATATGACTCGTTTTACCAACACGTTCCTACCGGGTGATGCATATGTGAATTTTTAGATTTATTTATTCTGTGTTTATATGAGATTTAGATTCTTCATACTTTTGTCCTGATCCTCGCAGGACGGATGCTTTGGACGATTTTATGGCAGCTATGGCTAAATTTATTTAAAATTTAACGCATTCATTTCTTAATATATTTTTCAACCTAATCTTTGGGTTCAGTACGGACTTATTACTAGACAGAAGGCATGAACTTGTACACATGATGATTACAAAAATCTTCAACAACTCCACTTCTGAGCTCAATATACTAGACCAGGCAGTTCCAACCAGTAGCACCGGAGCTATTCGAGGCACCTTCCCTGCTTAGGTTCTTCCCCCACTCTTAGACTTCATCGTTATAATGTATAGTAGTGGGAAGCTCCCATCACGAAAGCCACGCGGCGCGCGCAGCACTCACTAACTCTACGGCCGTACGTAGTAGTGGGAAGAGGTTCGATGGTGGGGACCTCGCAGTTCTTGGAAGGGACTATATTGGAACTCCCTGTACTAGACCCAACAAAAATAATTCACGATTCGAACTGGCTACCAGAAAATTAAAATTTATATGGTAATTGTAATGTGTAATTGTAATTGTTAAAGTAAATAGATGAAACATTTTGAATAGTGAATAGATTATAATAGATGTTTTACGAGTTGGACATACTAGTTGCTTTGCAATTTGTACGTAGTAGTTTTTTTTCTTATCTTGTTAACTGTTTTGCTTCATTTTAAGAATGTTCACGTGTGTGCTTAATTATTTTTAAGCTAGCATTATTTTTGTGCTCTTTTTCATACTACACTGCGCACTCTCCCTAAATGTTATTTAGAGTATACACGTCATTACACAAAAAAATGCCATATTTCATGACGAATGTACACGACATAAATGTAAACATAATGTGGCGGCTACCTCCTACGCTCGTCACCAGATAGACAAACAGACAAGACGTCGCCAATTCCTATATGTATGTATACAGGGTGTCCCACATAAATGGGAACACCTAAATATCTGTCGTATTTACAGTCCTATCAGAAAACTTCAGAGGACAAAGTGACACTATAGCAGGGGACAAATATAATGGTAAAGATAAAAATTTTTTATGTCGTGTTTTTTAATGAAATTTCAAGGTCACCGATGTTTTTTTAAATGGAATAGTATATTTTTTTACGATAGCATGATAGACAATAAAAACTAAATTTAGTGGATACCACCTTTTTGACCTTGAAATGACCTTGAGCAAGAATAATTATGTTGGAGCGGATAAAATGTGGAAGTTTAAAACTTACGTGTTTCAGCAAAGTTTACGCGTTGTTTACGGCGGGTTGACCTTTACATATTATAATAAATGTTCGAAATGTTAACCATCCTCATTTATGCAATATTGCAATCTTCATCAAAAATGACTAAACGCAAATGTGTTAAGAGACTTATAAAAGCTTTCGGACTAAAAGTTTGTGGATTTCGTTAAAATACAAATAAAAGTATGCATAGAAGACTGGTAAAAAAATATTTCATAGTGTCATGGTACAAAGGGTCCTACAGTGAACTTTTAAAAAAATCAATAGGTAATTTCAACATACCCTTAACCCCTTTTTCTAAGATTTACCATACAAAGATCAAATGCAAATGTTGCTAGAACCATCGATAGAACAATAGCTACAAACGCTATCTATAAACAATGCATAATGTCGAAAACCCGTGCTTGTTTGATCGTTTTCATTTTCTGTATTTTGTGAGACTCGTTAGTTTTATTAAAGCCTTTAATCTCGTTTATTTTGCATTGTGTCTTTCACTAGTTAAATCTTCCCGTTATGTATTAATTACTAAATAAAATGCTAGTATCCGGCATTAAATCTTTATTTTGTAGGACTCGTTAGTTCTATTGGATCCTATGAATTTTTTCCACACGTTTTCGACGGGTTAAATTTTGTTGTTGTGTATTAATTATTAAATAAAATGCTAATGTCCGGCATTTAATCAAATGCTATCTGGGGTCAGGCGATTTCTCCTAGCGGAAACTCGCATCATTAAATTTTTAATGAATCGATTTCCTTCTGAAGCGCACTGCGTACATAAATCACGGTGAATTTCGAACGAGAATTTTCCTTGCTGGGATGCTCGTCATATCTGGAATGTTCGTGTGAGGTCGCAGCCGACGCATTAAATCGCGCCGAGGTTGAAACCCGTGGTCGTACAGCGTCGCCAAGCTGGCAATAAAGACTAATTGAGATTAGCACCGGGCGTGTTACGTTAAGCAGGTGCGACCGCCACGAATAAAAGGAAAAGGACGAAACGAGCTGTACCGGGAAGGAAGAGAGGACGACGACGAGCATGCAAAGGAAGAGACGACAGAACCAACCACGATGACACGTTCTTACAATTAGAGTGAGTTCGATGCGGACAAGCAAAGTTTCCGACAACCGACACGAGGCGATGCCAGTTATACGACTTACACCGGTTTTCGGTGCTATCGGTCAGCTCGAGTGCAAGCAATCTTTTGTTTAACGAGGCGGATTCTGTGAACCGGGAGTTCTATGAAACTGTTTTGACTGACGACTCGATTTTAGTTGCCACTTCGAGGACGTTGCTAACGATGACTGTGAGTCACGGGTTCCTGGACTTCAAAGAATTTGCGTAGCAACAACCCTTATACTGACAGTATACTAACTTATACCCTTGTATCAAGTTATTATACAAAATAATCGGCGAAGGAAAAAACGTTTCAAATAAAAGTTATTTGTTTCAAGTTGTAGATTAAGAATCTGTAATGAAAAATATATGTTTCCATTTAAAAAAATAAAGTTGACCTTGGAACGACCTTGAAAACATGATGAAAATTACAAATGGATATGACTGCTGCATCAGCAGTCCTTGACTTAAACTTTTTATTTGAAACATTTTTTTCACCGGAATTTAGTTTTCAAGATATTCCAGGTGGCCAGGATAAATGACACACCCTGTATACATTTCTATGTACTTTACATATGTCAATATTTACTTAATTATGTTCTGTAATGGTTGAACATTTTTTGTGTTTTGATCACTGTGAGACCCGCTACATTACATGCCAACAATGCTTACACTGCCAAAGTTATTAAAAAGTCTTGCATATTCTTCAATAAATAATAAGAAGAGTTTAACTAAAAAGAAAACACTTGTACTTCGACTCTTTGTTTACGAAAGAAAATTCTTAAAAATCACTTGTTTCCACTGCCGTTGCGGGAAAAGCCCCACCCCCTTAATTGAACTCCATTTCCCCGTAATAGTCCCGCTGCGGGTCACCCTGGTTCCGATAACCGGTCTTTTCAGGTTTACAGCACCCGATAAACCCAACTATTGTCAAATATTTCTGGTTCCACTGTTCGACGGGACAATACAGCACGGGACAGTTACTTTCAATAGGCGTTTATGCGAAACCGACGTATAAGCTTAAAAATGTTCCCCCGAAGCTCGAACTGTACGCGTGTCCGGGACCCTGGAAATCCATACGAAAATGATCAGGGTCGACGGGTGGCAGTGTACTTCACCTCATGGCCACCAGAAATCAATCAAGGTGGGTCAGCCAGGTACGCACAGGTGTTGACGGTACCAGCAGTTGAACACAACTTGGAACAAACGTTGTTATATGACACCTATATTACAACATGTATGAGACACGTTAATGCCCGTGTCCCATACACCTCGGCGTCCTTTTGCAAATTAGGAAAAAAATACTGAAACTTACTTTTTACAACTTCTTGAATTGGGCTTATAACGAAAATTTAAAAAATGCGTTTTTTAGATACGTTCAAATTATATGCGCGCTGAATATTTTATTGAAACTAATCACTTGGTTTACGAGTTATAAAGGATTAAAAATTGTGAGAATCGTCGACTGGTAGAATAAAACGGCAAAAATGGACTGAAATTGTGAGAAATTGTGATTTTTACCAATTTTAATCATTTATAACTTATAAAGCAATTAATTAATTTCGATTCAGCATGTATATGTCTACAATATAACTTTGGGGCGGCTACCTCCTATGCTCGCCAACAGATGGACAGTGGGACAACACCTTTCCCGCTACTACCTGAATCTTCCTCTGTTTGTATATGTATATACCGTCCTAAACTGTCCTTACAACATCCCGCCAGTATCGCCAGATCAACCGAAATCTAGGTTGATTTTCCTCTCCTCCTCTTCCCCTTCCACTATCCTATTCCATTCCTGAGCACACTCCACGTCCCCCACTAAGGCCGTAGACTGGTCACGTGACGTGCCGCGCAACGCGTTACATATTACTCTGGTCATAACACAGAGGTGGTAAATTATATTCCCCTCGATTTCAGCGATCTGGCGACACTGATCCCGCATCTAAGGTACGGGTCCGCTACAGTGATGCCAGATCGGTTAAATCGAGGGGAATACAGTTTACCACCTCTCTGATGACCAGAGTAATATGTGACACGTTGCGCGGCACGTCACGTGACCAGTCTACGGTCTTAGTGAGGGACGTTGGAGTGTGCTCAGGTACTGGAATGGAATAGTAGAAGGGAAAAGGAGGAGAGGAAAATACAACTAGTTCTGGTTGTTTCTGGCATCACTGGTCCGCTAGATAGCCTTACTGACGAGTCCTCTAGCGGGCCTAGGACGAAACACTTCCATCCTCTTTTTCCATCTTCCTTTTTTTTATTCAGAAAATCTCATAAGAGATTTATTGCAACATTAGATACAAACAAAACCAAAGTGTACAGAGAAAGTAACCTCTACAAACTAAAAGCTAGGGTACATCAGTATTGTTTTTCCTTAAACACGAAGGTTACAGCTTGTTAGGAACGAAAGTATATACAGGCAGGCTTTATTTCATAATCCGAAAAACTGCCGTTACAACTTATTGTTAGACGTATCTGCAAAACACATTATTTCTAAATTTTCGTTACAAGCCCAAATTAAGAAGTTGTAATAACCAACTTTCACTGTTTTGTTCGTCACTCGGACTAAACGCAATTTTTCCAAAATTCTCATTACATATCAAGTGGTATGGTTTATTTATAAACAATTTGTTCTGATGTAAAGTATGTGCCATGAATTATGAGACTAACTGTAAGTATAACATTTCGAAGTTTTCGGCGTATATCGAGATATCACTGTAAAGCTTCATCGAGAGGCTTCGTACGTAAGGGAGACAATGGGCAGCAGATAGTCCGGAGATCGTTTAATTTGCTTGGCGTCCGCGATATCGTTGCTCCCGTTTTTATTGTTGCACGATAAACCAAATAAAATGGTGCAATGTGATGTCACTTGACGATAAAGCGGTATCATGGCAGGCACTCGACGCGCGTTCGTCGCCAGTACGTTCACGGCAATATAAAATCATTCTGGAGAACGACACCGGGACGAGTAGCACGCGGATTCAGTCATTTAGATCGACTCGCCGATTGGATACGGTATTCGTCGGTGGCGGTTTCTATCAGGCGAAACAACGCCGTACGCCGGCTAGATAAGGCAATAGTCGAGGAACAGGTACGAAACGAGAGCGAGAAAACCGCAGGAACCAGACAGGAGAGAAAGAGAGACACGACCATCGTCACCGGACGACACTGGACACTGCTAGATCCTTATAAAGAAGAAGAACGGACCACTTTTAGATCTTGCCACGGCTCTAGTACGACCGGGGAGAGCTTTCTGTCGCGATACGCGATCGGCCACGCAGAGAATCAACGAGAAACTTCCAAGTTATTAGCTGCGACAATGAATTATTCATCGGTTGCTTTTTTTGTCTGCAACAAGGTAATAATACGGGGAAAACGCCACTTGGGCAGTTTAATGCCATTAATCTTGTATGCGTCAATGTTCGCCGTTCTTGCGCTTAAAGATTATTCCTTCGGTTGTTTTTTCAACGTTATTTAGCGGCGCGCTGTTAACGTCATGAATCTGCAATATTGGTCAAAATCGTGGTGCTGTATAGCCTGTCATCACCTTTGTTACTACGGTGGAACTCCGTTTATACGAACTCCATTTATATATGAACTAAATTTTAGTAGTGCCTCGTTAGAAAGATTAGTTTACTAGCTAGCGTATAAATAATTTTTTCAAAAAATTGCTATGGATCGGAATTGCGACGAAAAAAGTAAAGATCACAATTTTTAGCTTTTTTATCTGTGTCTGTAATGAAAATTTAATAAGACGCATTTTGTAGGTCTAGGTAAGTTGTACACATGTACAAAGTTTCATCGAACTGGATTAACGTTATTATGAGTTACAAACATTTTAAAGTGATTACATAAGGGCAAAATTCCCTGGAAAGGCTGAAAATCTGCTACTTTCACCCTTAAGCTTGCGCATGTTTATAACTTACGGAGATCTACTGTATAAGACCCAATATAGGTGTCTGGACAGGCTTAATAAAAAAAGAGAAAAGGAAGGTATATTTAAAATTTTTAATATATTTATATATCTTGAATTTTAAAAATCGTGACCTTCACTTTTTGCTTCACAATTTCGAGCAATAGCAATTATCATAAAGAATTATTTACATGTGACCTAGTAAACAACTCCTTCTAACATCTCAAAAAAAATGTCACTTAGTTTAATTTTAACAAACTTATTGTATTGTAAAGAGTGTCCATATTAATTCGGTCCACTGTATAATTGTCTCTAGTGCTTCCTGAGTACAAAAAAAATTGCTGATTAACCTGTAATTGTAAATACCCATTTTTATAGATACACATACTTCCAAGATAGTTTTCATTCTACAAAAAAAATTATTCTATTGTGCTCATCTTCGTAATTGATTGTTTTCGTGCATGTGGCTGAACTGACGTAAACAGAAAAAGCGAACGTCATCAATACTTCGAGATCAATAACGATCGAAGATGTTGCGGTAGTTTGTTGAGAATAAGCGCCGCGCCATGTCTCGTCGTGTCGACCTTGTTCTGCGCTCTCTCGACGAAGGCTCGAGAGATATGCTTCACAATCGAAACTACAAAAACATTGCGCAATTACGTGACAAACATCATACAATAACAAACAGAACTCCATGATCGGGTATTATTCTGTGTTGATGGCGTCTGTGGAAGCAAACACACGATCAAATATTTGGCTTGTTCGAGTAATTTAGAAATTAAGGAGACTTTCTCGTCAAATCATGTAAAATAAAGATGATATTTAGGAATTGTCTGTGAAAACAAACACGCTAAAACGGCGATCAAATATTTGGCCTGTTCGAGTAATTTAGAAATTAAGGAGACTTTCTCCGCAAATTATTTAAAATGATATTTAGGAATTGTCTGTAAAAGCAAACACGCTAGAACGGCGATCAAATATTCGGCCTGTTTGAGTAATTTAAAAATTAAGGAGACTTTCTCGTCAAATCATTTAAAAGAAAGATGATATTTAGGAATTTTTTTTTAAAGTACACAACATCTTATAAAACAAGCTTTATGTCTAACTCTGTACACTCTTTTAGTATACAAAAAAAATTGTTGTTGCGGTTCCTGTTATTGTGGCATTTATAGATGACGGGCACTGCACTGATTACGAAATTAGTGTCGCCAGATCGGTTAAATCGAGGGGAATACAGTTTACCACCTCTCTGATGACCAGAGTAATATGTGACACGTTGAGCGGCACGTCACGTGACCACTCTACGGTCTTAGTGGGGGACGTTGGAGTGGGCTCAGGGTAATGGACTGGAATAGTGGAAGGGGAAAAGGAAGAGAAGGAAAAACAACCAGTTTTGGTTGTTTCTGGCATCACTGTACGAAATATGGGTTTAAAACGGTGGCCATTATAACTCGCTCTAAGGTACTCTGACATTCACTTTTGACTATAGACAGAGTATCGATGGAAAACTTCTGTGAAATAATACGCAACAGTATTTCAAAATGAAATTGCACGTCTCAAAAATTAACAAGTTATAATTTGGGAAATTTAAATCTACAATATAAATTTGATGTTGAATTAAAAAAACAACGATCGCATGAACATTGCATTCAATAGTGTATATGTAACATTATAATATAACAATCTTTGTGCAGAATAAAAATCGTATGTATTTAATTACAAGATATAGGCAACGAATTTATTTCTCTTTTGGTCATTTTATTAAGTAGTATGAAATGTATTGATACCATTAAATTCTTAAATTCTTGTAATCTTTTTATTGTTTGAAATTACACCGACCTATTTTTGCCATAAATGGCTACAACCCGGAATCAATTTTTATCAATTATAGAATTGTAAAAATGGTCCGCCGTCCAAGGATTAATAAAACGACATGCCAAACATACTATTTATTCAGAATCAGTGAGCAATGTATCAAATTGACACAAGGAATGAGGATTAACACTAACCGTACCACGACCGATGAAATGACCGATTTCACATTTTTTATTTTATACTTAACTACGGATTTTGTGTATTTATGATAAAACTACGTGTAATTTATAATAGTAGAAACATTAGAAGAATTTAAACATATTGTTATTTTATTTTCAAACTGCTGAAAATAAGAAAGAAAATAAATTTCCATTACACTCCAACTTTTTGTATTTCCGTAGACAAAGATTCGCAGTATATTTATAATTATCGAAATTGCAAAGATGCTTCTAGTAGAAATTATTAAATAAATTTCCTCATTGAAGCATATATGTTCGCATTCTTATAAAAATTTCGGGAAATCTAAATAAATTCAGTCTTGTTCATTACTATCACTAATATTTTCAATACTGTCCCGTGGTGGGACTAATGCAGTAAAATTGTGCCGAAAATGATGATCAAATCAAGAGACAGCTGAATATTCAACTCATTACCACCGATGTCCGGAGAAGGCGTGTACTGGACCTAAATCGGCTTCGTTGGGCATTCAGCGCACGGCTGTCGAGTATTGCGGTTTCGCGAAATGGAAAACAGAGAAACGGACAAACGGTCGTAGAGCGAAAGTTCAGTAGTCCGCGAAATGGATCGGCGCGCGAACGGGGACAGGTATTCGGGGCTTTTGAACGCAGTTAATCGGTTATACAACGGCACGAGAGGTCTTCGAAAATCGTTACTCTAACACGGTAAACGCTGATCGAATACCCAAGTGTCCACCGATTAGTTTCGAAACTATTGTACATACTTTCGAGTTGTATACACACTCTATCGCGACAATGGCTTAATTTTCAATGGTTTAATGGGATTGTAAGATCCTTCGTGTAGAATCGTTAAGAGATTATAATGAACTATTTAAAGAAAGATAACTGGTCGAGCCACATTATATAATTCTATAGGATTGATAACGACACCTTTAGATGATCATTTAGATAACAAGACCATTTTACTCGGTTCACTTGAACCTTCTGCGAAATTGGCCTTTTGCGGCTTTATATCTCTATAATCTCCTGTAACAAGTACAAAAATAAGCGATGTTTACCATTTCTTTTACAAAAACTATTTATACTATACGAGTACAACGTTTTGGCATAGAAGTAGAGGCAACGGTAATTATATAGAAAAGGTCTGTGTACTCCGATTTTGATGAAATTTTAATATATTATAGATTTCGACATTTTGAACAACTTCTTCCGTTTCCAATATAGGGGGGTCGCTTTTAGTTTTCGAGATATTTGCAAAAAACTATCGGTAATGTTAATTTCATAACGGAAACTTTTTTTTTAGAAACACTGGGTGCGTGTGAAACACTGGGTGGGTGTGTGTGGTATTGTCGCTTCTCATCTCCACAACGTGTTTACAAACAAAAAATAAACAGATGCGGCCCGAAAATCCAGGAAATGGAATAACAGAAGAAACAAGCAGAATTGTCTTTGAAAATTGAAAGCTCAGCCTATCTATGTATGATCAGAGTTATCTGCAGGAGTTAATTCTGCTTGTTTCTTTTGTTATTCCATTTCCTGGATTTTCGGGCCGCATCTGTTTATTTTTTGTTTGTAAACACGTTGTGGAGATGAGAAGCGACAATACCACACACACCCACCCAGTGTTTCACACGCACCCTGTGTTTCTAAAAAGAAGGTTTCCGTTATGAAATTAACATTACCGATAGTTTTTTGCAAATATCTCGAAAACTAAAAGCGACCCCCCTATATTGGAAAAGGAAAAAGTTGTTCAAAATGTCGAAATCTATAATATATTAAAATTTCATAAAAATCGGAGTACGCAGACCTTTTCTCCGAGGCAACTACTGTACACCAAGTAGGAATTGATCAAATAAAAATCTGTATGAGACTAGGAAAAATTATTTTATATTTTCTAGTCCGTCTTAAAAACGTGGTATATTAAACATTTTTTTTATTTAAATAAATTGCATTGTCATCCAGTTCTGAGCTATGTTTAAAGTTTCAAGTCTCTAGCTCATCGGGAAATTAGTTTAAAATCAATTGCAAAATTTGTACCAAACAGACAGACAAACAAGAAATTGTAGCTGATTCTACGCATAGTTATCTACCTTAGCAAAAATGTAAAAACAATTAAAGTCGATAATGTCCGCAACGATGATGTTATACTCATATATTCTGTACTAGTATGAGTATTTACATGTACGCTACAGCAATTTCGTCTACATCTCCATTTATTTATCGGAGCTACAGTTTCGGATAATATTCTGCATCGTGTTATTATTACATCATTATAGCATCATCCTTTGATAAGTAATATCAATATTTCTAGAAGTTTTTTTATACTCTTTTTTAAATTGCCAACTGTTACAGTGTTAGTGTGGAATAAAACTAGCGAGTATATGAAGAAGCAAACAGAGAAGAAAACGACGAGAAAGCACGAACTAAAGTGTGAATGAATGATAAAGCCTAATTCACACAGTTAACATTTAGCGAATACAAATATGTAATTATAGTACAGGACTCTATGGATTTATAAAACATGAAAATCTACTAAAATTCGTAATATACAAAATTAATTGAAATTTCGATTAGATTCATTTTTGATAGTTTTCATTTATCGATCATCGCTGAAAACAGAATTCTATTCACAATCTTTAATTGTTTGAAGTCGTTCAGAAAAACATAAATTTGCATAAAATTTCGCAGTTTACAAATTTAATAACGAAGCATAGTGAACAAATTTTTAGCTTCAAATGCATAAACATCCTCAGTTTAGTCACAAGTGCATAAAATCCACGATAACGACAAATCTGCGATTTTTATGTATTTATGACAAAAATAAGAAAATGCAGTTTAAAAACAGTGATCAGATTAAAAGAATTTAAAAATATGAATGTGTTAGTATTCAGCTTATTAAAATCATTGAAGAGAAAATTATATTTCTATTTCTTTCTTGTTTTATATAGTTTGCACAGAAAATGTATATTATGCATAAAGATCCGCAGTCTAATAATGACTATTTATGAGTAAACTGCGGATCTCTATGAAAAATAAACATTTTGTGCATAAACTGTACGGATACAGAAGCTAAAGAAAAATGT
Source organism: Sphecodes monilicornis (assembly GCA_913789915.3). Classification (NCBI taxonomy): domain Eukaryota; kingdom Metazoa; phylum Arthropoda; class Insecta; order Hymenoptera; family Halictidae; genus Sphecodes; species Sphecodes monilicornis. The sequence goes on along the minus strand of OU565285.1, from coordinate 12,350,731 downwards.
ATTTCTTTCGTTAATAATGTTAATATGTAAAATAATTAAATTCTTTTTTCATTTTTATCACAAATACATAAAAGCCGCTGTGTATTTATGATTCGTACAAGTTGAACAACTCTTTATAAACAAGAAGTTATTTTAGTAACATTCATTTTAAAAGAATAAGCATTACAGTGATCGTCACATGAACCCTATGGCATATTAATTTACGGAAGCCTACACAAAATTGTTGTATTGGATATGTCAGCAGAAATGTTAATTGTCATGTTTCGTTTAATGACATAGAATCAACGAGAAAGTAGAGTAAGTATCATCCATAAATTGCAGAATGATCGGTGCGAGCGACTTTATCAGCGAACACACTGTGCTAACGGTTCGTAGAACACCGAAAGTGTGGATCCGGCTTAACGGCCTGCGATCTGCGACTTTCGGGTCAGACGTATGGTTCGCGAATAACGTAAACGCGCCTGGTATGTGGGTGCAATTAAACGGGTTATCGGCCGTTCAGATATACAACGCAATCGGGACGACGCGTTGCGGTTTTCAACACGGTGAAATTTCAGCGCGCGCGCGCGCGACGTCGTACAATGGTCCAGATCAAAGAATTTAGTGACATTTTGTTACAACTTTTGAACCATTAGAGATATTGCAATGAAATTTTCAATGAAAATGTTTTATACATAGTCATTTTTAACTAGAGATAATTAAATATTTTTTACTACCTGCGAACAATAGTATTTAGTATTTAAAACATAGAAGGATGTTTTTGTGTGTAAAAAAACAATAAATAAGAAATATTTTAAATACATATTGCGAATAAAAAACGTACACATTTGGAAGACATTTGATCAGTCTTCGAGTCCGTTATACGCAATCAAGACGCGTCGCGGTGGAAGATTGACAATTTTGAACAATAATAATTTTGTGAAAAGGGACACAGGGGGGAAAGATTCTTGTACAATTATATAGTGACTGTACAATGAATCTTGTACAATATTGTGACCTGCGTGGGGGTAAGTTTGATACGCTTGAACATCATGGTAAGAGACTGTAGGGAAGTCGAAAGAGGCATAAGGATAGAGGAGGTAGTGAGCGGGAGAGAGGATGAGAAGGTGGACAATTGGTTAAGGAATCTGGAGAAGGAAAGAAAAAGAAAAATGGAAGAGGTGCAACGCAAGGAAGAGGCAGGGAAATAGGAAATCCAAAGAGTAATATAGTAAAGGGTGCAATAGATAGGGTAGACGGGGTAGATAGGGTAGAAAAATTAATTAGGAATAGATGAAGTAAGGAAGAAGAGGAAGTAAATGGGAACGATGGAATGAGTGAGTGAATGTGATAATTAAATTAAATAAAATATTATATACATATATATATATATATATATATATATATATATATATATATTACTTTATTAGAAATCCGTATGAGAAAGTTGATTTTTTAACAAAATGTTACTAAACTACTCGATCCGGACCGCTGTGCGTTGTCGTCGAAACGAGACGGAAATTTTGCGAAGCGAAGCGGCGACAGGCGTCGAAACGCCGCGGAAATTTCGCCGCGACGAGCGCCGTATTATCATTCATCGCGGTGAGCCTGTTTACATATTCGCGAGGCGACGAGCGCGTAATTCACGCCCCACGCTTTGTATCCAAGCCGACAAATACCGCCGCGGTAACCCGCACGCGACTTTACACGCTTTTAACCATCCAGAAGGCAGTTTTTCCTTTCGCTCAAGGTGGGCTTCCCGTATAACTGCAGCGGAAACAAGTGATTTTTTTAAGAATATTTTTTCAGATTAACTATTGGGATATGGAACTAGACCTTTTGCGGATGTAAACAGATAGTCTTGAAGTACAAGTGTTTTTTTATTTCAATTCTTCTCATTGTTAATTGTGTAATACGTAGTTCCTTAAACTGGTGTGCACCATAACTAAAAAGCTCATCAACTGATCAATTTCGGACAAGACATAATCAATTTGTTATTTTCCCGAGGTACTGAACCAGAATTTTAACTCAATTTTTTATTTATAATATTTTTTTCTTATAATATAAGACTAATTTGTCTATCCATAAAAAGAAATTTCCTTGAAAAATCCATGAGTTTTGCAGTTCTCTATGAATTTTTTTCAAATTGGTTTAGTACCAGCGTAAATAATCAACCTTAACATAATTCTTCATATTTTGCTTTCAGATAACTGTGACACTTGCTACACTATACACCAATATCAACTGCGTTAACAAAGGTTCACAGGATTGTAATAATTGTCACAAAATTAATAAAAAATTGAAACAAAAAATTTGTTCTTATAGTTTGAAGTTTCCTACTTGTGTGCCAAAAAGTTTGACTCCGATGATATAAATAGTTTTCGTAAAAAAAATGGCAAAAATCACTTACGTTTGTACTTGTTACACGATAAAGGAGGAGGGGGGATTAAATCGATAAGAAGAATTGAACTAAAAAGAAACTTAAAATATTTACTCCCATGTATCCAATAGAATCGCGATGAGTCAAGGCTGTGTAACTCGAAAAGTTCTATAAAACAATAATTGAATGAGTATCTAGAATTAGAAGCGTTTCCCGAATAAAGAATATCCGGTTGAACTCGGTGAAATATGTATCTAGTCCTCAAAAACTTCATTCATTTTTTTAATTTAAAATCCTTAGTATATTTTGTTAAACATTTATTTAATATATGTACTCTAAATAAATACGTTCGAAAATATATCTAAAACAAATTGGAAAAGAATATCGGAATGGATCCCAAAAACTATGTATTCCTCAAAAACGTCTGTCTTGCAAGGGCTAAATAAAATTGCAAAAGTGCAGGTAGGTATACGAGCGTATGACTTTAAAGTTACATGGCGTCATAGAGAGTTAACGACCATCGGCGACGCGACACGACGTCGGCTCACCCGGCCGTACCTGTTTCGTTAATTACTTGTGAAACGGGACTCGGCACGTTTTATTTCAAATATAAAGTCGACCGAAAAATCTTTTCGTTTTTTCTCAATCTAGTTTTTATATTGAAAAAACCGCACGAAATCAAGAACAAAACAAAAAAAAATGAAAATATGTCGGAAAATTGTATCTAAATTTTCTTTAAAAAGTTTCAAAAAACATAACAGCGACGCAATGAATGCAGAGACAAAAATCATTTATGAAATTATTCGCTCTGGAGGAGAATTAATTGGATAGGAAAGCCAGTGAAGTGTGCATTTGATTTAAGACAGTAGTAAGAGTTTAGCTGTCGGTAATAAAATAGATCAAGGAGTAAGACACGCGATAAAACTGACTGAAATACCAGAACAATTAAAAATTGGTATACTGCGCAGATTTAGTACGCGGCAGAATCGAATCGAGCACCGTACGCATGCGTGTTTAATTTTTCTCTCGAAACCAAATACCAAGAGAGAACCCTTTGCTAATAAAGATCGGGAAAACCAGTTTTCCTGCTAAATTCAATTAATCGCTCGTTGACTCGACTAATTTCTGGTGGGAAATCCCCGACTCGGGGTTTTCGATACACTTTCTTTCGGCGTTCCACCATTAAATTGATGACTAGACACTTGAATTTGATACCTCATTCGCCTGGTAACTCGATCGTTATTAAAGGTAAGTATTACGCTACGTAATCTAGAAGTAACTGTAATTAATCCCCGGCTATGTAACCACATTTCCTCTCGAACCATTTTTGCTTAAATTGTTCAACGACGGACTACTGTGTTTTGTAGCTATAAATCGTGGAATAAATTTAATTACAGAATTACACAATTAATTTTAATTAAATTATAAATTTGTCTTCTGATGAATTAAAGACTGCACAAGTTTTTAATCTACTTTGATCTGCTTTAATCTGCTTTAATCTGCTTTAATCTGCTAAAATAAAAATATCTTTAATTTTGCTAGAATGTATGGCTTGCTTTGAAATAACTTGTATTAGCGTTTAATAATTAATTACTATTGTTAAGATATCGATACTTAAAGTGTCGTTACGAGCTGTGTTCTACATAGGAACGCGACTACAATGCACACTTATTAGCTTGTTCTAACATCTAGGTCAGTGCGAGGTGTTGAACCGGTACGTTACTTCCTGCCATATCGTGACATCCACAATTGCAGTTTTCTCAGGTCTTATACTCCACGATTCGAGAAATACAATTTCCTATAAATTTAATTTTTCTTCATTGACCTCCAATCTGAATTTTTATTCTCGCGAGTTTAGAGTCGCAGCAACATCTGATGTTATTAGCGACTACTTGATGGTCCAATTCTTTACAACGTAGAGGTCATCTTTAACACTAGATTTATGGAGACCGTCAAAATGACGAATTCAAAAATTTTTAATTTACGATTATTAAGAGTGTAAGGAGGCAGTCGTGAGGAATTATTAAATACATTTACCTTTTTGTGTACATATTACAATAAAAATCACTGAAGATCTAAGTAAATACAATTTTATTATTTTTATAAAGCAATGTAAAATAATCAATTTTAGTGCTCCGTAAACCTAGTGTTAAAATATGGTGTACGTCGTTAATGAACGAGGTTACTGCAATTTCTTGGATTTTGTTACCAAAGGCTTTTTTAATTCAGTTAGTGTTTGTATTTACAGTGGCTCACAAAAGTATTCGCTCACCCTTTAAATCTGAATAACTTTTTTAAAATTTAACCAAACCACTTGACATTTTTTGAGCAATTAGAAACATTGATTTAGTAAATCACGTGCAAAAAAGATTTTGAAGAAATTACAATTAGTAGGAATTACATGGAAAAATAAAAATGGCACTTTCTAAAACTTTATTATTTCAACCCGTAATGAAAATTCAAAATATGCGTTTTGTAGATCTATATTATTTACACATATGCTGAAAATTTCATCGAAATCAGTTAACGAACATATGAGCTACAAGCGGTTAACCCTTTGCACTAGGAGCTATTTCAACTAAAAAACCAAACATTTCTTCTAACCTAAAATATTTCCATCGTACATAAGTTTTTTTATTATATGCGTATGAAACTGATATAGTACCCCATACAATATTTAAATGTTTAGTAATTTATTACATATGCACAAATTTAATCATGTAAACAATATTCTGAATAATGGTGTAGCAATTTGTAGTGGCGCCTCAGAGTCGCCATTCGAGTGCTAAGGGTTAAAAGTGGCGATAATCGTAGTTTTTCAAGACTTTTGGTCAGTTTCTGCTTAAAATCCATAGTTTCTTACATCTTTCGATGCGCGTCGTTTTCTTCTGCGTCAATTGATTTCGATGAAATTTTCAGCATATGTATAACTAACATAGATCTACAACAGGCATATTTTAAATTTTCATTATGGGTTAACATAAACAAGTTTTAAAAAGTGCCATTTTTATCACTTCATGTAATTCCTACTAATTGCAATTTTTTTCAAAATATTTTTTGCACGTGATTTACTAAATCAATGCTTCTAATTGCTCAAAAAAGTCAAGTGGTTTGGTCAAATTTTAAGAAAGTTATTATGATTTAAAGGGCGAGCGAATACTTTTGTGAACCACCGTATAATGTAATCGGCATGTGTTAACCCACGGATAGCGGGACTTGAGTCCATTTTCACCCAGAGTTAAAAATTCTAATTTTCCACTAGCTAATTTAAATCATAAGCCGTGTATATTATGTCCGATATGAAGATCAACGTTCATCTCAAAGAAACAAGTGCAAAAATGTGTAAAAACAAATTGATGAATATAAGAACCCGAAAATCAACAAACTCATCCGCCTTACGAGGATTAAAAGCGTGTCAAGAACAGAAGATAAAAAAAATGTATTTCACTACTTATAATAATAAAGAGAGCAGAAGAAATGAACTGATTCATAATCTTTCTGTTCTGATTGTGAAAGTGTAACTTTTCATTTATAAGTTTTATTTACGTTCGCTGTTATCAGACTTTTCTGAATATCACTCCCTGTTTATTAAATGATTTCTTTCACAGATAAAAATGAAAATAAAGAACTTAACGATTGCATGAAACTACAGAATCTCTCAAACATCCGATTTCACAATTACGGTCGCAGAAAAAAAATTCCAAATCCAAAATATAAACGACGAGCAAAGGTTAATTGTGCAACAAACGATTGCTAATCAGCTGTATAAACAAGTCACATTTGAAAACGACGTCACGCTCTTATTATAACCCCTCGACATCACATTCATACTACAAATTAACACACAGATTAGGATAAATGTGCCTTATATCGGCCCCTACTCAGTGGTCAACCTTCCTCAAAATAAATTCAATAAAACAAGAGACATCGAGTAACAAACTCCTAGAGACTTGAATGAGCACAATGATCAGCGTATAACATTCTTATGTGCGTCATAATAAAGCAAACCAATCAAAGGAATCGAAGTCAAGAGATTCATGACCATTTTTAAGTTTCTCTTGTCAGAATGAAATTGTTGGTTCTCAAGATTGTCGCTTTAAAAGCTTGAGTGAATGGCATAGAGCTGATGGCATCAAAAAATGCTCGGAACGCTTAAAATGGTAGGTTGCTGGTTTTAAATGATTAACTACTGGAAGTTATCTCATTTATAAATGATATACATTTCAAACATCTGATATAAAACTCACTAAATCTGAAACGCAAAGCCAGCAAACACAACGTAGAACCCATTGATAGTCGCTAATAACCTGTTATGTTGATGCGACTATAAACTGACTAGGAAAGAAACTGACTAGGAGAAGGATTAGACAGTCGAAAATGGCGCGCGAGTGATCACGATTCCATTTTCTCGTCCGTCAACAAAAGAATTGTAAAGTGGAACTCCGTTTATACGAATTAAATTTTAGCAGTGCCTGATTAACTGAACTCTAGCTGAGCGAAATCCTCTTATACGAACGAGAACTCCTACTAAATGAACCAAAAATCATAGTCGGTGGTGGAAGACAGGTGGACTCCTATTATATGAACCACCTTGTCTTCCGCCAGGTTCGTACAAATGGAGTCCCACCGTAGTTCGAAAAGTTGAACGCACCGAGTGACGCGACACCGATTCAAACGCTGGGAGAATCGGCCGTTCGGTTCCCGCCTTTTTCGCGCACGGCGCTCTCGTTACGTAAACGCGGTGCACGGCGCACGGCCCCGGTATTTTCGAGACGTTCTCTAACCTTTAAAGGAAAAGAAACTGCCCGGATTCTGACGAAATCGCGACAGGGAAGCTGGACCGGGTCGCTGGACGTCGACAATGAATCTCTCGCATCGAACGGTCGTCCGTGCGGCCAGAGATCGAACGCGTTCGATCGATCCCGAGAGAGTAGAATCGGGCGCGTGCGTTACGCAGGGGTGGGGGGGAGATGTGCAAAGAAAAAAATACATTGGAAACAATGGCGACTTACCGGCGGCGCGATGAGGCCTTCTCGCCCAGTCGTCTTCGATCAAGGGCGCGACCCTTCGTGCACGCAACGTCGAGGGGCAAGAGACGACGACGAGGAAGATGGACAAGAGAACACCGTGGCAATGCATGTCGGCAGCTTTCGGTCCGATCGCGCTGTTAGTCCTCACTCTCTCTCTCTCCGTTTCACTCGCACACGCGTATATCTCCTATTTCGCTTTCTCGTCCCTGGGCACTTGGTGCTTCAACGCATATAGCGTGTCCCCCGTCTCGTTTCCACCTTTCGCGTGTCTCGCTCTTCTTTTCTATTTGTATCTCTTTTTCTCTCTCCCGATTCCTCCGCTGTCTTTCTCTCTCTCTCTATCTCTCTTTTTCGCTCTCGCTCGCGTCACCGTCCGTGCGTCGGTCTCTGTCGCCGGAGCCGCGGCCACTGGTCTATTAACGACCGTTCACTGCACGAAACTTTCTGCACTGTACGCCACTCTGTACGGTCTCGCACCAACTTCAATCTTCTCTCGCGATCCGAACGCGACACATTCGGAAGAGAAACGAGAAGACGAGGATCGTTTGAACAGCAGGATCGCGACGATGACCACAACGACGACGGTGATGACAACGGTAACGACAACGACAACGACAACGAAATCGACGACGTCGAGGCACGACAATACACACGCAGATCGCGGACGTGTACGATAATGATTAGAAACAATCAGCGGGGCCCGAGCCCCCGTGCTAGCCGCAATATTTACTGCAGATAACGCGAGCAGTATCGTGCACCGGCCGAGACACGTTCAACGAGCGCATCCAACGGCTTAATAGGCTAAGGTACACACGCAGGATCGTTATTCTTTCGTTTCTCTCTCTCTCTCTCTCCCTCTCTCTCTCTCTCTCTCTCTCTCTGTCACTCTATCTCTCACTCTCTTTCTTATACTGCCTCCTGATCTGTCTATTCGTCTCTCTTCTTTCTCTCGTCTCGATCTCTTTTTTGCTATCGTTCTTTCTCTCTTTTAGCTCGAGTGCACACAGTTCGTACACGGGCTGCTTGTCTCTCTGTCCCCTGCCTCTTCGTTCCCCCGTGCTGGTCGGTCGCGCGTTCTGTGTTACTGCGCGCGCGTTTTATAAGGCGGTACACAACGAGCGACGAGTTTCGAACGACCAGGAGGTACACGAAAGACTGTGCTTCGTTCCGCGGTTCTTCCTTCCTTCTTCCTCTCCCTCTATTATCGCTACTTTTTCTACTTTCTTGTTTATAAGAACCGTCTTTCACGCACACACCTCCTCACGGTCTCGTTACCGATAGATCGCGTACGCGTCGACGCGTTTCTCGAAAGCCGGTAGAGCCGTGAGTCGTCGCGTGGCCCTGCACCACCGACGCTGTATCCTCGAGAATGAAGCACACGAATCGAGAATCTCGATCCACGACAACCAAAGAGATCAATTGTCCTCCAACACTAGATTGAAATCTGTTCGTTGCGCGTCGAAGTAGTCGTCCTCGTTCGTTAGACCGGCACGTATCGAACGATCATCGACGATACCGAATCTCGGAAGTTTGTCGAAGGTCCCATCGCGCGTGCGCGGATCACGATTTTTCCGCGGTACTCGCGGTGTTCTACGTGCTCGCGAAGGGCACAGTCACGGGTGCACTGTCGCGAAATATTCCCGATCGGACACGGGTCTTCGGTGTGTTCGCCACTGGGTCTCGTTTCTCACCGTTTACTTCGCTCCTCACCGGCCTCTTTCCACGCGAACCAACAGGCCAGTGTGCGTCTGACACGGTCGGCGCGTGACTGCCGTGACTGACTAGCCGTGAGTGAGTGACTGACTGGTGGGAAGCTGTTACTCGACTCGCTCTCTACGCCCGTACCGCCACTGAATCTGATGTATCTGATCATCGGCACCGTCTCCGGCTGGCTCGCTCGAAAAAGCTTCTGCTTTGGCGCTTGCGCCACGACGAATCACTTTTTCGCTTTCGTGCACGCCGGTACGTGTGAGCAACCAACACGTTTATTCGTTCGTTCTCGAGCTAGAGAGCAGCGTGCTCGCTTCTAACGACTCTGTGTACCATCAACGCTATTATATGTATATATACGTACACAAAAGACGAGACAGGACCACGTATTTGCCCGCGGAAGCGTCGCTCTGTCTGGCGCTTGGACTCGGTGTATTACCGGCTCGCTCGTCTTCTCTTATAATAGTTCTGAACCACGTGCCGGTAACGGGTCACTCGCAAGTTGGGATCGCAAAGCCGAAATGTATCGTTGCATGTCTCGGCCGCAACGGTCCTCGGGGGCCCCCTAACACGCCACCGATTATAGGTTATAGACACACGGCGCGGTGGTTTTTCAAACCAGTCCGATTTCGGCGACACGGATCGCTCCGTGATAAACGCGCTGCCGTTATCTGACACGGCGCGGCGGTCGGTGCCGACAGATCGCCGGTCGATCTTATCGTCTTTGTTTTCTCTACCTGCCGGTTTTCGAAATCGATCGATTACGGGAAAGAACACGCGCGGTTACACGGTTCTCGGAATCCGCCCCGCTGCCGCCGCCGGCTCGGATCCGTTCGCACCACGCGTCTGTCTCTGCTTCCTATTCACTGCGCGATCCACCGGTGCGTTGCGGCGATCGCGTGACATCTCATGCTGTCTGGTCTCTTCTTCGAAACCGAACACCGTCGATTCGGCGCCAATATCACCGGTTCTATTTCGATCAGTATGTATATATATATAAATAAATATATATATATATATGTATGTAGGTATGTGTATGTGCGTATACAGCACACGGTCAGCCGCAAAGAGAGACACACGTTGCGCCGATGTAGCCAACGATGACAACTGTCCGCAGGCCGGTCGAGTCCGTCGCTTTTATGGGGATAGCCGAGCACGCTGCCGCTGCGGGACCCGTGCTCCTATCCCAGTGTGTGCGTACGCGTTTACGTGCTCGATGTACCGCGTTATCGTGCAAGTGCGCGTTCGCGGTCTCTTTCTCTCTCCCTCTGTCTCTCTCTTTCCCTCGCTGCGGCTCTATCCTTCTTCCTCTGTCCCGTGCGCGCGCACATGCACGCCTCCTTGTTCCACCTTCCTACGTCTGTATATGCACGAGCGAATAGGAGATCGTTCCTAGGCACGGGAGAGCGACTCGAGACGGTCGAGATGCATATACGAGAAAGGAAGAAAGAAAGCAAAGGGAACAGGGGTTTACTGAGAGAGAACTCGTGTCGTCCGGTGTGTGATACCTCGATCGCGGTGGGTGTCGCGAATGACTGTGCTGTCCGAGAGGTGTGCGAGAGCGCACCGCGCGTGTGGGTGCTCCCCCATCCCCCCCACCACCGAGCCACACCACCACTATCGCGATTCCCACCACCAGCGCACCGGCTGCCGGCACACCACCACCAACCGCGTCGCGTCGCACACCGTGCACCACTGCGAGCACCGAATACAACGGTGCAAGAGTGGCAGGTAGCGTTGTAAAAACTCTAATGCACGGACCATTCGAAACTGTGTTCGCCCTTTCGCGTTCTAACGAATTTTTCTCGTTGGCTACCGCTCATGCACCGGTTGCCCCGTAGTCTTCCCAAACGGATATTCAACGTTTAACCCCTCACTTTATAGCCGAAAGTTAGCTAAAGAATGTATAAAAGAAAAGAAGGAGAATAAAATACAGACCACAAGTGGGCAGGAAAAAGAAGATTATCGAGAAAGAAATGGGGAATATAGTGCGGTATGACCCGCACCAAAATGGGCTGAGATTTTAAGGAGTGGGAAAAATGGAAGGAGGAAGGAAATCTTGAATATAAAATTTCAATGGCGGATCTTTATTAGTTTTTGAAATATTATATGAAAAACTGGCGTATTTCGGCCCCTACCCAATATTGGGCCGTAATCAAAATTAAGTAGTTAACACTAGGTTTACGGAGCACTAAAATTGATTATTTTACATTGCTTTATAAAAATAATAAAATTGTATTTACTTAGATCTTTAGAGATTTTTATTGTAATATGTACACAAAAACATAAATCTATTTAATAATTCCTCACGAATGCCTCCTTACACTCTTAATAAACGTAAATTAAACATTTTTGAATCCGTCATTTTGACGGGCCCCCGTAAATCTAGTTTTATAAATAAAAAATGCTGGCTGAGCATTGGAATAATTACCCTAAGTCGTTATTGTTCAGTATATGTCTCGTCTAGCGATAAATGGAGAAATTTAGAAGCCTATCAGTATAAGTCTCTAAGCTTAGAAACTGAGATGATCTACGAAAAATATCTGCCAGGAAATTACAAAATCTATGCTTTGCGGATGTTCGAAGTTACAATACATACTAAAAAAATTAAAAAATAACTTTATTGGGACAATTGGCCCCCCTCTAACAAATGGAAAATAATAGAGGGCGCGGAATAGGATAAATAATGACTTACGAGTTTTTCAGTACAGGCTGTTGGTGCAAATAAAATTGCCACCAAAGCAATTTTTCCCAAGTAGCCGATAAATACGTTGATCCCAAAGCTAGGTAAAATACTATTTCAAATAGTAAATAACAAATAGTCTATTTTATTTGTAATCACACAAACAAAATAAAATATTTTACTTGTTAGCACAAGTTTTTAAAATAGTGTTTTATTTAAAGGATTTTATTTGAGAGGGTGATTCTGCATGAGAAAAAAAATCTAAAATCTAGAATTTTTATTTATTTAACGCCTCATTTTCGAGAAAATCGAGTTCGAAAATATTATGGTTTATTCCATTTTAATATCACCCGTTTCCTCAATCTTATTTCATCGTCATGAAATATTTGAAATACTATTCAACTCAAAATTCAAATATTTCATTTCATGTTTTAGATTACCAAAATAAAAATATATTATTTTCGGAAATTTTACTGTTCATTTAAAATAGTATTCTATATGAATTGTAGAACGACTATTTAAAATTTTATTTGAAATATTTTTCCTCCAAAATTGTATCCAGCTGTGTTCGAGCCAGTAAGGTAAAGATGAACTACCCAAAGTCTAGAGTTTCCAAGTACTACGGCTTACCGCTAGAAAAAGCAGTGTCGAAATTAGAAATAAAGATAGAAAATGTTAGAATACCCGAGCGACTGTACAAGTAGCAAAGAAAGGATTGTCTTATCGAATCCTGTCTAAAACAGTCTGCTCCGGCTTGCTAGATTACGCTTTCTGTTAAAGGAAAGGACGACAATCTCCAGTTGGGACCAGATCCGAAAAGAAGGTAGGTCGAACAGTCCAGGTGTCCATGGATTTTACGAGCGAGACCTTTATGGCGAATTCGGAAGGCCGGCTCTGTCGAACGACATCGATCCAGCGAATACTGTATATAGATTATACTGGATACTGCAAACCGTCGTTTATGCATGCAAGTCGCGTGCACCGCGCGGATTTGCAACGTACGCGCGACGAACGTATTTAACGTCTACGTCATTCTGACGCGTGTCGCGAATCAACGAGCCGAATGAGAACTCCACCGCGATCGTGCCTCCATTCACGGTGTCCAGTCTCTCTGGCCCTCATTGATGTATTCCCATGGATGCTTATCTTCGTGTACGCGTATCCGGGAATTCCTGCTCGCCGCCGGATGATTCTCTCGCAAACAACGAGATTCTGCGACTCGCCGTTTCAATTCGGTTACATCACCGTGCAAAAAAGCATAGTTCTGCTCGGTGAGCCGGGATTCCACGAGATATTCGTTTTCATTTGGTTCTATTCCCAACCTTTGCAATACGCATCGGTATAATTAAAATAATGTCGGTAAAGCATCGATTAATTCGCAAGGAGTGTTACGAAATAGAGACATTGGTCGATCAAGGAAAAGGCAATCGTTGCAGTTAAAATGGATGATCAAATTATTGGAGCCACTTGTTCAAGTTGACGACTTCACATTACAACAATTTTTAAATTGCAGCCCATCTACAATATTGAATTTTTATTATCTTTTTTATGAAGTACTGATGTCTGCAAACTGCAAATACACATTAAGTAATACTGTACATAATATAATTCACCACATGCAAAAAACATAGGTTTTCTTTGCAATTTTTGCAATGTGTATTTGCATATGTGTAGTACGAAATAGGGATCATTGATAGTTACAATGCAATAGATGACTAAATTATTAAAGTTACGTACACTTCCATCTCCTTATATATCAAAAATTATTTAGGTGGTCCAAATTCGGCAACTCTTCCTTAATACTATTTTATGGATGTCTCCACCAGCACCAGCGGCGATCAAAAGGTAAATGTAGGTTTTAACTAAACTCTTATAGGGAATCTAAATTCGGATACTAAGTATGGAAGACGTATCTGTAAGAAAAGTCTTGATTTGTAGAAACTTTATCATTGACTGAAAAAAGAAGGAGCCGAACGAAATGTGAAGTTTCCATTCGCCCGCATATCATAAGCAATTTTGATTCGACTTCATTGGGACCCCGTGCATAAAAGCGCCTGGGACATATAGCGTCGTTAGCACGACCGATGCTACCGGTCATCAATGATATCGGTTCTCAAGCCGCTAATTTTACCAGTTCAGTATATCATGTCCGCCAACCGTATACACTTGGAATATAATCCTGAAACATGGTCGTAGCCAAGTCAGACAGCGCTAAGAGAACTTTCCATTAGCACTGTCTGATTCTACTGCGAGCATGTTTCAGGATTAAATCCGCGTGCGTGTAGCCTGGCAAAGCAGAAGAGATGGCTTTAGGGAGGAGTCTGCAGGACAGGGTGAATACTTTTTTCCCCCATCCATCTCTCTGCCCGTATATCCTTCTCTCGTAGCCCGTATACCCTTTTCTCTCTCCGCTCATACTCACATTTCTGTCCAGCCGTATGCCATTCTCGACCGACTTCAGTTCCCTCCGACTTCTCCCTGGAACCACCTACTCTTTGCTAAGCACGCATCCCTCCAAAAACGAAAACCGTTCGGCTCGGTTCGGGTTCGAGGACTCCGTTTGCTGGTGGCTCCGCGACGATCAGCCGAACTGAAGCGAAGGCGACAGATACGAGTAGTCGGAGTGAGCATGGAAGCAAGACGGCCGGGAACAACGGTCAGGGTAGGTGAGAGTGTTCGGAGGAGGGAGGGGGAGAGAAGAAAAAGAATGCTCACCACAAATCGTGTCCTCGGTTATGTTCGGTCCACGGGGCTGGCAGCCGGCAAACTCGTTACGAAATCGTCCCTAAGACGGGGTGACTAATTGCTAAGCGGCTTGTAAAAATTCGCAGGACAGTCTGTCGACATCGTGGCGCGGCCGTCTGATCGTCGCGCCGTTATACTTTTTACCCGTGCACGGTCGACTAAAGAGAAGAGACACGGCGAAGGGAGGGACCGAGCGAAACGCGACAGGGTTAGCGGATGGAACAGAGAGAAATGGCATGTCTGTGGGTGGACAAAGAGACGGAGCAAGAGAGAGAGAGAGAGAGAGAGAGAGAGAGAGAGAGAGAGAGAGAGAGAGAGAGAGAAAGAGCGAGAGGAAGAAGGGAACGGAAAGAAAGGCAGAGTTAGGGATTGTGGCGAGAGGGAAGAGAGGAAGCGTGTGCGTGTGAGGCCTTAAGGTGAGAAAAGAAAAATGGCGAAGAGTGGTCGAGGCTGCGTCGTCGTCCCGCGTCCGAAGGCGAGAGGGGACGACGCTTTCGCAGATTCCACGTGAGATACCTGCGGCATTCTTCGTTCTGCACCAGGCATTAAGCCGGATGCACATTCGTCGTGGACGACGCTCGGTCAATTCATTTCCAAGAAAAATATCTTCCGCCTCGAAACGAATTTTACGGCAGATTTTGTACGTCGCGACGGCGACGGTGGCGGCGGCGGCGGCGGCGGTTGCGACGGCGAGGCCCGCCGTCACCGCTTCGACGCGGCCAGACAACAACAGAGAACGATCTCTTCCACTTTTTTGGTTCTCGTCTTATTTTACGGACACGAGACCGCCGACACGGACACCGGCCAATAAAACTTCTAATCCCACGATGAACCGCGCGTGATTCTTCGCGCGACGTTTACGCGCCTCTGACGCGAGATCTGAGACCGGGAACACCGAGACCGGAGCTAATCTCCTTGTCTGGGATTTTCTACGGTTCTTTTCAGAACCGTCTTTGCCTTTTGTGCGTCGAGTGCGAAAGGTTTGTTCTCACGCAGTTTCTTTACTTCGTGTTTTTTTACGGCCTCACTGGAGAGTTTTCATATTTCTGCTAAATATTGTTACCGGCGATCTCTCGATTCACCAGGTACTTTGTTTGCGAGGACTTTTTTTTCACGCGATAAATAATCTCTCTCATTTTACGTAAATTTTTGATATGCATTTTCAATGTAACACTAAACGAGCATAAAATGTGACTGACATGTGTTGCTTTATAAAATTGACAAGATTGAGTTTATTTAGACTTTTGGCTATTTTTATTATAGTATATGTTTGAATTAAGAAACTCATTGAATCATTTCCTACAAAAGAGACTTTCTAATTTCAACAATTCTAAAATACATAATCTGGGACTGGTCAATTTGTATTGGTCACGGGAAAGTTGGAATTTAGATGGAACTTCGAATCTCGAAATTCGAGAGCTAAATTACAGTTTAGACACTGACAACAAACAAAATTCATTATGATTTTATGATTTACTTTGTAGGATTTCCTTGTGGAAATACATGAATGTATTTTTTCCACACTAGTGGTCTCATTTTACGGCTTTTTTGCGTGGAACGGATAATCCGCGTTAAACAAGGGACGAGAGTATTATTAATATTATTTTTGGTGTTGATATTATCGAAACATGCGTCGATAGTAGATGTTTAAAATTAGCATGAACGACTGAACAGGGTACCCATAAAGTGCCGCAAAATCGAAGTAATTCATTTGAAGGAACAAAAACTGAGTTGTCAGAAACTGTTAGTATAATAATTCATTTTTAAATCAAAACAATGACTGTGACTATGCATATGAGCCACATAGTGGTCAATCTGTTAACCATTTCTTTTACTGAAAAAATCTACAGCATTTTCTGAATAACTTAAAGTATCCAACGTTTTCTATAAAGTATTCTGAATGACCTGACGTGTCTGAAAATCTACTGGATAAAATTTAATGATTCATTTATTAATTTGATTGCGAATGGATTCATTGACAATTGCTTATTCGATTTATAAATCACATCTGAAGATTTAATGGTACAAAATAATGTATGTTGTTCCAATCATTGTAATATTTTTGGTTATAGTTTTAGTTATATTTTTAGTAATAGTTATGCTGCTAACTAATTTCTATTTCTATTGCCATGGTATAGGGTCTCGTTCGGAAAACGATTTCTGGTATGATGCCGTCCTCCTTGTGAATCGATATGACGATTAGATAGAAAAATAGATGATTGTCTGTATTATAAAATAAACAAACAGTTGATCCTCATTATTTTGAATAGGAGTTAACACAATAACTTTTCGACCGAGCCTCGTAGATTTGCTTTCGCTTCGCCAACGGTATCCTCTTCCTCGAAAGGCGACGAGTGCAATATTACGAGAGCGTAGTTTTTAAGGGGGTTAAAGGAGCATCGACTCGTGACGAGAATTGCAGGGGGGCAGAGAGAAAGAAAGAGAGAGAGGAGGAGGAGGGGTGAGGCAGACAGAGTCGAAGTAATATGCGGAGCAATAAGAGAATGATGGTGGTCGGCCGTGGTCTGTATGTGTGGCGAAGTAAGGAATGCATAATGGGCCAGCGTAAATGTTGGTGTCGGCGCGAAAAAGGGGATACATTTGGCGTGCGCCGACAATACCGAACTCCCCGGCATTCCTGCGGTTCGACAATAAGCATTGTGCGAGCCGTCTACGCGTTACGGGCCCGGCTACGTGGAGCTTGACTTTATTTCTCGGATTCTCCTTTGCCGCTTGGCGAGGATATCATTGTTAGAAGGGACAGAGCGAAGGGTCCAACGAAAGCGTTACATCCGCTCATCTACCATTCAATAGAATTATTCCCTCCTCTTTTTGCTCCTAGGCGTGTTCCCCATGCGTGCGGGTTTCTGTAGAGAACGGTGCAAGGTTCTCTCTTCCTCTCTCTCTCGTGAGCCCAAGTCGCCAAGAATCTATTAGATTTGTCATAGCCCTACGGCACGCTGAATGGTCCACGGTCGGATGATCCCTTTTACGTTCGTCTCACCTCTTTCTACTCCCACTACAACACTATACCCTCTTCTCGTTCCCTCTCTTCCATGGGTCGTCTCTCTCGACCTCCTTTTTTCTGTTGTCAGGCGTACCTGCGAAAACGCAAGATGCACCGTCAGAATTCGATCGTAAAGCCTCGACATCACAAAGCCCGTCACAATGATTCCTCGAAGTAATTGAGTTTCTTCTTGTTTCAGTGTGCGTGTGGTCCCGCGCAAATGATCCAAGCCCCAGCCTCCACCCCCTCGTCTCCTGCCGCGATCTATTCCATTTCTGTGCCACCGGGGGCGACAGTAGAATAACTGCGATAGGGAATTGAAATAAATCATTTCGTGGCCTTTGTGCCCGCTCAGAATGGCGCGCTGTCATTTTCTTCAAGGATCTTCGCACGTGATCTTTACTCGGGAGATCAGAATTTTGTGGAGTTGAAGATCTTGGCCTGAGAAGGCTTAGTATTTGGGACGGTGGGATTTAGATCTTGAATGAAGACGTCAAGTCCTTGTGAATCGAAGATTGCTTTGGATCCTCCAGTAGTTGTATACGAAGGGACCATCCTGGTTCTCTTAACAATTGGATGTAAAATGTTTCTATTTGTTTACTACAATCCTAGCCATTTGCTTTTTCCATATTAATTAACGCGTTGGCAACCAGCGTCACAAATGCGTGGCGATCACGATTTTATATGTACAGACAGAGGCAAAATTAAGTAGACACCCTTTAAAAAATTTTTTAAGCTTGGCCCTAACGACTTCAGTTTTTTTTTTTTTTTGAAATATTAAAAGGATTACTTTGCTAGGTAATGTATACAAAAATTAATTTAAAATTACCATTGATCAAAATTGCGAAGGAAAAAGTAAAGGTCACGATTTTTAACTTTTTTATCTGTGCTTATGATGAAACTTCAAAATATGCCTTTTCTAGATCGAAATAAGTCATATATCGACAACGTTTCATTAAAATCGATTAAGGTTGCTATAAACCATAATTAATTAAAAATGTCAAAAATTGAGAGAAACCTATCCTCAAGAAGAACATAAATTGTTTAGTAAGAAAGTCTTGTGTATTACATTGAATATGCTGCTTGAAATTATTGTACAGAAGACTCAGATTTTAGTGACAGGATCAATGAACCCACAGATCGGCATCAGCTAGCGAAATTAATCCTGTATTAATTCTTGTACACTTTCACCGAGGACTCGACGGACAAGCAGTCAGTTCGTCAGGATTTTATTGAACGGTAACCGGGACTTATAAAACGCCATTTATATTCACCGTATTTTATGCACCATGTGGAAACGCTTCAATCAAATGCTTCAGCTAGATTAGCCTCGTTACGAAAGATGGCAATTTTCACAGTTCTACCTACCAGTTCTATCATACCCCTCGATTTTCTAAGATTTCCATTTTCCATGATGTCATTAAAAAATGATACTTATTATTATACTAAATATTGCAAAGATAATTCTGAAATGGCAGCCAACGATATTAAAGAATCTTAATTCGTTTTCAAGTACACTCAACCATATTTGATTTGCTTCCTGTATTTGAAGTCTAGACATTAAAAATTAATAAATAAGGCATAAATATACTCGTTCCAGGTATCTTCATTAGTAACTAAAATGCAAGTATTTTATTTTTCTTAACTTTTATATAGATTTTAATTACTGTTGTCCGTACCACAAACATTGCGCGTGAAATTTTAAAATGCCAATTGCTTATTCAAACTATAATATAATAAATGCTTTTCTGTTCGCATAAGCCTATTCCAGATTTCCCGCAGCATTGATGTTAACGAGCGTATCAAGTGATATAAATACACGACGCGAAATGGAACGAGTGTCAGACTAAGGATACGGTTATACTACTGAACAAATAGTACAGCCGAACTATCTGAACCTTGTTTAGATTGTAGTTGCAAACTGAAATCGTTAACGATCAAAATTCTGTTCTACAGAAACTTCGAAGTCGGCTAGTGCCATTTCAACGAGAAATATTGGACGATAAACCGATCGTGTGTTCAAGGTAATGTTTGGATTGCAGTGTTTCTGCTATATAGTAATTGCCCAAAGTCCTGTTGCGAATATAGTTCTGCGAGATTATTACACAAATGCAATGCAATTTTGATAGACCATATTTCATTTTATGAAACTTCCATACAGACAATTTGTATTCATAGAGTCCGACATAGGTGGTTTTGAATGGCCACGTTTCAAAGATAGAAATGAATTTCCAGTGATTTTAATTTGAGCACAGACAAAATTCCACTGTGAATCATTTCCCCCAAGGACATCGTGAGAGACTGATGCCATTTTGATGTTAAACATTCCAATGGACTGCGATCAGAGCCGGTTAAAATACTATTTCAAATAGTAAATAGTTTATTTGAAATTACACGTGCACTGTTAAAAATAAAATATTTTATTTGTTAGAAAATATGTTTTAAAATAGCATTTCAAATAGAATACTATTCGAAGGATTATCAAAAGACTGTCAATTTTATTTGAGGCGGTGGTGCTTCATGAGAAAATAAATCGAAAATACGGAATAAATTGTTATTATCATATGAGGTTTCGTTTTTGAGAAAATCGCCAATGAAAATGCTGTATGGTTTCTTGCATTTTAATATTACCTGTTTTCTCAATCTATCTTCATCAACAAGAAAAGATATATTAATTACTATTTAACGTAAAATTCAAATATTTTATGTTATGTTTTAGATTACCAAAATAAATATCATATTTTGTTTTAGATTATGAAATTAAAAATATTTTATTTGTACAAATTATATTATAAAAAATATATGAAATACTATTTAACGTAAAATTCAAATATTTTATCTTACGTTTGAGATTACCAAGATAAATATCTTATTTTGTTTTAGATTATCAAAAATAAAAATATTTTATTTGTAGAAAATTTTACTGTTTATATTTAAAATAGTATTTTATTTGAATTATGGAGCAACGACTATTTACAAAATACCATTTGAAATATTTTATCTCGAAAATTTTATCCAGCTCTGGCTACTACGAACCGAGGAGTTCAATTGCATTTAGGTTTCAATGACCCCGAAAATAATTCTGCTCGTGGAAAAAATATCACGGGGACAATTATTCTCCTGATCATAAATATTTATCTGAATTCGGGCCAACGGCAACACGCTTCTGCAACAGTGCCGCGAATCGCAGATCGGTCGACGGAGATACGGCAAATTGATCGTGCCGTTGCTGCGGAGAGTAATAAACAGTCTGTTTAGCAATATTCGCGTGTCGACGCGTATTACAAGACGCCTTTAGCCATAAATTTCTCCGCGGTGTCGCTTGAGGACTGACGTTAAGAAAAAAAACTTAAATGAACATGAATTAATGTACTCGTCGACGGAACAGGGCTATGCGTCTTAACGGAAACCACTTGCCGACAACGTGTTCGAAAGAAAACCAATCACTCAAACGTTTTCTCGAAACATCTGTGGTCCTTGGGAGTTTTTTCTTGTCAATGATTGCGGTTTGGTTTTAATACCAACGGTGGCCATTTTTATCGCTTTGCATGGTACAAGTATGCACACCTAAAATACAAGAGCTACTGTGCTTCGTCAATCAGATTCAGCACATGTTTAGAATTTTTTCTTTGCTTTTATACGCTCTCTGACACATGTTTTGTAGTTTAGAAGACGCTGTATGTATTTTACGATGAACAGTAAAAAACCTAATTCATTCCTTATTCATGTGCGTCAGCACAGTGATACATAGATACATTAAAGGTGTTCCACGCATATGTTTATGCTTAAACAAATTTATTTATGGACACTGGTTATTTTAAAAATGGTGAAACTGTTTTTTTGGGGGGTTTTAGTAATAGTAAGTTAGGATTCATTCATTTCCAAATGTAGAGGAAAATGTACTTAAAATTTATATGTTTTGTATTTTATAAATTTTATTATCGTATAACTGCACAAATATGTATAGTTCATTGATGAGCAACCACTTTTGCAACATAGAAAATCCAATAACCCGTACGGATTTCTACAACCAAAATTGTAAGTGATTTAAAATTGTTAATTTATAGAATGAAATTTTCTATTGTGATATTATAGTATATACATAGATCATCTACAATCAAAAATTACTCATTACTAGACTGCGGACTTTATGCATTTATAAGAATAATAAGTAGGTGTCATTTTAAAGAATAGAAAATATCGATGTATAATATTCAGCTTGTTGAAATTATTCAAGGAAGAAAGAAATTTCTATTCAGCTCCTGTTTCTTGCAATCGATGCAAACATTTTTCTTTTTACATAAAGATACACAGTCTAGTGATCGTCTTTAAATGTTTGGTACTAATAAGAACGTTAACCGATTTCCATGAAATTTTTGCCGTCTATTGTATAATAGACATAGATTTAAAAACTGCATTAATTAAGGTTTTACTACTCACGCTCAGATAAAAAAGTTGCAAAAGCTGACTTCTACTCTTTTCTTCGCAATTCCGACGAATAGCAATTTTTTCCAAATTTTATTTGCCCGTTATTTAGTAAACTAATTTTAAATCTCATCAAAATAACCTCTAATAAAAAAATCTCAACTTATTTGATTTAATTCTAAGAAAATGATGCGATTTTTAAATGTAGTTCCATAGTTTTTGCCAGGGGTTGTAGCTCATTGCAACATTGACCGATTTTGCTGTAATTTCCAGGATGTATATAATTGACGCTACACAATAAACGCAATGGAACACATAGTTACAGCGTGCCATCTCTATCATCAAGAAAGGAGAAGATACAAAATTCCAGGAAACATCAAAGATGCCACCGAATCTAGAATAAAATCCTTGAAGCAGATAAAATTATTCAATCGAATCTAAACTATAATTGACCACCTAATTGTAAGCTTGCAGTTGCTAATAGCCCTTGTGAGGTTGATGCAACTTAAAAAAACAAAAACAGATCTACAAAACATGTTTTTTAGATTTTCGATATAGACCGACATGAAAAAGTTGTAGAAAACAATTTTTAGTATTTACTCTGCACTTCCGATCAATTGTAATTTTTTCCAAAATTTCTTTTTTACGTCACGTAGTAAACTAACTGTTCTGACTTCTGCAAAAAATTGAAGTAGTATGGTCCAATCGTGAAAGAGTTATCGTGCTTTTAAAAGTATCCGAATATTACTGTGAGTTGCTATAAATAATAGTTCGTGTCCGTTGCTGTTTCGAGATTTACGGAGGTATCTGTCTTGTAAACAATCGGACAGGGGAATAATAAGATCGTCTCCGAGCCGAAAGTGGCCGCTGTATGTGTTTCTGAGCACGGACGTCAGGACGGAAGTGGCTGCGTTAATTTAAACTAAAGGTCACCCCGACTTCGGCCAAGGATATATCGATCTTGATCTATACATCGCTAGAGTCATATTTTAAGCCCGCAATTAAACCAGACCCGGCAATCAAGATTTCTACGCGCGGCTGGTCCCGAGCATGGCCACGGATTGGCGAAGCTTTCAACTGCAACTCTTCGGGATCATTCAGATAATTTGTTACAAAGCGAGCTGAAATAATATCGTTCATAATTAATACAACGCTCGTTCAAATCGTTTACGATCGATACTATTATACAATCCTCGGAATATTACACGTACGCAGCAATTCATTAATATTTAACAAACCACTTATTTATAGTGGTCGTTGTATCGTTTTCCTTCAATCACGAGAACAAAGATTAATATAAAAACCGAAACATTCACTCATATTTCTTTTTTTCCTAAGGTGATAAGTTCATTGTCCATCAAACAAGTGATCAAATATTTTTAAACGACAGCGTGGTTCCACTATCTTTTCAGGTCATGTGCCAACAAAATCTGCTCCAATAATTGCGACATATGCTCTCGGCAAAAGTAACATATTTATTTTCAATGATTCTTCAATCATCACGAAGCAGAATTTTAATACACGAATCACATTATAGTTATCAATACCCGAAGACATTGTTTATAACGAAATAACGTTTAGAATAATTAATCTTTTTAATACCGGCATTTTTACTTCGAAATGAAAAAATTTTTTGTACGTAAAATTTATAAATATACATACAGCCTACATGTACCGCAAAGTTAGCAAGTTTGTTCCCGGCCATAGTAGTGGCTAGTTTGGCGTTAAACGTCAAATTATATATGTACATTAAATGGCTGTCTATCTTGAACCACCACCACCCTTGAAAACACATGGTGGCCATCCCGGCCCTCTAAAGATTCAAACTCGTTTAGGGTTCTTCTACATGAGAGTATTTGTAATAGCGTATTTCTTATAAATGAAAGAAGAATGAAAAAATACAAAGTGTGTTCAAAAAGTTCGGGAATCTTTCTCCCAGTCTTTAAAAACTGCCTAAAACGCCGGGAATCGAATTTAAGCTGTTCACGGGACCACTTTTCAAATTTTCTTATATTTTTCTGGTAAAACACTAAACTGACGCTTAAATAAATATGCTTAATTAATTTCACTGAATGACAAGAATTGAAAGAATTTTTAAAAATAAATGTACACTATTTCATCAACTTTTCCTACTCTTTATTTTGTGGAGTTAATAGATTTAGTAAATAAACCGCTCACTTAGCTGATGCAGAATTTGACGATTCATAGCAGTATTTTCAAAAACTGTCTGATTCATTTGCAATTTTTCGGTACCACTTTTTTCGAGTTTATAACATTTAATGCACCTACACTCTTGCCTTCTTCAAGTCTTACGCGATTAAAAATCGCCGAAGACACAAGACACAGTTCTGGTATAAAAAGAATATCTCTGCAAACCCCAACTTCTAAAGTACATATCATTATCTTATCGCATTTCACAAGGTATATTTCCCAAATTTTTTTATAAACCTTGTAAATTGAGTAAAAAAATTCTGTACATTTACGCACCATCTTTTTCAAGTTTGATGGCCGTTTCCAAGTTCAACCTGGATGCTTCACCGAAAAGATAACATCAACACCTCAAAATTCCAACACGAGCGTTGCGATGCAGCCTAAACCCTCCGCATAAGTATCCAGACCGGCATTTTCACGGTCCGCCCGTAAATTCGGGCCGCGTCCATACAAACCACACGAAAGTGTATCACACCTACCCAATTCTTCGTACTAATAATGTTTCCCTGTTTTCTTTAAAATATAATTGTGAATTTCTTTTACTTTCCATAATATCGCATATTTGCATAATCAATGTGAATAATGATAGACAAAATAGTAATTTTAGTATGTTACCATAAATTTTTCCCCATGCGTATAAATTGATCATTGGACTCCTGTTAAATTGCATTATGTTTCTGAGCCTGTAGAATTTGTATCCATGACTTCTTTCCTGGTAAATACATAAATCCTATATTCTAAATCTCAATTAACCTCTTCGCTTACAATATCGTCTGAGAGACGTGATGAAGATTCTGAACAGAGTTTAATAAAGATGTATGTTATTAATTTCCTTGAAACCGAAATATAATTCTATTTTGTTGTTGTTAATGTACAGCCATTGGAGAATATATAGACATGCAATAGATATACATTTTCTCCTTTTCCTAAGAAATTATGAACTACAAAGAAATTCTAATCACGAAAACCGTAAAATAAATCGTAAGGCAAAGGGTTAATGCATAAACTTAAATGTTTTTGAAATCGTGACGTGCGGCGTTTTTCATTGCAGCCACAGAATTCGCGTCTACACGTATCCCTTCGGTGCAGGTCCAAATTCGTAGACTCTAATCTTTCCTCAGAGGCCCTTGTGCCTATGAGTTTTCCGCATTTACCTCGACGACCCTGCATGTAAAGTGCTTGATTAGTACCGGGTCGGGCACAAAAGAGTAACAACAACTCGTTCGGTTGGATGGAGCGGCTTGGCGGCGGGTGATGATTAATTTCATCCGCCAATTAAGAAATCCTTCGAGAGATGGCACGCGTGCCGCGTTGAAAGGGCCGAGGACCGGGAGAGAAGAGAAAGGCGGAGGGAACGGAATGGAAGCCACCCTCGGCGCATAATTTTGCCGGGAACGGGGTCCCGGGTTCGTTGAATGGGCTGGAAACGAGGCCGGCCACCCTATCTTTTTCACACCGTCGGATCCGGACGTGGCGAACAGAAGAAAGGTGGGAGAGAAGAACACGATCGGGACAAAGGAGCGAAATCATTCGGGGTTTCTCTGTTGCCGGCGGGACGAACGGTTCACGTGGCACCATTAATCTCCAAGACAATGGACGATTCTACGAAAAACTGAGGCGGGACCAGCTCGCCCGCCCCTGATGAATAAAGTTACCACCACCGCCAGCTCGTTTCACCTGGCTACACGGATAATCCCGGTGTGGACCGCGGAAGCACGTTTGATCGCGCAAGGTACCCGACGACACCCTGTCGTCCTCGCCGATTTATACAAGCCTCGACACAGCCTAACGGGAGAGAGAGAGCGAGATCGGTGTTGTATACGCGCGATTTTACAGCTCGTCACGGAGCACAAATAATGGCCACTGGGTATACGCCGGTCTAGCACCGGGAACGTCGGACCTCGAATCGGTTTACGACCTCAACGGCGCCTTGCCTTCGAAGACACCTGCCCGAGAGCTTCATGCTCATACCGACACCGGTGGTGAGCGATTCTTGAAAACGTAGCCGCCGCGCCACCGCGCCGCGTCGGTTCATTCAGGTAAACGCCGCTCACGGTGAATGCGCCGGTGCTACCGAGGCCACTGCACGATGGGTGTTCCGACCGAGACTTCGACCAGGATTGCATTATCCTTCGCACTTTAGCCGGTGTTTCCCAAACTGGTCACCCGAACACCAGTGTTCCGTGACAAATTGTCAAAATTAAGATTAAAACTACCGTCAAATTTAGTAGGACCACGATTATCCGAACCTCCGATATCTGAAGTCTCTATTATCCCAACACGCTTTACATATTATAGGTCCTAGTTTTCAATCCTTGAAATGGGCGGTTCCTAAAATTATTTAACACTAGGTTTACGGGACCCGTCAAAATGACGGGTTGTAATATTTTTAATTTACGATTATCGAGATTGAAAAGTCGCATCCATGAGGAATTATTCAATACATTTATTCTTTTGGGGTACATATCATAAAAAGAATGTCTAAAAATTTAGATATACACATTTTTGTGATTTTTACACAATAATGTAAAATAGTCACTTTTAGTGCTCCGTAAACCTAGTGTTAAAGTAAGTACAACATTTTTGAGATACCCTGCATATGATCAACGTAACAGTCAACGTGTAAATTATGTTCATAACAAACGACCAGTTCTATTGTTTATTCTTTGTATTATTATAACACTTTGATACATAATCTACAGACATTCAAAAAAATCTCCGTACATATTTTTAGGTATGTTGTGATTGCTGTTAGGTATAGCAAAGTTCGTATGTATATGTATCTATATGTTTCGTAAATTCTATTTAAACTAATAGTTTTACTCTCAAGAATATTTCTTTATCTATTCTTATGGGAACTTAAAATGTGAGAACATTCCTTCAAAATCCTTCGATCCTTCACACTAAAAATCTTTCTATCTACAAAATTGAAAGTATATGTATACGGCAAGTAAGTTAAGAGCCACACTTGTAATTTATCATTGAATTTTTGTTTAATACCTCTGGAACTGATTTAGGAGCACATCATGCTTATAATTTAGTACATTGTGTACAATTCAACATTCGTACAGTTTTCACTGTTTTAAAGCTAGTGTCTGTCGTTTGTGATCCGGTCGTTTTCTACGCTGGTCACTGATCGTTATCAAGTCCCATGTACATATCTAGAACTGCGATTTGTCACGTTCCTTGTTTCTAAAGTCACAACTAGTCGGATTCTATGGTCTCTAGGTCCCATTTATCTGTTCCAACAATTCCGTAAACTGGGTTTACGAGGTGCAGCGTTCCCGGTGTTGCGAGTCGCCGCATTCTACAAATTCTAACTGTTGTTTATCGTTTCTTACTCATCTAGTGTCCTGGAAAACGTATCCTTTACAGTACTTTGAAACTTTTACATTAATAGAACTACGATGTTCTTCGGTCACTTTGAACCAGGGTTTGGGTTAGGTCTCGGTTAGGTTACGCAAATAACTGTTACAAACAGTTATTTATCGGTTCTGACTGGAACAGTTATGGAGAACCGAAAAAGTCTCATAACTGTTACAAGGTATATGGTTGTGGCGTATAGCGGTTACGGTTCCGGTTCTTCAGAACAGAGTTGTACTAATTCAATTACATTGTGATTCAATTAGACAATTGAATTACATTGTATTTCAATTACATAGTACTTCAACTACGTCGTAACTGAATTACATAATTCAAACATTTCAATGAATTCAACTACTAATTATTTTAATCAGATGTGTAATTGAAATACAATATAATTCAATTGTGTAATTTATGTTTGAAATTTAAAAAATGTATTTTATAATTGTACTCCAAATGCAATTACGAATTACATTGTAATTTAATTTAATGAAGATCTAAATTACAAATTACAATATGACTGAATTAAAATGTAATTCAATTACTTTGTAATTACAATTCCTGGAGTAATACAATTGTAATTCTGCACAACTCTGCTTCAGAACCGAGTTGACCTTGAGTGACCTTGAATGACCTTAATAATTGGTCATTGTGTTCGTCTTGAAAGACTCTATCAGAATGTAAGTAAGAAAACATACTGGTCCATTTAAAAAAACAGAGTTGACCTTCATATCTCCTTGACGTCTCCACCTATCAAAAATTAGTAACATCGGATGATCAGCCCCTCGATACCAAATAAGTTTGGTCTGTGAGACATTTTCCTCTATCTCCAAAAACAAACGAGTTATTCAGGTGTCCCGTTTTAAATTCCTCATCCTGTATAACAATCTAATACTTTACGTAGGACTTTATTTTACTACGTGATTGTAATAAAAAATGACCGGACCTTATCGCAGAATTAGTTACGCACAACACCCAGTAATAAAAATGGAGACATTTCAAAGGTAAGGCTAAATTTAGTCAGACCTATACATTTCCCGTCCACTATGTTCAATCATTTCGCAGTGGTGCGGAACTCTGCAATCCCGTGCGATCTTCTCACGCTGTTGAAATCTCATTTAGTGACACACAGAAAAAAGCTGTCCGCGGAGATGCGTGGCGAACATCGAGCACGTCAGGCCTTGCATTCCGCTGATCGCGGCACCTGAATGATTTATCGATGATAGCGGCGCGGCGTGTGCACGAAGAAAAGTGAGCGCGAACGGGACCACTGCACTGTCTAACACCTATCTTATGTTCCTATAAGCAGTAGACTTAACTCATAGATTTTTGATTTCTCTTCTATGCCGGTTTTTGAGAAACTTCTTTCATAACCGAGTTGACTTTTCAATCTATGGAGGGAACTCTCTCATCAAATCATTTAAAATAAAAGTGATATTTAGCAATTTTTTTTCTTAACACTTTATGACATTTAATTTTCCATGATTCTATTATTGAAACAATTGGCTTGTCATAGCTAAAATATGATATAAATATTCTTAAATCAATTTTGTCTAAATGTCTTGAAAATTCTGCATCGAGAGATGTTCCTGATCTTGTTGTCGCTTCATATTGATTATTTACCATTTCCAATCTTAATTTACTTCTAAAAAATTCTATTAATAATTTTGATTGTACCGATGCAAAGTTCACGTTGAAATCTCCACTTAGCATCATCGGAATTTTATCATAATCCTTATTCAGCAATTCCGAACCCTCAACCGTATATGCTAATAGAATAGAATTTCGTTTCATCGCCAGATCGGTTTTACTCCTACCGCGTCGAGGTTTTGCGCCTAACGCGCCTAAAGAAGTTTCACTTAAAAAACTTTTTGTCCTTAGTTTGTACACTCTTTTAGTATACAAAAGGAATATTCTTCTGCGGTTCATGTCGTGGTGTCAATTATAGATGGATGATCACTGCACTGCTTACAAAATATAGGGTGAAAACAGTGGCCATCGTACCTCCGTAAAGATCGATCTCTCGCAGAGCGAACACCAACAATTCGTTTCCACGGATTTATCGCGGAGTCCTCGGAAACGGCGCGAATCGGGCGCGCGGTGAAATCCGTGAAACGTGGCGTACACGGCGCCGCCCTCGATCCGGTTTAATTAACGGCTCGCGTGGCCACGAATAGATCGACGACGAGCAATAATAATCGTTATCTCGTTTGCCCTGAACGGCCGATCGTGGTGGCCCGGTCGAGCACTGAGCACACACCCGTAAACGGCCTAGTCCATGTCCCAGTCGTTTGTTGTAATATCGCGCGTTCGCGATAAACTTCGTGACAGCGCGTGAAACGAAATTGACAGGGTTAATGGTCGGTTTTGCTTTACAAGGGAGACACATTTAATCGAACCCGAGCGTTCTAGCCACTTGTATTCCGTGATCTGACCGCAACTCGCGATAAAACGAAATACAGTAGTCCTCGAGTTAGTGTTACATTTCCCAACCTGGTATACTGCGAGACAGAGGACGTCTCTTTTCCTCTGCACCAGCGTGAGATTTCTAATGACTCGCCAGTATCATTAGATCATTGTTTCATTGTAGAAAGTGATAAGTGCACAGACTAGGGGTTACATACCTTTTGTTAAATAACAAAAAACAATTTTGAAGAATTTTCAAGAATCGTTTATTCGTCTAGTTTAACAATTTTTCAGTTTTATTTGGAAATTTGTAAAATAACGAAGGTTTTGAAACATTTTTTAAATTATATTTTTGACAAATTTTCAGTTTGGTCCTAAGAGAATTTTAAAAAATTGCACTTACAGCTAAATAATTTTTTAAGGAAGAAATATTTTGGAAAATCCTCGTGTTAAAATATGCAAGACAACGTAAGAAATGAAACACGAAAGAGTTTTTGAATATATAGGTCTGTAGTAGTTCCTGAAAAAGGGTACATTTCATATGAAAGAAACACAATTTTTGGATTACTTAATTCAAAGTTTAGGGAAGTGACCAAATACTGTAGAGATTGCAGTTACCTCGAGATACAAAAATGCTCCTTGAGACCAAACTGCTCATCAGAAATGAGCGATCTTGGACTGGGAATACTTAGAAAAAGAATTTGCAAAAAAACCGAAATTCGAAATTTATCACCCAAAGTCCGACTTCCCTTAAAACTTGATTCACGATTTTTCTTAGTTGATTTATGGCGCTTTTAATGAAAGGTGTACTACTATCTTTATAATAATATAAGGTAGATCATGGAAGCCTTTCACGACCAAACTTGTCCCTCATTTTTGTTCTGTAAAACAGCCCCAAAAAATGTAGATTAAGTTTTAAGTTGTAAAGGGGAAGATTGTCTTCAAATCTGTATTAGATTCATTCATAAAAACAATGTTTTGATGCTTTTACAGACGCTTCATATTGTAGTATTTTAGATCAAAAATGTGTCCTGTTTTTTACCTGCTATTCCATACTCAAATATCCTAGAAAATGTAATTTCTTTCGATCGAAATATGAATTATATTGATGAAACTGATTTCGGCGCAAAGGTTCGATCTTATTGAAATTCAGCAAATTTGCAATTTTATTATTATCCCAACGTTTCGATCCGTATGCGGATCATTCTCAAGAGATTTATTGCGTCTGAAAAATTATATAATTATAATGTAAATAAATCGGAATTTAATATTCTGTCACAGTCGTGTAGAAAACCCAAAAATGGAATAGAAAATGAAAAGCAGACTTACCAAGACTTACTAAGTCTGCTTTTCATTTTCTATTCCATTTTTGGGTTTTCTACACGACTGTGACAGAATATTAAATTCCGATTTATTTACATTATAATTATATAATTTTTCAGACGCAATAAATCTCTTGAGAATGATCCGCATACGGATCGAAACGTTGGGATAATAATAAAATTGCAAATTTGCTGAATTTCAATAAGATCGAACCTTTGCGCCGAAATCAGTTTCATCAATATTATCCTAGAAAATGTGAATGATGGTTTGAGAAAGTGGATGCTTCGAGATTTAAAATAAGTCCATTACTGTACACTTTTTTTAAATAAAATTATCATAGTTCAAATATTGAAAATTTCTCGAGAATCGGAGATTTAGTGCTCGAATACTTTTCAGATCCACTGTACACATTTCGCGCACAGTGCTCATGATTCTCATCAAATTCTCACCGTTCTTGATCGATCGTACACCGATCAATAGCAAGGATGTCGAAACGCGATACCGTTTTCCGCGCACGTTTGAGCGCCGCGTCTAAAACGTCGAGCGCAACAAGTAGAGGATAGATACAGGAGCACGGGAGAGGGGAAAAATTCTCCGAGCCGATAGCGTTGTTTTATTTACGACGTCCAGACAAATTCATTACGATAAGCGAGCCCGGACTAAGTAAGAAGAAGAAAAAAAACAGTCGGCGAGCCACGGCCGGCAACGAGGTCAATTAATTACGGCGCCGAGTAGGAAGAATTCAAATGAACACAGTCCTGACGTACCGCAGACGCTCGTTTTTTCTTTGTTGCTCCCTCTCTTCCGTGCGAAACGCCAGTTTCTGTTGTCATCGCGTTTAAATAACGACCGGCAAAACCCAAGTAACACGAGTCGTCCGCAGCCGACACCCAGACTTCCTAGCTGCTCGACAAATTTTCACGCCTGTTAGAAGATTATGCACGCCGTCTCGGGTGACTCCATTTTCTCCGTGGGAAACCATTTCCTCGGATATCCGATATGTTGTGTCGGCCTATTGTCGGTAACGATCAAAATCAAGGCGCGACGATTGTACCATTATCGAGCTGCAAACCGTTAATTAACGTTCGACGCATTACTTGGACTATTTTTTAGTCATCAACGCTCGTAACCGTGACAAACGCGAACGACAGGAAATGCGGAACACCTGACTTAAAGAGCTGGCAAGAAATAGAGAATTTTAGGAATGGAATCGATGATAACGATAATCCTTCAGAGACAGTGTCGCCAGATCGCTGAAATCGAGGGGAATACAGTTTACCACCTCTCTGATGACCAGAGTAATATGTAACACGTTGCACGGCACGTCACGTGACCAGTCTACGGTCTTAGTGGGGGACGTTGAGTGTGCTCATGGTAGTGGAATGGGATAGTGGAAGGGGAAAAGGAGGAGAGGAAAATCCACCCAGTTTTGGGTGGATCTGGCGACACTGTTCAGAGACGACATCTGTGTGTCGTACTGATTCTGAAAAATGTAATAGACATAACTGTGGGGATATCTGTGGTCAGAAGAGAGAGAAACATTTATTAATAAAATAAAAGTGTATGAAGTGAATTTGGTTGTACGTTAAAACGAAATGAATGAACATGAAAAAGCGATTTTGTTAAAAGGTATGGCTGTGATTAAGAATGGTTGTAATTTAATATGTTGTGTTAAATATATAGTTATTTGTTGATATTACACAATAATTCCATTCACTGCGTGAGCAATGACGCAGTCAAACGACTGTTTAAACATACTGTATACTGTAATGTATTTATGTGCCAGTAAATATATAGTGAATGTATAAGTAATTGTTTAAAAAGACTGTATACTTGTTACCATAAGGCAGGGATGGGTACGGTAGGGGCCCCTCAAACGCCTGCTTCTTCCTCTACGGTAACGGCGGATGCTGGTGGGGGACAGTGGGCGCTATGGTGGGGACGGTTTTGTCTCAATTGAGACAAAAATGCCCATCCCTGCCATAAGGTATACATTTTTTGATGGCGCTATGCAAGAGTGTACTGTACTTCAAAATTTGTTACACGAGATCATGTTTTTAGGTGCGATACACGTTCAAGTGTTATTGTTTTAGTTTTCAGAATTTGAAAGTAGCTCTGATTAGACTGTAGACTAGACAAGTCAATTGTAATAATAAGACTGCGGATTTTTATGCAAAATAAAAATTATCTGCACCAATTGCAAGAGACTTGAGCCAAATAGGCATTTCATTTTTACTTTAATCATTTCAATAGGCTGAGAATAATGGATCGACATTCTTAAATCGTTTTAACCTTTCTCTACTTTTTTAAATTGCAGTCACTCATTTTTGCCATTGCTAATTTATTATGTAATTATATACGTTTAGATGTACTTTGTTATGAACAATCGTGTGATGTAAATTATTTCTGAACAGTTGCAAAACAAGTTCAGAAATTGGTAAGAGGACCAGGAGTGGTATATGTGCTCAGTTAAAAATAATTATGCGTTAAGAGGTTAATGCACGACTCAATTACCTGTCACAATAAGCGCAATTCGCCTGTTTCGAAACGATACGGTTTCGTTGAAAAGCAACTTCGCCAATTACAGCCGATTTACGGTCCGACAAGAATAACCGAGGCTGAGATGGCCACGATCTAGGCACGAATGAAATTTTGGCGCACCTGGTACGTGATACTGTATACACAGAGCTATTACGACAAAAATATACAGTTTCAAAGGTTCGTAAAAAGGAGGACCGATGGAAATATTGAAATCTAGCTTGAACCGAGAACCTCTAAGAACCCATTGAAGTTTTGTTGCAGTAGACGTTTTGTACTAATTAGATCTTATCTATGAGGAACACCATTTACGTTTAGAAATTACTTTTTGATGTGACCAATTTGAACAAACCGAATTTCATCAGAATTTGTAGCCTCCAAGCTTGTTAACAGTAGAAGTACTGCTATGATTATCAATTATTCTATTTCGCTTTCGGTATCTGAGATAAATAATTGCCTCATTGCAGTTTGAGCACTGACACGACACAACGCCGCATGTTTTTTTGTTTTCTTTATTGTTCCCCTTAGGGTTACGAAATTTTCTTACACATTATCCTTATACAATTTTACCTTCTTCCTCTTCACCCCTTCGCCCCGCTTTTAACCTAACCTTATTACTATCTTATATCCTAACTTAAATCTAAACTTATATTAAGTAGAAAGAGAGAGAGAAACGTATCTACAAAAGCAGCTATTTATATTATTTACAATATTCCATTTACACTACCGTTCCCCCCTCTCATAAACCCTCATTTTACTGATTCCTCCCGTCCCTAACCGCGGACCCCCTCTTCCGGTCGCTCATCACCGTTCCGAATCCTTTTATTCATACCCCCTCTCCACTCTTCCACCCTCTTCATCCATTCCCCCCCCTCCTCCCTCGTCTTCCAACACTTCTCACATCCTTTCTTGCCAACCTCTTTTCTTTTTTTTTAAATTTGAGTTTATGCATTAATTGAGCTTTATAGTGTAGGATTTACGTATGTACCAGAAAGAAATGCATGAAAACAAATTCGAAAGGTTCAAAAAAAATAATGCAAGTTCACCGATGTCCTATGTCAAAGCATTAGTGATCAAAACTTTAAACGGCAATATCTCGAAAGTAAAAGTATGCGTCGTTTTTCCTGACAACCACAGAATTGATCTCTATGGAGCTTTGTTCTCTGTGAACGTTATTTTCGCTTGCCGGTCGTATGACGCAGCGACAGTAGTAAAACTTCAAGAGCATCCGTGGGAACTAGTTCAGGATGTGCTCCGATATCTTCGGGAGACTCTTTTTTATGCTATGTTGAGACAGGTTTCTTTAATAATAACTCTGTACAGTCAGTGAAGGTTTCCTAGGGAGCGTCGTTGAAGAATTTGCGCAATGCAACCGGACACTGGCAACTCAAAGTAACCTATTACATACTAGCAGTGCTTCTAATGGAAAAACAGCAAAAAGTTTGTCTGGGAAAAAAAACGTTGATGGCGCCTGATATGCGTCAAGAGTATTAGCGTGTTAAACTTTAAGGAGCTGCGACGTTCGTATTACACATTAGTAGTCAATGTAGTGAATGATGCGCGACAATGCAAGATCCAAATATTAGTATAGGTAAGGAGACGTAAAAACTTCATTACACCTCAAAGACAAATTTATTTGCGCAACTTCGCATATTCATACGTTATTTTAAAGAAATTACCCAGCTACCTCGATCATTCTATAAAATCCATGAGATTTATTTAATGAAATAAAAATTGAAAAGGTTAAATGTATGACATTGAGTAGTCCTTCAACCTCCATGCATTTACTGAATATTAATCAAATTTGGTACTATGAATATATTAACGTAAAAATTCATTTTAAAATCTGCATAAATAATTCCGTCACCCATATATGGGCGACATGGCAGCCAATAGTTATCTCAGAATCGAAAAGATAATACAAATAAAATTGCAGATTTAACTATTATTTGTTGTACGAAAGAAGATAGCTATAAAGTCATAACAGCTACCCACCTATTACCTCAAACTTCCAACACAGGATTAGAGTAGACAGTTGTTACAACTACGGTTGTCTCCTTTTGCAAAGCAAAGCGTAATCGAATGGTCTAAGAGTTTCATTCGATCTCTCAGATTATTTACTATTCGGAATAGCATGTTTATCCATCGGCCACGACATCGGCGAGTCTCGCGACTCGTTACTGCGGAGCCGTGCGGTTCGGTGTCCGTCATCGGAGCGAGATAGCAGAACAGAGCCCGCATCAGAGTTTTGCAAATCTGGTCACATCAAATCTGTGTCACGCTGCGTAAACACACTACAATAATAATACACTATAAATACGCAGAGCAGCGAGAGGCAGAAACGCGAGGGGCGAAGAAGAGAGAAGGCATGCAGGCGCCGGCGCCGCCAGACGGGCACATTACACGCGCCAAGGAAGTATTAACCGTCCCACGTATTCAACGTGTACAAGTTCTCTCCTTTTTCTTCATCGTTTCCCAGGCCTCGTTTCGTCTCGCTTCGTCCCACGCGGTTTTCAATTCTACCGCCTCGTTCGGTTCTCTCGTTTCTGCCCACCTTCCCCTACGGTCTCTCGTTTCTTCGTCCTCCCCATCGCGTCGGCGATGGGCCGTTTGCCTTTTACTCTCTTTTTTCGATTTCTATCCATCTCCGTCTTCGTCCCTTTCACGTGGTTCGCTCTTCGCCATTCTTTGTCTCCCCCATCGAATCCGTTTAGGGCGATTTTAGACCCGCAATAATAATTCTTCAAATGGTGCGACCATGCTCGAACGAGGTTTTGCAAGGCGAACATCAAAGCCGACGAGCGGAATATACTCTAACGTTAAATTCTAGCGTTACGCGTCGTTTAAATGAATTAACGAACAATCTTTTTCGTCATTTTTATGATTCTGATGATGTATTTCACGTTGGAACTGACGTAGCCGATATAATCGCCGGATTTAGATTTTCTACTAAATTCTAGCCATCATTTGTGGAAATTAAGGTGCTATTTATACATATGAATATAATTGAACCTCATTTTATTTAACGATTAAAATACTTTACCCTATAAAGAAATATGTGATACAAAAAATGGGAAAATAGATATAGAATTTATTTAAATGATTCGAGTGTTCCGAGTGGCATTTTATGAAATATTAACCCTCCGACAGCGGAGTTCGGATCTATTTTGGCCCACAATATCAGAATCGTCATTCAATTACTCAGTTTCTGGTGAATTGATAAAATGAACAGCTACTGCATTGAAAATTGAAATCAATAAAAAGATTAACTTGTCTACAATAAGGACCGTTAAAAAATTAATAAATAAAGTAAAGATTGGTCTTAAACATCGTTAATCATATGGTTATAAGAATTGTCCGCTGTCCGACAATTAAGGTGAATTTATACTTCTCCACATTGCGTGTACATCACCGATGAATTATCAACAATAAATGTGATAAATGAAAGCCGAAGTATATATTCTTTTCCGATGATTGAATTCAATTCTTCAGTCGTGAAAATGAAAATGAACATCCTCCATTTGTTTGGACGGGTTTAGACTTACCACTTTCATTTCACTGAATCTTTGTGAGTGAATCATCCAGTTCATTCATCGAAAGTATGTTTTTTAAAAGTTTCCAGTATTTACTACTAGAAATCTAGTATTTACTTATAGTTATACTTAATACTTAGACATTTCGGCCCTAAAGTTACACATACAGGGTGTCCAAGTATTGATGGAGGGGGTAACGTAAAGGGGGTGATTCTGCACGAGAAAATAAAACGAAAATACAGAATAAATTTTATTCATTCGAGGCGCTGTTTTTAAGAAAATCGACTATGAAAATTCTTCAACTTCGCGTGCCATGCATTTGTAAGTAGAACCGGTAGGTCATGAACAGACGCGCCAGACGATTCGTATTCAATAGCGCGCGTGTTGGCCGAATTTTCAAACGCGATTTTCTCGAAAACCAGGCCTCAAATGAAAACAATTTATTCCATATTTTCGACATATTTTTTCAATTAGAATCACTGGTTCATCGTGAATTAAAACTATTAACACAGAATTATATCCTCGAAATCATACAACATTTGTTTGAAATATTTTTCAATATCATTAACCCTCCGCCGGCAACAAGGTTTTTTACGCGGTCGACAGATCTTTTACTTTTACTAAAAAAATCTGAAAAAGTTCTCCTATACTTATTGAAGTCTCTAATTCCATGTATAAGTGCCAGTTAAACAAAATGTATAACAGGTTTTACAATAAAAATAAAAATTGGAAGGAAGAAATAGAACGAAGAAATTTTCGTCTGTCCCTGAACCACCCATTATGCCGGGGGAGGAATAACACCTTGTACTACAACATCAAGTCAGACTCGTGATGAAGATTTCAAACAGAATTTATATACTGAATACGTATATACATAATCTAATATACTCTCCTATATATCGAAAATGGCTGAAGTAAAATAGAATTTCTTTACTCTTCTGTATATCGAAAATAAGGAAATTCTATTTTACTTTAGCCATTGGAGAGTCACATGATCATACAATAAATATAAATCTTCTTGTTCTTCAATGAAATTATGAACGAAAAAAAATGTGAGACATCCGAGTGGTTCACTTCGAAAGAGGCAGCCTGCGACCCACTGTGTTTCGGATCTAAAGAAATTCGCTTTCGAGATTACTCTGCGCTATATGGTAACGTTCACGCGACCG
This sequence comes from Sphecodes monilicornis, assembly GCA_913789915.3. Lineage (NCBI taxonomy): Eukaryota > Metazoa > Arthropoda > Insecta > Hymenoptera > Halictidae > Sphecodes > Sphecodes monilicornis. Next base: position 12,312,229 of record OU565285.1, on the reverse strand, counting down.
CGGCCTTACTCTCGCTGTTCGTCCGTTGAAAGTCAAACTGACCGGATCGCGGGCGCCACAACGTTGTAACTGGCTCGGTTGAACGACCAACCGGCTCGATCTCATCTTTCCGTTCCTCCGCCCTTCTTATTTCGTCCATTCTCTTCCCGTCGCAGGCCGGCCTAGGGGCGACGCTCGTTAGACGTGAAATCGATCTTAATTTCTCGGTGGCGCGAAACCGAGCCTCTCCGTGTCCGCTGGTCTCGCGGTGTCCACTTGTCAGTGTCCGCCGCGTTCGATTTAGAAGTTCGCCGTCGAACCTGCTCTTATTTCCCCCGATCCTTTCTCTCTTTCTCTCTCTCTCTCTCTCTCCCTCTTTCTTCTCCCCCCCCCCCTGCCTTACGGTGTCCCTCTATCTCATCGTCATCGTCTCTCTCGTCCAAGGGGAGACGGGTTTTAGAAAGCAGACGCGATATTTATGACAACCACCGTACCACACTTTCCGCTCTATGCACTTGCACCCCTGCCCACGGAAACTGTACTCCGTTACACGTAAATCATCCGTGGGAGAGAGATAAAACTGTCCTTGGTCAACTCCATTTTGCTTTTGTCGGACTACTTGCGGCGCTAGCCTCCTTTTTCTGGCGCATGGCAATTCTTTTTCGTTTATTTTTCTTCTTAGTTTCCGTACTCGACGAGTCCTTCCTTTTATACATTACATGGTCCGGTTAGTTTTGAGAGATCCCTACAGATGACTATAACTAGACTGCGGATATTTATGCATTTATGAAGGAATTGACTGGGTGAAATATAAAACAGTATAAGATTAGATTAATTTAAGAATATTGTTGTGTTTTGTGCAACATATCAAGATTATTTTTGAGTAAAATCTATTTTTACATGATCTCTGTTTCCTACAATCGATGCAGAACATTTTTATTTTGCGTAAGGATCCCCAGCCTAACTATAACTGTAAATCTAGTTCAGACGTTTGAAAAAGCTAGTGCGCCATTTCAAAGCTTAGACTTTTGTAAAAGGTATTTAACTTTTGCCGTTTCAATTAAAGTTATAAACAACATTTTCAGCACATGTTATGTGCTTTATGAAGTTTGGCAGGTTATGAAATTGATTCCAAGTACGCCCCATGCCTCAAAACATGCAAGTATCGGTTTTGGCGATTCAAAAGTGGTGGCTTTAGTTTTACTAACACTGGAACTACCGAGCACTAAACGCGACTGGCGTATATTGCCTTATAATAATGATAAGATTGCATTTATTCATATTTCGTACCATTTTTGTTTAAATATGTACTTCAATAAAGAAATTGACTGAAAAATTTCTCCCGAAAACATATTTATAATTTGAATATTTGTAACAGAAACAATTATAAACCAGTCATTTTTACTGGTCCGGTAGTTCTAGTGTTAAATTCGACGTACCATTTCTGAAAATTTTCCTGAAAAATAAACGTCAACTTTAAAGTCTACTAGAAGTTAACACTTTTGTGGCGAAACCCGGGTCTATTTTGATCCACTATTTTAAAGGCATCGCATAACTAATGAACTCCTGATGATAAATTTCAATCAAAACTGTGAAATTGGATTTACTAACAAGTACAACGGATCTAGATAAAATACCATTAAAAATATGTTTCAAAAAATTTACGAACAGCTGTCTAAATGGAAGCAAAGATTTCCATCTGTTCAATCATTAAAACCATCCGTCTTTCAAACGTTAACCCTCTATGTGCTCTTATAACTTTCAGGTCACATTTTAATTTATCGACATTTTACAAAATAATTATAGCTTTTTTCATGAGATGGCGCACAAATCTTAACTCTATGACGTTGCCAACACAACCAATACTAGTATTCATGACCATTGCTAGGCTCATCAACCTGAAATAACAAAATAAATGCTGTGCAAACTGTCGGCAGTAAAACTACGCGAAACCATTTGATCCAATTGATATTATTTGTGCTTTTGTCAGTGATTACCAAACTAAAAATAGTGGACATAATAACTCTGGGTTAGTATATCAATAACAACCTATTTGTTTGCATTTCAATTTTCAATTTGTTACTGTTTTTGATGATACAGTTCTGTAACTTTATAGGCCGGTGTGACTTGAAAGTCACATAGTGAATATATCGCAATAAAATTGTTTAAACGCAAAAATTTGTTTTCATTTGCATATATAGGTTTATAATTTCTGATTTTTCGTTCCCAAAATTTTTTTGGAATTAAATCAAAAATTCGGCCCATAGAGGGTTAAAAGGGTCCCATATCCAAATTGTTAAATTCCTCCGTTCTGGAAGCATTTTAACACGTTCAGCGTCATGTCACCCATATCTGGATGATGGAATTATTTATACAGAATTGAAAATTAATTTTTACGTTGGTAGATTGAGTGTACAAAATTTCCTTACGATCTGAGGAATAGAAGAGGTTTGAAACAGTAATTAATATCACAAAACTAAACTTCTTAGTTTTTGTTTTATTAAATATATTGCTTTGATTTTGTGTAATTTTTATGATTGTGGAGTGGGCGCTGAACGTGTTAAACGGGGTCGCGGGAACTCCAAGTATCCTCGACATCCAAGATTGTTCAATGATGTCATAATCAGCAGCGGCATGCCACAGTTAATTTTAATATCGATTTCTATTCTGGGCTGAGCGAATGGTCTTTCAAACGTTATCGCGTCTCGTGCGTCCTGCGCGCTCCGACTCTCGTTTCGCGTTTTTCCAGCCGCGTGTCAAGCGTCTCTATTTATCAAGGGAGCCGGCGCGGCGAGCCGATAAAACGGCAGAAATCGAGCGCGACCGGAGCAAATTAGAACGGAGCCGTTCGAGGGGACATTAATAATACCCGAACCGCGCGTTTCAAACTTGTACATTAGTGCTAATTAGCTAGGGGGTGGCAGAACGGCCGAAATGTCGACTGCGCCGACGGAAATGCGAAACAAATTCAAAGGAATTATTTACAGCTATAATGTGACTGTACACTGATTGTTAGATTGCGGATTTTATGCATTTATGACAGGAACGATTTAGAGCAATTTAAAACGGTAGATATATTAAAAGAATTAGGGAGTATCAATGTACCATTTGCAACTTATTAAGATTATTAACCCCTTGCCATACCATTTTCTTTACGGCTACAAATTAGAACGTCTTCATCCCCCAAAATGTCACATAAGAGGAAAGAAAATTTATATTTTTGCATGACTACATTTACTTCAATGCTTAAATATTGATTACACGAAAGTAAAATTTTATTTCGTCTGATAATAAAGGTATTACTTTCATCTTTTTTAGACTTTACTTAATATCTTTATCACGAGTCTGACTCGTTAAAATACGACAAGGGGTTAAAGAAAGAATCTTCTGTATGGCAAATGTTTCTTGCAATCGATGCAGATTACTTTTATTTTGCATAAAGATCAGCAATCTATACTGATTATTTTATCACATTAATTGAAAGTTTGTGAAAAGAAGAATGTTTTTTTCTACATTTCAATTAATGGCAAAAATCGTCAAAATGGCATGCTTTCATTTTGTATTTTAAACTATAGAAATAAAAGATACAATGGATGTAAAAAACTCTGTTTCGGAACAAAACATATTATATACTATTTTACCTTATTTGGATACAAGATTATATGTACGTTTTTGGATCTCAGTAATTAAATATCTGCAAAAAGTACTCCCTGCACTTCAATGAACAACATTAATGTTCAAAATGGTACTCCTTTAGTTTGTCCTTTGCGTTCTTTATTTTTATGCTTCAGACATTAGAAATGAAAAACGCATTCGATGTAAACAATCCTGTCATTAAATCATTGCAAAAAGTAGAACGCTCTCTCTGAATTTCAATCAACGACAATAATGTTAAATATAATGTTATATATACAAACAGAAGAAGATTGAGGTAGTAGCGGGAAAGGTGTTTTCGTAATGTCCCTCTGTTGACGACCATAGGAAGTAGCCGCCACACTGAGTTGGTTGAAAAACTCGTATTTATTTATGATTACTTCGAAGACTTCAATTCCCAGACAGTGGAACGGATGATAACAGACAAGTTGTCGTAAAATCAGAGAGACGTGAGAGATAGTTGTCGAACACGCGTTAAAAGTTTGAGACCACGTTAGTTTATAGCTACCTCGTACCTGTAAACATTTGATATAAAATTCTCTACAGAACGGAACAGCGACCACCGGTCATACGCCATAAAAGTCTTTAACCAGAATGGCGTCGGAATAGAATTTTAAGTGCTGGTAGCGAAGTAGCACAGGTTGCACGGAATTAGCAATAAAACCGAGCACAAGTTGTCTTTGATGATACGCAGAGATTTGTTTCGGTAAACCCGACGTTCGTCACGGATGATCGGCGAGTTTGAAAATTATTCCCATAGAGAAACTTATGCTTAAAAAAAAGAGAATACACTGAGAAATTTTTATTATTTTCCAAAGTACGCATTTAAACATACTACACTCTAGTAAATTGTCTCAAAAACTTGTTTCATGTTCAAATAATATGTACAAAATGATTTAAGATAATCTTTTAAGCAAGCAAATAATGTGAACAAATAAACGAAGGCTTAGAAACTAATAAAACATTAACAGAAACACCTCTTTGCGCTGTGTATGCATTCAGATGAAGATGTTTAAATATTCCAATTGTTTACTTATTGAACGAAATTATAAATCGATGGTTTAACAAAGTTTAAATCAAATAAAAAGACTCCTAACTTCCTCAAGCAAAACGAGAAGACATTTTGGCCGATCCGATATGCATAATACCTTGACATGAAAAAAGTGGAGTTGTACCTACTACATATTGAACTTGAAAAACTCAAAATCACATTACTACAGTTTGATTTCTCATTCATATTTGTGTACAGTAAAAGTTACGATGCTACTTGCACAGAAATTAATTTATAATGCTTTAATGGCTCGATTGTAGACATTTACGCAAAAGAACATAAACGAGTTATGAGAATAACAGTGACAGAGAGATTTGCCTTTTTCGTTAATGTAGATGTTTATTTTGTTAAGATTAATGCGAATATTTCATTGGCCATTAATAAAGGCACTTTGAAGTTATTATATAAAACCCGCAGTCCGTTGTTGATCGGGAGCATTGTATTCGAGCGCTAACGACTATGAGGGACCTCCAAAGAGCTCTTGGTACTGTCTCGGGATCTGTAGTGGTATTACTCACGCTAACCCTGTCCTGAAACATTATCGTCGTCCAAAAAGAACCCCACTGACCCTCACGGACGTCAGCTTGTTATGATCTCCTGCTTTCACCGGCGTTCCACTCCAACAATTAATTAATCATGCCTTCGTACACGCATTTCTATACCGTCGGAAGTAATTGGCTGGAAATTCTTTGACCTGGGCGCATTGGTATACATATGGCGAGGTGTCTAAATGAGTGTGACGTGGAGTTGAAACTGATATGCGGGGAATGACAGATTTCACACTTTCACGAGAACTTTTGCAAAATAAAATGTACAGAATAGAATATGATTGGTTGTTCAAGCTTGCACAGTATCGAGCCGGAAGTGAGTCATTTCAAATGGAAACATAAACAGCAAATATGGACCAAAAAATTTATCATAATGAAGATGATAGAAGAAGAAAAGAGAAATCAGGAGAAGAAAAATCATAACTGAAGAAGAAGGTTAAAAATGTTCTTAATATGACAAATATACATATTGCATCAAACATCAATTACTATGAAATATTCAAAATTATATTTACCTTATCATGATTATTAAGAAACCATATATGGAATATATTATATATTTTCTGATACTCTTCCATCCCTTGTGCCAATTTCGCACATTGTTTGTTGTACATATGTAGCAAAAATTACAATGAATTCTCTACATCAGGCAGTTCCAACCAGTATCTCCGGAGCTATTCGAGGCACCTCTCCGCTTAGGTTCTTCCCCCACTCTTAGACTTCATCGTTATAATGTATAGTAGTGGGAAGCTCCCACCACGAGAGCCACGCGGCGCGCGCAGCACTCACTAATTCTACGGCCGTACGTAGTAGTGGAAAGAGGTTCGATGGTGGGGACCTTGCAGTTCTCGGAGAGGAATACGTTGGAACTCCCTGCTCTACATGATAATACTCTGTCCCAAGACAGCTTCAGGGATGCAAAACTGACGGGTGGTTTCACTCCTGAAACATAAATCTTCGCCAATAAAAATAATTAATATACCTTATTTTTGGCAATTCTAAAACTCTGCACATTTTTAGAAAACTTCAAGAGAACTGTCTTGTTATTTCTAAATGAGAACTTTGACAATAGTCTTCCAACCCTCTAAACTCAATTCTTTTATTTCTCGTTCGTTGCCTTTGTCTGAATTTGTTTTGTTAAAGTTTCTAAATCCTAGCTGCACCCTACTGGAGTTCAGCAGTGCAGAATAGATTGAGCTCAAGTTCCTCATGCAGTATGGGAGTGTTTGTATTTCTTGAAGGTCTACGAGTACCTAGTTTTCTGCGATGATGAATTTTCCTGACACGTTACGCTCGCTGTAAATTATAGGTAATCGTGCATGCAGGCCCTATTTCATACTCGTATACTGCCTACTTTTGTTATAGTTCCGCGACATGAAAAGACCAAACAAGTTGCTCCATTCTCTCAACGGGTTGAAAAAAGAAGTGCGGTTTCAAGAATAGAATCAAGCCTACGCGTCTAACAGCTTCACCGGCATGGATCAGTGCATAAATATGAAATACACGTATGTAAATAATCTGTCCTTAATATATGTGCATAATCGGTCCAAGTACACACCCTGTGCATTGATCCGGGCCTACGTGTCCGGAGCAGAAACATTCTCCCTTCTGCATCCGCAAATATACGTCCGCGTGGATCTATTAGTCCACGCCTGTGGCATACATGCATTCGAATATTCGCCGATGCTCCAATGAGATTATCCCGTCTGTACAGTAACCCTAGAACGTGTTTCTTGACCTTTGAGAAGCAATTTTTACGACCACTGACAACAGACAACATTTATCCTATTTCCGAGAGTCATCTTCTGCGCTGACGAGTATACTCGTCAGCGGAGTACAATTAATTTACTTGATTAAATTTTGTGAAAACTAAAACACATTCGTAATTTTTAGACAAATATTTCAGAAGTCGATGAAAACAGTCAGATATTATAATGTAATCAATAAAACGTGTAAATGCTATTACTTTAAAAATCGAGCTATACAACTAATAATAAGATGTTAATGTCTGAAAGCTAGTAGTTAAACAAACGGCTTTTTTAAAGCTTCAGAATTGTAAAATCAAGTGCTTAATGGATGAATGGACACACAAAAGCCTATAAATAGACTGCGGATTAGGTGAATCTCAAAATAATAGAAAGATTAATTAAGATTAAAAACATCGATGTATTATTTTCAACTTACTAAAATTATTAAAGGAAGAAAGAAATGTGTATTTGGCTCCTGCGTATTGCAATTGATTCACACAATTTTGATTTCGCATGAAGATCAGTAGCTGCTAAACTAATTTAAGTGAGGCAAAAAATCTGAAAAATAAAAATTTTCCAATTCCGCTTCCACATTTTAAAAGCCGTTACCGTAACGAATTTTTTTAACGGAAATAGCTTTGTGCGTTGTTTTCGAAAGTAATTTTGATTATCGTTTGTTATTTTGAAACGTTCTAGCGCATAGCGGGAAACGGCGTCGATTTTTCGGAGCCGTCTCGACGGTGCAACCTCTTAAAGCCCAAGAAAGTTCTCCTATTGGCTTACAAATAGAACATTTATTGCGGCCATTCCCGATGAAAATATCCAATAACGAAACGGTCGTAAGTTACGAGCGTCCGCGAAACAGTGTCTAAAACCGACATTATTGCGTTCGACTGTACATAGCGCCGAAGCATTATTCGTCCCACACGGCGCGGTCGTTACATCGCGCCGCCATCGAACCCTCTCGGTGCTTTATGGTGAATGCGTTTTAGCCGGTGTGCACGTGTTTATGTAAATTCCACGGGCATGCATCGAGTGACTTACACCTCGGAACGTTATCCGGCGGTGTGAACATTAAGAACGTCGCCGGCACTTGTGCACGCCCGATGAAAACTCTCCGGATACAACGCGGCCGCGCTCGATCCTCGGAGGAAGTGCCCGCCGCACGATCCTTGGAGTCGGCGTAGATCGAGCGCAAGCGAGATCGATGGCTCCGGTAACTCATCGCAACCGACCAACGGAATTTTGGAAGATCGCCGAGCTTGTTGGAAAATATACGACTGATATCGAACTCCGATAGCTCGACGAAATATTTGTACAGGGGATGACTGTTCGAAGGTTTCCTGCGCCATTTTCACAAGAAACAGAACTGGATAGCTCTCGGAGCTTGGGAAATTTTTAACCGGTTTGTAGAGGTAAAATAATATTGTACAAAATTTCGTACAATACTATTGATTGTCTACAGCAGGCAACAAACGTTCTTTGTATTGAAAGCATTTGGACAGTAAGGCCTCAATATAGTCCTTATAATAAGGCCTAATATTAGCAGGCAATCCTTCTGTCACGTAGATAAGTTTCGAACTGCTGGATGTTTGTTTACTGTCTGCGTATCAGTCACAAGCACGCGACGTTAATTTACATTTCTTGAATTCAAATGACATTGTGACATTTTAAGTGTACACTTATATTTGTCCCCACGCATTTGGTTGCCTTACATATTAAACATTATTTATTTATAGAGAAGTGTAAATATTACTTTCAATCATTGCTTAAATCATGTATATACAATGAAAATACGTAGTCAAGAAATTTTAATTATATAACAATACAATTATCTATAAATCTTCATTAAACATCATTAATAGACATTTTTACTACCTGTCCTCTTACTTCTGTCCCCGACTGTATATGTAAACTTCTATTTTATACTCATCCAATGATACAACTTTTTTGTTTTCGTAAGTTCTCCAGTTACGTAGCTACAGCGTTAAATAAATTGCATTGTATATAGATCGCTTTAAATTAAACTGTTTACACGTGAAACACGTAGAGGTATTAGATTGTTGCATATGAAATGTACCATGTTTAATAGTAACGTTTAGCAAGCACAAGTTTTTCCTAAATAAACTTTCTCGATTGTATTGCTGTAGAAATAGAATTCTCTGGTCGTATTTCTAGATCAAAATGTTACATAACATTTGCTTTCTAAAATCGAACATTTCGTATGCTACAACCTAATACTTAGATCAGGGATGGGCATATTTGTTTCAATTGAGACAAAACGGTTCCTACCATAGCGTCCACTGTCCCCCACCAGCATCCGCCGTTACCATAGAGAAAGGAAGAGATTCGCCCGTCGCGAACAGTGCGCAGGCCTCGCGCATGAATGAGAGGTTGGTGGGAGAAGCAGGCGTTTCAGGGGCCCCTGCCGTGCCCATCACGGACTTAGATAATGGAGAATTCATTTATTATCGGTTCGGATAATCCAGGTTCTACTGAATCGTTAATTACACGAGTAAATATGGTCCAGGTTGCATCGTGTTCGTTCTTATTTTCATCAGAAAAATATCACAAATATGTTAGTAAGTTTAAAACAAAAAGTAATTAAAGACAGCAAAAGTATTAGCGTTGAATTAGTGGAAAGATCTTCGCCATCATTTTTGTGGCAATAATAGTTTATGCTATTGACTGCGCGTTGTTCCGACCATTGAAACTTATCTAAGCCCACTTTACTAGAAATAGAAATAGTTCGGAATGATTTATGTCGCAATTAGATTGCAAAATTTATAGCAATTTCGATAAAACTATTTTTAGTCTCGTGTATCTCGGAAGCATCATAAGGATCGTATTTATCGGACTTATCCCAATTTCTCCGTAGCTGTTTGCTCTAATACAACTATTGGGTGGGCAACTAAATTATTGCGGAATTTGTCTATAGATGTTCTAGCACATTCTTTTATTTTGTCAACGTGTTCAAAGCACCTAACCTATATTGTTTTCTTGTTGTTTGGACTTAAAGCTTTAATTAGTAAGAAAATTGTATCGATTAGTTATTTAGTTTCGCTTTTATCCCAATTTAAAAATGGAAGAACAAAACGCGCATTTCAAACATATTTTATTATTATTTCCGAAAAGACAGGAACGCTTCTTTATTTCCGGAAAGGCAGTGTCAAAATTGGTTTGCCAAATTTTTATATTTTTTTTATTTTTAGTTTTATGAACATGGAATCATGACACTGCCTGAAAGATGGCAAAAGGTCATCGACAAAAACGGACAATACCTAATTTAATAAAGTTATATTTTCAAGTAAAAATTTTGAATTATCCGTTTTATTTAAAATCCGCAATCACTTAGTTGCCAACCCAATATTTTACACAATCTCCTAGACCTAAAATCTAAGATACTTGTACGTATCAATAAGAAGGTGAAATGCTAAAAATTCCGTCGAACGTTTTAACAGTATAAGCACAAAATGCAACGCATCTCAACATTCGAGACTACCCATCAGGATCGTAAAATTCGCTTATTTTTTCCGTGCATCGTTCGCGAAGGATCTTAAAAGTTTCGGCTTCCGTTGCACGCGTCGGATGGCGCACTTTCGACACGGATCCACATCGAATATAAAAATCCGTCTGCCGGTGTGATCGTTGTTATTGGTGGAACCTTATATTTAGCCCGCGTCGAACAAGTTTCAACGTCGTTCGCGTGAATGCTTTAACGAGCCTAATGCATCTCACGCGCGACCATGATGCCGCGTATCTTTCCCGTTCGCGTTTCGTATTTCTTTTCCTTTTTCCGTGTTCGCGCGGTGGAGAGGACGGCTCGGACGGGCACCCATTTTGTCCTCGCCGAATCGCAGGACGGCGGCCAAAAATGTACGCTGAAAAATTCCCAGTCGACGCGCGCGAACCCCGTGCCTCGTGTGCATGGCACGATAAACTGTTTGAGTTTACACGGCTGTCTGTGTTTTCCCTTCGACGTGGCGCGGTTATCAATTTCCCTCGGACATTGGGAAAATATTATTCCAAGTCCGAGGCCGGATTGTTGTTGCACCGCCGCGCCACGAAGAAATTCCGAGGGGGTTGATCCTGGAATGCCGCGAACGAAAGTTTTGGGGACGCGTTGCAGAGTTCACACCTTAACCCCCTACACTGTAATACTAAACCTACCAGTGCCGGTCAAATTGACCGGTCCCAAATTATTTATTTTAAAATTGTTGAAATTATAAAGACTGTATCGTAGGACATGATTGACATGATTGAATTGAATCTTAACCCTTTGCACTCGAAGTTATTTTAATTCCAAAGTAAAGACACTACTTTCAATCTAGAACATTTTCATTTGATATAATCTTCTTTATATTATGCGTATAAAATTAAACTTGTTTTCTCATACAACACTTGAATGGTTAGTAATTTATGAAATATAAACGAATTTAATAATACAAAAACTATTTTGAATAATGGTATGGTAATTTTTACTGGTGCCGCAGTTAAATCAAGCATACACTATAATAAAACTAATAAAAGGTCCAGATAAACGCAATCCTTAATTTTTATAAAGAAACATATGGCAGTCACATTTTGTACTCGGTAGATTTAGCGATAATATCGAAAATTTCTTTAGAGTTAAACACGTTATGCTGGGATTGAACAAGTTGGAGAAGTTCAAGGTTTGAGAAGAAAAGTTTACTTTTCTCGGCCGCTTAATTAAATTTATATGGTTTAAGAAAATATTATAAATAAAAAGTCAAACATATTTACATAGGTTCAACCCCTAAAAAAGTATGTCAAGAAATGGATGAGCTTCGTCCGAAGCTGATTACTTTACTGGTTTTTTAATTATAGTTCACATCAATTTAAATAACATATTTTCGAGAAAAATGCGTAGATATATAATAAATAATAAAAATAATTGAACTAAAAAAATTTCACTTGTGCTTCAAGACTATTTGTTAACATCCCAAAAAGCCCTAGTCCCGTAACCTAATATTCGAAAAAAAAATTTTTTTAAATCACTTGGTTTCACTGCCGCTGACGAAGAGCCGTTCTTAATTGCATTGACGTTTGCGTAGATACGCGACCTAAAGCGATCAGTTGAACTTACGTTCGGCAGTGTATTAGGTGTCTCAATTGGTAACTTCATCGTGTTCCTCGTCGTCACCGCCAGCCAGATCGGTCGATCGTTGAGCGTTCCTCAGGCAGAACGACAGAACCCGTTCGTTCCCTGGGAATTCAATTTATTTCATTTTTGAACCGCACGCGTCCGGAGCCGACAGGCAATATCACTAAATTCGCGCGGCGGACGTGATTTATGGCGGCTGTAAAATAAATGACGCGCGTTGCCCGCGGCTAGTCCGATCGGTAAATCACAGGGGGAGCCGGGGAAAAGGGCGAGGTAACCGAGAGGGGCAGATATCACTTGCGAAAATGCTATCGAACTCGTAAACCCACTTCCGCTTTCCGCCATCTACCAGCAACAAGCTATATATTCATCGAACCGTAGTGGAAGGATAAATATAGACCGTCCGTTATTCCAAACAGTCATCAATAGTCGGGCCGGTCGTGATTCTATAAAAAAGAAAAATGTTTGATGCCCGTTCCGATCCGTTTCGATCTGATCCGATCCGATCTGATCTGCGGTCGGCGCGGCGCGACGTGAAAAAGCGGAAAATGTCAAGCGGCGATTCAACGTTTAAAATGCCGGCGCACGCGAAAACATATATTTCTAGCTGTCCAACAGGCGACGACTTCCATTTAATCGGATTTGCATGAGTGGCAATCAGCCGTCAATTAATTGCTGAATTATACGACATTCCTGTACGCGTCTGGATTTACCTACATCGCGCGCAATTAATTCACTTTATATTCCATATGTAGCACACACAGATCACCGTCGTCACCCGCCACCCACCCACACACACACACACACACACACACATACAAAAACAGTCATCCCGTTATCACTGTGCCGCATGTGCGTTTCGCTTGAACATTTCGCAGCGCATACGCGGTCCGACAGATGGGAATGTTGGCGCCAACCTCTCGCACCATTATGCGTATGCACATAGACTCTCGGTTGCCCGTGCGTGGCACAATCTACGGTGATGATGCAAGTCGAATCTCGTTTACCATTCGAACGCTTATAATCCTGATCGGGATACGGTGATGTTGAAAGCGTAGCCGATCGGTATTGTATGCGACTGGGGTCGAAGAACATCGTCTTGCGAATACAACGATTCACCGAATATCCAACAGAATATCCTCTCTATGGACGATTTGTTTAAATATTAGGGGTGTACGGGATCCCGAAATTTCAGGTATCCAAACCTCGGATCGGGTCGGAGCGATCCCGAAAAAGTTTGTCCGACCATAAATATGTTCGGGTACCTGAAAATTACCGGTCCCTAAACTGAATCAGAATCCGATACTCACCATTCATTCATTACGAAAATAAACTGCTTTCAAATTAAAAGATCCATTTGAAAAATTATATTTCGAATCAAATTTCGGATCCCTAGCGAGTATCATAGATCCCATTGAGTCTCGTGTCACGAAATTCTCACCCGACAATACAACATTTATTTATTGGTCGGATAACCTTTCGGGATCCCGCCCGACCCGACTCAAAATTTCAGGATTCCGTGCATCCCCTATGAAATATGCAAAAAAACAATCAACCATCTGCCGGCATTATGGATCGTTTAGGGGCAGTCAAAAATTTCTTCTAGTTCAATCGTGAATTTTTACTTTTCTTGTAAGATTGATTAAACATTTCGTTGAACTAACACTTGTACATCAAATTCGAGACTTCAATAAATATGTCAGAATTTTTTCTGATTTCTTAAAACTTCATAATGGGAATGGAATGGAGACTAACAGCAACGCTTCATATTAAGAACAATAACGATTCTACTTTTTTTAAAATTTGAAATCCCCTCCATGTCTAGGAAGGAACTAGCTGCCATAACATCTGTACCAGACCGGGTAAATAATTATGCCCTACTGTAAAATGGCGGTAATTAATATTCGGACACTCTGCCTACAATAAAATAATTTTTTTTAAATTGAACCAAACGTCTTGTATTTTTTAAAGGGTTAGAATCTATTGGAATCGTGGAGAAAATAAAAATAGTTGCTTCTTACAATTTTGGTACCGTTCGGATAAAGATTTGTGTAGGTTATATAAACATTCCGAAAATGTCATCGAAATTTTATTTTTCTCATAATCTAGTGAACTAATCATTCCGACTTCTTAAAAAAGTTATTTAGTTTTTAACTACTTAAAAAAGCTTCAAGTTCAAAAAAGTTATGCTTTTTTAAAAAGAGTCTGAATTCTGAATGTTAATGCTGGCGACTGAACACGATCACGATATTTCACATTTATTTATGTCATTAAAAAATTCAAGCAGCATAAGTATAAAATACATACTTGCTAACAATATAAAGTGATCTATGAGCTTTTCCCACCAAGAATGCCCATTCGTTCCACTGTACGTATGTTTCTAGTCCCATGGTCGTTGCCATTTGTTTTTACTTGGGAAACACGGAACTGCCAAAGGCTTGTTAGAAAGGACTTGTTACAAAGCAGCAAATGTCAGATGTTTATTAGTTACCATGTAATTTCATAGTATGTCGGGTACATACAAACAACACTTCAAGTAGGTAGTAAAACGCTTTTATGTTAGCAACTAGTTCCAATGGTATCATTGTTAAAACGCGAATACTCCTCTTAACAGTTAAGGTGCTGTATCCCTCAGGTACGAGAAACAGAATTATTCGTCCAAAGAAAAACGATTAATTACGCTAAAAATGATCACTATGCCAAATTTGGCTGCAAAATGTAAGAAAGTTGAAAAAGTACTCACTTGTCAATATCACGCATTTCAACATTTCAATTTCTACTTCATTAAATGAAGTACTTTGATTTTATTAAATTTTGAGGCTTGCTAGGTTGACAGTCAAAATGTTAATAAGGATCAACGATCTACTCATGACATAACAGATTTCCATGGAATCAGATAATGATTCTGTTACACAAAATTCAAAGAAAAGGTAATCTAATATTTCTTGTAGCATAAAATAAAATGTACTTTATACTATTAAAAAACAACTAGAATTGATAATCATTTAAATTTACCACTAATTTTGGTATGTAGTATCAAAAATATGTTTTATAGCATACATACTATACCTATGGAATAAAAACGGACATATAGGGGTGGGGGTGCAAGAGGAAGGGTGGAAACTTCTCACCTACGCTTTCTCTTGATGATACACGATTTTTTATTGTTATGGGACTGAGCTAGATTTTAATTCTAAAACATTAGATGTCCTACCCAAATATGATCTATATCTAATCTAGGTCTTCATATGTTACTATACGACCTATTAACCTTGCATTAGTCTAGATTAGATTTATGTATTAGATGAAGACCCTGAAAGAACATTATTTTAGTTACATTGCCGAGGAATATATGATTTTGATACGAAAATTGTTGCACTTTTGAAGTGAAACTTCTTTGTTGAGGGGGCTACAATTTTCTAGCGTCACGGAAGTCGAGTGTAACGAAAATTTCACTTCTGTCGCGCGTGGACTCCACGCATACAATTTTTTTTAATATAATGGCAGACATCTTTCGTTTTTAATATCATATTTTATATACTAAATCTAACCCAAACCAAACCAAAACTAACTCAAACATAAAATCAATTTAAGAAATATAATTGCGTACAACTGGGTAACTAAAGCCAAGCAGTGGTAACATTTGTACACAGAAATTTTTTAACCCTAGCTAACTAATCTTTCGTAAAAATGACGAAGAGAACATCTAAGTCTTGTGATATTAAACGATCCACCAAATGTTCCAATCCATAAATGCAACACTGACCCCTGACACTGCATCACAAACTCATGAAAATCAATGAGGATTCGCCAATGTGAATAGTTACTATAATATTGATACCTATACATATAAACGTTATAGCACATAGTTGGGACTATAACACTAGGATTATGGAGCACTAAAAGTGATTATCTTAGATTACTTTATAAAAATAACATGAATGTGTCTATCCAAGTTTTCAGTCATTTTTTTATGATATATACCCAAAGAAATTAATTTGTTGAATAATTTCTCATATAGACCTGTACAAACTCAATAATCGTAAAATAAAAATATTTAAACCCGTCATTTTAACGGGTAATTCTAGTAATTCGAGTAATTCTAGTGTAAAGGATTACCGTGGTTAGGTCAGGAGATGGAACAGCCAAAAATGTCTACTATTTTCATACATCGCCTTGTCCTACTGACTTGTTCAGTAACCATCGCCGCTCGGAAGGCCTGTTAGTGCGCATTACTGTGCGGACAATTACCATTTCGCGAAGGATGTTGCAGCTACCTCGGCGTCCAGAAGCAACGGAACGTTTCGAGTTTGCTATTTGTTATTCGGCGATCAACGGTTTTACGTGGAGGTTGTGAAAAGACGGCGCGCGCGATCCGAAAGGCCGCGATGACGAGTACCGAACGGTTCGTTATTGCCGGCGAGGAGATGCCTGGCGCCGTCTGCGAGGCATATCTATCACAAACAGCTTCGTCTGACATTCAATACGTGATCGTTACTCTCTCTCTCGCAGGTTGTTAATAATTCTAAAAATACAGGGGGGCACCGGGTTTGCGCCGTTTCACAAGCCATACGTATCCGCATCGCGAATGGCATACGAACGTGCGGCAACTGTACAAACTTGATGGATAGGAAGTACGTTGAATAGATACGAATCACGGAGTGGCCCACATCTAGGGATGTTCCGATCTAAGTAAATCCAAGTAATGTATTCGATACTTTCATTTCGATACCGAGTATTCTTAGTATTGATACTTTTGGTTGCGATACTTATTCGGTATCCGAAAAAAGTACTCGTATAGAATGGAAGGAGTATCGGAAAAATTGCTTAAAATCACACCACAGGTAACATATTTGAAAATCATAAAAATCAGTCGGGAACGCCGTTTCTAGATTGTTATTGGGGTGGGGGTGCAGCACCCCCTCCCTAAAGGACAAATTCGATCATTGGGGAAAGGCGGAGATTGCTTTGGTCACCATAACAGTTTTTCGCGAATATCTCAAAAAACAAGACCGAGTGGCGGTAATATGTATAGAGAAAAGTTGTTCAGAATAATGACCTTGACAACATATTTCAATGTCATCAAAATTGGTTAGGACTCTCTTTTTCTACATAATTACCGAACATTTCTATATTTAATGAATTTACAAATCACATTTTATTAAGTTTTCCTCTATTATGAATATAACTTAAAAATTTGTTCAACATAAAGAGGAGCTTTTATTAATCGTATAGTATATAAAATTCTGATGAAATTAAAATTAATATAAAAAATAATATTAACTATAATAAATTCCGAAAGAGGAAGAATCTTTGAACATCGATTATTGTTAACTATAATAAAATGCAAGTATACGAAGATTATAACATAAAAAGGGTTCTAAACACGGCTAAATTATATGCTACTATTATATAATTCTAAATTGATTAAAATACAACATTAGTAAAAGCGGAAAAGATAAAAAATAATCAGAAATTACATCCTGAGTCTGCAGATAATTAGATCGGCTTTAAACCTTCTTTCCTCATTTCATCTGGTCACTTAATTTTAAACTTACGCCAAGTTTAATTAAAAGAATATCCAACGCCATTAAAACCCTAATATAGAAGTATGTAAAACATCTTTGTTTTTTTAGAAAAAGGTTTGCAAAACAGTTTTTTCCTTTTAATATGTATGACAAAATTTGCAGAAAATCCTTTCAAATATCTTAGTTCCTGAAAATTTCACCCTCCATAAATCAAAAACATTTATCGGTAGAAATAGGTACAAATTTTTCGAAGCAAACTTGAATCCGTGTGTTTTATGATATAATATTATACGTAAAAGAAAATCCATCCAAAATGTTCATAAAAATCTTATTATTTAATTATAGGTCATGCATTCTAACTTTAATGGAACAAGTCTTTAGAATATAATTGACGACGAATCAAATGTTTGCGTTCAGTAGCATCTTCGTGTATACATATAATCCCATTAATTACGTTTATCGTAAACATAGCGAGATCGTATACGATTATGCGCCCTAATCCTCTTCAACCATCAGCGATATCGGAACATTTGCACAACCGAAAATTTCATGAAATCTCACGAGTCACGTTCGTTTTCGGTAGAAATCAAATTGTATATAGATTATATAATTTATATGAATACGGACTGCGGGTACGATTAAACAATCGGGCGAATTAAAGACTAACTTATCGCGAATTTGTACGGCGACCCGTCTATCATTCGGCGTAAAACGTTTTTATTATATTTACCTAATTTATTTACGTAGCGAGCGTTCTTAATGAAACCGGATTCACTGGCGCACGTATAATTTACAGTCGAAGCGAAATGACAATGCACTGTAGTGAGTACTTACTCATACAGCGAAGGTTACACGCGGGAAAATGTCACGACACTGAGGTCATGCACATAGGAGCGATGCCATGAATGCAATTTATAAGCATTTAACCTATTTATCGTTGTCGCGGCGATAATGCAACGTATACAATACGAAAATTCCAATATCGGTCTCGAATCGGTCATCATCTAACAACGTAAATAACATCCTACATAATAACCAAGGACCGGCAGGCAATCAATATGCATTAAAATGAATGCTAGAGCAGGAACAACAAAAACATTCAGCATTACCAAGTTTTTATACACAGAATGTACCAACTAACTTGATATCTATACTATTTTCTCTACCAAGAGGAAAATGGTATAGGCCATTTTTATTCTAACGTAGAAAGAAGACGATAAGTATTTATTCAGATTTTAAATAATTTTTATCAAATTAAGCAATGTTTCCATCCAACTATAATGTAGATTATAAAATTGTATTCTCATAATCAATCTGACACAAATAATTTTTATTTTTAAATTATATTCAAGACAATATTGTTTAAATAATCAAAAAAAGAAATTTATATCGTTTGCAGCTAAACCATGGTGACTTTTAATTTTCCTTTGAAACTGTCAGTAGATATAAAAACATTGACGAAATATGTTACATTGTCAAACGCCATGGAAGAGTAAACTTTGGAACATCCTGTATACGTGTAATGAAACGATGGAACACCAAGTATTTAGGTAGCATGTATTTTACATACAGTTCGCGTTGCAACAGTCCCTGGATTTCAAGACGTAACTATTTTAATGAACAACCGTCTAATTCATAATGGACGAGTCTCCAACTCGACGGGTCGATAACCCATGTATCGGTAATAAAATGTTATCGTACACCTTAAATATTACGTTCTTTATTTTTGTTCTGACAGAGTCGGGGAAATGATATCCTCGTCGAAGTCCACAATTATCGCTAATCGTAAAGCATACACACGTTACTTAAAAATGGAAAGAAAAATCTGTCACACAATTTTTTATAACCACTAATCGTACGATCTTACATAAAATTTTCGTTTCTATTCTGTTCTGGTTCTTTTGGAAGATTAAAAAATCTATAAGTCACAATTTATCCGTTTATCTATCCTATAATTAATCAATAAAAAAAAAGAAGAAAGGGAGAACTTAAGTGGCTAAATGAAACATGCGGTATGGGCGGTGCGCAGTCTTTAGTTATTTAAGAAACAAAAGAAGGAGAAATGTAATCGTGCTTATAAAAGTGAAGTATTATAGTCTGAACAAGGGGGGGATGCGTGCAGGCTGAGCTCGAAGCCACGAGGATAAGAGGTGTGTTCGTCTCTCTCTCTCTCTCTCTCTCTCTCTCTCTCTTTTCGCATTATTTTTCAATAATATATGTATTATGGATGTATGCGTATATACATTTTTTATACGTATACATGTATATGTTTTTATTTTGTTTAACGTGTACACATATACATATATACATATTGTCTATGATATTTATGATTCTCGCATTAGTGCAGTAATACCTTTATCCTGGTCATTCCCTGCACAATATGCATGCACCCCGAAGGGAGATCTCTATATTCTATGTATATGTAATCAGCCAGAACAAAAACAAAACTATTTTCAACGGCAAATAACACATAGACTACATAAAGCACAATTACAGTATATTTCACAAATTGTTTAAACATTCATATATAATTATACGAATCTTCGCATTATGACGGAAAGGCGATTTGATCAAATTTAGGGGAAGATTACTTTGTAAAAACAATTGTATTTTTTTTTTTAAAGGACAGGAAAACATTAGGAGATTGAAAGGGCTTGCAAAAATGGCTTCATCTGGCGGATCGCCGTGCCAGTATGAATTGCTGGCTTAGAAATTGCGAGGCCTATCCTCTCATTGCTGCGAGAGGTTCTTTCCTAGTTCTTTCGTATTTTTTTTATGTTTCACACGTTTTTTAGCGTCTCTCTTTTCTTTTACCTTTTTTAAATTTTTTTTACTCTTCTTAAATGATTCGTCTGCATTTCCCGCCACGATCGATGCATAATTTCGGAATGTTGACAATATTCTAATTCTTGTTTTACCTTATCAAGGTGCAATAAATAAATGATATATCTTTTACACTGAGATATACAAGGTTGGCTAACTGTTAGTCTGCATCGCGAACAGGTGAAGGAGGGTGCAATTACTGCACCTGCCGGTAGTCAAGCAGTAAGACAACCACTTGTATAGTTTTACTTTGCATTTCATTGTTTTGTTTTTTTTTTCATATCGACTTATACCACTGAAAACTTAAAAAAATAGAAACAAACTTCTGTAACTAGAAACTGTAACTAGTCATTGCACCGTCAGTTACCACTCACTGCATCATATTTCTTTTTTTTGTCAACTGATGGGCCGATGCGACATTTTGTAATGTAGTGGACAGAGCAACATTCTCTCATTCTATTGATCACATTTTTATCATCGTATTTATATAATGTAATGTACAATATGCAGCTACATTATGATAATCAGTATGTCCAACGCATTCAAACTGACAACACCGTGGGTACTTCACGTATGGTATATTTTTTTGGTTGTTGTTCGTAAAATTTTCTTCAAAGATATTCAAATTATTAATTAATCAAATTGTGTATTGTATGTTTCAGAGTTAGGTACTTTAATACAATTACTTCCAAGTTTTCCACTTTTCTCGTGGTATCTCTGTGTAAAAAGTGTAACTATAATGCTAATGTAATAATAATTATAATAATAAGTTGCACAAGGCAATAGTCCTGTGTGGCCGTTCGAATGTGTGCTTCCGGCCGGATTTCCCCACTCCCCTCCCCCCGGCAAAAACTTCCTGGCACAATGACAACTTTCGATAATCTTTTCACCCTCCACTCAAGATCCAAGATGACCTTGCAGTTTGCACTTAGTATTACCTCTTTTTTTTTTAATATTATTACTCATTCATGGGGGGGACAGGTGTGCAGCTGATTTTTTTTATGATGTTAATATAGCAACTGAATGTTGACAGAATAACGGTCCAATTAGCGATTGGCATTTTTGAGCTGATTAGAGAGCCAATCAAGACCCTCGTAAAGTCCATCTCCACTTGTGGCACACGTTGCTTGAATGTACCAGTTACGATTACGCAGAGAGTGCAAGCCCAACTTGTCAGTAATCTCTGCCGCATTCATTGCATTTGGGAGATCCTGAAATATTATTTATCGATTGATTTCTTTTTGTATAATGACTATGTCATTATGTCTCTCTTGGCACACATCCATTTTACAAATATAGCATAGGTTGTTTACACAACAAACATTAACATGCCTCGGATATTTCAATGCTTTACACATGGCTATATTAGGACAATGTATGTGCACAACTCGGTGTATTAATATTGTAAAGTTTATACATACTTGTTTGTTAGCAAATATAAGGAGTACTGCATCTCTAAGTTCATCTTCTGCTAACATTCTCATCAATTCTTCGCGCGCTTCTCCAATACGTTCCCTATCATTACTGTCAACGACAAATATCAGTCCCTGCAAGTAGGTTCAATCCATGAAAAAAAGGTCCATTATAATTCATCTCAAGTCAACTATGAAATAAACATATATTTTGACTATAGGGATTTGCAACGAAACAAAAACAAGGAGCTACATGAATTTAATTACAGTTTAAATATAACATGATCAGTGTGAAACGTGATTGAGAGAATAAATGCATAATACATACTTGTGTGTTCTGGAAGTAATGTCGCCAGAGAGGTCTGATTTTGTCTTGGCCACCCACATCCCATACAGTAAAACTTATATTCTTGTACTCAACTGTTTCTACATTGAAACCTAAAATTCATAATTTTGCATGAGTAACCTGTATTGCATCTCCTCCATTTAATAGGTAAAAGTTTACAAAATATAATCCTGAAATCTGTGTATAGTACAATCGATTAATGCTACCGGTTTCTCTTGGTTGTATCTGACAACGCTGAGGATATATTTCAGGATTAAATTTTACATGTAATTGATGAGGTTAAAAGAATATAAAGGGCAAAGTTACCTATAGTGGGAATCGTAGTAACAATTTCCCCTAATTTTAATTTGTACAGAATTGTGGTTTTACCCGCTGCATCAAGACCCACCATCAAAATCCTCATTTCTTTTTTGCCGAAGAGGCCTTTGAATAACGTTGTGAACATATTCCCCATGATTGGTGCTGGTTATGTAAATACCTGTAACAAGAAACAGTACACAAGAACTGTATTAGTAATTAATTTGTTAAAGCCTATTGAGCTTAAAAAAAACTGTTTGAAGACATTATACTTCAATTGCATCTTATACGATGCAAGATCAAATCACTGTTTCGCATATATACTACAAGTCACAACGTCGTCGGTTTGTTGTTCTACATTATCAATTACGTTAGAAAGACAGACGTTTTTTAGACAATGATAAGCAATATTAAACCTTTTCACCAATCTAACCAAAAATCAGCATAAATATTTAAAAAAGATCGAGATACTGATAAGTTAGTGTAGGGGGCAAGAGCATCATCTGCAGGGAAACAAAGATAATAAAAAGAATATATCGTCGGGAAAGTTATAACTAACACTCGTTCGAACACGACATTACAAATTAGTGTAGAAAGAAATTAGCTATGCCCGACATATGCGTGTCTACGATGTACGACCAATCGACGTGCAACAATACTCAGGCCTTTAAACTCTGTCGATGATAAGGGACAAGATATTTCCAACAGGGCAAACGGAAAAAGTAAAAGAAAAAACGAAAAGGACAACGGGTTGAAAACCGTGCAAAATACGAAGATAACGGAAAGACAGAATTCACGTACACGAAACACTAAAATTTTTTAGACAGAGCGGACGGAGCAGACACATGCGTAATGTACTGATACGCCGCTGACACAAAGACTAAAAAGCTAACCTGCACATTTATGTAGAGCGCGCGATAAAAAATCGAAAGAGAAATAATCTTGTGAACAACGTGAAATTTAGTTTTCAAATTGACGAACGAAAGAGAAGGAAAGAGAGAGAAAAAAGGGGAATGTGTAGAGGCACACACGAGATGCTCACGCTGCCCGCTATTGATTCTCATTTTAATACATCGCTATGATTATCGGACTAGCATACCGTCAGGGATCACTTTAGAGTTTTTCGCCGGTGGTCTATGCACTTTTAAAACGTGATCGGCTAGCTAAAACGCCACTACCGAGGTATTGTAAGCAAGGCGGAAGATATCGTGCGGTTTGCGAAGCCACTGCGTACACCCGGTTGTCTGTCACCTTCGACCTACTCCCCAGCGAATCGTCAAAGGTTCCCCGCTCAAACTTCCATTATTTAGAAATGTCGTCTGATTACCGAGAGCTTCTCGTAATGTCAGGCCGCCCGTAGAAGCCACTTGCGTTACTTACGTTTCAGTAAAAAAGATTATTTTCACGAGAAACGATAAAACATAAAACCAACACTCTCGAAAAGTACCGTATGTCAAAATGGCGGACGTGGAAAGGATTCATGCCTTATGCCACGTATAGGGCCCTCGAAATTCTCCGATTGGTTACACCGGTCACGTGACGGTGAGAATTTACAATAATTTCCGTTTGGTTCACCAGGTGGCGATACCGAGATACGACTCGTGTAACTCGTGTGTCATCAAAAATTCCATGAGTGTGTGGGTGAGTAAGTGAGCTGTGCATTCGTAGAATGGCCCACGTTCATGAAAGCGAGAAGGTACGGTAATGAAGCACTTGGTCAATGACCAGAAGATTCATTAGCGTAAAACTCATGAAGTTGTCTTTTATGTTGTACAATTTCAAATTCGGTCTAAATAAAATACTAACGTGTATACACAAAGTATGACATGTATCTGTATAGTCGAAGCATATAGCGTTGATTAACATGGAAGTCAATCAACAAGATAGCAAAATGCCGGTAACGCGAGAAAGTGAACAACTATGTTTTGTAATTAATACGTTGATAACTTATGAATTTTAAAATTCCAGGGTTTTTATTACGTATCATTTTATGTTCTAGCAGATACATATTTGTCCTTAACAGAGATGTGATTAGTAAAATGATCATTAATTTGGTGGAAGTTTTATTAAAGTTAAATTTTATTGAAACTTTTATTATATTCTTTTACACAAAGTTATGCTTAAATTTCAATTTTAACAGTAAAAGTGTACTTTAACGTATAACTATATATAGCAATTTTGTATTTAAACACCTGGGTTTTGAAACTTTTCATCTAACGTTCCTTCTCCTAAAAGTTCACACTCTTCCACACTGTGTGGAATATCCGTTATTATCTCTAATGTTTCAACAGACTGTCCAGGTTTCCTGATTTTGAAAATGTAATTAAATTATGCATTAAAAACAATGTTAATTTCATTTAATATCAATACTTTTTATCAATTTACTTTGGTCGAAAGGAAATTGTAAGCGTACAGTAACTGCTACCAATGTGCTTGCTTAACAATTTTCCTTTGTTTTGATCAGCTGCAAAGTCTTTATTCTTATGTTTACCTTTTACTTTAAATTGGTAAGAAGACACTGTATTAAAGTTAAATAAATTAGTATATTATGATAGGAAACAGTTCATATAATAATTTGTTAACTGTAAGTGTACTTGATAAATTTTGTATAACCAATGTTAATTTTTTGGTCTCGTTCACGTAGACAGTACCAAAATCTAATGTGTATGTTGATAATTTTAATGAAGGTACCCATATTTGTAAATATAGTTCCACTTCCTGTAATTGGAAATAATGAATGAAACGAGTAATGAAAAATTATGAAAAACAAATGAAAATCTTGAACTTAATTCTAAAAATAGCAAAACAGTCATATGTATATGTTGGTCTAAATTATGCAGTATATATCTGCTCATTATTCTGGCTAATTTTGATTGAAAAACATAAATTAAATATTCAAGTTTCAAACCTGACTGTTGTTGTCCGGGTATAAAATGAATAATGGTTCTTTTAATGTTATTACTGAACTACGAAGCTCTTGTGTTGTACTAGTGTGCAATATAGTATGAATTAATTCTTCATCCACTTTGCATATGATTTCTATCTACAAAGACAGCTTTATTTAAATTTAAATCTTCTATAGAATTTGCTACAAACAGACAATTTGCTCACCTCTGCACATCCATGTCCATGTATACAAACACCTGCCATTGGTATGTATGGTATGGACTCGGTATATACTGAAGTAGATTTAACTTGAAATGGGTAATATGTTTCTAAAATAACATTTATTGCAGTAGCATTGTTGTTATAGAAGTAGAATGATTTGCTCAATCTGGAGTTGGGAAGGATAACATTAATATATGATCAGAATGCTTTTATATATACTAAATACATATCTCTATATATTAAAATTTTTGAATCTTGTTCATACTCTAGCTTTTTTAATTTTGTGTTCATCACATCATTAACACAACATATAAATGTTTTCCCAGCCTTCGGTATATCATAAAGCAACAGTGGTTGAACAGCAATTGTTGTAACATCAATTTCTATGGGAGACAAGTATAATCCATCCACTCTACAATACTGATTATCTCGATATCTAAAAATTAGTAAAATGTTTAATATATAAGTTACGTAAGAAGTTACGAATGTATACAAACTTATCACTTGGTGCTATTCGCAGCAAACCCAAAACCTTGCAGACAAATTCTCCTTCAAAATTTCCATCGGATACACATTTATCTGGATATATACTTATGTTAATTGCATCGCTCTGATTTGGCATTATCAACATTTCCCTAGGTGCAACCTGGAGAAATAAAACACAATAAATATTTTATATTGAAGTACTTTGATACACATATTTATAATGGCCTTACAGTGCAGACATTATTATTGATTTGACCATAATAAGGAAGTACAGAAATCCTACATTCAATATCTTCTTTTTGTTCTATTTCATTTTGATCCGCGTCTATGTATGTACTCATATCATCCTTCTGATATACCTGACCACACCCGATGTACGTTAGAATTCTTTGGATTGTGCTCACGACTGATTGGTCTCTCCTTTCTGAATCTCCATCGTACAATGTCCGATTGGAAATAGAGTCAGATTTCCTAAATAGAATTATGGATTATGTTTGGTATTGTGTACTAGAATGCTATAACTTAAAATAAAGACATTGTACAATACAAAACTTGATTGCAATACTCACACACAATGTGGATTAGAGGTGTCTTTTCTATAATCAGAGATATCAGAAGATGTTTTTAAGAAATCCGCAAACTCGTCCCCGATTGAAATAACATCAGGCGCGTTTGTAGTTTTCGATTTTCCATCATCGGTTACGTGATTTTTTACAGGCATTCCAGTCTTGCGTCGAAATTTGCCGTTTTTCAGTTCGTTGGATAATCCGTTCGTTAGTGGAGTGCAAATGTCATAAACAACATTGATGGGTGGGTCATTTTCAGTCATAGCTGGTTTAATCAAAAACACGTGCCAATTGATGGCTATAGGTATAACACTTGTATTTTTTATCAACACTTTCCTGGACGGTAACCGGTTCCCCATGGGTTCTAATCCATAACTGTAAAGAACAATTATTTTAAAGAAATATGAATTATTTAGTTTTTCAGACGTTCTCCAGAAGCCAAGAAAAGTTTAAATCCGTTTTTTCATCAACCCCAAATATTTCTCATCGATTACAGATTTATTTCGCATCAGCAGCAAAGAACTACGCAAAGCAAATCGCGATACTGTAGAATCAAGTGAGATCAACGTAGAACTGAAGTACTCAAATCGGATCGAGTTAGGGTAATCGAATCAACACGCGGAGATACTCGAATTGGATCACCTCGGGACAGAAACATTGGTTGAAACAAGTTAAAATAAAAAGCCTTGGATTACTTTGTTCAAAATAGAGGATTCTGTAGATCACGTAGCTACGAGACTCCAAAAGACTGCAGAACCCAGAGGTCTAGCTTAAGTTCAAAATTCAACTGTTTTGGCTCTTGGATCCTTGGGACCAGAATGCCTTCCCAGATAGCACTCGGACGTCCAATATACGTCCGTACCGGACATATGTACGTCCCAGGGACATACGATATGTCCGATTTATGTCCCAGGTATGTCCGACAGAGGTCCCAGTTACATCCCAGTACGTACATAGGACGTCCCGCGCGGACGTTAATTGGACGTTTGTCGGACATATAAAAGCGTGTTTGCACCTTAAAAAATGTTCTAAATATGTAAATATTGGTTTAAAAGAATTCTACAAAAATACCATTGATTATCACATAGCTAGAAAAAGAGGAATTGATCAAATAAAACAGAGTGGACTTATGCCGGGCGTGAATCTAGTATAAGCCTATTAACAGTCGAGCGCCTAACGCGCTGACCCAACCGAGTTCTTGGTAACACGATTAATATTTTCAGATACTATGCGCGCTGATGTACGAGGTAATCGTAATACTAATCAAGTTAATTTCATTTTTCAACTATTTCTGTGAAATGTTCAAGTTTATCAGTGCCCAATAGACTTACAGAATAAATAAAATCTAACAATTTGAAGATTAGCTCATTTTTTCACGGAAGAAACGTCGAAAAATTAGTTTTTTTTCAAACAACGGCGCCGCGAACTTAAAAATCTGAAAAAATTCATAAACTATATTTTGAGTATAATAATAGAAACACAATATAGCATCCGAAAACGTACGAAATAATCTAAGTCCCACGTCCCTGGCAAGTGCGAAATAATCTAAGTCCCACGTCCGTGGTACGTCCGAAATTTATGTCCGAGGGATGTCCCACGGACGAAAAAAAGGGATGTCCGAGGGTTGTCCCGCAGACGTAAAAAAGGGATGTCCATGGGAAGTCCAAAATTTATGTCCGGGGGACGTCCCACGGACGTACACGACGGACATTGGACATATCGGACGTAAAACGGACGTCCCATGGACGTACGGTGCCATCTGGGTTAAGCTTTGATCTTTGAATCCTGGGTCCAGGATTCCTCCTGATTTGATGCTTGAATCTCTGGGTTCAGGACTTCTCTTGCATTGATTTTTCAAGTATCTTGGTCTAGGACTCTCCCAACTTGATCCACTGAGTTCATGATTTCTCAGTCCTGGGTCCAATTGAAGCGTCTCGTCATTGTATAGATCCATGTCGAGTTGTTGAATTGATTCCGTTCAAATTTCTAAGTGTCTGATTTGAGTTTTTAAAAAGTTGGTTCGATTCAGTGCAAATCTTTTGATCCCCTAATTTGAGTCTGTCCTAGTTTAGTTAATCTATATCAAGCATGTCAATCTTGATTGCGATAGCGGAGTTTAACTTCAACGTAATAAGGTTGGGGTACTTTGAATTTTGAAATCATGTATGTAGACTATTTTTACATTTCAATGAAATAAATGCTTTTCTTACTTGAGAACAGGTACCGTGGTTGAACCATTCTGTGCGATTGACAATGATATCGGTATTCCAACAACTTGAACGCAAATTGGTAATGTGTATCGAGGCAAACCGGCAATACTAATTTCTAATTCGTCGATGTAAATGCCCCATGTATCAGCGAAAGCATATATATCTACGGGCACTGCTGCGAACGGTTCAAGATCGAAACTTAAGGGATCTACATGAATTACGATACCTGACTCTGGTTGCTTCACTCGGCACAACGATTCCTCTAAAGAGGGAGCAAAATAATTCATGTCATTCTTGAACACGTTCAGCGCCATGTCACCCATATCTGGGTGACGGAATTATTTATACAGAATTGAAAATTAATTTTTACGTTGGTAGATTGAGTGTACAAAATTTTCTTACGATCTGAGGAATAGAAGAAGTTTGAAACAGTAATTAATATCACAAAACTAAACTTCTTAGTTTTTGTTTTATTAAATATATTGCTTTGATTTTGTGTAATTTTTATGATTGTGGAGTGGGCGCTGAACATGTTAAGACTTTAATGCTTTTCTAAACCTTTAACCCTCGGACCGCGGACTTTCTTCACAACTATAAAATTTATGTTACTCAAGACCATTCAAAGTTTATTATCTATTTTTTAAAATATATATTTGAAAATATTTCGTGTAGATCCATTAGTCTTTCTGATATTCCTAATATAACATTTTTTTCATTAAATTTAATTGATAGAGATTGAGTAATTAAATATCGGCTGTAATACTCTTGGTCAATAATAGATCCGGGTTCCGACGTCGAAGGGTTAAGTCATAAGTAATCTCATACTTTTGGAAGCTGAAATATGAATATATAATCACAATTTTCCTAATTTTGTACAATCTATAGAATGATATGTAGAACATTAATAATTTGATGATGAGGGATTATATTTTTGTATTTCACCTTCGAAAACATGATAGGAAATTCGCGTTACTTACGAAATGACCAGATGGATTACATTTCTGAGTCAAATGTATAATTCATAATTGATTTACCGATTATGTTCTTATTTTTCCCAAAAGCTTGTTTAAACATGAACTTGATACGATCTTCTATTATCTCCCTCTCGCAACTACACGGAACGGAATAAAAATTCTTCACGGAGATCCAAAAATTTGTTGGGATTGCAGTTTCATTTTTTATTATGAATGTCTTCTTTTCCGCTAAAAAATATTTTCCCCTCAAATCTATTCCAGTAAATACTTTTATTATATACTTTTAATATTCAAATGAATATTCTATAGTTAATATACCTTTTCTTAATGACACATTCATAAATTCGATTACTACTGGTTGTGTTGGCGATGGCAAGGCTGTTTCAGAAAATGCTACCATGTACCCATTGGACTCATTTTCCTCTGCGTAGTTTCCTTCTCCCGACGTGACATTATCAATCTATAATTATTATTTCAAATATATTTTCTAGAAACTACTGATACATAGTAATATACTAAAAATCTTAATTAGAATGACGAGATCGCGCCCTTCCTTAATTTTAAATTCTTTAGTGTGAAAACGCCCTTAGAAAGGTTTTTTTTAAATTTATATATCTTAGAAACTTGGATAGATCTTAGAAACTTATCATAATCAAAATTTAAGAACCTTATCTCCCGTGGGCGGGAATTTTTGAAAATACTAATTTCTTTATTTTCCTTATTTTGACCTCTAAGAGATATTTTCACCTACAAGAACCAGAAGCAAGAAAAATTTTGCTTCAGTGAAGATTTTCGTATTATTGACGTTTTATTCTAAAATCGTTTACTTTAATGATTTCTGAAGTACGCGTGCTCAGAAAAGATTCCACCCCCGATTCTACCGCACCCGAGTTGGTCGCTGAGGTACCCACAGAAGCATCTTTAAGAACATTCCCTTGATCTAGATTCGTGTTCATTAATTCTCGTTCCTCTCGCATTTTGTACTTCTCCAAGAGTTTCTGCAAAATCGTTCGTTAACGGTTCTCTTTACACATTATACTCCTTATTGTCTCTTGTATTTCAGCGAGACTACCATTCCTTCCTTGGACGTCTCCGCCGCATCAAAAGCCATTCTCAAGCTATCCACGCGCCATTCGACACGAGTGAAACTTGTTTTCCACTCAAACACCCCCCTATTATTTTGGGGGAAATAAAACACCACGTGCAATGGCTCGATGGAACACTCGATCGTTAACATTATGATTTTGCGCGTGTCTCCAATGAAACAGGGTATGTGTAGAAATTGTACGATTCCCTGGAAATTCAAATTTGTGATTTATTACTAATTCATACGCTAAGTACTCACTTCCTACATTAAATTTTCAAAGTTAATTGATATTAAAAATTAACTGTACCAACAATTGGACAATTAAAAACATGAAAATAAATATGTCCTAGAAAATAAAATGCATCCTTCTATTTTTACGTGGGAATACAAGTAGTTGATTATTAGTTCCCGATCTAGTGTTAATCATTATACGGTTGAAAATGGTTAAAAGAGAAATATTACACCTCCTTCAATGGCACTACAGTTATTTTTATTTCTTTTGTGTTTTTAGCGTCCACTACGCCATTTTGCGGATATACGCAAAGATTCAACTTTTCCGCGTCAGGACCATTCGCATCGCCCCATGAGAACTTCATAGATTTGTCAGATAAATTTTTAGCAAACAATACATACGTTTCCTCGATGCCGATGTACAGAGTCCTGTCGAACTTAGTATTATGATAATTTGCTCAAGCAAATATGACGGATCCAAATCAAATGTGTACACACTTTCTAGATTGTATGTATTCACACGTTTATAGAACTGAACATTTTACTGATTGGAAAATGTTCTTCCTTTATTTAAAAGAAAAATATCAACTTGCACAAACAGCTGCAATTTAATTATTCTATACTTTATAGACTATATAATAATTATTAATTCATTCAAATATAATTTACTGAACGAAAAGAATTGTTAAAGCTGTGTTAAAACAACTGTGCAAATTGACCTCAGTTTTCATCAAGGCGGAAGTTATCTCAAAGCATGTACACATTTTTTAATCCGGTAAAAAACAAATTGTTGGAATGTCATGAACCTTGATGGCCTGATTATCGCCACACTGACTATATGTTCCCACAGGAAGGGTTCGAACTGTTTTAAATTTATTATATCATAGTGGGAAAACAGTTCATCTGTCATCTGCAATAATACACCCGTACATTTAAAACATTAGAATGTTGATGTTGAGTTGAAGTGATCATCAATTTACTTACTAATTTACACAAGCAGCAACTTTTATTAGTGTCAGAGGACACTTCTCTGATGTCTTCTTTATCGCACACGCAATATTCATAACTCGAACTGGACTCAAAAAGACTTTCAAATGATTCGCTTACTTTGGTATCACTTTAAGAAAATGGGGATTGTAAATAAAAATTTTCCTCAACTCTCATAGTTCATATGCCCAGATTTTAAACCAACGCACGTTTTACTTTCGTCTTCGATACCGCATTGCAACTGAACTTCTATGTCGGCGACCCAAACATCTACGGACTTCCGATTGCATTTCCAATAACTACGTGAGCTTAATAAATATTTAGTAAAGGTGAACAAATCAAAGAATTACGCTTAAAGCTTTGCGTTGTCTATTGGTGCAAGCCTCGGTATGCAGTTCCAGTTCCTGCGAGATGGCTGCGAGTGGTATGTCCTCCACGTATAATCTAAAAATGATTAGACGGAACCAATGACGAGAACTACTACGTTGTAACATAACTAATGTCACTTTTCATGTATTTTTCAACGAGAAAGTTAATGTACTTTTGTTTACTTTTAATCGTCGAAGTATTGACCTTCTATGACCTTTTCCTATCGTTCAACATTTTTATGCCATTCTCGAAAAATACATTGGTAATTATATAGAAAATATCTGTGTACTCCGATTTTGATGAAATTTTAATATGTTATGGAGCAACACATTCTGAATAACTTTTTCCTTTTCCAATATCGGGGGGTCGCTTTTATTTTTCGAGATATTTGCAAAAAACTATCGGTAATGTTAATTTCATAACGGAAACCTTCTTTTTAGAAACACTGGGTGCGTGTGAAACACTGGGTGGGTGTGTGTGGTACTGTTGCTTCTCATCTCCACAACGTGTTTACAAAACAAAAAATAAACAGATGCAGCCCGAAAATCCAGGAAATGGAATAACAGAAGAAACAAGCAGAATTAACTTCTGTAGATAACTCTGATCATACATAGATAGGCTGAGCTTTCAATTTTCAAAGACATTTTCTGTATTTTCGGGCCGCATCTGTTTATTTTTTGTTTGCAAACACGTTGTGGAGATGAGAAGCGACAATACCACACACACCCACCCAGTGTTTCACACGCACCCAGTGTTTCTAAAAAAAAAGTTTCCGTTATGAAATTAACATTACCGATAGTTTTTTTGCAAATATCTCGAAACCTAAAAGCGACCCCCCTATATTGGAAAAGGAAAAAGTTGTTCAAAATGTCGAAATCTATAATATATCAAAATATCATCAAAATCGCAGTACGCAGATCTTTTCTATATAATTACCAATACATTAAACTTTTCCGTTAAAAAATAGATAAAAAATGACTTTATTTATGGGATGATCTAATCCTAATAATACTAATCAATATAAAAAGAGACCCCCTTATCAGACCTTCCTGCATTGACCGGATCGAACAATGGAGGTTCTATAGTAAAAATAACTTGTTTTCAGAAAGTTCGCACGAAGACTTACTGCAGAACAGCAGAGTAAAGGTTCGGCCATAAGTCTTTGCATTTGGCGGCCACGTTGAAATAGTGTGCAGAAAGAGGAAACAGAACCCCGTAGTCCGGGTCGATTTCGAGGAGGTTCAGAGGAAGATTATCGTAATTCTTTCCATGGCTCTTGTCGAAGCGCGTCGCTCGTTTCTTCCATCGAAAACGCATGCTTATTTCGCTGGAAAATGGATCGAATGGATTCGTCTATTGGTTTCTGCGTCAAACCGATACGTTCGGATCGTCGATATTCGTTCCAAAGTGAATGAACGTCGATGATAGGGAAATAGACACGTTTGGAACATGCGTTACCTAACGTTGCTCACGCAAACCGTGCATTGCCCAATTCCGTCGAGAACACTCGTCTTCAGGTTTACGTAATAACGTGCACGTTTATCAGTGTACTCATTCGGGGCCGAATCCTTTTCCAATTGCTGGAATTTTAACTGTTGTTTCTATCAGTAGCCACTTCATTCGGAAGTCGAACTATGGAATGCTTACTATGATATCAACACTAAACATACCACTACCGGTCAAATGATCGGTTTAACGTTTTTTATTTTACTGCTTATTGAAATTCCAGAAATGCTTCAATGGGAACTGATTCAATAAATTTCTTGATTCATGCACACATTGTAAGAAAAATCGCACACAGTCCAAGTAAATTCAACCTTGTTATTTTTATAGGACTAAGCAATCGCTTTTAATGTTAAACGCGAGAATTCATGGTTATTAAAGAAACTAAAAAAAAATTCATGGTTATTAAAGAAAGTAAAAATAAAATTCATGGTTAATAAAGAATGTAAAAAAAATTCATGGTTATTAACGAAAGTAAAAAAAACGCACGTGGCTAAATGAAGCAAAAAGTTTGGCACGGGTGAATAAACCTTCTTAATTTGTAAGTTAATAATTTTTTGTTATGTGCGTAAGAACTCTAATTCACAATCTAATTGTTGTAGTTCTGAAACATGGCAATTAAATATGCGGGCGCTATTATATTTAAACGTTCTTCTGTCTCATTGTTTAGTGTTGATTGACTTTACTACATTGCAGCAAGTAACTATGCGTTAACGTGAAATAAGAATGGCATGTTTTTCGTAATCTAACTTCACGAAACAAAAATTTAGAAAGTATAAAACCACGGTCTCGTCAGACTAGTATTACTACATTTTTAAGTTTCTATATAGTGATTACGAAAAATGTAGCATTAGATTCTTAATATTTCTATTCAGCTGAAAAGAGGTTTAAATCTGTGTTACCTATATAATTATCTTTAAAAATCTCTAGGTTATAGTCCTATGCTACTATGCAATAATTATAGTCGAATGAAAAGTATCACAACAAAAATGAATAAGAAAACAGGATTAATTGTAATGAAATGAAAATGAGATTTTAGATAATATATCAGTAAGAAATTCACTGAATACTAGGTTTACGGGACACGTCATAATTACGGGTTTTAATATTATTAATTTACGATTATTTAGACCGTAAAGATGCATTGATGAGGAGTTTTGATATATTCTTATTTTTATAAAGTAATGTAAAATAATCACTTTTAGTGCTCCTAGCGTAAACCTAGCGTTGAAACAGTTTTCCTGTAAAGCATTCAAGTTATGATAATGATAAAGAGTTTATGACTAAATTCCAACAGGTGACCTGCTGCCTGTAAACGTTTTGTTAAGAGTGTTCGGCAAGAACGTACTACTGTGTCAATAGTACTATTTCGTAACGATGGCGTCGATACTTTACTAAGCTGGATGAAGTTCGGCTCGTATAACACACCATCCCCGATTATTTCCGTCCCCAGCATGGTACAGTTGTTACTGAGTACATACAGTTTGTCGACCTGATAAAAATAGATACGATGAAAGGGGTTGGCCAAATCGACGGTCCTGGCGTAGACGTAGAAAGCTATTTTTCATTTACATGAATCCCATAACTGTCCGGCAGGAAGTACATACAAAGCGTTATCTCCTCTTGCGACTTCAGCTCGAAGTGCGCTGGCCAAATTGCGAATGGAGGTATTTTCAGCAGATTGTCCTCTGTGACATCCTTAGGGAAAACATTATGCGAACAAATGGATTCAAACAAGTAAAGATTAACCCCTTGCCGTACTATTTTCTTTACGGCTACAGTGATTAGAACATTTTCATCCCCAAAAATTTCTCAGATGGAGAAAGAAAATTTATAATTTTCGTATGGCTACATTTGCATTAATGCTTACGTATTGTGTACAACAAATACAATTTTATTTTGTCTAAAAAGAAAGGCATAAAATTCATATTTGTTTCACATTGTTGAAAATCTTCATCGCGATTCTTACTCGTTAAAATACGGCAAGGGTATAAAGAAAAATTAACATGTTTACTGTCACGTCGCACAATGGGGTATTTGACCCGAAAAACGCGCGAAAAGTCAATTTAAAAATTTTGCGTAAGACGTAAACTTTTTGTTACCTGAGATAGTTGAATAAATGAGGAATCATGAATGAATATTATTTTTCTCGTTTATAAACTCAGGAAACAGCAGAATTCGTCGAACGTTGAGAGATTTTATGACACGCGTTTCATTTTTAACTACTTCCGGAAACGTCATTCACTTATTAGCGATTGTTAAATGATTTAAGGGAATCGTGTAAATTTTGCATTATAGACGCTTCTCAGATATGTATGTACTGTACTTTCCAACAAGTTTTTCTTTTCCATCATAAATATTTACAGAGTTATTAATATTTTAAAATAAAAAAATTCTGTAATTCTTTTTACGATTATAAGATTTCATCAACTCTATTTTTCAAGTATATCATGAGATACACTACTCTTTTTTGGTCTCATTACATTCGGTACAGATTTTTGATTACGATGAAACAAAGTTTGGTTACGAATTTGTCTGGATTTAAATTTTATAGTTAATTTAGTATTTGTACGTCCAGCATCGCTGGGCTTCCGCTTCGCAGGTTCTTTTATGGAACTGTTTAGATTTTTGATTTCATAATGTTGTAGCTGGCGTTAAGACGAATTCAACGATATATAATATTGTGACTTTGAGCCTACAAATAATGGTGTAATATTTTTGCGTGGTTTTTCGGACCAAATACCCCACTGTGCATTGGTCACGTATATGTGTGACGCTATTTTTCAAACAGATATACATAAGTATAGTAATTAATTTTTGTAGTTGCATATTCGAATAAAACAATTATTAGGATTTTTAGGATTTTTAAGATGTAAATGGGTTAATGTAGTAACCATTATGAGACATTTTAAGTTCCCTGTTTCGGTTTCATTGCACGAATTATTTTGATTCCATGGGACTTTTTAAGGTTCGTATTTGATAGTCAACGTGTTAATGAAGCAAGAAAACGAACACGTCCTACTTCTATGTACATGGAAGTCCAATCGATCTCGCTCATTATGAAGAATTGTCCTTCTCCCCCGATATTCTTGAATTTCATCAGCACCCTAACTTCCTCCCCTACGAAGCTCTTCTTACAGTCAAACGATTCGTGTCTGGCTGTCAAGCCTCTCCAATCTTCAGTGTCACTGTAAGTAGGGGTAGTACCGTCCGTTGACTGTAAACGACGATATTTGCTGATAACAACAGAATAATTATCGTTACTACTAAAAATCAAGGTTTACCTCCGCTTCGTTCGGGTGGAGTCCTAGTTCCGGATGAGAAGCGATCGACGACCTCCGGATGCTTCTCACGTCAGTTAATTGATCGTAGGACGGGTCTTTTTCTGTGAAAGAAAATTTTCTCTTTAATAAATTTTTATAATTTTACTACGTTTCCTATGCTGCAAAGCAAAATTGATGTCCATTTGTCAATTCCATACGAATGAATATTAAAAATTTTAACCCTTAGTATTCCGAAAATTTTGTCCATCAGCAACCCCAGTTATTAAAGCACAAACCTTGAGAATCAAAAATTTTGTTCTAAGAAAAGGAAATTGAAAATGTTTGTGAATTTATTTACTTTGGCCTCTTTCCTTCTTTGTATTGTTATTATTACTATTGAGCAGAGAATTGAGAATGTCGCCACAGTGGCGTTAATAAAGTGCCAAGGGTTAATTAGGCCGTTGCATCTGATATAATGCTAGATTGCATTGAATGAGTTTTCGAATAATACAACTATTGCCAGCCATAGAATGCATTGCTTTGCATAATTTCACCTAACAAAATCGGATGATCCCTGCATCCATGGAGCCTGATGATTACTGGTTTTCCATCCTGCACATTCAGTACCAGCATTTCTTCCGGCTCGTCGATAACGTCACAGTAAAATGAAACGATCAATTTCATTACCATACCAGGCGGAATGATAGCACTGTTCTGCACTATAGGCTTTACCAGAACTTGAAAATAAGAACGATACGGCCGGCCTTGTATTCTAAATTTTGCCGGTGACGTGCTAATATTTTGCAGTTTGACCGTTCTCTACAGCACCAGGACAGCAGCAACATTGGTTACACAAAATGGTATCGCATTACGTGAACAACTCGAAATCGAAAACATACCTTGTATAGTTTGTGCAATTTGAAGTTACGAAACTGTACATAATTCGAATTCGCGACAATTATGGTTTTTTGATAGTCGATTTTCATTATACTTCTACTTGCTGCAGCACTTGAACGAGAATGTGGTCTCACTGCCGGCCTAGTTATTATTAAAATGCATAGTTAATCATGCGATAAAGTACAGGAAAAAAGAAAAATATATTGCCTTGTATAGAGGTAGTTCGCGTCATTACTAGCCATAGTTTTTTTCGAAAACTATTATGATTGGAAAAAAATGAAAGAGGAAAAAGTTGCACGGTTTTTTATCAAAAAATTTTTCCTCTTTTATTATTTTCGAAAAAAATAGCATAACTATAGAGACGAAAAACTTAACTTGTATGTTTAATTTAGTTAAATATAATTGTAAGAACTATTTTAATTCTAATATATTTGTATAATCTCATTTTTCATGAATACTTGTCAACGCGGGTTTTCTGGAAGCATGTAATTTCTGTTAATAATGATTGCAAATCCTTTTGAGGTCTATAAGTTGATTTGGATAATAATAATAATTTTTTGTATTCGTCCCAAACTTTCACTTTCGGTGGCTCTAACATCGAATCACTGTGATCTGCAAATAGCAATATTCACGAATTCTACTATTTGATAAATATCAGTACTTTGTAAATAATTTTCGTACCTAATTGTGTCTCGTATTCTTCACTATCATCATCAATAATTCTTATCTTCCGAGTAGCTCCTGCCTTAACACTGCACGTGCATAACTGGCAACCGCAGGTCTATAATATCAATCATTTAAAACTTTTTTCTTATTTAAGCATAATTAAATATCGCACTAATACCTACACAAACCGTACTAGAAGACTTTTGATTGAATATTATATTTTGTTGACCAGTATCAATCACGTTGAATGAGATTTTCCATTTGTACAATCTAGAATGTAATGGACTTCGGGATCTTTGAGCACTTACTGTATCCATTTTCTTCTTGTTTTCAATGCAACTTGGTTCTATAGAAGCCATCATAAACCTCGTTAATCAAACATAAGTATCATTGGTTTTGACAAGCGTTCATTACGGTTGACAAAAGAATACATTATCATTTAATTCGCCAATCAAAAGATGTGAGGAATTGCACATACATAAAGGGAAAAAGTTTATAATGTACAAAACGAACACGTACACATAGAATTCTTTAAGTTTCATTTTCTAATTTTGTAAAAATGTTTTTTCAAGGAAGTAGTACTAATATACCAAATAATAATATAAAAATAATTATTATATATTTAATGTTATTATTTAATACTATTGTATTTAAATAAATAACGTTAAGTAAAACCAGAAAAGAAAATTCAATATTTCTACGTATGCAGATTGAAAAAGCTGGCAATGGTACAGTTAAGAAAAGAATCGACTACATCAGTTTTAAGATTATGATTTATTTGGAAACAATTTTTTTTTTATATAAAGGTTTAGAGAATGAAGTTCTATGTACAAAAGGGTTACGTTAGTAAAATACTAGGATTTTATATTCCTGGCCGTACACCGTGCAAAATAGTTTCCTCTTACACTGAGAGACGTAGTACGTATATGTATAATCGTTTTCATCACGTGTAGTTCTTTTTCCTCAATTTATTGCGAGCCCCTTACGGCTCTCTATACTTAAACGCTTGGATCTAGTTTCACCCTATGAACGCTGACAAAAAATGCTGCTCCCATCCAGCGTCGTGATCACATAAGGTACACTTATTACATTTATCATAATCCGCAATTCGTAAATACAAAGAACTCTTATTTTTGCATCATTACTGTTTTTTTTTATCACTCAATCTCTCTATGTATAATTCTTTTGTAGCACGCATATAGACATCATATGTATGACTTTCCACGTATACGAGATTACAGATTACGGTTTGTACAATCTAGCGATACAAATATGCGAGAAATATCATTGTTTTGTCAGGACACGTATCCAAATCGGACGCTTAAATCTTGTTCTCTCTCAACTACGTGTTTCATAACGATTTTCCATCGTTTACAGGTTCTACTAACGTACAAAAAAGAAATGAATACTCTTTCGCTTAATAGAAGCATACGGCGCAGAAGCATTAGTCTTATTTATTATATTTGCTTTTATTTTTAAATTCAGTGTATCTTTAAGCTGAAAAGGAATGGGCTTAATAACGAGACGCGCGTCATGTTCCATTAAACACTGTATTTTCGTCTCTCTTCTTTTTTTTTTTTTCTTAAAACCTGTATAGATTCAGAAATGATGTGATCTTTGTTAAGAGTGCACTTATTTAATCTATATGTAAGCATACACAGTCCATGAAAACGCAAAACAAGATTTTTCGCGCCTACGAGAAAGATGATTTACAATATGAATTTTAAAAATTCACTCATGGACACCATCTTTGCCTGTCACGAAAATGCAATTTTAGAATAAAAGAAACGTTTCGCATCGATCGTCCATTGAGAATATTCAACGCAGAGTCAAACTAGGTTCAAGCTTCCCGTGAAACTTTACTTTTTTCTTTTTAAATAGTCAATTACATATATTTACATCTGATAATTTTGTTAAGCGCCAATTGATCTCGATAACTACCGTAGCTTGTCTGGCGAGTCCTCTATGTTGCGATGACGATAAGCTTGGACGTTGTATGCAGGGAATAAGGTCTTTATTAAAAGCCTATTATTGTTTAGAAAATATAAAACCCCAGATTATACATCACTATCCTACAAATACAATGCTTACTTCAAACTTGTGTGTGTAATGGTGTCGCTTTGTAATGTGATATTGATCCATCCGCTTCAATCTTAGGCAAAAAACCTGCGGTCCCCCTCATATTTTTTTTTTTATAAATTAAACGATAAAAAGTAAAATTCCAGCCGTTTCGTTTTACACTGAGACATGAATTTCTAAAACAATCGTTCCATTCATCGTAATCTAATTCTAGATTTCTGCAGTTTGTTGATTCTTCCTGGTATCTTTTTTTTTCATACAATACGCCAGCTATGTTTTACATTTCACGTTTTGCGTTTGTTTATTCATTTTTTAGCTGGAAAATGTCAATATATAATTTTATCCATTGCAATTGTACGAAGTGAACGTTCTTACATATATACAACCCACGGTCACCCTTAAGCGTACAACTTCCATGTAGATTGTTATAGTTCGATGCACGATCGCTTATTACAATCCGTGTGTGTCGATTACTTTCGTGAGTTCTCTTCACTTGCCGAGTCCTAGTGCTGCATACTGTTCTTCCGTCACTTCTGTCATCATCAGGTTTCCATCCGGTAAGAGTAAAACTACTCTTCTGGTGCCTCCTAATTTTCAATACAGAGAAAATGTAATATCAGTACCGTTTTCTTAATACAAGGAGAAATTGCATTTCATGTACGAGGTGAATACTCATAAACAGACCCGAGCAATTTTATTTAAAATGGAAATAAGAAATAACTATTCTGAAATCATTTAATTCGCATTGCTATTTTTGATACCGTTGTTCCAAAATATGGATAATATTGATTCATTTGAAATAATGTATTATTTTTTTATTTCAAACTTAACAAGAAAAATAATCTTGAAAATAATATGCAATGAAATGTTTCAGTGTAAACCAGACTCAAAACTTCTAATTAGGTTACTTGATATCATTTTGAACAGTTATTTCAAATAATTATAAAATAACAACATGTTATTTGAAATAATATTTCAGAAGTGCTCAGGTCTGCTCTTAAAGTGCCTATAAGAAACTTGAACGTTCTGTTTCTAGCAACTCAGCCTCTATAATTTCACTATAGATTACCTGGTGTGGGTTCTTCTGCTTGTACAACTTGAGCTACCACTTGTCCATGACCATCGCCATCTTCCTGTCCCTCAGTCACGTCAGTCGTGTTCGAATTATCCATAATAGACATCACCATCGGATTTTCAGTAGGTTCCGAGGCGCCTTCCTTCACATAGAATTGCGAGGCCAAGTTCACCTGGTCGGGTATCAGCTGAGCAACTGCTTCGGCAACAGCATGGTCCAATGTTAGCACCGATCCACCATCGCCTTGTTGTTCCGTGGTAACGTACACGCATTGTTGTTCACCGTCGGCTTCGCGTGTCACCAGTAACGTTTGCCCATCGTCGGCTTGTCCGGTCACTTGATAAACGACACCGTCCTCGCCTGTTATCGTTACCAAATTCGATGTGTCCTCAGGAGTTACCTTCCTCTCCTCGGGCAACTTCTCTTCGGGCTTTGTCACATCAGAAGATGTGATGGCAATTGTGCTGGTAGATGTGACCGTGGCTGTAGACAATGCAGCCGCGATAGAAGCCTCGGGAGTAGGTGTTGTTTCGGTCAATGGTGTCGGGGCGGTCGTGGCTGGTACCGCTACAGGTGGAGCAGTGTCGTCCAAACAAGGAAGGTCTGGAGCAGGTACGGACACGTTCGACAAGTTGATTTGTGCAGGTTCGCTTGTCTGAACAATAGTGCCTGTTGTT
This sequence comes from Sphecodes monilicornis, assembly GCA_913789915.3. NCBI lineage: Eukaryota > Metazoa > Arthropoda > Insecta > Hymenoptera > Halictidae > Sphecodes > Sphecodes monilicornis. The sequence goes on along the minus strand of OU565285.1, from coordinate 12,269,540 downwards.
CCTCCAGGACTCATCTCGACTCTCATTATACCACCGCCGTCTGTGAGAGACTCAAGGGATGGTAGAACCAGCTCTGTGGTGGTAGTTGTAGCTGGGACGCCGATGCTGTCCGTCGTAGTGGTAGTTGTTTTGACGGTTGACAATGGTGTCGTAGGCCCTGGCTCGGGCTCTGGCTCGGCTGGCTGCTCAACGGGTTCCCCATCTGGCCCAATAATACGTCCTGTTAATGGGCACAGCGTAAACGGTCGTGGTGGACTGTCCGGTTCCGTAGTGGTTATGGTATCTGTTTCCGGTGGTGGAATCTCTGGTTCACCCTCGCTGCTACTTTCCTCGGAGCCGACCTCGTGAAATTCCATGTGAAGACCATCGCCCTCAGCCAACTTACTCTCTTTCGGTTTATTTCCTGGTGTTGTAGCAGACGGTGTCTCGGCCAATTTCCCTCTGCCCCGTCCAACGCTAACGCGAGCACCTGCTAGGAGGCCGCGGGCACCCGATTTAATACCTGCTGCTTCTTGAGCTTTTCTTTTTGCCATTAATAACTTTTGCTGCGGAGATAATAATGACTGAGGCTTACCGACTGGTGTTTTCGGTGATTGTTTCACCTGTTGCACTGGACTAGTTCCAGACTTTACCACTTGCTTCGGTTGCGAACTAAGCACCGTGAATTTCGGTCGAATTTGTGTAACGTTCCCAGGACTCACAGAGTTACTTTGCGTGGTCACGGTTGTCGTTCGTTTTTGCAGCACCTGGCGTGGTTGCTGCGATTGAACTTGTCTCGGGGCAGGTGCCCTAACAGGTGTGCGAATCGTGGATCCGATTCCGAGTACGCTAGTCGGTGTCGTCGCACGCAGTGGAGGTCTCGGTAACAATGGCCGACCGTCCGCACTGCGTTGGCCTGTAACAGGTCCAGGACGTACTCCTGTGCTTAGTCTCGGCTGCAAAGTGATAGGGGCCGGTACCGCGGTCACGACATGTATCTGCGGTAACTGTGTCGGATCTGGTTTTGGCTGGATCTTTATAGGCTCTGTTTTCTGTGTACCTCCTGCTTTAGTTGCAACCGCCTTAGATACTACCTTCATCTGGGTTACTACTTGACTTCCATCCATTTTAGATACCACTTTAACCGGCGTTACAGAATTCGACTGCGAGGCAGATATTACTTGCTTTCTCACTACGTTAGTATTATCCCGATTCTGAACCATCAATACACCTTGTGTTGTTGGCGAACCTTTTACGGCCAACTTTCCGCTAGGGGACGAATCCAGCTTAATGATACCATCCTTCCGTGACATCACGTACACGCCAGACGTTAAGTTTGGCATTTGTTTAGGATCTACTTTAACAACTCCCTTCGCGTTGGCGACCAAAACCGGCGGTTGGTTAGATTTTGCTGCTTCGGGAGATTGCAGCCCCAACGAAGTCGCAAGATCTGACGACGAACCACTAGCTCGGTTTGATCCGTTAGACTGTGCATTGGCACGATTAAACGCACGTTGAATCACGTCACTACGACCCAACATCCTCTCTTCATCGGATTCTCCAGTCCAATCGTCGTCACTACCAGTGTCACCTTTTGCTCGTTTTGCAGCACTGCTGCCTCCATCTTCAGAGTCGCTCTCAGAATAGTCCATTCTTCTCTTACCCAATACTAAAAGATGAACAAATCTTAATTGTTTCTGTAATATACATTGTCTACACTTGCAAAGCGTAGGTCTTTAAAAATATTAATGTGTATCTGATTATTCAACTACAGATCTTTATGTATTTATAGTACAGTACTAACTCTTAATAGTTCGGTACACGGGGTTAGAGGGGAATATTTTTCCACGAAATGAAATATCTCTACCAATTGCCATCAATACGTGGGAAACGAAACAAACAGTTGCCTCCTTATCCACTAGTTGTGTCTACCAATAATTCGTAAAACTTACTCGTGCATACACGTGGCCATTTGCATTAATCGTTTGATATTTGTTTTAGAATATGTAATAAAGATAATGATGTTATCAATTTTATACCAACATCTACTGTATTTTAAATTATTAATTAATAATTTGAATAAAATATGTACGTATTATAATAAAGTATCATTTTTGGTATGTATTGAATGAACCGGATTCGGAGAGTTACTTTTGAAATACGAATGCGAACATGATTGCTCAGTAGTGGGGGAACCGTTCGAACGCGATGAAAGAAAAGACAAACTATTGGGCAATAATACTGTACTTAAAAATATTCAAGAACCAGTAAAATACAAAGGTTGATAATATTAACATTCCACTTAATGTTTCTCTCTTTAAATTCATGTAAAAAATGCATAATGTATTATTCACGACAGCCTAAGTGGAATTCGAGACAGCGCAGGGGCAAGGGGCGCAATGTTCACACACGCGATGCGATACACCTGAAGTAATCTTCTCTGCCAATAATTAGAAGCGTGTGACTCAACTTTGTGCGCCTGACCAATCAGACGGTTTATTTGGGAATTCATTTCGCATTCCTTCAGAGTTCCACTTTGGCTGTCGTGAATGATATTAGCATACAGTCTATGTACTATAAAAGTATACATACAATCATTGTCTTCATCTTTCATAGAACCACACCATTGCTTCACTTGATCCATAGCTTTTGATTTACTCGAGCGCATTGGTCTCCTAAATACATAATGTATTATGAAAGCACAATTTTTTCGATATTTATAAAATTTTGCAATGAATAGTGAGTAAAAAAATCGTTGCCTTACCCTACTTGAGCTGCAGTACTTGGTCCAGGTTTAGCTTCTGCTTTTATCAATGTTTTTTGAACAGGATGTGCAGCTCGCGCAGCTACCTTTGCATTAGCTTGCTGTTGCGCTGCCTTTAACTCTTTCTGTTTTGCAAGATTTCTTTCAAATTCTTCTAATAAATGTTTACATGTCGCTACATGCTCAGCAGGCTCCCATGTATTATGTTCACTTCAAACATTGCACACATTTAATAAACATTGTCGCCATTATTTAAATTCATATATAGCTTTTTAGGAAACTTACTGTCCATATCCTTCCCATTTTAGTAAGTATTCTGAACACCTCTTTTTTGGATTGAATCGTTTAGCTAATATTTTTTCTACTGTATATTCTTCATCAGTTGTCTCCCTATCTTCTTCACCAACCTTACTAGATTTGCCCTATGAAAAATTATTTTTATAATTAATATAAAAAGTGTGAATTAATTAGCTCATTAATTAAATGTAATAAGCTAACTTTAGGTTTTATAGAAGGTTTCAACTTTGGTTTCTCTTTCTTTTCTCCTTCAGGATCAAAGAATTCTTTTTGATTCTTCACTTCTGAACCTTTAGCATCCTTCTTATCTGCTTCCTCTGGTTGTCCATTTCTAATAACTTTACGTACAACTACAGGTTTCCCTACAGATGCACAAGATGAATTTCAGTAATCAAGTCTTTATGAAATTTTAAAATAAAATTAATTTGTCGTGTAGGATCTACCTTCTGCATTGGCTGTTTGATTTTGCCTTGGTACATCTTGCATTTTTGCATTACTGATTTTTGTGAAAGTTTGAATGGTCTTCCCAGCTGCAATCCAGGAATCCCTAATGTGCGTATCCATTTTACACCATTTTTGATAAAGTTTCCATGAGTTTGTAGAGTCTCTATCCGAACCTTCCTGCTGAATTTGTGAACCTTTCCACAAGAGGAAAGCCCAAACTTGTGCTTTCTGTTCATTCTATAAGAATCCATAAAAAATTAAATAACTCTGTCATGTTCTCTGTCTGTATTGTTGTTTAACATTGTTAGTAAGTAGTACTAACATTACTATTTTCACGAAAGTGTGATGTCTGAGTACAAGTGCCATCTTTTGTACGATGTTTTTGAAACTCCTCAATGAAATGAAAAACTGAATGACACTGTCCACATACAAGGACGTCTAATCTTCCCATTTCTTCTTGTGCAGCTGATAACATAACAAAAATATGTTATGAAAAATAAAAGTAAATATAATTTGAATGTATTTTTTCCTGTATTTGCATATAATAAAAAGATCGGTATGTCCGGTTCCTCATTTTTATGTACCAATGAACTACCGACTTATTAATTCTACAAATCTTTATGAAACTGTACAAAAGGATGTATTTATACAAGTTCCAAAATTTAGCAATATATGCTCTCATAATTAATTTTTTATTAACACTAGAATTATTATTATAAATATTATTTTCTAATAATCGCAAGATTATATTTTCATCAGACTCTGTACAATTTTTAAAATCGATTTGTACGATTTAAAACATTTTTATAGTTTCAATAATTGTGAAAGACAAAATCAGGAACAAGTCATTTTGACCCGTCTGATAGTTCTACTGTTAAATATAAATGTTTGTTTTACCCCAAAAATAGTTACGACTATTTTACAAATGTAGGACACACAAATATATCTAGAAATAAGTCAGCAATTTATTACAACAGTCTTGTGCACAAAAAAGTAGTAAACATTACCTTTAATAGCAGTAGGATTACTACTGATGGCTGAAGGGCCATCGCCTCCCTCCATTTTGCTCAGCACGATAATATTTGAATCTCTATCCTCAATGTTGGTTTCTAAAAATTAAATGTACTTTTAAATTCAATGTACGAAAAGCTTGCGTACATTACATAATGGGCCAAGTTAACATTGTATTACCATAGATTATTCAACAATTAATTAACGATTATTTAACAATTAAAAAAATACTGTATCATAAAATTAAAATTCACTGTTTGTTCACACTTGTAGCATATTATAGATTTACAAAACAAAGAAATTAAGGTTTTCATTGCTAAAACAATATTGTATGTATAATTCATGGGTGATACACAAAAATCAAGCGAGGAAAAATTATTAAAAATAATTAATCCAACATTTAACTTTTACTGTGTACTTACAAAACATCTACGAATCGATATTAATAAGTTCAGCAGTGCACCAGTGAATCCTATTAATATTGTTTTCTAGAAAGTTATATACATGACTTAAATAAAAAAAAATTTTATTTCTACCAATAAGCAGTATAATGAGTCGTTAATATTGTTATCATGTCGTACCGCAAGCAAACAAAATAAAAATTAGATGATTCGGAATTCAAAGTTTCGCGGGGCCTCGTAAAAATTTACACGCAACATGCCGGTGGAAATCGAACTGCGAACATTTTTTTAATAAGACACCACTGACGTTGTTACGGCGATACAGAGGTTCACTGCACTCGCACACACCGTTACCATTGGTAAATTTCTAAAGCGTTTGCGATCCCGCAAGCTACGACGACCCGTATGCAGTGGTAGTTTTTATTTAAACTAAACAAATTCCCGCATAAATGGTAAGACATCGGATGCACAGCATGGAGTCATTGTAAACGCGGCCAGTGGCGTAAGTTACCAACGAATAAAACTCACAGATAATTCGATCTTGGTAAATAGTAGCCGGCTCACCCGTGAAAGAAAGTTACCGATACAACGTGACTATTCGAAGTGCGGACAACACGGCCGTTTAGAATCGAAAGAAACATTTAGAAACGATGCCATTGCCGCCGTCGCCGTGGTCGCCGCCGCTGACTCGTCCTCCGTCTATCATGAGCAAGCCGATGCTCGTCAAGATGGCTCTCGTCACGAAAACTCTCCCCGACTATTCACTTCCTGTCTACCCATGAATATTTTTCGAACACACCTGTCCGATACTGATCTCAATGGAACCAACAATAAAACCAATGATATTCACTTACATCTGGTATACCGTGGAAAAATCAGACTTTCTTGTTCTGGAAAATTGCCGTCGCCGCACGAGATGGGATGAAAACAGTGATCGCGTCTGACGACGGTGGCGCCATGGCATTTACTCGCCGCGGCAACAGCTTACCTTTTTGGCGGGAAAATATTACTGTATAATTTACATTCCCTGCTTTTTTTCAACGATACCTTTTGTATAGAGATCAGTTTTACAGTCGGACTATTACGCTTGATACGATTCACCGATAAATATATTGAAAAGTTCGGTTTAAAAAACCGGTAAACCGTGAACGTTCCGTTATTGATTTCAAATCTGCCGCTTTAACCCATCGGGTTCTCTTATGTTCCGGCACTGTATTGAGTGTATAGAAAATGCAAGTTTATGTTAATTAATGTCAGCAAGACGATTTCGCAAATAGTCATTGGTTATTGCGCGGAGATTTATGAATGGTGTATGATTAATTAATTCTTTTCTTTAGCTGTAATTCGAATTTTACACGCCTACGCTTTGCTTATGTCGACGATATACATACGTTTCCCTCTGATTTACAAGGAGAAATTTCATATAATAGGCTCTTGTATTGACCGAGCACACGCGGAAAAGATACTGGTTCGGTCTACATATGTATACAATAATAGGAATTGATGTCACCTTTTGATACGGTTTCTTTAGTAAATACTAGTTTATGATATCGTTCATTTGAAAATATGGAGCCACTTTATTATTATTATTTTCTTCAACGGTGATCTTGGCTCATTATACTTTTATGTTGTTAGTATTAGCAGTATAAACAACATTAACCTAGTTCATGTGGATTTAGTTTATCATAACCGTTAAAGTAAGCACACTTTTAAATAATTTATGAAAATATATATGTTTGTATTATGATTTTTAATTAAGACAGATTGTATTTTTCTCTTATAGTTTTATTTGGAAAATTGAAAAATGGCTGATGAAGAAGAGGAGAAAGAATATCGGTGGGAGACTGGTTATGAAAAGACATGGTATTAATTTGTTTATTCAAACATTCTCTACTTGTATGTGTTTGGTGAGCTTATAACTAATTGAATATAATATTTTTATTTAGGGAAGCGATTAAGGAAGATGATCATGGACTTTTGGAAGCATCGGTTGCAGATATTATTCATAATGCTAAGAGGAAACGTCAGATGGATAAAAAGATTGGTGCCAGATTAGGGATGATGAGGCACCTTTATATAATTCTCGATGCTTCTGAATCAATGTCTAATCAAGATTTGAAACCAACTCGTTTCTTATGTTCTTTAAAGGTATATATTTGACAATTGTTAGTTGTAATTTTTGCTTACTATATGGCTTTATATTGCTTATTGATGTAAATGATACTACCCCGTTTAAGCTGCTAGAGGATTTTATTGAAGAATTCTTTTATCAAAATCCTATAAGTCAACTAGGAGTAATTGTTACAAGAAATAAAAGAGCTGAAAAAATCAGTGATTTGGCTGGAAACTCCAAAAAACATATTAAGGTAAATATTCTTCTTTAATTGTTGTCAATTTGTTATTTGCTCGTTTAAATACCATTGTTCTACCCTTTTAGGAATTAAAGGCTATGCAGCAGCTTCAACCAGCAGGTGAACCATCGTTACAGAACTCGCTGGAATTAGCTTTAAAATCCTTGCGATTGCTACCATCGCATGCTAGCAAAGAAATATTAGTAATTATAGGAGCTCTCACAACATGTGACCCTGGAGATATTAATGAAACAATACAAGTACGTGTTATTGTTAAAGATGTGCAAGAACTCGAAAATGTCGGGTCGGGACGGGTTGAGAATTTTATTCGACAATTGGACGGGTTCTCGAATATATCGGGATTCTCGACAATTTTTGGGATTGTCCTTAGGAATCCGGAAAATGCTCAGGAATCCCGATACATTCGAAAACCCGACTCGTCTCGACCCGTTACGACCATTGAGTACCCGACATTTTCGGGTTCTCGCACACCTGTAGTTGTACTAAGCCAGTACATAGGACAAAAGCGAAAGCCCATTATTTTAATAATGATGTACTATAATTCTAGAATATGAAAACAGATTGTGTAAGGTGTAGTGTAATAGGTTTAGCTGCGGAGTTATACATTTGCAAAAGAATGGCCACAGCAACTGGTGGGGAACACAATGTTTCACTGGATGATAAACACTACAAAGAGCAATTAAATATGCATATAGACCCACCACCAGCTGCAACTAGGCTGGATGCTGCTCTTGTAAAGATGGGTTTTCCACATCATGCTCTGCAATCATCTGAAACTGAAACATCTATGGCAGTGTGCATGTGGTAAGTTAATTTTATTTCGTTCTGATTATCAATTTATAAATACATGCAAATTGTTTATTGTACAACTGTTTAATTTTATAGTAGAAACAACACGTTTTCTTTGCAGCCATGCGGTGAGTGCAGATGAAACTGTTAAACTTACAAGTACAGGATATCTGTGTCCACAGTGCCTTAGTAAACATTGTGAACTTCCTGTTGAATGCAGAGCCTGTGGACTCACCTTGGTATCTGCTCCTCATTTAGCTCGGTCTTATCATTATTTATTCCCTGTTGAGTCATTTAAAGAAGTAGCATTTGAAGGAACCCCTTCAATTTGTTATGGATGCCAAAAAGCTTTGTCACAAAAAGACAAAAAGGTATAGTATATACAATTTAATAGATTGAAAAATATATACATGTAGCTCTATTTAAGTATAAATCGATGTCTACAGATATACATTTGTAATAAATGTAATCAAGCGTTTTGTTTGGACTGTGAGATATTCATTCACGAGTCTTTACACACGTGTCCAGGCTGTGCAACAAATCCAGATACATATCAAAGGTCCGTGGAGAGAACTTGATTTACTGAATGTATGTAGAGTAACATAATTAATTTTACTTATTTTGTACTAAATATTTTAATAGTGAATACTGTAATCTAGGATCAGTTCCACATAGAAAGATTTCTTATAACTGATCCATGATACATGTATACAGAGATCTCTTCTGATCAAAGAAGAATAAAAAAGTTACAAAAAGTAAGTATAGTGGCAGTTCTTTATTACTTTTTTCATAGAAACGATTTCCTTTAACAAACGTGTTACAGATTCTACTTGGAAAATATTCTAATTCACAGTTTAGTGCCTTCAATGAACTGAAAGTGAATTTCAGAAAGTTCAAATACTTCTAGAAAATAATTCTGAACTGTTAAGCAATTAATCTATTACCGCCAGAGATCGTAACTATTAACTAATCCGATTGAAGCGTCGACAAGATTATTACCACCTATAATATCCATGAATCGATGATTCATAAGAAAAAAAAGTTTTAATCAAACACAAGTTAAAAAAGTGACTTATGTGTATTAATTCTCGTACACTGTTCGGACCAATTGACCTGAAAATAAGGCTTCATTTATCATTACATTTTATTTGTAAAAGTATACAATTAATTTAAGACTACCAGTTAATACAAATTATTTTACAAAATATATAAAGATAATGAGTGAAGACTATAAAGACGATAAGTCTTTTCTCCACAATATTTTACATTACAATCAGATTAGAACTTTGTCTCTTTATGTCTGAATATTTACTTTCCCTTTAAACTGTGCACTCAAATCTAATTCACTAAGTACAAGATTAATATACTTTAAAATGACTAACAGCCACGTAAAAAAACAATGGTCACACTGATGCGGCCAATAGCCTGAAGTCTAATGCATTGACGAGGATTAATCGGTTTATTTTTCATCGCATGTCCCGACGACCGAATCACGACTGACTCACTGTATAATAACAGGATCTGGTTTAGGGTAAGATTAAGGTCCCTCACTAACTTTTTTTTATAAGGTCCCTAATATAAGCTCCTTCGCCGGTTCATGATGAACCGAAGTCCGTCGAAGCGAAAGCAAAACAAAACATCAACAGTCGTTTGTGTACAACCGAATGATACAGAGGTACATACTTCTTTCCCCCAGGCAGGGAACCAGAAGTTTTTCAAGCGTTAACGCGGCCGCTTTGAAATCATGGTGGGAGGTGATTGAAGTTTATTAGCTAGCGGACAGGTGGAAGCGAGCATCGTTATATTAGAGCACATTATTAGTTTGCGATCGTACTCCGGTGTGACCGGTTCCACGGTGTCGACCTACTTCCGATTCAATTACGTATGTCCATCCTGTCTGAACAAAGTGTCCTCGTATGCGAGACGTTTCCCTCACGCCTGGTTTTCTTTCTAACACGCATCCCCGAAATCAGGTAAGATTATTTTAATCGTGTTTTCACAGACTTGTCACAAAAATATAACGTACTTCCATTATTTCACTATGTTTATTAAAAACATTTGAAAACTTTTCTTCCGAGATAAGATTTTGCTTGTGGCTCTTCATCTGAGTAAGTCGCAATTTCACTTTTAATTTTAATACATTAACTATGACATTTTATTTTGCTTTTTTTATTTTATATAAACTGAAATTAATAATAATAATAATAAATACATAAACATCCGTTGTCTACTTCAAATGAATTTCATAACATTTTCGAATATTTTTCTGCACAACTTTTTATTACTAAAAAGATCTATTATTTTTATTTTTTACTTTTTAACAGTTTCCAATCACTTTTTTTTTGTTTTGCTTACGTTCTACTATTTAACGTTCGAACTGCCAAGAAGGCTGAAATGACCTGATTCAAGTTTTTTTTTCATTTTAGAATTACTGAAAGTATAAAAGTGCTTTTGTGGGTAAATATTAAACAAATTCATTTCGTATGAATATTCATAATATATCATAAAAAATGCAAATAGTTTCTGTAAGAAATAAAAAACGAGTCACTTTGACTGCTCAGTACTTCTAGTTTTAACGTATCAACTTACAAGTGAGAGTAATGTATTACCTAGAACTGTATACAAATATATGTGTGTGTACACGAACGTGTGTATTATGTGCGACCGTGTAAGATTTACATGTGTATACATATACTAGAAATAGTCAGTCAAGGGAAAAGTAGAAGGTTAATTTTGCAATATTTCTTCACGATATAGTTAACAAACTTGCAGCTCGTGTACGTGCAACAACGTACATGTTAATCTTTATTTCGCAGCAACCATAATTAGTTTCTAGTAGCAAAGAATTGGTTTTTTTGCGGTAAATGAAATAGCAACCTTAAAAATTTATGAATTAGTAATATTTATAACTATACTGTGTGGATTTTATGAATTTATGACGGAAACGAATAGGTGAAATAAAATAGGAATAAGAAAATGGAATTTAAATAATTTGAGAATATTATTACATTATCTTTGACTTGTTAAAATTATTGAAAGAAGAAATAGATTTTAGCCCTTTTTATATTTATTTTTTCCTATTAATGCTTTAAACATTTGAGGTCCAACGGTTATATATCAAAAGAAGGACTTCAATACAAATTTCAGAATTTTTTTATATCTTTTTAAAACCTAGAGCAGTAAAAAAGTTAGTCGTGAACATAAACGATCCAGTATGCAGACGGCGCCGATAAAAATAAGGTTGCAGACGGAGGGTTAATTTAACTTCTGTTCTCTATAAACGACATAACATATAAAATAATATCATAATATATAAAATTGCACTGATGAAAATAGTAGTAAAAAGTGGGGGTATAATAAGGATTTATTTCTTTAATAATTGCATTTTAGCGAAAGTACAGGAAATTTAGTGTTAAAAATAACATTGATCGCATTAACGACAAAGAAGATGGCTACTGTCATCAACTTTGTAATCTATGGAATGTATATTTCATTTCGTGTTATTTTGCTTGCGATGTGTAATTTATCATCGCGGCGTAATTGATTTCCTATCCGGTGCCGTTTCAGCTTTTCCGCCAATTGTTTTTTTAATTTCCGATAGCGCCCAAGGTGGTTCGGAACCCACCTTTACAAACTGTAGGTCCCGCCGCGAAATAACCTTAGCAAAGAGTTGAGAGCGACGTAAAATAAATAAAGAAAAAGAAAAAAGCGAAAGATGAAAATAATTTAGATATGGCATCGCATGGTTAATTGCCGAGATTCATAAAGCAATCATCGTTGATAGTATCTAAACATTTTCGGTAGCAGTTGCTAATTGGTGTTAGATTACAAAACGTAATCTACCACTATCCGAGTTAATCCATTTTATTCTAGTTTTCAAATTTTCATCATTTTCGTTTCAAAAATTTGATACAAGAATTTTCAAATTTTGACTTTAAAATTTTCGTAGTTTTAGATTTTAAATTATTGATTTTTTAGTTGTAAATTTGTCTAGTAATTGATTACCAAACGAAGAATAATGAAGGGCTCGGGTCCTTATAACCTTTACGAAACCTGTTTTCTTTAGACTCAGAAATTACTATCAATGACATTGATTTTATTAATATCAAAATGTCATAATTGATATTTAATATTAGTATTATTATTACAAGAAAGTAAAGGACAAATTTTGGTATCGTATGATATGTGTTACGAGTGAAAGAAGAATTTTAGTTATTAGAGAAAATTATCGTAATTAGGTCTTGTTACTCGATATCCTCAAGGACAGGTTATTTAACTGCTACCTGTTGGTATCTGTTTCATACGAATGGAATGTACCTGTAATCAACGTACTAACCATCAAAGACAACTTTCATTTCACCCGCTTAAGACATTTGCGACAAACTCAGGCTACTTTGAATAACAATGAGGTCTAATGGGATTCTTTTTATCGCCTCTTGAATATAATAAATCTGATATGATAAAAGGTGTACAAAACATCCCCTGTTCACGCCAATACTAAACGTTCGATTACACCTATTATTCGACTGATTAATAAGGTGTTATCAAGTAATCTGTTCATAAAAAAACGAGCATATTGTTTTGATAATTTATTCATTTCGATTGATTCAGTTCACATGATGTGCAAATCTGTCGCGTTCCACTCATAACAGAGATAAGTGCCCTGATAACGATTAGTATTTTATAAAACTGTACAAGAATGTAATTTTTACTTTACACTATCATTAAATCAATCATTGTACTACAAAAAATGTTTGTTTAAGAGCATCTATCTTATTGCAATCGCTTTTAGTACTTTGACCTCAATACTTCCCACATAACTGATGTATCTTTTGATCTGATGGATAAAACAAACATTTATTAGTTACGCTTATATTGGATCGTAACATAAATGTGTTCGGTTATTTTCAATATCTTGTTTTCATTTATTGACAAAGTAGCAAATTACAATCAATCAATCACAAAATCGTTGACTCTAAGTAGTTTTTTTCTCTAGTTAGTTTATAGTTGCATCAACTTCACAGGCTATTAGCAACTATTCTACTACTTTTTATCTAGTCATAGTTGTCTGCATTTGCAATAAGTCGCAACCCAATTGTTCAAATTAGAATATATTTATATTTGCAATCATACGAATTTATGTTACATACAACGTTACATGAATTGCATTCGGTAGAGATCCAAGTTTATGGATTTGATGCACTACAAAATATTAATCGTTCAATGCGTCAATTAGCACTAGATTTATGGTAATTTTAATTAGCGGAAGGTGCCAAATACATATACGGTCACATGCTTGACCATATACCGTTATTCATATTTATTATACTCAACATTTAATGATAAATATAATATTTATGAATAAAAAAATTTAATCAGAATTAAACGATATCTACAACAATAAACCTGAACTCATTTTAAAACTTGAAGCCTCTACTTACGCAAATTCGTTGCGAAGACATTGTGAATTGTTGGAAACGAATAATTATGATTTCAGTTATTATAATCCATTTAGAGCAGCCGTACCATCAATGGTACAATTCATTTAATCAAAAATTAAACTGCCATGTTTGAACCTTCGAATATGCATGAGCCTACTGTACCATATATAGGAGGGTGGTTCCCAACAACAATATGAATTTATATTTTTATATTTTTCTAATGATTTTCGAACATCCTGAACACATTGACCGTTCTGTTACCCATATTAGGGTGATGGAATTATATATTTTTGCAGACATAAAAATTAATTTCTGTGGTGATAGATAAAGTGTGTTTATGTTGCTTATGATCTGTGAAATGTGAGAGAGAATAAGTGAAATTTAAACTCCATACTTGTAGTCGCTAAGTCAGCTAACAACGTGTTAATTACATTTACAACGAAAATTGTAACACGTTTGCCACGACAATTTATGGATGTTATACACGTTTCAACTATTACATTTATAGAAGCAATCAGTGTTATCCATAATAATGATTAATTACTTGATAATGAGGTTCTCATCTTGTACTATATAGTCTAGTTAATTTTACTATTAATAAATTGATATTCAGCGATATTAATTTTGTGGCAATCGTTTTCAAGTAATCTCATAGCGCCGGTCACCGTGACCCCCGTGGCGTTCGACGTGTTAAACATGAAATCCGATGTACGTTAAATTGCCGGGTTTCGTAAATCCAGTGTGAACATCATTTGGACAGATGCAATTGGATAATGAGGGTTAATGTTTCGTAGCAGAAGACAGAAAAAGATCAACGGGGACGACGTTATATAACGATTCGCGTGTACGGTTGACCACGTGCCGGGTAATTCTCGTTTTCGTTTGAACCGAGTGTCGCACGGGAACCGAAAGAATTCCTTTCTCTCTCATTATTGCTTTCAGGCTGCGTAGCAATAAACTGGTTACGCGGCGTAACATTCGATGCCCCGACAAGGATAAATGTCTCGGAAAGGTTTTATCTTCACTTGTCAGAGAATTAGTCTTGCCGGATTTCGCCACTTTGCCTCGACCATGCGTAACGACAGCTCAACATTCTCGAGAAAATAGCAATTTTTCTTTCCGCATCTGTTCATCAGCTAATAATCATGCAATTCCATCGAGATGTAAACCGTTCTTGTCTTACCAGTTTATATCTCATTAGGTACCATTATAATTTATCGGCTTTTACCATAGATTTAAACTTATCGAATTTGAAAAGAAAACCGCTTTCGCAAATTAAAAGATTTTTCAAATTATACGGGGTCAGTTACTTAATATTTGGCATGGCTTCGAAGTCGTCGGAGTCGGAGTCGGAGTCGGAGTCGGAGTCGGAGTCGGAGTCGGAGTCGGAGTCGGAGTCGGAGTCGGAGTCGGAGTCGGAGTCGGAGTCGGAGTCGGAGTCGGAGTCGGAGTCGGAGCCCGAACCCGAGTCGGAGCCCGAGCCCGAGTGGGAGCCCGAACCCGAGTCGGAGCCCGAGCCCGAACCCGAGTCGGAGCCCGAGCCCGAGCGGGAGCCCGAACCCGAGTCGGAGCCCGAACCCGAGTGGGAGCCTGAACCCGAGTCGGAGCCCGAACCCGAGTCGGAGCCCGAGCCCGAGTGGGAGCCCGAACCCGAGTCGGAGCCCGAGCCCGAGTCGGAGCCCGAACCCGAGTCGGAGCCCGAGCCCGAGTGGGAGCCCGAACCCGAGTCGGAGCCCGAGCCCGAGTGGGAGCCCGAACCCGAGTCGGAGCCCGAGCCCGAGTGGGAGCCCGAACCCGAGTCGGAGCCCGAGCCCGAGTGGGAGCCCGAACCCGAGTCGGAGCCCGAGCCCGAGCGGGAGCCCGAACCCGAGTCGGAGCCCGAACCCGAGTGGGAGCCTGAACCCGAGTCGGAGCCCGAGCCCAAGTGGGAGCCCGAACCCGAGTCGGAGCCCGAACCCGAGTCGGAGCCCGAGCCCGAGTGGGAGCCCGAACCCGAGTCGGAGCCCGAGCCCGAGTGGGAGCCCGAACCCGAGTCGGAGCCCGAGCCCGAGTGGGAGCCCGAACCCGAGTCGGAGCCCGAGCCCGAGTGGGAGCCCGAACCCGAGTCGGAGCCCGAGCCCGAGCGGGAGCCCGAACCCGAGTCGGAGCCCGAACCCGAGTGGGAGCCTGAACCCGAGTCGGAGCCCGAGCCCAAGTGGGAGCCCGAACCCGAGTCGGAGCCCGAACCCGAGTCGGAGCCCGAGCCCGAGTGGGAGCCCGAACCCGAGTCGGAGCCCGAGCCCGAGTCGGAGCCCGAACCCGAGTCGGAGCCCGAGCCCGAGTGGGAGCCCGAACCCGAGTCGGAGCCCGAGCCCGAGTGGGAGCCCGAACCCGAGTCGGAGCCCGAGCCCGAGTGGGAGCCCGAACCCGAGTCGGAGCCCGAGCCCGAGCGGGAGCCCGAACCCGAGTCGGAGCCCGAGCCCGAGTCGGAGCCCGAGCCCGAGTGGGAGCCCGAACCCGAGTCGGAGCCCGAGCCCGAGTGGGAGCCCGAACCCGAGTCGGAGCCCGAGCCCGAGTGGGAGCCCGAACCCGAGTCGGAGCCCGAGCCCGAACCCGAGTCCGAACCCGAGTCGGAGACCGAGCCCGAGTCGGAGCCCGAACCCGAGTCTTTGTTATGGATATTTAGTCACTAAAATAAATGTAGGCATATAATGAAAATAAATTTTCTTTGGCTTCTAGAAAATTAGTACGTACCCTATCAACCGGCACAAATGTGTGCCAGCTACGGTTTTGTAATTTAGGTAGAGAAAATCAGATTAACTTTGTGCATATTATTATTTAACACTAGAAATACCGAGCATTAAATGCGACGGATATGTATTGGTTTATAGTAATGACAAGATTGCATTTAATCTGGTAAATAATTATTGTTAGATAAAGTTGTAAGATAGTTGATGAAAAAGTATCAGCACATCCAGTCCTTTTTGCGATAGAGTGAGTGAAGAAAATGGTACTCATTATTATGCACCGAAATAACATTTGGGTTTAGGAACGTTAATAATTCATTGAATAAAAAGTAGTGCAAAAAAAGTGAAAACCTTGTAATAAAACAAAGAATTGGCACATTGCCGGCTTGTATAGCGATTTTATATTTTAGAGTATCACATTAAAAAAAAAAACAGCAACATGTCTGTTTGTAAGTGTTAGAATTTTATCCAGTGATATCGTACCACAATCTATTTTAGAAAGCATGTCAATGTTCGAAATATAAGAAAAACGTTACGCGTTGCTAGTTTATACAAGCTGTAAAAGTGTTCATGTTATAAGCCGGAAGAGGATGATTCTACATCAGGTTCTACATATATTATATACAGGGTGTCCCGCATACTGTGGACAACCGATTTGGAAGTAATTTTACACACAAAAGTGAGTCGAAAAGACAGAATAAATATTTTTTAGTTGCAGCTTCGTTTTCCGAGAAAATCGAGTTGAAGGATCCGTCGCGTTTGCGTGTTTAGCATTAAGAAGTAGAACCGCTAGGTCATGAACAAGCGCGTCACACGATTCCTATTCAATAGCACGTGTGTTCACCAAATTTCCAAACTCAATTTTCTCGGAAACAAAGCCTCGTATAAAAAAATGTTATCCTTTAATGTTACATTCCCGACTTATTTCTCCATGTAGAATTACCCCCTTTTCGGTTGTTCCGCTAGTTACCGATCAGCTGGTACATTTCAGAACTTCAGAAACGATCAGTAACGACAATAATGTACAGTTTGAATAGGGAAAAAAAGAATAATGAATCTTTTAAAATACAGTTCATCTGATCGAATATTAATTCTGAAATAGAATGGCAACGCGGATATAATAGATTCAGAGTAACGGTACCAAGAGTAGCAGGAATAATAACGATGACAGCGCGTGCGTTACAAAAAAAATATGAATCCGAAAGTCTGGCAAAAAGTTGTTGGTTCCGGTTATGCCAACGGGAAACTTGGACTAACAAGGTCACGTGATTGAAGGAACGCAATAGAAACTGATTTACAGTAAAATTTTATAATTTAACCTTCTGCAATCTATCTGTAATAAACCTAATAACTATACAAAAAATATACTGTGTTAATTGAAACTGGAAAATTTTTGTAAAAAAGAGTACTTGCTTTCACTAGGACAAAACACAAGTCGTATTTTTGAAAACTTCAAGATCGTGGATGTTTCCTTAAACGGAACTAATAACAATAAAGTCATTTTTTGAAGGAATAGGATTAAATTATTTATAGTTCGCAACCATTTGTTTAATTTTTTACTATATTATACTATAGTATAACCATATGTGTTTTTTATAAAAATGCTGAAACATTGTAGCGTTTATTAAAAAGAAAAACAAAATTCATAACTCCGACTCCGACTCCAACTGCTCTTTTTTTTACCTCCGACTTCGAATACGAATCCGACGCCGATTTCGACTCCGAATCCAACTCCGAATCCGATTTCGACTCCGACGCCGATTTCGACTCCGATTCCAACTCCGAATCCGATTTCGACTCCGACGCCGATTTCGACTCCGATTCCAACTCCGATTCTGACTCCGACTCTCAAAATTGAAAAAATATGTACTCAAAACAATTAAAAGCCGTAATAGAGCTGAATGAATAGTTGAAATATTGTATTAAGTCTAAGAATATGGAACAAACTTTGATACAACACAACACGACTGTTACTTCCTCACTTTCAGGAAATAATTAGAAAATACATATCAATTTGAGAAATACTAACCATAAAGTTTCCATTATCGAAAATTAATATAATCTCTAATATTTCATAGAGACACTTGTTGCTTTTAATGATTTACAAACAAAAGAGTCAGAATTGGACTCGGAGTCAATATATTCTTCTCCGACTCCGACTCCGACTCCGACTCCGACTCGGGCTCGGGTTCAGGCCCGGGCTTGGATTCGTGCTTCGACTCGACTTCGGGCTTCGACTCGGGCTCGGGCTCCGACTCGGGCTCGGGCTCGGGCTCGGGCTCGGGCTCGGGCTCGGGTTCGGGTTCGGGTTCGGGTTCGGGTTCGGTTTCGGGCTCGGGTTCGGGCCCGGGTTCGGGCTCGGGATCGGGCTCCGACTCGGGTTCGGGTTCGGGCTCGGGTTCGGGCTCCGACTCGGGTTCGGGCTTGAAAGAAACAAATAATGTACAGTAGCGCCCCGCTAGTTGCAACCTCATTTATGACGAAATCCTCGTTCGTTGCACACTAGCGAATCTCACCACGATGTTTAAGCTTCTGGAAATCGTGGTGGGGATTGTGATGCACATAGAAAGAAAAGAAGATCGACACTAGATATCACTATGATTGGTTATCTCTTTCGTTGCATATCCTCCGTTCCTGCATGCATTTCCAGTCTAGTTTTGTGCAACTAGTGAGGTTTTACTGTACATATTTAGTAGACTTTCTTTGAAATCTCTATTGTGAGTCTGACGAGCATTGTAAGTTTCGATTGTGATACATCTTGTATTGTGATTTTTGGATATTATACGCCAAGTGGTTAACACTAACCATACCGAGCACAAAATACGATTGGTGTTCCTCGCAATTTTTACAAAAATATGTGCTTGAATGTAGAAATGTGTTTAATAATTTCTTATAAAAGCATCTCCGTAATTTCAATAATTATAAAATTAAAAATATGAAACAAGTCATTTGACCGGTCGTGGTACGATTGGTATTGAAAAAAAGCTATTATGGTAGGCCAACGGTAGCTAAAGTGTTGGGACACGTGAGACGCGTATCCTTGCAACGTGGCCACCATGGCCAGTCGAACGAGGCCCGCCGAAATCCGAGTGAAGCGTCATCGATTGGTGAAATTGGTAATTGGCCCGCGTGCGTATTGTAAATAAAGGCATTACGCCGAGAATTGTTCGAGGGGAATCACGCAATGGGGACACGGTACCCCGGTGCCTCGTCTTAATTGGCCTGTAACCTTGTCACGTTGATCGTACCAGCAGAACGCGTTTTGTTTGGCTCCCGCATACGCCAATGTCACCTAGGATTCGACAATTTTTGACCAATCCTCTTTTTCGAAGCGAAATCCAAAAGGCTGCCGGACGGAAGCTGCATCGAATGTGCTACTTCAATTACATTCTCGCGAATGGGTACGCGCAACAGTGTTTAAACTTTCGGAAACGTGCAAATAGTGTACACCGATACAAAAAGTTCACAATTCACGCGATTTTTTAAGAAGGCTAGTGTAAATTTCCAAATAGTAACCGAGCCTGATACTTTATTAGAGAAAATAATGGTATTATAGAAGAATTTTTATCTTTTCGTGGTGGACATAAATGACAACGTTCATTAGTACTGATTACATCCGTTCAGTACCACTGATCAGCAGACTGCGGGTCTTAAAATAAAAACTTTTTGCATCAATTGCAATACACGCAAGCGAAATAAAAATGTATTTCTTCCTTTAGCGATTTTATTAATACGCTGAAAGTAATGTTTAGACTGCATTGGTTGCAAAATAGACAAGCAATATAAACATTCATTTCTTTTGTTAACACTAGGTTTACTTTACGTTACTTTATGAAAATAACAAAAATGTGTCTATCCAAATTTTTAGCAATTTTTTAGATATTATATATGCAAAGAAATAAATTTGTTGAATAGTTACTTATCGATGCATCTTTATAATCTCAATAATCGTAAATTGAAAATATTAGAACCGGTCAAGTTGACGGGTCCCGTAAATTTAGTGTTAATAATTACAAGCATATAAAAATAGTGCAACAGCATTCTTAAATTCTTGAAATGTCTTTCAATTTTTCATTCCATCCATTCATTTTTATCATAAATGCATAAAATCCACAATAATATTAGGTTGTAACAAATTCGTACGGTAGCAAATATAAATATGAACAAATTGGAACGGTCTAGTTGTGACACTTTGCAAATATATATAACTGTGATTAAACAGAAGTCACTTATAGTCGACAATTTTATATTTGATTGATTGTAATTCTGCACTTTGTTAATGAATGGAAAAACGATACTGTCCACTACTCCCATTTCCACAGTATTGTCTTGTTTATAAGTGAATGAAAGAAGTGTTATTTTAAAATTAAGAATGAAGAAAATGTTATTTTAAAATTAAGAATGAAGAAAATGTTATTTTAAAATTAATATATTTTTCATCTATGCAAATCACCCAAATTTTTACGATCATAAATTACCTCGTACATTTGTTTTCAAACTGTTTCAAACACTCTTTTTTGAATTTTTACAATACATCTAATATTTACAGTATCTGTAACACTGTAAAAATTATTGTAATTATTTTTGGAGCTTTATCAGCAAAAGAGCAATAACTTTATATACATATCTTTAAAGTATAAACATTATTAATTTTTATATGGTATTGAAAAAAGCATACACTCTATTGAGAATCAGATACTTCCTCTTTCATTCATGTTTTCTGTCACTTCATTGGAAACATAAAACAAACTGTATGAAATGAAGGTATTCCCCTCGAGATACCGGAAACGGGTTTTCCCAGATTGCTTTCTTCGAGATAATTTAAATTGATGACAGGGAAAAAATTAATTATTCGTGGGATGCGTCGTTAAAGATAGAATTTACCCACGAGCGTTCTTTGTCATGTTAATTGCCGCGTTTCTCGTTATGGAGGATAATTCGACGCGTCGCGGTACCGGTTATCGAAATACGGATAGCGAATAATTATCGCAAACTATCGCGGAATCTTAATGACATGCGAGTCATCATGTGTACAACAAGAACGAATCTTGCTATTGACAAGCGTAACGCGTAGAATGTGGATACGTAACGGCAACGGTTATGCCCCTCTTTTAAACCACCGATCACGATCGCTGTTTAAAGGGATCAAGGCAATTCACAAAGACGTAAATGATCAAAGAGCCTTGGGGATTCTTGTGCAAATAATGCCGACAGAATGTATATACACAGGGTGTCCCAAAATTTCTATTACACGGGATATCGCTTTATCCATCGTATTTAGATAAAAATACTTCCAATGAAGTTTGAATGGTTTTCAAAGCTCTATAGAAGGGTGCATTTTCTATATATTTAATTTGACGTTTCAAGGTTATTTTAAGGTCAAGTTCACTTTTTTAAAATGGAAACATAATTTTTTTATTACAACAATTTATTCTATGAGCAAAAGCAAGTAAGTTTTATTCGAAACGTTTTTTAATTTTACAACAACTTTTTAAGTAATTCAATGATAAAGACACAAGAAGAATTGAATGGACAGAAGTTGCTCGATCGGAGGTGATTTTCAAACGTCACTCCCACTCCACTCGCCTACGCGTTTCGCTACCCGTGACGGCCATAGTTCGTACGATTGGGGCCTGAGGTGCCTCGAAAAGTGGGACCATCACGGGGAGCCAGACGCGCGGGTGGATGGAGTGGGGGTAAGGCTCGTTGAATTACTTAAAATGTTGTTGTCGAATTAAAGAACATTTCGAATAAAATTTACTTGTTTTTTCTCATAGAATAAGTAGCAAAAAATTATGTTTCCATTTAAAGAAGTGGACTTGACCTTAAAATGACCTTCAACACGTCAAATAAAATATTTGAAGAATGCACCTTTCCATAGAGCTTTGAAAACCATACAAATTTCATTGGAAGTATTTTTTTCTAATTACGATGGATAAAGATATCCCGTGTAACAGAAATTTTGGGACACCCTGTATGTATATATTGTATGATAGATAGAGTTTACCTTGTTCAGAGCGCAAATTGTGTAATAATGATAAACACATGGAGTTTCGGCTTTGTATTAGGTTATTGCACTCAAAATGGCGGATTTTATAGATTGACACGACGTTTGATCGCCTTCAATTGACTAATGTATTAAGGCCACTGTTTCGAAAAGGTGATTTATTGCCGGTACTTTAACTGTCGCTATCGCATCTTAGTTAGTAAAATAGTTTAAATTAGTTTTGAATAAAAAGAGGCGATTGAACTAGATCATCTTGATATGTAAATATACAGCTAAAAATTTTCTACATTTTATGCTCAATTGAACTTAAGCTATTCTAGTTTGGAGCTTAGGATTTTAATCTATTTTAGGACAAAGTTTTACTCATCATGAACCTTGTATTGTTTTATTTTGTAATGTAATTACATTTGTGCTTCAACAATGTCCTAAAATTAGTAGACAAATTAAAATACGCATTTTAGTACTGTTCTAAACGAACAAGGAAAAAATATTGTAATTTTGTGTATAGATGTGGCTATAATCAGTTTAATATGAAATACACATGATGATGTTTGATGAACTGGAAAATTAAATTTATTTAATTATAGGTGTTCTGAAAGTACACATCTAGTTTTATGTTCGTCGCTTCACTCGATCATGAGATATCATCGAAATCAATTTGAAAAGCATAGTTTCAACAAAGACAATAGTTAGGATTAAATGACAAAAATAGTTAAGATTAAAATGCTTTAAAAGAATCGGTAGATATAGATTAGGGGTAAATTTTCAAAACACTATTCCTTAATATACTGTAATTCAAAGGCAAGGAAAACCGATTTCTTGAAATTACTAGGCTAGAATTTCCACTTAAGTTTATGTCATTTTCTTATGAGAAAAAAAAATTTTTAATTGAATATAACTCGAAGTTTATCAAAACATCTTGTTGCCTTGAATGTAAGAAGAAAACGCTTATGGCAGATATCACAAGTAGGTTTTCGTTTAATCAAAACAGCAAAGATAAATTAAATACCTATCTTTCTCTGCTCGAGACTGATTACATTAAGTGTCATTTGTCCACTTTCACACCACGAGTGCATCATCCTGTTAGAAACTCTCGAGATAGTTTTAATCTTTTTCATAAATTATCATATAAAGGTCTTTAGAATATGAGAAAATAGTATAACGCCTTCTAAAATATGTTTCATTTGTTGAATTTCGTTGATGTTGCATTTCGTGTGACTGACAACCTCTAAAGTCTGTTGTTCTAATTAGAAAAGTGATTAAAAAATTCCAATTCAAACTTCTTATCTGCTTAAACTAGTATACTTCACAGATTTCCAAGAATGTCCATGCTACTTTGATAAAGAAAATGTGCAATTCTATTACGACCAATTTATCATTAATGCGATCATTCCGAGTGCGACCTTCGTACCGTTAAAATACATCTTCCGCGAAAAGAAACCGTTCGCCATTATGCTAACAAGCCAATTAGCATTTTAACATCTTTTGTCATCCAGCATACCGTTGCCAGCGATTATTTGTCCCTTGCGGTTTCTTGAGTTTTCCTAAGAATGTTCGTGTTGCGAAGATGTGCGTTTTTTCATCAGATAAAAATGTAGGAAATCCGTAAAAATCTAAAATTGTTCTTTAAATATTTGTTTCTGAATATAAGAATGCTATTTTCTTTTTAAATTCGCATGGACAGTAGTTTGATCGAACCGGGATTACTTTTTTATGACGTTGAACTTCTTAAAATAAATTGTTACTCATATTACGTTAAAAAATCAGTATAACTATTACGTTAAAAAATCAGTATAGCTATTACGTTAAAAAATCAGTATAGCTATTACGTTAAAAAATCAGTATAGCTATAATGTTAAAAGATCAGCATAACTATTACGTTAAAAAATCAGTATAACTATTACATTAAAAAATCAGTATAGCTATTACGTTAAAAAATCAGTATAACTATTACGTTAAAAAATCAGTATAGCTATTACGTTAAAAAATCAGTATAGCTATTACGTTAAAAAATCAGTATAGCTATAATGTTAAAAGATCAGCATAACTATTACGTTAAAAAATCAGTATAACTATTACATTAAAAAATCAGTATAGCTATTACGTTAAAAAATCGGTATAACTATTACGTTAAAAAATCAGTATAGCTATTACGTTAAAAAATCAGTATAGCTATTATAGAATCATAAAATTCGAACAATGTTTCTTTCCACGAAAAAAGAAATTTACGAACATCTCCTATTCTTGGAGTTTCGAAAAGCAAATACTTCTCAATTCGCTACATTTGCGTAGAGTATTCAAATAGATCATTTTGTCGATCATTAGGTCACTCGAAAGAAAGAAAACGGACTTACCGGTTAGCACATAGTTGCGCAAAAAATCATAAATCAATCATAAAGTAAATTCTTTGCCCAATGCACAAGCTTAGATACTTTCTTGCGATAACATATGGTTACATATGTATACATGAACTCATGATACTACCGTTGACGCGAATTAATGGACGGTGACGGTGAAATGGATGGCTGTCTGTACAGCCATATTGCAAAAACATTCCTGTCGATTTTCTATTTTGGCAGGCTCTTTTTTTACAAAATGAAAAGAACATGGAAAAATGTAGCCGACACATTGTAAGAATATTTTGAAATTTCTTTACACAATTGTTAGATCGTTGTTGTCCGAGTATGTTTTTTTTAAAAGTTGATGATAAAACGACATGAGAAATATTAAACGTGTACAGTGTTATTAACCTTTTATTCGTGCCTTGTGTCAACTTGACACATTTTTCACTGCGTCTGGAAAAATAACATGACGTGTGCGACGATTCATTGTTTGTGGACCTTGCCAGTAATCTTGCATTAATCTCGTCCCATCTTATCACAGTTATTCATCTTCAGAGAAGGAATTTAGTAATTTAATTACTTATCACTCGATCGTATTAATCCTGTATTATCGTCTTTTAATTTGACACCAAAAGACAAACTAAACGTGGAAAATGAGAGACGAATGACAGTTGACCATTAAATGTTCAACATCGTCAGATTAAGTTGATTTCAGAATTAGAAATATTTATATATAGGCAATGGTATTTTGTGGTGCCTAATTCAAGTCCATTTCATTTTGAATTTCTTTGATTCAAAATTTTATTTTCATATTTTGATCTTCTTCGATTTGATCAGAAAAATGAAATATTTATGTAAACAGCAACCGGATAGTTTTATTAGAAAATTGAATCCTTGTAATGGAAGAGATAAGGAAAATCTGTAGATGTATATGGTGTGGGTTGAGATGATAATTATCCATCAAATCGTACCGATTACCGTATCTACATCACTATTATAGAAATTATACTAAGACAGGAAAATGAACATGTCTGTACGTAGACATATATTCTTCGTTCATTGTTTATCACATGTACATAAGTGGTATGTGACGAATCCATCATCGTTTCATGTATTCACGCGAACGAATAAAGAGAATATTTTCTTCTTGTAATTGTTACGAGAAGATTATATCGAATTATGCAAGTCTTGTGTCACATAAATTCTCTTTTACTATTCTGCATATACAAATGACTTGAGCGTTTGCATTGGCGACTAAGAATTTTTATTTGATCTTTACATTGTTTTAGTTATCTATAATTGCTTTATATGTACAACGGAACATGGCCTATATTCCGTATTATCAACATTGAAAATTGACAACGATCAATAATGGTATAGATTTTAATAAATTGCATCCAGTAAAGTATATAAAAGAACACAAATTTTACACGATAAAAAATATAATCATAGATGAATTAATTAAATTTGAATATTTAAAAGTTGTAATATTATTCTAATCATTTTCTGCAAGCACAATTTTTATAGGTCTTTTCCGAGAGTTTTATATTAATGAAATCAGGAGATCATTTCATATTTATATTTTGCACACATATTTACCATTACCTGACGTATGCAATATATATTTTTTCAAACTAAAATATTTAAAATTGTATGAGTTACACTTTCTTGAACAAGACATTTAAAAAAAAGAATTACTCCCCAGTTGACACGATTCGAGCCATTCTGATAATTTAAAGCAAACAAATGAAGTATCTTTTTCTTTAGTCTGTATGTGGCTCTGGTGTAAGAAAACCTCTGAAAAATCTTATCATTTTTAAAAATGGGTAGAATTTGAAATTTGAGTTCTAATTACTTAAATCTTTTCGCTTTTAGCACAGTCAAAAGTTAGGAATTCGTCAAAATAAATTGAAGATTTTAATTCACGCGACAGCGGCGAGCTTGCTGAAGATTCTCACAAACTTTGAAGTCTGTTGGACAACTATAGTCGAGTCGGAAATTAAGTTGACGTTCTTTAACCCCTTGCCAGATTTTTACGACTCAGACTTGTGATGAAGATATTAAATAAAGTCTAACAAAGATGAAAGTTATACCTTTATTTCAGACGAAATAAAATTTTACTTTTGTATAATCAATATTTAAGCATTGAAGTAAATGTAGTCAGGCAAAAATATAAATTTTCTTTCCTCTTCGGTGACATTTTTGGGGGTGGAGACGTTCTAATTATTGTAGCCGTAAAGATAATGGTATGGCAAGGGGTTAAAATCTAATAACTTTTCCAAAATTTTACAAAACAGTTGAGTTGTTTTTAGATCTTAGAAGGATTAGTTAACTAGGTCACTAGTGAAAAGAATTCTTTTGAAATTGCAATTGCTCGAAATTTGGAAGAAGAACGTGAGGATCACGATTTTTAACTTCCTTATCAGTGCTCATAAAGAAAATTGAAAACATGCGTTTCGAAAATCAAAGTGAGTTGTATACATGTACAAAGTTTTATCGAAATCGGTTAACGTCACTATGAGCTATAAACATTACAAGATGTTAGCTCATAAAAACGTTAACCGATTTGGATGAAACTTTGAAACTGTACATGTAATGTGATTTACTTCGGTCTAGAAAAGGCATATTTTTAAATTTTTATTATAAGCACAGATAAAATAGTTCAAAATCGTTACCTTCACCCTTTTTCTTCCAAATTCCGAGCAACCGCAATTTCAAAAGAATTCTTTTACACATTACCTCTAATATACTTCTAACATCTAAAAAACCTCAAATCGTTTGGTAAAATTTTAAAAAAGTTATTAGTTTTTAAAGATCGTCAACTTAATTTCCGACACGACTGTAGATCTTGAAATATACTATCTGCCACATCAGAAAATTAGGTATCGAGTAAAACGTGTTTGACTTCGTTATTTTTACGAAGTGAAATAATTGTTTTCGCAAATAAGTTTTCGTGTACATATACTTTAAGAGAATGTAATAAAAATTGATTTTTTTTATAATTCTAGTCCAGAATGTTTCCTCGATTTACGTAAAACATATAGTTGACCTGTTACGGTTATTGCGTTTTTATTATGGTTCTTCATCGTGAAGAACAAAATAACGTAAAAACTAAATATCAGCATGAGAATGCCTTTTTTGTTCTATGATAGTGATCTCAGTCATGAGTAATTAAAAAATATCGAAGCGTAGACAATATCGATACAAGGGAAATGCACTTCGGATTCTTGCAATCGGTTATTTTTACCCAATTTCATGTACATGAAACAATATCGTTATCGTTCTACACAGCACTTATCGATGCGCGTGTCTCCATTTTACAATGTCGTCTATCGTTTGTTATTTCACGGCAATGTCAACCTCTTTTCTCCCGTTGCACCGCCGCGTCGTTAGCTTGGCGTATTCAACATATTTTCTTGGTTAATATTAGGTTTTTTTCATTAATATTTGAACACCCTTTAAAACATAATAATTTTTTAAAAAGTAGCCGCAAGGATTAGTTTACTGGATGACTTGTAAAAGAAATGTTGAAAAAATTGAAATTGGACGGCGTTATGGAAAAATTGTTGCATCAAACAATCAACAATATTTATAAATATGCAAAACTCCAACACGTAGACTGTTACTAAAAATTTGATTAGGACTACTGAGGATTTGAAGATTATTGACATCTTTCGACGTCTATCGTTTATTTTTGCCTTAATCGGTAAGGTAAAATTTTCAGCACGTCAATAATTGAAATAAATCCACAAAAACGTACGTCTTAAATTTTTAATACAATTCCAGATACATAAGTTACAAAAAACGACTTGTAGTCATTTCTCCGCGACAGTAAACAAATTTAATTTTTTGAAAATTTTTTACACATTATTCGGCAAACTAAACATTTTATCTTCTCACAAAGCTCAAGTCAAAATTTAGAGAAGTTATTCTATTTTAAATAATGCCTAGAATGCGGATTTTATGCATTTATTATTGCTTGTACATTATTTAGAACCTATCAAAATTATTGAGAAATGAAATCAATTTTTATGTGACACTCTTTGCTTGTTACTGATTAAGACAATTTTTATTTTGCATAAATATTCGCAGTTTAATAATGACCGAATATTAATAAGAGTCACTTACAATTAGTATCTGTCTACAAGCCGACGGATGTATTGAAACGAGGAAGCCGTGGCGCGGTTTGGTTGGAAGAACATTAGTCACAGGATGCCATAATCCTTGACACGTACAATACGATAAAGATTTCTTCATGCTCGTCGAACTGTTAAAGCCGTAGTCAACAATATTATACAGTGTCAAAGGTAAAGAAGTTTACTTATAAATTGTCAGAGCGTTTGTGTTATCATATTTTTGTTATGTGGTATATGCATGTGTTTCACAAAAATTAGTATTCCATTCAATAAGAATTTTAGCAGAATATCAGTTGTTCTAGGATTTATGTTAGAGAAGATGCTATCGGCGCAAAGATTCGATCTTCAGATTTTTGCGCCGATAGCATCTTCTCTAACATAATTCAAAATACGATCGATAGAAATCACAGTTCTAGGATTTAGTGGGTTTACATGTGCAACATGTCTCTATAGTATTTATGTTTGTTTGTTTCGTTCTTGTTAAATAATGTTGTAGAAGAATTCCAACGAAGAAGAAGTACTCTACTACTTTGATCATCAAAAGTGAAACAGACCGGCACTAGTGCTCTTCCAATTTAATCAGTTTGCGTTGAAATTTTATTTACACTAGTAAAACTTCTAATAAGCAAATTTCGGTCTAATGTTTATTTTTATCAATTGGTTCCAAAACCACACATTTTTATAAAAACGTCATCAGTGTGCATGATTGATGGTCGTGAAAAGAAATCTTTGACCCGATCCGGACGTATCCAATTCACAAGTCATTTGGTCTTGTCGCTCGAACAAGCGTGTAGAGAATCTCTGTTAACAACTTACCTCTTGAACAGTGATTTTTTTTGCTCTTTGATTGCGCGAACATATATTCCAAGAAATTTGTGCTTGAGACTCAAAGATAATCGATCACTTATTGATTTATTACACGAAATTACACTTCACTTTGCGATGACACTTTGTACCTCTACAAAAGATTTTAAAATTGTTATTTTCTTCTTTTGTTGTACAATGAGTTGCAGTGTGTGTAAAATCATTATCTTGTAAAGGCTTTGAGGGAGGACACTATCGAAGAAATGGCAGAAGAGGTAATTAATAGTTTAAATGCCGTAGATAAATAAAAAGTAAACTAAAATAAAATGGAAGAAATAAATAAAGAAAGAATAACGTGAAATCTAATCTACTCTCATTGTCAGAGGTGACAGTACGACTACTGTCAGATCTACTGACACTAGCAAAATTGTTATCGCGTCGGCTCCGTTTCTCGAAATAGTTTTGCAGAATCGTTATCTCTTATAACAGTTACAAAGAATCCGAATTAATGAAGTCACCGATTTTTATTTCCAATCTGTATCGTATTAAGTTGATGCGAAAACAATGGCAGAATTTGTTCACTTTGTGCTTTACAAATAATGTTTGTAATAAATCTTACTGCTTATATTAATTGATGTACGTCGTTCTAAAACTTATTTATTGTTTGATCTATCTGTCTACCATAACCTTTAAAATGTACGAGGTTTACTCAGATTACGAAATATCATACTGGGACCTTTCTAAAGTTCTGTATTTTTCTCAAATGTCTTTAAGTATATAATTCAAGACTAAATAATCAAAATATTCTAAAGCAATTAAAGAAACTAGATGTTTGCAATTATGGAATGCAGAAATACAGAATAACAATACAGAAATACAGAATAACAATGCAGAAATACAGAATAACAATACAGAAATACAGAATAACAATGCAGAAATACAGAATAACAATACAGAATAACAATTCAGAAATACAGAATGGCAATACAGAAATGCAGAATAACAATACAGAAGTACAGAATAACAATATAGAAATACATAATAACAATGCAGAAATACAGAATAACAATGCAGAAATGCAGAATAACAATACAGAAATGCAGAATAACAATGCAGAAATACAGAATAATAATTCAGAAATACAGAATAACAATACAGAAATACAGAATAACAATACAGAAATACAGAATAACAATACAGAAATACAGAATAACAATACAGAAACAGAGAATAACAATACAGAAATGCAGAATAACAATGCAGAATAACAATGCAGAAATACAGAATAACAATTCAGAAATACAGAATAACAATACAGAAATACAGAATAACAATACAGAAATACAGAATAACAACACAGAAATACAGAATAACAATACAGATATTTTGTTGGGCTCATGAGAGCAGTTACGTGTTAAAATAGTTTTGTAGAGCTGTAGAACTGTAGCATAAGAATTTATATTGTTTCTGTATCCGTTTTTATGTGGTAGTATATTATGTATATATTTGCACTACATCAATTTTCAATCTGTTTGGTATTTTTCAAATTCTGATGACTTTTATAGAAACTTTCCAAGTCCTAAAAAATGCTTCATCTTAGGGGAAAACAATTGTATACAATATCACAAGACCTGTGTCGCCTGTATTGCTTCCTATGAATGTCCTCGAATAAAACCTAACATTCGAAAAGAATCAAACTTAATTTATCTCCGAATGATGACCCTTTACCACCTAAACGTTCTATTTCACAGCCAAAGTCCACTTGACGGACACGCAAAAATGAATTGTGAGTCTCAGAATTGAAGTCCTAGTATTTTCAGAAAGTAGAAGCGGTAGGTCATGAACAAACGCCTCATCCGACTCCGAAGACAGAAAGGAACATTGGATAACACTATCACCGTTTTTTTTATTTTACAATCCTTGATATTATGAATACGCATTCATAAAAATTGACGGGATTTTTTTTAAGGCAGCATCTACTGTAACAAAAGTCCTAGTTAACTAAATTCATTTGTATAAGGCAACGCCTACCATTTAGGTTTTTTGTTTGGGTAAGTTTAGCGTTAATAGCAAAACGTGATATGAAAAAAAATGTTGTTCCTTTAATAGTGCGCAGTGTTGACTAATCTACATCAAGAACGGGAAAAATTGCATCATCACCTTATAAGTAGTCTAACCTTTCAAATACCGGGTGCGGCAACTTAACTGAATAACTCCAAATAACTTGCAAATCATTGACTGAAGGAAAAAGAATTTAAATAGAAGTTGAGGAGTATCGAGAGTGCAACATATTGCAACAATTCAAATTTTTTAATCATACCTTCTCATCGATATGTGATCCGTTCACAGGCCACATTATTGAATAATAATCTTTTGCAGTCTCTATACATTTTACTACCAAACCATTTGATTAATTTTAAAACAATTTTCTTAACAATAAAATTTGACCCTCGGATGGCAGACCATTTTTATAAATATATAATTGATGATGTTTAGGACCATTCACTGCTGTATTTACCAATTTTTTTAAATCATTTTTTTTTAAGGCACTTCTTGTGAATAAGTTAATTCTCCCATTGTTTCTAATGCAGCAGCTGTTTGTTTTATGAATTCGACAGAAACTGAGTAATTCAATGATGATTTCGATACTGTGGGTCAAAATAGACCCGAATTCCACTGTCAAAAGGTTGATACTACTAAATAACAGAAGTTGAAAGAACTTCTAAATTATGAACGTATGCTGTTTTATCAATTTCCTCTACTTTTTATTTTGTGGAGTTAATCGATTTAGCAAATGTAGAATAACTCGTATAGAAGTCAATATCAATTTTTCAAAATTGGACCTCCTCGAATCGCAATAAAGGATTAAATGCCACGAAAGTGGTTCTAATTGTGGGCTGTCAATAAAATAAATTTTATGTGAAGTAATGCTAGATATGACGCTAATTTATTATTTCCTTTGGTAGAATTGAAAAATGAACGTACCGCATGCCACCAACGATCATAGAATATATGCGAGAACGTATCATTACAGCATACGCTGTAATAATTGCGGAAACGCTTCGAAATGTGTCTCATTCTCTTGTTATGCGACTACGCAATTGCATTGGTTGAAGCAGACAACAGTTTAAACACTGCCGAAAATATAACCGATTTTATCTCGGGTACTGACAGATTTAAAAACTTGGAAAAAGTATTGCATATCTAATTTCAAAGAAGTTATTGTACTTCGTACCACCCTAATACCAATCAATATTTGTTTAAAATATTTTTTGATATGTATATGTATGACAAAAAGTATTTAATACATAATCAATAATTCTTGAATAATTTAAAGTCATCAGGTCAGATTGTCTTACTTTGTACGTGTGTAATTAAATCATTAGCAGGACTTGTTTGTTTAACTTTGTCGACAATTATGGTTGTTCTAGACTCTACATGTACAGTGGCTCACGAAAGTATTCGAACGTCCTCTAAATCAGAATAATTTGTTTAAAATTGCACCGAATGATTTGACTTTTTTTTGAGTAATCGGAAGCATTGATTTACTAAATGGCGTGCAACAAAAGTTTTGAAAAAAATTGCAATTGCTAATAATTACAAGCAAAAATAAAAATGGCACTTTTTAAAACTTTCATTTCATCTCGTAGATTTTATGCATTTATGGCAAAAACGGGTGGGTGTAATTTCGAAGAATAAAACAATGACAAGAATTAGAGTATCAATACATTTCTTTCAGTTTCATAAAACTAAAGAGAGAAATAAATTCCTATTTGGTTCGTATGTCTTGCAATTAATGCAAACGAATTTTATTTTGCATAAAAATCTGCAGGCTAGTAATAATGTATAATTAATAGAGACATCAATTTTGTCCAACTTTTTGCGTTTCTGGTACGCGTCGGCGCATATGATGAGGTGAAACAATAAATTTTAAAAATCCAAATCTTAACATTGTAAAACCTATATTCTGAAATTATTTGCAGATAAGGAACTAGGAACCGGAAGTGAAGGTGGCTCGGGATGGCGAGCCGAGTGTGGAAGGCGCTGTCCAGGAGGCGCATCGACGAGGGCCAGGAAAACAAAGGCGAACTCGCTCGAGTTCTCGGGCTGTTCGATCTCACGGCACTTGGTGTTGGCTCTACCCTCGGCCTCGGTGTTTATGTCCTCGCTGGCAGTATCGCAAAAGAGACAGCCGGTCCGGCCGTGTGCATCTCTTTCCTCATTGCCGCCATCGCTTCCGCATTTGCCGGTAAATTAGTATATCCCACAGTCTATCTTATCGAGCTAATTGTTCCTCTCAAACGGAGATGTTTTGAAAATTTATTATTATTCCTCAGTCCACTACGAACAACCGTAGGCGTCTCTTATTTGGCGAACATTTTTACAGAGTGTCCTCCAAATCATGGTACAAGTGGTTGGGTCACAATCACCCAAAAATTTTTACTGTTCTGTGACTGCGGATAATTTTTTTAAAAATTAACACTATCAAAAAATATGAAACAAGTTTTTATTGAAAATAACACCGTTTCCTTCATATAATTGTGATTTCTATCGATCGAATTTTGAATTATGTTAGACAAGATGTTATTGGCGCAAGGTTCGATCTTTTTGATCAAAAGATTGATCAAAAGATAACATCTTCTCTAACTGTTTCCTTCAGTTAATTCTTGTATTTGACTGTTTAGTATACAAACCCGTTTCACCGCGAAATAGCTACATTTAGTCCATCGAAAAATAAATTAGTTAACTGGTATACTGAGGTCTCCCATGACCCCAATAAAATTTCTATATACTCGCTTTCGCTTCTGTATTCTACGATAATGGCAAATATCATGCATCTTTAACTCGTTTAGAACATTTAGATTACTTAAATTAAATTATATATTTGGTTTTTACAAACGAAATGTCTTATTTTAGAATGAAAATGGTATGAAGCGTTTCAATCAAGAAACACTCTTACAGGTTTCAAGTTTAGTATACGTCATTTTAAGGTACGAAACTGATCGTTAAGGTTCCATCTTCAATTTATATTGAGTCTTACTTTTAAATCAATTTTATTTCAACGTCACTTGATACGGTTATCGTGCGTTCTTTTTATACGAGTGGAAAAATAACACATCGGCGAAATCATTATGTGATATTTGGTTATAATGGTGTGATTAATTAACACAATTTGTCGATGGTAATGAATTTGATAATCTGTCATGTTCGCTTCATTTACTAGCAGTAGAATCGCCAGGTCATGATCAGACGCGTCAGCCGATTCCTATTCAATAGCACGCGTATTCATCAAATGAACTCATTTTCTTCCGAAAAAGAAGCTTAACATTTTTTTTTAATATTTACTCTTCTTTTTTTTTTTACTCATTTTGGTATGTGGAAACGTCACGTTGTACCATGATTTCGGAAACACCTTGCATAATTGAATAAAAACCCACGTCGATTGTTTTTAAATCTTTAAACGACTCTGACAGGAAAATAAGAACCTCGTTTGCACTTCTGAATTAGACACGCGTCAATAAAACTTGAATTTTATATTTTTCCTTATATTCTCGCGGAACTAATGTTATAACCTTTTTCACGAAAGAAGAAACCTAGTATGCGATTCGTTACCTGCCAAATCGATTATTTTTTGTAATCGATGTCAGAGATTATGTTAAAAAACAATGGATCTTTGAATCTTGTCATTATTCATGAAATCTTTTATCAGTAATTTTAGGATAACGCCACGGTCGAGAAGATTAATTTTCTTGGAACAATTTTGTTTATTATTTCTTCATATCATTGCAACACCTTGTATACTTATAGCCCAAAATCAATGAACATTTTATGATAATTTTGAACAAGATTAAAACTTACTGTACAGATCGAAATAAACAGGAAAATTTTAATTTCAGGTATGTGTTACGCGGAATTCGCTTCCAGAGTTCCTAAGGCAGGATCGGCATATGTTTATAGTTACGTGACAGTGGGAGAATTTGTCGCCTTTATTATAGGATGGAATTTAATTCTGGAGTATGTAATAGGTAGATCAATTTTTCTCCACCTCTTACATTCTTTTTTCCCACTACTGTGGCATTCCTTCCTTCATCATCATCTTCTTGTTTTCAGGAACTGCAAGCGTTGCCCGCGGCTTGAGTAATTATTTGGATGCGTTAATTGGAAACGTGATAAGCAAAACATTGACCTCCGTCATGCCCATCCGTGTCTCGTTTTTATCAGAGTATCCTGATTTTTTTGCATTCGCAGTGGTGCTCCTCCTTGTGGCTTTATTGAGTATAGGTGTCAAGGAGTCTTCCGTCTTGAATAACATCTTTACCGTTGTGAATCTGTTTACTATTATAATCATTGTTGTAGCAGGATCAATAAAAGGTATGACCGTTCACTAGCGTGCAAGATGCTAAGTAGATGTTAGACTTAATGTTTTGAAATGAATATTGAATTATCAGCTGATCCTGCGAATTGGAGGATACCACCGGAAGCTATACCAGCAACGGTAGAACATGCTGGAGTAGGAGGTTTCGCACCTTTTGGCATAAGTGGGATAATGATTGGGGCAGCCAAATGTTTTTACGGTTTTGTGGGATTTGATGCTGTGGCTACCACCGGTGAAGAAGCTAAAAATCCACAAAGAAATATACCCATAGCCATTGTTGTATCTTTGATTATCATCTTGATGGCTTATTTTAGTATTTCCACTGTATTGACTATGATATGGCCTTACTATGACCAGGTATAATATATACAAGGTGTACCGAAAATCGTGCTATCACCGGCCGAGTTGTGACTAATCATACAAATATAAGTCAAAAGAAGAGAATAATATTTTTTCGTTTGACACCTCGTTAAGAAGACAAACGAGTTTAAAAATACAGCGAATACGCATGCTATTAGATTAAATAGAATTCTACTTCCGGTATATACTAAAGCTCGCGAACCCAACAGACCTTTAACACTAAATTTACAGGACCCGTCCAAATGACACATTTGTTTCATTGAGCATATATTATAATAAAAATCGCGAAAAATCTAAATAAATGTATTTTCGTTATTTTCGTACACTAATGCAAAATAGTCAATTTTAGTGTCTCGTAAACTTAGTGTTAAACTCGATTTTCTTGAAAAATAAACGTCAAACGAAAAGATATTCCTTTTTTCGACTTACTTTTGCATGTATGTACATGAAATCATCATCCGGCCGGTTGAATCACTATTTTCAGTACACCCTGTGTATTATAGTTTTATTTTCAATTGTAGAATAAGTAAATATTAAAAGCAGTTTGTTTTATCATTTTAACTTTATGTATATAGAATGCTGATGCTCCATTTCCATATGTGTTTGAAAAAATTGGTTGGACCACCATTAAATGGATCGTTAACATTGGAGCAGCATTCGCATTGTGCACAAGTTTACTAGGCGCAATGTTTCCATTACCACGTATTCTGTATGCCATGGGCAGTGATGGAATAATTTTTAAATATTTTGCGACCGTACACCCTAAAACCATGACACCTGTTTTCGGCACAGTAATTGCCGGTTTATTCACTGGAGCCATGACACTCATTTTTAATCTTCAACAACTGATCGAAATGATGTCCATTGGAACGCTTTTGGCATATACAATAGTTGCAGTTTCTGTTCTAATATTAAGGTAAATATACTAAACAAGCACATAATATTAAAAAATATATAACAAATAAGTTACACATTTGAAATTCTAAATATCTTCTTTTTTAATGACGTATTCAAACACAGTTTGTATAATTTCAAACAGAAATATTATACATAGAAATTTTAGTATTATTTAGAGAAATATATTTATATTATTCAAATTTTTAGATATCAAGATAAAGAATGTATGTCTAACAATCATACCTTAACAACATCAATGAGTAGCTATAAATTGTCACCAATTAATATTTTAAAACAAATATTTAATTTGCACAATCAGAAGGAGACAAGTGAGACTTCTAGCAAAGTTGCAAGCTATGGTATTGCAACGTTGTGTAAGTATAGTACTACTGGTATTACTGAGAATCTCAACAATGTTCTAATATGGTTTTATTTCTATACTATTACTATTGTAGGTATTATTATTTTTGCTATTGCACTGTTCATTAATAGTGTGGGTGCAAACGCCTTCGGTAACAATGTAATAGAAACTGTGATACTAGTCATACTTGTGATAATATTATTGTTGAATTTAGCAGCTGTTGCAAGGCAACCTGTTCAAGAGGTTGACATAGCATTTAAGGTGAACATTATAAAAATCTGTTTTGGAAAAATGAAAAAATCACTTCAACTAAATGTTGCTGTTATTTACAGGTACCATTAGTGCCATTTTTACCATGTTGTAGCATTTTTATAAACCTATATTTGATGCTACAATTAGATGCTTTTACGTGGATCAGATTTTCTATATGGATGCTTATTGGTAATTATAAGAAGAGTCGATAAGATAATTTATAAGATCATTTATTAATTTTCTGTGCTTAATGTTATTTTTTCTTTTCGCAGGTTTTGTTATTTATTTCTTTTATGGACTATCTCATAGTAAACAAGGAAAAAGAGATAAGGTGGAAGCTGAAATGATAAAAAGGAAATACGCAGATCAAATGAGAATTGTAACAAGATTCTAACAACAATGTTGAACTATGATGTGATACGTTCGGTATTAATTTGTAAAAAATTTCTCAGAGAAAGCCTTCGGTGTTACATGAAGTGATTACCATTACGACATTAAAATACGATTAATATATAGTTGATATACGCGCGTCGTTGAAAAGGACATTAACACTACGACTGTATAGAATATTTTTTACACTATTACTGTAATGCAATATGGTTCTTATCGTGAAACTTTAAGATGTCAGTAAAATACTGGCTATTTTACAACAGTACATGCATAAATTATTGCGCGTTATAATATTAATATATATATTGAATGTTTTAAATATACTCACACCATTTATTCCGTAAAAAGCTCTGACCAACTGTATAGCATATAAGGATATTGTAAAACCTGTTTGTTCCTTTTTGTATTTATATACTGCAACGTGTTGATATAATGTACATATTTCTTACAGAAATTTTATTAAGTTTATTGATTGTTTAAGTGCTTTTCGCACTAAATAAATATATTGTTGTTCATCTTTTTTAAACACAGTTCTTACAATAATTTAAGAATATTTACGTTACCAAGCAATAATTTGACATTTAATAATAAGAATTACATTTAATGAAATTTATAATGTACATATACAATTCAGAATAGCACACGATGATAATTAATTTGTTTGAAAGAAAATTTGAATTCACACAAAAATAATACAATATATACACAATGATCTACAAAAGTTTTTGTATTTAAGAATGGAGCTTATACTGAATTTATTCATTAAGTAATTCAAGAAACTGATCAATAATATTGGCACAACGTAGTAATATTACTTAAAAATGTTATTAAAAATCAATAAGATAAGAGTTCATCTGCTTGTATGAACACTTTCGTGGACCAATGTGTGATTTAGAATACAGAAAATGTATACACCAATTTAAATAGTCGCGAAACAAAGATGCATCACCAATAATGTAAAGTCAAATACATATCGTTCATAATACAATGGGTCCAAATGCTTATGATAATATACTCCAGTAGTGAAGTGCTAATAATATTATCCAAATATAGCAAAGTTGTACTTTTCGTATAAATCTATCTTATGTTAGCAATGCTGCGGAGGTAAAAGTTTGCTATGTTTGAATAAGTATTGAAGACGTATTACTACAGGAACAATTAGTGTAGTTAAAAAAAAACCTTTAAATAACTATCTCATTAAAACATACATTAGTCGATCAATTTCGATTAAACAATTACAAAAATTCATTTCCTTACTGTTCGTATCTCGAGCTAGTGCTACGAACACGGTTTTTCTCGCAACCTGTTTTCATGAATCTCAATAAAGTTTTTCAACGTCACGTTGAGTTTATAGAAAGTTGTATATATTAAAATAAAAATGTATGTATGATTATTTCTCATGACATTAGTTTCTTAAGCACTTGCGCTAACAGTCTCATCTTTATCATAAAAATCTAACAATAATTTGTTATACTAAAACCATTAAAATAATTTATACCTACACAAGGCATCTGGTAGAATCAATATAATAATGAAAAAATAAAATTAATATCTTGTGCTAGTATATATTATTTATGTAAAAGCTTTCTTTGGAATGTCTCAATAATTATGTTAAGTACAAAATTTTGTGGCAAGATTATAGAAGATAAATTTTTACCAAATTTTCTTTTCGCAATTCTGGTACTGTGTCTTTTACGTGGGTACACTCCTATGTATATTTCTGATTATAGAGCAATAAAAATAAAAATAATGGTATTGAATGCAAACACAATCGTATGTACAATCGGTATAATCATGTGTACGTTTTATATAATGTTTTCATTTAATGGATGTGTGACGATTCAAGCTTACACCATCAGATTGAGTGAACTTTGCAAAGCTAAGCCTTATACATTACAGAAAACATTTATCTTGTACGTATATGTATAGACTTCTCACATTAGTGAAAAATGTTCCTATGAGAATAGAAAGCTACAAGAGTATCACATAGCTAGTAGAGGGCTATAATAATATAATAATACTTTACGTATTTTATTACAGGAATCTTCAGTGATCTTAAAAACGAATTATTTAACTCGTTCTATTTACAAGTCCTCCCACACTTATATATTGCCAATTTGCCTGTTAAAGTGATCATAATTTTAGACAAACTTCAACATATTATTTGTCTGTAAGTAAACTGACTTACCCCAATTCCAGTCGCCCAACCAGTTCCAGCCGGATTCTCATCAGTGATTCCAATTCTGCGACAAAGTATTCCAGCACCGGAAATTGCCCATACTTGACCTTGTTCTCTAGCGACAGCTACATGTCTAAAACCTTGTTTCGCGTTTATAACAGACATATCTAAAATAAGAAAAAATGCACGATTAAAGAATGCAAAACGTAATTTACTATAAAGTGAGTAGAACATGCAAGCAAAACACAATAAAAATGGGGAGTCTAGGGTTAACCCTTTGGGTGCTGCACTGCTTGTAATTGCACCTTTACCATCAACACTGTAAAAGGTACTTGAAGATTTAATTTAAACAGGCACCCTGTAGGTAATAGTCACTCGAAAGCCGTGTTTAAAACTCGCATCAAAAGGGTTAATGCAGAAAAACTAGTGGTTTACTGGAAAATCTATCTAAAACAAAAGGCCTACATCATAGTCAAATGCTCCTAAGGTATACCTATGTCAGAGAGGTCAGAGAATGTGTCTAAATAAACAGGTGTGTCGTTTATATCAGCGTTTCCCAACGCAGAGCGCGTTTTATGGGGTAATCTGCCGAGTTTTCCACGAAATATAGCCTTTGGGGAGGGCATCTTACTCTTACATTTGTCTGAAATTTTTCAAACAAATTAAGTGGACAAATTTAATTACCTGACACGCAGCGATAGCACAATTTCATTTGATAACTAATACTGTTAGCAGAATACTCGTAAATTATTAGTAGCCTACTAGATTCAAGGAAGTGTCTATAGACTACTTGGATCCTACGAGATTGGGAAACGCTGCTCTGTTTGGTGATAAATTTATTAGATACCTATATGAATAGGATCGTTTGGCATCGCAGGTAGCGTTTGCCAGTGGGTTCCTTCTGGGAAAACGTCCAATTGCACTTCACGCCGCACAGAAAGTTTACCCGTGGAGTCCAACGCCCATATTACATCTTTCCCTACAGATATTTGTTTCAGATGACCCCCTGATGGTGGTTCAACGTTCTGCCACTGTACACCTACAATTATTCAAGTCAATATAAGTATACAATACTAAGGTTAATTGTAAGTGATGTATCATCTGTACCTGTAGGTTTCGCAGAAGTAATTCCTAATCTCCAATACGAGGAACCATTTTTCCCTACGGCCCAAACTTGACCAGCCGGACCGCATGAGATACCTATTAAAGCTTGATCACTTGGTATATGTTCCCATGAAACTCCCTATAAATAAGTATGAAAAAATTACAATGTTTGATACAAAACTGTTACTTTATTAAATGTTTCATTTGTACCATTGGGGATGATTCTGAGACACCTCTCCTAAATAAAGCTTCACCGTTAGAAGCTACTGCCCATATATACACTTGCGCATCTGTACCAGGACTTCCAGTTGCCTAGTAAAAAAGAATTTCGAATTATTTACTTGTATTTATACCATCAGTAATATGAACATTTTAAAACGTTTCATACATATAAAGACACATCGAGTAGTTTTGTATTTCCTAGCTCTTGCCAGGGACCACTACTCGTCAATTGACATCTTCGAAACCATCTTCGTCTTCTAACATAGTCAGTAAAGAATTTTTTACCATGGTATTGATAAGGAAAATCAGTAGCATATTGCCAGCCATCTCTATCAACTCCACCGGGAGTATGAAAATCTATTATCCAGTCTGACACCTGTTTCAGGAACGTGTATTTAATTTATTTAATTAAACCAGTAAAGTTCTACAGTGCAAAGTTAAATCGTTACAATTCAATATTAGTCAAATTTCATTCATTTTTTTTTAAGTGCAATCGTTAAAGTTATATAAAGGCCATTACATGAAACCACATGATACATTTTATTTTCAGTGATTGAGTCCAACCGGTTCGCATCGACTTGGATAGCATTTTTTAAATTTTTGTTCTACTTGAAACTCCCAATAAATCCACTTTTATTACCATTTTAGTGCGCATACGATATGAACTACTAAATTAGATAAGTACTCTTTTTCCACCTCGGCTTGCATCGAAATTTTCAACTATCTCATGTATTCGGATAGCTGGGTAATTCTTGTTTACCAAGATATCTCATAAATTAACTCTTCTCTAAGTACTTATAATCATTAAGCTTGTAGAAGAATAAATTATAAACTTAGTTTCATGTCGAGAGAGTGACCTTCACATAATATTAATGACTAACTTACTTAACTGTACATTCCATATATTACTTCTTACCCAACGCCAGTGCATCGATAACAGTTTAGTATTCTCTCGAGTACGTTTTTGACGTCCTGTTGCATCGCTCCACATGTAGCGGTCCGTTGGAAGACCATGAGAAGTATATCCAGTTACCGGATTCCAGCGTTGATTTTCGTAAACATAATAATTATGAGTGTCTACCATGGTGTTTATCCCTGTATTGTTATCTAGACCTAAATGTACCAATACGTGTAAATTTAAATTCAAGCCCTAATTTTGTTTTCCAGTAACTATACCGGGTGTCCCATTTGAAATTTCGCACGCAATTATTTCCTAAACTACAGCTCGTTGTAAAAATATTTAAAATGAAACTTACTCTGTTTCGAGGAAGATATCTTATCCAGATCACAAATCTTCATAGAGGTGGACGTGCTTCCGAGATTTCAAGGTGACGTCTGTTTTTTTTATATGAAACTGTACGTTTTTATTTAGGTAAGCGTGTAGCCTATCCCGAAATGAATTCACTGACCTATAACACTTTCGTCTTCCAAGGTCATTCAAGATCATTTAGTGCCATTCAGAATTCGCCTTGAAATCTCGGAAGCACGTTCACCAAATTTGCGATCACCATAAGATGTCTTCTCCCGCAACAGAGTGGGTTTTATTTCAAATAATTTTTACAATTA
This sequence comes from Sphecodes monilicornis, assembly GCA_913789915.3. Taxonomy (NCBI): domain Eukaryota; kingdom Metazoa; phylum Arthropoda; class Insecta; order Hymenoptera; family Halictidae; genus Sphecodes; species Sphecodes monilicornis. The sequence continues at coordinate 12,226,320 of OU565285.1, read as the reverse complement.
GAGCTATATTTGGGAAATAATTTCGTGTTAACTTCAAACGGGTCATTCTATATTATACATTACCTTTTAAAAATAAACCTCCCCAACCACCGGTGTAAACCCATGCAGTACTGTCATATCCTATTCCCCATGTTACTCCAACAGAACAAGTTTCAACCTTTTTCAAGTGCCCACCCATTTGCCTCCAAAATAATGCAATTGGGTCAATGATTACCTAGAATTAATGATAATGAATTAAGATAGAATTAATGTATAATTATCAATTACTATTAAAGGGATTACATACAGATGGAGATTTATAAAGTACACTGCATAACGTCATTAGTCCCTTGATTCTCAAATGAGTGATACTCTGTGGTAATATTCTATGGCTATAAAAAGTAAATTCTCTATCATCGATAAGTATTCTGTATCCTCGCTTGTCGCAAACAATTTCTAACATGAAATCAGAACCAGCTTTCAATGGGCTATTTCCGTTTCTTTCTTCGTCACCCCACTGTCCGTTCTGATATGTATTACGGATAATTATGTTCTCCTTGAGTCGCGGGTTAAAGTGTAAAGCTACATCATGGGTATCCACCATGGTCTTTTGTTTCAAACATGTTGTCGTATAACAGACAAGATTAAATGATAATCTGAAGAATAAAATACTCATTACTTCGAATAAGTTTAATTGAGTTAATTTTGCTTGAATTATTTATTTACCTATCAGCATCGTCGTGCACGCAAACTGTAATTTTTAGGGAACTACCAGGCCCAAAACCGTTTTGTAATATAGACTCAAATGGTAATTCTTTCCCTGCCACGTCCAATTCTTGTATGTAACCATCATGAATTGATTGATTTTCCTGGAAATAATTTATGCAGGAAAAGTTTTATGAAAACTATTTCATTATAATTCTATGCGTGCCTTGTCAACTTACCTCTGCAGCAGCTGGATCATACACATACACCTCTCCTAATGCAGTCGTGGTCCAAATTGAATTAGGTCCTGGTCTTCCATAAACGTTATTCATTTGGCAAGAAACTGAAAATACAAAAGAATCTTAGGATTCAAATATATTAAAGTGGGTACTCGGTCGTTGTACGAAATCTGGACAGGGATTTCAGGCAAGTTCCGAGGTTTTTGTAATGAACAAGGTGTCCAATCAATCGCATAAGATTTCCCAATTAACTCACCCACTATTGAATCGAAGCCGCGATAAATGTGTACATATTATAACAATTACAATATAAAGAAACAGTCAAAACGTGATTCGCAACGCCTCCACGAAATTATAATTCCCACTAAGCCACATTCCCCACTTTGCGCGAACAAAATACAACGAACGAGATTTGCGTACAGAACGGGCATTTGATCGAGAATGCAATGAACAAAAACCTACTGTACTTTAATTGTCTTTCAATTTTTGAATTAATATACCTGAAGTTAAATGTCTTAACCAATCTTCCATGTCAGTGTCACTTAAAAACTGTAATCTAAGAACTTTGAGACGAGGTAGTCGAGGAGTGTGTATTGCTATTCTTGGGCTGCCTGGTTCGCTGCAGCAAACTACACACATAATTTCAGATACAGGAAATTGAACCTAAAAGGGAAACATTTTTAATTTGAATGATTTCAAATATTTATGAAAGGTATTTAATGAACCTACAATTGTTGTTGCTCCATTTGAATTTAAAATAGTTACAGTTCCAGAATCTAAGGAACCACTGTCACTACTTATCCACTCTAATTCAATAACACACTCTTCATACGTAGTACTGCCTTTGAGTTTACATTTTGCATTACTATTTTTTACCCACGAAGACCTGTAATGTATTATTAAAAATGAAACAGTTTTAAATATATTTTTGTAGAAAGTATTCAAATGATAATCACATAGTTTCCTAAAATCTTACTTTTCAACAACTTTTTCATATATCGAGGGATCATATTGTACTTTTTGTAATCTTTTCTTCAACTCCTCTAAAATATCTATTCTCCATGGTTCTGCTATATCTCCGTGACTTGTGCCATTAGTATCTGCAATCCTACATGTTTAAGAATAAACAGTATGTTTAACCAAATACTTAATACGTACATTTAAAAGCTACATTCTAAACTGTTTCAACTCCTATAACTCTTATCGGACGTTAGTGCTTCCCGCTAGGTCATCCGTTATGGGTTAATTATTCTAAATATTAAATATACCATTTTGGAGGATTTGAAGGGTCCATAAAACATGCCCCAGCTTCTACTTTGTACCAGGCAGCATCGCATTCAGCCCAATACATGGCACCAGAACTTTCATCCTCTCCATAAACACCAGAATCACTTGTTAAATCAGGATCAAATATGCTTCCGTCCGTTTCTGGGTGAGCTTCCACACCTACCATAGATCCAACCGAATGAACAGGACTCCAAGCAGCTGGATTAATCTATTTAAATTTTCAATTTTCAATTTTAATTTTAATTGACATAGTAAGCTGCAGATAATGAATTTGTTTTATTAACCTTAACAGTACTACCCATGCCTTTCCCAGAGACTACAAAGGATTCACCAGTTTTAGTGAGAGATTCGTTTGATATAGTTATATTTGCAACGCTAGCCTCAGTAAGATCACCCATATCCAATGAATGTGCGGATCTATATTTAATTGTATATGTAAGGATACATTCAAAGACATAGTTAAATACATAGTGGAAATGAATAAAACATAACTTACTTTTTCTTTCCATCGTTTAAGTATATATCCTGAAAAGATGTCTGTTGTGGATTCTTCGTAGCGCCCTCGTTTGATCGTTGCCATAATTTTAAAGACGTTGGCGTTGGTGCCGATCGTGACTGTTCTTCCCACTCCCGGATCAGTGTTGTCCCTTCGCTAGTACTATGTGGTCGATTCTGTAAACAAGCATCGTTTTAGTATTATAAAGCAGAGATTCTATATCCAGTAGTTTGTTCAATAAAACTACAAACACTAAACACCCCGAAATCTAATAAATATAATGTAACATTGACTATAGAATTAACATTTATGGACTTTGAATATTTCGTTGGAATAATTACCAATGACCCCCAACTCTGATGTCTCTGTTGCTGGGGAGTACCACACATACTATGCCTGTTACTTGACGTTAAACTGGCATTACTGCTTGCTCTACTGAGTTGTAGCGGTGCGTTTATCAATCTCCATTTTTTACCTGTTAATTCTGAACGTGTGATATTTGTACGATAGTATAAACTCCTATCTTCGTGACCAATGGCCCAAACCTAATAAAAGTAAAATAGAAATATACAAATGTTTCTATAGAAATTGAAATAAATTAAATTACCTGATCATTCGGAGCAACTGACACTAGTGACATTTTACTTAGCATTTCCACCCAGCCTGTACCAGTAGCCATTTGTTCACAAACTCCACTTATTTCACCTTTAATACCTTTCCTAAACCACACTCCACCATCTTGAGTTACTGCCCAAACAGAATCTGTACCTACACTAACTTGTACTAATTTCACATCTTTTTGAGGAGGTTCAATCTCTACCCAATCATCCCCTATAAAATAAAATTACATTTGTAATTGCTGAAACAGTTATAAATGTGTATGTGCCAATTTTGAAACTTTATAAAATTTATATACCCATGGGATTTTCTCTAGTAACACCTGTACGCACCAGTGCTTTGCCAACCATTAGTACAGCCCAAACAAGACCAGTTATTCCAACACTGATTTGGCATACCTCAACACCATTTGCTAATTTAATAGCACTCCATCTTTGCCCTTCAGGACAGGTAGTGCTGGTACCAACACGAAACATTACCTGTACATTATAATCATCAGTAATTATGTCATTTCATTTCATTGGAATCAGAATTTTGTATGAGTTAAGTACAGTTACAATAAACAAAATTATATATTACATCATTTTGAACAATTAATGTAATAGTCTATGCTTTACAAATTTATTTCAAAAAAATTTTTTTAAGAGTTATACCCTCCCATGAGCAGTTACTGCCCAGACAACTAGGCATCCAGGATTACCTCCAGGTATTTGATTTCCACCCACAGATATGTCAATAAATGGTTCCTAAAATCACAATATACTTCTTATATGTATATTACAGTAATGGAAAAAACTACAAGCTTCTATAAATTAGAAACTACCTCTGTCGCATCTTTGTGAAGAGGTGCAATAGCACACCATGAATTCATGGCACTGTATCTTCGATAACGAACCCATTTCCTTCGTCTGACACATGACTTCCACTGTTTCTTGGTGGAATATATAGCTGGGAAATCAACTGCATATGTCCATCCCTACCAAAATATTAAATTCTCTGTGATCGTAACTCTTTGTTTCAATGATGACAACTGACAACAAATCTACATATAAACAGAAAGCCATAAGAAACACAACAACCAAGACAAAATTACAAAATGCTAATAACAATACAATAGAAGTAAAGAAATTTATTTCTATATTCTAAATATATTTTGTATTTACAATTTCATAAAAGGCAAGACTTTATTTAACAAAATGTTGGAGAATAGATCTTACACAGTAATTTAATATAAAAAGCAGGAAGTTTAGTTTAACACATTGACTGCCTTGGTGGTTACTCCTGACCAGCTCTGAACTTTTCAACAAGGCACTGGTGGTCATTGCTGACTGGCGCAACCAAACTTGATAAAAATGTGTAAAATTTGCAAACAATAACATGGACAATTTCATGCTGGCACTGGAGGCAAAACCAATAAAACACTCTACAGATCAACGTGTTAAGCAAAAAAAAGTTTAATATTGCATGTAGAAAGGAGAATTCATGAAAATTGCAATTAGTAGAAGCTTTAATAATATTTACATCGTGATCCAATGGCTGTCCATCCAAAGTGGTTTCTATTTGCCAATCACCTTCCCATTGCCAAGCCATTGATGGTAATTTCACTTTGTCTCTACTACGATCGACTGTACCATCCTGACTAGAAAAGTTGTACCTATCTGTGGGTAATAATCTTCCACTGAATCCTTCTAAAGGAAGCCAACGCTGGAACATTATTCACTATTATTGTATCAATGCAATAATGATTACATTTGTATTCGTTGTCTAATTTTAATAAACATACTTCGTTCTCATATATTTCTTCTTTGATTCTTATAGGTACATCTAAACCATGTACATGTACATAAACTTGACGGTCACCTCCTATAGCCCACATGAAATGTGGAACTGCTGACAGCTGTTTGAACTCAAGACCCAGGTACATAAACTCCCTCCACATATTTCCAGTTGTTGACAGTCCGAATACACGTCCCTCATTGTTTATGGCATATAAATGTGAACTTGGCATTTTAATGTATTGTCACAAGAATATTCTAGTTCACCTGCAACATACCACTTTTAATAATATGACATATTTACCCTGTGTCATTATAAATACTCAGAAATATTGTATGCTCTTGCAAAAAATGTGTAATGCAATTAAATTAGAAAGATTGAATCTATTCATTGTAATTACTTCATCAAACGAGGAACATCCATGTGAATAGCACCTGTGATGAATCAACCCCTAGTGGTATCAAATTTTGCATGTATAAAGTATAACAGTATAAATATAAAGTAATACCTTTCTTCCTTAGGAAGTAACAGATTATCTATTCTGTCTTAAAGATAATGTTAGATAACTGACATAGTTTTCCTGCAGAAACATAGTAATTCAATCGTGAACAACTGATTAGAGGTTCATTATCCTTTTATTCAACTTTACATCGATCATAATGTACGTACATTTTGTAACAGGAACTAAATTTTAGTTTAATATCGATTTAATTAATAAAACCAGACAATTTAAACAAACAAATTGGTGATCTCGAAAAACATGACTTTGAAACGATGTACAGACAACTGTCAGTGCTACTATGTACCGATTAGAATGTTAGAACTCAGAAATAAGGACCATTGTATTGCATTGTATATACCGCTACATACTGGGTAGCCATTTTTCTGTCGATTATTTTATCTATATAACTATGTAATCCAAAATTATCAGTTACGTTATCATTTAGAATATAAAATAGGTGAATCTAGGGTCCCAATAGTAAACTTTGAATTATGTGGAATCATTGTTTTATTATGTATAGCAATTGTCCAATAATAAATGTATTGCAAGTTACTCAATGTCCATAAAAGAAATACAGTGTTCCCTTCTTAGCGTCTCGTTTGTCTCTTCATTATCCTGTTACTTGCTATTACCTGCTATTACTTCTCCAATAGTACTTCTACTTGTGACAGCCACAAGACGTTGCTGAATCACCAACCAATAAGAAATAGTTTTCATTAATTTACAGTGTCGCACTCTGTCACCCAAACACGTGACGCTAAGGGAAATCTGTACATTATATGACAGACAAAATATAAGACTAGAACAGAGACTGATTTCAGGCTAGACCACTCACGACATAGTTATGGATAAAGATAAAATACATAGAGGCAGAGAGGAATATACAGGTAACCCCCGTCGCAGCTTATTCCAAGAGTAGGATGTGCCCCCGTTCATCGCGGGGGATACGTTCTTGATATGGTCGCGATAAGCGAAGTTTCGCGATCAACGGGCGATTTAAAAACAAAATCATTCCAAAATTCGAAAAAACTACTAATAAAAAAGCCTTGGGCACAGTGGTCGCCGTACCATTTCGGTGTCGCGCCCAATATTACCGATAGTTCACGAATTTAGGCGTATTAGCAAGAACTGAATATTCTGTATACTTTATTTGTGCTACGGGTAGTTTAATATGATTTGGGGGCTACAAATGCATATGGCGCGTATTTTGAACGATGTAAATAGTGTTTATGAAGAATATATTACAAAACTACGAATTATAATAAAATTAATTTGGTTTCTACACATAACATTATTTTTAACACTTGTGTCATTAATGAAAGTATATTGCAATAGTTTATACACTTTAAACGAATAAATTGTATGAACGCGTTACAAAGAACTTTTCGAAATATTAAGAATTTAATTTCCACAAATCTGGAAAATAAAGTGTCAAACTATGTTCATTAAATTATAACGGTTGCACTAACAAAGCAAAAGAGCATCTAATGAAAATGTTTTCACAGAAGCGGAAAAATGAAAAATTTGAAAAAAAATGCAAATGTACAGCTGCAAATGTCCCTTCTCCGGACCCGTTTTTTTTCAAATGCGGCTATTTTAAAATTGGCGACATGAAAATTATTTGAAGTGAACCGATATAGATCGGTGCGTAATTGTTTATTTAACCATAACCTTTAGTTTAACAGCTGTTAGCTCGATATGATTGTCGATTTTAAATATTTTATAAAAAAAAATCGGTATTTCTGAATATAAAATGATGTCTTAATAATGAATCAATATGCAATATGTATAGTACATTACAGAACCTACATCATCTTTGGCCTGCATCAGAACCTACAGTTTAATTTTTTTATATAAATATATAACTATGGTTAATATAAAATAGGTAACTAATAATAAATTAAATATGATATTTTTATAATCACAAGAATTTTAATTTTTTCGAATTCTTTAATTGCAAACTCTAGTTGTAAAAAATGAAATACCCCAGGTAAGTTCTAAAAAATACAGATTTCACATTGAAGCTCAAGAACGACTATCCTAGACTATCTCCAATTCTTTTCATATATTTGGCTACGGCTATTATTCGTTAAAAAAAATATAAACCAATTTTTTCCAAGAAAAATGTTGCGAATATACATATAATACTTCCATCAGCCCGGATGGATGCAGATGTAGCACCACGTATTATTCACTCGTGCCGCCAACTTTTATACAGGACTTTGAATCTCCTGGTAAAAATTTGGCGAACATGATAACGAAGTTGTTATCCAGCAAGGACGAACTTATGTACATTTACGAAAACAAAGAAAGACAGCCACAGTGCTGCTGAATAATGTGCACACTCGACAGAAAATTTATTAGTAACGCACTTGTGAGGAATTGTTTACAAATATTTGCAGTTAGGAAATATAGAATAGACCTTCAGCTACTTTCACATATAGTTTACCGTCACATTTTATTTCAGACTAAATAGTTATAAACAATTATTTTATGTCTCGTTCTAAAATAAACTCAAATAATTTAACAGATCTCTGATAAAAAATAATCTTCCTTGTGATCGGAGGATCTAGAATGATGTCTCAGCTACATTTCTGTTGCAGTTTTATGTAGATTCGACGCCTAGTTATTTACGTTTTCCAGAGAGGTGACACAACGATTTGTGTGTTTACCTTTGACGAATACTCGGACTCTCCTTGTCTTACTCATTGCGGGCATAGAAGATAGAAGTTACCTCCACAAAAATTGTTGATAAATTACTTCAGGCAATTTTTATAAATATTAGCTCTCGAAGAATATAGAATGGACCTTCGGCAACATTCATGTATAGTTTTCAATTCGATTCTAGAAGAGGTTAAATAGTTATCAATAATTGTTGTTACTCTTGTTCTAATGAAACTGTTCATGCTAGTGAGAATTGAATATCTTGTATACTCCAAATGTTCATGCATAAAAGTTAATCTGTATCTCGAGTACTATTAGCTATTTTTACTAAAAAATTGGGTGGTGAGGTAACCAAACATATAATCGTTGTAATTGTTAAACAAACAGAGACAACAAATTCATTAATTACATTTTTTCAATATAATTATGCTTAGTAATATTCATGTATCATAAATTATGCTGGATCTCGAGTTTTATTACTTACTTCTACTAAAAAATTAGATGGCAAGATGGTCAACGGAGTGCTCGTCGACATCATCGACAAAAGGAATTGTTTCAAATATTAACCAGCTAGAGATGATAAATTTATCAGTGAATTGTGTTCGATAAATTAATGCACGCGAATATTCATGTGTCAGAAGATATTCAATATCTCGAGTTCCATTACATATTTTCACTGAAAAATTAGATGGTCAGATAGTCGAGGGAGTGCTTATCGACATAATTAGCAAAAGGAATTGTTATAAACATTAAACAGCCAGAGATAGTAACTTTATTAATTACATTTGCTTGATATAATATTGTTTGGTAATATTCGTGTGTTAAAAGTTACTCTCTATCTCGAGTAGTATTAGCAATTTTTACTTAAAAACAAGATGGTAGATAGTCAAGAGGATGCTTGTCGACATCATTAACAAAAAGATTGTTATAAATATTAACTAGCTAGAAACAATACATTTTTCAGTGAGTTGTGTTAAAGAAATTAATGCGTATGAACATTCATGGTTTAAAAGTTGTTCTGTACCTCGAGTACGATTAGTAATTTTTACTAAAAAATTAGTTGGTAGATAGACAAGGGGATGCTTGTCGACATCGTTGGCAAAAGGAATTGTTATAAACATTAAACAGCAAGAAATAATAGATTTATCAATAATTATTATCACGGCAATCGAGATCTACCGAAATTAGTTGGGGTGGGGAGCGTTGCGCTTCGCTGCGCGTTGCGCATCACTGGCTACCTAAGCTCGCTGAGCGCGCTCAGCCAATCAGTCGGGCCGGGCCCTCCGGCAGGAGCGGATGGACTCCGGGACCAGGAGGGTCTTCCAGCGGTTCCCTGGCCTCTCCTGCCTACCTTGGGGATGACCAGTGGTCCTCCAGAGCTACCCTTGCCTACCTTCAGCTGGCTTAGGGTGGACCAAGGGTCCTCCACCAGTGGTCTACCTTGGGGTTGACCAGTGGTCATCCAGAGCTACCCTTGCCTACCCTGAGGCTGACCAGTGGTCCTCCAGAGCTACCCTTGCCTACCTTCAGCTGGCTTAGGGTGGACCAAGGGTCCTCCACCAGTGGTCATCCAGAGCTACTCTGGCCTACCCTTGCCTACCCTGAGGCTGACCAGTGGTCCTCCAGAGCTACCCTTGCCTACCTTCAACTGGCTTAGAATGGACCTACAACAGTGGTCTACCCTGTGGTTGATCAGTGGTCATCGAGAGCTACTCTGGCCTACCTGTGCTTACCTTGAGGCTGACCAGTGGTCTTCCACAGCTACCCTTGTTTACCTTCAGCTGGCTTAAGCTTAACCAAGGGTCCTCCATCAACGGCCTACCATTGTCTACCATGGTCCACCTTTAGCTAGCTTAGGGTAGTCCAAGGGTTATTTAAAACTTCCTTGGCCTACTTTAAGCTAGCTCGGGGAGGGCCATGGACTCTTCAATGCTTCCTTGGTTTACCTTGGGTTCTGAGCCGGTCCAGTTTCGGTATCCGGCATGCAGTCATTACCGTGCTGATCGACTCAGAGAGGGCATTCATTGCAATGACTTCGCATCTTCGAGTGAGTCATTTTGTTACTACCTTGTTACTATATTCGTCTGTAGAAGTAGTAGTATACCGTAGTAGTAAAGTGTGAAAGTAGTTAGTTGCATGCATGGGCTGGCCTCGCCGCCCCAACGATCAGCCGAGATGGGAACTTCCGCGATTTGCACTAGCGTTGCGACAAAACCACGCGTTGCATTTAGTCGATTTTGAACAGAGATTAAAGTTAATGTTACGAAAAATTTTGTTTAGAGCGTAGCGTTGCGAATCACAAATAGTCGCGGTTCAAAATTACATTTCAATTTGATAACTGCGCTTTTAAAGTTCATATTGTTGTTGTTTTACATATAATCTAAAGTAATCGTTTTTTGGATCTCTGTTCGTTGAATTAGCGTTGCGCACAAAAAGTTCGCGTTTGTTTTCGAGTCTTTCGACTTTTCAGGCTCCCATGCTCGAGCTGCAACGATCAACTGTGAGATGGGCACATCCGCGATTTCAAGTAGTGTTGCGAAACAAATTGTTACACGCGTTGTACTAGTATCAATTTTTAAAGTTGATGAAATGTCTAGTTAATGTTGCAAATAAACAGTCGTAATTTAAAGTAGTTCTAAAGATACCTGTTTAGAATTTTAGACGTTAAAGTTTTAAATTTCTGATTTAAATAGCATTTTAAATTCGATTTGTTGAATTAGCGTTGCGCATCAAAAGAATCGCGTTTGCAATAGAATCTTTCGATATTTCAGGCGCCCATGCTCCAGTTGCAACGATCAACTGTGAGATGGGTACCTCCGCGATATCGAGTAGCGGTGCGAAACAAACTGTCGGGATGAGGCCGAAGGAGCAGACGAGGTTTTATGCCAAAGATGCCGGACAAACTGTCATTCAAAAGGACAATCATTGCAACGTCTTCGCATCTTCGAGTGAGTCATTTTATCACTACCTTGTCGTTATACTCGTCTGTAGAAATAGAGTTGTAGTAGAATGTAAAAGTAGTTAGTTGCATGCATGGGCAGGCCTCGCCGCCCCAACGATCAGCCGAGATGGGAACGTCCGCGATTTGCACTAGCGTTGCGAAAAAAGTACGCGTTGCGTTAGTCGATTTTGAACAGAGATCAAAGTTAGCCTTTCTTCTAAATATAATAGTAGTCTCTATCAGCGATATAGCTTGTTTAAACTATAGCGTTGCGAAACAAATAGTCGCGATTCGTTTTGCAGAAACTGTAGAGTAATCTTTTTTGGATCTCTGTTTATTGAATTAGCGTTGCGTACCAAAAGTTCGCGTTTGCTTTCGAGTCTTTCGACTTTTCAGGCTCCCATGCTCGAGCTGCAACGATCAGCTGTGAGATGGGCACATCCGCGATTTCGAGTAGTGTTGCGAAACAAATTGTCACACGCGTTGTACAACTATCAATTTTAAAACTTGATTAAATGTGTAGTAAATGTTGCGAATAAATAGTTGCGATTTAAAGTAAATCTAGACATACAGATGTACAATTTTAAACGTTGGAATTTTAAATTTCTTATTTAAATAGCAATTTGAATTTCGATTTGTTGAATTAGAGTAATTTTTTTTTGGATCTCTGTTCGTTGAATTAGCGTTGCGCACCAAAAGTTCGCGTTTGATTTCGAGTCTTTCGACATTTCAGGCGCCCATGCTCGAGCTGCAACGATCAACCGTGAGATGGGCTCATCCGCGATTTCGAGTAGCGTTGCGAAACAAATTGTTACACGCGTTGTACTAGTATCAATTTTTAAAGTTCATCAAATGCCTAGTTAATGTTGCGAATAAATAGTCGCGATTTATAGTAATTCTAGAGACACCGATATAGAATTTTAGATGTCAGAGTTCTTTTCTTATTTAAATAGTATATTGAATTTCGATTTGTTGAATTAGCGTTGCGCATCAAAAAGATCGCGTTTGCAATAGAATGATTCGATATTTCAGGCGCCCATGCTCCAGTTGCAACGATCAACTGTGAGATAAGAACATTCGCGATTTTAAGTAGCGTTGAAAAACAAATTGTAACACGCGTTGTAATAGTATAAATTTTCAAAGTTGACTTAATGTCTAGTTAATGTTGCGAATAAATAGCCGCGATTTAAAGTAGTTTTAGAAGTACCGATCTAGAATTTTGGACGTTAGAGTTTCAAATTTCTTATGTAATTTATAAGAATGGTAATACTTAATTTTGTAAGACTTTCAAAGTTCAACTCTACCAAATTGAAACAATATTTTTGTCTAGAAATTAATATTTTTCAGGAAATTGTTATTTATTTCAGGAAATTGTTATTTAATTCAGGAAATTGTTATTTATTTCAGGAAATTGTTATTTATTCCAGGAAATTGTTATTTATTTCAGGAAATTGTTATTTATTTCAGGAAATTGGTATTTATTTCAGGAAATTGTTATTTATTTCAGGAAATTGTTATTTATTTCAGGAAATTGATACTTATTTCAGAAAATTGATATTTATTTCAGGAAATTGATATTTATTTCAGAAAATTGATATTTATTTCAGAAAATTGATATTTCTTTCAGGAAATTGATATTTCTTTCAGGAAATTGATATTTATTTCAGGAAATTGCTATTTCTTTCAGGAAATTGATATTTATTTCAGGAAATTGCTATTTATTTCAGGAAATTGTTATTTATTTCAAGAAATTGATATTTATTTCAGGAAATTGATATTTATTTCAGGAAATTGATATTTATTTCAGGAAATTGATATTTATTTCAGGAAATTGATTTTTATTTCAGGAAATTGATATTTATTTCAGGAAATTGATATTTATTTCAGGAAATTGATATTTATTTCAGGAAATTGATATTTATTTCAGGAAATTGATTTTTATTTCAGGTACTTGATATTTATTTCGGGTACTTGATATTTATTTCAGGAACTTGATATTTATTTCAGGAACTTGATATTTATTTCAGGAACTTGATATTTATTTCAGGAAATTGATATTTATTTCAGGAAACTGATATTTATTTCAGGAAATTGATATTTATTTCAGGAAATTGATATTTATTTCAGGAGATTGATATTTATTTCAGAAAATTGATACTTATTTCAGAAAATTGATACTTATTTCAGAAAATTGATATTTATTTCAGAAAATTGATATTTATTTCAGAAAATTGATATTTATTTCAGGAAATTGATAGTTACTTCAGGAAATTGATAGTTATTTCAGGAAATTGATAGTTATTTCAGGAAATTGATATTTATTTCAGAAAATTGATACTTATTTCAGAAAATTGATATTTATTTCATAAAATTGATATTTATTTCAGGAAATTGATATTTATTGCAGGAAATTGATATTTATTTCAGGAAATTAATATTTATGTTGCAATTGATATTTTTATCTTGGAATCAATATTGCTCGGATCGGAGTTCCCTCAGGGACTCACTCACGGGATGGGGCCCGTGAGTGGGTACGGGGACTCGCGTCCCCGGGGCCACCCGAATCGCCTATAGGTTGTTGCGTCCACAAATCATTAGATTTGGCCTCGACATGGTTTCGATTCTGTTTCGACTGGTTTTTCATTTGGTGTCGATTTCATATCAACTGGTTTTCGATTCTGTTTCGATTTTGTTTTAACTGGTTTTCCATTTGGTGTCGATTTTGTTTCAGCTGTAACTGTAAAATTCATCGTACGAAGAAAATTCATCGAACGAAGAGGACTCGTCGACCGAAAACTCCGGATTATTTATAAGTTAGTATTATTGCGTGCGTTAGTTATTAAGATTGTAAATCGTCGTTGTAATTATGTCGAGTAATTATTGCCGTAACTTGACTTTGCTCGCCACGTTTTCTGACTCCGACACAGCCTTCTGCTGTGTCGGCCTTGCTTGCAGGTTCTGAGCTGGTCCAGTTTCGGTATCCGGCGTGAAGTCATTGAGAGGGATGTCTAAGAGACTCGTTCACTCGTCTTCTGACGATCCTCTGTGTTAACGTAATCCTGGGCACGCCATGTTCTCATGTCACCCAGTAGCGCCAGAAACCGTTTGAGCGCATCTCTTTGCCATCTTTCTTGGTGATGGAGTGGCGGGTATCGGGCTGGTCGGCTCAGGACTTGTAAGCACTGAACGCGTCGCGTCACCCTTGAACCAGAGCCTTCTGCTCTGGTTCGATCTTGTTTCTCTCTTTGAAAGAATCAGAGCCTTCCGCCTGATTCGCCCTTGGTCCCTCGTGGTTCGGAGACTTCTTCTCCGATTCACACTTTGCCCCGCAATAATTCCTCGACATACGCTAAATGGAAAAGAAGTCTTTTCCATGAAAAAGACTACTTTTTCATTTAGCGACCTGCGAAACTTAGTTTCTAAGAATCTTCGTTGTAAGAAAGGGAGACAGAACGAAGGGAGACTTCGTTCTGACTCTCTTTCGGGTCTCTTGTGCAGCAACCTCCTCGTGGTGAGACCTGGGCAATCGATATTATCCACAATTCGCAAGATATTATAACTTATAAATTGTAGTATCTTGCATGTAGTGGATAATATCGAGCTAATAGCTGCACATTTAGAGTTTGCGTAAATATGTATTTTATATTAGAATGTAAGACTTAATAATTTCTTCGTTTTCCTTTGTTCAAGTATTCCAGCTTCAGCATTTCTTTTCAATTAATTATAGAAATACGGAATTTCAATTTCAGAATACATGTACATTCAACAAACACCTCCATTATTAATTTTTGGATTCGTAATTGGGATGTGCTCCTGAACTTTCAAAGTTCCACTTTCTCAAATTGATATTTTTGTCTTGAAATTGATATTCCTCCGATCGGAGTTCCCTCAGGGGCTCACTCACGGGATGGGGCCCGTGAGTGGGTACGGGGACTCGCGTCCCCGGGGCCACCCGAATCGCCTATAGATCGTTGCGTCCACAAATCATTAGATTTGGGCTCGACATGGTTTCGATTCTGTTTCGACTGGTTTTTTCATTTGGTGTCGATTTCGTATCAACTGGTTTGCGATTCTGTTTCGATTTTGTTTCAACTGATTTCGATTCTGTTTCAATTTTTTTTCAACAGCTTTTCCATTTGGAGTCAATTTTGTTTCAGCTGGTTATCGATTCTGTTCAAGAAAATTCATCTTGCGAAGAAAATTCATCGTACGAAGAAAATTCATCGAAAGAAGAGGATTCGTCGAACGAAGACTCCAGATTATTCTTAAGTTAGTTTTAGTGCGTGCGTTAGTTATTAAAATTGTCAATCGTCGTTGTAATTATGTCGAGTAATTATTGCCGTAACTTGACTTTGCTCGTCTCGTTTTCTGACTCCGACACAGCCTTCTGCCGTGTCGGCCTTGCTTGCAGGTTCTGAGCTGGTCCAGTTTCGGTATCCGGCGTGAAGTCATTGAGAGGGATGTCTAAGAGACTCGTTCACTCGTCTTCTGACGATCCTCTGTGTTAACGTAATCCTGGGCACGCCATGTTCTCATGTCACCCAGTAGCGCCAGAAACCGTTTGAGCGCATCTCTTTGCCATCTTTCTTGGTGATGGAGTGGCGGGTATCGGGCTGGTCGGCTCAGGACTTGTAAGCACTGAACGCGTCGCGTCACCCTTGAACCAGAGCCTTCTGCTCTGGTTCGATCTTGTTTCTCTCTTTGAAAGAATCAGAGCCTTCCGCCTGATTCGCCCTTGGTCCCTCGTGGTTCGGAGACTTCTTCTCCGATTCACACTTTGCCCCGCAATAATTCCTCGACATACGCTAAATGGAAAAGAAGTCTTTTCCATGAAAAAGACTACTTTTTCATTTAGCGACCTGCGAAACTTAGTTTCTAAGAATCTTCGTTGTAAGAAAGGGAGACAGAACGAAGGGAGACTTCGTTCTGACTCTCTTTCGGGTCTCTTGTGCAGCAACCTCCTCGTGGTGAGACCTGGGCAATCGATATTATCCACAATTCGCAAGATATTATAACTTATAAATTGTAGTATCTTGCATGTAGTGGATAATATCGAGCTAATAGCTGCACATTTAGAGTTTGCGTAAATATGTATTTTATATTAGAATGTAAGACTTAATAATTTCTTCGTTTTCCTTTGTTCAGGTATTCCAGCTTCAGCATTTTTTTTCAATTATTAATAGAAATACGAAATTTCAATTTCAGAATACATGTACCTTCAACAAACACCTCCATTATTAATTTTTAGATTCGTAATTGGAATGTGCTGCCGAACTTTCAAAGTTCAACTTTCCCAAATTGATATTTTTGTCTTGATATTGATATTCCTCCGATCGGAGTTCCCTCAGGGGCTCACTCACGGGATGGGGCCCGTGAGTGGGTACGGGGACTCGCGTCCCCGGGGCCACCCGAATCGCCTATAGATCGTTGCGTTGACAAATCATTAGATTTGGGCTCGACATGGTTTCGATTCTGTTTCGACTGGTTTTTCATTTGGTGTCGATTTCGTATCACCTGGTTTTCGATTCTGTTTCGATTTCGTATCACCTGGTTTTCGATTCTGTTTCGATTTCGTATCAACTGGTTTTCGATTCTGTTTCGATTTTTTTTCAACAGCTTTTCCATTTGGAGTCAATTTTGTTTCAGCTGGTTATGGATTCTGTTCAAGAAAATTCATCTTGCGAAGAAAATTCATCGTACGAAGAAAATTCATCGAAAGAAGAGGATTCGTCGAACGAAGACTCCAGATTATTCTTAAGTTAGTTTTAGTGCGTGCGTTAGTTATTAAAATTTTCAATCGTCGTTGTAATTATGTCGAGTAATTATTGCCGTAACTTGACTTTGCTCGTCTCGTTTTCTGACTCCGACACAGCCTTCTGCCGTGTCGGCCTTGCTTGCAGGTTCTGAGCTGGTCCAGTTTCGGTATCCGGCGTGAAGTCATTGAGAGGGATGTCTAAGAGACTCGTTCACTCGTCTTCTGACGATCCTCTGTGTTAACGTAATCCTGGGCACGCCATGTTCTCATGTCACCCAGTAGCGCCAGAAACCGTTTGAGCGCATCTCTTTGCCATCTTTCTTGGTGATGGAGTGGCGGGTATCGGGCTGGTCGGCTCAGGACTTGTAAGCACTGAACGCGTCGCGTCACCCTTGAACCAGAGCCTTCTGCTCTGGTTCGATCTTGTTTCTCTCTTTGAAAGAATCAGAGCCTTCCGCCTGATTCACCCTTGGTCCCTCGTGGATCGGAGACTTCTTCTCCGATTCACTCTTTGCCCCGCAATGATTACTCGACATACGCAAAATGGAAAAGAAGTCTTTTCCGTGAAAAAGACTACTTTTCCATTTAGCAACCTGCGAAACTTAGTTTCTAAGAATCTTCGTTGTAAGAAAAGGAGACAGAACGAAGGGAGAATTCGTTCTGACTCCTTTTCGGGTCTCTTGTGCAGCAACCTCCTCGTGGTGAGACCTGGGCAATCGATATTATTCACAATTCGCAAGATATTATAACTTATAAATTGTAGTATCTTGCATGTAGTGGATAATATCGAGCTAATAGCTGCACATTTAGAATTTGCGTAAATATGTATTTCATAGTAGAATGTAAGACTTTTAATACTTTCTTCCTTTTCGAATGTCCCAGCTTCAACAATTATTTTCAATTAATAATCCAAATACAAAGTTTTCGTTTCAGAATACATGTAACTCTTGCTCTCGTGAGCGAGTGTTAAATAGATTTGCACTCCTGCAGTAGATTATAGGTTCTGATGTAGTCTAAATATGATGTACGTACTGAGATGTACGTTACATATCGCATATTATTTCGATATTGAAACATTATTTTATATTCAAATTAAATAATTGGTTGAAACTAGTTCTTATCCAGACTAAAAGCTAGTTCTGATTCATGTGTTAGAGGGGGTAAAAAGATGAGGCCGGATCTGTTCCATGTTGCCGCATTACCGTAAAGAAAGTAAACTATTGGTTTAAAGTGTATAAAACTATTATAATATACATTCATTAGTGACACGAGTAATAAAAATAATATTACGTATAGAAACCAAATTAATTTTACTACAATTCGTATTTTTGTAATACATTCTTCATAAATATTATTTTCACCGTTCAAATACACGCGCCGTATGCATTAGTAGCCTTCAAAACACCCGTAGTAAAAATAAAGTATACGGAATATTCAGTTCTTGCTAATACGGCTAAATTCGTGAACTATCGGTAATATTGAGCGCGACACCGAAATGGTACAGGGGCCACTGTGGCCCCTCGAGGCCTAGACAGGAAAGCCCATAAGATGCAATGTCTGTAGTAGTCTTAAGTCTGTGTGTTAGGTCTAGTCTATACATCGTCTGTGGAAATACATACTCCATAAATACTATTTCCACTGTTCAAATATCCGCGCCATATGCATGTTTAATTTCCAAATCATATTAGCACCCATTGTCAAAATGAAGTACACAGAATATTAAATTCTTGCTAATACACCTAAACTGATGAACTATCGATAACATTGGGCACGACACTGAAATGGTACGGGGTGTAGAGAGAATAGCCCATAAGATGGAATGTTCGTAGGGATCTGTGTCTACTTTTATCACAGACGAGATATAAGATACTATATCTTGTCTGTGCTTTTATTTCACGTCTGCGATGGCACTACACCAACGCTACCAGTTTTCGATGTTTTCTCAGCTGTCGATAATATTTCTCTACCAGCTTGTGCGCTTTGCCGCTGCGTAAAATAGCGCTAAATTCAAAGTTTACGAAGCAAATGATTGTTGGTATGATGTTAGCGTTGCATCTTGCGGGCAAAGCGCCGGAAATCATTTGGAACTTCATTTATTCATTGCATTTTTATTTCATCAACTTATCGCATGTAGAAAACGTTTTTTAAGTTTCATTAGACTATGTTGAATCATCCTCAAACCAGAGTCCAATAGTTCCAATATCATAATAAACAAATGATTTCTGTAGCAGTTAAGTTTGTTCACTCTATGTTCTAATTCTTCGTTCATATAAAATATTATCCTAGTTTATATAAATATTTAAATTCGCTACTGGGAACTGTGTTCTTTAAACGCCTAGGGTAATTGTTTCAGCAGTTAGCTATTTAAGGCAAGTAGTCAATCTTAAGCGTTGTTATTATTAATCTGCTATCTTCTAAATGTTTTATAATATGGGGACATGAGACTATACATTCGAAATTTGAAATAGGCTGATCAGTATGCTCATTCCAATGTTTAGTAATTTTTTACTAGATATTTATTTTTCAGCAATCTACTTTCAGGATGGCTAATTATTGCGCCGGTACTAAAAAATGGTATACTTACCTATAACTAAATTACTTATACGAATTCACAAAAAACCTTTCGCACACATGATCAAGAAGCCTTATGTTTAAAAAAAATGCAAAAAGTTGTTAATCTCGAATGTTCGAAACCCTCTTTAAACAACAAATACGACAAAACTGCGTGTCTTATCGACCCACAGAAGCGATCTTGAGCGTTTAATTGATTTCTTCTCTGGTTGGTGACGCGTTTCGCGGACCACCCCGTATATACACAGATGGAACAGGGACAGACGTTGGTTTAATTCGTACTACTACTTTCCTCATAAATCCGTTGGGATACGTGGCTGGCGTTGGTGGGGATGGTAGGTGGTTGAAAGTCTGAGGGGATTGAGCGATATAATGTCGCATATAACGTGATAGCTACGTGCACATCTATACATATACGTATATCCGAGTGCCGCTACCATGGCACGTGGTAGAGGGGAACGTAGCCAGAAACGAGGAGTATAACTCTCTATTCTTTCTCGAACCCGTTGCGGGCCCACCCCCCGGTTTTTCGTCGGCCTCCTCGAGCCTTGAGCCTCGAGCCTCGACTGTACTGATTCCAGACAGTTTTTGCTGAAACATCGCGCCGTTGATCCGGCATTTTCCAGGCCGCTTGGTTTATCGCTCGGCCTGATCCCTCTGTTCGTACCGCGGTGTTACAAGCCCCTGCAATCGATGTTTTCATCCCATCTTCCTTACTCGACTCCAGTCCGTGCGCCCGCCGTATACCCGCCCCCTTTTCCATCCGTTCCTCCCCCACGGCCGCCGTTCCACCGATTTCAGTCTTCTCCCCGGTATTTCCCTTTATCTTTCTCCAACCCCCTGCCATCCCCCTTCGAACCACCCCGAGCTACCACTACCGAGATAACCGCCGCCATTTGTCTCCGGTGGCGGTGTTCACCGGAGTTACACGCGCCGATCTAAAGCTACCTACGATCTCCTGACCGTACAGACCCGAATTCTCTGGGAAACGTTCGATCACATACGCTCCAACTACTTCCGGATAGTCCACAGTCTTTTCCTCGCACAGTTCCCTTCAGTATCTGTTTCGTTGTTACGCGAGTCCTGTCGCTTATGTTACAGAGCTTCTGCGTCTACAAAATTCTTCTTCTCCCTTTTTTTCCGTTCTTTAACATCGCATCGAATATTAATTTGATAAGAGGATGTTTCTACTCTGCCGTAACTACTTATGCACAGTTGAGAGTCTTTGTCTTGAAGACTCTTTAGTATCTGTTTCGATGTGGTGCGAGTACTGTCGCTTATGTCTAATTACATTAGGTTGTTGCATATGAAATGTTCGGTTTGGAATGCAAATGAACTAATGCGTTTTGATCAAGAAATACTATTACAGTCTACAGGTTTACTGTTCATCGTTTGGTAGCACAAAGCTGATCTTTAAGATCCTATCTTCATTTTTTATTCGCACGTCGAATTTTACGTTTAAAAAGTTTATTTTAATGTCGATCAATATGACTATTGTGTACTCTTTTCGTACGAGCGGAGAAATAAACATATTGACCATAGCACTATGTGTGTTTTAGTCAAAATGTGGTAGTAAATGTACCTGCTATTCATCGACGGTATGAAAACCTGAAAAATAGGGATGACAATCGTGTAAATGAAGAACATGAACTGTAATACAATCAAGAAACTCGTGATTCGTTGACAGAATCGGTTGATTACAATGATAATTACTTTAATTAATAAGTTTTATTTAGAAAAATGTTATGTACGTTTAACGTTACTGTTAAAAACCTGACATTTCATATGAAACAACCCCATATTAACGATACAGGGTAAGACATACTAAAGAAGGGATCATTTCGTAACTGAAAAGAATGCGCAGAAGAAATTGCTGAGAATTCTTTCAGAGGATATTGCGTTCTGATATGTCAAGAGAAAAATCGTTATCTTTGAACACAAAAGTTCTCCTCCTCCAGAGAACAAAGTAACATAATTTGTCCGCGAGCAAGTAGAATGGGTCGATCATAGACGGACGTGGAGTGGATGTAGCAGAGTATCGTGATCCCCTGTTTGCGAGGGGTGTTAAAACGTGCAGCGACTTTCCACGCCTATTTTCAATCACGTTTGGCCCACGATAAAAGACTTTCCTCCGCGCGATCGTGTACTACCCTTCGGGCACAGGATTTTGTTTCCTGTGCGGTGCGGGTTCGGCGCCGAGCGAATAAACACGCCGGGGACACGCGATCTGATATTCAATATCCTCGGCTTTCCCCTCGGGAGAGTTTGCCAGGATCTCAAACTAGCATACGTCGTATCCAGTTTCCGCGTGTTTCAAGCCCGTCGGATAAAATAGATACAGTTCTCGAGCCTTCAATATCGCTGGCTTATGGTCATCACCCTTCGTTCAACTACTATTATTCCTCCTCGTGTACGTGCCTAATAGATCGTCTCATATACAATATCGGATAGCTAATGCTTCTCAAATTAAACGCATCCGTCTACAATGGTTCGAAATGTGCCTAATTGTGGTAAAAAGTCGAGATTTTATTGGGTCTTTCTAGGAACTTGGCTATCGACAGTCATTAAGATTAAGCCAAAAATATACAGGTTGGTCAGTAACTGATGGTACAAGCGGAAAAGGTACATAAAAAAATAAATTCAAAATTCACAGAATACAAGGCTTTACTTTCGAGAAAATTGAGTTCGAAAAGCAAGCTTGAATACTCTTCTTCGCAGAAGGTAGAAGTCAAAACGAGGTACACAATATTAGACTGCGGATCTGTACGCAAAATAACAATTATGTAATCAATTGCGTGACACAGTAGTCATTTAGAAGTATCTTTTATTCTTTAATACTCGCGACAAGTTAAATTCTTTTAATCATTCTATTGTTTTAAATTGCGCCATCTCGTACTTTTCATAAATGCACAAAATTCAAATGAATTTACATTATGCATCAGATTTTCGGAGGAATTATAAAACTGGGGGTTACATTACCATCCCTTCCTCTAACATATTTTTAAGGAACGTGTAATATTTAAAGGGAGTCATTTTGGTTGGGAAGTGTACGAATGCTTTCCAGGGCTGCTCGATTGACATTATCGAATTAGAAGCCGCAGAATCCCCGGGGGTCGGTCGGACGAAGGTAAGCTCACGTTGGCAGCGAGAATTATTGGTGTTTTCCGGGCCGTAATGGCTGTCTAGCGAACAGGACGGAAAGAATCGCGCATCGGGAATTTAAAGGGCGTGCGAAGTCGCTTTTACGCGTCGGATGCGCACGGCCCCGATTCAATTTATACCCTCGAGCTACCCGTTTCCGGACCGAGCCACACATCTTGCGGGATTGCAGCACTTCGTCCGCTTCCGGAACCGTTGGATGACGACTTTTCTCTATTTCTTTCTCTCTCTTCCTCCCTTTCCGCTCCCTTTCTCCCTTCTCTCTCTCTCTCTCTCTCTCTCTCTCTCTCTCTCTCTCTCTCTCTCTCTCTCTCTCTCTTCTTGTTCCCTCGATGAAATACGAGGAGACCAGCGACGATTCTCGCGGGGGCGGCACCGAACGGGGACGTTCGAGGGGTTGACGCGAATAAATCGCGGTGCAAAATGGATCAGGCGACGTATAGTGGCCAGCGTCACGCATCGGCGAGTGTCAAAACACCGTGGAGGCTGCCGCCAGTCTGCGCGATGCATTAAAGGGCAGAGAGTTAATGGACAACCGGGATCCACGGGATCCTCGTCTGTCCCGGTGCTTGTTCCCGAAGGAATTGGCCGAATATATGCCGGGGAAGGTGATTGGCTACTGTCCGACGTGATGGACACATCTCGCGGACGCTGTCGAGACCTTTTCACCGATTTCTTCGATGAGGAACGGGGACACGGTGACAGTTGTGGAATATAAAGTGTAGAAGGGTCGGTCAACAACTAACTTACATCTCCACTCTAATTTTTGATTTCAGGAAGGTACAGGCTGTATCAAAATTATTTCATGATTACCATTCCGAGATTCTATGTATACATCTGAATGGGTGAAGATTTGTTAAAAAAAATGGACCGCAAATTTGGCCTTCACTCATTTTCTCAAGGTGAATTTTGTGTAATACACAATAAGTATACTTGACTTATAGTATTGTATATTGAATTAGTAAAATTTGAAAGTCGGGCAGTCAACATGTTAATTTGGATTAGTAGCTATGAAAAGACTAATGGTGGGTTTACATTAGTTGCTGGATCCAGCGATTACGATTCAGTGGCTTGACTGGAAATCGGTAGATGTCTACATTTATTTATTCCCAGTCACTGAAATTGTTCGGTGTCTACGTATGCACCGTCGTGTGTCGCGCGTCGTCTAAATGATTCCAGTAACGCTAGAATATTGTTTTTTGGATGGCCATTTAACTGGATTGTTTGCTGGAATGAAGGCATCGTACTGGAACAAAAACACTGTTTACATTATTCTAGTTACAATCTAGTGCTGGATTGGATCACTGGCCCTGAATGTAACTGGACCAATGTAAATCCAGCTTAATGTGTCTAGAAAACCGATATCTTTTGCACTTTTTTAAAAACGGACAGGAATAACCAACTAACTTCAAACTTTGTATAGGTTTTTATTATACTTTTATTAAGACATGTATATCTTCACCTTTGCCACGCGATACAACTGAAAGAAGAGGATGCGATATCTGCCTTCCAGTTTATCCAAAGTCCAAGATTCCAACAAGGTTTTCCTCTATATGGTAAGAATGGTTGACGTCCGGTGGGACATTTATCGTACACGGTGGTCCACGGTGGATCAGTCTCAAATATTCTCGTCCGGGTTGCGGTAACCTGTGGCTAGCTCTCGGCTTAGATACACGGAGCTTAGATCCGCCTTGGGTTTGGTTTAGGACCCTCACGAAGGCGATACGTCAACGTCATAATGGGGGCTATAAATTCGGCTCGCACGCGCCTAAACCTCGCTCGTGGAGACCGCACGCGGACCACGGTCCGCAACCGTCCATAATCCGCCCGCGTGTCTCCCTGCTGCTACTATGCCTCCAACTTGGTTTGCACGCTGACTTTGTTAGATATTGTTGTGTTCATCCATCACAGGTCCCGGGCAGTCCAACCTGAAACGTGGGAATGCGATTGACTGCCAATAGCCGCGAGAAATTACGCTATAATACTCGTCTTCGCGAGCTTGTGCTACCATGTTAGAATCTACTACAGTAATGCCTCGATATGCGTGCGAAAGATGTGCAGGATATTTCGTGAAAAATTTATCCCCACTACCAGAAGGTGTAACACCATATTATATTGGATATATTAGAGAGACAATATTAATCTAATAATAGAACTTTTTTGTTTTCCATTATATATTTATAAAACTTTTATCAATATATTTATGACATTTTTACGATTAAAATAAGACCAAACACGATATAATTCGGAGCATGATTGCTCGTTGATTAGAAGATGCAGTGGAACCTCTATTATCCGAACCGACGATATCCGAACTCTCCATTATTCGAGTACCTACGTGTTTCACACATAAACAGTGCAGTCTACTAACACAATTCGTTGTAAAAGTCAGTAAAGATTCAATCTAACACCGCAATATATAAAAATATATAAACCTTCAACAAAATAATGTAATTAAAATGTAGACTCGTTTCTAGATAGATTCAGATAGTCCTTGGATACTTATGAATCAATTTACTATAAAATTCAACGGCTACGATCTTAATGAAGATCGTAAAAAATATCAAGTTTATCAACCCAACGGCGAATGAGCTGAAAATGTGAGTGCACAAGGAATGTGCGCAACCGCAACCTGCTATAGGGTTGAACCAACTAGAAACGTTGAACGAAACAGAATCTTTATAAACAAGTTCCACCGCGATATGGGTGGCGAAAGAACGCATCGTTCGAAACGGCTCCGAAGTATCGGTAAAAATTGTTGCTGGCATAATTCGAGCCTTAAAGGGGCGAGCCCCTGGACAAAGAGCGGCGTCTGCCATATACGCGGAGCGAGGCGGCAATCAGTGTGTTAAATTGCACCTGTTGATCGGCGATGGTCGCGAAAATTGTGAAAAAAACGTCGGCAAGGAACGGAATAAGTGTGCCGCAGGAGGGGAATCTGCAGGGGCCGGTATCCGGTCTCGCGATCGCAACCGGCTCGCCGGTATTATCACGACGGACAGAACGTCAGTGTAAACAAGCCTTAGTGGCCATAACAGCGCGGCAGAATGCCGTCCCTTCGACCGGTAACCTGCATTCTACGTGGTGTGCTCGTTACGACCCTGTTGGCCGCGCGATAACTTTCAGGTTACTGCCACCACTTACGCTCCGCCATGAACGACACCGTTCGGGCCACTGGCTACTGCCGCTGATTGCGAATGAAACACGGAACACGGACCTCGGCCACGACTCGCTACGACTCGCTGCGACTCCGTACGACTCGCTACGACTCGCTGCGACTCGCTACGACCCGCCACGACCCGACTCGTCCCCTCGCGCGACGATAAAGGGGGAAAGGAAACGGCGCCGGGCGAAATTACTCCGAACTACGGCGCGCGATCCGGCGATACCCGGCCACGTTATTTACGTAGACCGCGCTTTATTAATTATCTAAACACGGTGTAATGAATCGCGATAGCCGAGCCCCTCCCAGGGGGCGAGGACCTGTGCGTGCCACGGAACTGTCCCCCTGTGGAAACGCGACGAGGAAACCCACGGTATAGTGAAGCTCGGTAATATGGAACACTTGATTTTAAAAGCTTACCAGGATCGGAGGATATTTTTTTAAAACGCTACTGGTACATAGACTGTGGATTTTATGAATTTATGACAAACATGACTGCATGCAATACAGAACTATACAGACATTACAAGATTTCAAGAATGCTGTTATACTATTCTCGACCTATTAAAATTATTAAGAGAAGAAATATATTGTCAGTTAGCTTGTATACTTTGCAATCGACGTAGAACATTTTTATTTTGCATAAAAATCCGCAGTCTACTGATTAATGTGGGAAATCATTTTAGATTATGTCCATTAAAAACTTAGCACAACTCAGCACAACTGTTGAAATTATTTATTTTAACAAGTGGGGAGGGGGGGGGGTAACTTCTAGGAGGCATATTTGCCCCTAGCAGTCGAGTGGCGATTCTGAGGTGTCACTAAAAATTGCTGTATCATTGAACTATGTTAATGAAAATAATATGAGCTGATGAAAGAATTAACAGCCACCTAATATTTAAAGCTATAATAACTCCGTTGTTTTTCATGTATTTTTTAATAACGAATTTTTATTAAAGTTGCAGCCAATAGATAGACAAACTCAAGCATGTATAATATGTTTGCCCATCGGATGACTTACGAGTTCGTTGCTTTATTGAGATTCTACGATGTTTCATATTACGTGCTGTTCCATATTGCCTGCATTTACCCTATCAGCGGTGGTTAAAGCGGCTCCCAGCCGAGGGTTAATCGGTTGGTTTAAAAAAAAAATTAAGTGGTTCGGACGAGAAGCCAGACTAATGGATTTAGCCGGTGATAGGTGAACATGCCCACCTAGACCGCTGATAGCTGCAGGTCATGTTAACGGTTTCGAGTTTGTTTCTACGGGAAAGTATTATTCGTCGACTTTCGTGGAAAATTGAGACTCCGAGGTAATGGGATCAGTGGTAATGGAATTGTAAGATAAAAAATTATTTCTATGGATTTTATTTAATGGTAGGGTATGGTTTTATTATGCGTATGGATTAATGGTAGATCTTTGGATAGTCTCTATGTTTAAGTGTCATAAGATAGCAATGAACGAGTGACAAACATTTTGGGAACGAAACTGTTTAATAATTTATTTTAGTCGATGTAAATTTTTGTTTAGACACAGTTCTGGATCACCTGTGACGATATTGCATATTTGTAATTCATGTATAAAAACCGGTGGAAGAGATTTAGTTGCCTGATGTCTAGTACGAACTTTTTGATACTGTTTCTCTTGCATGCAGTAGCTCCTCGATCTACAGAACAGTTTTATCATTCACAAGCTTGAAAGAGATTAACGCTATTCATGACAGAAAGTAATCTCGACTGCCATTGTTTTTTAAAAGTTGAAAACTTTTTCATTCATTACCGATGTTATTAAAGATTCCATTAAAAGAATTCTTTTGAACAGATTTACGTAACACTACCCTCCAACGAAATGGTCAAATAATATTTAAGTATTTGTCTGTAGTTCGTCCTGTATTAATCTGAGGCAACATGACTAAAAATCCACCATTTCATATAATGTTAAAAGGCAACGACAAGCTGCGTAAGAATCGCGAGAAAGTTTCGATTAGCATAAAACAGTTCCATGGCGGAACGGTTAAATAATACGAAGTGCTATCAACTCCTTTCCGTTCGCCTTTCGCTGCCGTTTCAAAACAGCGGCGTTATGGCCCGCAAATTTCAAAGCAAATCTAACGTCTGTTAAAAAATGTATGACCAGACGCGGTTATCGGTGTACCGGTGCACGAGTTGTATATTTAAACGGGCGCGCAGCCATTGGGTACGTCAGCTTGGAACGATCAAGGATGCCATAGGCGTCGCTCGTAACCGTGTGAATATTATTTCTGTCCCGGGAGTTTTAAACCTTTTTAGTATGCAAACAGACGGTTCTCGAGGCAATATAACAGCGACGTTAAGGGTTGAAAGTCGCGTGGAATGTAGATGTGCCGGGCGTGAACACAGCTACCCGGGGCCGCGCCTTTTACACGGCGCCGTTTAAATAAAATCGCATTAGTTACGACGCCCACAATTCCCATCTGTTCGCACGGTATTCACGCTGCCGCGCGAATCACGCAATCGCCCGGGAACTTATGCGAGTTTAACGAATCGAAATCTGCCCAGGGGCGGAGGCGATTCAATTTCAGACAGAATTAAGTTCGATCGGATCAAACGAGGCCAGGCGGATTTTAACTTCCGGGCTCTGCGAAAAAATATATTCGCCTTTTTAATCGTGCGCAGTTTTCTTGTCAAGGATCGAACGATAATGCGTAATAATATAGACTCTTTCGTTGATGCTCGATTACCCTCATACCGAATAACACTCTAATAACCACAGGTTGACTCGAATATTCATTTAAGAATTATTGTTCATAAAATCGATGTTGAAAGGTTCGATGTTTCGTATATATTCGAAAAATGCAATAGCGAAGTTAGGAAAAAATGTATTCTAAATTTTTTACACATATTTTCATGCGTATTGCCCTTTTTGAAATTGACTGGTTGTTTCTGTAGAATTGATCCGTTTTGTTTGTTATGTTGTTATGTATCAAGATGTTTAACAATTGGTTAAATCTACTGAACAATTAACAAATTAAAAAGTAAAAATTTACTGACACAAAATCTAAACTTGAATCCAGTGTTTGAAACAAGAACTCTCTGCAGTTCCCTTCAGTTTAGCTTCAAGTTTGACGAAGTTGATATTCATAACACTTTCTTATCATACGTTGAGATGGTCAACTAAGGGTTTCTTTAGCGTAGAACAAACGAAAGTAATGGCGACGAGATTTTTTTGCGCCGTCATCATTATCGCCGCGTTAGCAGACCAGAACGTCGGCCGCGTAGTCGCTGACAGATGCATAGAATTTTTCTCGTCTCCTTCCGAGTCGACTGAACGCGAGTAACGGATGCCATGATTTCCCAGGGGCCGCGGGGTTATCGTATATTTTCATACGAATGCGTGGCGGACGCCTACCCTTCTGTCATATAACGGTGTAACTAGGACTGACCGCGGAATTTAAATGCCATTATGAATATTTTTTCTCCGAGGGCAGCTCTGTCTTCCCACAGGCAGAAGGAAATAAAAAGAAAAGCCTGGGGACCGTCGTTTTGGGAACCATCTTATTTTGTGTTCACATTTTTTCACGTACGTAAATGTACACGAGTTAAATTCTTGTGTTACAATTTTTTTAAAGAGCTTCATTTTGTTAATTAATTGTTGGGTTGTAAAATAAATCCGTTCGGTAAAAGAAACGCAAAACATGTTCTAGTTTTAACGATTTCATTGTGACTCGTTGCAGATACAGAGAATCGATGCGACACATACTATGATTATAATTGTAAGTATAAATGCAAACGTACGTATTAGTTAAGAAAAATCACAATGAATTTAGAAAACAATACCAGAAACTACTTTAAAAATAAAAACTGTTAAATCAAGAAGCATATGCTATGTTCTGCAATAAAGCCAACGCTCTAATCCCAACGCAGTAAGAAACGTTAACTACAAAATTCCGCCAGTCTAAAATTGAGAGCCTCTCTTTAAATATAACACTAAACTTACAAGCACCTGTCAAATTCCCCGGTCCCAGATTGTTTAATTTAAAATTATGGAAATTATAAAGGCTCTACCAAAAAGTGTAGATAAACTCAATCTTGTCATTTTTATAAAGCAATGAATGCCCGTCATTTTTTTTGTTTGGTAGGTTTAATGTTAACACGTCAGCCTTTTCCATTAAAATGTTTTATCAAGTGCAACGCACCTCTTTTATAAAATATTAAAACAATTTAACAAAAGAAAGTCATTGATTCTCGGGATCTGAAGCTGCGTACTATTGCTTTAAACAAAGAAAGTGTATAAAATTATTTTGGCTATATTCAAGTAAACTGCGACATTGTGTATGTCACATATCTGTGACGGTGGCGAACATGTTAATTCCGAGAAGCATCCGTCCAAGGAACACGTCGCCGAAAAATCATGACTCTAAAAATCGATTGCACAAATCGGTAGCATCTCACGTTCGCAAGAATCGGGTGCAACACGGTCGAGCAAATTCCGCTTCGGCAATGAAATCCAATAACGCGGGTGGTCGCGGCGCGATAACTAAGCGAGCGTTCGTAGGATCAATCAGAGTGCGCGATAAATAAAAGGCAGCTCGGAGTTCGCGCTCGATGGGGTGAGCTGCGGCGCGGGGATGGTGTCTCCTCAAAGACGGCGACAACGTCGACGACGAGGACGACACTTGCTGGTCGCCAAGAGCAACGTAGCAACAACCCCGTTTAGTACTCTCGGCGTGTCTGCGCCGTGGAGAGTACAGTGACGTCGAGATGGTAACGTCGACGAGGACGAGGACGAGGACGATGGTGACGGTGTGCGTTGGTGGTGGTGTGACAGGGAGGAGGTTCGGTGGTGGTGGTGGTTGCGAATGGTGGTGGACGAGATCTGGTGAACGAGGGTGGCTGGGAGGCGTTGGTAGGGTGGCAGGATGCGGGACGGCTGGTTACGGTGGTGTTGCGGGGTGTCGCGGGGGTGGTCGAGGTGAGGGGATGCGCGGGGGTGGCAGGATCCTCGGATGGAGGGCCTAGCAAGAAGGTGGAGGTACCCTCCTTCTCCTCCTCCTCCAGTCACCCCCGCAGAAGCCACCCTGCCCGGGTGGTTGGTTGGTGATGCATTGCGCGAACTCCCCGCGGCCGGGTCACGTGACTCGTACCCCCGGCCTATCATTGATCGCTCCCCGGAGGAACGTCGGACACACTGTGCCCACCAAGCATTGTACCTTGCACCTTACCAGCTTTCCCAGCGCATCCTCGGCCAACAGCCACCCGGAGGGTGGTGGTACGACCAGGGGATGAAGGGGTGGCTGGTTCGGTCGGTAGGTCGAGGCGTTCCATCGGAAGCGCCCTCCGGTTGATCCAGGCTGGTCCGTGATCTTACGGTTTGTCCTTCCTCGACGACTCCCCGCCGTCGCGCGTCGCTTTGCTTCGCGTTGCGTCGGCTCGTCCTCCTTTTTCGGATCGACGCTCCTCGTGTCGCGGCGACGTGTTTTCGAGTAACCAGACCTGTCCGATAGAGGGGTTGGGCGATCGGTTCGCCGTTCTTCGCCGTGACTCGACTAGCCTCGCGCGTTTGACAGCGTTTTTAGGGCTGTCCGAGGGTGGTTCCGGTCCGGTTCCTTCGGACCTCTTGGCTCTCGATGCAATCGTGATCGATGGACTGCTCGGTATTAGCTTCGCAGGGAGTATGGCCGATTTTCGTGCGGTTCGAACAGGTCCGCGAATACCGGAATGTGGGACTTTCCTTTTTTGGATTTGTTCAAAGGGGTAATCTTTTATTCTTTTTGTTGGTTATTTTGGTACTGGGTGGATGCGATCGGGGAAAGTAATTTTTTCGAGTGTAGCGTGGACTGCTGAATTTAATTTGCAGACACGATTTTTATGGATAATAGACATTTTCTCCGTCAATCCTAAGGGGTAGACATTCCTATAACAATTCCTATAGCAATTTCTATATTTCTCACTAGAACTACCGAGCCCGTTAACACGGAGAGAAAATCCTGTTAATAGGCTTTCGGTAGATAAAGTATTAAATCTAAAAATATAAATATTCTTCAATGAAATGAATAAAAAAATATATCAATAGATATTATCTTTTATTCAGTCTAATATTGTGATAGTTAGCAAGAATGTTGAATAAGTCTTCTCTTTTCAATTTCATTCTTTAGAAACTGCCATTTATTTACTTCCACCGCATCAAAAAAATTCAAACAAACTTAAAGAACAAACCAAAACCATTTAACTTCACAACAACCTGAATTTGCAAGCAATACAAACATATTCATTAAAAAAAATCCTCAGTGTCTCACAGAGATTTCGTCCGTCCTCTAAAGGGTTGCATTACGCAAAGTCGTTCCCATAAAGCCAAACTAGAAGAACGTTCCAGGTGCACCTATTCAAATATCAAGATCCGAGGGCAGCTCCAAGTTCGCAACAGCAATGGTCTCGGCAAAAAGGGTGAAATTACAGTGGTCGGTAGTTCGCGGTACTGTCGATGCGACATCCAGCAAGAACCGCGCCATATTAATTCCTGCGTGTTTACGCGGACACGTTCGCAGACTCTGTCCGAGAAAAAGTCGTGCACGTGCGATTGATCTGCGTGCCACAAAGGTGCTCGTTCCTCCAGCAAAACCGTCGATCTGTCAGCGAGACGTGGCACGACGTTCCTTTTAATTGATCCGCGAATTCGCGGAATCGCTTACTGCCGTCGGCACGTTCCTTCCCGCTGCCATCTTTTCCGTGGAACACGGGATCGCGCGAACTGGCTGTGTTCGAACACGGGAATTTCTCGACGGTCATAAGAACAGTTGTCGCGCGAGTCAGTTTCCCTTGTCTCCTCGTCGATTACTAGCGTCTCACTTTCACATTTTCATCCGGCAAAAACGTGAGTCCCGATCCCGTTTAACCTTCCCGCAGTTGCGGCTGAAATTTTAATGCGAGCGATCTGTGCGGCATCTCGGAGCTGTTAACATCTTTTTGAATCTGACGAAATAATATTACAGTGCCAGCTCGAACGTACGAACAGCTGTTTTTTCAGAAAAGTGCCATGAACGTTTCTTAGGCGCTAATCTATTTCTTTAGACTTTTATTACAATTTGATATCAGTTTTTTTATTTCCGAAAGTGTGTGAAACATTTGCCACTAGCTAAAAAATTATAACCAAACACTTTCTTAACACGGTCACTGCCGAACAATCATCCCCAAAAATTTCCGAAAGACCAAAGTAGGTTTAATCATTGTCATGCAAACTGCAAAATTGAAGTTTATCATAAGTATTACTTCTTGAGCTCTTACAGATCGTATAAAACCTAACGAAGTTTGGTTCAAGCAACTGTATTATGAACAAAATTAATTTTTAAAGATACACGAAGAATCGTGTAATCCACGACTGGCACGTATTGCTTTATAATAATAACAAGATTGAATTAATTTAGATCTGTTACAGCTTTTACTCTAATACGTGCTTGAATAAAGTAGTTTATTCAACAACTTCAGACGAAAAATTTTTACAACATCAATAATTGAGGCGTTCAATGCAGAAGTGGTGTAAGTCAATATTTGCCTGTTTCATTTAACACCACATCGCGACAAGAATGAAAAGCTAAAATATAAATCTAAATATACATTAGAAGAATTTAAAGATTATATTATTTTCGATTTTTTAAAATGGTTGTTAAGTTTGGATAAAGGTTGCATTGTTTTGCATAAAGATCCGCAGTCTAATCATTAAATAAAATAATCCTTCAATATTACTGTGTATTATAGAACTTTTACTTAATTCTGCTGAAAGATTCGTCTTTTACCACGGTAATTGATCCATACGAATCATCGATGGCAGGTCAACGGTCCATAATACTCGCGAGTTCTGAATCCGCGAATTGTCACGTTGGGATTTCGAGAATTCACGGCGCGGCGTTGGAATAACCGCTTATAAATTTTCATCGGCCGGTGGAACACCGCTGACCGGGACCAGAAGCTGTTAATTATCTGACAGATTTAATTATCCGCGAAGAGTTCGAAGGAATCGCGTGACTCCGTCCATCGACTCGCAGACCTTTCTCCTTCGGGGCCCCGTGTGAATTCGCAAGCCCTCGGCAATAAAACGTTTTGCCATTCGTTGGACGCGGAAACGCGGCGGAATCGGTTGTTCGCCGGGCTACCGTTCTCTCATCCATTTATTTATCCGCTGCCATGCGAGTTTCCACGGCTCCATAGTCGTTGCGACGACGGGCCTGGGCCGTTATCGCTAGACTCCGGATCTTTCCGCGATTTACTAGCTATGAAAGTCCTTCAGATCTTGTAAAATACTAATGGAATGGAACGTGGGAGTTGAAAACGAAACGGCGGACAAACTGGCCGACAGAACGGCAAATTAGTTAACAGAACCGGTTCCCCGAGTCATCGACGGACATCGCGATAATAAACAAAACAAGAATCGACCGTGACTGAAGGTTTCGACGAGGAGGCTGCGCGCCGCGGTGCAGAATTTGTAAAAATTAATCGAACACCGTTCAGCGGAATAAATAACGCACGATGTTGCACTGTAATAATTGCGCCGGCCGATACATGCGCGATTACCCGATGCATGTCACTTGGCCAGCTACAATATGTTCCTGATATAATATGATATCGTGACCGGTCAACGATTCGTACGATTGTTTTCATACAGCGGCCGGAATTAGCATGGCTGATAAAAATAAATTTGAATTTGAATTTAATGGTGGTTTTTATGAAGCGAACTTTAAACGCGGTGCTTCGTATGCGGGTTTCTTTGTTCGTGTTAACTCGGTCGAGGAAGAAATGTGGTAACTTGTATATAATCATGCTACGGAACACGACTACCGTATAATAGCTGTTCGCGATTTTCATATAGGAGGGGAGAAAAGACATTTAATTTCTTCGAATTGAGCGATTAAATTCTCGTCGGAGTCGGAGGGCGGTTCCTTCGAAACGCTGCGCGCTGGCATAATTAATACGAGGTAATGAGAGCGGCACAACGTGCGCGTAGGCCATAGCGCGCGGCAATATACATCATATCTCCGCTCTGAGAGAGAGCAGCTGTATTAATAAATTTTTATCACCTGGTTAATGAAGTAATTATAGAATCGAGAAACAGTTCTACACATTCGGTAACATCCTGCGCATTTAGGAGGAAGCTCGCGTCGATATTATCGTGCAGAGAAAAAATTGCCGACATTTATATATCACCTTGTATCCTTTTCCGCGGCTGTCGCGTCGGCCGGGAATGTTTAACCAAGAATGCAGATCGTTAAAGGAAAAAACGAGCGACGGACACCTGTGGTCGCGCAACACGTTTCGAAAGCAATTCCCTGGCGACAGGTAAATTTCGGCCGATTTGTACCGGTCGGTCAACAATGACATTTATTAACTCCGCGGAGATCGGTGGCGATTTGTCAGACACGAGCGATATCTTTACAGAAATATTTGCGAACAAGTACAAATTGGCGACGGAGAGTAAGTGGTTCGTCGTGTAATGCTCGCGCATTAAATATGACCATCCTGTTGATTCGAAAACATTTTTCATTTAATTTTATCGAAGTTTCAGATGGATAGAATATTGTTTGAAAGCAATTTTCCAAAATTCTTACAGTTAGCGAACTTAATTCCACTTTCATCGTACAATTCTAAATAAATACATTACAACTAAGGGCAAAAAGAATCAGATTGCAAAAGAAGATTAGAGAAATAGATTACGAAGGAAGACTGAAGAAATAGATTAAAAAGGACGACTAAAGAAATAGATTACAAAGGAAGATTGAAGAAATAGATTACAAGGGAAGACTGAAGAAATAGATTATAAAGGAAGAGTGAAGAAATAGATTACAAGGGAAGACTGAAGAAATAGATTACAAGGGAATACTGAAGAAATAGATTACAAGGGAAGACTGAAGAAATAGATTACAAGGGAAGACTGAAAAAATAGATCACAATAACAATTTAAATAAATATATTATTATCAAGAGCTAAAGAAACAGATTGCAAAAGAAGATTAGAGAAATAGATTACAAAGGAAGACTGAAGAAATAGATTACAAGGAAAGACTGAAGAAATAGATTACAAGGGAAGACTGAAGAAATAGATTACAAGGAAAGACTGAAGAAATAGATTACAAGGGAAGACTGAAGAAATAGATTACAAGGGAATACTGAAGAAATAGATTACAAGGGAAGACTGAAGAAATAGATTACAAGGGAAGACTGAAAAAATAGATCACAATAACAATTTAAATAAATATATTATTATCAAGAGCTAAAGAAACAGATTGCAAAAGAAGATTAGAGAAATAGATTACAAAGGAAGACTGAAGAAATAGATTACAAGGGAAGACTGAAGAAATAGATTACAAGGGAAGACTGAAGAAATAGATTACAAGGAAAGACTGAAGAAATAGATTACAAAGGAAGACTGAAGAAATAGATTACAAGGGAATACTGAAGAAATAGATTACAAGGGAAGACTGAAGAAATAGATTACAAGGGAAGACTGAAAAAATAGATCACAATAACAATTTAAATAAATATATTATTATCAAGAGCTAAAGAAACAGATTGCAAAAGAAGATTAGAGAAATAGATTACAAAGGAAGACTGAAGAAATAGATTACAAGGAAAGACTGAAGAAATAGATTACAAGGAAAGACTGAAGAAATAGATTACAAGGGAAGACTGAAGAAATAAATTACAAAGGAAGAGTGAAGAAATAGATTACAAGGGAAGACTGAAGAAATAGATCACAATAACAATTCAAATAAATATATTTTTATCAAGAGCTAAAGAAACAGATTGCACATAAAGACCAAAGAAACAGATTGCACATGAAGACCAAAGAAATAGATTATAATAAATGACTAAACAGACAGACTGCAACAAAGGACGTACAAGAATGGACGATGGTGTTTCGCGCGATCAAAGTGCGAACACCACCTGTTCCAATATTCCGGTGAGCGCGTCCTGCTAATAAGAAATCAAGATCGCGGCCAGGGAAATTCCCTTTTCCGGGGGCTGTGTCTGTTCGACGAGAACCGGGATTTCCTGCGGTTCTTTTGTGATGCAAAAGGGGTTGGAAAAAAGTGAGATAGAGCAGCAGGGTTGGGAATCGAGGGGGGTGGGGCGGTTTAGGCGAGGCGAGCAAGGCGTCGCGGTGTCCTTTGGAATTAAGTAGTTACGACGCCCTCAAAGGGTGGCAGGCTTGTGCTCTCTGGTCTGATGCTTCGCAGCTTGCTTCTTTCCCGCGAAAACTCTTTAAATCGCGCCGTCTGCCTCCGGCAGGAGTTTATTAAAAGGGTAAAGTTCGGGGCTGGGGTGGAGGGGGGACGAACGCCCCAGGGGCGGGCCCCGTTTTAATATATTTTGATTGATAGGATTAGCAGCCACTTAACACCGCCGGTACGCTCCGGGAGCTATGCGCGGGGGGGGCGGAGGAAAAGAAACGGGAGCCGAAGAAGTCTTTACGCGAGAGCGATCCGATATTTCGAAGACGTTCGTATTACAGGTTTCGTACTCGAAATTAATCCTTACACAGACTATATTCACCTTTTTACAGATTAAATTCACCCCTTTACGCAGACCAAATTCATGCTATTGTAAATCAAATTGTTCTTGTGGATGACGCGAGAATGAAATAACACTATCATTTTGTCGTGATTTTATATGAATTTGTGCGAATCCTACCCACTTTGCATTCGAAAGGCAAACACGTTACGTATACTTTAAGTATTTTTGTGAACTTCTTCAGGAGACTACTACAAAAATGGAATGAACATAATATGAAGAAAGTGTTTACCATTATAAATGAAACTACTGTTAAATACGTATGTTACATCTGCTCATTGTTATACGAAATAAAACTATGAATTTCAAGAGGGTGGATTTCATTTGTTGAGATCGGTAGGCAGTGGTGGGGAAAATGCGCAAATTGGTCGAACCATGAGGTTACTCTTCCGTGGACAGAGTTTGGCAGTTGATTATTCTGGTAAATAAATAGTTGCGTTCCCAGTTCTTCTCTATCATTAAATAAAATGTGTTCACCACCGAGAAGGTGTAGAAGCTTCCGCAACTGTATCAACTATTTGCAAGGAACCGGAGAACGGCAAAACTAGCGTAGACGTTTCAGGAACGAGTGGTATCGGTGTCAGTAAAAAGCAACGCAAAGGGCGTCCCTTCGCGTGGACTGCAAACTCCCACGCGCGACACTCTTCCGAATCTATTATATTATCTTCTCTGTACCGTCCTCCCCGTCCCGTGGAACCAGCGCCGGTCCAATTACCGCGTATCTCTCCGCAAAGTGTCATCACCGTCGAGACACCCGGCTGAACACAGACGGCCGTATACACGTCTGCGCACCTATATATCCCGGTTTTTCAGGGATGCAAATGAATTCCGCCTTGCCTTTCGTAATTCCATAAATTCGTTGTTCGTCTGAACTGGCTGACAGACGGAAAGATGGCGAAAGAGGCGGCGAACGGGGGATGGCGAAGCGGGAACCGGATGGTGGCGACGCGGTAAGTCGTGTTAGAGTGAGATAGTAACAGAAAGACAGAGAGTGACGAGAAGAGGCGAGAGACACCCGAAGGATGGGGGTACAAGAATAATTGAAGACGAGTTTCCTTCGGTTCGTGGATAGGGGATGGTTGCGCGGCGTCAGGGGTGGGTTGTTGATGGAGGTAGCACCAGATGTTATCTTCCTCCTTGGGGTGACGCCATCAACTTTTAGACAATGCAAGGACTTTTCGGCGAAATATCAAACTTCGGTCGCGTCTTGTCTTTCGCCCGTTTCACCCCCGCTGCACCCCCATTCCACCCACATTTCACCCCCGTCTCCCGGTGTGGCCTGGTCTTTCACCGGTATTCGCGGCTCGACGAACTCGCGACGCGGATTGTTATTAAAATGTAAATTCCCCGGAAAATTTGTTTCTACCGAGGATCCGACCGCTTTCGTTGCGACCCGAACTTTTGCGGCGATGGATCCGCTGATGTCCGCTAGGAGGTACTGCAAAACTGACACTTTCTTCCGATCAACCGAAACGTATTTGATTTTTGCGATTTATCTTAGAAACAAAATTCGTATCAATAATAGAATTTTTTTTTTAAACTTGGTGTACTTGTGCACAGTACATTTCCTATACGCTCGAGAAAGTAACAGGATTTTTTTCGTCCGAAAATAAGACACTCATCGAAAGTCACAGAAGTGTCTCCAGCTACGAATCACCGATCAGGATACTCAAAGTTTAAATTCGCAAAAACATGCATCTCTAGCTGGTCTCGCAGCTCTAGCTGCAGCCGAATTTCCCACGAGGATCCCAGCTTCCCTCAGGGACGCGACAAATACCAAGTTACACGGTACAAGCGTATTATTCAGCGAGCGATTATGCGATCGTCGCGGGACGAACACGATCTCTCCGAGCGGGCGTCCGAGCGCGACTTAAAAGAGCCATCCGATTCATCGTGAGGGTGCCGAGGGGGATGGGAAGAGGGATGAGGGGGTTGGGTCGCAGAGATAGGACCGCCGACCCTCTTTTTCTCCGTGGCGAAGGTAGCTCGGCGATTATGGCCGTTCGAGTCGTGGAAAGGAATCGAATGATTTGATCTCGACGCGATAAGAGTCTCGAAGGTGAGCCTGCGTCGGTCGTGGAGAGAGCCAGGGGGTGAGGGGGTCTGCGAGGGGGTGAGAGATAGGTGGCAGTGTGTCGTCGTAGTGGGACGTCGGCGATGGTGGAGAAGGTGAAGAGGAACGGGGGAAGGTAAAACACGATCACCTTCTTCGAGGGGAATCCCAGGTAGCTCGAGGTTGGAAAAGGAGACTCGGACATTTCCGATGCAGAGCCGAAAGAGGCGACGCGACGGCGAGACCAGGATAGAGGGTGGTGTACGGGGGTGTGCGGGTCAGGAGGTCGGGCACCTTTATCGACGCCATCCTACCCGTAAATTGAATCAAAAGGAGCGAAATGAGCGGGGGGCGGCCTGGACGGCAGGGTGGTATTTCAGCCGGAGTTAAAACGGCCCTTTAATCAATGTCCCTCCTTAACTACAAGCCATGAGATAAACGACCGGAAATGACGGGCCGATAAGAAAATTGCTTACCCGACGTCTCCGGGGAATTGCCTCGATTTTCCAGCATCCAACGCGAAAGTTCGCCCTCCGAGTGCTGCTCCTTCGTAAATCGTTATCAAAATGGATGTCCTGCCTCGGTGTCCCGTCGCAACTCTCCGCGTTTCGCGATAGGGGGTTGGAAGGGAGTTGACTCGGTGGGTTCGGCGCACGCGAACGAGATTTTCCTCGGATGTCGTCGCCCCTGTGATTCGTTGAATCGCCCCCGGCGAAGCGGTGTGCCAGTGCCCTCGCTTCCTAGAATTCGGCGAGCCAAAGGTTTCGGCCGGCTCGCGAGGGCTTCTTACTCGCAGGGTTGCATTCTTTTGCCGTGTTGTTTTTTCTCGGGCCGTTTCCTGCCGGCCGGGGAAACGCGAGGAGGCTTAACCTCGATGGTTTACGAGAAAGCGTATTCCGCGACGGGAATGGCTTGTTGAACCGTGCGGCAGGTTACACCCTCGTTTACCGCGGCGACTTATTGCAGATATCAATCGCTGGTATGCGAGTGCTCGACTCTCTCTTTCTCTTTCTTTCTCCCTTTCTTTCTTCTTTCTTTCCTTGTTTCCACCATTTGCATTCACGGGGCCCCCGACAGGTGCAACCCCGCCGCAGATAAGTCCGCATTTTTGCGCCAATTATTGGCATTTCGCGGAGTCCTGCCGCCGCGGATAAGCTGCTGCCTTAACGAGCACAGTGGCATAATGCGTTCCCTTTGTTCGCGGCCTTTCTCTGTGCAGGGGACGCAGCTGCTCCCTCGATTTGACGAACCGGCCATTTCTCATCCGATTCGGACGATGCGTCTTGTTCTACATTCGCGTTGCATAAATTCAGACCGCTGTGCACGAAGTGGCGGAATGTAGCTGTACTCCAAACGGTTCCGCCAATAACTGTTTAAAACTGCCAAATAAAGACTCTGATTAAAACAATTTCGTTTGCATGCCGGTTTCATAACCATCAATTTCTTTGGTCATATGTGGACAATGAATTTTATGCATCCATGAAAAAAATAATTAGGTGAAGTTAAAACTTGTATAGACATTAGAAGAACTAAAGAATACTGAAATTGGCGTATTCAATCGATATATTACAATTATTCAACGAAGAATTATATTTTTATTTATCTTCTGTCCTGCATAGTTTACTTGGGAATCCTTTTGTTTAATATAGACATTCATAGCACGCTAATTATATGAATATAAGTTCTGCAAAGGTTCTGGAATCGATATCTTTATTCTGTGCTTCTATTGCTTATATCATAAATGACATTCTTCTGATTAATTCAAAAATACAGAAATGCACAATTTGATGAGTTCGAATGTGTATAATAAAGTTGATTATATTGTACTTTTATATTTTTTATATCTATATTATATCTGTAACTACAAAATAGTGAAAGCAAGAATTAAGTGACAAGAACTCGATGCTTCTATCTATAAACTTTCCATCCAGTATATCACAAGTGTGCGAATGTGAAAAATACGTCTTTTAAAAAATGTGTCTATACATATACAAGTAATTTGCAGCTGCAGCAATCAATGATATCAATTAAGGAAAGGTCGATACAAGAATTCAATCTGGAACCATTCCAGATCCGAAACGGATAGTATTTGGAAATTTCTGATTTTCATATTACTTATTCGTGGGAAAGGTTCATAAAGGACTGATTTAAATCGATATAACAATTTTCAAGCCTCTGATCCGGGTTAACAGTCGCGTTCGATTTTGCAAGTTTAGTGCCTGGACGTCGGACGTTTATGACAAATTTATGGGCGACGTAAATGTTAGTGGGGGGATTGTTCGTTTTTTTTTTTTAATGGAGAATTCAGCTGTGCAAACGACTCCTGAAAAGTCCATTCGTTTCGAATGAAACATTAAAAACTGGCACCTCTTTGCCCACTTTCCCGACCGAATGTTGATTTATGCGATTCTACCTTTTTGTAAGAAGCGAATACGGCGAGTCGATATTTCTTATTGGTTTTCGGATCGGGCCGATGCGTCTTTATCGATATTGTCGCGCTGCAGAAATTAACTGCACCAATGTTGTGAAAGCTACCTTGCGGATGTTAATTTACCAGGAGACAGGTTATTTATTGGCATCTTTAAATAATGTTTGCACTCGCAAGGTGGACATTTACGACTTTGTAAATGTCGGTTCGTGTAAGGGGACAAATATTTTTAATCCTTTGTACTGTTGTGTCGATTCTACCTGGACATTAATTTTCTGTGCAAGGACGTCGAACTTTCTAAACGTGTCAAACCTGGGTAAACATTTTCAGCCGCTGGGTTGTTTTAGAGAGAAAGTTTGCGGATTATTTATTCGTCTTGGAAAATTTTTGAAGTAGTTTCAATGAGTAGAAGCGAACAAGTAACTTCACTATTAAAATAAACTACGGTTGTTGGTTGATCGTGTCAGTAATGTAAATTAAAAGATTAATATTGAATATTGTGCAAACACATGCTAGGGGGCACTATATGAAACATTATCAAACCATACTGACTATACATTTTATAGGCACATACCAAAATCAGAACATAGAATCATGCCTGTATCAACACGTTGATTGCCAAATCACAACCCCAAAAAGCTTCACAACATCAGAATAATTCAGTTAATGGGAGAGGCAATTAACTACAATGAATTAATTATTACTTCGTTAATTATTCTGCAGGCAATAAATATCTACTAACAAAATTCAATGCATTTCAACGTATCACATTAAAAATGAACAATCCGTTCATAACCGACGTAGCAGCAATGTATTAAAAGAATAAACTTCGAAAGCTGACGTTATGTAAATCAGACACACAACAATAAAACTACATCTCCCTCCATCAGCTACATCCTTACGAGAACAATGAAACTCACAGGGCAGTAAGCAAATCTGATTCCTCATCCACAAATTGGCGTCAGAGATTCCGAAGGTACACATCTGCCATAATTAGAAGACAATACCGCCTGTTCAATACTGACTGAAGATCATAAACTAAATAAGGTTTATCCCGCATGAAACCGCGAGAAAGCGACGTTACGCGATCGTTGTACCAACGAAACGGCAACAACTGTCTTCGCCAGGTTCCCCTGTGTCTTCCCATTGAATAGAGGCATTAAAATGGCGGCGACCCTCTCGGCGGTTCCGCTCGCGGCGGTTTTCAATGGCTCGCGATTCCGCGGCTGCGAAACTAAACTGCCTCGGCCTATTTGCATGATAATTGGCATCGTCGGTGGCTCGGAGGATGATCGGCAACGGGCTCTGTTCCAGATACCGGACACCGTTTCTGCCACTTGCGGCAGATTAGATAGGCGCGGCCGCATCCTAACTCCACGAACTATGGCGCGGTTCTCACGGTTCCGCGGTTCCGATGCGTTTATCGATAGCCGGGTGCCCGGAACGGATCGGTATCAACGATACGGTCGCTCGTCAGGCGCCGGACCCTTGTTGTTTCAATTTTCGAGGTCGATGTCGGCCAAGTATCGCCAGGATACCGTGTTCGAGGCGTTCGAGCACTTATTGTCCCGCTTCATGGGGACGATTTATGGAGGAGCCCGCGTGCGTTATGGAGACGTTCCGCGCGGCTCCTTCGAACGATCGTCGATCGTTCCTTGTACCGTGGCGATCGTTTCGCGATTACTTCCTTTTCTCGAGAGAACAACTGGCCGTAGAGAAATGCTGGCAATTGTACTGATTAGGATTCGTTCCAACAATTTAAACTTTAAAATGCGTTGGCGACTCTGGTATCGCATGCAGCACTTTAAACGAAGCATATTTATGTTTATTGTGAATGAAACTGTAGGCCTCACTATTTTACTTGACTTTTAATCGTAACATTATCAACAGACTGTGGATCATTGTGCAAAATATAAATTTTCTGCACCGGTTGCAAGTAGCCAAGTCAAATTTGATTTTAATTTTAATAGGTTGGAAATTATGTAAAAATGTTCTACTTCAT
This sequence comes from Sphecodes monilicornis, assembly GCA_913789915.3. Lineage (NCBI taxonomy): Eukaryota > Metazoa > Arthropoda > Insecta > Hymenoptera > Halictidae > Sphecodes > Sphecodes monilicornis. The sequence continues at coordinate 12,182,445 of OU565285.1, read as the reverse complement.
TTTTGGAAAAGAGGAATTGAATAAAAATTCGCTTCACCTCTTAATAATCTTGGTATATTAAAACTAACGTATTAACATTCTTCGATTTTTCTAAAATCTACTGTTTTATATTTCATCCAATATCATTATAAATGAAAATCCGCAATCTAGATAAAGACATTTTTAAATTTCTTTCATCTTCATACTGTTCTGTATGTGTTAATCTTAACACATTAACTACCGGCTATTATTTGATATTTTTTAACGTCTATGGTTCTTTCAGTAGATCCTTCAACAATAATAGCAACTTCAATCATGAGTCAACAACTGACCCCCAGTAATGTAATCTAATAATACCGTTTTGGATTAAGTATTATGTAAAAAAATATTTTTAAGATTCCACGTTGATAAATTATTATATGACAATCACTTTTAGAGTTCGGTACGTTTAATATTAACATGTTGATTGCAACGTGAAGTTTATGTTCCACACAAGTCTTGCCTATTTCATTTGTACGAACAATCAGAGTTATCAATCATTTCTATTAGTTACTGATAATAAAATTTGCAGGTTACACTGTAATTTAGTTAATTTCAGAATGAATAAATTGCTATTCAATGTCACCAGTTTTAAAAGAATCATTTTTAAACAACTCTGAATCCTATCCGCAATTATACAGGTTGGTCAATAACTGGTGGAACAACCGGTAATGGGGTGATTCCTCGTGAAAAGAAAATAGTAAAAAATATAGAATAAAATTATGTCATACAAGGTTTCGTTTTCGAAGAAATTGACTTTGAAAATCTGTCAAGTTTGTGTGCTTAGCATTTGCAAGAAGTGGAGTGAGTAGGTCATGAACAGATGAGTCAGACGAATCATATTCAATACACACGCGTGTTCATCGAATTCTCGAACTCGTTTTTCTCAAAAGTAAAGCCTTGTATGAACAAATTTCATTCTACACATTCGACGTATCTTTTTATAGAATATCACCCCCTTTCCGGTTGTACCACCAGTTACTGACCATACTGTATTTGCTCCGACCTAATATAAACAACGGAGATATTCCAGCCGGTCAAACTTGCTGTGACCAGCATCATGGAAGACGTTTAGCACGACGTTCGAAGAAGTCAAGGAGGAGAGAGAGAGAAGGAGAGAGAGAGAGCGAGAGAGAGAGAGAGAGAGAGAGAGAGAGAGGGAGTAGAACGGTTCAAGTCGAAGAAAAGGAGAGAAGTAGGAAGAGACCCGAGGTGAAATGTAAGGTGTGGAAGGGCTGGAACGTAGGGTGGCGCGAGAGGAGCTGAAGAGGACATCGTGGAGAAGGAACGAGCGGCTCGACACGCTGTTAAGTATGGGTTTACGGCAGATACATATCGCGACGTATACATTGCGTCTCAGCCGAGGAACTATGCGCCGCTCTGTCGAGAAGGTGTTGGCAGCCGAGCGGGTTCCGCTCCTAGAAGATGCCTTCGATCCGCCGCGCCGCGATGATTTATTTAATTACCGGCTGAAGAGTATCGGTACCTTGCCATTACCCGCTTGGTACATTACGAGGGGACCAACGTCGAATCGGGAACGATGCGTTCGACACGCTTTGCCCGTCGAAACGTGCGACCTCGCCGGCTCGTAATTAAAATTAGTACCGAGGCGGTTCGCTAAGTAGACGACTAGATTTTAATTGCGTTCCGCTGTACCGATACCGTGTTGATTTAACGCTGTCGCCGGTGAGCTGTTGGCATATTGCGTCTTGGAGTAAATCGTCACTTGAGTGAATCTGAAGGAATTCGCGTTGCTAAAGTTGAGGCAAAATTAAGTGTTTCTGGACAGACTTTTATGAGGATGTGTAGTTAGTACTGTAAAAGGTGAAAGGAATTTTGAAAAATACTTTCCGTAAGTTGTATGATAATTCGGTGAGGAATGATTTCTTTCAAAGAAATACAACATTTATGGGACACTCTGTATGATAAACCTGCAGGCTATAATACAGTAGAATTCCGATAATCCGGCATGCTGGGAACTTCGGCAGCGCCGGATTATTGGACTATATCTATTATGAGGTGATAATGTAAAAAATCATTTCGTAGAACATGAAAGTTCATAATTTCTGTAAAACTGTATTTCTTTTTGCACTCGATGAATTTAATACATAGGGTGTCCCATTATTGATGGTACAATCGCGAAAAGGATGAGAAAATCAGTCGAAAGTGCAGAGTAAATATTTCATATTTGAGACTTTAATTTTCGAGAAATTCGACTTTGGAAATCCGTCACGTTCGCGTGCCTAGCATTTGTAAGAAGTAGAACTGGTTGGCCATGAGCAGAAGCAGTAGACGATTCCTATTCAATAGCACGCGTGTTCGACAAATTTTCAAACTCTATTTTCTCGAAAACGAGGCGTAGGATGAAACAAATTTTATTTCATAGTTTCGACTTATTTTCTCATGTAGAATCACTTCCTGCATGGTTGTAACATCAATACTGGGACATTCTGTATATATTCAACACATCAACAACTTCGCGCCATCATCATCTTCTTGCACCATGTTTGTGGTCAAAACAAGTGATTGAATTATTCGATTCCGGACTATCAGAATTTTATTGTAGTAAGTTCTTGGTCAAAACGCTCCGTAAAATTTACATTTGAAAATCGGATTGTTTCATATGCAACAATCTAATACATCGAAACGTAACAAACCAAGTTGCCGAAAGGCTGGACGTAGGGCACACGGGAAGGGTCCGAGCAATCGGGTTTCGCGAAGCAAATTCCTGTTCGCGTATCGAGCACACATTCCCGTGGCCGATCAGTTCGGTATCGGTGCGAGGCAGCGATCTCGGAGTCGGTTGCATCGGGCAGGTAAAGGTCCGCGGTGCATTCCCCCGAGATTTATACTCGAAGGAATGCCGCGGGGCGCATCCCCGGGCCCATTCCGCTCGGACGCAGAGTGGAGGAAGGGTTGCTTTTTGGTCTCGGGTTTGTGCAGGCCCTGCTGCTGGAACAGCGACAAATATATCGAGGTATTCCCGAGGAATTGAGCCGCGCAGCGGCTCGCGGCGCTGCGCTTTTACCGCGGGGTCACGCGAAATATGCTCGTCCCTCCTTCGACAATTTGATCCCACCGGCGAGATAGCATTGTGGGCCTCGGCGAGCGCACGCCACTCTTCCCATCTTGTTGCGGGGCCCCCGGTACCCTCCCTTTCAGGGCCCCTCCGTGCCCTCCGTCACCGTCTGCGTCTCCGACTCCCCCCCTTATCGGCACCGATCCTTTCTCTTTCTCTCCTTATCAGCTCCCCCGGGCGATGTATTTATATACCGCGACCGAGAGCCACCGATAGCAAGCTTTTCGGAGTCCGTACTTAGCTGCTGGCATTCGAGCTTCCATGTTCCCGCGTGGTTATCCTTGCGTGCTATGCTCATACTACTGTCATTCCTTTTTACGCGTTGCTTGCTCGCTGCCAAGCGCTTGTCCCACTCGTTCCGACTCGCCTAACTCGCAATTACGCAGCTCGGTCAATGAGTAGTCCGCGCCCCTCCTCCCTTTTGCATCCGCCGAACGAGGAAGGAATCTCTGGAATCTTTTTTATTGCCGATCGGCCGATGTTCCCGCGCGGAAGTTTACATCCGAAAAATTGCTATCCTACAAGTTTTTCGTTTTACGCGCGATACCTGAACATTTCTTGCTCCGAGGTGTACGTTATAGGGCTGGAATGGTTAATAATCGGTCGCAGTAGGTGAGGCGGCACTAAAACGAAGAAGAATCCGCGGAATCTGTTTTAGTGGCGAGTTTATTCAGGAAACTCGCTTTCCGATGCTTGTTCCCCGTGGACCGAGAAGAGAGGAGGATACGGGAATCCGTTTTATTGGCAATCGTCAAACTTCTTGGGCTGAAGTTACACTTGAAAAATTGGTGGTTTTATACATACAATACTATGACTATAAACATGTGCAGCTCTGCGCACGAATGGCAAACGTTTTGTCAACTTTTACGGTCACTTCGCGTCGTGTTTTAATGTATTTTTTCTTTCATCTGTTTAACTGATCGTATAAAAGTGTTGTTTAAACAACAAATTAAATGAGCACTTAAGTGCAAGGTTCGTTTAATTTTATGGCACCAAATGATGGTGCTGTTTTCCAACAGTTTTTATCCTCCTGATTTTATTCATTCCACTGTACATTGCCAAAAAAGACTGTATACATTTTTATTATTATAGACGTACACAATACACACTTTCGATCTTCGATCTTACGGACAAATACCATTTATTTTTTAATTGACCATAAGTGTAAGCTTCATATAAAGAAGTTTTGTACCGATTCAAAGCAGATATGTTCCTATGATGATAATAGACATCTTGCTGTTAATATTTACTATTGACATTAAGGAATATCCCCAATGTGTACGGATCTTTATGCATTCACGGCTTGTATAATATTATGAAATACAAAAAAGCATTTGTACTATTAAAAAATATCATTTTTAGTTTCCTCTTCCTACAATAAATCTTCTAAATGGTGAAAGAAATTTTTCTCCGAATTCGATCATTACAAAGTAACCTGCGAGAATGGAAACTTGCATAAACATCTGCAGTCTAGCGATAGGAAACGCACGACGTCTTTGTACATCGCGGGATGATTTTATCGATTTCATTGAAGGGCTGGTTCAATTGCGAGAGGTGTTGCGAAGAAACATTTTTGTTAAAATAATGTTCACCAAGAATGGGTAGGAGCCACCCTAATGCAACACCCAGCAATTTCTTTGGAGGACATCATTAGAACAGCTGTTACACGGGAGGACAGACATTCGCCAGGGTCCGCGAATCTTCCCTTCGCATCACGGTCCCGAACCGCTTTCGGCGGTTCTGGGATCGTGGCGTCCGGACACGGCGAACGATCTACGCGACGTCCCCGCATGTTTTAACACGTGTTTCGCGCAAAAATTCGCTCCGCGATCCGCCGATAAGCGGAGCCGATCTTCTTAGCGCGGCGGGACAAGCGCCGCCATTATACTCCCGCCACGATTTTTGGATCCAGCACTCGCTGTAAATATTCCCCGGCCACGGCCGTGCCACGGTCTTCCTCCTCCTCTGCACACACCCGGGAGGATTCCAATACACTCTTTCCTTCTTTCCTCTTTCCTCTTTGCAACCCCTTCTCGTCGTGTCGCGTCGGTTCGCGTCGTTTCGGGAATGTCGCTTTCAGATTGCTATCGAGGCTCACTTCTGCGTGAAACCGAGGCTTTGCCCGTAGTTTCACGGGCTGACGGTGGACTCTGGATCACCGTGGAATTAGGTTCTCCATCCTATTGCCAAATAATCGGAATACTGCTCCGGAATTTCAAAGAGCGCTCTGCATCCCGCCTGGAATCTTTTTTTCGTTATTGATTAGTAACGATTTATTTTGCAGGCAACCTTTAAGAATACTTGTCTTTTATCGTTTATATTAGTATTTGGGAAAGTTGGGATTTTATATGGTACATCATATGGTAATTGCTTGTTTCTTCAACACACTTTCTTGTAAATTAGTAACATTGTAATAGAACCTCATTTTCTAACAGACTCCTGTTTCATCTGACTAATATTGTGATGGCTGTATAGTGTTGTAGGTATCTTAAATTTTTGGGAATCAATATCATCATCTTAAGATTGTGATTTTGTCAGTTAGATATCCTCGAGAGCAAGACTGTTGTGAGTTCGAAATCTTCGAGGTTGAAAGCGTTATAAATTTGAAATTTAAAAAATTTAAAATCTGCTAAATTGAGAACAAAGATTAAACATTTTATATTGTCAGCACTAGAGGTTTTCAAATTTTTAAACATCTTAACTTTAACTTTCAAACGTTTAAACTTTTAAACCTACTTGAAAGATTAAAATTGGGGTTCTTCGGAATTTTACGTTTTGTCGAACACAATTTTGAAACGCAGCGTTTGAATACAAAATTGGTCACGATCCATACGAGTGCTTTGGTTACATTGAAAGTGATATCGATATTCAACCTCTCGCGGCACATGGTGCAATATTTCATCATCAATTTTAATGTGGGGATACTCACTCTAGAACGGAAGATCGATCGGTGTTGTATCAATTAAACTAGGAGTCCATTTTGCATCTCAGTTAATGCTGTAAATGTTATTCAACCACTTTGGTTTACTAAACTGTGTTATTCCCACTTTTTCTTTTGCTACTTTTTATAATAGATACTTCAAGATACACGTATGATAAATACAAATAATTTTTCAACCATTAACTGCATTGCACCAATATGTTAATAAAGAATTTGTGCATAATGACAGAGAATCGTAAGAATAGTTTAATCTAACGAATGTTATAAGTGAAAGCGTAATTCTTACAGAAACAAATTGAATACTTGTTGAATTGGACGATAGAACAGAACATTTATGATCGACTGTCTAGTATCGTCTATCAAGAACGCTTAACTGTTCGATTTTTTCAAAGATAATAAACCTCATAGATATATGCAATGTTCTAAAATGTCATTTTGAACTGATGTAAACACAATAACATACAGCATACATAAAAGACACACTTTTTTCGCAGTGTTTTATTGAGCCTTAAAGATGAATGTTTATAATATATCGAGTGAAAGAAAATTGATTAAAATTTGCTAGAAGCCAAAAAATTAATAGAAGAGACGGTACTATAAATTCTAACTTTTAAGTTTCCGTTTTATTAGAAGCGTTACTTCCAATTGTGCGTAATTTCTATGAGACAGCTTCGATGGTAAAGAAATGATCAAATATCGCGCCAGAAGACACCGAAATCGCGAAACTAGCGTTAATCGCGCTTTTCAATCCAGATTACCGTCGAGCACTCGGCGACCGTCGCGTCGCGGCGCGAGACCGTAGTTTTCGAACATTTGCACGTCGACATCGAACAACTCGTTTATTTATCTATTGCACGGCGAGCTCTCGGCGGCTAATGTAGCGAGCAGCGAATTTCGCGTAACCATAATTCAAGCCGCGGCAATCCCGATCCCTGACGCGGTCGCTTTATCATCGCCGGGTTACACCATTTATTTCGCCGGGTCGGTTTCTTTCCCTCTTTTCGCGCGCGCGCTCGCGAGCACGTTTTTTTCTCGTCGTTTGTTTTTGGTTTTTTAATTCCGCTTCATGTTGCCCGGGGTGGTTATTTTTACGGGGGCCTTCGGGGCATTCTGGTGCTCGCTGCCACAGACACGTCATAAAATACATGCGTGTCGCCGTTTCAAGTGAACTCGACGGCCAACGCGGAATCCATAAAAGTGACGAAGACACAGATTGCCGGACGGTTACGTATGATCCGCCGGCGGACCCGCATTTTCCCGACAATTTCCACGCTTTTTTTTCCCAACAATTTATCAACCGGCAAAGCAGCCGCAGAGTCCCTGCATTAATTACACCGACGTTCCCGCCAAAACCCTCTCTCTCTGTAGTGTTTTTTTTTATTTTCTATTTTATACCGAGCACTCGTCCGCTGTTCAGGCCCGCCGAGAATTACCATGAATTCATACAATTCGTCCGCGCTTGTACCGAGTGCTTCATCTCGCCGATATTTTACCGAATATACAAATTTTTACGCACCCCTCGGACGCTTGGCCGGGCTCGAGGAATCCGGAAAACGTTTTCAACTTGTTAACTGTGACTCTAATAGCCGGACACTATCGTTCTCATTTGTACACTCTGCAGAACCAGATAGTTTAATTTTGAGGAAAAGTCCTGGCAGAAATTGTTATGCACAAAGTGAGCTGGGGAGTTTGTCTACATATTTGTGAGTATGTCGTAGAAAGTTCGAGTTTCTATTGGCGATTTATGAAGAAGTGAAGTTTTAAGTCTTGTTTGTTCATGTTTAGAGAGACTGTATACATATATGTATCTTCTGTAGCAGTAAATGTACGAAGAACAATTTTTCTAAACAGATTTTTCATAAGGCTATATGGACATCTACAAAGATTGTAATCTGCGCATTTGAGCAACATACCGTGTTATTATATTTACTTGTAGCTATAATTGTAAAGCTAAATAAACCAAAAAGGGTATGAACAGCTTAATAAAAAAGGAAGGAATGTATTGGTAGCGAACGTGTTAAAAAATGTGTATCAGTGGCGGATTAACACCTTTAGAGGCCCTAAGCACTTAAAAGATTTTCAGGCCTCCGTATACAGGACCACTTTAACGCAATGTAGGATGGACCTGTACATCGCAGGCATTTTCGATAATTTGACTCAAAAGTGTTTTTAACCCTTTGCACTCGAAGTAATTTTAATGCCAAAGTCAAGACATTTCTTTCAACCTAGAACATTTTTATTCTATGTAATCTTTTTTATATTGTGCATATGAAATTGAATCTGTTTTCTCATACAATACTTGAACGTGTAACAATTTATAGAATATAGACGAATTTAATGATACAACAAATATTTTGAATAATGGTCTCGCAATTTTTACTGGTGCCTCAGAGTCGCAAACAAAAGTTAGAGTTTTGCTAGCACACATACGCTTACGATCACTTAACAATATTATTACTATGTAAAAGATGTAAAATTCAGTCTATGATGCTCCCTTCCCGTGATGCCCTAGGCACGTGCTTACTTTGCTTATTGGTTAATCCATCACTGACGTGGATATTATAAGAAAATTCTCCACCATCGTCGGATCTCCTGAAACAATGCGCGATGTATTATTAAACAATTTTTCTATGAAGTCTAAAACAACGAACACAACTGGCACCTCCAGTTATTTTCTCTACTCTTGTAAGTGTGAGGCTTGCAAAGTGAAGGCAACGCTACCGACGGCGAAAATACTGTTACACGGGAGCATTATAGGCAAGCAATCGTACGATCGCGTCTCGGATGAGGGGTAGGTTGTTAGGTGCGCAACCGACTTGCCATAACTCACAACCGGGGCTACGCGAATTATGGTGTGGCCGCGGCACGGCGAAGTCGACGACGACGACGCTTGCTCGCACCTGGAAAACGGCGATCCAGGCCCGTTCGAGATTCAGCCGCGATCATTTCTCACCATGGTACTTAACTCGTCGAGGAAATATTGTCCGACTTTGAGACTGCTTTATTAGGCTCGGTGCGACGAGACGCTGGTCCTCGGGATCCCTGCTCGGTTGACAAACGATTTGGTCTTATTCGATCCTGCCCACTTTATAAGATCGCTGTTAAGAAACTGGTTTAGATCCTACGAAACGCTGATTTCGGGCCGGCCGCGGGGTATTGTGACACCGTAGGCGAACTCCGAGAACGACGCACCTAATTTGAATTGAAATACCGTCGCTGTTTCGATGCATAAATGGCACATCAATTTTAGAAATTCCCTTCTAACTGCTTGTCCCAAATGTGAATCTTGGAAGACCTGTTTTTTTACAGTTTTTATTATTAACCCTCCGACGGCGGTGTCCGTGTCTATTTTGACCCAAAGTATCAAGGCAGTCATTTATGTATTCAATGTTTGGCAATTGAACAATAGTTGTTGCATTAGAAGTAACACAAAGACTAACGTGTCTACAAGAAGTACCTTTAAAAATATATATTATAAAATTAATAATTAATGTTGCAGACGGCTCTAAACATCGTCAATTATGCAGTTCTAAATATGGTCCGCCATCGGAAGGTTAATAATAGTATTTCATATCGTAAATAAATTATGTAGTTTGTGACCGAAATGTGTAATTTTATTCAACTTACAAAATAGGATTGAGTTTCCTTGGACAATTTTCATTTCCCTTAAGAAGATCTTTGCATGAATTGTGAAATAAAGTTTATAAAATCGGTCATTCGACTAATGCCGGATTTAGCGGTAAATATTCAGAAACTGTGTAGGGTTCTAAATACGGGCGAGTTAACGACAGGATCGCTCGGGGACCTAGACCAAGCGTTCGCGAAAAGGTTAGTGGTGCGTGCCGCAACTTTTTCTCGCGGTATCGGCTAATTGAAAACGAACGATCCTCCCCCGGATGGTGGTGGTTGTTGGAGCACGTGGGCGTCCGCGGGCATGGTTGCGAGCTCCCTAAGCGGCGTGCAAACTCGCAGCTGCAAGAAATTCGCGCCGTAATTCACGCCTCGCGGTGCCGCGACGTCCGTCCTCTGTCCCGCGCGACCGCATTCGCTCACGTAGCTTTCGCCTTTTTCGCATCGGCCGCTGCCTCGAGCGGCCGGCTAATAGTCTAATTAGTCGTGGCGGCCACCGCCTTATACAGGGCGACCGCTTCAAGGTGGCCTGCTACGAAACTCCGCCGATGATGCATTACGCGGAGACGTGCTCGTAAGACGACCCGATCGGGAAGTACCGCGGCTATACGGCCCTCTCTCTTTCTACCCGCGTTTAGAGCCGCGGCCGCTCGCTAATTGGAACTCGGGACTCCACCATGGGCCGCTCTTGGATCCATTTGCATGGACGAAGGCGAACCACTGAGCACTATCCGCCTAGCAAGTATTGCTTCGTCGCTCATTGGGCCAAGGAAAATTTGAAATTAATTTTAGCGATCGTCGGACTGCCGAACTTCGCATAATATAAAAATTTGCTTCATCTACTATGAGATACATCAGCTACTTATGAGCTTGCTTCCTTTAATCCTTCGGGGACGACGTGGATTGTCAGTTTGCTTCTGTATGGTCGACGTTCTACGATGGAGACTTGGACATTGTCCAAGTAAATTATTTGAAAGATAATAGTTATGATAATATATTATCTTACTTGACTACACGTTATTCGAAATAATCACGTACTATTTTATTTCAATAGACAAATCATTTTTCTTTAGATTACTTCGTTATTTGGAATTAATTTGAAATAATTTGTATAATTTTTCATGATGATGATTCATTTAATTCTTCTATTGCTCCAAATTGCAATTACTAATTTTTGTCGTGAATGCATAATATCCGCAGTCTAGTAATCATTTATTCTGACGCTGATCTTCGAAAAAATCGAGTTTTCTTCCCCCGTTTTCTTAATATAAAATACTGTAAAATGCAGTCAACCTCCCGTTTCATAACTCCCTTCCCTTTCCTTGACAAAGCAGTCATTTTGATGGAAGACTAATGTTATTTCTTCTACAAAATTGGAACTTTTAAGCTTCATTAACTCCTTTGCGGCATAAAGTGTTTTCTCTTTTTGACTTCAGAACTTGCCACCAAATAATATATGGAATCCAGTTGTATATCCAAAGGTAGTCCTATTAACTCATTTAGAAGAATTAAGAAGCATCATACAATCGTTTCTACATCGTTTCTACATAAAAAAATTAGTGTGTGCTTAGACCACACGGATGAAGTGAAACTTCTTTCTTTAATTTTTTTCGAATTTTTATTAACACGTTATGACATTTAATTTTCTTTGATTCTATTATTGAAATAATTGGCTTGTGATAGCTAAAATATGATATAAATATTCTTGATTCAACTTTGTCTAAATGTCTTGCAAATACTGCATCGAGAGTTGTTCCTGATCTTGTTGTCGCTTCATTGGGATTATTTACCATTTCCAATCTTAATTTACTTCTAAAAAATTCTATTAATAATTTTGATTGTTCCGATGCAAAGTTCACGTTGAAAGCTCCACTTAGCATTATCGGAATTTTATCATAATCTTTCCCTCAACCGTATATGCTAATACTATAGAATTTCGTTTCATCGTTTCATCGTTTCATCGCCAGATCGGTTTTACTCCTAGCTCGTCGAGGTTTTACTAAATCGTTTCATCGTTTCATCGCCAGATTGGTTTTACTCTTACCGCGTCGAGGTTTTACGCCTACCGCGTCGAGGTTTTACTAAATCGTTTCATCGTTTCATCGTTTCATCGCCAGATCAGTTTTACTCCTACCACGTCGAGGTTTTGCGCCTAACGCGCCTAAAGAAGTTTCGCTTCAAAATATTCGTGCAAAATTCAAGTCTGGCTCTACATGGGACCGCAAAGAGTTAAAAAGCGTTGCGAATCTCGAATCAACAATGAAATTCTAAGATGACTAAAATACATGGTTGATATGATTGTATGTCCAGGTCCAGCTATGAACACTCAAGACTATGAACATCATCGGTACAACTAGGAGATTAGGAATCAGCAAAATTGGTAAGTGTACAGCTTTATTTCCAGGTTTCTGTACGAACGAAAACGCGGTAAACGTTAAAATTCCACGCAAGATCCGGTGGCCCTTCTTCCCATCATCTCCAGTGATCCAGCAACCTGACGAGGCTCGTCTCGATCGGGCAAAAACCGAAAACCTTTGCAACTACACCTGTTACCCTTCGATATTCCACGGAGATACGCGAAACGTATCGAGGGCCCGGTCATAAAACCTAAAACCGGCAAGTTGCCGCCTCGTGGATCCGCCGACAACGCGGCAGCGCCCCGTGGCAGCGCTTTTTTTCTCACCGTGCCGGGGTCCGGCTCACTAATTAACGTGGCCGGGGCCATCAATTTGAAATTGATCGAGCCTTTTTACCGGAAAGTGATTCGCGACGGACGCACGTAATCGTCGGGCACGCGGGATGCCTCGTTCCGTCGCGAGCCGGCTGTGTGTCCCCGACGAATCGTTAAGGGACCCTGATCCAACGGTTCGTCGATCGACTCTGAAAATACTCTGCGAGGCTGCAAAAACTATGGTCTCGGACCTCGAGACCTCTTCCCACAGTGGACCGAGATGCGCCAGATATTGGGACAGTCAAGGCTTTGCACTCGGACCTATTAGGTTGTTGCATATGAAATGTCCGGTTTCAACAGTAACTTTAAACAAACATAATTTTCACGAAATATAAGTTATTCGTTCAAATAAGCACCGTTCTAATCGTTATATTCTGTAAAAAAAAAGATAAGTTTATCGATTATATAAGGTAAAAATTGAATTTTTTGATCGTCGATATTCTTTATTTATTAGTAGACTGCGGATGTTATGCATTTATGGAAAAAATGAATACACCGAATTCAAAACAGTGAAAACATTTAAAGAATTTAAAAATACTGTTGTACTATTTCCAACTGATTAGAATGATTAAAAAAGGAAATAAATGTCTATGTAGCTCCTATATCTTGTAATCCATATAGACAATTTTTATTTTGCATAAAAATCCGCAGTCTATTTATTAGATTGTCATCTCTATTTTTGAAGTTTACTCCCACATTGTGATTAAACGACGCATAATGTTGTCGTTCGTAATGTTCATTTTCGTATGGAAAGAATACACGACGATCACGTCGACTGATATTGAAATAAACTTTATTTAAAACTACAGTTGGGTATGCAAATTAAAACTGAAGATGGCACTTGAAAGATTAACTTTGTACCTATAATAATATTTCGTGACTAAAACACTTTATAATATTTGCATTCTGAAATTGGACATTTCATATGCAATGACCGAATATTTTAACTCAAAATCCAAACATTTCTTCCGACCTAGAATGTTTCCGTTCTGTATGATTTATTTCATTTTATGCATATGGAACTGATATAATAGCTCATACAATACTTAAATGTTTAATAATGCATCGAGTACAAAAAAAGTAAATAATTATTAGTGGCGCCTCAGTGTCGTTATTCGAGTGTTAAGTCTTTGAACTCGATTTGGTCTGCATTTTTGGTACATGTTACGGTAAAAGCATGAAATGGTTAAAACTTTGAGATTATTTAGTTAAATAAATTTACTAGCGTAATCGGTTCTTCTGTTGAAAATTTACACAACGGTAAAAAATTGAGGAGGAAGGGACAATTAACTCCCTACCATCATAAAGGTAAAAACATACACAAATTCCCACTTCTTCGTAACTCTCCTTTGCATTTTTATTTCTATTACAAAACGATGTAAACATTTGACTAAAATATCACTTGTACATTAAATTAGAGACTATAATAAGCGCCTCAACATTTTTGCAGGCTTTACTAAATCCTATAACAATAAGATGTCAAGCCATGGAATGAAAGACCTGTTACCCGAACGACGTTACTGAAAACTTCCTCCTGAGAAAATGAAAAATTGTGATCAACTTAAATTAAGACAAATGATCGAGTAAATAAATCGACACGCATAACGTACTATTTTCTAAGAAATAGTGAAAATGTCCTCTATTAAATAATAGTCAAACTAACACGATGGATGAGTGAAGCTTATTTATTCTTGTACCACGATACAGAAGTGTGACATTGGGAACCAGTTCATCACAAAAATCATTGGCCAGCGTTGTCTACGCGGCAGTTTAAATTCCAATCGAATGGCGAATGACGTAGCACAAAATGATATCAATAAATCAGGGTGCGCCTAGTGGCATACGATTTCAATTTAATAAAATGACTTGCTCCTCCGGATGGACCCTGCGCGAACAAAGGATCTCGCGAAACAATTTCTCTCCTGTAAAGCTTGTGCCTCTTTCGAGTTTGAACCTGCTTGTTAAAGAAACGAGTACACACCAGTCTTAGCCAAAGTGTCCTTATAACACTAAAAACGAGCATAAGGTCTGTGATTCAGATTGATTAAAATAACTATCACTAACCGTACCACGACCGGTCACATGATTGGTCTCACATTTCTTCTTTTATAATTATATTAGCATTCATTAGAAATTATTAAATAAATTTCTTCATTCGAGCACATATTGTTATGAAACTTATGTGAGATCTAAATAAATTCGGTGTTGTAATTTTTATGAAACAATGCATGCCAGTCACATTTTTACTCGGTACGGTTATTATATTATGGTTCAGGTCTCGTGAAACTGAATATCTGATAATAAAGTGAGTATCTGGATACTCATTCCATTAATGCCATTAAAATTAATTAACGCAACATAAAGGCTATAATGTAATGATTCACTTCTGAAAAAATTCATTTATATAAAGCAGAAGTAACTTTACAGATTTTTTGATCGCCAGCAAGTCGTTCCGTCCCACTGTGCGAGGTGTGGGTTACAGATACAAATAGAAGGAACTCCGACTTAGTTAGCGACACTTTCCTATACGACCCGCCTATTCGGTGGACAGGTGTGAAGCGTGTGCGAAATACTGCGAAACCCGCTCACGGCGGGTACGCGCACGCGTGAAACGGCCGTGTTAACACGCGTGCGAACCCGGCGGGCGCAGCGGGATGCAGAATCACCTCTACGGAGCGGTTCCACCTCCTACCCGAGTTTATAATGGAACCGCGTCGTTGCCGAACTTGCTACATCTTGTTGTTCGTGTTTCGGGCCCAGGCCACGGGGCAACTTAATAGTCGACAGAAATTGCCGGGGCGCGGTTCCAATTTCCGAAACCGTTCTTCCCGTGTTCTTCTTCCTTCTGTCTCAACTTCTGAGCCAGTTTTCGGCCGCCTGGCAATCCTATCGTCGACGGCACGCTGGATATTATTCGTCCCGGACAAGAGCAGATCCCTGATTATAATCTTTACTCGACTGTCCCGAGTCGTCGAACGCCTGCGATCCTTGTACGGCATTAAAATGGTAATTTTGCGAGAGGATGGCTCAGAACTTTGCTAAATTCTACGCTACAAAGCTGCATTCTTTGTACAATTTCAATTTAGATTCGGTACAATTTATATCTAATTTATGGACTGCGGATCATTATGTAAATTTTCTGCATTCGTTAGAAGACATGGTAGCCATTTAAGAATGTTTATTTTTCTTTAATCATTGATGTTATTCTACCAATCTTAACACTGTGTGGAATTGCAGCTACGTATTTTAGTCGTAAATGCATAAAATCCGCAATCTTCTAATTTATATACAATTTTCTATTCCCATTTTAAGGTTCGCTTTAAGGTGAGTTAAAAGTTTCTACGTTTTTTCGTGTGTTGCATTCGTCTAATTTCTTGAATAAATAACGTTATTTCACGTACTTGTAAGACATTAATGTTGATTGGTTAATTGTATTCTTCACCCTTTGTATTACCAATTGTATTATCTACGCGGAACCATTTGTGTTAAATGGCTTTGTGCATAAGATAAAAAATTCCTTTCTTTTTTCAAAGAAATTGCTAATATAAAAGATTAATTTACACAAGTGTACTAGCCATAAGAAGCAGTGAAATATTTTCCTCTTTCATTTTATTCCAATGGTTATCATTTAGGATGAAAAAGTTCATGGAAGGTTAATTAAAAATTGTTTGTATCAGACGCTGAAACAGCACGGTCGAAAGTCACCATGCAACCGAAGGCTCGGCCAGCGATAATTCAATTTAATTGATGATTTCGAGGAAAGTTTCACATCGAAAGTGCTCCAGTTTCCGGCGGATATCTGCCGCCACCTTTGTTTATAAGGACAACAGGCCTTCGTTATTCGTCGACAGTGTTCCCGACACGTCGGACAGGTCGACGCACGTACGAGCTGTCGATGGTATCGTTCGACGGGTAGGTATCAGCCAGACTTCCTGCCGTGGAGGAGCAACGAGCGAAACGGCTTGTTGCGGCGGTCTGCTCGAAATATCGCGGCCTCGATGGCGGCTCCGTATCTCACCCTTGTTCTACGGGGCGTCGTCTGTGTGCCTGTCTTTGTGTGTCGGTTCTTCCTTTCCCCCGTCTCCGCCCCCGCGAACGCCCCCTTCACGAATTATGCGGCCCTCGTGCCAGGACACCTGTGCGCCGTGCACCTTGAACCTTCTTGGCCATGCTGTATCATCCTCGATTCCATACCAAGGAAATCTATCTGTTCTGCTGCCCCTAGAAGTATTCGTTTCACGAAAATATTGTCACTATTTAATCCTTGCATGGATCTTCAAAAATGTGTAAAAGATCCTCTCGTAGTTCCTTATTTTCATTTTACTCTTCAACTCAAGGGAGACAATAATTATTTCTTTAATGAAACTGTTAAACTTGCTGGCTAACATACTTGCGATATTTTTCTGAATCAAATGAGTCCAAACATGACGTGGTTCTGAGCACACTTGGTTGTTCAATTCACGATTTGGTAGAACCTCCAATATCTGAACCGATGGTACCTACATTCTCCATGATCTAAGTAAGTAGGTACATACTTCGTGTGCAAACATTTCAATTTAAAGCCATCAATACAGCACACGATCCTTCATAAAAGACAGTCAAGATTTAATCCAGCACCGTGGCAAGCTAATTATTATACAGGGTGGATAATATTTAGCTCAGTGTTTTAAATGTCCCGGCAAGGTAGTCCTCTACACCGTTTGTTGTTCCGTTATAGCAAATGTTTAGTAGCCACGTGGCGAATTAATCATGGTGCGTTACACACTTCAACAGAGAATACAAATTGTTAAAACATTTTGCCGAATAATTCTTCGGTGACGGTAACCTGCGTTAGTTACGTCAAGATTTCAATCGACGTATAGATCGCCTGACAACGTCACCAGACTTCTTTTCATGCGGTTATCTTGAAAGTAATGTATGTGCTCATAAACTAGTTACAATTGAGCAGTTGAAAAATGCTATTCGAAACCCCATAGAAAACATACCTTCTAAAACCTGTCAAAATAGGTATAATACAAAATGCGATTGAGACAGCTTGACTTTGTATAGCTTCTCGAGGTGTACACCTTTCAGATATTGTATTCCATACATAACTTACAAATATTAATAAACGACTGATGTTAAAAAGGACTATCTTCTGCTACCTTATTTAAAAGTTATTAACAATGCAAGTCAGTCTGTTAAATATAGTCCACTCTGTATGATCTGAATATCTGAATAACGCAAGCTCTACTGCATCATGGATTAAGCAGGTAAACATGATCCAAATCGTGTCATGTCTGGTGTCGTTTTAATCAGAAAAGCCTGATATACAGGGTATCCCAGCTAACTTGACCACCTTGAATATCTCGCTCAGTGTTAGTAATAGAAAAAGACGTTTTAGGACAATATTAACCTAACCGAAGGGGCAATATAATGATTCGGAAAAAACTTTTTTCAAGGTCATTTTTTCTAGTTATCAAGTTTCAAGGTCATCAATTTTTTTTTAATGGAACTATAATATTTTTTTTATCGCGATGTAATAGTAGGGGTGAAGACCTTTTCAATGACATATTATACAATGACCTTCGTGTGACCTTGGCTATGAAAAATCCGAAAAGCATTACAGGTATTATCAGTGATTAATTTACTACAATAATTGGTTTGATTGAACTTTTTGTATTTCAATAAATGTACGAAATGATGACAATTGTTTTCAATACATTGTTGTATACGGAAAATAAATGATTCTCTGCTATACAACAATGTATTGAATACAATGGTCATCATTTCGACCATTTATTGAAATACAAAAAGTTCAATCAAACCAATTAGTGTAGTAAATTACTCACTGATAATACCTGTAATGCTTTTCGGATTTTTCATAGCCAAGGTCACACGAAGGTCATTGTATAATATGTCATTGAAGAGGTCTTCACCCCTACTATTACATCGAGATAAAAAAAATATATAGTTCCATTAAAAAAAAATTGGTGACCTTGAAACTTGATAACTAGAAAAAATGACCTTGAAGAAAGTTTTTTTCCGAATCATTATATGGCCTCTTAGGTTAGGTTAATATTGTCCTAAAACGTTTTTTTCTATTACTGACACTAAGCGAGACATTCAATGTGGTCAAGTTAGCTGGGACACCCTGTATACGCCAGTAAAAGTTTCACAAAGAAATAATTAAAAACACCGAATTATCATCGAATTATTCACTCATCGAATTGTCTCACCGCTATGTTGATGTTGATGCTCCGTTTAATCTCCAGTCCTCTTCCACATTCAACTCGACCATCAAGAAATCAACGAATAGCGTCTATAGACGATGCAAGTGTAACAACGTGTACGGAGTCGATATCGTATTCGGTATATTTTCGCTCGTTGATCGTCGAAGATCGAGTCTGCGAAGGGATCCGGATCCGTGAGTCCTCGTCCGGTTCCACGAAGATCTTTCTGTCCGATCGGCGAGAGGAGAGGCGGTCTGACAGGTTGCTCTTTCGCAGTGGAAGCGGACAAATTTCCGGGGCCGTGGAACAGCCCGCAATCTCCTTGGTTCGCGAGGAGGAGAGTCCGGAGCTCTGGAGGTGTCGTCTCCCTGTTGGGCCACAGGGGACATAATCCCCCCGAAAGTCGCGCAGCCCCGGGATCGCGCCGTTCACGAACATGTGTCTGACATTTTTAATCGTCGGATTAAAATAACTGATGCCAAGGTGTAGCCCTGGAATCCATTATCCGGTGGATGAGCGGGACGGCCACCCAAAGTGTCGCGTGTCCCCGGAGAAACCTGCCATCCGACGTTGCGGACCATTGCTAAGCCCCCCGTGTCCCTTTTTGACTCGGGGTGCTCTCTGCCCCGGAGCCAGAAATGCGCTACGAAGAACAAAAGAATGAAGACTGTGCCGGAGGTAAGCTGCTTCCTCGAACTCTCCGAATATTAAGCGGTATAATCGATGATATACTGCCCCGATAGCCCGGGAATAAAGCTCGAGTTCTCCGATTCCCCTTCTGGACCCCCTGTTTCGCTCGTCTGACTTTTTTCTCGGCATGGAAATCTCGTGGTACCGTTAATCTTCGTCTCGAATGTGGGAAATTATTTTATTCCTGGGCGATTAGATCAGGTGGGCCGGTATAATATTATCTAAGTGTCGAATGAGGCTCATTGTGTGTTTTTGCTTTCATTGGATTTCTGCGTGAGTTAGTCTTGTTAATTTTAAGTAGATGTTCTTGCTTTGAGTTGCTATTCTTGTACCTTAAAGTTGTTTCTTTGGATATAATTGAGATCGTAAAATTTTGTGAGATAGTATTTTTAGCTACCATTTTATTCATAACTGGTCCTTATTTCTGTTCCCATGTACTTCTGCTTCTTCATTTGTAGTATGTAGTTTCATGTTATTTCAGTTTAAAGTTTACTGTAATGTTATTATAACGTCGCACAATATTACTAGAATTAGAGTGTTTTTACGAAGCAAAAGTATAACAGAAAGATGGCACAGGATGTTTAAGACAGATAGTCGATAATCGACTAAAAAATGCTTCGCGCATATTTTCTAGCAGCGGAAGGTAAGAAAGAATATTCTAGAATACTAATTGCTTCCTCAGAAATATTTATCACCTAATATCGTTCCGAGGAAGCCACAGTGAGAACATCCTCCAGCGTCAGTCGATCTGCGAATCGGTAAATGCGTAGGTATCGTTGCAGTACCTGCACCCATCAATTACCGTTGCTATTATCTACATAGTGCTGCAATCGCGTTTGTAGGGGGATATTTTCCCATGTTAATTAGTCCGACTGCTGAGATCCAACCACCTGAACAGTACCGGGCGTTCCGTCGAAATCGATTTCACCGGTTTCCGCGAATCGGCTGGAAACGAATCTCGCGCGCGAACTCGCAATAACGACTTGACCTCAGCCCTTCTAATTGGGTTTATTTGAATAGCGTAACGACCGCGTTCTAGCGCATGTTTCGACTTTGTTGGCAACGACCATGTATCGTTCTCTTCCTAGACAAAGGGCGAACCGTGGGTAATGGCACGGAGAACTGTTCGCCGGTTTACACGTGTGTACTGCGGCGGATCGGAAATGAGGAGCTCGCCTAGGGCAACGGCAGCGATCGAGAGATTTCTTTATTGCGGAGATAATAATGATCAGAACCCTCGGCCCGACTATAAGAGCTGCCCGGGGCCTCGGTTTACCGGCAAATTACTCGGCATCCTGCACCCACCGGTGTAACAGTCATAAGCCTATTTTAAATAAGCACCGGCTGCCTCGTTAGGCCATGATCTGGCGATGGCCTCGACCACCGAAAACTCACCCACCAGTCCCATCCAACTTCCTGCATCTGCTTACGATGGTAATTCTCGCTAGATGCTTCAGGTTTATGTCCGACATGATAATCTCCCTATTTAATCTAGCAGATATTGATAGATTGATTGTTAATTCTCATCTGAGTCGTAGTTTTTAAGCTTGATCCTTTGCGGACGTGAATTATGTTTAGCGTACTTATCGACGGTTCGAATGTACAATATTCCTCGGGGAAATGAAATTGTGTACTGACAGCTACGCGTAAAAATTAAATAAAGGAGCAAGTGTTGTATTTGGTAAAAATTTGTTTGATGTTTTTTTGAGAGTAATAATTTTTTAAAAAATAATTTTTAGTCACGAAGTAGTAATTTTACTTGGGTGACTTTCTGTAGACACGCGTCCGCAAAGAGTTAACTCTTAATTCATTATCCAACATTTTCTACGATATTCAATGACGTTACATTTTATAATTTCAATGCATATTTTTATGCCTCAAGTATAATGTAATCTGTGCTTACCCGAGAACATAAAGATCTACAATAATTTAGCTGTTTGTCAATAAAAATATTGGAGAAGTGATATAAAGAAATTGAAAGTGGATACCCGGGTACGTGGTTATAAAGATAAGGATTAAGGGGGTATTCCCATTTAGAGCAGTCAATTTTAGACACTTTGCGAAATAAAAAATGGTTAGGTTGTTATAGGTCAACTGTCTGAAAAGTTTGTATTTCGAAAATCTCTGAACATGCAGAAGGTTTTGTTCTAGGCCATTGCATACATCCACAGTGTAATAATTAGGCTGCGGATCTTATGCACTTCCAACAAAAATGAATAGGTCAAGTACAAAACTGAAGTGACATTACTACAATTTAAAGATGCTATGATCAAAAGAGAAAATACATTTTTGTTAACCTTCGATATGTTACAATTGAATTGGACAATTTTTATTGTGCATAAAAATTCATAGTAATAACCGTAGTAGATGCATGTGAACTTAAACACGCAATAAGAAACACTCAAATCTATTTAACCCTTCGACATCAGTGGCTGGGTCTATTTTCACCCAAAATATCAAAGTCGTCATTTAAGTAGTTAATTTCTGGCAATTAAATTAAATGAATCTCCGTAAGTATTGAAGAATTAGGCCTGACTAATGTGTTTACAAGAAATATGTTACAGCTGCAAATGTTTGTAAGCATCGTCAGTTATATAGCTATGGAAATGGTCTGCTGTCCGAGGGTTAAAACCGTTAAGACCACAATAAAAAAAATGCAAAGATACAGCCTTGCAGATGACGCGTTAGAGGTTGGGGGTCGGAGAACCACAGAAAATAAAATGTATAAATCACGCTGCAACACGATAGCGTAGCTAAACCTCGGATTCGGATCATTCGGCAGCCATTAGCCAGGATCAGAGAGAGAAAGAGAGAGAGAGAGAGGCGCGTTGATCTCCTCGAGCGGGTAGCAGCTCGTCGAGTCCGCCTATAGTAATTACGCGTCGGTGAAACGCGGGTTGGCACCTTGGGAACCGTGGCTGATATTCATTAAGTAGCGGGGCACGGTCACGCGAGGACATTTGTCATTGATAGATGTGTGCGAAGAGAGCACAGGTCGACCGGGACGAGGCAAGATAGAAGCGGAAAGCTCGGCCCGCGACGGGACAGAGTGCACGAAAGGGGGAACAGGGAACAGGGAACAGGGTGCGACAGGGCCGTACTTCCGGAGGGCGGTACCTAGCAGAGGCTGCCCGCCAGACCAATTGACCGTATGTGTGTGCACGTGCGTGGCCAACCTGCATGCACAAGTGTTCCAGGTAAACCCTATCGTCGGCGGCCATGTTCCCTTGCACTTCTGTCGCACTTTCCGCCTATTTCGCACACATTCAACCACGTTCAGTCTGGTCGTCGTTGACCGGCTGTGCCGACCGACGGACCCCGGAAGGCCGATGGTATTCGTCGCATCATTCCTCTTCTCATTCCTACCTGTGATCCGAGCACACCTTTTTTGGTACCGTTTCGTGAACTTGTCTACCAAGACGACTTCCAGGAGATCGCCGCTTCCGTGGAAACGCTTCGACGGATTTTTGCTTCCTCGAGTGTCGACGTTCATTTCTTCTTCCTGAATCTACTGGGATCGGTTCTGATTTTTCTCTTTGGAAATTATCTCGGTGCTAGAACAGGTGGTTCGTCGTTCAAATCGTTTATATAAATAGTGTCGGCATGGAGAATATTTACTCATTTGTGTTAGTGCAACTTCGAAGAAATGTGTATGCTGGATAAAAGCATCATAGAAGACTGTATTTTACTGACCACTCAATTTTCTACTCTCGTAGACTGAATAATTGTTGAATACCTTGATTGACGCGCAATTTTTATGCGTTTCATCTATTTAATTTACAAAAGCGTTCAGCGTTGTTGATAACAATTGTTTGTTACTTGATAATGCTGTTCGCCCCTTACATTATAATCTAGTTAATTTCAGCATTAACACATTGATATTCAGTGGCATTCAATTTAGAATAATCTCTTTTAAGCAATTCAATAAAATCGGTCGTCGATGATCACACTGTAAAATAAGATTTTGTACCGACGAGATAAATGTAACAGTAGAATAAGGAAAAGATGTGTTTCAGAAGAACTTGTTGGATATCTTGTTTTACTGGCATAAGGGTGGCATTTACGTGTCCGTAAAGGGTTAATTCCAACTGTAAACTAGAACCACCAACGAAATAACAAATAGGAAAAATATTAAATGATCGGCGTCGCGGATTGGCAAAGTGTGGATTATTCGGTAGAAATTCGATTAGAGGTGGAAAGCGTGAAAATAAATATTCAGCAGTAGTCTGGAACGCGATTCGAACACGGCGACACGTCCGCTGGCGGAACTTTCGCCACGAGAAAATAAGTACAAATAGAGACCGAAGGTAAACGGTGGCTAGTGTCGACGAATGCCTATTTTGCAAGCTGGTAGCCGTGTTCTTCCTTCCAAGAAACCACTTGGACGTTTACCACGAGCACACTTTTGCTCTGTAGGGTACTCGGTGCCCACGGTCTTGCCAAAGAGAAGAAAATAAATCCTCGCCAAAGGCGGCGCGCCGACCATAAATGCGTCAAAAATTAGCCCGGCAAATTCAGCGAATGTGCTACCTCGCCGGCCACCGCGTTCTTTCCTTTTACTTGCCGCGTCGGAACGGTACAATAACTTTGCCGAATTTCGCAACCGACAGACACATCGGGTCCATTAGTTCATAACAGGTGAGCGTTGTCACCTGATCCAAGTGGGATTTCGTTGTTCCAATATAGTAAGACTCAACACCATTTTCTTCACTCTAGAACAACGTGCTTCTACTTTTTAGTGTCTGTAACACCGTGGGTTCGTAAACAATTCTAAATAAACTCTAATGTCAATGATCGAGCACCTGGGTACCCACTTTCAATTTCTTTTTAAAACTTCTTCAATATTTTTATTGACAGATATCAAGATTTTGTAAATTTATATGTTCTTAAGTAATCACAGATTAATTTATATTTGAGGCATAGAAATATATGTTGGGAAATATAAAGTGCGACATCATTAAACATCGTAGAAAATTTTGGTTATCGACATTTTAATATTTCAAGTATTATTTGATATTTCCTAAAAATTATATTTTTATCCTTTCCTGGTGAACGAAAGAAAAAATTTTTCAAGCTCCCAAAAAAATGATTATATTATACGCTTTCCAATGAATGTTACCTCAAGAAGTTCATTCATTTTCTTTACAGTAGAAATTCCGGAAGAACTGATTAAAGGACGTCGGAGTTTCAAAGAAGAAAACAATTGATACATACGTAGAGACAAGAGAGACTTTTTACAGCACGACAGGTAGACTCGGTGTTCTATCTTTTTTTAAGCAATTAAAGCACTGATTGTTTCCACTGACAATGTTCTGTAATTGACTGAAAGAATTTCTACTGAGTGAATGTTGATACTTGGAGGGAAAATTTATCCTTTACGCTTCAGGTAGCCATCGGAGCATCACCGGTACAACTAAAAACACTAATTACTTCCAGCAAGAAAAATACTAATTATTTCCACTAGGTAAAGTACTACTTATGTCTACCTACAATATTCGCTAATAGACTTCGAGCCTGGTATGTAGCTACATTGTTGCAGCTGTACTGTAATTAAATCAAAATTATTTCAGAAATAGTTCATACTCGATCCCAAGAATACCGCAATTTTCTTTGTATTAAAATTTTCATTGAGCCAGTAGTACTAGATTAACCAAAAAAAATGTTTCAAACAAACGTATATTTGCATTGAATAAAGAATTTGTAGATGTAAAAAGAATTTTAAAAAATATAATTCTTTTAATAAAACAGCAGGAATTATATTTGGCTTTTTAAACAGCGTCATATATACACCGTATTCTTAAAATACAAAGAAAAACAGATTCAATGGTATATTAGCATGTATTTTTGTGATAATCTAGTGCTACAATAATGAAATTTGTTTTTTCAATTCTTATATAGTTTGAAACATTTAGAAAGAACTCAAATACTGTGGCGACCAGTGGACTATTGTTTGCTAAAGAACCTGTATTTCGACAAACAGATTTTCCGGGATTGTAGCATTCCAGAAGAATTTCGTTTCTCATGGTTCTCATGTTGTCCCAGCTTTTCGTAGATGGCACACGGCGAACTTTTCGCGGAGCGTCGGTCAATAGGACGGCGATAAATACGTTTCGCGAGGATGTCGCGTCGGTTTCGGCTCGGCGCGAATTCGGCAAACAGCGTCGGGACGGCCGGCGTCGAGCGTCGAGCTTTTCGCCGGTTAATCAAAATTAAAATTCAGTTGGAGGTGTGCGGCTCGAGCGGTCGCTCTGCGGCCGGGCGTATCCAATTAAAAAAATGAAGTGCTTTTTCATATTCATCTCTCCGGCCGGTTCTCTCTTCTCGCTCCTCCCATTTGTTCGTAAATAATAATTAAAAATACTCGTCCACGGTTTCCCGGCCGAGCTAGCCCGCTCCCGCTAATATTAGTCGACGGACGAAAGAAACGGTGAAACGGAAAAGACCGTTGGCGAAACGGAGGAAGAGAGAGCCCAGTGCCAGGCCGCCAGTCGCCCGAATATCCGCGTTTCCATCGTTTTTCCATCCCTTAGCCAGCCCACCATCCCACCCACGCCCCCAACGGCCGCTTCCGCCAAACGTACCTCCTCGTCATTCTCCTCTTTTGCATTCGGGACAGCTCGCGCTCGCGACGAATTTGCAAGCTTTTAATATAAACGCGACGCGTATACCGTCGAATCCGAGTGTTGTTGCCCGTCGCTCACAGTCTCTCCACCCTCTACCTGCTCTCTGTCTATCTCCTTCTCTCTTTCTCCCTTTTTCTCTCTACTCCTGCCCGCCGGCGGCTTTCTCGTCAGTCCCTTTATGAATAAATCCGGCGCGAGTCGGTTTCACCTGCAATCGCCGCGTTAAACGCGATATCCTGTCGCCAGCGGATATCTTTCGAGCACTGTACTTCCAAATAAACGACAATTGCTCCGAAACTTGATAAAATTGTTTCCATATTCGCGGACTGCGTCTAGGACCAATATGAGCTTTGATAATTAACACGTCGTCGAAAGAAAATTAAAAATCTGCATGTTTTATCTGCGTGCGAGAAACCAGTCTTTTTCATTTGCAATCAGTGCGTAAAATATGATATTCTATCGTGGGAAAATTGCTCTCCGGCAAAGTCCACCAGCTTATTTTTCTTTGCATACAGCTTATCACCCGAACGAGCTTCGGCAGCGAGACTTTATGTTTCTTGTCCATCTTCTCGCCAAGTCTCATTTCGATCGGATACGATTACTGTTTGGCAAAACATTTCTTTCAAGTATGTATCAAGGAAAACGAGGCTCGATTTTACTCACGGGGATCAGCCTTTACGTTTTTCGTTGAGGCTTCTTCGTCTAGTGATGCCTTCAATGCGATGCTCGATCCTCTCGCATTCCAACAGACTGTCGACAAGTAATTGAAGGAGATGATCGGTTGACGGCTGGGAGACGATTTCATTGCACGGTGATAAGGTTTACCGACTTGGGTTTATTGACTGCTACCGGTGGAACCGTAGGCGATGCCAGCTGGCGACGATCGGGATGACGAGTAATAAACGAGACGGTTTTGTTGGGTGTCTTTTAGAAAGCGCCTTTTAGACTTTGCTGTTCTCTTATAGATCAAGAATCGAGTGATTTTATTTTCAAGACTGTTGCTTCGTATACACAGATAATAAATTGGCATCAGCGGATAGGATCGAAGCTTGTAGAGACAAGGTTCTAAAAGCACTTCGATATTAATTTATTAATTCTGTGAGTGGTGAGCATGCGAAACGACTCGTTTCTAGTCCCTTGTAAAAATGACAAGTGCAGATGTTCTTGTTGCGATTTGAATAATCGTTTTCTACCGAAGCACTTTGACAGTTTCAACGACCGGGGACTAAAAAATTCGAAGTAGGTCGTTTTGATTCCTCCGGTAGTTTCAACACTTCTTATTTGCTGCGTATCGATTAACGAGCCGTGCGATGTTGAAAAAAAAAGATCGTATCCGTTCTAGCTAGTAGCGAGTACGGGAGCAGTTTTAGCAAGACGATCCGTTTAATAGCGGATCTTGCTTGAATCAACTCTTATTACAACATTCCTGTGCTAGTAATATTATTTTATGTGATAGCGTATGTACTCGTAATAATAAATTGCGACTTTCGTAGAAGGGAAAAATATAAAACTTCATTGAAGTGAAACTACTTTAGGCGTGTTAGGCCCAAAACCTCGACGCGGTAGGCGTAAAACCGATCTGGCGATGAAACGGTGAAACGCTGAAACGCTGAAACGCTGAAACGATGAAACGATTTAGTAAAACTTCGACGCGGTAGGAGTAAAACCGATCTGGCGATAAAACGGTGAAACGCTGAAACGAAATTCTATTCTATTGGCATATACGGTTGAGAGTTCGGCATTGCTTAATAAAGATTATGATAAAATTCGGATGCTGCTAAGTGGAGATTTCAACGTGAACTTTGCATCGGAACAATCAAAATTATTAATAGAATTTTTTGAAGTAAATTAAGATTGGAAATGGTAAATAATCCTAATGAAGCGACAACATGATCAGGAAAAACTCTCCATGCAGTATTTGCAAAGACATTTAGACAAAATTGATTCAAGAATATTTATATCATATTTTAGCTATCAAAAGCCAATTGTTTCAATAATAGAATCATAGAAAATTAAATGTCATAAAGTGTTAATAAAAATCCGAAAAAAAATTAAAGAAAGAAGTTTCACTTCAGCCATGTGGTCTAAGCACACACCAATTTTTTTTTTAGTAGAAACAGATAAATGCCTGCACTATAAAAATCCATTCCCAATTGGCATGAAAATATTTTCTTAGAAACAGAACGTGGCATTAACAGTCGATACGCGAAGAAGACTGATACATTATTTCCAGGGACTTGAAATTGACTTTTATTTATTTATCATGAGCCAGATATGAATCCTTTTCAGTCTATCACAATCGAGTATTAACATTTTGAATAAATTGCATCTATTTTATAGAAATGGCTCGCTACGCGTGGGACTCTTCATTCCTAAATCTCACGAGACTCCAGCTCCGTTACAGGGTTTTATCGACCGCGGCCGCAACGTGAAAAATCTGTTGCGGGGGGATTAAGATTGATTATTCGACGACATGTGTACGCGGCTTCGTCGAACCGGAAACGCGACCGTATTTTGCCCACGGGGTGTTCTAATGAACGGAACAGTAAACGAAACGAGCAATGAGGCACGCGTGTACACGCGGGATATCCCGATGGCTCTTAAACTGGATGGGCGGACGAGGCCACGTGCCGAAAGAAAACCCTGCTCTGGGTTCAACGAGTCGTCGACCCACGTGGCCGGACATTTCTCTTCCATTCATCTCTGTTTTTTATGCGACGACATGATTGATATCGGGGGCGTCGATCGCATACGCCTCGCTCCTCGTGTTATCGAAATTTTTATTGTAGGATTAATGGGGGGACTTGTGTTCCTTTTCTTTGCGCACTTGTTAAATTACTGCGATACAATCTGCAGGAGCTACCGTCACATACACTGCGAATCTTTGTGCGTTTGTAGATTGTTGTCTTCATTCATTTCGTCTTTAATCATCCGCGAGTCTTAGCGTATACTTTCTAAATCATACATCTCATGTTCAGTTAAAAACTACTTCTTCCGATCACTCATGAAACACACAGAAATTCCACTCAACTCTAAATTACGATACTTTACTGCGAATATGACGATATACTCGAATTTTTAATCCCGTCGTTGCAATGAAGCCTCGAGGGTCGCGGGAGTCCGCTATTCTTAAAGTAGATGGCGCGGCAGATCACTCGCACGCGTCTAACTGTCGATGTTAAATAAATTTGAATTATGAGATCGTAAATTTTGCGACACTGTTGTAACCCAGGGTTAAACTAAAGTAACAATATCCTTTAAAATTCGTATCATATTCACAAAAAAAAAAAAAACAGAGAGACTACGAATTGCTGTACTACAACGAAACAACAGCAAAAATATTCTTGATGATGTCAGATTAAGAAAAAGAAAAATCTCATGTCTCAAGGAAGAGAGAAATTACAAAATCAGAAATTCTCCTTATTATCAGACGCTAAAAAGAAAAAGCGTCATTTGTTTACAACCAATATACCGCATTGAAATAGTATAACAACCGGGATCCACATCAGAGAAGAAACAAGATCTTATCATTAGACTCGTAAAAGAAAAATCGTCATCGACGTACAATAAACCATTTCGAAGGGGCTTGTAAAGGAAAGAAACGTGTGATCTGCCTAAAACTGCTGGCGTATCCTCAGGCAGACAGCGTCGGTGGGTGTCCAGAGCCGAAAGGGTCAGGACAATCGACGATTTCGTGCAATTCCAGCTCGCAACTCGGTGAGCTGTAGAATCCAGAGCCTGGGAAGTCTCCGGGTCGAGGGGTTTAGTGTGCGCCTTCTCTCGTTGGCACACGACATCTTTGCTCCGACTGCTCGTAAGCACCCTAAACAAAGGGATATTGAGAGTCTCCCGAGAGAGAGATAGGACTAAGAGGAGGATAAGACAGGGCGAGGAGCGTGGGTAAAGGAGGAGGAGGAGGAGGGTTGAAGACGAGCCAGCCACCTTAGGATCGGGGCTGACTCCGCCACAATGGTGCGTCGTCGGGAATCCAAGGGGTTTATTAAAGCCGCGGTTGGCGATACAGCTCACGTTCCCTGCTCTTCCACGGGAGCACCCTCTTTCACCCTGTCTCAACCCTCTCTCCTCCCTCTCTTTTCCTCTCTCTGTCCTATCTTCCTTCGTCTCGCTCCGGCTCTTCCTCTTTTCTCATTCTATGTCCCCGAACCGTCGTGGATACGCTCTTAAGCGAGGGTGTCCGAAGTCGGGTCACCTACGTCCTACATCTACTCGGAGTTTAGAGGATACCGCTTTAAGCCTGATCCTTCTGGGCTCCTTTTAGAGGAGTGGCTCCCAAACTAAATTTGAATTCATGGCTCCCCGCCTCATCCGATCCCACCTATTCGCTGCATAATGCGACCCACGGGAACGATCGAACTTCCGCGTTCCCGGGCTTTTTCCATTCAAATTACCGATCGCCCGCGGCTAGCCTCCTGTAACCGTTCATTGTCTCTGGCCAGACGATGTCGAGGACAACGTGGTCACGCCGGGACAACGGAGAATCAACGACATCGGTCCCGACGATGGTTTGGCTCTTCTGTGTGAACGTGTTTCTTGGATTAGGCGATCGACGCTTCTGCACCTACGATTTTTTAGAGACTGTCGCTACTGTAATTGAAACATCATCTTCAAGGGAATGTAACTGTTTAAATATGTCAGAACATTGGTTTTTTTTATACATGTTTCTGTAAATTCAGGTTTTAAGATCGATGAAGTTATAGCTATAAGTTGTAGCTAAACTGCAGATGTCCATGGAAATTCTTCTCTTCCAAAAATTGAAGGAGGAGTACGGTTTATTATACTGTGGACAGTAACTAGTTAACATTGACTTCACGGTGGGTATCTAAAATGACTATGATTTCACCCTTAGCTTACCGTGGACCACGAGATCTTGTTCTTAATTTCTTGTTAACGTTAATCTTTCTACATTGATTACTAGACTGCGAATCTTTAAGCAAAATAAAAATTGTCTGTATCGACTGCAAGACATAGTAGACATATTAAAGCTTTCTTCTTTCTTTTACGATTTTAATTAGATGAAAATAAAATGTCCATATTCTCTTAATCCTTACACTATTTAAAATTGTACCAACAATTGTTTCTTTCATTAATGCACAAAATCCGTAGACTATTAATTACATTAAACACATTAATAAAATTGTCAATTTAAGCAAATTACTCTAATAACTCAATCATTGACTGCGTCTTCGTCCGAAAAATACTCTTCCAACCCACGGTCCTAAATGAAACAGGGTCTTCCCGCACATAAAACAACTGTCGTAAAAATCGTGTGACCAGAGCGTAAAGGGATGCTCATATTAGCGAGCCCTATACCATATTCATACCTTGCATAAATCAGAACAAGCCGGCCCTGAGGCTTTTATCGGTGGGGACGTTACGCGAGCGGAGCAACGTACGCCTGTAAGAAGGCGACGCCGGGTAATCGTCACCCTGGAAACACGTGTCTCACATCCCTTCACCTCCTGCAACCCCCTTGAAACCTAGCCTGCCGAAGGAGAAGGTCTCCGTGACGATGAACCGTTCCTTTTCGGTCGCTGTGCGAGCCGCCCTGTCGACACGAAACGCGCATTAGACGCGACTGCATCCTCACGCCTTGGAGCTACCCCCTTAAATTCCCATCCCCCGCGATACTGGAGAGACTGTAGCCCCTGTTCGAGAAGTACGCGTTATGACGACCGACGTACAAGAGCGATTTCGTTGGTCCCACTCTTGTTTCCCGCGAATTTTCAGTGTCGGACCAAAATATCGCCTGTACTGGGTTAGGTCTGGGTGGCAAGGGGAGATGAAACATTAAATACGTGGCTGACAATACTGGGCCATTTTGAGTCACTGTAAAAGATTCTTGTAGAGACGACACCGGAAATATTTCAATAGGGTTCAATTTTAGTGAAAAGATTCTATAAATCTGTTTATTGTTTGATTTTGTGTGAAAGAAACACTGTTCTAATGTTTGTAGAATTTACTTGTAAATGGACAGAATTTATATTGTTTGTTTATGTGTTTTAAAAAATTGTCTATTTTACAGAAATTGAACGCTAAATTTATTTCTATGAACTTTTTGTTAAATTTGATCATCATAGGAACACTGTGTATGTCCATCTTTCATAAATTTTATCAAAACGTTCATATATTGTGAACTTGACATTGATCTTCTTTAAAAGAATTTCTACGTAAGATCTGTACACAAATAGCAATTTGTCATGTAAATGTTGACGTATTCCATTCATTCTATACCGCGTAAATATTGAATTAAATTTAGACAATTTTTTATTCAAGACAAAATTAGTTCTGAATAAGGTAGAAAACATACAAATTTCATTAACACCATTCATCCATTAAATGAGCACCATTATTTAAAAATCATTTGTGAGGGTGTCCTCTATTATTTTAAGCTCTGAGGGATTCAAACCAACTCTTTTCAAGGGATGAAAATATTATATAGTTTCAAGTGAATTCACTTTCTGAGCGCATAGTGAATCACTTCTACGATTCGATAGGCCGGCCAATTAGGGTGACAATTAGAACGTTCGGTGTCCCTTTTATCCCGAGTACAATAACCGACATTACAAGGAATTTATTTGTCTCGTCAGCTGCGACGCGATCTTTCCGCTAAAAAAGGGAGGTTTGGAATCGCAATCGAGGTGGCTGGAAGTAATTGCGGAAACGGGCTGTTTGAATATCGTTACCGCGATTTATATTAAGCCGTCCCGGGTCCATTGTGTTCGTCGCGCGAGGTACGCTGTCTCCCCGTTTTCGTTCTCCGGGGCATTTTGCAATTTTTGTCCTCCTCTGCCCTTTGCCCGTTGCTAGGTGGAATTAGACGGAATACGCGTGTACGATACTCGTTATGGCAGGATCCTAACGGATCACCGAGCAAGCGTCTTTTATCTTTGCTGTGGATTACTAACTCCTAGTCATGCTTTTCCCCTCCACGTTTCGCCTTCGTTTTCGAACAAACTGAACAGGGACTTCATACATTTTGTAACTAAGGGGTGAAACCATCAGAATAAAGATAGAAAGTGATTGGAATCGACAACGGATATTTAATTAATCAGAGATATTGTTTTTAGTGGAATAACATATCAAACAGAAAGCTGAAGATACACACACGGTATGTTACCAGATGATAATGAATTGGATATATAGTCATATCGATAGCAAATAAACAATTGCACAAAAAGATGGAAGATTATAAACATTATAGTTAAAGTCATTACTAGATTGCAAATTTGATGCATTCATGACAAAAATGGGTACCTGTTATTTGAAACAGCAAAAACATTAATTGAAAGGATCAACACATTATTTTTGACATACTCAAATTATTGAAGGAAGAAAAACATTCTCAAATGGCTCCTGTCTCTTGCAACAGACGCAGACAATTTTTGTTTTCCATAAACAATCATCACTGGACCATTGAAAAATCCGAAATCCTTTGTATAAACCTAATTAAATACATCGTGAACCATCAGATCAATTAAGAGTTAAATTGCTACGGTCTCATTTTCAATCTCGCGTTAAGTCATCCCTGCTCCGCCAAAAATCCAGTAAAAACTCTCAGCATCACTTGAATGGAGGGATGTTTACTTCGAGATCGTAAATAAAGGGTCCAGCATGTTTCCCGGTTATCTATTGTCCGAATCTCTCGAACGGGCCTCGATATTCGGTAAACATCTCGAAAGTATCTCCCTCAGATATCCAAGAAAAGCGTCGGTTGGCTGGTTGGCGAGATGGGGCGGTCCTAGATGTACTTTGCCGATCCAAAAAGGACATTCATACCTTCCTGAGGACGAGTGGCTCCTTCAGCCTCGTAACATCGAGTGGCCGGTTCCTTTGAAATAAGAATACCCTTCCTCCTCGGATCCTCGTTCTCGAGGATCGTGTCTTTATTAAAGGACCTCGAAACGGCCTATTTCGTCGTCCGGGAGAATACCCGGACTCCCGTCTCTGGCCGGTTACGATCGTCGGCAACGGCTCCAAACACCGGCTCGTTTCAACTTTTTTTATCGGCACTTCATTGGTTCACCGTTCGCATAATTAACGATACTATCGGCCGTGCGAGCAGCTTCCCTTCTTCTTGACCGAGTAGTATCTAGCTTCTCTTCTCTTCTCTTCTCGTCCTCTCAGCTCTCAACGATGAAACTTTCCTCGAACGAGTTCATCCCGCGGAATGGAACAAGCCTCTTTCGAACGTTCGAGTTATCCGCAACTCTCCGAGAATGTTCCGCAGACGGGAACGGGGAATCTTAAGTAGCATAAGAGCGATATGATAATCCTGGAAGCCAAGAATTAGTTTCTCCAGTCTGTTCCGAAATTGATCACTTTTGGAACCAGAATCTTTATGCGAGATCTAGTCAAATTCATTTTTGCTTTCTGTCCCGCTTTCTTGATCGAATGTTATGGAGAATTATACCATGTTAGGAGTTTAGGATAAATAACACATTGTATACGGGCTATTTCCGTCGATTGGACTGTGTTGGAAAAGGATTTTTAAAAAATCGTTCCAATTACACTGCGAATTTTGTTTTGATCCTTTTCACTTCTGCATCATCATTATTTTATTAAATATTATTTTATACAAATAGAGTCACATGCCCGTAATCTGACCTATCCAATAAAGTAGCATAAGATAGATCTAATAAGTAGACTGTGGAATTTTTTGCAAGGAATTTTATACCCAGACATTTATTTCCTTTTTTAATAAATGCAATCAGATGAAAATAATACAACCGCATTTTAAATTTTCTTTTAATGTTGTTTCTATTTTGTGCTTGATCTACTTATTTTTATTATAAATGCATAGAATCCGCAGTCTACTAATGAGGATAGATGCTACAAATCACTTTATGTATTTTCTATTTACATTTATTGCTTTTAGAGCAAGATCTATATAGAAGATTTAGTTGAATTCGTTCTTATTCTCTGTTCTTTTTCATTGATCAAATATATAAATTACTAGATTATAAAAGATCCTCATAGTGTTCATCATATAGTTTAAAAATTTCGAAATTACTCCAGAGAAGCGGTAGAATAATTTCCTCGAATTATTCGAGGTTTTAAGTTCTGAGGGTTGGAAGCTTTTTTAAAAATTGTTCAGAACATCCTGGATTTATTGTTATTATGGTAAAAAGAGTATTGTTGGACTCTGGCAAGGTGTCTGTAGAAAACAACCTGTAAAATCGTTCCTAATACAAGCTGTACACCCCCGTCTCGTTTCCTCGGGGTTCGCCGGAAGTTGCATTAGCGTCTCGTGGCCGGGAGCCGGCGAGGGGGTTTGGGAAACGGTGGCGCTATACTTCCTGGACAAAGTAACCGCGCCATTGTCGCGACAAGCCGTTCCCCGCACCCCCAGGGTTCTTCCAGGCTGGTTCGCACCCCCGGACGAACCATTGTACTCGCATCGTGTTAACTTATTTGCGCGATACGCGCAGAACGGCCTTGGTCTGCACTTCCGGTGTTCCTTCGTTCGACCACTGACGGTACAGAATCGTTTACCATTGTGGGCCATTTTCTAAAACATCGTGGACCATCCATTGTACATGATTTAAATAAATGTATACGCTCCAGGGGAAGTTAGGTATGCAAATCAAATGTTAATGGAAATTTGAAACATCGTGCAATGTATAAAAGAAACTATAGTATTTAACTTTTTTCGTGTATATTATATTGTTTTTTAAGTATTCACGATGATGTGACAAGACCAGATTTCTTTGGGACAAAGACATTTGTACAAAGTTTCAAATTTTTTCTTTAATTATCGAATTGCCAAATAAGCACTTATTTCCATGTTTGAGCTCGATCATTTACATAAGCACGCACAGTAATTATTTCTCAATGTACAAACGAATTAACGTTTTTTCAAATAAACGAAAGATTTTTTTAAGATCATCCGAAGATAATACAATTCTTTAGAATTAAATTAGAATGTGCAAATATAAAATTGCACAGAAACAAGACGAGGTCCACGGACCGCAGAAGAGTGAATAAGAACATTTCGTATGCAACGATAAACAATAAACAATTAATGAAGCCTTGGCGTATAATAAATATAGATATTCCGATTCCGAGGAATAAGTATTTTCATCACAATGCGGCTCTATTGAATTATAATCGCGCGCTTAAGCGTGTCCGATAAAAAATCCGCCGGCCCGCCAATTTCGTGAAACCGAAACGGGTTATAAGATGGCGCCCTGTTTTCACGCGGTGAAGCATCTCCGGTGTTCGGGCAACCCCTCATTATATTCCCATCGCAGCCAGTTATTAAAGCTGTTTCTCACTTTTATGAAACAAAGAAGCGCGAATTAAGTAATAAATATATCCCGTCCCTGTTCTCTCTTGCTAGTCGTGAGCGAAAGTGGTCGTGACCAGGTGCGTTGCACCTTTTAAATTCGAAATTTCGACCGCGGGAATCATTTTCAGCTTCTTCCCGATCTAACGGATTCGGGATCATATTAATAATGAGTTTATTATAGTATAATTCGTACTGTTCCGGGAAATTGAATCATTAACTCTTGGACTACGATCCTCCTTTGAAGTCACAGTGTGACCGATAAAAAAACCATTTTACATTTTCCTTTTATATTTTATTGTACGAGTTAAAACATCTACGATATAGAATGGTTAATTGTGACTTTGAACAAATGAAATTCATTGTTCAACGAATACAGTGAATCATGCTAGCCTCATATTTGCATAATAGGTTTCGTCAAACTCGTTTATCTTTTTACATCCAGGTTATCCATATATTCAAATTCATTTTTATAAAAGACAGATTGATATGTACTACTCGTGAGAAAATTTACAAAATGTACAATGTATGCTCAGATTAGAGTCACTTAATGTAAACTAAAGATTCTACATTGAAACGGTCAATTGTTCAATTAAAACCCTACTACACCGAATTTTGATTATCTGACACGATAATAGATAGCAACGATAGCACGAAGCAATAAAATCTTCATCTGGACGACTAAATAGGGTTTGTAGATCCCAAATCTACCTTTCAATTTATTAAACCTAGTCCACAAAATTAAGTTTGCCACTAAAATCTACAAAATTTACATCTGGATATATAAATAGGGGATGAAAATTCGAAAAATGCTCGTTATTCTAAACTCGATGCACAAAATAAAAGTTTATAACTAAAACATACAAAGTTTGCACCTGCACGTCTGAAAAGTGGTTGTATACCTGAAAAAGCTAAAAAACCCTGTTGTAAATCGTCGATCGGATCTGGAATCACGGAGATGCTTCTCTCGTCGCCATGGGATATTCAGGGGGTGAGTAGGGGGTGTCGAGCGAGTCGACAGGCGATTCAGGAGTCATAATTTCGCCGGATACTTTGTCGTCGACGACGCCGCCGTTGGGTGACGGCGGTCGTTGTCGTCGTCGACGGGGGTACCTCGTTTCGAGCATGGGCGGAGGGGTTGCCTGTGTGACGCGGGGGGGGGGGGGGGGGGGCACGAAGGAAGAGGGTGAGAAAGAAGAGGAAGCGGCAGCGAGGCGATTGTTCGAGGCGTGGAAGCGCGCCTTAGATGCGACAATTGAGGTTCCAGACTGTGAACCTGCAATCAATGCTTCGTCGCCGTGCCGTGGAAAGAGACTCGGGGGCCGAGAGGGGGTGGGTTTCTGCGGGGGTTGGATCCGAGGGTGGGACAGAGGAAGCATGAGGAAACGGAGCCGTTCCGAAGAGAGACCGAAGAAAGGGGGAGGAAGCGGGAGAGAGAGAATACGGAGGGTGTGAAGACCGGCGGAAAGGGCTGGCTTTGTCTGGCTGTGAAAGCTCCCGGAGGGTGCGCAAGAGGGGTGGGTTCCTCGAGGAATACGCCTCGAAGGAGAGCCAGCCGGCTAGCATATCGAGCTCGCGTCCTTGTTTCGCGAATACCGGGTGGGGGGATCGGCTATCCACAAATCTGCCGATGTTCCGAAAAAACGCAAAGGGGTGGCTCGAATTTCCGAGGTGCGAGGGGGTGAGTCTCTTGCCGCGGGGATGCGATGCCACGCTGTTTTGCTCCGCGCCAGGGAGAAATATCGCCCGCGTTGCCAATGAAAGTTATTGTAAATAATGCGCGGACCTGCCACCGGGGGTGTGTGTTACTGACTCCGGAGAATATTGCTTGAAGTATTGGCCCCGCTGCGTTGGAAGATTCTTTCTTGGGGTGTCTTGGAAATCCATTTTGAAATTGGTCATAGAGTCATTGAACTTCTCGGGGTTGGTTTCTGGTTGAGCTGACGAAGAGTTTTGAAGATTTGATCTTGTCTACGGGTTGTTTCACGTCGTTTTAGTAATTTGTTGCTTTACGAACACTAACAGTGTAGTATCATGGTAAATATATTAACTAAGTGACGTAATACATGATTTTCTCTTCTTTTATATATTTTCCTACAATTTTTCTACTGTGTGTTGCTAACAAGCCCGTTTTCCACTGCATATTTCTAACAGTTTGTGGTTTATTATAATGTACGTACATTAAATAAATTATTCCTAATTATTCTCTTCTTCAAATATTTTTTACAATTTTTTTTCTGTCTGTTGCCAACAGATTGATTTTAAACAAAAATCGTAATACGAATAGTTCTGCTGTGTTTGTACATTTGCAGCATTTCCTGGTGCATAAAATGCAACGGAATGGAGACTTCAATAAATTTGTCTACAGTTCTTCTCTACGAATCAGTGACTAAATCTGCGAATTTCCATAAATATCTCGAATCCGTTCCTAATAACACACATTCCGCGCATTTAGGCGTGCTCTCTCGGCTCGAAAATGCATGTCGTATCGTCCGCTCTCCAATTAGAGCCTGCACAGCACTTAT
Source organism: Sphecodes monilicornis (assembly GCA_913789915.3). Classification (NCBI taxonomy): domain Eukaryota; kingdom Metazoa; phylum Arthropoda; class Insecta; order Hymenoptera; family Halictidae; genus Sphecodes; species Sphecodes monilicornis. Next base: position 12,143,690 of record OU565285.1, on the reverse strand, counting down.
CGCGGCTAAATCGAAATCAATTCTGGGAGCTCGGCCCATCGCGGATATCTGTAATTCTCGATCGATAGAGGTTGATTACTCGCGTTAACGACGCGGCAATTTGCGGCGGAGTCGCATCATTGAAACCCGTGTCACTCCCCTTTTATATACGCCCGGCGATATTTACCGCACACGCGTCGGGAATCTTTCGTCGAACCGATGCAACGCGTTTTCGCAATTTGTAACTTGCATCGCAGTGCACGCCGCACCGCGAAGCGCCGCGCCGGTGCGTTCGCGACGGCAGGTGCGCGTCTCGTGATTGTGGCTGTTGCATATAATCGGTCGAGATATGCTTTCGACATGGGTGCGATCGGATAATCGGTTGTACTCGTTTTCGCGTGTACCCGGAACGGGTAATTACGCGTTGCTCTATATAATCAAGGAGATCGAACGCCTTCGACGCGCTTGCACGCGCAACGAAAGTTCACAATAACACGGAAGAATCGATCCGGCGATCATTATCAGCCATTACCGGCGAAGGTTGCACCGTGGCAATGGCTTTTGAACTCTTGTACCATGGCGCAGCCCGCTGCCTTCTTTTCTCCTGCACCTTACCGATGGCCTACCTAATGGAAACACTATCTCTATGCTTTTATAGATCGTGATTAGACTGCGGATCTTTATGCGAAATACAAATTTTTAAAGGAGCAGTGTTTATAGCTAAACACATTAACTGGGGACACACAAATAACTGCAGGCACATTACTAATATACACAGTTTTAACGTACATCAATGTTTTTAAAGCGTTTGTAAAGCATACTAATTGAGACAAAATCCCTTCTTTTTATTGTAAATACATTATTGTGAAATATTAACATTTTTAACTTGAAAAGAATATTCTAATAAAATGGCAGAGTTCGAAAATCAATATAGATTTGAAACAGGTGAGGCAATAAAATTTGAACAGATGAGATTAAAATTAAATAAGTGATTGATTAATTCGAGATTTAACAAGTTAGTTTAACCCTTTGCACTATAATAATGAGTCAGACTCGTGATAAGAATTTCGAACAACTACTAAACATGTAAATTATTAATTTTTTTTTAAGCGAAATTAAATTTTATTTTGTTGCCGTCGATATATAGTCATTGGGGAATATAAAAGCATATAATAAATTTAGATTTTATTTTTGTTCTAAGAAATTATGGACGACAATTAAGTTCTAATCACTGTAACCGTAAAATAAATCATAGTGCAAGGGGTGAATGGTAAAAAAATTAAAAGTTTCTACCAAGCCAATGAAGAATAAAAAAATCCAGAATGTATATCCATCTTGAACAAACGCGGACAACAACAAAACAAGAATTCCGTATCCTTCGGTAGCAAAGTGCAAAGGTCACGGATGATGTTGACGGTAGACAGAGATGGTAGCACTGTGGCGGATGGATCCGATGGGTCAACAAAGGTTGGCGTGGGGTGGTGCGCGGGAGTGTACGGTATGCGAGAAATTTACACGTGTCTAGCTCAGACGTAGCGCGTGTCCAGCAGGTAGAATTGGGAGAGAGAGACGATCATGCGGTGGGATTACCTGTGCACCAGCGAACCATTAGCTGGCGTGTGTGCAATGTACTCGAGCGGACTTGTAGTCGGCGGGGTTCTGGGTGGGAGGGAAACGCGATTGTGTGCAAGCGGGCCGGATAAACGTAGAAACACACCGGGGAGGATACCGCCGAAAGGGTTTTCCCTCTTCGATCGCCGTCCGATCGTCGGCCAAACAGCCGCGAGTTACACGGCCCGAAGACGCCGCTACCGGTCCCCGAAAGAGCGACGGAGAGAAACCCTACGGTTTATGCACGTACGCGCCATATTAAGCGTAAATGAAGCGACCGCTTATACGAGTCGCATTAAGCGGCTTGCTGCCTAATGGAGGTAGCGTTGCCGATGTTGGCCGAGCAATTAAGCCAGTCAGCGGTCGAACAGAGAATAAATAACGGATATACAGGTGGTTGCGCCGGTAGACCGAACGGCTAGGAAGACGCCTGTTATTTGTTCGTTCGGAAAACCTCTCTCTCTGTGTGTGTGTATCTCTCTCTATCTATCTCTCCCTTTCTCTACCCCTCGTACAACTAGGATTTATCTACTCCTGGATCGCTGAGAATTTTTGTTGGTCTTGCATATTTATCGTTCACGCTGGGGAAGATTCAAAATACTTAATCTTTTATTTTCAGTATTATAGAGTATGTATGCCATTGTTCGGAGGATCTTGAGCAACCTGGGTGGATGTACACATATGCTACATGGCCATCATATACTCCGTTTAAATGTTTTTCGGGAAAACACCGAGTGTATCTGAAGGTGAATCTAGTTTTCAGAAATGTGCATATGTGCATGCTACATTAAGTTCCACATTGCTGTAAAATTATTTTTGATATAATTTCTATCAAACTGACAGTCCTAAAATCACTGGACGCAGTAGTAAAGTAATTCATACTTGTTTCCGTTTTTTTAAATCAATTATTTCAGTTAGTGTCTCTATAAAAGACTCTAATGGTAAATTCTTCTTTTCCACCCATAATGATTATGCTAAAATTTTGAAAGAAAAATGTATTAAGTAAAGCCAAAGTGTATCTAGTGTTTGTATTTTAGTTCATTCAAATATCTTAATTAATAACTTTGCGAAAAACGCTTATGCCCATCATGAAACATATTTTTGACTTAAAAGAGCCAGAGTGAAGATAATGGATTGTTTAATAGATAAAAAATGATTTAACGGAAATGCAAACTACTATTAGCGCAGAGTATAGTTTCTTGCTTAATCTCCGAGATCCGAAATTGTAAATTTCGAAAGGGAAATAATCCTAGAAAAATGCTACAGCCGGGTTTGAGGGTCGAATTCGCCCCCGGCCTTGATTTTAACAATTTTGAACCAGCCGATAGCCTACCAAAAAAGAAACCTTTCTGCCAAGTTTCAGCCCGATATTTCATCTGTAAGGGTAGTTATGGAGGAATATCGAAAAACCAGTTTTTGGCTCATTTTCCCCATTTAATGACAACTAAAAATTCTGAAAAAAATTTGACATATTTCAAATACCAAACCACATATTATATATCGTTTTCAGTTTTTGCCGTTGCAAATTCTGGTTTTAAGACATGAAAAACATGAAAAAAATCGAAAAAATGCAGATTTCATATAGAAGATGAAAGAGCACACTTACAGATTTAATTTAGCAATAAGATATCGACATGAGTAATACTCTCAATTTTTTTCAAATTCCTTAGAGAGGGACATTTCTACGTTCAGAAAAAAATTATGAATAATCTTTTTCTGAACGTAGGAATGTTTAATATTACATAATATACTCTTAAAACTCAGAAAAGATAGGTATAACATAGTTTTTCGAAGGAAAAACACCGAAAAAATTGGTTTTTATTTTTTTCAACTATGACGACCCTCTCTCAGGAATTTGAAAAAGTTGAGAGTATTACTCACGTTGATATCTTATTGCTGAATTAAATCTGTAGGTGTGCTCTTTCATCTTCTATATGAAATCTGCATTTTTTCGATTTTTTTCATGTTTTTCATGTCTTTAAACCAGAATTTGCAACGGAAAAATCTGAAAACGATATCTAATATGTGGTTTGGTATTCGAAATGTGCCAGATTTTTTTCAGAATCTTTAATTGTCATTAACTGGGGAAAATGGGCCAAAAACTGGTGTTGCGATTTTCCTCTATAACTACCCTTACAGATGAGATATCGGGCTGAAACTTGGGAGAAAGGTTTCTTTTTTGGTAGAATATCGGCTGGTTCAAAATTGTTAAAATCGAGGCCGGTGGCGAATTTGAACCCCAAACCCTGCTATAGCCTTTCATTCAACTCTCAACGAGGAATTAGAGCATTACGGTATTTGCTAGACACGGAGTGTTTCCGTTCGGAATCGTCGGGAACGTGATCCGGTCGCCGTAACAGGTGTAATCGCGGCTAGAGCAACAGATTAGTATGGTATTAATAGTTATGTAATATTAAGAATGTATCTAACTCAGCGAATCAATAAACGGTGAATAGCATCGCGCTGTAGAGAGTGCTGCCATCAAGATTCCCGTCTAATGAAATGCAGCTAATTATTGTTAAGGCCGCGTGTAACGCGCAACGCTGACGGACATTATCAAAAGCGTGTCAAGTAGAATGGGCGAGGTAGTCAGACAATATCAAACGCGCATCTGACTGGCTTGCGATCGCGAAAACCGCCGGAGCATTATGCGCGCAACACCACGGAGCGCACACGCGTGTGTGGAGAACGCTGCGCTATCGTTTTCGTTGATGATTCGATCTAGATGCTTTGATAGTCGACCCTTGTCGCAGCATATTATTCTCAGAGTTTCTACGCGGAAGATCTCTTGCCGAGAAACACGCGTTTAACACGGCTTCTATAAATATTCCGTGGGCGGACGAAAATTTGTGCATCCATCAGATAAATTATTCCCGAATGAATTATGCAGTGTATGAGAATGCGAAACAGAATGGTTGAAGCTCGATGATTGCGGCTTTGATAATTTCGTGGTGTTGGAGAGCGTAGAATACATTTACAAATCGTGAGGCAGAGTTATTGAAATTGAGATTGCGGGAGACAGACTCGTTTAATAATATTATTGTTCTTTTATATCTACAACGCGATGATTTCTTGTCCTTGTTATTCTTTGGAAAACATGTGGGAATCATATGCTTTTTATAGTTTGCACTTTTGTTCGTATCGTTTCTGGATTTGTGATTTTAAGACGGCTGTAGTCTTTTATGATTATCACTGGATAATTTTGAAGACTAGTCGTCAGCTTAGTTTGTAGGGAATAACAGCTTCGTAGGTGATTATACTGTCCACGGATTATGCGTGTTCACGCGTAGCTTGGTTGCTAAATAGTAATTAAGCTAATATTCAATTACCTTGTAAATTGGTTCCCTAGATTGTCATTGTTACTATCAAAGTTTCGTTTTGCTTGTTTTAAGAGACTGGGATACCGTGTGCACACTTTGTAAAAGGTGTGAAACAATATTTCTATGTCCCGTCCCACTTAGAAAATACTACACTTTGCTTAACTTTTGTACATTTGGAATGTGTAAAAAATTCGATGACGAACATTCCTTAACAATAAACCTACCACGGTCAAATGACCGGTTTTATATTTTCCAATTATTGAAATTATAAAAATCTATTTATGGAAAATAATGGAATAAATTTCCTTGTCCAAGCGTCTATTATATTGAAAATTACAGACAATCCCAATAAATTTAGTATTACCATTTTTGTAAGGCAACATTCACCAGATACTTCTAATGCTTGGTAGGTTTAGTGTTAAACACACAGAAAATGTAGGACCCACCAATTATCACAATTCGAAATTCTCTATTTAACCCTTGAAGGATAACGTATGAGCACTAAAATCAATTATACAAAGTCACATCATTATTGAACATTTTCTATCATCTCAGACACACTTATCACTAGGCTGCGGATTTTACGCATTTATGACAAAAATGATCTGTTGCAATATAAAATTGTTCAAGGATTAAAAGAATCTACAAACGTTAATATATTATTTTCAATTTCTTACGATTATTAATAAACTGCGGATCTTTATGCAAAATGAAAATGTTCTTCATTAATTGCAAGAGGTAGGGAACCAAACAGAAATTTCATTTTCTCGTTGATCAGTTGAACAAGTTATTTGTGCCAAAATTCTATGATTATTTTTATTTTTCTTCTTTTTTAAAGGGTACCTACTCATTTCTGTCACAAATGCATAAAATCCGCAGCTAAGTGATAAGATAGTGTCTGATCGAGGTGATGGTTTGTAATTACGTAAAGACCTAAAGAATCTTCTATACGTTACTGTCTCTTGCGATTGATGCGTACAAATGCTATTTTGCATAAAGATCAGCGGTCTACATGTCACAGTACCCACAAACGAATCCAACCACTCGAGCTTTTCCCGCTCGCCAAATCGTCTCACAAAGCCCACGAACTCGTATGGCCCCATCCCGGTGACGGGTTCTCCGCGGAAAGGACAAACCAGAAGATGATTCGTCATCCGGGATCACCCCATAACTGGAAACAGCCGCCACGCGTCGCTAACAACCCATCAGCCGGAGCCCGTCGCGTCAATCGAACTTCTTCAATTTCCAGTTCCGCCGGAGCGTCGAGTCTATTGAAAACCGTGATGTAGAGCGAGATGGGGCGGCCAGGGGGGGAGGGGTCGGCGGATGGGGTGGATAGGCTTTCGGGATGCGTTCGGGATTCCAGTAGTCGAGGAATAAGTATGGCGGACAGGGGGGTTGTGGAAGTTGAGGGACGCGTGGGCCCGAGGCCGGCATTAATGACGGTACGTTGCGCGGCACTCGTTCGCCTCGTTACCGTCGCCCTGGGGCACATCCCCCTTTCACCCCCTTACCATCCCCGTGCACCATCGACTGCTTCGCGTAATGCGGCCAGGATATTATTTGTTTCCACTTGTTTGTGCGCGCACCAGAGAAGCTCCCGACAAACAAACAATCTGCGAATCCAGTGGCGAAGCTGACTGGCTCAGTTTTTCTCTTTCTCTCTTTCTTTCTTCTCTGTCCTCTTCCCTCCTCCTCCTCCTCCTACCTCGACGTCTTTCATCGTCCCCTCTTTTTCGCCGTTCGTCGTCACCGAGCAGCTATGAGACGTTCTTTGTATCGTAAATGGATCGAGGATGATGAGGAAAAGGTGAGAACGCGGAGAGGGCGCGACAAGCAACGAGGCCTTCAGCAACGACACGCGGGCACCGATGTGTACCCGTGAATGGCGGCAGGGGTCTCTTATTTTCCAACGAAGCCAAGCCCCAGCCTTCGCCGTCAATGCTACGCGATAATTATTTCTGTAGAACGGCCCGTAATGGCTCATTCAGACGGTGTCGCCAGCCTTTTTCAATGGTAAATCGCGCCATTAAGGGGCCATAATGAACGCCGTCGCCGCCAGCGCCGCGACGCCGTTGATATTTGTCTGGAGATGGTCACCTGCCTCTGATTGTCATTCTTCTACGACGAATCGGGGGTTGTTGCTTTTCGAGAATTGTTTTTCGAGCTGGTTCAAAGACTCAACCTCTCGACTGACGATTTTTTCTCATAGATGCGGTGAGTAACTTCTTTGCCGTTCATAGACTACGCATCTTTATGCCAATTCCCAGTTTTGCATCTAATTTTATAGAAACTGAAGTAACAGAAACGTTGCTTTCATTGACTAAAAGATTTCTTCCGATGAATATGACTTAAAAGCATTGTTCATTTTCATCCATATACACGGTTTCCTGTATTTTCGAAATTTGTTCTAGTCATTATAACGATTTCCTACGAGAAAGATTATACTTATCGTGTGCCTCGATTTATTCAAATAGCAAAATATTGACAATGAAACAGTACTTTATTTCTCTTTAACACCAAACCTACCAAAACCGCTCAAATTGATCGGTTCCAGATTATTTATTTTAGAATTGGTGAAATTATAAAGACTATCGTAGGACATGATTGAATAAATTTCTTTTTGTAGTGCCCAAATTTACTGTTAAATAAAATGAAATAAAATCCTATTTTGTTGTCGTCGATATACGATCATTGAAGAATATATAGGCATACAATCAATATAAACTCGTTTCTTCTTTTGAAAAATCATGAACGTGATGGAAGTTCTAATCAGTGTAACTATAAAATAACTTGTAGTGCAAAGGGTTAATGGAAAAGAATAACAAATTCTTACCGCAATTCCCATCACGATTTTCAACGAGCATCATAGAGCAAGTGATTAATGAGTCACTGCTTTTTGGCTTTGGATGAGTGGTTCAGAGTATTCTAATACTGTGGTGCATGTTTTCTTGAGAGAAAGATAAGGATGAACACGTTGATCAACAAATTTTAAGGGAATGAGATCCAGAAAGGGAGTGGGAATAGGAAATATTTGTTTTTAACAACTTCCTGTGAGACTTTCTATAATAACTGTATACGTTTCAACGTCTATAATACTTAAGGGTTGAAACTCTTGTAGAGGATATACATAGATTAGATCTACCCACTCTGTGTATCAAGAACGTTCGTGTCTCACTATCAAACGACACAATATTCACCTCGAGTCTTACGTTCCTTACAAAACGAATGTTGCATCTCCAATTTGCAATATGCTTATAGAAGAAGTCATAATCTGAATCGTACAATATGCCGCCGGATTATAAAGTATCGCATTATGCTGGAAGACAATGAGAAACGGAGAATGGACTCCTTGTCGATGATACATGATAAGACAGCGCACTAAATAGAACGAACTAATTAAGGGCGAGCGGATACAAAGCGGAGATACAAAGCTCCGGCTGTCATTAAACTTCTTTCGAATTACTCAGCCGGCGTTTTACGGGCATCCTGCCATCGCACCGATGAGACCACATTGTAAACCCTAACCGAGAATTACTTAGCAACTGAGAATTAAAAATGATTGGTGCGTGTTGCCGTATAAACCTGACAAGATTAAGTTTATACGAGCTTGAATAACGCATGTGTGTGACGATCATGATCTCGTATATCGCATGAAGAAAATCAAATTAATTTTGTGCATGTTGTTATTTACTATTCTAACGCATAGTATGATACTCAGGGAACTTGTAACATTTCTGTGGCCATATCTTTTCTCATATGGTTATAGATATAATAAGAATAATTATTCCAATTAATTATACATTAATTAATTTGAATGAATTATAATAAATTCCTCGTGCGATATGAATGAATATTGATAGGAAGAAGAAAGAGGCTCCGTTCATATGAATTTGTTGAATTCATCACCCATGGGCTCATGTTTTGCAAGAGAATACATTGCAATTAAACCTCATACGTTCCTCAGGTTGAAAATTCACTACTTTTACATATTGTAAAATGATTAATCCCTTTCTGTCTGTGTTGTGAGACATATTTGTTTAAAATGTGATACTATAAATGACACATATTTTATTAATTTAACACGTTGAGTGCCAATCCAGCAACCTCAAAAATTCCATAAAATCGAAGTGGTTTATTTAATGAAAAAAAATTAAAAAGGTTCAATTTTCTTGCATTTTGATATTAAGAAAATTCAGTACAATGAATATATTTACGTAAAAATTTATTTTGAAATCTGAATAATTCCGTCACACATATATGAGTGACATGGGAGCCAAAGTGTCAAACTATAAAGAAAAAATAGATGAAATGTTGTAAGTCCTATTATGTAACTATTTTTGAGGAGCCTATGAGGATTGATAGAATATTATAATTATGAAGGCTAATATTGAAATAAATGCTGATCGTGAATTTTAAATGAAAATTCATGTGTTTTCAATGAGTGCATCTATACAATTTTAATAATAACAACATAATAAGATTGAAATCAATTGTATGACCAACAGTGGTGGATTTTAAATATTCTAGCTACGGTATCGCGTTCCAGTTTCTTTCACCGTGTTTGCGTACCGGTGAAGATTTTATTGGCCACCCCCTCGTTGCAACTCGCGGCCCCGTAACGCTCGTAAAATCTGTTCTATCACACTTAGAATGGATTTATACAATTATCCCGGCGGGAACGGAAGCGGCGCGCAGCGATCGGGTAATTTGTTTGAAAACCGCCCGCCTCGTATCGGTGATTCTTACCTGGGCTTTCGGCGTTTTATGCAGGCGCGATACCTGCCGCGAATATATTCCGTGTAGAATGAATGTTAACGGCGCCGATAACGCTGCCCAGGATTTACTGTGTTCACCAAGCGAGGGTGAAATGTTTCTTTCTCGAGCCTCTCTGTTGCTACGTGCGACCAGAAACGAGCCTCGTCCTACTCTACCTCCGACTAACGCAAGAGGCTCTTACATATTCGATTTTTAGTAAAATTAGACTGCGGATCTTTATGGACAAAAAGATTGTCTCAATTATAAGAAACTGAAGATCTATGAAAACATATTTTCTCTTTTAATCCTGGTAAAAAGTCGAAAATGGTGGAACAGTAAGCTTATATTCTTCTAATGTTTTCTCAGTTTTGTAGTTGTCCGATTCATTGTATCATAAATGCAGAAAGATCCGCTGCCTAGTTATCACTATGCACTATTATAACTAGACTAAGATTTCTACTCGTTTATGGGACATAAAAATATTTGGAATACAAGAAAATTTACATAATTTAGCTTCCGGTGGAAGCGTCCATCAAGAGTGCGACTCGTTATTAACTGGCAAAGTGTTAATGCAACGACTGTGTCATAGTATTCACATTAGTACAAGCTATATAATATTTACGTTGATTATGGTACAATTTTTTTTATCTCAACTTTCCTTGCTTTTCGTTATGTCTTCATATACAGGGTGTTTACGCTATTACCAGCCAGCATTTTTCTTGAAAATAATAAATATTTAAAAAAAATGAAAGAGGAAAAAGTAATACCGTTTTTTGCAAGAAACGTAATGGCGTATGTAATTTTTTTGTATTTGCACTATTTTCATAGAAATGTCGGTGACCTCCAATTTTTGTAAATGGGATGCTATATATTTTTTCATACCATATGCAAGCATGTGTCGAGACAAATTCATTCGTATACGATACAATGACCTCCAAGATCGTACAAGGTCAAAAATGGAAGAAACATTTTGAACATTTCGTACTAATGCGTTTACAAGTATACCTTATTGGCGAGGCTATAGTAAATGTTCAATATACTTCCTCGTGCATGACTACATATTTTGGCTCTATTAATTACATTCATGTTAGCTTCTTCTAACGTTGTACGAAATATTAATGCACACGATTGCGTTAATTTTCTTTGCAAGTCGTTTACATTTCTGGGCGTTGTGTATCGTGAATGATATCTTTACGAAACATTTACGTACGAAATATTAAAAATTTTCCTGCCATTTCTGACCTTGTGTGACCTTGAAGGTCATTGTTGCAGTATTCGAATAAATTTGTTTTGACTCACGCTTTCATATGATATAAAAAATATATAGTATTTCATTTAAAAAATTGAAGGTCACCTTCATTTCTAAGAAAATAGTGCAAACACAAGAAAATTACATACGCCATTATCTTACGTACCAAAAACACTATTACCTTTCCCTCTATCATTTTTTTCTAATATTTATTATTTGCAGGAAAAACGCTGGCTAGTAATAGCGTGAACACTCTGTATGTTCATAATTATGGAGTCACTCTGACCATCTTTGTGTTCATGTTTAACTACATCCAAATTTAATTACACAGCGTATTGAAAAATTGCCAGGACTACTGCAACACAAAATCGAGACTTCACTGTAGATTAAATTTGATTGTTTAATGTTGAACGTATACTTTACAGATTTTCCCACCTCCGCGACCCCGTACCACAGCCTGGAATGCAGAAAAATCTCCGCGGAACGCATGTTTGCACCGCAACATAGTAACACGTGTACAATGTACACTGTACGTACACGAAGGCCGGCGCTTACAGTTTCAGCGGCTCGTTACTCAGCTAGCTAATTAGAAATCGCGGCGGGCATCGCGGTTTATTGTTACAACCGTCTAAGAGGAACGATAGCGTGGGTCGTTCAGGAAATCTGTTCGCGGGATCTACGTGGATCCACAGCGCGGTTGTTACACTGGGATATATCGAGTTTCCACGCAAATGCGGCCGCGGCTCTTGTTTACCTGTCATTTGCACCAGAATTTCTCTTGATAAGCGATCCGATATTCTAAAAATTCAATTACATTAAGTGTGATACTTCCGATCTTGCGAAAATACTCCTCAATGTACAGTGGCTCACGAATGTGCTCGAACATTCTTTAAATCAGAATAATTTGTTTAAAATTGCATCAAACAATTTGACTTTATTTGAGCAATTAGAAGCATTGATTTACTAAATGGCGTGCTTAAAAGATTTTGAAAAAATTGCAATTAATGAGAATTATTTACAGAATACAAAAGACACTTTTTAGAACTTTTTTATGTCAGCCTGCAATGAAAATTTAAAATATTCATCTTGTTGACCTATGTTAGCGTTATGTACGTCGTTACAAATTGCGGTGCTTGAATTCGCGCTTGCGCACTGCGTACGTAGCCGTTGAGGTTATGAGGTACCGTGACGAGGTGTCGCGTCGAGAATCACTCGTTCCACACAGTGATGCCAAATCCGCGCAAAACTGCGATGCTTTTCCTCTCCTCCTGTTCTCCATCCACTATCCCATTCCACTACCTGAGCACACTCCAACGCCCCCCACTAAGACCGTAGACTGGACACGTGACGTGCCGCGCAAGGTATCATATTACTCTGGTCATCAGAGAGGTGGTAAACTGTATTCCCCTCGGTTTAACCGATCTGACATCACTGGTTCCACACACACCGCATGTGCTGGTAGGTTACATTCTACGTTTTAATATCGAACTACGCTACCTTTCACTTTAAAATGAGTAATTAAGTTCTTAAGTGCAACAAACAGGTTACACAAACGCAACAGTTAGTAATATGCATGCTGAAAATTTCATGGAAATCAATTAATGTACACACGAGCTACAAGCGGTTGAAAGTGTTGAAAATCGTAGTTCTTCCCAACTTTTGGTCAGTTTCTGCTTAAAATCCGCAGATTCTTACATCTTTCGATGCTTGTCCTTTTTTCAGCGTCAACCGATTCTGATGAAATTTTTAGAATGTGCATATCTAACATAGATCTAGTTCTAGTTATTAGTTCGGATAATCGAGTAAATACGATCCAAATTGTACCGTGTCTGGATCAGTGTCGCCGGATCGCTGAAATCGAGAGGAATACAATTTACCACCTCTCTGATGACCAGAGTAATAAGTAACACGTTGCGCGGCACGTCACGTGACCAGTCTACGCTCTTAGTGGGGGACGTTGGAGTGTGCGCAGGAGTGGAATGGGATAGTGGAAGGGGAAAAGTAGGAGAGGAAAATCAACCCAGTTTTGGGTTGATCTGGCTACACTGGTTTGGATTACTACCAATCAGAAAAATGTAAGGAATATATTAAATAATTAAAAAACAAAACAGTGCTGTCATCGAATATTCTTTTTGAATCAAATTCGAGAACGAAGAGGCTACACAATTCGATCAGTATGTATATTTTTTGGTCCACGTACGATGCTAGCATTACAAAATCAAGAAACAGTGTCTGCAAACTATGTAAGTAACGATTCGGTCCTGAATTTTTCACATCATATATCGAGACATTACCTTAACTATGAAAGTAACAAATTGATGAAGAAGGGGGTACGAGCACATTCGTCCACATGCAAGAACAGACAGGATATGTAAACGATGGTCCAATGGGATGGTCGTAGGGAAACCGTGCCGAAGGAAATAAATTTTCCGTCTCGTTTCGACCGTCGGGGCCGTATTAATTTGTGAAATGGGCGAACCTCAAGAGTTCAGACGTGGCGAGAGCCTGCCTTTTATGTACGGACGTTACAAGTCCATTTTATATCGTGCAGGTTTGACGACTGAGTCTACGGGCCTGTGTAAATTCAAAGGAAGCTTAGTCACCGGTGCGCCGCCACTGTGCGGGGGGAAAAAAAGAACGTGGAGGCTCTTTAATATCGTTCGAAGTAATCTCGAGAAATTGCGTGGCTTCTGCTTGCCGAGGCTGTCCTCGTTTTACCACCTTGTCGCGCCGCGTTTAATATTCCCCACGTATACGCGCGGTTCCGCGCTTTATTTAATTTCGAGGGACAGGATCCGACGTCGGGCCCCCGGAGTAAATAAAGATTACGCCCAGGATTTGATTTATAATCTCCTTAACCCATTTCTCGCGGATCGTAAAGCTTGGCGAATAAGGAAACGCGGATTCTGTTCGCCGCGCGAGTAACACATTCTGATCGTTCGAAACATTTATGGCCTTGTCCCGGCCTCTGTAGAATAATGTAGTATCGGTAATCATCGTATTTAAACCTTATTTGGTTACATGTGGTCTTGGGGAGATCATGGCATTTGTTTGGATTCATTGCGATTATCTGCAAATGTATCTCGAGCATCTGGAGCTACGTAAAATCTTATCGTGTATTGGTAATTTCCGACAAGTTGATGCGATTTAAAATCATGATAGAATTCTTTATTAAAAGTCTCCTCTAATAGAAATCTGTATGGCATTAAGCATTTTATTAATTTCTGACATGCTTATCAGCATTTGTGACATTGAACAAATTTTTAAGTGCTAGAGACATATGAATATGATGTCTCAGACATTGCTCGAAGAGTCCATGGTTTTCGGACATCAAGCTTCATTATTTTTAACTTTCCATCATAAACTAACATATGCAGTAACATCCTAACTATTTTACATTGATTTTGAACCGATTCAAATTATTTCATTTTCTATCGATGCCTGCCTACTTAGAGTGTCTGACAAAATGAAAGTAGTGTATGTTTGATTCTGAAACCATTTAGTTAAATTGTGAGGCAAACACGTTAACGACATTTTCAATTTGTTGCCACGCACAAGAAATTTTCCACTCGTTTTGATATTCATAAAACAATCTATTCATTTATGAGATGGACATAAATGACGTGAAAGATCAGAAATGGACGTGTTTGGGCAACAGAATTGTTGGGTCTAGCAAATCTAAGTATTTTACTGGTCCGAATCGTTTGATCCGGTTGTCGCAGCATGGATAGATGCACTACCGTGCTGGGAATTGCACGGTCACGGGAATCGGCCATTGGAAACGTAATGGGCAGCTGGCGATTGTAAAAGCTCGTTATTTCCGGAAACCCGGGGCTCGTTAGCCTCTGTCGCGCACTGTCGGATGGCAGCGGCGCTGAGCACAGGTGTACCGTTTCTTCCCGGCCATTTCGCGAACCCTTTAAATGTGTGTACACACGCGTATATGGACCCCGGACCGCGTATAAAATTATACGCATCTACAGGGTGTATCGTGAATCACGCAAATTAATTATATCGCGATACACCTGCGCGGGAACGTGTCCGCACGACAGCTTTACTGCCCCGAAGCTTTACTGACCCTTGCTCGCGTTCACTGTCGTTATAGTCACGTTCTCACAGTTTCCATCAAACTGATCAACGAACTTCAAATTACAATCTCTTTCGAGTATAGAAAAATTGTCTTACCTACACGTAATGTAACAATACTCTGCAAAATGTATTTCTTTTTTTTATTGATTCGTGTATCTATAAATCAATTTCCAACTTTGAAATTGCGTTTCTTATAAATCTGTGTCTTTTACAGATGGCTGCATATAAATCTGTAATTTTTCTATAAATAAAATGCCAATTCTCGACTTTATAGATGCCTTGTGCTGTAGCAGTCAAAGCTACTCAATTATTCTGTGGACTCTCCTGAACAATATAGATTAAGATATAAGAAGAATGCACATATTCAACTTTGAAGCTGTCTTGGTCAATAAAGGTAATAACTGTCCCTTACACGAAATTATTGTATGGACTCTCCTGAATAAGCTAATATAGATTAATATTATGTTACGAGCATGTAAATATACTTCACCAATGCTCAAAGCGACCAAGACACCTGGAAAGGTGAAAATGCAGCTGACTACCCAAGATAAGCTTAAATTATCTGTCTGTTACATTTTTATTTCCATTAGTGTCGATGAATTATTTTGCTCGGTACCTCGAGCTGTTTAGCATTGCTTATCCAATAAAAGAATTTCGTAATTTGCTTCCGAGTTTCAATTTACTGCTCCTGGGCCCGCAGAGAAGCATGTTTATTAATTACCGGGCCCGCACCGTTCCGGTCAATTGCACGCATTCATCTCCCGTTTGAAATGATTCTTGTGGATGGAGGTAAAGAGCGCACCAATTGGACAAGTATGCAAATTAATAAGTCATAAGCGTCTTTACGTACTGGCACCCGAACTGGAGAAACAGCTGCTTCGTAAAGTATACCCTTCCGAACCATGATCAAATTTCAATTCAAATGAATTCAATTAACACTTTTTTCACGGCTACTGTTCGCAGACCCGAACGAGAAAAGTGCAACATTTCTGTAATTGATAGAAATGTTCTGACATCGCAAAAACACATAAAGTAAATGAAAGTAAGGAGATCTTTTGCCGTTTTAACGCTTGGTGGAAACTTTGTAGGATGCGGGCGCCATTAAGATAGGGACGGGGCGTCAGACAAAATGTCTTTGTCACCTGTAGAAGATATTAGCCATTTGTTTAAGATCTTCAGATCGCATAAGACATCGTATAAGCTTTATATTTGGATGATGATTATTTTATATCAAAAGAAATGTGCTTTGAGTATTAGTAGCTGAAAGATTGTCGTTACAGACGGCGACTTCAGTGTCTTGCTATGAAAGAACCATTCCACGTGCTCAAGTAGAAGTTATTAGAAAGATAGTAAACGAATTTACACACGTACTTACATAAGTTGAACTACGAACCACCATGTTTCTTGAGAAACAAAAACGCTTGCAGCATTATTAACAGTGTTAACAATTCAAGAATTATGTTTTGAGTTTGCTTTAGATACACATCTTGTGAAACAATACTATTTACAGTGTTCTTAGCGAACTCTCAGTATTCCTTGTTAATTGACTATGAATTATAAATTAGATTCAACCTAGACGCTAGTCTAAATCAGGCTACTTTCCTCTATTACAAATTCATTTTTTGAAAACAAGAAACCTGATGTTAACAAATTTTACATTTAACGCTTTACCCACCGGAATCCTATTAATAGGATTTTTAGTAGTCGTACTATACCAAAAGGAAACTTAGAAATTATTAGATGATGGTACTGGGAATGACTTGTTGGTTCAAAATTGAAATTGTTGTTGCTGTTGAAAAATTCACTAAAATGTCTTTAGCCATGTATGGCTAAACATGCACTTTAAAAATGACGAATTAATTGCCGGTAGGTAATGTCTTCGCTTCTGTTCACCGTTCGAACAAAAAATCCATCGTTCATCCAACGAATAACACGTTTGTTCGACAAGCAGTTGAGACATACTCGTCAGAAAACGCATCGAGTGTAACCGCAGTCTAACTATCCGCAGGACAATTGCAATTCCTCGACAATAGCACGACGCACACAATGCATAGACACGTAGTTGTGGTGCGTGTGCGTCCCGGGTGGACATCCGCTGACATCCGGCCGGGGCCGATCAGCCGGCAGATACATACGCGATCAGGCCAGTTCTTACGTATACCTGAATTAATTAGCGGGCAATCGCCGTCACTCTAATTGGACTAATTAACGGACGTTCAGCAACCGTTCAAGCCGGATATCGGCCGGAGAGGATCCGATCGCGACAGCCTCTCGAAAACTCGTCGGTTCGACGTCCCCCTCTTTCCCCACTTCTCTCTCTCTCTCTCTCTCTCTTTCTCTCTCTGTCTTCGTTCCTGACGTTGCCAAAAACTCGTTCCCTTAATATGACAGCGGGGAATCCGAGTCTCGCTCCTTCCGGCGGCTGATCGATCGCCGGAGACCGCGGCTATCGAGCACCCTGTCGTCGATCATCGATCACCGAGAGATGATACGCAACTTTGCGTCGCATTGTGCCAGCTTGTTCGCCGGATGCCACACATTCCCGGCTGTTTATGTGGGAGCAATAAGCAATCAGCGTCGCCGATGACACGATACCGAGATTGTCTGGCGACGGAACCGTGACTGCTAGGAACACGCTGTCAAACCGTGTCCCGATGCTCCCTTCTGGCAGAGGCTCGACTGGTTCGAAGCGCTTTTTACTTGGATCGATCGACCGATGAATCTACATAGCGGGTAACCAGCGAATCTTTTATGGGATCGTTGCTAGACAGTTTAAATCGTGATCTTCGTTCTCTGCTTGAAGTGCTCTGTGCACTGTCTAACATTGTTCCTGTCGTAACTGGGTCATTCTTCAATTATGAACACTCACGAATCGATGTAACTAGAATTTCTTGTTAATGTGAGTACTACTGGTGGTTGATTTAACACTGACACTACCGAGCATAAAGAGTGACTGGCATGTGTGTCTTTATAAGATTAACTATATTCAGTTTACCTTGACTTTTTGCTGTTTTTATTATAGAATATGTTTGATTCAAGGAATTCAGCAATTTTTAACGATAGAGCCTTTCTAATTTCAACAAGTCTAAAATAAATAATATGGGCCGGTCAATTTGACCGGCGCTGGTAGGTTTTGTCTTAATATGAAAATAAGAAGTTACTGAATTACGTTTAATAAGTTAACACATTATCTACTATGATACCCACTTTTAGAAATTTATGGAACAGACGAATTTAATAATATGAAAACTGTTCTCAATAATGTTATGGAAATTTTTACTGGTGACTCGGAGTCACCATTCGAGTGCAAAGGGTTACTATGTTGAAAGTAACTGATCGACATTCTAGAATTCATCGCATCTGTTCACTGTTTGAAATTGTACCAATACAAGCTCATTTTGGTCATAAGTAGGGATGGGGTTCAAAATCACTCACGGTGATTTATCACAGTGATCGCAAAATCACAATCACTATCGTGATTTTTTCACGATTACGATTGTGATCCGAACTTTTTTATCTCGAGTCATAGTAATTCTTCATCTTTGAGTTAGAAAATTGTATTATTTATGTAATTAGTAGAAAGGTATAGACGATGTCTTATTTAAATACCAATACTGTTCTTCGCAAGTAATAATATATTTACTAATTTTTTATATTTCTGTTTCTATGTAAATTGTACTATTTGTGTTAAGTTTTTATACATTTGTATATATTTTATCTAGACAATATACCACACACACACAATATAAAACATTTCGCAAGGTATTTTAAACTGAACTGTCTTTTCAATTCATTCACAATTCATAGTGATTAGTTATTACTAATTATTAATTTATTCACTATTCTTCATTGTTTAATATACTTTTTGCCTTTATGCGATATAATTTATATTTTTATTTTTATTTTTTGTTATGCAACATGTCCCGAGAACACAGACTTCTATATAGAGTGACCAAGAACAGTTATGTTCCTATGCTCTCCACCAATCAGAAGCGATCACGAAAAATCACGATCACTGTGAAAAATCACCGTAATCGAATCACGAGTGATTCGGAAGTAGCAGTTCTTCCCATCCCTAGTCATAAGTGTATAAAATCCAGAGTCTAGCGATTACCGTTTGGTGTAGACTAAAAATCGTGAAGACAGGTGCTAGAGTGCAGAACCAGCTGTCTCGCGGCGCATCGCACTGACAACACTAGTCTTTTGTCAAAGCAGGTTCCGATGCGAGGCGCGAGACACTCGAACCGGTATTGTTCCGGTTGTCGTGTTTGATTCGGTCGCCTGAACGTCGCGTTTTCCAGCGATACGGCAACCTGTCGTCGGGCCCCCTTATCGGCTCGCTCCCAGCCACCTTGGCGGCCTCGAATAAGCGGCGTGACTTTGCTCCGACGTCTAATCGGATCGAGACGCGAGAACGACAATCCTATAATTCCACCGTGCTGCCCGCGGATTTCTTTCGACGAGTAGAATCTGCGATTGTCACCAGATCCCCAGAACTACGGAGGATTTTGGATTTTTCGGGTCCTGGAAAACGGATTTGTAGCTTTCAGCTGACCGATCGTTGGCCTGCTGATTTTCACACTCTCATAAATCGCGAGGCTCTGCAAAATAGTTGGAGAGTATATTAACAGATTATTTATCAGCGATTGATTCACATTTTTCAATGTCTGTGGTCCATGGTTAAGGATCTTTTAATAGATCTTTCAGAAGCAATAGCTATTTCAATCGAGACTAAGGGCCTAAAATCCTATAATTTCATTTGGGATTTTTGCATAATAGAAGATTGTCAAGCTTCCTTTTGATACAGCAGAATTATTGAAAGTACAGTTAATATGCTTCCGATAGATTAAGTGTAAACGGATAGAAGGTGATTGGTTTTGATAAGTGTTCAATTGGTAACGCCCTGCTTCATTTAGAGAGTATTTAAATTATGGAAATTACAAACATAATTTAATTGGAAATAATTCGACCAGTTTCTTCGTTCAATCCCATGCTATTATAGAAACTGCAGAAGATCTAAATAAATACAATCTTGTTACTTTCATAGCACATTACGCCATTTCTAGTGCTAGGTACGTTTAGTATTAAATATATTTTTAATGGCACTTTATCTTGATGCATTGATTTTTTTATTGTACCTAATTAAACCACATTTGATGGAAATTAGTCACCGGGAGCTGAGTTTGATATCTCTGAAACAGCTACGTCATCATTCAATTATTTCTTATTGCATACGAGTATCATCCGCGTTACAAATATTTTACAAACTCCCTTAACACTTTGATAGTCCGATAAAATTACAAATTACAATTACAGAACCTATATCCCCTTTATATTTTGACGTACAGTATTTTGATACATCACTCGTATTCAAGAAGATACTGAACACATGTTCTCATTTTAGCTTCATTGAATAAAATCGAAGCTGTTTTTAATGAGTCTTTCTACCGAATTTTAGGACCGAAGTAAACACAAAATGAATAAGAAGAAATCTGGAAAGTTGACGAACATCTGCGCGCTATTTTGATGCCCGGTCAGTAAAACGTTATCGAACAAGCCTCCAATTAGCAACCTCGGAAGGTGGGCAGAGGGACGAGGAAAAAAGTAGTTTTTCACACTTTCGGCATAATGTCTGAACTAATTTCCCCGGAGGAATGTTAATTCGGGCCCCGGAGCAGCCGCTCCCGCGATAATGATCGAGCCCGAAGATTAGCTCCAGAAACTCCGTGTCCACGGTCCCGGGATCTATACGAACGTCTGGATCATTTATTGGCACTCGCGTTGTAAATTTTACGCGGCTCGTGATTCCCTCGCTAATTACCGGCAATCTTTATCAAATTACCGTGCGGGATCGCGTAACGAGGAAGAAGTTATAGTTCGAAACGGCGTGCGTCATCTCGCCGTTCGCCGGGCTGTACGGTGCGGGGGGCAATAAAGCGTAATGAGAAACAATTTTTCCTGATCCGCGATAACAAGATTTGTTGTGCGCCGGGTACGAGAGCTCCGGCGGATTATTAGAAACTCTGTTTTTAAAATGAATACTATATCGTGATCGCCGCGCGGAGTCGGCCAGTGGAAACGTAATGGACGGCTGGCGGTCGTAAACGCTCGTTATTTCCGGATACTCGCAAACAATCGCTATAGGTCGATCTAACATCAACGAATTTAAAAAAAAAATTGGTGTGTGCTTAGACTAGATGGCTGAGGTGAAACTTCTTTTTTTAATTTTTTTCGAACTTTTATTAACACTTTATGATATTTAATTTTCTATGATTCTATTATTGAAACAATTGGCTTGTGATAGCTAAAATATGATATAAATATTCTTGAATCAATTTTGACTAAACGTCTTTGTAAATACTGCATCGAGAGTTGTTTCTGATCTTGTTGTCGCTTCATTAGGATTATTTACCATTTCCAAACTTAATTTACTTCTAAAAAATTCTATTAATAATTTTTATTGTTCCGATGCAAAGAACACGTTGAAATCTCCACTTAGCATCATCGGAATTTTATCCTAATCTTTATTAAGCAATTCCGAACCCTCAACCGTACATGCTAATAGAATAGAATTTCGTTTCATCGTTTCACCGTTTCATCGCCAGATCGGTTTTACTCCTCCCGCGTCGAGGTTTTACTAAATCGTTTCATCGTTTCAGCCTTTCACCGTTTCATCGCCTCATCGGTTTTACTCCTACCGTGTCGAGGTTTTGCGCCTAACGCGCCTAAAGAAGTTTCACTTCAACAGGTACCCACAAGGGACATTCGGTAACTCGAAAATAAATCCTGCATTATGGTTCGTTTAGAACTAGGCGAAAATTTTCTTGTTTCCCCTCCCACAGAATTTCGATTTTTATTGTAAAATCGATTAAACATTTCATTTATCTATCACTTGTACATTGAATTAGAGACTTCGATAAGTATCTCATGATTTTTTCAGAATTTTTTACAGCTTGGAATAATAAACATTTAGGCCCGAGAACGAAACACCTTAATTCCGACTGGTTTAGTCAAAAACCATATTACCGACGGAGGATGAAAAAAATATTGAAAATTTTTCACAAATTTAGGCTATACGGTGTTGGTAACTGGACTGAGGGTTTTATTCGTTTTGATAAAAATGAGAAGATGAAACACGAAACAGTAACAATATCTCATACACTGCTACGTTATCTCTGGACTGTTACAATTATTAAGAAAAGTTTCTATGTAATTCTCCTTCCTTCTAATTGAAGATGAACATTTTTACTTTGTATACAGAAACGCAGTCTATTGATAACGAAACTAGTTTTATCTACCGATGAAAATACTCCTTTAGGATGGTATTTTTACCGATATGACCATTTTTTAACAACGAATTGTTTCGTTATTAGAAACACATGGTCCACATTTCTGCAAATTTTTTTTAATTTCCGAGTTTCCTTCGTTAGTAATTCAAGAGTTCCACAATGTTCAATTCACTCAGTTTTGTATCTCTCTTGTTTTTATGCGTTCATTGTACAGGATCGTTAGTAACGTAGTTGATTTTTGTGGTTGTCTCTACGTGAAACAGTAAATTTGAAATGCAGAATACAATTTTATTACACTAAGCTCTATCTTCCGAAACATTAAGTCTGAATAATCTATAAAATAAATCATTGATCATTCTACAAAATAAAAGTTTTCAAAGTCGATGGCCAGGGATGAAAATTAAATTATATCGCGTCATACTAGTTTCAATATTTTGAAAATACTATGCGAATACTTGGTATTCTACTTATCAAAAAGTTAACACAATTTTTAAATGCATCAAAACCTTTAAAAGAACAGCTCATAAGTGACCTTTAATTCCGTCGAGATTTTTGTTTATAGCGATGAGTATCTGCTACACGATGCAATAAAAGAAAATTAGTTTATGAAAAACAGGATGGGGACTAATTTTGTGGTCTATTTTGGTTTACAGATCTTCCTGGGACCGTCAGCTGTAAAATCTTCCTATGATGGCTGTGACGTATCATTCTTATGCACTATGCACAGCGAGTGGAAACGGTAAGTCATGAACAGACACGTTAGCCAAATACTATGCAACGTTACATGTGTTATATGCATTCTCGTATTTGTTTCTCTCCTAAAACGAAGTGCTAACGAAAAAATTGAAAAAAGGATATCATTATTAATGCAATACGATAATGCAGAAAATATTCAAACGTCTGGTACGAGTATGCAGATCACAAAAATGATGATCTTTTGCCTCAATGCACTAATATGTCATTTTTCTAAATATTTTAGTGATTCAGTTATACATTTTCCTAATATGTTGGCTTGTCATCTATCTGTCTAAACTACCGTCCCCACCCCTTTCTATCATATTCACAATATTTGGAGATTGTTTAAATTGCAATTGTACCCAGACGAAATTCCTTTCACTATTATTAGACGCGCACATGTCTCCATTAAAGTGCAATAAATCAACAACAAAAAATCGTACAACAATTTCCATAGTCTCGTTGCAAAGAGTGACTTGGATCTCCAAGTCTATGTAATTTGAGTACTAATGAAAATTTCTGGAACTCAATGAACCTGTTTTTTCTCGACTCAAATCGTCGCGTAAACAGAACATACACGTTTCGCGGTTACTGAGTCGCTAAAACGTAATGGCGTCGGTATGCGAGTGATGTTTTGCCGGAGATCAGGTCAGCCTGTTCCGAAGAGGTGCATTATGGTTTCCAGATAACAATTTCATACGCGGCTGGCACGCGGGCACAGCCTCTTAACAAATAACATCTCCGTATTCAGCGGCTGCTTAATCTCGCGGCGCGTCCCCTCGGAAAAGAGACGGAACATCGCGGAAACCGATCGATCCAGGGATCAACGCCGGGATCGGACGGTCTTCGATCGGCAATGGGCAAAGAATCCCGCGCATGTCCCGCCGCGAATAGTATTGTCTACTTATGCTCGGGCTCGCCGCTACCTCCCGCTGGAATCGGCCGACCACATTCCGCGGCTAGATTCCTGAATTTAATGTCGGAACGTAAGGAAAAACCGAACTGGTCGTTGATAGGCTTTAATATGCTCTAATTGGTATTCGACCGCGGGATTTTCTATTCCCGGGCAATTTTGCAATTTGCTCGTAGCCGTGTTTTTCCGCCGATCCTGTTTGCGCCTTCGCTACGCGAAAAACCAATTGCTGCCGGAAGCGATCACGTATGTTTATTAAATACAAGCTCGGGATACTAAATGATTTTTATCGATTTGCCATGTGCCTGTTCCGCGAATTATTCTACGCCATTAACATACCTGTAGCGACCGATGTGAAATCATATTTTTATATGGTGTACACAAATATTCATGATTTTATTGTTTCAATGAATACTTTGAGTTTATTTAAACTTTGATTGATTTATGTAAAGGACGCGAGTGCGTTAAAACTGTAAGTAGGTGGGTTATTTGATAGTGTACTAAAAGGTAGTGGCGAATGAATTGCAGTTTTCTATGCAGGATAAAAATGGTCTTCCGGTAATTTGTGATTTTATAATAATATGTTAATGTAGAAGTAACAGCAGTATTCGATGTAATTGTGCTTTTGAATTGATTGTGTCTGTTGCAATAATTGTTAGCTAAGTACATGTTAGAGTCTCTCGTGGTCTTTCTTATCATTATTGTTTAAAATCCAAAGTTTGGCTACCGCGACGAAGAGAGAAACGATTGCACTTAAAAATGGTTCTTACTTCTAACAAAATGAGAACAAATCTGAAAGAGAAGAATATTAATAATCAACTACAAAAGAGTTCTTGAATTTATTACAATTTCATTTCACTACTAAATCTCTACTCACCATAACTGTCAGGCAATTCTTCACCCTCCTACATGAGAAATGATTCCAGCGCAACAACATCGGCATCAGTACTTTTAATTTCGTCTACAACTGAATGCTGTTTTCACGCATCCTCCGACATCTAATGAAATAGATTCCGTGTTCTATGAAAGCATGTAATTTCACGTCAGCGGCGTTGTTTCTCAAGAAAACATAACTATACTGGCCCCGAGGAGGACTTCCATTTTTCGAAAGCCGTCCGACCACCAATAATTACCGCTTCTTATTGTTAGCCTCGTCATCGAGGCGGCCCAACAAGAAGAAGAAGTTAGCTATACCGTAGACCGTAGTTCCAACTCTCTCGGCTAATTCCCCCCGTTCAGTTTTCTCTCGTTGTACTCGCGCAAGAAAACCGCGATTTAATGACCGCCATGCATTTTCATATTTGCTTTACTACTGTTCGAATTAATTTTCATTATTCCCTGCATGCTACACGGTAGACAAGGTTCCAACACAGCCGAAACGGACGCTGCCATGTTACTCGTTTCGAGAATTAACCACCGTTGAAATCGCGATCGCCGGCGTATCTTGTGGGCTTCATGGGGTCGTAAGCTTGACAGCTGAACAGAATCGCAACGAAGTATTCAATAATAACTATCTGGGTGATAGAAACTCAAAATGTTCACTATTATTTATTAAATTATTCTCGGTTTTAAAGAACTCCATTCAGTGATCGACGTTTCTTGATCTAAGAAAAAGCGCTATCTGCAAGGAATTATTTTATGTATCTTGGATTTTATAGTGGAAAATGCATACTTACAGTTTGTAATAGATTTCCATGATTCGATTAGATGTTCGAACAGACGCTGTTAACACTTTATCTACTGGCAGCCTATTAATCAGCTTTACAATAATCGTGCTGTAGCAAAAGGAAGCTTAAAAATCTTCTTTTACGCAATAATGAATGTATTAGATTACGTTATTGGGGGGTAGGGGTGTGCGAGTACCCGTAATTTACGAGCTGAGCTGAACTCGATTCGATTGCACGAGCCGAGTCGAACGTTCGAATTTTCTGAGCTACTTGAAATCGACGAACTGCTTCAAAAAAATGCGAGCTACTTGAAAAAATCAACCGGCTTGAATATTCGAGCCCTCGTAAAACTTCGATTTACTCGAAAATGAACTTTCAGCTCGAAATTTTTCGAATTACTCGAATATATTCGAACAGATCTTTAACTTTCGAGTTACTTGTAAAAATTCGAATTGCTCGATTTACTCGAATATTCATTTATTTACTATCAAATACTATTCTAACTATGAGGAAGAAAAATATGACGCTAATTTAATGCTTCTGTTTTATTTTCATGTTTTCATGAAGAAAACATATTCGAATTTTTACGAGTAACTCGAAAGTTAATTTCGTCCTGAAAATTCATTTTCGAGTAAATCGAAGTTTCACGCGGACTCGAATATTCGAGCCGGTTTATTTTTTTAAGTAGCTCGCAATCTTTTCAAGCAGTTCGTCGATTTCAAGTAGCTCGGAAAATTCAAACGCTTGACTCGGCTCGACAGACCAATCAGTACTCGAATCGAAATTCGAATACTCGAATAAATCGAGTAGTCGCACAACTATATTGGGGGGTGACTTCTTGAAGTATTATCGAAGTTTCTGTTGCTATTGAAGGGTCTATTAAAAAATCCTTAGCCATGGGTCATAGACTTTCAAAAATTATGGGATAATTGATGGTAGATAATGTGTTAATTTCGGACAAATTTTTAATGCACATACTTTGGTCGTTTCACTTTTATTACATTTTAAGGATTCAGTTCTTAGGTATCTGTTAAAATCAAGTGCTACTTTCTGCAGATTTATGTACAATTCAAGTTCATATACAACCAAAATATATTGTAATTATGATAAAAGAAAATTATACAAGATAGAAATGTAGGGAGGACTTCTTGGTCCTCCTGATCTTCTTAGTCAGACCTCTAGATTCCAGATTATAATGCATCATAACAATTATCCTGAGGCAAATAAAAATTATACTAGACCCAAGATGACATACGATAGTTACATATAATGATATAAAAACATTGCTTATTATTATATTACGGATCCTCATGTTAAATTTCCTTGATGAACGGTTTCAGACAGCCGACAGATAGAAGCTTCCTCCGTCCCGCAACGCCTTTAGCGAGTGAAAAATAATGAATTCTCAAATTCATTTAATCTTTCAGCTGCTTTAAATTTCTTGCCGTAAACGCATAAAATCCTCATTCCGCGGATCATTGTTTTAAAACATCGTACATCGTAGATCATACCGGGGTCGGAAGAGTTACGATCGCTCGTATCGGAAACGTAAGGATATGATAAGGACGCGGGGAGACGAAAGTTAGAGCGCATAACATCCTCAGGCTGGCCGTTAGCTATCTGCGGTGGGATCCGAAGGAAATCATTTGAAAGAGAAATAAAAGGGGCGGCGGGAATCATCTTGTATCTCGTCAAAGAGTCTCACGCATTCGTGCAACAGGCATAGCGCGGCACGGTGTAGTGTACGGGCAACAATGTGATGGTGAACGGTCGGTAACAAAGTGCAACTTCCGGCGGGCCGCCAGGCGGAATGGCGGATTTCTCTCTTGGTATAGTTAAAACGGGGCAAAAGACTGGAACCGAAGCCGGGGAGGAAGCCGATATATTCGCAAGCACCCACGCGCACGCGGGGGGAATCGGTGTTCGCGTACAGTTATAGTATGCGCGAGCGTATCGTCCTCCGCGCGGCATAAATTTACGAGGGATAGATAACGAAGTGCTAATTAGTCGCCGGCCATATCCCCGCCGATATAATCTGTGGCTGCTCGCGCGGTCGGTCGGTTCGTTTATACGATTAAGTTGCAGAACAAGTCCGAACATCGGCGTAGATCACAAGCGACACGACGAGCCAGGCGTGAAAATGAGATATTTTCCGACGCGAGGTGAATCCGCTTGGACGAACCTCGTACGCCAGCTGCGTGCGCTCCAGACGATTGTTGTTTCTACGAAAAATTTCATGATGCTTCGACGAAATAACGGTTCTGATTTGTAGGGACGATGTTAGAACCTGTTAAGGCTAGTTGACTTGTCGTTTATTTTTATCATTGGTATTCGGTGATTTTTCTACTTCTTTCCGCTATTCAACCAATAATTCTTTCACTTTATAATGTTGAAACAAACATGTTGCTATAAACTACTTACCTTTCGATGATTTTTCCTTTTTAAGTCTCCATTCAATCATCGATTCTTTCACGTTATAATGCAATTACAGATGTATTGGTACATACTATCTACTTTCCGGCGATATTTTCTTTTCATTATTGATTCAACCAATAATTCATCCAGTTCATAGTATAGTGACAGACATGTTGATACCAACTACCTGCTTTTTAGTGATTTTTCGTTTTCATTATTGATTCAACTAATAATTTATACAGTTCATAGTGTAGTGTCAGACATATTGGTACCAACTCCCTGTTTTTGCTAATTTGTCCATTTCTTTCATAATTTATACAGTTCATGGTATAGTGTCAGACATATTGGTACCAACTCCAGGCCTTTGCTAAATTGTCCATTTTTTTCTTGATTCAACTAATAATTAATTTATACAGTTCGTAGTGTAGTGTCAGGCATATTGGTACCAACTCCCTGCCTTTGCTAATTTGTCCATTTCTTTCTTGATTCAACTAATAATTAATTTATACAGTTCGTAGTGTAGTGTCAGGCATATTGGTACCAACTCCCTGCCTTTGCTAATTTGTCCATTTCTTCCTTGATTCAACTAATAATTTATACAGTTTGTGGTATAGTTAAAGACACATTGATACCAGCTACCTGCCTTTTGGCGATTTTTCCTTTTCCTTACTGATTCAATCAATAATTCGTTTACTTTACAGTATAGTGACAGACATGTTGGTATAAATTACCTGTTTTTTTATGATTTACCCCTTTTTGTCATAACTCAATTATTAATTCTTTCATGTCAGGCTACAGAGTAACGCAACAAAACTTGTATATATAAACTTGAAGACAGGTGATCGTTCGGTAGTCTTCTAGTTCTTATATCGATGCGACAGACCGACGAGCATATACCGAAGTTCAGAGGCGAGTGTAATCGACCATCGATTCCGCGTTTTACGGGTTTGCCGGTCAAGAACTCCGTTTGCGGATAATTGGATTATTACACGATCGGCTCGCGGCGACCGGTCCGCAAAAATGAAGCGCTTCCATTCGTATCGCTCTTCCATCGGTTTCGTACACGCGTACCTCGGTTTCCGATCGACAGAACGACGAAACATCAATATACTGGGTGATAAAAAAGAGGGTGTCTGTTTATGACCGCTTATACTATTAGGCAAGTAGAAAATCTTCAACTAATAAAGTTCCTTCATTTTATTGTAGGTGGCTGATCGGCAGATCTGAAAAATGTTCTTAGATCTTGCATGAAATAAACTGATCAAATCTTCCCTTATTCATACATCAATAGCTATTTGTTATTTAACACATTGCCTACCGGCAATTTCCTAGTAGTCTTTTAAACATCAGAGATGAACAGTCGAGAATTTTTCAATAAATTGTTCGAAAGCGAGTATCCATTCACAATTCAACAAATTTCTAGAATTACGATAATGTAACAACTTCTTCTAAAATTACTATTTAAACGAAATTTAACGAGCTTTCCTTTACATACAGCAGAGTAATTAAAAAGCCTATTAACAGGCTTCCGGTAGGTAAAGTGTTAAAACTAGACGCTAAAATTGAACTTCCGAGTTCCCTGTGGAGAAGATTTACTTTCTTAATTCTTTACTGAAGATTGAGGAATCCAATCGAAATAAAATTTTCTAAAACGATGCAGAATCTTGTCAATAACTTACATGCAAATTTTTAAATGAAACAGTTTTGTTTAAACTGAGCTTCCGAGGGTACAAAGAGAACGTCAAAAAATCTTCGTCCACAAAGGGTTAAAACGAGTACCTCTGGTTTAGGAGTTTTTTCTTCACCGCCGTGTACAAAAATAATCGGTTGTACGCGCGAGTTCGATCGGCACACAGTCGGACGGTTTCGGGCCGTTCGAAAAAGTAGACCGCCGCCGCCGATGCTCGCTCCAGCACGTATTACCGCTCGTACATTACATTTAATGGCTCCCTCGTAATGGCGAGGGCTTCTCCTACGTTTAAGCAATTTTACGCGATACACTCGCCCGCGTAATCGCCGCGATCGCCGGCCTCTGCGAGCGTATCGATCCCGCGGAGCTCTCGTGTACATCCCGAAATTGCCTCGGTTCTCCGCAAGAGACGCGTGCTTCTGCCGCCCCCGACCATAAGACTCTCGGCACCTGTTTCTTCTAAAGGAAATATTAATGACAAGACAGCGCCGAGCACGCGAACCGATCTTCACTCTGCTTTGTGTGGCCTAATTTTGCAATTACAGCTGGACACGTGGCAGCAAATTAAAGAGTAATCTTCTGGATCCCACCTATCGTTAAACATTGAAATTTTTTTAGCTACGCCAAATATTGTGGCTTGCATTTATGTTTTCTCGTTATCCTTAGATCGATAGAGATCGATAGTCTTCCGTGCTCTAATCGTTTTAGATCAGTCACCTAACATACATTTCAAAAGTTTCAAGTTCGTTTTTGACTCATTTTGTGTTCAAATAGCTAAACTGTGGACCTTTACCTAGAATAAAAAGGTTCATCAATTGTAAGAAACAAGAGCCAAGTAAAAGGTTATTTCTTTCTCTAATAATTTTAGTAAGTTTTAATAACTAATTTTAGTAACTGACTTCTCTTAAGCAATTTGCATCATGAGCACATATATGCGCGGAATTTTCCTGGTCATTATCACCAAAGCGTATATATGTGCTCAATTTTCATTTTTTAAAGAATGAAACCAATTTTTGCTGATAGGGACCAATTTTCCACTTTTCTGTCTGATGCAAATAGGTGAATCCCTTTACTACTTTAAATTGAACATACCCATTTTCGTCATAAATGCATAAAAGTCTACGAATAGTACGTCCTCATTCACTTTCTTCCGCATCCATTTTCTTTTTTCATTTAGCATTGGACAATTTCTTGCAGGACAACAAAAAGGCAAATAAAAATCTGCAACGGAGATCTAAGATTTTCAATTATTAAAAAGAAATATTCTGATTCTGCACTGCTCTCTCTTATTTTCCGTCGACGAATATTTCTACTCGTATCATTTAACGCGACGAACATTATTAATAGCAAGTGAAAGCTTCGCTGTTCGAGAGTCAGGCTTGCTTTTCCTGCTGCCTCGTAACAGTAAACGCTAGGCTAACCTGTCGAGCAGGTATGCTCGTCGTTTGCAAAGTGTCTCCTAGGAAGATAATAATCGAAGTACGGGTTGTTGCTGACAAGTATCAGATTCTACGGCGATCAATTTTTTCGACGGCCGATCATTGCCCGTCATTTGCATATGTAATTATAATGGGAGGACGCAGTACTTGTAGAACGACGTAACGAAAATTACCCCGGCGTCGTATAATGCGTAACACGCGAAACCATCAGCGTCCCCTCGCCCCTCGCACAATCACTGTCGTCGTGTATCAATGATAATGAACTAAATGTGCGAAACGTAAACGCTGCTGCTGCTGCGTTCCGTCTCGCCGATTGGATGAAGAAATAATTGCTGTCCACCGACTCGGCGTACACGCTCCGGACACGATACACGTCCTTTACGAACTAATTGGACCCATTAAGTCCTGGATGGCCGATCGACACGCGATGCGTTGTTTGTCTATGATATACTGGCTCCTAAATTGCAACGATTACCGTTTCGGCCGCTTTATAAACTGTACAAGTTATACACGCCGGCCGCACGTAATATTTTTGCGAGATACGCCGGGTATATTCATTTTCCTTGATTACACTTTAATTAAGCAATTTGTGTCTCGATTTATGTTCGCGACATTTTTCTCTTGTATGTAATTTTCTTTGTATTTTATCATGTTCTATCAATTTTCTTTCTACACGATCGAAATATTAACCTTTCGTCTGTAACCTTATTTTCATGGACGCTGTTGGCATATTGGGTCGTTTGTGCTCAAGAATAATATTTTTACTGTTCCATATTTTTTAAAAATTTGTCTAAATTCTGAGATACGCGTTGAGACCTATATTTCAATACATAATTGTTGGAACTTCGTGTGTTTAACGCATTAGTGGGAAAAAATAACTATTGGAAAGAAAGAAATTTAAGAGTGAACTTTCGTTCCTGGTAAAGCATTTTTAGCGTAGCGCATTGGATTGTTGACACATTTATATGCGTTTGGCTCAAGATGCAGTCAGGTTTTAAATATAAATAAGGCTTAAATCAAAGACATTTAGTCAGTTAAACTGGTCAGTAAAAAAATTGCTTGGCTAAAAGCAACAATACGAGTTCTAGGCACGTTATATTCTCGAGGATTTTTTCATTGCTCGATAAAATGTGCAACGAATAAAATTCTCTAAAAAATGCCAGTCCGTCCCTAGGACAGCTCTTCCCGCACATTCACAACGGCTCTCCTAACTGGGAACGCTTCCAAACAATCAAACCGTCCTCCAGGCGCGATATCCCCGCAACTAGCATGAATTCCTCGCAGTTATCAGTCACTCAGCGGGACGAGTAATGAATCAAACAGCGATACGTCGCGCTGATGAAGACTGACGGACAGATGGTTGTGTTTTCGGTCGAGACACCGTCTTCCGAAAAAAATCTCGTTGTAGATCTCGAGTCTCGTGTGGGGAAAATCGCAATGGAGACTTCGCTCAAAGTCGCCGGGTGTTTGCAATTTTAATCGCACAAAACTGGCCGTTTTTCAGCATCGGGTTAATTGCGTCGGAAGCGGTTAATGAAAGAACGAAACGTAGGAACGGCAATTAAGCTGGTGGTCGATGGATCGGATCGTGAGCGGATTGACGGTGAACGATCCCGGGGACTGTTCCGACCTCCAACCCCCCGAAATGGGGTGGCTGAAGCCCGCGTCCAACCCCGCCGTCGTTCGCGGGTCCGGCCTGATAATCGATCCAGACCAGACGCGTTAATTATTTATCAGGTGGCACGCGCGACTGGCGATCGTCCAATTAAATTAAAGCAGGAAGCCGGGATCGCAGGGCTATCGGCACTTCGGCGACCCTCTGTCCGCGCGTCTAGCCGACCCGCTATCTGATTGACGGAACCTGCCAATGCCGCCACTCCGTCGACGACGTAAAGAGCGCTTCTATGCTCTCTCGACCCTGTTCCGAGTCCATTAAAACCAGTCGCCGGACTCGTACGCACTACCCCTAATTGGATCGCCGCGAGCTGACGTCTTCCGACCGTCTAATCTCGCGGACACTGGACCGCTTCTTGCGGATTAATTTGTCCAATTGTTGAATTAGCGAGCTAGTAAGATGTTTTCGATACGGCCTCTAGAAAAGGTTATTTTTATTTGAGATTAGTCAGAAATGGTATCTCTCTGTGCTGGATCTACAAGGATCGTTTCTTGAGGATTATTTTGTGAATTCATTTTTTAAACTGACAGATGACTAGTTGGGTTCTGAATGCGTTGCTTTCTCTATCATGTACCAGGATAACCGCTTTTTGAGGATTAATTTGTCCAATTGTTGAATTAGCGAGTTAGTAAAATTTCTTTTGTACAGCCTCTAAAAAAGGTCGATTTCTTCGAGATCCGTCAGAAATGGTATCGAAGATGGTATCTCTCTTTCCTGAATCTCCGAGGATTGTTTCTCGTGGAGAAATTTTTAGGATTCATTTTTTGAACTGACAGATGACTAGAGTTCGGAATTCGTTGCCTTCTTGACCCTCCACCAGGATGACTGCTTCTTGCGGATTAATTTGTCCAATTGTTGAATTAGCGAGCTAGTTCAGCACTGTGAGTAAGTTGTTCCCTACAATCTCTAAGAAGTCTAATTCTCTGCTGATGTGGACTCTTTGATGGGATCAAATATGATAAAGATCTCTGCTGAATAACAATTATTTCTCGCGAAATAATTTGTTGAATGGTCCAATTGGTGAGCTGGTTTCTCTGTGAATAAGTTGCTTTCTATAGTCTAATCTTCCTGATACATAATTTGTGATCAATCGGCGACGATGGAATTGTTTGTTGATACTATAACAATTCTTTCTATGGAGAACGTTACTGTTATAATTAATTGAGTATTATTAGATTATCTACTAGTCAGTTGTATTTGGAATCGATGAGAAATAATGGAGATCATTGCGGATTCCAGGGTTATAGTTTAAATTGAATTACTAGCTGTTAGCTGTATGAGTACATTATCATGTATAGTATCTAGAATGTGTAATACTAGCCAAGGCAATTTTCAATTAAGATTTTTACAGCTCTACGAAATTTACTGCTCCATACCCAAAGGTCAAAAGTCATAAAGTTATATCTGAGACCGTCACAGAGAAACTGATGTAGTACGGTACACATTTTTGATTGCACCAAGTATACTCATTCATCCTTTTACTATCTCATTTGTCTTGGAGATGATCGATTGGACTTTTGTACCACCACTTGACACGAATGCCTGGATCGTAAAAGGATCGCAGAGCTCAGATAGAATTTAGCTTAACGTCAAAGTAGATTGGCGTAGAACAGACACATTGGTTAGCAGATTGCAAGATTTGGATTAAATATTGTGGTTGCTCCGAGGTTCGCTGCAGTGGCAAGATTTGGATTAAAGTTGCATAAAGCGAGTCTTTAAGATAGACATGCAGATCGGTTCGGAGTTGATTTTTGCATGCACTCGATTACTTTGTAAACAAGTTTCTTCTGACGACTGTCCAAGTGACATTCAATGGTCGATGTCTTTTTCTCACGAGTATGTTGTGCAAGGCTTCTCGATCTGCAATAAGTGTCCTCGAGAACGAGTTCCACCGTTTTCATTTTTCGCAATTGCAGCCGACAAGAATCACGCATCGACAAGCTTTCTTTCTCAATATTTCTGACGCCGGCAATTGCAGCGAGCGCGCGCAACACACACACACACAACTGAGAAAGAGAGAGAAAGAGCAACTGACACCTGACGGAAGGCACGGATCCGCCGGGAAACGAGTTTGAAATTAAAACTTGATCCGCGTTTATCCACACGGTGACGTTAAACTGTCGTTTGACACGGGTACGCTCGTGAATATTTTAATAATTACACCGTCGGACGCGACGAATAAAACTTAATATCGGTACGCTAACAGGTCGTGACACTCGTTAAATATAAAACGGTTACATTCAGAACTAAATCCTTAAGCGAGCGACGTGATGAGGAATTCTATTATCAACACCGATCTCCCTGTAAATCCAATAACATCGCTCATTCAGCAATCGTTCTAACAAACACGGGAAAATTTGCTTAAATAATTAATCGAGACATCGGGATACGTGGAGAGTCCTTCAATCCAAATCCCTACTACGCGCATCCTCGAAATCGCGATTCATGCTCTTCGCGCACTCATACAAGCTTCTAAGCTGAATTAGGGGCAACATAGATGAAGATGAAACTAGTAGGTCTGTTATTAGGCCTCGGAACATTAGATTGCAAGAAATAATAACTAAACGGAAAGTTTTGAAGAGAATATATTGAGATTTAAAAATTTATGACGTTCACGATCTCGTAGTCTACTATCTACTGACTCTGAGGAATATTTCAAAATTGATTCCAAGAGCTTAGATGGTTAGGTCCGAAGTATTTCCATGCGTTGTTGTTTGCTACTTTAAAATTCAAAGTAGCTATGGAAAATTTGCAAAAGTCTGAACCATCGAAAGATGATTGTAACAACTATACCATCATATAAAGTCGACCACACAGAAGTAAACTGGCAATCGATCTGCTTCCCTGAAAAACCTTTCACATATCTTTAAGCAAAGAGAGTCAAATTAATTTTATACACTTCGTCGTCTAAATTCGTAGTATGCAGTGTAATATTAAGGAAATCCATGGCCTTCGTCTAGTGAAAAGGAGGTGTGTTCCATTTAATAATACACTTTAACAAGCATGGTGAACAACGAAGCAAATGTTGGTAACGAAGGTGTTAAGCCAGAGATCGTCGCCGTGAAAGAGTTAACGAACTCCATATCAGATAACAAAAATCACCGTGTCAAGCACGAACCTTTCTAAAAAGTCTGAACGCTTAAAACCACGTTTATTGCGAAGGTGGGGCGAGCGATTGCTAAAAAGCAAAGTTATACTGCTGCGAAAGGGTGAGAGAATCGAAATGCACCGAGTCCGCTTAGTATGCATCGTGCGGCGCGTTCTTACGGCCTGCTCGGAGTGCATTTCATTGCTGCGGGACCGCGAACTTCAGGAAAACGGCGACGCGAAAGGAAACATCGTTTCCATTAGAAGCGAGAAGGAGCGTTCTGCACGCGAGCCACCGGAAAATCAGCAACGGGCGAAAAGGGCCGCGTGCCTCCGGGGCCCCCGATGACACGTAAAAATTTACGAGCAGCCCGCAGTCCGCCGGTTGCTCGACGTGCACTATTTTCGTGCTCCCGGTTCGCCGCGTCCGCGATCGCTTATGTTAATTAGCGCCCGCGGGATCGACGCCGCCCGTAAAACGGAGCAAGCTCGTTTCCAGTAGCTACAATTGATAGTCCATTCTAATGGCCGCCAGTCCGAGCGTGATGGTTGTATAAACGCTTCTGGATAAAATTAATTTACGACTAATTTGGGACTTCACGTTCCGCTTTGATTTTAGAGCGACGTTTACGGCTCCCTTTTGTTTTACGAGCTGCACTATTGTGATAATTCTACACCGGGCCGAGACTCCGCTCTTTCGAAACGTTTTTGTACCGAGGAATTCATTGTTAATGTATGGTCAAGCCATATTTGTCGGCGTGCATGCGAAACGAGGCTTGAGTTCGATCGGACTCTTGTTTCGTTAAACTGGTCTTTTTATTTTGAATGATTTAATATTGTATTTAATATGTTCGCAAAAAATGTGACGTGTACTTGTTCTTTAACTTACAATATTTACGATTAAACGAGTCCCACAACGAAGCCTGTACAATACTTATCATTAATCAAACTCAACAATGAAGATTACACAATATTTTCAAGATTAACAAGTCCCACAATGAGTCTTATGCAACATTTATGATGAAATGAATTCCATAATGAAACTTATGCAACATTCAGGATTAAACGAGCCCCACAATGAGGCCTATACAATATTTAAAATTAAACGAGTCCTTCAATTATGTACAGACAATATTTAAGATTAAATGAGAACCACAATAAAGTTCATACAATATGTAAGCCTAAGCGCGACTCCAAATGATGTTTATGCAGTATGTAAAATTAAATGAGAACCACAATGAAGTTCATAAAATATCTAAGATAAACCGAGACTCACAATTAGGTCGAACTTACAGTCCTAAATGTATTACTAATGCTTGCACATTGTTCAGGTACAATTATGAGGCTGGATAGTTCATAAATGAACATGAACCGAATTGAAGATTCAATAAAAGGGTTACAAACAGCTTGCACGGGTATTTGTAGAAATTGGGAAACAATCAATTTCCATAAAAATTGTCTTAAAAACAATGTTCATACCAATTGTACAAATGCAATAACAAATGATTGTATCAACACTTTATCGACCGGAAGTCTGAAGAAAAATCTTCTTTCGCACAATAATTCCAACCTAAATTATTAGATCACGCTAATGAAACTGAGTTGTTGGTTTATGATTGAAATTTCCGTTGCTCTTGAAGGATCTATTAAAAAATCATCAGCCTTGGGCCATAGACGTCCAAAAATTATGGAATAATCATCGGTAGATGATGTGTTAAAAACAACGTTCAAACCAATGAAATTAGGATCCTCTAATCTGGATTTAGCATTTTTGATAAGATATTCGGGTTCAGCCACCCGCAAAAATCATAAGAACACCAACTCTATAAATCGGCAGAAATTATGAATTTTGTCCACCTATTCGAAAAATCTCATTACCATGGAACGTTCCATCATCGCCACGAGGGTAGAAAAGATTATAGGTTTCTGGAAACCAGCGGAGAATGCGAATTCGCGGGAACGTTTTGCGGAAGGTAGTCTCGAGGGATCTGGGGTAAAGGGGTCGATCGAGGTCCCCGTCGTTCTACACCCCCGCAAACATATGGGGCCCATTGTGTACCCTTAGGGGTTGACACCCCGTGGCGGTTTCACCGGGGCCGCGGAGATACGAGCCGAGATACGGGCCGCCTTTATAGAACGTACACCATGTTTCTCCGGTGAAAAGCCGCCCTGAAAACCTTCCGCGCGCGTTATACGGTGGTGGTGGTGGTGGTGGTGGTGGCAGTGGTGGTGTGCACGGGGGTGGCGTGTGATTCGACAAGAGAGGTCGATGTCGCGAGTTCCGCGAGTATACACCGACTGAATGGATTTCGCACGTACAAAGTCGTACTCTGCCTGCGAGTTCGTGCATCCTGCCAACCAGCTCGCTACGCTTTTTTTTTTTGGTGTTTTTGCTGTTTTCCGTTTTTCTCTGATGAAACACTTTTTTTCGTTTCAATTTTTGTTAACAAGCTGCCACCGCGTTGAGAGCGTTGCAGTGTTTAATTCGGGTGTTGCGCGATCTCGTTGCTATTATATTTTGCAGTTTGACTCCCGTGCTTTGTTTCGTTTGAGGATGGAGTTATTCTATGTTAGAGATGCTGTTGGAGACATGTGGAGATTCCTTGATGATAGAGTGTGCATTATAGTACTGTGTTCAGCGTCTGCTTTAGCGGTTACGTCGCCCCGGACAAAAAGACAAATTGCCGCTCCTTAAGAATATATATATTTTTTTTAAATAAAGATACATATTTTTATTTTTAATAAAAATCAAAAAATTTTATTTAAATTTTAATAAAAGAATGTATTTAGAAAGAAACATATAACATAACATAACATTGGTGATCAAGCAGTACAAAACAATAGAAATTAATGAAAAAATATCTGTACCTAGCCATAAGTTGTTAACCATATAGTTTTTTACATTTTTAAATGCTATTAAAAATGTGTATTATTGCACAAATAGTCAAAATGCCATTATTTTGAAAATAAGACTCGGTAACATCAACTACATTAAAAATCACAAAAAACTTTTTTTTCTTACTAGCAGTTCATTTTTAGGGAACGAAAAAATCGATATGTGAAATTTTCTATTAATTGGGTATTTAACACATCAATATTTTTCTCACACTTACAGCGAAAATGGCGACCCTAAATTTTGGCGCCCCGGGACAAATGTCCGAGTTGCCCGCCCCTAGAGCGGGTCCTGCTTTGTCATGGTTACACTGCGGATCTTGACACAAAATTGTAAGATATGTGAACAACCAAATAGGAATTTAATATTCTCTCTAATGAGTTTATATGCATTAAATTCGCAGTCTCATTATGGTGTAAATATTGATTATTTTCCAGAAATCAGAGATTTAGCGTGCCATTTCAGAGCCATCATATATATCCTCTTCTCTCAAAGATCGCAATATGTGTGCTCAGCCCTGCAACAGTGGGCATGGTTCCATTTTAGCCCACAGTATCAAAATCATCATTCCATTGCTCAGTTTCTGGGGCATTAATTAAATGAACAGCTGCTGCATTAGAAACGATAAAAAGATTGACTACGAAAAGTTGTCTATGAATTGTGTAGTTATAGAATTGTTCAACCGTCTGAGAGTTAATTAATGCATACTCTACGAAAGTATCCGGTTGGCGAATAGAATTCGTTCTTGACCCGGATTTTTACAAAACAATCAACGGAAATTGGTCTTAAACAAATCACTCGCATCACGAACACAACAAATACTGTCTCCTACACCGTGAAAGAACCAGAGCGATGGTTGTCGTGGCAAAAGCGATACAAACCAAGAAAAGGAGCAAGAAAAAGGAAGAGGGGGAGGGCGGACTATCGTTCATCGGCATGGTCCCACGGGGGACCAAGATATATCCAGAGGGCAACGTGGTCGGTTGGCGTAGGGCAAGGGGGCCGTCCAGGGAAGAGGAGTCAGACCACCGTTCCACCTTATCACCTACCAAATAATGGAGGCATATTGAATAGATAGGCAAGCCCGAGCGATGTGTATCTGATCCGAGGGAGTCCCCGGGGGATATTAAGGAATCGGCCCTTTTCCACGCCCTTCGAGTATCGGCGTCTATTCGCGCGGAACGCTATCCCCGGCGAGGAGAAGTGTTTTCGAATAAATCCGCAGTCCTCTCACGTTCGCCAAACCTGCCCCCCTTCTGCCCCCCTCCTTATTTCTGGTCCTTCCTCGCCAGTTTTTGGTCGTCTCTCTCACTCTCTCACTTTTTCTCTGTTTCACCGAGGGATCGCGCGACGCTGGAAAAGCTTTTCTCGGGCTTTCTTCTGGTACAAACAAATTCCGTGTCGCCGTGAAATCGATCCGTGACAACTGATTTCCATGCGGCGAACACCATGACGCGAGACACGAACCACTGTTCCACCGGAAATGGAAAACTGTGCCGCCCGCGGATTTGTTGCTCCTCGTCGGCACACGTTTACTTGGTTCTACTGGGTTCTTTTTATTGTAAGAAATGTAACCCTTCGACCCTGTTGGGACACATATGTCCCAGTGAACTTTTGTGATCATATGTACGTTACTATATCCTTTTTTAGTTCATGTGACTGTATACTAACATTTTTGATTGTCAATCATGAGAATAAAGACCGCAGTCACGTGTTGGATAATCCTTATTTTAGCGGGGAGTTTGGCTTGAGAGTCATAATGATAGAAATCTTGTTCTTTTACATTTTGTACTGCCCAAACGAAGAAAGGCAGCACTTTATATCTATCCTCCAATATTTACTATCAGACCGCTGATCTGTATGCAAAATTCATGTGTTTCGTTCTATGAAAAATAAAGACAAAGGAAATGAAAGGGGAGAGTACGATTTCCGTGGCCCCTCGTTTTGAGGTTATATTTGTGTTCTTGGGGTTATTTCAAGAAAAAAATGTATATATAACATGGTGTCAAATTGGCCTGGTTTAGCCGGTAAAGTAGATTTCCTGTTTTTTATAAATTTGCAAATATCTCG
This sequence comes from Sphecodes monilicornis, assembly GCA_913789915.3. Classification (NCBI taxonomy): domain Eukaryota; kingdom Metazoa; phylum Arthropoda; class Insecta; order Hymenoptera; family Halictidae; genus Sphecodes; species Sphecodes monilicornis. Next base: position 12,102,811 of record OU565285.1, on the reverse strand, counting down.
GTAACTATGCGAAATATGGCAAAATATCAAGAGACCTTTTTTGTAGAAAATGAAATTTTATTCGCATAATCTTTGCATTGTAGCTGTCATCCAGAATTTGAACTAGTAATGGAAAAATCATGTAAATAAAATGAGTTTTGGTGAGATCGTGGAGGGGGCGGATCATTTCAAGGGGCCACGGAAATCGTGCCAAATGAAAAATTGCCTAACATATCTGTCTTAGTAAAACTAGAATAAAAACATTATGAGCTTTCATTCATACACACGTTTACTTAATTTTATAAATTGTTTACTACTAGACTGCGGATTTCAGTAATTTATAGTAAAAATGTCTAGGCGCAATTCAAAGCAGGAGATAGATTAATAGAATTTGAAAACTTCAATGTATTGGCGTATCGAAATTATGAAATAAAGTCTTTGCCTCCTGTTTATTGTAATTGATGCAAGCAACTTTTATTTCGCATAAAAATCCACTTTCTACTTATTACGAAGCAAATCACATAATATAAACACTATTGTGGCACAATATAAAAATAAATCTCTGCGATGCGTTTCTCATTTCGAACTCGCCATAGCAGTGTTTCCCGTAGAAAGGGGCGCTATAGTTCGAACAATTCAAATAGTTGAAGGCCAACCCTACCAGAGGATAACTTCACCTAACTCAGACCACACGGACAGGTGTGATCACGCACGACCCGGGAAACCAAAGCGTGTGCCCCGTTGTCTGTACACGACTCGCACACTCATTCTTCCTTTAGTTCCTCTGGTGGACAAAGACAAGGGGAATCGAAACGGTGAGCAAAGGGGCGGGAGAGGGGGAGTGGCAGAAACGGAAGGAGATGCGAAATCCGTGTGTTCGTTGGCTGGCAGCGTATTGGATTTGTTGGCGGTGTGTTGAACAAATGATTGCGCAGCTACCGCCATGGAAAAACTTGGGCTGGAAGCGGCTCGATTCGACTGTTTCTACGATCTCTCTCCCTCTCGCCTCTTTCTCATGCTACCTCTCTCTCTCTCTCTCTCTCTCTCTCTCTCTCTCTCTCTCTCTCTTGTTCTCTTATTCTCCCTCTCTCGGTTTCCTCCGCCTCGGGACCGAGCGAGGGTTGTCGAACCAAGAAAGTTTACGGGCTACAAAGCGCTCCCGGAGAAAGAGCCGAGAGAGCACAATCGTCTCGAACCCGACGCCCACTGCCACCCCCGCGTCCTACCCCCTTTGCCCACGGTCTAGTTCTATCCCGCCGTGTGTGGTGTGTACACCCCCGGCCACAAGTATCGCGATTTCCATCCGATTTGCAAAAAGAAAGTAATCATTTGCCGGTTTTATTGTGTGCTCTTCTCAATTTTCTTATTATCAAACTGCGGACCTTTATGCAGAATAAAAATTATCTGTATTAATTTGAAGAAACAGAAGCCAAGTAGAAATCTCTTTCTTACTGTATTCTTTTGAACCCCTATGCTTAAATATTGATTATAAACGAATAAAATTTCTAAAAATCTGAAATCGTTTAAAATCTTTATAAAGAGTCTGGGTTTCTCTGAAATTGCTTTATGGTACTTTTTTAGCAAATGTTTTTTCAACGATACTTTTAGTTTGGTTTCTGGCAAGAGTGCCAATACTTGTGACAAGGGGTGTTCGTTCGGAAGGGGTGAGTGGTAGTGCGTGACGAGAACCCGCTGAAATTTTGCGCCATCGTTCGATCGAACGTCACGTTGCCTTGGCTGTTAGCATTTTCCCGGACAAGTTGGCCACCGTGTCGTTCGGAGCTCGTGTCGGGAAAAACTATGCAGTCCACGGGTAATACTCGAACGGAATCCGAACCTCTGTCTCTCTTTCTTTCTTTCTCTCTTTCTTTCCTTCTTTCTTTCTTAGCAACTTCGCTCGAAGTAGTTCTCGAGCTGACGTTCGCCGCGGATACCGGAACAGACGAGAGAAAAAGAAAAAGGAGAACCGTTCGCGGCTTTCAGGGATTACGAGACTGCGGATGTTTATGCGAGTATGCAATCTTATGCGTTACGGAAATTGATATCGAGAGAAAAATGCACGCGAAGAAGTGCACCGCTTTGAATCCTCGGAAAGCGAATGATCTTTTTGCACCAGTAAAAGGTTGACAATAAAAATGATTTATGTTACTGATTAAATTGTTCGATTAAAAACCTTACGATGGTATCGAAGTGATTTTTATTCAATATTTTTAATGCATGGTAGGGTATTTTAGTATTTACGAATAAAAACAGTCTAGTGTCATTGCAAACATGGAAGATGGAGAGCAACTTCAATATTTTAAATGAAACGAGGGTTACACTTTTATACAATCACGTGGGATCTACCAAACTAAACAGATTTTGTTAGAAAAGTATAGTATTTCAGCTTGTTTTTTGTTCAATCAGGATTCAGGTGTCAATCGTGTTACAGTAACTATACAATTAATTTTTATTGGTTCGGTATTTAGGAACACCAATTAAAAATGGATACACCTGTGTCTATACCTTAATCAATTTTCTGTAGCTCGCATAAACAAGACAAGTTTGCTTTTCCATGTCTAAATTGTAGAATAGACAACCAAACATTGCACTAATAGTCAAAGGTAACAGTCAACAACATAAGCTGTATATTGTTAGACTGTAGATGTATAACAAATTCCCACTTTCACAGTTTCGAAGCAATAATTTGAAACTTCGTGACAAGCATAGACACTTAAAAATCGTTTCGATTAATCACTTTCTTGCTATCAAAAAGGAGAGAATCGGTCGAATACTTTCGCGAGCCACTTAAATCGTCGAGCGATCCTGGAAGGAGGGCACCAACTATTTCCGCGTTTGCGAAAGAGACCCGGAAGGGGTCGGCAGACTTTCGGCAAAGACGGGGTCCTTTGTTGCGCAATTTACACGGCCGTGAGCGAGGGTGGCGGGGGGTAAAGAGATGTCTAGATTTACGTGAGCGGCTCGAGACAAGAGATTGAAAACGTCAACACGTCGAGAGGCAGAAGGACAAATCCAGGGCCTAGGGGGGAGAAGCCCGGCGAAACGTAAAGCCGCACGGCCTTTCGAGTGCAGACTTTACATATTTGTATTCTACTTTCGTCTGTTTGCCGAAACATAATATTTCGGCCGGTGCCGCCGCCGCCGCGTAGAAGAGAAAGAAAAGAGAGGGGGAGGGAGAGAGAGAGAGAGAGTCCCGGTTGTCGTTTGCGTTTGCGTTTGCGCCGACCAGACGGTTTTCCTCCGAGTCCAAGTAGCTTTGTCGAGTCTAATTTTGAGCCGGCCCGCCCTGTACCTTTGTGCCATCGATCCGGCACTCTTCATTTCGCCTCCTTCACCGCGTTAAACCACTCCGTCATCCTGCTACCGAGTTCTTGACTTCCGCGGATTCTCGGAAGACCAACTTTGTTGCGCGCCGGACCCTTCAGTAGCCGCCATTTCTCGATCGCTTAACGATTTTGCGGAAATGGTAAACACTGCTTCGAGGAAGAGTGCGCCATTTTTTGAACCGCTTCAATCGCAGAAGAAAGAATTCGTTACTTAAATGTTACTTAACACGTTGAGTGCCAGTTGATTTATTTAATGAAATAAAAATTGGAAATGTTAAACGTATGACACCCAGTAGTCCTGCAACTTTCTTGCGTTTTCTGAATATTAATCAAATTTGGTACATTGAATATATTAACGTTAAATTTACGAAAATTCTTGAATATGTGTTGAAGTCCCTATTTTAACATATAATCGTTGGAACGTCGAATATTAAAAGCAGTAATAGAACAAAATAAATATTGGAAAGAAAGAAATTGAAGAGTTAAATTTTTCTCCTGACATAACCGACCCAGGTTGCAGACGGATGGTTAAAAATATCGAAGTACATTTCTAATGACAAAGTAACGACGAATTGAAACGCTGAACTAAAGAAAATCCGTTCAACCGAATAACAAAATAAAAATGGTTAAAACAATCGGAGATTGTTCATCCGTTTAGGAGGAGCGTACAAGGGGATTTTGATTTCGGAATGAGTCTAATTGAAGAAGCTTTCGTCCGAGGAGTTCGCGAGGGGGCTTCCGGAGGGGCAGAAGTGTTCGGATGCCCCCAAGGAAGCGTGATCCCCGTATCGGTCGACATCCCCTTAATTATATGGTTGAAACAGAGTCGTTTCGCGGGGCCCGCGCGCGCGTCTTTTTATTTTCTCCGGCTGTCTGTTTGCGCGTAGAATGGAAGCCAACAGGCGGACGTATATGTGTGTGCAAGGGGTGGCCAAGGGAGCCAGGGTCGTAAGATAAACTCCTCATTAGCGCGACAAACCGCGGAGGCTTAATTATCGCGTGGCGGGTGGCCGTTCCTCCAGGCGATTCGCCGAGGCATTCGCGACGTCCGCTTCGTCATAAAATACGCCGCCTCTGCGAGAGACCCAGAGGACCCGCAATTAAAATTATCGAATGCGTCGATAGCCGATGGCTAGTGATGACTTTATGACTGCGCGTGCAATCGTCGAAACACATGGCAGAAAATCGAAAAAGTCTCGCTCGCTCATGGCCGGAGTGCAAGTTGATCATTAGGATCCAAAAAATGAACTTTTTTTACGCACTGATATCTTCAATGGATCTGCGAGATGCGAGACTATTCGGTATCCACACATATTAACCTATCAATTTTTATTTTTCCCAATCCTCTATTACTGCCTGAATTTGTGTTGTGTATGTAAAACACTTCATATAATCTGAAAACAGCAAATATCATCTTCTAGATACAAATTAACAATAAATTCACAGTATGCGAAATAAGAATTGGCAATAGCGATGCATAACTAAACTAAAAATGGAAATAGACTAAAAAGGATTGAATAAGGATTTTTTTACATTCAAGACAAAAGTGGGTGAGATTGAAAACAGTATAAAGATTAAAAGAAGATAGACATGTCTGCAGAAAGAAAGAATTTTCTGTTTGGCTCCCGTTCCTTACAATTGATACGGAAAATGTTTCACACAATTATTTTGCACATGGATTCACAGTCCAAATATTATTCCACATATTCCAGGGAATTGCAAAAGCATTTACGGTGCATTTGTATTTTTCGCAACTTTGTCTTCACGTTCGCGGCAAGTGCCAGTAATGGATACCAACTTGAGAATCGAAATTCGTTACTGGTTGAATATTTAAAAAAAAGGACGACGCGAGTTGCTTTGAAAATAAAGGAAATTAATGTGTGCGTCAGGGCGGTTTTTCGACGGCGGCTCGTCAATTAAAATTGTCGAACGCATCCCTGGCCGATATCCGTTCTTATCGCAGCTTCCGGCACACGGTCGAACGTGTGGAGCATCCGTGGCGAGGTTTCTCCGGACCCCTAAGCTGTGTGCCTCCCACCCCTAAACAACCGACTGCCGATAATTATCGGGAACCGATTATCCGGGAATTTTCGAGGATCGAAGCTGCGAGCGCGCCTCGATTACATATCTCTTCATTACGGCCGCCCTAGGGGTCCGTTTTCATGCGTTATGAACGAACAGGTAGAAAGAAGAGGATCCATTTCTGAGAATGTTACAAACTCACTCGCTAAACCCTTTGAAACGCTGTTAAATAGATTGTCGAAAATGTGCTCTATCATTTTTCCTGGAATCTTTAGCAGGTTCTTAATTCTCAGTATATTTTCAGCAAGATTCAAGCTATTCCCATAAGTTCATGCCGGTGACTTTTCTACTATATAAATTAATATCCTAAACACACAATTAAAGTTTACGAAGAAATCTAATCACCTTCTAGTTCCACAACCTCTGTCCGTCTATTTGGTAAAAACATTATACCGTCACTATAAAATTCTTATGGTTTTTCATTAAAAACGAAGATGCATCGGGAAGAGTATGAACCTATCCGCGACGCGAACTTATGGGACGATCTAATACCTTTATTTAGGTTGAAAGCATCTTCCCCGTCTGCACTGGGAAGATGTACTGGGGCAGTGTCGCCAGATCGGTTAAATCGAGGGGAATACAGTTTACCACCTCTTTGATGACCAGAGTAATGTGTAACACGTTGCGCGGCACGTCACGTGACCAGTCTACGGTCTTAGTGGGGGACATTGGAGTGTGCTCATGTAGTGGAATGGGATAGTGGAAGGGGAAAAGGAGGAGAGAAAATTCCACCCAGTCTTGGGTAGATCTGGCGACACTGTACTGGGGAGCCTAAAGGAGACAGTAGAATAAGGACTGTATTGGTAAAACAGGGCCGCTTGACCGAAAACGTGAACAAATTAACATTTTACGTGAAAATTGCTCTTTCATTCTGTTTACAATTACTAAACAGCGGATCTTGAGCATTTGAAACACAAAATAGAAGAAACTTCCGATGACTTTCGTCTCATTGGTACATTATTTCCAAGCTATTACAATTATTAAGAGAAGAAATCAGTTTTTATGTAACTCCCTTTTCTTGTAATTGATACAGATAATTTTTCATTTTTCATGAAGTTCTGCAGTCTAGCTATTACACTAATCGAAAGATTTTCTGTATACAACACATGAGTCATTTTTATAACAGATAGCAGTATATTTCGATTGAAGACTTTCTGCTGAAATAGCATAAGAGAAACCTGATTTTCTAAATGCAATACACGAATGATTTGAATACAAAGAATACATGTACAAGAATACAAATGTACAAAGAATGTACATTTTGACGAAATACTGTCCGTAGAGATAGTAAACAGTACTTTATTTAAAAAAGATATCAAAATAATTAGACACACGATGAAGCTTTAATGCGAGTGTTTTCAGTACATTAGCATAATTAGACACTCCCTGCAATCAACCTCAATGCAACTCTCGGTAAATACATTTTCCCACTTTCCGTAATAAAATAAAATAGTATTACATTAACGCAACGACGCCAACCGTACAATCAACCTCAATGCAGATCTCAGTACATTCTGCTAGTTTCTCTAATAAAACGGAACTGAGTCGCTTCGGTCGCCGATTTCCGGTTTTCACGAGCTGGTTGGTTAACGAAACGTTCAATCAGCGTGCCGGGCGACGAAAATGGAAGAAAATCGTCGGAAGAGAAAATCCAGCGATCAGGATGCGGCGCGGGATTCTGGCGAGGTATTTCGAAGGACGACGAGGCAATCGGATTGCTCGCACGGCACGCATACCCGATGAACCGAGTCGGCGTCGCACCGGGGGATGGTTCTCGGCGTCGTTTCTATTAATTTGCGGAGCGTCGCGGTGCCCGGCGTCCTCGGCGACGATTCCGCATGCGAGACCGCACGCGCCCACGCTTTTTGTCCGGCCCCGCTCTCGCATTATATTAAGTTTGATCCGCACGCATTCCGGCCGCGCGGTGCACCGATTGAATAATGCGGCCAGATTTTATTCCTCGCGGCCCTCCGTCGACGGGAATCTCGTCTGCGATCTCTCTATAGCCCTTACTCCCTGTTCCCTGTCTCCGAGTGTTTGTACTGGGTGGCTGGAATCGTCGGGATTAAAATTATTGTACGCGCCGATGAGTGTTCAATGGGTGAACGAAGTTGAAAGTTGGTGGATCAATTTCTGTGCGAGAGTGCTTTGTATTGAGAGCTGGAGGAAGACTGTATTGAAGATGCTTCTTAACACATTATCTACCGGCGATTATTCCATAGTTTTTGAAAATCTATGATCCATGGCTAAGGACTTTTTAGTGAACCACTCAACAGTAATAGGAAATTCAATTCAATAAGTCGTTTCGTATTATTATTTAAATGAAGATTTTTCAGCATCATTTTAATACTGTACAGTTATTCAGGAGCCTTCCGGTAGATAAAGTGCTAACACGTTGAATACCGCGCGAATGTTGCCTCCTAAAAGTTAGCCCCCCACTTGTTGAAATCAATAATTTCAACAGCTGTGCTGAGTTGTGCTAAGTTTGTGCTACATTGTTCTCGAATATTATAACAATAATATAAACAATAAGACTAAAAATTGAGAAAAACGATTTTTCTAGTAGCCCCCACTTTTCGTTTTGTTTCAATTTTCTCAATTGTGCTACGTTGTGCTAGCACAACTGTTGAAATAATTTATTTCAACAAGTAGGGGGCTAACTTCTACGAGGTGCGAATGTTGTGTGCTTCTCACAAGTTTCATATATTTCGTTCATAGAAGCCGTCAGCGTTATCAAGGACAATTGTTAGTTACTAGAAAATGAAATTCACACATTGCGCTATAATCTATTTAATTTCGGCAGTAATAAATTAATGTTCAATGCCATTAATTTTATGAGAATTATTTTTATACAATACAATGGTGACCACGGTGGCGTTCAACGTGTTAATTTGTGCATTATTAGAAAGTTCTGGGTGTGTTGCAAGGCACATGAACCAGATGAAAATTTTATTCTTCCTTTAATAATTTTATTCTTCCTTTAATAATTTTATTGAGGTGACAATAGTACGTTGATAATCTCAAATTCTTTTAATCTTCCTGCTGTTCAATATCTCATTTATTAATTTCTATCATGAATATTCTCGGAAAGAAACTTACACTCAAGTGGAGTTTATATAAACGCATATCCAAAAATGCTCTATTGAAGCATTATACGCATTCAGAGATTGTCGAGAAAGTTGTTCTTAAGACTCCTTGTACAGAAGTAATTCTCATTGAGCCTCTTAAAGACTTGTTACATATTCTGTGGACGTCAGATCTTTGTATCTTTTTGAACACCCTGTATGCGCAAGTGGTGTCTTCCTCCGCGCACTTTTGGCAGTGTGAGTGGGCAGCTGGACCCACGTAAAACAACGGCAGCAGCTCGACGCATATTGAATCGCGATAGTTGCCGTACTCGCGGAGATGCTGTCTCCTTGAGGAGACCGTGATCAACGCGTCTCTTGCATGGGACGATGAATTGGAGCATCGTTCTGGTGTGAAATTTGTAATGGTTTGTCGGGGATTGTATAGAGTGCGACATAGAATTGTCGTTCTTTGGATAAAAAATGAATCCTTGTTATTTGGAATAGTGATTTCTATTGGCGAAGGAAAATGTGTTCTGATAGATTCATATATTGCAGTATAGACACTGATGAAGATAACATAAAGAAGAACTGCAGAAATTTCTAAAATATTTGTTCTATTTGAAGGACAATTAATTTCTGCAATGATTGGGATGAGGTCTTCTATTGACGATGAAAAATGTGTTTTGATGCTCAATATTGACAATGCTCTTCATAACGAGTTCAGTAGAAGATATAGAGTAATCGGTTCTACACATAGTGAATGTAAGTGATTGTTAGGATTTACTTCGTACGATGAAAGTCAGATCTGTGTGCTCAGTGGAAGCCGATTGCGGGCGTAGAATATAGATAGAAACTCAGCTTAATTGTTTTTCAAATAGCAAGTCTTACATCACTAAAGATAACAAGAGGAATGTATTGTCTCTCCCACAAAATTCTAAATTAGCCCACAATTTTGATTCGATATGTAATCATTCACAGTCACGGGAAGTTCAAAGGCATCGTAAAACCTCAAAGCAACCTCACATCACAAGCCTCAACATCAACCACAAAAACAACAAAAATCTCCAACACTCTACAGTACCAAAGACCTATCCCAACATAAAACTACCACAGAACCTCACAAACAATCCCGCGGAGCAACGGTAACACCAGAGATACCGTACAGTGGCGCCATCATCATCAGTAAGTATCACTTCCACTCCATCCATCGCAGCAACAAACAAAACATCCTCGACCCCTCAGATTCTCCTCACGACGAACCAACGCAAACCCATATCCACGAAAACAACATCCCCTCAAACAACAGTACAACAATCCAACCCTCCGAATTTAATCTTTCAATGACAAAAAAAGAAATCAAACCCAACGATAAATCTCACCCGATCGTCATCCTGCGCAGCTCGCGAGTCCTTTCCGGCAGCATCCGGGAGGATTTGCACACATTGCCAGCGACGTACACTGACGTTTGGACGATAGCTGGCGGGTAGAGTGTAGAGTCTCTCGGACACAGGTCTGGTTCACTAGGCACGGGAGTCGCTCGGCGACGGGTCGCCTAATCGTCCGGTTCGGGTTGTGCGGGCGGGTTCGCGCGGGTCGCCGAAATTCGGGAATCGGCGCGAGCGGATCGCACTTGTGTCGGTTGCGGGCAGGTAGCATCTGGGCACTGAAACCGCGGCGGATCGAGTGCTCGACGGTAGAACGGGTTGTTGCGGGCCGGGTAGAGGAAAGAAGGCGAGCAGGAAGGACGCCGCGCCGGCGAGCGAGAGAGAGTCCTTTATGGCGGATGCACTGGCCCGCCACACGTTCGTTCGTTCGTTCGTTTATTCGTTTGGCTCCTCCGGTTCTTCTTCTTCTTCTTCTTCCTCCGATATACACACGTCGGAATGTTAATGAGTCGTCGCATCGGGACAACGGACTCGAACGATCGAATTATTCGCTTCTGACCGGCCGATCAGATAAATCTCGAGCGGTTTTGCCGCTCGCGGGTACCGGACGTCGTCACCGGTGCAACGCATATTTCCTGCGGCCAGGATCATCCCCGGATAACGCGAATTATGCGGATCGACCAGCCTAACCACGACCCCTATCTGATCCGGACCTCTGCGCAGAAACCGCCTGCAATTAGCGGACCGCGTTATGGCGAATTTTATGAAGTTCGTTGAGGTTGGCGTTTCAGTGAATCGAGGCTGGTCTTGCGGAAGCTAATTTGCGGATGGCTGTTTTCAATTGAATTTATGAGTAATTTTTCGTGGTCGACTGTGAAGTGCGAAACTGAACTCAATGGCCATAATAGTCGCACCAAATCGAAACAACTTATTCAGTAATGTAAGAATAGAAAACACAAAGTTATTCATGACAATTATTTTCATTAACATTCATTCCTTGACTTTCTTCACCTTAAATTTGAGGTTGCCAGGAAAAACGGCGTATTTTACAATTTCAAAAATTTTGAGTTTATACATTAATTGAGCTTTATACTATAGGATTTACATATTTAATAGGAAAACAGTCACGAAAACAAATTCGAAAGACTAAAAAAGATAAAGCAATTTAACCGATGTACTATGTCAAAGCATTAGTGATCAAATCTTTAAATGGCAATATCTCGAAAGTGAAAGTATGTAACATACGGCGTTCTTCCTGGTAACCACAGAAATAACTAGGCGACAGTACGTAGGAACTACAAGCTTTGAATTTGCACTTAATATTTTACAATTTCCTCAAACGCACCACATTTCTCGTGTGTTAAACATTTTTCGTAGTACACCATGTCAAACGTGTCTCTTGTATGAAGGATGCTAAAGAAATTTGAACGCAGCTAAATTTAGGTATCGAGGGTGAGGATCGTTAGGGGAATTTGCGAAATCATATCATGAGGTTCTTCCGAACGCGGACCGGATTTTGGAGAAGAGATTCCGCGTCACGATAGCCATAAACGCGAGCGGGGACTGTTTCTTTCGGACAAGTTCGAAATTAAAGATTTCTGCGCGATATTATGATGTATTCTCGAAGGTATTCTGATCGAGGTTCCATCGCATTCCGCGTTCCTCCGCTTGTCCCCTTCAGAGACGTTTTTGGTAGTTGTTTCTGCGAAGGGGAGGTGAATTTTAATTTCTCTGGGACCGTTGTGAGTATGCAAATGTTGCATTGCTTGGTGAGGGGTTGATCGTTTCTTGTTAAAAATCTTTCTTCAGCGTTTTATTCCCCGAGGATTGTTTTCCTTTTTTGAAGTGAGACGTTTGCACAGTGATCCAAACCTGTAGGAATCTTTTATGTCGACATGAGTCATGAAGTTGAAGAGGAAGATCGGAGACTTGAGAAAATCTTGATCTTTATTCTTTCACACAATCCGTATCGGTGATCTGTTCTCATGTTGCCACTAGCAAAGGCTTCAACCCGTCGACTATGTAACCCGAAGACAATAAACTATATATAGAGATAAATAAGTGAATGTGTTCATACCTGTGGTAGGCAATCTGAAAATAGTATCTGAGTGCAAATATTTAAATAGTTAAAATATTAAGTAGCACGTGTAAGAACTCTCTACGAAGGTAGAACTGCAGCCTTCCGAAAGATAAGATGTCTATTAAATAAAAGAATGAATATCAAGAACAGTCATAATTAGACTGCGGATTTTTATGCAAAATAAAAAATATGTGCATTGATTACAAGACACAGGAGCGAAATAGAAATTTGTTTCTTCTTTCATAATCTCATTAAGCCGAAACTAATGCACTGATGCCCATAAATCAGAACACGTTCGCTACCAGCATATTTTTGCTCCTAAGGTCTTAGTTAAATCAATTTGGCAGAAGAAAATCATGGATTCTACGAATGCTTGTATTATACAATTAATTTAACAATCATTAAGCAAACTGTGAGATTATGGACCTCACATACCTGTGACGATGGTAGCGAACCTGTTAATATGCCCACTACTTTAAATTGTACGTACCCATTTTTGTCATAAATGCCAACCAACGTAAAAATTGCCAACATCAATTTAAAAAGAAAGGAGTTGCATTTGATTTCTTGTTTTAGTAATTTTAATAGGCTGTATCCAGTGGCGTATTACCCTATGGGCAACTTGGGCAAATGCCCGGGGTCCCAAGCAAAAGGGGGCCCGAACACAAACCAAATATTTTGTATTTTTATGAAAATGTTTTCATGAATGAAGCAGAATTTATTTCACTTTTTATGCAATAATAAATATGTAGATGTTTCTACAATTGTTTTCTTTTTCCAACGTGAAAGTTATTTAGTTGGGGTTAGGGGCCCCGAAATTCTACTTTGCCCAGAGGCCCCAAGTAGTCATAACACGCCACTGGCTGTATCCAATCTACCAGTAATATTAAATTCATTTGATGCATTTTCTATATTGTATTTCACCTTTCTATTTTTCCCATAAATGCATAAAATCCGCAGTCTAGTCACAATCATGGTGTCTCGTATTTGTCCTCTGTGTTCTATATTTTTGAAGTAGAGGAAAATTGATCGGCGAGTGAGGAATAACGGCGCATCAGCATAAAACGTGCAGTCTAGTCATTCTGGATCCGGATGCGACGAGAGAGACAGACAGAGAGAGAGAGACAGAGAGAGAGAGAGAGAGAGAGAGAGAGAGAGAGCTCGAAACGCGTGTCCCCATGTGAGAACCGACTTGTTCCTGCTCGGTCCGGCTGGTATGTAAATACCCGCCGTCTCGTGGACACCGAGTTACCCGCTTATAGGGCACGCCGATATTAATGCCCGTCGCGGACGTCGCTCGTTATCGCGAGCAAATACGCTCGGTCGGAGCGGATCGACGCGTTCGACGCTTCGCCTCGAACACACGAGAGACGATCCTCGGGCTCCGAGTTGGGAAAGAAGGAAAAAAAAATGGGAAAGAAACTAAGAGGAGAGAGGAACGAGAGAAAGAGAGAGGTTTAAGAGCGGTTGACAGACTGACGTTCGACTTCATTTTCACGAGGAATTTCGTATTACGCCTCATCGAAGTCGTTCATTGGAAACAGGTTTCTGTCGGGCGACCGTTCACCGAGTGTTTTGCGGATCCGATGGCTCGCCGATTTCTTCGTTCCTCTCGGCTCAATGATAGACGAATTGTCACTAATTATGAGAATGGAGAATGGTTATTGGAACGAGATGCCTTCTTAAAAGAATGCTGAATAGTTCATTTGTGTTTGTACGATCGAGTTTGATCCAACTCATGAAAATTCGATTGCAGAGAACAAATCATTGTGCTATGAAACGATCTTAGACTTTTGAATTTTTCTGATAAGAAGACAAATATGCTGTTGCAGTTAAAAAAGTAGTTGTTGCTTAGTACACAACATTCTTCATTATTTAGCGTTTTATTCAAGGAATACTTTGTTCGAGTGTTTCCAATAAAAAATTAATAAATGGAGATTATATAATACAAAAGAATAAATCAAAGAATATATTTTCATGGACTGCGGTAGACTTAACATATGAATTTGTAATTGATACGAGTTGATATAAGCGAAACTAATCCGAAGGAAACGAAGTTTAACGAACTGGCTCAAAACAAATTGGTTCGCGCTGGCGAGTACGCGAACTTGCTCCCATCGCTACCGATGACGAACGCATGCGATCCACCGGCTTTTCTTCTTCTGGGCCGCGCATTAATTATCCGTAAGGAGGGCCGAAAGGGCCAAGAACGAGATCTCCGGTGGACGCGACGAATATTCAAATGGAAAAAGAGGCTGCACCGAAAAGAACCCCCCGGGGACGTGTTTTGCATGGAAGATCCGTGTGGTTTTGCGGACGAATTTATTCGTATACCCCGTGTTAGGCGAATTTGGTAGGGAAATGGTGGCATTAATGAACCGGCAGGGAAATCCACATTGAAATAGCGCCGGCAGTCCACCGGCCGACTAATTATAGGATGTCATAGATACCGGCATTATTGACGTAACACGCCGAGCTCGTTACGTTTATCTTGTTCGGCCCCGATTGGTTTAATTCGTACCTGCGCGCGGACGCGTGTCTGATACGCGTTGCGTGTTTTTATTGGATTAATCCCTAGCCTTGGAAGCCTTTTTTTTCTCGACAACTCTCCCGCCTGCGCTACATTGTTGTTAATCATCTCTGAGAATTGTGAGGAAGCTTAATACGCGTTGCACGCTCGTGCGTACATTTTATAACAATCCGTTGAATTTCTTTTTCGCTGTAGTAATTCGTGAGCAATTAATTCAGCCACCACGTAAATTATCTGAAATCGAAGCAAAGTTATATGATAAAATTAGAAAGTTCCAATATATTTATATTGTTTAGTTTTTTTATCCTCTTGTATTTCGAAAATCGTTGCAAAATTTGTTACTCTCAATCTGCCAGTACAGAAATTAATTTTTCAATTTCGAATTTCTGTTTCTGTCACCCGAAACAATAAAGTGTTGATCAAGGGAATCGCCGAACAATGGCTGTGGTTAGTTGTATTGATTTACAAAATTAACAATGTAACTACATTTGCTTTAGCTCTCCGCAATTAGTATTATACTATGCACTACAGTTGTATTTTTAGAACCCTTCAAGACACTATATTTAATTCAAACCCAAAAATTCGTCTTCATACCGATGGCGAATTTGATGAATCAGAATTAAACAAAACAAACTTTACTCTGGTATAGAAGAACAAGAAAATAAAAAATGAATACCTAGAGTACAGGAATTATTAATTATCATGTACAGGAATGGTTGATCTATTTCAATGAAATCTTTTTTCCTCTTCTTATTGCAACTTGCGCAATAGCTGAGTTGCAATCGTGAGCAACCACCCTGGTTGTCCACGGAGGCTTGAAAACAAAAATCAAAGTATACAGGGTGCCCCACGTAACAGTTTTCACGATTTTTTAAGTACTTGCGATAATCTGACAAAAAATATTTTCAACAAAAGTTGATCAGTTTTCGATTGGCTATATATTGCAATAAACAAAGTTCGAAAAACGTTTTTTTTATAGTATTGTCAAGGTCACCTTCATTTTTTTAAATGACACTTTGTATTTTTGACTTAACAGTATTATAGCCCGTGTCAAGACGAATTCAACGACCTACTACACCATGACCTTGGGATGACCTTGAAGGCGAAGAAATGAAAATTTCAACAAAACCACAATCTGTTAAGGTTCATTTAGTTAAGGTTTCTGAATTGAATGTAATTTCGAGTCATAATAATAAACACAAGTTATTATCACCCATTCAAACAGATTGTCATGTTTTGTTGAAATTTTCATTTCTTCGCCTTCAAGGTCATCCCAAGGTCATGGTATACTAGGTCGTTGAATTCGTCTTGATACGGGCTATAATACTGTTAAGTCAAAAATACAAAGTGTCATTTAAAAAAATGAAGGTGACCTTGACAATACTATAAAAAAAACGTTTTTCGAACTTTGTTTATTGCAATATATAGCCAATCGAAAACTGATCAACTTTTGTTGAAAATATTTTTTGTCACATTATCGCAAGTACTTAAAAAATCGTGAAAATTGTTACGTGGGGCACCCTGTATACGCTTCATAGTAGTAGTCTAATGAATGTGTTATCTAAAAGAATCTTTAGAATATAGGATTTAACAGATACTAATCAGAATCGCTAACAGAAAATAGCCTATACGAGAAACCTAGACCGTCAACGTTTATTAAGAATTGCATAATACGAGTACGTCCATGAAAACAGAAACACTATCAGAAAATCGTCAAAAGGGGAAACCTAGATAACGAGCGTTTATTCAAAACTACATAATCAGTCCATGAAAACAGAAATACCATCAGAAAATCATCAAAAATAGCAACCTAGGCAACGAACGTTTATTCAAAACTGCATGCTGCATCCATAAAACCAGAATCACTATCAGAACATCGTCGAAGGGATAAACCTAGATCACGATCGTTCATTCAAAATGGATCTCGGTTAAGATCTGAAATGCTTATAATAAACAAAACAGCACAATATATCGATGAAATCAGTAACACTGTCAGAAAAAGCGACAAAAGGATCGTAGAGCTTGTACGGTTGCTTAAATTCATAATAATCTGTCGAAACGAAGGTCCAAGGGAATGATAAAAGGGGGTCGATCAGATTCGACGGTTGGTGGTTCGACTGACGCGTTTTGCGCTCGAAAATGCAGAAAGGGCAGGCATCCGCGAGCGGACGTTACGAGACGCCGGCTATGCGGCTGGCAATAAATCAAATCGAGTTTTTCAGGGCAATGGCCGGCGCTGGGCACGAATGGTAATGAAAACCAGCGGACGATACAGCCGCGATAAAATTCCCCGCGGCCGCGTGTCCCGCTCGCGACGATGCCAGCGACGACAAGCATGGCTGCGACGACGACGACAGAGAGGACGACGGATCGTCTGTGCAAAACCGAGCCGACCCGTAGTCGCATCCCGCGCATTCTCATTGTCCGCTTGCGATCATACGTTACACGTGTCCACTGCAAGCGTACGTGCGCGAGCTCCGAGCGAAAAAATCGTTCAGCTCGTCCACATTCGCAGATTTCTCTATCAAGGCAGAAAAAGTGTCATAGTTTTCGGAGATTTTTCTGAAAGAAACTGGACTGAAAAGTTTGACTTGACTTCTTTTGACAATATCGAGGTGTTCATACTCTTACTTTTTTTAAATCAACGTTAATCTTCTTAGTGGATCTAATATAAATAGTTGTTGTTGTAAATTGGCTGCTAGAAGAATACCTTTATCAATTTCGTTGCTAGATGCATTTAAATCCTTGAATGTGAATTTTCTTTAACGTGTACATAGTCCTACTTCTTTGAGATCAACTTTAATCTTTTTATGGGATTCAATACAAATAGTTGTGCATTTAAATTGGCTGCTAGAATGGTCGAATTTTAATGAAATGTTTGTGAACGCAGTAAATGTTGGGATCCTTGCGTCACAGTGGACTGAAGTTTCACCGTTTCGGACTCAACCTCATTTTTATCAAGAGCATCCGGATTGTTGGAAAACCTTCTTAGCTATTTAAGAATATAATCACTTAATGGCAGACTGTGTTATTAATCTTTAACGTAAATGTTTCATTCTACGACCAGCTGCACGTTTATGTTTAGTAATTTCTTCCTTAAGAATCCTTTGAAGGAAGGACGATTATTGGAGACTTGAAGGAACAGTCTAATAATGAGAAACAGTCTAATTGTACATTAGAAATGCAAAATTTAGCCAATTTCATTTAAAACACAGTTCTAGCAGTCCTATACTAACCCAACAGCAGTCGGAAGACCCGTTCATCAGACCAGAACTACTCCACAATCGTCAAAACGATTCCATCCTAACAATTTCCAACGAAAAGACATAATAAGACACCAGACCACCAAAGCTAACAGTCGATCGCGAAGAATCGGTACAACCGGTGCTCCACACGGAAAGGCCACCGCTTCGGTTTGTCTATTATTATCCGAAATCTCTGATCAAAGGTCCCTAGAGATGATCGATACAGGTGGGTAGGGCCAGATGTCCCGATCAGCTGATTGATGGCGCGTGCGGTAAGTTTAGCGCGTCCGAAGTGCCGATAATTGCAGTTTCTAACCCGTGTTCGTTATCAGAGAACGATCCGACACGGTGCCGTCGCATCGAAACGGATTTATCGATTGAAAAAACGATCAATTTCGACGTCGAACGAAATCCAAAAAGCCGAGGGCCAGCGGAGAAAGTCGTCTCTCTCTCTCTCTCTCTCTCTCTCTCGAAAAAGCAGGTTGCAACACTGGACGAGTCCCCCAAGCTCGTTTAACCGCTTCCCTCGCGTCTATCTACCCCGATCTTACATAAGAATATAAATATAGAGCCGCGGCCGGACTGCTCGAAACGCTGGGAGCAGTTAAACGATCAATTTCTCCGCGTACGTGAATAGAATCCGGGAACGGCTCTTCCTTGTAGCGTTTATTACACGTTTTAGCGGCCGCAGCCGACCAACCTATTCCACCAGAAGCCGGGCGTCTCGGTCAAAGGTTTATGGAGGAAACGTCACGGTTTGCTGGATCGCGAGCAGAAACGCGTACGAATCGTTAACAGAAGATAATTAACCCGCCGCCATTTGCTGGCCAATTTAATTCCTCCGGCGAGGAAAGCCGGCACGATTGTAACAAGCGCTCCCGCGGGCCAGGAACGCGCGAGCTTGCGCTACTAAAGGCTCTTAAAACACCGTTCTAATTACTATTATTCTGAATATTTTTTTGATATTTTCTACTTCGATATTACTAATGACAATAAATTAATTAAAAACAGGAGATATCTACTAGAAAACTCCTATAATATTTCAATAAGCACAATGTTCAGTCTGTTCCTCACTTCCAACGGATAGCTCCATGTCTCCATATCGAAAAATTTAGAAAATAGTATATTAACACTTTGCTTTAGAATGACGTCTCAGAGACGTCATGGATTTCATACGAGAAACTTGATGATTAAACTGCGGATTTTATACATTTATGAGAAAAGTGGGTAGGAGAAACTTAAAACAGTAGAAAGATTAAAAATGTCAGAGGACATCGATATGTGATTTTCAATTTTTTTAAATTGTTAAGGAAAGGAAGAAATTCCGAAATGGCTCCTGTGTCTTACAGTTGACACAATTTTTATTTTCCATGAAGACCCGCAGTCTATTGATTATTTTTAACTTCCCATCATAAAACTACACATGCAATAGCAACCTAACTATTGTACGTTGATTTTGAAGTAAAACAAATTATTTGATTTTCTATCAAAGTATATTTGTAGCGTCAGATCAAATAATGTTCTAATCTGAAGCCTTAGAATTAAATTATAATACAGACTGTCAATAAACAATTACCCTGCCATGTAACCGTGGGGCATTATCGACGAACGCAATGTAAATCGATAAAATAACTACGGGTGCAAAAGTTGATGTCTGTATCGACATAGGACCACAAAGGGATAATGGTCAGCTGAAGCGGTCTCAGAAGCGATCCAAGCAGTCAAAATTGAGATAAGCCAGCAAAATAGACTTGTATCCTTCTGCAGAGGCCTGAGAGTTCGAGGTTCAAAGCTCTCTATCATGAGAAGAACCTCCGAGGTAAGAACTTGAAGACAGCGGGTTCGTCACGGTGCATTCTCGTCGAGTACTCGGCCGGTGCGTCGTCGGTCATTCGGGCGGGTAGATACCGACGCGGAGTAATACTCTCCTCCCGCGACAGGGAATCCGGGGGATGATAGATGGTCGTCCGTCCGATATTATCTCAGGTGACGAAGTCACGCATGCACGAGCGAGCGCAGTCACGCGTGCCGATGTCGTAACGAGCGGATAGTACCCGACCCGACTGTGGTCGAGTGTAGGTGGCCGACGACGGGTTGCGACGGGTAGAGAAAGAGAGAGGAGGAGAGACAGAGAAAGAGAGAGAGTGGAGAACGAGGTGGTTAGTTATCTCGAGGGTTGCACCTCTCTCTGGCCGTTCGGCCAGCCAGAGGTGAGACGAGGGCCGGGCCTGAAAGAAGCGCTTAACGAACTGACGACGACATTATTGTTGTTGCTCGGCCCCGGGACGCGTTCGGTCGGCTACCCGCTACTCCTTTTATCGGATGAGGCCAGGAGGCAGACACCGCCGCCCGATGTCCCGGCGATTTTCTCTGTCCCTTCGTTCGCCGGAAGAAAGGCCCGCCAGAGACGAAGAATGGCGAAGGGGGAGACAGCCCGCGATTTCACTCTAATGCCGGCGAGAGGGTTTTAATTAACTCGCCTCTGCTATCTTCCCCCTTTCATCCCCGGTATTTACGTGTGTCAGCGGTATTTTCGTTCGCCGACTCGCTGGCCCCAGGAAAACTGCCAACGTCCTACCGCTGTGCTGCGAATCACCGATTCGGTTGGACGAAGAATTTTCACGACCGTCATACAATTTTCTAATTTTCTTCGCGAGTTGTCGAAAAAGATCTGAGTGATCACTTTCTGTTAAGAACTGCAATTATCAAAAATCACTTTCTGTCAGTTTCGTACCAGAATATGACCCTCTAAGGCCCTAATCTAGGGCTCTAGGAGATCTACCACAACTTCTTAACTGATATACATTTGTAACTAAAAAATATTACTACATATTCTCTAACATGCGCTATTTCAAACCCCAAAAAGTTCTTTGTACAGACTCTTCCAATTCTCTAGAAAAAAAATGGTGTATGCTTAGACCACACGGCTGAAGTGAAACTTCTTCCTTTAATTTTTGTTCGAATTTTAATTAACACTTTATGACAATCAATTTTCTATGATTCTATTATTAAAACAATTGGCTTGTGATAGCTAAAATATGATATAAATATTCTTGATTCAATTTTGTCTAAATGTCTTGCAAATACTGCATCGAGAGCTGTTCCTGATCTTGTTGTCGCTTCATTAGGATTATTTACCTTTTCCAATCTTAATTTACTTCTGAAAAATTCTATCAATAATTTCGATTGTTCCGATGCAAAGTTCACGTTGAAATCTCCGCTTAGCATCATCGGAATTTTATCATAATCTTCATTAACACTAAACCTACCACGGTCAAAATGTCCGGTTTCCTATTTTACAGTTATTGAAATGGGAAAACGATTTCATAGGAAATGATTGAATTGACTTCTTTATTTAAGCACATATTCTTATGGAAACGGTGCAAAGTTTAAATAAATTCAATCTTCTCAATTCTGTAAGG
The DNA here is from genome assembly GCA_913789915.3 of Sphecodes monilicornis. Lineage (NCBI taxonomy): Eukaryota > Metazoa > Arthropoda > Insecta > Hymenoptera > Halictidae > Sphecodes > Sphecodes monilicornis. Next base: position 12,081,694 of record OU565285.1, on the reverse strand, counting down.
CGTTTTATCTTTATATGTTTTGTGGTTGGTAGGTTTTGTGTTAAGCAATGCCGAACCCTCAACCGTATATGCTAATAGAATAGAATTTTGTTTCATCGTTTCGTCGTATCATCGTTTCATCGCCAGATCGGTTTTACTCCTACCTCGTCGAAGTTTTACGCCTACCGCGTCGAGGTTTTGCGCCTAACGCGCCTGAAGAAGTTTCATTTAAAAAATTTCAAGTATTACTTTCCTTCAGCCTCCCACCATGACACCTCAGGATCCCCAATCGAGGGGCATGGAAGCCAAGCAAAAAACGAGCAAAGCCGTCCCCGAGTACGATCTTGGAGGATTCGGTCTTCAACAGGGCCAGCGACCTCTCGGTTCCGATTCTCGAGAACCTGGCATCGGATCGGGAGTGCATCGACGTGGCCGAGGGCTGTGTCCTTCGGCTTGTCCGTGCGAAACGGACAAGCTGCAGGCAGACCAGCGACACGTCCTAATACCCATCGTGAGTTACTAATCCTTTAAACGGATTACCAATTAAACGTGTCGTCCTGTTCCGTAGGCGGGCAGGAGAGGAGGGAAGACGCGATTCGGCCAAGTTTCGTCTCCGAGGGGGATAGTTTTCTGGCGAAAGTGGTCGGAGGTTGTCGGCGCCGCGCGAGATCGCTGTAACGGGTGTTACGTTTCAAATCTGAAACAGGATGGTCCGCTTCGACAGCGAGTATGCGCGCAGCTGCCAAGCGACGCGCATACTCGCTGTCACGTCGCGAAACTCGACACGGCCCACCCCAACGTGTCCCGTAGTGTCCTGCACTGTCCTGTCCTGTCCGCTACGAGACGCCGGCTGACTCCTTCCTCCTTCGTGGACACCAGCCACCCTCTAACTCGTTATTCCCGTTAGCCAGAATTTGTCTAGGGTGCATTCAATGGCTAGAGTACATCTGCCGCACTATGACGCAAAATGCACTGTGACATCCTCCTCGCTTTGAGAGCCTGTCAGCGGATAAAATGAAGACTACTGGTTAGTTGTCGACCTTGTGCGATTTTGTCATTCGAATCCCACTTAGCAATTTCAGAAATTAATTCTCTAGCTTTGATGCGAGGAGACTTGCCTGGACGACAGTCTGCGGAAACGTCATTTTGGGGATTTTTTAAAAATAATTTGTGAACTACATCTATTATATTACTTGTAGGAATTTTTTGACTGCGATATCTTAAATCGCGGCTGAGCAACAGCCTATTTTCCGGAAGTTGTTCTCTTAACGCTTTTACACCGAGTTGGATGTTATGTACATATGTTAAATTCAAAGAACTACTATAGCCTTTAAACGAATTGATGTATCTAACTCTTAAAACATCTATTATAACATATCTGAACAGAAATTGAACCGTTTAGATTGTTGGTTAGATTTATTTTATAACAGGAACGTGAAAAGTGGTAAAATTCATATATATATGCCTCGTCCGGTGCAAAAGTGTACCTCTTCAAGCATAATGGCACATTTAGTTGTAGTTTCATGTGACGCTTAATAGCCACCCACACTCATAATAATTTTCATTAGTGTTTTGTTCAATTGACGCCTATCTAAATTCCATGAAGTACACCGACCTACAGAAAATTTAAAATCTAAATCTAATCTGTTCCTGAAAAATTCTAGGTGAAACAAGAAAATTGAATGGAACAAACTACTTTCTTCTAAACGAATGGTTTCTGCGATTCACTGTAATTGTAACGACGTAAAAATATTGCAAGACAATTGTTTAACGAATAAACGACGAATCTTCAGGGTGTCTCCGAGCAGTGAACCGAGCAGTCGGGCCAAGATTAACCGTACGAGGTTCCATTTGATCAATCAATCCGACAGGGCTGCGTACCCTTGTTTTTCAACGATCACACGAGTCGTCGCGCACGTCACGTCGACGGTATCTGCCGTAAACACAAAAGCTCGATAGATCTGTAGCAGTTTTCGATGCAAAAGCGGGGCCCGGGGGTGTCGATTCTTTCGCTTTTGTGCCGTCGCTCCTTCTCTCTTCCGGAGTGTTCGACACGGCACCGCGGGGCGTGCTCACTTTTCAAACGAGCTTACTCTTTGCCACGCAAGGGCACATAGCTCGGAGGGGGCCAGGCCGGGTTTCAAATCCGGCCTGATCTAATAGGGATTAACAAAGTGACAAATGTAAGAGTTAGTGATGGGAGGGCTGGCACCCCTCGCGCCGCGCACAGGCCGCGCTCGTTGAAAAATCTCAATGAACTACAGCGAGAGACTTAGTCGTTCGAATTTCTACACTGCAATATTCACAGCTTCTCAATACCTTATTGCAAATGAAATTACTAAAGATTTCATTCGTGGGAATGACATTTTCTAGAAACTAACCCTTTGTGAAAATTATGGTTTATGTGAATCTTGTGGTATTGGATGATTCCCCTTAACCCCTTATCCTACCCGCTAACTCCTGATTGCTCGGGCCATAATAAACAAGAAGGTCGGTCACGCCACTTAGTCGTGTGTTCGAACATGCGCAAAATGTATGCGTCTTATGACATGTATATTTCGGCGCAACGAAAGGAATTCTGAAATAATAAACACGTTTGGGCACAACTAATACTTTTAAGATGCCTGGGAAGTAATTATGGTCAATTCATCGGTGAACAAAAATGATTTATAATTTGAAAGTGGATAATGTATCAGTAACAATTTGTAAATTAATACTTAATTTAAATTAATAATGTTTTGAGAAAACTCGTAGAAAATTAGTAATCTTCGTGTTAGTGTTGTTTACGTTTGTCACGAACGAAGTACCACGAGCCAGACTCGTGTTGTTTGCGTTTGGTCCGAACGAAGTACAACGAGCCTGGCTCGTGTTGTTTACGTTTGGTCCCAACGAAGTACCACGAGACAGGCTCATCCTTATTGTTTTTGGCCCAAATTTCTTACCACAAGTCTCACTCGTTGTTGCAGGGCAAGGGGTCAATAATCTTTGTTCTTACTCTTATTTCTTCTTCAGTCTTTTGTACATGCCATTAGTTCGAATTCTGGATGACAGCTACAATGCAAAGATATGCGAATAGAATGAGTTGTGGTTAGGTCGTGGAGGGGGCGAAGATGGCCAGCCGTCAGGTCGGCCCGACCATGCATACGAAAATCCAGGAGTTGTCCTTCAAAATTGAAAGTTCATCTTATTATATGTATGACCAGAGTGAGATCCTGTTTTCTCGCATCTCCACAGCGTGTTTACAAAAACAGTAAACAAACGCCGCGCCGGGGCAGGCTTACGTTGCTCCGTACTAGCAATAGTTTTTTGCGAATATCTCGAAAACTAAAAGCAACCCTCCTACGTGTGAGAATGAAAAAGTTGTTCAAAATTGTCGAAATCTATAAAATATTCAAATTTCATCAAAATCGGAGAGGAGTACCTCTTTGTAAATAATCACCTTTTGTTTTTCATTTTTTCGGTTTCTTTATAGGATAAAACATTTCTGATGTTAAATGAAAAAAGTTCGATTATGTTTATCTGAATTTTTAATTGGCGACTAAATTGCGGATTTTTATGCAAAATAAAAATTGTTTGTGCCAATTGCGAGCTACAGGACTACATATACATTTATTTCTTGTCTGAATAGTTTTACAGAATTGAAAATAGTGCGACAGGATTATTGAATTCTTTGAAGGTTTTTAATGTTTTACATTTGATCTATTCATGCTTTTCATAAATTCATAAAATCCGCAATCTAATGGCGACGTCAGTTCCATGTATGTCATTTGTCATCAAGGGTTGAAGAGGCGAAAAGCATTCTAGCATTCGAACCAATCGAGTCCATGTGACTATTGTGATAAACAGTCCCATTAAAATTCTCTTTATAATACACATACTGAAATTACCAATGGTTCATACAATGTCATAGAGTCTCTATCAAAAGAGGGTTGCACGATACACATTCTCCGTGCCACTGTAGTGAAGCAAAATGATTTCATTTGTTGGCACTCTATCGATATCGCGCGACGAAACAACGCAACGGTTCAAAAGTTGTTTTGAGGCGCGAGGCTATCGAGTGTCACAACAGAAGAATACACGCGAGGTTCCATTAGAAAGTGCTCGAGCTAACTCTCTGGAGTAGTGCTCGAACGGCCCTCTATTGGGGAGATCCATTCTCCTTGTCGCCATTACCCTTCCATCCAGTTAATTTTCCATCGGCGTCGCGTGCCACTTGATTCGAACCCCCGTGGCAGCCTTTTACGACCGGTTGCGCGACAGCGACGGCAACCGGGGACCAAAGGCAGTAAACTGCACGCACGTCTTTCAATAGCGTCTGCCATAGTCAACGCAGACCCTGGTCTCCGGCGTTAGACAACCTCGACAATAATCGAGTCGCTGTTGCGGTTCTAGTAGCGACTCGAATAATCGTGTCAACCGGCATTATTCGACGATGCAACGCGAAGAGCAAGAACTACAAAGAGAGGACGAACTAGAGAGAGAGAGAGAGATAGAGAGAGAGAGAGAAAGAGAGAGAAAGAGATAAAAAGAGAAACGAAGGGAGAAGCCAGCCAACGTCTCGTTAACAAAGCCAGCCGTATACATTCGGCAACAGATGCGAAACGATGTCAATCAGAGCGTGCACGCGCTCTAGGGTCGCGCCGAGTGATTGACATATTTTCGCCGGTGAATTCACCTACGTTTGCGTCAAGATAGAACCGGATAGTCTACCATAAAGCTCGAACTATGTCCCTCTCGTCCCCAGCTCTTCTCTACGCCGAAGAAGATCATGGTCCAATGTGCCCCGGGTCCGTTCCTCCGAGCAATTTGCACGGCCACCACCCCATTGCGATTTCGCGTAATCCCATGATCTCACGGTCGGCCCGTTTCTGCGTATCCGTGTATCATGATCCGCTTGCCGATCGGGGATGTATACAAATACCGTCCACACAACGCGAGATCGGGATTGTTCCTTCGGAACGGGATTTCCTGGGGTGGGTTCGATGGGAAATATTGCGATCGATGCGGCTTCGTGGAATCTGTTGGTCGAGTAAGGACCATTTGGGACTTTGTGACATGTTTGCACGTATGACGATTATTGATCTATTCCTACCGGCATAGGGTGTATCTCGTTTTACTTAATATCCTGTGCAAAATAGTTGTCTATAAAATGTATTAGACAATGCGGGTAATTAATGAAGAATGATTCGAAGGGATGAAACACAGCATCTTCGTTTTGTGCGTCTACTTAGTCTGAAATTGAAATACATCCAAATGTCTATACTAATCAGTAGATTGCGGATTTTATACATTTCTGATAAAAATTAGTAAATCAAATGTGAAACAGTGAAAACATTTCAGGAATTGAAAAATACTATTGTAGTGTTTTTAATTCTATAAAGTCATCAAGAAAAGAGATAAACGTCTATATAGCACCTGTATCTTACAATTTGTACAGACAATTTTTATTTTGTGTAGAAAACTGCAGTTTACTTATCAGAATTTGTTGGAATTTATTTCAGAAACAAATTGACAAAAATAATCTGCTGTTATTTAGTAGGCACATTCGATCGCTTGACTTTCGAACGCCTATGCAAATAAGTGATACATTCTATCTATGCTGCCCGCGTCAATGGGACTCTCGATTCTCAATCAATCGTTTACTTTTCTTTCCAGAGCGGTACTCACTTTAGAATATTTTCTCGAACAGTAAAGACGTGCATCACATCGTGTCATCAAACGTTTAGTTCGAATAAATTCTATTTCGTATTTAAAAGAGTGTGGTTTATTCTATACCCATATTCCTACTGAATTAACCTTTAGCACTCGAATGACGACTCTGAGGCGCCGTTACAAATTGTTACACCATTATTCAGAATATTGTTTACTTGATTAAATTTGTTTAAATGTAATAAATTACTAAACATTTAAATATTGTATGAGGTACTATATCAGTTTCGTACGCATATAATGAAAAAAATTATGTACAATGGAAATATTCTAGGTTAGAAGAAATGTTTGATTTTTTAGTTGAAATAGCTCCGAGTGCAAAGGGTTAATAGCATCTTTCAGTAGATGAAGGAATTGTTTCATTTATACTGAGTTTTATAAAGTAGTTTCCAAAAGCTGATGCTTCCATAACAATCTACAGTCTATTAACTACATGAAGTGTATACAATTTGATAATTGATAATAACTGATTGGATATTTTGAGGCGTGATCGTTGATTTGCTTGTATTTCGATGGCCAGGAATGAAGAGACCACCAAAGAGCCAAGGACCTATTACTGGAGTTGCAGACCGCGGTTCTACTATGATCGATTAGCGTAATGGTTGGATGCGCGTTCACGGCTGAGGATTTATCGCGTTTAATTCCGGGTTCGTTCCAGTTACCTTATCTCCGTTTCCCTTCACGCTGCACGCACCGGCGAAGGATTGTCAAGAAGCGCGCGATTAATGGATTTCGATCCAGAACGCAAGCGAGGTTGTTTGATAGAACATTCGTGTACGAGGCCACGGTTCGTGAGCACTGTTTATACGCATCCTTGTAACTGGAAAACGGTTCCAGTGAGCATTGACTCAGCACGCAGGAATAAGGAGAAACAAGCAGAAATACAATTACATTGAAAACTTCTCCGACAATGGTTAATTTCAATAATTATTTTCGAGTTTCAAACTCACTCGCTATTTTGTTTTCTCATGTTTTCTTTATTCTGCAACAATTTAGCTTTAATTTAAAGAAAGTTTCATCGCTCTATCGTAATCCAATAAAAAATTCTACAATTTTGACATTATTTGACTAGCCACAGACGGATAGACTAGTCTGTGAATGTCTCAAAATGCAGCTTGAATAGCATGATACTTAAAATAATAACAAAATTCGGATAGCATAGTCAAAAATTGCGCAAACCCAAAAAGCAACACAGCACTACAATTCCTTTGTTGTTAAAGTTCCTGCATAACAGTTGACTTGAACACTTGAAATAAAACCTAACGAGTAAAGTTTGGAAGAAATATAGATCTTTCTAAGAGCGTTTTCGATATTCTTAATGACCTTAATTTATGCTAAGATTGTTTGAATATGAAGGTTTCATCTTGCATTAAAATGCGCAATATTCTCTAAATATATTGGTTGACTCGAAATCGTCAGTCCGCAAAGTGTTAACAATCTTCGAGTAAGAATTACTATTGTATTCGGCTAAAATTTCGCACGGTTAACACAAACCAATTTTAAGTTACTCGCGAAACCAATTATAGGTTATTCTCGAACGCAATTAATCGCGTAATTATCGGGTAGCCCGTAATTATACCAAAATCCCGGAAATCGTATACGGACCAGAGCGTAGAATCCAATTCCGCTAAAAACGCGAGTCTTGTCGAACTTGTTTTCATTAAGGTATTGCTTTCGCTTGTTTCCCCCGATGACACGGGGCAATTTCGATCGACGTTGTCCCGGACTTGTCTCAGCCATATTGTTCTCGAGCTGGTTTCCATTCCGGCGGTGCGGTTTTCCCGTTCCGTTCCCGTTCCGCGTGCGCAAATCGCGGGAGGAAGGATGTCGATGGGGACGGGACAGCCGGGAAAGGCGAAATCTGCAAGCCAAAACGAATCAGAGTAATCCTCCTCGACGCGTTCTCGAAGAACCCTCGCTCCTCACCACTCCTCTCCTCTTCTCTCTTCTTCTCATCGCTTCTCTACGCCTCTCTTCGCTTCTCCACTCTTTGCTCCGTTCTGCACCGCTCTGCTCGAAGAGTATCGCGCGCGCGGAGGTGGAGGTGGGCACCCCGCGTCGGGAAAAGGGCCGACGACGGTCGATGAGCATTTCGCAAATGGATCTGTCTCTTTTCCAACCCCCTGCAGTCATCCCTCTTGTCTGTTTCGTCTCTTTTTTTGTCCGGGCCGCGGTGGAAGCGGTTCGCCACCGATGTCTTACTCTCTTCTTCCCCCCTTTTTTTTCATCTTCCGCTCCGTTCCACGTTTCATCGCTTTTATCCTTCCTCGTCAGCATCCTTCTCTCGCTTCTATCTAGTTGCTCCTCCTGCTCCAACCAGCGTCTTCTTCCCGTCAACCATACTCTTCGACGATCCAGTTTCCTCACCCTCTCTCCTCGATCCTCTTCAACCCCCGTCCTCATCTAGGCTACGTTTCTTCCCCACCCTACCTCGACGATGTCCTTCGCGGAGCCCTCGTCGTTTTAAATTGCTGATGAGCATTTTTAGATTGGTTACGTTAAGTGAATTGGTACATAGACGCCACTGTGTTCTCCCGATAAAAGTCTTTAATGAAGCCCGGGGAAAGACGGCGCTGATAACGTCCCCCGCGTGCTCGCCGACGATAGAGCACCCCGATCCGCTTATGTTCGATGCAAACGACACTTGTATCGGGACACGTCCTCCGTAATGGACCGATGAATAATTTGACGGCTGGTTGGTGGATGGAAAATCGGTCCAGATCCAGTCAAGGTCCCTGTGAACGGGCGTTCGAAACCATTCGACAGGGCGAGAATAATATTTCATCGAGTTTTTCTTCTTGGAACTGTTGAATCCTCTACAACAATCTCGGGAAATTTATCTCTGAAAATTTAATAAGAAAGTGATAAGGTTAGTTTTGTGAACGGAAATTATTTATACTTTTCTATGGGTACAATATATGTTTTCTATGAAACGGAATCGTGTATTGAAGAGCTAAGTATGTATTATTATTATTTGATTATTTCAATCGCATAGCTATGAAATAAATTTGGTTCATTCTTTTCTAACTATTACAGTTCTATCTTAATCATTGTACTACACACTCATTCATCGCTCGCACACACACTCATTTTTACTCTATTTCCGAATTTCCTATCCCTCTGTATCCCTCTTCCCTATTTACATTTGTACTTCTGTCTAAACCTATTGTTACTATCTATTACTATATTGCTCATCTTACCTTACATTTATCTATACGTATATTTATGTTGCCTTTAAATGTCTACCTATTTCTTTTCTCTTTCTGCATCTATAGTATCTCCTTTCTTGAAGAGCTAAAGTAGAAATGAAATGATAGGAAAAGTGCAGTGTTTCGTAAAGATTTGTTTGATATTCTCTGAGAGTAATAATTCCTTTGATGCTATTCATAGTCCCAGTACGGTAAACTTGTTTCGGCGACTGTCAGCAGCCACGTGTCCGTAAAGGATTAATGTACAAAAAGACCAGGTCCGGTGTAAAAGTGTTTGCACAGGAAGATGAATGTTATGCAGTTTAATATTATTGGCCCGTTAATGTTGTATTAATATTAGACGTGTGGACGATTTTAAATTGTTTTACAAGCAGAATAAAAATGCATTTATTCAAATCTTTGGCGATTTCTATCATGAAAAATGTCCGAAAAAATAAATCAGGACGTCCTCAGAGCTCCCAATAAATTCAAAGATCCAACTCCGATTTAAAGACGTTCATAAACACTACAAATTCTAACAACCAAAAGAACCCCGCACTAATCATATGGAAAATCTATCCCGGTAAGATCAGTTGAATTTTTCATATGTTGTAGCTTATGATCTACTGAACAAAAGATGTACGGGCACAAAGTTCAATAATGGACAGTTATCGAGTTATAATCAGTCAAACATGACAAATTCATTTTTTTATTAATACACACACACACACGCTCTAACATGCACACAAACACACAGCAGAGAAGGTTTGGAGTCAAAAAATACTACGGGAGTGACGAACCGTGGGGTCCTTATCTCTGCTGTGACACGCAAAGATTTTTGTGAAAGATTTCTGTTCACAGACGTTTTCAAGGTAATTCAAAATTAAAAAATAAGTATACTACCTAACAGATTTTGTGAAACTCTACTATTTTTGTTTCAAACATTTTTCCAAAAACTAAATACTTCCCGAAGATTTGAGTATTCGGCAGCTCGAATTTGTCATGTTTGACTGATTATAACTCGATAACTGTCCATTATTGAGCTTTGTGCCAATTACATCTTTTGTTCAGTAGATCGTAAGCTACAACATATAAAAAACCCAACTGATTTCACCGGGATAGATTTTCCATATGATTAGTGCGGGGTTCTTTCTCTCGTCAAAGGATCTCCGTATTTTCACACGGTCTCCTCAGCTCCGCCGTGCAACCTGTCTGAACTAGATCGATGCGGTCATTCCAGAGACTGAAATCAGAAGCTCGATTCCTCGCAGACTCGGTTCATCATGGTCGAGAAGGGCGATCATCGAAGAAATGACGCTTGACGGCAAGGGTGTTGTCCTCGGAGCATTTGGTTTGTAAACGTCGATCTCTCGACGCGTCTCCCCCCCCCCGTAACCCATCCCCTTCCCCAAGTGTTTGTCGTTGTTGCGACAACGGCGTCACGTGTCGATTCGCATTATTACTATTTGTCGAAGAGCGTCGGCCGTCGACGGAGCAACGGAAGGGGGTGGACCGGACCCTTCGTGGGAAACGCCAACACAAACAGAATAAAATAGAGATAGATAAAGTGGCGCTAGAGATCTCACAGGGAGAGGAGAATCCACACACCCCTCTGGCAAGCAGCCGCGTCGTCTCCTGTTGCCACTTAATCCGGGATTGACTCGTGTCACTTATTAATATTTTATGCAAACACCACGATTTACGGCCACGCGGACGCATTACGGGAGACTCTTTTGCTTGCAAGCGACCGATAACCGTGGCCGCGACAACGGCTTTATCTCCTCCATCCATCGTGACGGATCGCATTACGTCTTGATTCCCGGAGGCTCGAATCCTTCTCTCTCTCTCTCTCTCTCTCTCTCTCTCTCTCTCTCTCTCGCTCGCTCTCTTGTTCTCGCTGTTTATCTCCGCGGATTCATCCCCTGGTGATTATTGGATGAAGTCGTATACAGAGAGCGCGATATCATCTGCGACTGGGTGCACCAATGTACGGAGATTGTTCTGTCACGGGTGAAATGAATTTTTGTTGGGTGCAATCTTTGTTTATTTATATCTGTAGATTTTTAACTAATAGTTTATAGGATTAGAAGAATCCTGAATGATTTCCGATTTGGTTATCAGTTCTTATCCGAATTTGTGTTCATGACAAAAATCGATGAGTGATAAAGAGAACGGTGATTACTAGACTGCGTTATGAGTTTATGACAAAATTGAGTGGGTAGAACACCAATATATTATTTTTCACTTGCTAAAATTATTAAAGAACGAATGAGATGTGTGTCTGGCTCCTGTCGGTTGCAATTGGGGCAGAAAATTTTTATTTTGTATAAAAATCGACAGTCGAGCGATGACATTAGAAGAATTTGAGGATGCTATTATATTGTTTTTCGCTTAAATTGTTGCTGGAAGTCTGTATACATTGCAATCGAGATATCTGTGAGATTTTTGCTTCAATTGAGCGTCGATTTAGTTGGTTCTCTTCCGACACGGTGCGCATTGCAATGTAATTACTTTTGTTGCTTTAAAGTGATTCAAGAACGTAAATTATACGTACCCCACTTCTTGACTTTGAAACCTGTTCTACTGGTAGTAAGGGAATTAAATATAAGAAATACAACTCTGATGTGACAGGAAAATAATAAAATAGCTTTAATTGGATTAGATAAAATCAGATCTGAAAAAGTTAGCATGAGAACAAGTTAACGTAGCACTTTTATGAGTTGCTGGGGAAGACTCGATTCTGGGAAAAGGAGATGCCACCACTGTAAAAATTTTCTGTGATTGGATCGTTTTAAATATTATTTTAATTCGACAATCTGGGCCTGATAATAACAATAGTAGAGATACAATAAATTTTAAGGTAATGTTAATATTTATCATGATGTCGCAAATAAACTTTCGATGATTTGCTTCCATCTAGAATGCTGAGACACACTGGGAGAGGAATCAATAACTAAAGAATGAAATCCGAATTAAATACATTCGTATTTAAATTAAGCCGTATGAAATGTCAATCGAAACATCATGCGAATATATACCTTCAATAATACTGATCACGAGATTATAGACATCATTGCGTTCACATCAAAATACACACGGTTAAATTGAATATCATTTTTACTGGAATGTCGACGCATTAATTTCGTTGACAGGAGAAACGTGCTTCTGTTCGGCTCCAATGATTACAAATTACATCGGCAACATTGGCTTCTACAGAATAATCCACAATGTATTCATCACGCGATAGAGCTCTTACAATTATTTTTTAATAATATTCTATCATGAGATCATGAAGATCTCATTCCTACACTTAATGGTATTCATTTTTGTTAAATCTTTGTGAAAGTTATAATACATTTTTCTATGCCCTGCATAAACCACGCTCCAGGAAAAGTAAAATCAATTTGAGACAATGATGAAAATAAACTGCGGATTTTATGCATTCACAGCGAAAATGAGTAGGCGAAATTGTAAACAGTAAAGAGATTATAAGAATTTAAGAATGTCGATATTTTATTCTCATCTTGTTGCAATTATTAAAAAAACAATGGTAATTTTATTTGCCTCGAACTTGTTACAATCGATGCAAACAATTTTCATTTCGCATAAAGATCCGCAGTCTAATGATGGTCATTACAGCACCGAGTCTTTACGACTATTAATAAAATTCTTGCCCTACCATAAAATCGTTAAGGACGCATTTCTGCATCTAATGTCTAATAACTAGTAAAAACCACGATACATTTCTCTACACCTTGTCCTCGGCATCCCCAACAAAAGCGACTCCAGCTCGCGTAGCAAACAAAACCTCTCTGATCCGAACCGAAAGTCGCTATCTGAAATCAGATCGCGAGTCTTAGGCGCATCAATTCCTGGCAGCACCGGTTGGTCCAGATATGGGAGCGTCCGTGGTCTCTCGGTTTGACATAAAGGTGGTTGGTGGTAGCATCGGGACAGGAGGAAACGCGATCATATGGCTGCTCTGCGGATCGAGGGCCGCGCGCGGTCTCCCCATCGCTCAGCCAATGAATACGAATAGGCTTCGAGATACGATCTCTCCGGGGATAGCCGGCTCTGGAGGGGTTAAATTAAATGATTTGCATAAGTAGGTGGGTGTCGACACCGGCAAACATTGACAAACGCGTGTGCAGCAGCCACTTTGTCTCCCCTTCTTCCTCTAGGTTTCTGTCTCGTCCTCGTTGTCCCTCAGTCGCCCTCTTTCTCTCCCTCTATCTCTCTCTCCCCCTCTCTCCCCCTCTCTCTCTCTCTCTATCTCTCTCTCTCTTTCTCTCTCTCGTATCTAGCGCGAAACCAAACGAGTCAGCGGGGGGAGGATAAAAAGGGAGATTATTCGAAAGAATATATTATTACGGATAATGGAAACAGCGGGTTCGACGTGAACCGGTCGCGAGATAAGAGGAGCGCGCCACGAGTCGACACGTGTCGAACGGGCTGCGGGTCACTGATACAGCCGTTCGCAATTACGGTACACACGTCGGGCGAAAGCGAGCCAATCGGGCCCGATAATCTTCGACGGGCTCCCGGCGAATTAGCTGGCTCCTTAATTACACCCCGCCTCAAGGCTGCACAATGCAAATCGATCCGAGAACCGGCCGCGTAAACGCCGGACAGAGTCTTCTGTGGAAATATGGCCCCGAAGTCTTAAACGCTTCATTCCAGGTAATTGGAAATTAATTTTTCAAGTGAAACTTCTTTAGGCGCGTTAGGCCCAAAACCTCGACGCGGTAGGCGTAAAACCAATCTGTCGATGAAACGATGAAACGATGAAACGATTTAGTGAAACCTCGACGCGGTAGGAGTAAAACCGATCTGGCGATGATACGATGGAACGCTGAAACGATGAAACGATTTAGTGAAACCTCGACGCGGTAGGAGTAAAACCGATCTGGCGATGATACGATGGAACGCTGAAACGATGAAACGATTTAGTAAAACTTCGACGCGGTAGGCGTAAAACGTCGACGCGGTAGGAGTAAAACCAATCTGACGATGAAACGATGAAACGAAGAAACGAAATTCTATTCTATAAGCATATACGGTTGAGGGTTCGGCATTGCTTAATAAAGATTATGATAAAATTCCGATGATGCTAAGTGGAAATTTCAACGTGAACTTTGGATCGGAATAATCAAAATTATTAATAGAATTTTTCAGAAGTAAATTATTTAGAAGTAAATTAAGATTGGAAACGGTAAATAATCCTAATGAAGCGACAAGATCAGGAACCACTCTCGATGCAGTATTTGCAAGACATTTAGACAAAATTGATTCAAGAATATTTATATCATATTTTAGCTATCACAAGCCAATTGTTTCAATAATAGAATCATAGAAAATTAAATGTCGTAAAATGTTAATAAAAATTCGAAAAAAATTAAAGAATGAAGTTTCACTTCAGCCATGTGGTCTAAGCAGACACCAATTTTTTTACCTTAGCCACGTTCTTCTCTCGCGTATTTATTTTCGAAAATCGCACAGATTCTGTCGCGTCATTTCTTTCTGCTGGAATCGAGAGACTGAATCTTTATGAAGGCGATCAGCTACTTTCTTTTCGAAAATCTGGGGATTCGCGGAGACCGTAACAGTATGTCCCAGTTGACGATACAATTATCATTGTAGATTGCTTTTTCGAGGTTGGCTATTTCGGGTATCATCGAAAGATATTAGCGGACCCGTGATCGTTATGCAAATTTCGGGAGCCCAAGGTGAGAGAAACATTTTATTTCCTGCGGTAATGGGTCCGGTAAAAAATGGAACGAGGCTTCATTAAATTTCAATTTACATTTCGTATATCTCTAGAGATTTTTATGTGGACTCGCAAACATGTGCAATATAGTTATAAATGTATCGTTAGTATTCTGTAAAATTATTTTCACTAATTCACCCCAGCGATAGTGAAAATCGATTGAAATGAAAAATCTATTCACTTGACGTAACTTCACTTTTATATCAATAAACCAATAATTTCCTACAAAGCCACTTTCATGAGTTTAGTAATTGTAAATTTAGATATCTGAGATCTTAGAAATAGTTCAACAAAATATCCTTCCGTAGAATCCAAAATAGGAAACGAATGAATTTTCACGCGACGAGCGTATGAATGTTGAGGCTCAAATGAAATTTGGTATAAATGCACGTAAAGAACTACTAATCCGCAGAAGCTTTTCTGCAACATACCCCGTCGAGCGAGCCATTTTCAATAAAACAGTGTTTCAATGACTACGCGAAAACGCAATTCCCCTCGTTAAGTGCAACCTCGCGAATGCATTCGACCAGGATCGAGTGAAGCGTTTTAGAATCGCTTCAGAAACGTAAGAAATAATCGAATGAAATTTCATAGAGGTTCGAGGCGTGAAATATTGAAAAAGGTAATGGTTTTCGTAGACAAAGTGATCGCGGGGGAGGAACGATGTATGTACGTACGTTTCGGGTGGAAATTCACGTGCACGTCGCGCGGATTACGGCGGCGGGAATAATGAAAAACTGTACGGTCCTTTAATAGAATTTATTACGCGCGTCAGTCTGCATTAATGCATACCGAGCAGACACGATGATTGCCAGCACGGGACAATGCAATTCCGTCGGTGGACAGGGGACGGGAGTCGGCGTTTAGATTTGACATTCGTCGGCCCGGCATTGCACCCACCTCTGCACTTTCGGTGCTTGGCGCTTCACGCGCGTCGCGATGCCACACGTTTTAACGGTTTTCAACGGGAAAGTGGACAACCTGTTTCGAAAAGCAAATCCGATGATCGATCAAGATTGATGTCTCCGCGCAAGTGCGCTTTCCATTCGGATATTGCTAAAACGAGTCGATCATTTGTACTTAACTGACGCTTCGAACGAGCCAGTTCGTGGAACGATTGCGATCGACAACTGTGAAAGATCGAATTTGCTGATGATTTTATTGCTATGTTTCAAATTGATACTTATTAACTGCTTGGTATCATTTATAACTTCATGATGTTGGAGTTTTTGATAGAGCAAATGCTTTTAATCCTCATACGTTTCTCAGAAATAGTCGCATAAAAGATCCTAGTATAATAATTCATCCATTTTTGCTCTACACTATATATCAAGAAAATCTGTTGTATTTATAACGTCACATTTTAAAGAAATACATTGGACAATAAAGACATATAGAAAACAATCATTTTACAGTATGTAAATCATAGTAAATGGGTGGATTTTCACTCTGAGGAACGTATGAGCGTTAACATTAATTAGTTTCTGTATTGTACCCAGGGTACATACAATTATTAAAATGCTGCTGAAGTCTTGTGCACAGATCAGATTTAATCAATTTAAGGGAAAAAATGAGCGAGGTACAAGAATAGATATGTTATCTTGTAGATTATTCGTGACACAAAGTTGGAATTTTTATTAACTTGGAGATAGGCTGCAGCTTCTCATCTCGAGGACGATATACAGGACTTTTACAGGTCCCTGGAAGAGCCCTGATCTTTTATAGCCCCTTCACTCTCCCTCCACCGTTCTCCTTTTCTCTGACTCTTCTTGACTCTCCCTGACTCTCTGGCCCCCCTAGCCTCTCCCGAACCATTCACCCTTTCCTGAACCCTTAACCCTATTCCGATTCCTTCACTATTACCTGAACTATCCAACGTTTCCTGAAATATTCTCCCTCTTCTGAACTCACCTTCCTTTGCTGATTCACCTGAACTCTGCAACCTTTCCTGAAATCTTCTCCCTCTTCTGAACTCTCCTTCGTTTCCTGTTTCCCCTGAACTCTCCAACCTTACCTGAAATCTTCCCCCTCTTCTGAACTCACCTTTCTTTACTGATTCACCTGAACTCTCCAACCTTTCCTGAAATCTTCTACCTCTTCTGAACTCACCTTCCTTTGCTGATTCACCTGAACTCTTCAACCTTTCCTGAAATCTTCTACCTCTTCTGAAGTCACCTTCCTTTGCTGATTCACCTGATTCCTCCACCTTCACCTGAACTATCCTCCGTCTCCTGATTTTTCTAATTCATCCTGAATCCTCTATCCTCCTGTTCCTTCCTTTGCTGATTCACCTGAACTCTCCAACCTTTCCTGAAATCTTCTACCTCTTCTGAAGTCACCTTCCTTTGCTGATTCACCTGATTCCTCCACCTTCACCTGAACTATCCTCCGTCTCCTGATTTTTCTAGTTCATCCTAAATCCTCTATCCTCCTGTTCCCTTCACATTCCCCCCTCCTCCCATCCACCCCTCTCTCTCACTCTCTCGGTCGATCTCTTTCTCTTGTAGTCTCTAGATTCTTCTGAATTGCCTTACCTCTCCTGAACACCATACCCAAATATATAGTTTCAGAAATGCTTAAAAATTTCTCAATATCAAAAACTATTCCACACAACGCCACCATTTCCCTTCCAAAACACACCAAGTCAATCACCCAGACACTTTCGCTGGCGCATCGATCGAGAATCTCATTGATCGCGGGTAACGAAACCGATTGGTCCGATTACGCGCGGTCGAATCGGCAGTCGGGGCGATTACGATTCAGCGTACGTTGCGTGGGCGTACACGGGAGGGAGGGAGAGAGAGGAACTACTGGTATAGGATCGGCGGTGTCGGCAGCCCGTTTCGCCGCGGCTCGCTCGTGAACATCGCGGAATGACGTATCGGTCGCGCGGTCGTTTCGGCCGTTTTAACGGCCGCCGGGGAACGAGTGTCGTCAGCCACGCCGAAAGCCGTGTACACGCGCGAGAAGAGAAACAGCCGGCCAGCAGCGATCGAGAGCCGGGAATCGCTGCATGCGTCACCGGTATCGATTGTTTCGATACGAACCTTTCGAGTCGGCCAGAAATGGGGAGGAACGGTGAGGAGGGTGGTGGGTGAGGGCTTGGTCCGGGGACACACAGCTGAATTAGTAGCACTGTTAATGCAGTAATCGAGTGTTTCATCGTTCGATGATTCGACCGGGAATACCGTCGAGGGGGTGAGACACGGGGTGTGGGAGAGGCTGGTAAACCCACGGGATGATGAGAGGGCGCAGGTGTGTGTACCCAGCATGTGATACAACGTGTTGTCATTCGGCCAAACGTGTATATTGATGCCGCGCGGGGAAATTTTTGTCGTCGGCCGTCGTGTAATTGGCCCGCCGCCGATGGAAATTTTGTCCTTCGCGCTTATTGCACCGCTCGTCAACCCCTGTGCAACCCCCGATCCACCCACCCACGCCGAGCTCGCTCGCTTCGAACCAGCGGAAAACGTTCCGCGGATGATGTAAAATGTTAATGCCGGTGTTATTATTTAGTCGCTCGGGGCTGGAACGTTGAAACGCGTGATTGTAATATAAATCGGAGAACGGCGTGGAGGAGGGTGCTGCGGGGGTGGAGCCCGACGGATATTAAAATTTCATAACGCGACGCTTTGCGGAACGGAAAAAGCGGACAGGTTTTCGCAGCTGGAACACAGGATCCGCCGCGGAATTACTCGTCCGGAGAACAATGATTTGTTTTAATACGCGTACGCGCGGAACAACGGGCTTTGGGACTATGAAATAGTTGATCGTGTGTTCACGATGGTTATGTGTATAATAATTTATATGCCGAGCAGGTTTACGAGTGTAGACGATTCTAACATGAGAATTTCTACAGGTCGTTGGTGGAAAAATGTGGTGCGACGATGTCTGGGCGACCATACGTTTCTAAAAGAGGAAATGGATGAAAGAGCTACATTGGTATGTCGGTTTGATATATTAGTTTTCCGTTTCAAAGATAATATTATAACATAGCTATATAAGAAAAGTAATTGGACTACATCGCAAACTACTTCACCATTGAGGGTTAGCTGCCAGTCATAACAAGTTAGATTAAATGTAAAGAATATTAAATCACCAGAAACTGGAATTTTATTTGGGAAACTAACAACGTGACGAATATTATCTTCATTCGTAAAGTGATTTTAAGCTGGTTTTTAATCCGGCGTTGGTAAGGTGGGAAAATGTATCGGAAGTGGTAAGGTGGGGTCTCACAGACACCCCGAAATAATATATTTTATTATAGAAATAAATACCTTTTTCATGAATATAAGATTAGGAATTGCTTAAGAGGTTTGTAATTTTTCAGAGTAAAAACGCAGATCCACGAAATTAAATTTTTATTATTCAAAAATACTTAACCAATGAATCATTATTTTTCAACGAAAATATACTCCTCCTAGTTTTAACAACGAACGAACTATATAAATTAGTATTTGTTAGGCACTTTGGTATTGGTTTACAGAAGAGACATATACATTATAAGTAGCTAATACGATAATAAGCATTTAGTCTTCAGATTCCGAGTTTTCATTTTCTGTAATTTCACAGTCGGGACCCTAACACACTTTACAGGTATGCACACTAAATGTGCTTGCGCGGAACAACCTGTCGTCAATGACGAGTAGTAGATTACGGAAGAGGAAGGTACACTCAGGGCCGACTCGCTGTCACGCGTTGTTACAATGTTACAATAAATCTAAAATCTCTGGGGTCTGTGAGACCCCACCTAACTAACGCCGGGTTAAGGAAACTTTTTCACAGTGTTCCCAAAAAGTTCCAAGATCAAAAAAATGCAAAATGTGCAAATAGCCTCTATCTTTGTCATTAAATGAAATGTTGATCGATATACTATTCCGTTTTCGAAGCTGTCATCGTATAGCGAAAAGAAGTAAGCAAAATTGGAAACAGTGTACAGAAAACAATTTAAGTTTGTCTAATTTAAAAGTGATTAATTTCAACTCTACAAAATTTGTCTTTCCAAATTTTGAGAAGGAGAGTTTTGACCTCAGGTTCTTACAGTTCATGTAGAAAATTTTTGTTTCGCATGCAGATCCGTAGTCATAGATCACGAATCCCCAGAGGTCTGTAAAATCTTGCTCGACGGTGTTCCAAGGATCGCAGTCGTCTGGCCGTGAATCATTTCGGTCGGTGCGTGCCAGCTTGCGAATAAAACGCGTGAACGCGGGCCCGTGTGCTCGTGTACGCGACGTGTTCCCGCCGTTTGTCGCCGGGAGCGACGTTCATTCGTTTTTCCGAGGCAAATGAAAAACCCGGCGATGCATAGCTGCACCGTGCACCGAGCCGCGGACCGTGGAACGGCTAGAGGTTCACGCTCTCCCACCCCTTCACGACCCCCGTTTGTCAAAACTCTTTATTGCCGTTCTCCGGACGCTGTATTCAAAGCGAGTCGAACACACAACGCGGCCGGGAAAACGGGCCGCTTCAGTTTTATATACAACGCGGCTGGTTTCGGTTTTATTATTACCCCTTTACCCCCGCTCAACCCCCGTCCCTGCCCCTTGAACTGTCAGCAAAAATACATTGTGCTTTGCGAGCTGCGCGAGATTCGCAGGTGCATGCGCATCTTCCATCAACGGGATTCTTTAAGGGGGTGGAAACATTTATACTCATTTTCCGCATTCATTTTGCAACGGCTTGACACAGACGTTTTAGAATTTTTATATAGTCGTACGATCGTGTAGAGTACTCGCGAGCTAAATCGGGGCTCGTAGAAATGTTCTTTACGAAAGTTATGGAGGTGCTTGCGACAGATTGTTTTCTTTGAGACGATTGCTTTAACTCGCACTAATAAGACGGGTTGAATATTTTTTACATGTTTATAAAATAATAAGATCGAATTTTTATCAATTATATGAATTGAATAGTGACATGATATCGCAGATATTTTTCCGAAATTTCAAGTAGTGAAAGAATCGACAGCATCAGAAAGTAAACGTTTCTTTTCTTAAACACAAACCGCACTTCCTTTATAAAAGATTTTATTAAATGTATATGTATCGTAAAATTCACAAACGTTGGTAGAGTAATCATTTCCTTCTCACGAGATATGAATTAAAAATGATTAATTCGAGTACAACGTTCGAAATGAAACATTTAGTTCGTAGTTAAATAGATTCGCTTATCTACTGATCATTTAATTTGGAAATGTGATACCTTAATAATAACGTCGCTTACACTTAATTTTCAGACTGGAATTTATTTTACATATAGTCTTTGATCTTGTAGTAACGCAAAGAGCGGCGCTCTCGAATTTCCATAAAAGAAGAGAGCGATCATGAAAGCGATAAAAAAGCAATTTGCTGGTGACGAACACCTTGAGTAATTTACAATAGTTTATTTTCATTAGAGTCGCGAGAAGACGAACTCGGAGATAATAATATATATTAACGTAGCACTCGTAATGAGGAATAATTTCATAATTATAGCTTGAATAATTGGTGATAATTGCAATTCCTTTATTGGAACTGCTGTCACTGTAGACACGACCACCGCAGAAGATAAGTTAAATACACATTAAACGTAACTACCACGATTTTACGGCGTGTTTAGTCCAGTTTAGATCATGCTCGATGCTCTAAAAATTAATCATTATAGCTAAACGTAAAACAAACTTAATTAAAGTCGTCTGTGTTCTGATAAAGGAAAAATAAAAAACTAATTGCTCTGACAAATTTATCTTACCCAGAAAAGTGTAAACTCTCGAGTTTCGAGACAATAGGTTTGTTATTATAATAACGGGAATGGTTACATAGCAATTATTAAGTCTAATAATAATAAAGAACACGAATTTGGTCAATGTTAATTATTAAACATTCTGCACCGACGTGAATTAGAAAAATGAAAATCAAAATTATCTTTGGTTCTAAATACATAACATTAAGTGAAAAATTAATTCGTGTTTTCACACTGAATTTGAATTTGATTTTAACACTAGATTGCGGAAGGCATAATAATGACGCGTTCAAATATTTTTAATTTACTATTATTTAAATTGTGAAATTGCATCCACGAGAAGTTATTCAATCAATTTACAACTACTTATATATTACATTAAAAATGAATAAAAATTTGGGTAGACACAATCTAGTTATTTTTATAAAGTAATGTAAAATAGTCACTTCTGGTGCTTCGTAAACCTAGTATTAAATTGAAATTTATTACTAGCTTCATCAGTCACCTGTAAGATGGAGCAAATGTATAGAAAATAATGGGGATTATTTGGAAAATTTCATTATATTTTGAAAACGAACGATAAAGTTATTCAATCAATTTGCAACTACTTATATATTACATTAAAAATGAATAAAAATTTGGCTAGACACAATCTAGATATTTTTATAAAGTAACACAATTCATCAGTCATCTGTAAGATGGGGCAAATGTGTAGAAAATAACGAGGATTATTTTGAAAATTTAATTGTATTTTGAAAACAAACGATAAATCTACGAAGAAAGAGCCAATTAATTTGTGTACCTATGGAATTCGAAGAAGTCAACCTATTTGGACTTTCAGCCAGTACTTCGAGATTCTTTGGTACAGTGCGACGTTCCCATTCCGCGGACAATTAACGACCTCGTGGTTTATGCGCGCATAAAAATCAGCCGAGGGGGAAACGAGTGCTCGATGCGTGCCACGGGGTAAGTAAAACGTTAAGTGGCGCTAACGAACGGAACGCGCGAATAATGGCGAAGGTCGTCCAAGCTCTCGCAGTCGACGTCGCTCCTTCCACGGTTGGGAGAGGAAGCTTTAAACTGAAATTGCAAGCCCGGCGAATCTTCCTTTACGTACTTCGGCTGTTACACGATAAGCGCGTGGCAGTTCGGTCACGGATCTGGCGGCGAACTTTCCGAGTTTTGTCGTTTCGCGGATCCTTTAACATTTTCGGCGATCTGACGGAAACTTCCAGCTGAATCGTCGCGGTTTTTCCCAGCGAAATTCGAAAGTTCAGTCGATGCTTGTGTGTGCCATAAATAAACGTCTCCCTCCATTGACACGTCCTATACAATGTAGCGAAAATATTCACCCCTTAAAATATTGAGGGGTGATTCTAAACGCTAGAAAATAAAACATATCAATAGTACTCCAATAGCTTTGTTTTTGAATTATTAACGATTAGAATGCTCTCTGATCCACTAGTTGAGATGGGTATATTAGTTCCTGATCCAATTGTTAGAACTACTTGCACGAATTGACATGCAAGTGTTTGCATTGAAACAATCAATTTTTAAATGAAACCCTGGCTGCGCCGAACACACTCTTGTATGAAATATTCACATTGACAAATTCAAAATAAATATTTGGTAAAACTGGGGGAAACAGTATCTGTCACAATTGTCAATAGACGTATTTTTCACACTGTGACTGTCCGATCAGGAAGATCGATGCGAAAAAGGAAATACATAAACCATGCTAATGGGCTAACAGAATGACACACAAAAATTTGATAATGACTTTTGAGGATTAATTTTAAAGAAAAAGCTTCGATCTTCGAATCCATGATGGATTCAGGCATGGAAAAATTTTTGCACCCTTGTAGAAAAAAAATGCAAAAATTTCGACGCATATGCTGTTTCTTTCCTCTGTTACATGATGCACAAATATCGGAATAAAAATATACAGAGGGATTCCGAAAGTAGAGGATTGAAACTTCAAAATAAGCCCAGTTAGATTATTGTACGATTTTTTTAAAAGAGTTGTAATAGTTTAAAGATTCAAGTGTCCGGTGAATTTATGAATGGGGCAGTATTCAATTATTTCGCTCGGAGAAACGCGAAGGGCTTAAATTAGAAGCTTTCTGAATTTTCGTTTCGATTCTGAAATGAATCAATCAGACTTAGGGCACAAAAACGTGTAGGGGCTTTTCATAGGTGGCCGACGAACATGTCTCACGTAGGCCACGCATTATTTATGAGATTACCGGAGATTATGGGCAACGTGATTCTGCTGCCGAGTGGCTCGCTCCCAAGAGCGATTACTATGCCGCACGCGGTAATGAAAGCGCGTACCCATTGTATTAGCCACTGCTTATTGCCAGCAATGAATAAACATCACACACGAGTCTTTTTTCAATCCTCAAAAAGTTTATAACGTGAAATTAGTTAACGATCACTGTACTGTCCATGTATTACCACATTTTTTAATATTAATACAGCTGTTACGATGATAATCTACTGGCATACAATGTCATTATTTAACATTTCTCTTGGAATATAATCATTTTATTTTGAATCCTCGTTGGAATAAATCATAATTGACATTCTGGACACAATCCGGGATTCATCTTTTGCAAAGAGATGTCCAGAAATGATAGATTAAATAATACTCATCTTCATGCCCCAAATAATTTATATCCGACATTAGGGAGACTCTGTTTCCCATATTGAGAGATCGCAGGGTTTTAAAAACACAAAATACTAATTTAAAGATTCATGGAAATACATTACAAATCTAATACATAATTTAGAAGCAATAAATACTAAATTTCAAAATTCTCTACTATTTATGTAGAATCTATGATCAATTAGAGAAACCTCCCCATACTCGGCAACTTTTCTCTACCAGTTACAATCGACACTTCGTACGCAATCCGACACTCGCTTTTTACAATCTTCAGGAACGTCGAATCGAACAATATTGTCGCTGGAAGCTTTGTTGTTTCTCTCGGCAACACACGTCAACAATGGTCTACATTACTCTACATGATAAGAGACGTCACGGACGGTGACTCGATCGTTGCCAGCCTATTTCCCTGTCTTTCCCTTTCTTCGCTTTTGTAGAACAGCAGTCGGAGTCCTTGTCGGAATCCTTTCAATATATACATACAAGAAAAAGGGTCTTGGGGATGAAAAACGGCAAAATAGGGTGGCAGAGAGGAAGGCGACCACTCAGTCGACGAAGTTATACGGCTGTCCGAGTCGTGAGGACAAAGGGACCATTTTATTATCGAGTGCCGATGAGCCTGGCCTCGTATGCCTTGCCTTGCCTCGTCTTGCCTCGCCTTGCCTGGCCTTGCCTCGACTACTGCGATGCTCGGCCGAAGCCGGCGCGCTGCAATAATATTTTCCCGTGTCCCGTCCGTTATGTTCGCCCGCTAATTTATGTCGCGCTGCACTTAACGATTCCCCGCTGGCTATCTTAACTGTCAGCTTCCTGCTTTCGGGAATACAACGCGATCGGCGGCGCTTGGCGCCTATCCCCTCGTGTCGTTTTATCATCGAATTATGCGGCCGCGCCGCGTCGGCCACGGTATCTCATTTTTCGGGCCAAGGTAACGCGATGGAGACATTAAAAGCAGGTGAAGCGACATGTTCGCTTCTCCACGTGTATTTTTAACTCTCGATTAAGCCCTCGTTCCTCCGGCTTGCACCGTTGGACCGTCCGACATCGACTTTCGGCGGAAACGTTTTATCTGGTACAACGAAACGAGGATTCTGGGTGACGATACACGTATGCTGGATCCTTTTGACCCAGCAACTTCGAAATTCTCATCTGGGCACTCCGAGAAACACTTCTTTTTAATACTTTATCTACCGGAAGCGTACTAATAGGCTTTTCAATAATTACAAGGTTAAGCAACAGCATTGAATATCGCAGAATATTGAACATACAGGGTGTTTCGTTTATCTTTGAACGGAAATACCTCGTGACGCATTGAAGTTACAAAAAAAATTTATTTACAAAAATTCGTCTAAACTGTGCAGCTAATAGCCGGCAACCAGATACTACCATTGCCTACTTAAGAAGTTACAAGTTTATAATATAATTTATAATGTTTTGTAACAGTAAATAACATAATGTGGCATATCGTTGAATTCGTCTCGGAAAATGCTATTATAATATGACAAAAAAAATATATAGTTCCATTTAAAAAACTTATTTTGTTTTTGAAGTCCTCCCCACTATCATAGTCCCGGAAAAAATTACACCATATGATTGTTCCCTTCATACCGAACAATTTTTGTAAATAATTTTTTTTTGTAACTTCAGTGCGTCATGGGATATTTCCGTTCAAAGATAAACGAAACACCCTGTATATTGAAATAAATTTTAGACAAATGTTCACGGTTGGTAAAAATGATCCGCTATACGTTCCTGGTTTTTTCCTGACTCTTTCACTTCGAGTTCTGTGAAATTTTTATTCATCTTTCCTCTGCGCGTTATGCGTGGGCAGTAAATAGGAGGCGAGTCGAACAATACGCGAGTTGACAAAACGGACGCACGTTTATTAGCGACGAAAACGCTGAGGGGGCTGCAGGGTGAGCTGGTAGATGGAAAAATGAAAATTTACCACGGCTCGTAACCGACCATTGTAGAAACGAAATTCCCGCACAACCGTCGAGCGTGTTGAACACAGTCGGTATTACAGCCGTTTTATTCGGCTAATGCCTCGTGCTCTGTCCGTCTACTCGCGCTTTTATTCATGAACACGCGAGGAGATATACCCGTCGTACCCACGCTGCTCTCTGAAATCTCTTGTCCGCCCGGCATAGAGCAGCGTTCGCGGTAACGAATGGCCCAAGTGAAAATGAATTGCAGTCGATAATCTTGTCGCGATGACTCGGCTGCATCCTGCGATTATCTTGCTGTTCCCCCAAAATTTGTCTAGTTTTTAGTTTATCATTTATTTCGATATAGCCCCTTGCGTTCTCCGTCCGTCGCTATTTACTTTGCTGCTACACCTATGATTTTTCTATCAACTACCCACAATGACAAATTTAATTTATAGATATGCGGATTTCATGCAATTATGACAAAAATGAGTAGTTGTAAAACACTAAAAACATTACAAGTATTTAAACATACTATTATATTATTTTGAAACTGCTATACATAATAAGAAAGAAAATAAATTTCTATTTCATTCCAGTTGGTTACAATTCAGGTACAAAATGTTTTATTTTGCATAAAGAATCGCAGTCTGCTCGTTAATATAAATTTAAATTATTAGCTCTTATAATCGAACAAAATTACCTTATTATCTTCTCAAACATTAGATTTCTAGAGGGACACCATTCGATTAATGAAAAATTAACAAACAGATGGATAAGAATTCACAATGTTCAGCAGACAAACTTACCCTGTTATCTTCTCAGAGTTGGCGTATCCGTGATACATTTTGATCATTTTCTTTGGAAAAATTAATTTTGACCAGGATTTTGTCGATTTTCGTTGTGACATCGTTTGGGAAAAAAGAAGCAAACCGAGGGGGTCGCAGGGGGTGGATTAGTGGGGCGTGAGTCGCGTACACACCGCAACCCCCTAATGCCGGCTGCTTACGAGTTGATTTATTTATCGGAGTGGCAATACCACGACGAATCCACCCTAAGAGCACGCCAGATTACCGGGGACCCGGTGTGTATCTTTCTCGCGGGCCTCTATGGACGCATAATAGACACGCGTGATAGAGGAGAGAACGACTCCTTGTGACCCGTCGAGGAGAATCGACGACGCGGTGTGCCGGGCCCATAATGCACCCCGAGAAGTGACGAATGCGCAAGCATCACTGTGTCCCGGCGAGGGTGAAGCATTCTGTTAATATTTGCTTATGCGAGCACGACACGTATACTTTTCTTGTTGGCGGACGGTTAGTTGCTGGCATATCGCATGTTATTCTCTGTTTCGGGACGGTTATGAATTTTTTGAGGGTTGCCGATGATGTCCAGAATAATATACCAGTGGTGGATCCTCTTCATTTCTCTTATTGCTGTTGTACACATACTTTCTTATACAGGGCGAGTCACCTAACGTTTGCACCTCAAATATCTTTGTTGTTTCTAAAGATACGTAAAATATGGTAAAGACAAAGTTGAATGGTACAATGGGGCTGGCACGATGCCAAAAAAATTTTTGTTTTTGTCATTTTTTTTTAGAGATATCAAGGTTACCTTGACTTTCTTAAATGGAACAGCCCTTTTTTAAACACCTACAATGATAGTCCCTTTCATTACGAATTCAGTGACTATAATTACTCAAGGTCATTCAAGGTCACAGACAGAGATAACGTATAAGATTTAACATTGATGCATGTCTGTAAACGGGCTTTGAAGGAATGTTGCACTCTGTCCGTGACCTTGAATGACCTTGAGTAATTATAGTCAATGAATTCGTAATGAAAGGGACTATCATTGTAGGTGTTTAAAAAAGGGTGATTCCATTTAAAAAAGTCAAGGTGACCTTGATATCTCTAAAAAAATGACATAAAAACAAAATTTTTTTTGGCATTGTGTCAGCCCCATTGTACCATTCAACTTTGTCTTTAATATATTTTACGTATCTTTAGAAACAACAAAGATATTTGAGGTGCAAACGTTAGGTGACTCACCCTACGTATGTCTGTGGAGGTTGTGTCGAATTCGCAACGCAGGGTTAAAAATGTGGCGATTGCAATAAGTCGTCCAATAAAATTCTGATAACCACAGCGTTATTTTTTTTATTTTGAATACAATATTAAGAGATTCATTCGTATTAAATCGGAAATTTCCTGTCACCTATTCCTTTGAATTTCTCTTAATAATTTTAATAACTTGCCAGTAATAAATTGAAATTCTTAAAATCCTTTCATATTGTCACTATTTTGTATTTCACCTACTCATTCGGACATTTATTTGTCAGCGATTTCTTTGAAAATACTGATCAATAGACTGCCAATCTTTATACAACAAAAATTTTGTGCATCGATAGTAAGAAACAGGAGCTGCACATTTGTTTCTTCTCTTAATAATTTTAATAAGTTACCAATAGTATCTCATAACCTTCCGATATTGTTACCATCTTGTATTTCACCTACTCGTTTTTGTCATTTACGCATGAAATCCTCTACTACTCAGTAACGAAAGTAATATAATTAAGGAGCTTGGAAACTGCAATCCAATTTCCCTCCAAAAAATCGAAGTTGTTTAAATTGCTTTTAAGAAAGATATTGTCTTTTAAAGAGTGTAGAAATACTCACGTGAGTCACTGTATGCTCGTTGGAAGTGCTCGGTTCGGTGAGAATTCGCAGCTCTTTATCCATAAAAAAAGACGGCAAAAGACTAGCGAAAACGGTACGGGGACGCGCAAAAGTGGACAGAGGCGAGTCGGCGCGATTCCGAGGGTGCTGGGGTGGGTGCGCACAATGGGCATGAAATCCGAAAAAGGGGGAGGCTGCAGATAATTGGCCGGTGCGTTTGCACAGCGTCAAATCGCGAGGTCAATCCGCTCGCACGGCAATCTCACCCTCCTCGATCCCGCTGCAACCCCTCCAGCCACTGCCACCCCCATCGCGACTCCAACACACGGGATGAAAATCGAGGTCGAATGCCGGGAAATATGGACGACTACTCGGTCATTCGCGATCCTACGAGCGTACACGTGCTTCTGTGTTTCCGGAAAACCCTCTTCCTTCTTGATTTATTCACGGAAATTTCTATTATTTAATATGGAAGATCAGTATGGAGAATAATGGTTGCGAAAATTAATAACGATATAGATACTTTCCTATTTTCTTATAGGTTTGGTAAAGAGACAAGAAAATTTCCTCATTCATGAATATTTTTTTTTACATATTGCCATTCCATTATACTTGTCTATTACTAGGCATTAATTCAACTTTTTATGCATCGATTGTATTTTACAAATTTTTAAACCTACTTCTTTGAGACCAATTTTGCTCTTTTTATCAGAACTAATACTCATAGCTAATTATTTGAAACAGCTACTAGAAAATTAGAATTCAGATGAACATCTTCTAATTTTAAATCAAAGCTGAGTGAAGTCCTCACATCCAGGAGTCAATATTTAACAATTGTATTAGAAATTTGATGAAATATTGTTTGTAAGGGATTGTCAATGTTCTGTATCGAGAAAAAATGGAAAAAGGAAGAGGCGAGAAGAGTGTCTTGGTCTAAAGTAGTTCCTTGAGATCGAAGTTGATATTTTTATTAGATCTTCTACAAATAGTCAATAATTTAAACTAGTTACTAGAATATTACAATTCAGATGAAGCATTTGTAATTTTATATCAAAGTAGACACAAGTCTCGCCATTCAAGAGTTTTCTTACCGAGAACCGCCTATTGATAAGTTTTCCAATAACTATACCTTATCTAAAAAAAAAAAAATGATAATCTTCTTTTTAGTAACAGCCCTACATAGTGAAAAATTGATTGGAAGGCTTTCAACTGTTAATTCTAGATTTGTGTGAAAGACTACTGCCGGTATGTAAAGTGTTAGTTACTTAAATCATATCTTCAGCAATTGTTGTCGCCATTGAAAAATTGATTGGAAGGCTTTCAACTGTTAATTCTAGATTTGTGTGAAAGACTATTAAATCATTGCCGATAGGTAAAGTGTTAGTTACTTAAATCATATCTTCAGCAATCACATTAACGATTTTGATCGAATATATTCTTTCGGTGGGTACAGTGTTCGGTATCGGGAAATCCGGGAAGAATGGAAAAAAGTGGAGGCAAGAGATTCTCGGTTGAAAGATTTGTTACACACGGCAAAGAAAGGTTCGGCGACGGTTCAAGCAGAATAATCCCCGTCACCGGGCGTCTAGCATCGTCGACAAGGGTGGAAAAACTGGATAACCCCGGTGGAAGCTGTTCGGCTAAGATGATGAATCTAGCGCGGAAGCACTTATGACATACGACTCGGAAAAGCTTGGTAGGGTGACTCGTCGCACCCTGCAGCTTTGTTTTCCGCATCACTGGTGCCGCCCCTGCTCGGATTACCCGGGGTGATCAGCTATGAAATTAACTCGCTCGCCGTCTCCCCAACCCCCGTGCCACCCCACCCGCTCCTGGCTCGGCGAATTTTACATTCTTCGGGCCGATTAATCGGACGACCTTGCTCGGAATTAAGATCGCGACCTTTCCCGGCGAACTTCAATTAAAGAAAGGAGACGTTACTATAGGGGGTTCAACCGGGAATTGGAGAACCCGATGCTTCGTTGGATTTAAAGATAAAGGGCGGATTCCAAATTGCCGGCTTCGACTTGTGTCCAATCAGCAGTTTACACTGAAGTATGCATCTTAAGAGTATTCTTTGGAAAGATTTTTCATTACGTCTGCTGCGAAATCTGCAAAAGAGAATTTTATTTTATTAGTCTCCATCCAGTTTTGGAATGTATAAATATACCGAACGGTTACATCATCTTGTATCCCCAGGCGATTTCAAATCAAAATGTCAAGGTTCCATATCAGTCAATAATTTTTACATATTAATACGTTCGATTGCAAGCCGAAATAGTTGAGACTCGTTTCAATCTCATGCAACAGTGATTAAATAAAAGCCACTTGCAGTCAACGATTTTATAATCGATTGATTGTAATTTTATATATATTCATTTTATAAACTAATAGCATCTGAAACCAGTTTTAAATCGATTCATTAAAAAACCAACTTTTGTGTTATATTATTAAACTGCCGATTTTATGCATTTATTGTGCAATTATGCAATTTGTAAGGTATCAATGCAAGACTTTAAACTTGCTCAAATTATTAAGGGAAAAAAGACATACCTAAATGTTTCCTGTTTCTAGCAACAGATGTAGACAATTTTTATTTTGCATAAAGATCCGCAATCTATGCATTATTGTCACTAGATTGCGGATTGTAAGCAGGCATGATAAAAATGAGTATATCAACCTTAAAACTATGAAAACATTTAAAGAATTTAGTGATACTGTTCTAGTGTTTTCATCTCAATAAAATTATAAAGAGAAGAAGTAAATGTATTTGTAGCTCCCGTGTCTTACAATTAATACACACAATTTTTATTTTCCATAAAAGTCCACAGTCTAATGATCACATTTCAGTGGAGTTTCTTGTGCTATTAAAAATCGATAGCAAACCCGTTTACACCGCTGAAAAGAACGCGTAAGCAACGAGCCTTGAATTTCTTCAGTTTTCCGCGTCTCGTATAAAATATTTCCAGCGTGCGCAAGTGGCGACGGATTAACGAGACAGCTAATTGAGCGACAAGAGGACACAATGGCGGCGCGATTCATGCTCGTTGACGCGTGAGAAGAGGCTGGACCGTGTTTATTCAGATCGTTCCGCAAATTCGGTTGGATCTTTGCAGCTGCCCTTTCCCCGTCGCGTATAATACGAACGCCATCTGCATCTTTTTCGTGCGAACGCATGAATGCGGAATCGAAACATCCGCAAGGGGTGTGTGGGGGTCGGTAGCCTATGTGACACCGGCATCAAAAAGTTTTCACGATGGCGGCGGGCTCAGGTGCCGAACATGCGAGGAGAATGTCGTTTCCTCGAGATCGTCGCGCAATTTGGCGAACTTCTTCGGAATCTCTTCCCCGCGCTTTCATCTGACCCTAGCCGCCGCTCCGCGGCCAATCCTGGACGAACTTTTCCGAGCTGGATACGCTGGAAAGCCAATTTTGCGGTCCCCGGGTGGCTGAAAACTTTCGAACTTCCATTTTTTGAGGATCTACCCGGATCTCCGGAATTGATCTGCGCTAGAACCTGGAAATAATAAAGAGCACCGCACTCGGCCGGATCTTCCTAGGATCGGCGATCCTCAAAGTGGATTAAGGATCCCAAAAAATGTTAAAATATGGGATAATATCGTTTATTACTGCTCCGGAAGTTTAAATATCATAGACGTTCCATTTGTTTTACGATTTGTCAAACGATTCTTTTAGAACAGTAACGATTTGTTGAACGATTCTTTCAGAAGAATTGCGATTTAATGGGTTTTGAGAGGACTCTGGGAATGTGAGAGGATCCTACAAGTTTCATAGGTGCTGTTATTTTACATATTATATTTCGTTCGAAGTTATTTCAAAATTGGAATATTGTGCATGTGAACCGTTTTTGAAAGAGTCAGAATTGCTGGGACCTATTAAGACCACAAATAAATCAACATACTCGAATTGAATGTATAACCTTTTATTTTAATACTAAACTTAAATGTACAGATGCCATCCAAAGGGATAGCCATCTCCGTGATACATTTTCTCAATCTTCCCCTGTAATATCATTTAACCGAATGTTTCTCCGGGACAAATAGGTTCTAGGATATTATTAAAGAAAAATTCAAGCGAATCTTCAAAGCGATTTTTATGCTGGCGCTTAAATGGACAACAAGCAAACGTATGAACTGGCAAAAGAGATTTTTCTTCTCGTTTACGGAGGATCATTGTCTTTATTAGTACCAAGATCCCGCTGCGCGTTGATTGTGATCTCCAAGCAGACGCAGGCTACGCACCTCGTTTCGTGTCCCTAAATAACATTGCCAGAGTGTTAGGTGTGCGCGTAGGCTTGCGTAAGTGGAGTTTTTGCGCGACGGGGCCGTAGAATCGGGGGAAATCGGTTACTTACGACGCAGGTAAGTAGCGATGTAAGTGGTTGTAGACAACCGGGTCCCGGCGTCATAAGCAGCAGCCGCTACCTAATGAAACTACAAATCTCTTCGCCCTTTAGGCACCACCTGTTCTTAGCGCGGCGAACACATCCGCTCCCGCAACAACGAGCTTGCATGTGACACGCTGCTTATGAGCGCCGGGGATTATTTCTCGAGCTATTCCGCACCCCGACGATGCGACGCACCCACGTCTTCAAGAACGGCTTCATTCGCGACAGGCCACGACCAATTGGTCGGCGGAGGCGGAATGTCGGTACACGGACCGGTGCACAGTGGGTCGGATTGGAAAATTTAGTGACATTGTACGAAGAAGTCAACTTTGCCATATCGATTTCTAATAAATTTGTATTTATATTTGCTGGCCAAATGTCCATCAACATCGGAGTTGAAACAATCAATACTTGTTCACATAAATCAGGGATGGGCATTTTTGTCTCAATTGAGGCAAAACTGCCCCCACCATAGCGTCCACTGTACCCCACCAGCATCCACCGTTAACATAGAGGAAGGAAGTGGGAGAAGCAGGCGTTTGAGGGGCCCCTACCGTGCCCATCAGGGACATAAATTATAATAAGAACGAATTCATAAAAATAGACATTTTGGATGCAGTAGTTTTCAGCAAAAAACTGCTTCTTTTCTTCAAGGTGACCCGATTACCCTGTTTAATATTTTTTTTTGCCTCTTGTTTGTAAATAAAAAAAAAGTGGTTTGGGTTAACAATTAATGTTGTCAGTTGAGAATGTTTGCTCGTAATGTGTTGAAAATTAATATTTAATAAAATGAACGTCATGGAAAAGTATATTTTTTAACATCAATTTGAGAATGTAATGGTGAGATTAATTGAATTTTCTATTATATTTATTATATTTTTGTTTATATCTTTATCTTTTATAAACACATAACACGTGTATGAAAAAATACGAAATATCAAAAGGCGTAATATATAGTACGGATATTATTTTAAAAAAAGTAAATTGAAAAAAATATTTATAATTTTTATAAATTATTATAAAAAATGTCTTGACACGCTTCTGATGCGTTTTTTTCTTCTCGGTAATATTTGTATGCGTTGATTACAAAAAGATTTCTCGAATTTATATTTTACGTATACCATAAAACATTACATGTTTGAAAAATAAATATAAGCTAGAAAGTAAAAAATTGTTTGGAAGATTGTAATCGAACAATTTTTTTTAATAAAAAATGTCAATGGAAATTGATCAAAAATCATTGTTTAACAAATGAAAAACATTTATTTGTTAATAGCTAAAAATGACTATTTCTAACTATTTTCAGTAAAAATTTCATTGCAATATCTCTAATGGTTCAAATGTTATATAACAAAATGTCACTAAATTCTTCGATCCTGCCCACTGTGCGATGTCGCCAGCACGCGAGTCGAAACTCCCCGGGAATTTGTTCAAGAATTTTCTTTGTGCTCTGCTTGGTTACATGGAAGTTCTATAACAGAACTCTTCTGCAGATATTTCAACCATTCGCGGACGAAGATTTTCCGAAACATTGAAAATATTACTTTTCGAGAACCAGATCACGATTCTTGCGATGGACATTCTTCTAATGCCGGCGGCACACTCAATGTTCAATGACTTTGTTGGTTATGTTGTACATTAGTAAATACGTGCGTTTCATTTTGAATTCGAAAATTTTTGGAAACAAAATAGTATGTCTACTTTCTCACTTGTTATATAGTGCAAAAAACTTTGTTGAGAAAAACGAACAATGGATTTCCAAATTAGAAGGTTCAAGATTTGAAATAAGACCAGAACGAATATTCTATGAAGTTTTTTCATGAAGTTCCACAACTCTGGACATGGACAATGATTTTTTTTAGTGATCCGCCATCAACAGCAACAACAATATCAATCTTGAACCAACAAGTCACCTCCAGTAACATCATCTATGAATCTCGTATCAAAGTTCCATTAAAATCCATTAAGGTTGCTATGAGTTATATATAATTGAAAATGGCAAAAATTGTGAGATCAATCGCAAGCCTTGAACTCAAAGATTCTTAAATCTTTAAATTCCTACAACCTTTTTGTGCATCAACCGATTTCAATGAAACTTTGTTAATATATATAACATACATAGATCTACAAAAGGCATGTTTTAAATTTTCATTACAGGTAGAAACAAAGAAGGTAAAAATCGTGACCTACACTTTCATCTTTCATAGTCCGAGCAATAGCAATTTCATCAGATTTATTTTACACATTACTTGGTAAACTAATGCATCGTTTGGTCCAGTGATTCGGTCAATTTTTAAAAAAGTTATTCGTTTGGAAGGGTGTCAACTAAATTTTGCCGCTAACTGTATGAACAGTTACGGTTCTGCGTCAAGTATGCCACGAACTAATGCAAGCCCGCGACGACGAAGAGGCTGAAGAAGAAAAGAAGGAAGAAGGGACCGAGAGAGTTCCCTCGGCTGATCTCCGGGGATATGGCAAAGGGTCGCGGTCATCCCGGGGCCTCCTCGATCATCCCGTACGTCGGCTGTATAAATATCTCCTTCCTGCCTATAAAAGATATCCGTAATTACGATGCCTTCGGCCAGAAACACGTCCGACACTTCTCCCCGTCCTGTCGAGTCAATCAGCCCCGTTAAAATAGGGGGTGGGTCGACGAGGGGTGCGCGACGAGCCTCGGGGGTTGCTTTTCGCCGATCCCGAGAGCGTTTCGAGTGTCCCGGTTGCGTCGCAATGTCGGATCCGCGGATCAGACACCGAGGCACGTTCCCCCTGAAAGAGGACGAGCAGGGAAAAAAGGAGGACCGCGTGGAAACGAAGGAACATAACGATCCTGCCAACGGTTTGAAAGGATCGTGACGCGGTCGGACCCGTTGTAACGCGCGTGTCCTTCGAGTCCCGATGCTGGGACACAGGGATTAACGGCGTGACGATGTTCCTTGCTTGGAGATCTGAGTTGTTGCGGATGCCGTGGGCTCCCGTCGAATCGAATGGGCATTATCTCGATGACGTGCCATTCGGCTCTGCGCGAGCACCATTTGGCTCTGTAAATATTGATTTTGAAGAGCCCAGTGGAGCCTCCGATTTTGTTAGATAGCGGCCGAGGCTTTTGGAGACTCTGTGGCAAACTAGACTCGAGAGCTTCTTGAGGATTTATTTTTTGGGAAGCGTTACTCTAAGATTGTAGATTTTGTTTCGATAAAATTGTTCTTTTGTTTTAACAACAGGCTGTGGATTGTTTGATCTTAAAAACCATGACACGTTAAATGATCCATCAGGTATTCTTGCAAACTTTCCAACCCTTTAACTAAGGGCATCATCAACACATAATGAAATATAGATTTTTAGAATCACGTCGATAACCAGTTTGAAGCTACACGGTCGACGCAGACATGGATACAATCGTTCAAGGGTTAGGTTCGAGTTAGGTTAGCACGGATCCTGTGTCCCATTATAATCAGACGTGTAGCAATCGTCTATTCGACCGTCAGAATCCTCATGGCGCCTCGTTACGCTGTTCGATCGATTCATCCTCCCGGAGTAGCGACGTATTGTGCGTTTAAGCAAACAAGTCGAGAGACATTCTCGACGTCGAATTCCGTTGAATGGTTGCTTAATTTACTGGACGCGGTCGTGTCGTGGTGTTTGCAGGCCCTTGGTATAGTCAAGCCATCACCCTCTATCTTCTTCTTCACATAGCGTACAATTAAACTATTCTGGATACCTTCTCTAAGGTTTGATCATCAGCTGTGGATGTTGTGAAAACGTAAGTGATTGGATGTTCTGTAACTATAGTTTGCTTTGATCTGGCTTTCCAATGCCTTTATTCGGTTGCTTCTGAGTTGCTAAATTGTTAGTTGTATGTTATAGGTCTAGCATGTCTCTTATTTATGTAAACTCTGATCATCAATATGAAACGTGAAAAATTGGGTGTCTTTTAACTCTCAGCTTTAACCAAGCTTTACGATGTCTTCGTTAATAGTTTAAATTAAATAACTAATAAAGTTGATATAAACATAGTCAAGTACCCAAAATACTTGTAAGCAGCATAGAGCTCTATTTTTTTTTAAAATCTCGTTTTCTCAAATTTTTCAATTTTTATTCGTAGTATAAGATACTAAAGCATTCTAGCACGCCTATCGCACAAGACGGCACAGTGTTCCGTTGAGTTCTAGCCTGTTGGTCGCAGAAGAAGCTGAGTCCGTTCTTTCGTGAATATCCTGAGACGTTGATTAAAGCGAAGTCGGGTTTAATGGAGAAGGATGCGAGTATGAATGAATGAGAATTTAATGTCCGTGGAGTTTAATACATTCTGTTATTGCGTTTTCAAAAGAATATGTAGTCGGAATGTTCCATCTTAATCCATTAATGGGTGCATTATGAAAAATACTCTGCCTCGAGGAAAGCTACTTTTCTTCGTTACAACGCGCCGTTCTTGATTCATGGCGCGTGACGTTGATACCAATTATAATTACTACCTCTGTTACGCTGGCAAGACACTCTGCCGTACATTGGTTATCGTGCTGTTAACCTTCGCACTACAGATAGTAGATACAACTACAACTATATTTACTACTTCACAATAATTTGCACAATCTTTTTATTCGGATTTTTTTATCGTTTCCCGAGATTATCAGCAATTAATCGCTGAATATCCACACAGACATTGTACGTTTATTTTTCGCGAGAAACAAAAATTTATAAATTTTCCTGGAGATACGATTAAGTTATTAAAAAAATGTTGTGCAGTATACTTATTTCGATCGCCCAGAAAACATTCTGAAAGATGCAACACTCGCGCGTATATTTAACCCTTTGCACTCGGAGTTATTTTAGCTCCAAAACCAAACATTTGTTCCGACCAAGAATATTTTCATTATATATGATTTTTTTCACTTTATGGATATGAAAATGATATAACACCTCTTACAACTCTTAAATGTTTAGTAATGTATTAAACACAAACAAGTTTAATAGCGTAAACAATTTTTGGGATTATGGTACAGCAATTTTTAGTGGCGCCTCAGGGTCGCCACTCGAGTGGTAAGGGTTAATAACGATTATCGAATTTCCCGAATAAATCCGAGCAAATCGGTTTTCAAAAATCGACAAACTGCCGCTGTAGGTCCGAATCGCCGTTGCAATGGGAATCGGCGGCGTTTCGATTCTCGCGCGAATCGTTCGATGTCTCTGAAACGCGTTTCCGGCCACGTATCTCGTAAACAACCGGTTCGATGCGTCGGACAATAATAATTATTCGCGAATGAGCGTGCCGGTATCGCGGCCCCTCGTCTCTCCGTTCGCCGCAGGCCCTCTCTCTATTTCCCTCTGTTCTTTCTCTGTTCCTCTTTTTGCACGGTGGATCGTTGAAAAGGGTTGTGTAGGCGTGCATACATCCCGCGCGTAGCTGTTCGGCTGCGGTTTTACGTGGCCGCAGGGCTCTCTATCGGAAGCGGCGCCGTTGTAAAACAATTATACGGTGTCGTCGGCCGCGCCAATCGATATATCATCAATTCCATTGTCATTGCCGGGCAATCCGGCGTGTCATGATTATTGTTTGCAGCCCGCGTGTACAATGAAACCGGCCGGCCATCCCCTCCCCTCCCACCGCCGCTCTCTCGCGGAAAACCGGATGGCGCGGGGGTGGATTGCGTTTTCGTTGGTGGGAACGACGGTGCGCGGGGCAAGCGGCTGATAAACTGCGCCCATTATCAACCGACGATTTCGTACTTTTCACGAGCACGGTCTCGATCCACTCTACGCTCCACAATATTCTCTCACACCCTCGCGTTTTACTCACTGTCCAACCCTTTTTCTCTATTATCTCGCGCGCGCCCTTTGTTTCGATTATTAAATGAAAGTTTTTTCATAGCTTCTGACGAAATGTTGATTAGAGGCGTGTCGGAGTGGTCATTGTGATCGCAGACATTGAGCGAGCGCGAAGCGCCCTTTGTCTACCGAAAGTAGTTGTTTTCGAATAAATGTGCATTCCCTTGGATTTTCATCGTTATTCGCATTAATATGGAAAAATTGTTCTGCGTACGAAATATTGTATACTGTCGATGGAGACGTAATATAATGTACTGTAAACATTTTTTAGTTGAATGAAAACGTAGAGAGACATAACACAATCGATTCCAAACAATTTCAGCAGAATGTTGTACTTGAACGTGGCTACCCTCTATACCGCGATCTTTCATTAAAATTGATAGTTAACATTGTTTCTAACAC
The DNA here is from genome assembly GCA_913789915.3 of Sphecodes monilicornis. NCBI lineage: Eukaryota > Metazoa > Arthropoda > Insecta > Hymenoptera > Halictidae > Sphecodes > Sphecodes monilicornis. Next base: position 12,042,421 of record OU565285.1, on the reverse strand, counting down.
TGTTTGTAACATATTGCTTCTATTAAAGCGCAACTCTCCTAAACAAACCAGCACTATTTTCTTTAATCACATTTTAAAACCAACGCAATCTAAAATTATTAGGGGTGTGTGAGAACCCGAAAATGTCGAGTCGGGACGGGACGAGAATTTTTTTCGAGATCGGGACGAGTTCTCGAAAATTACGGGATTCTCGATTATGTCGAGATTCTCGAAAAGGTTCTAGATTCTCGGAAACTTCGGGATTCTCGATTACGTCGAGATTCTCGATTATGTCGAGATTCTCGATTACGTCGAGATTCTCAAAAGTTTCGGGATTCTCGAAAGTCTCCGGATTCTCGAAAATTTTAGGGTGCTCAATACTCGATTACTAAACTTTTTGAGAATCCCGAAAATTTTCGAGAATCCCGAAATGTTCGAGAACCCGATCCGTCTCGTCTCAATGTCTTCCCGACACGTCTCGACCAGCAAGATCCATACATTTTCGGGTTTTCGCACGCCCCTAAAAATTACCAAAATTCCTGATGATCCACGAAGAGTAAAAAGGTTGCAGAGACCAGAATCGATGAGTTCGGAACGTTAATGGAACAATCTGATAAGATGCTATTGGCGCAAGGTTCGATCTAATTGAAAATCGTCAATTAGGTCGAACCTTGCGCCAATAGCATCTTATCAGATTAACACATTTTTCGATCGATAGAAATTATAATTATATCATGGATCGCGAAACAATTACAAACAACCAAACCTTTTTTCATCAATGTCATGGATGTTTGGGTTGGAAATCAATTAGATCGAACCTTGCGCCAATAGCATCTTATCAGATTAACACATTTTTCGATCGATAGAAATTATAATTATGTTAATGGAACAGTTCAATTTTTCTGCACACAAAGTCTGTACCTCGGCGCAGGAAAATCTGCATTCGTTCCCAAATGGCCACAGTTAAAATATTCATTTCTGCGTAACATAACTCCGCCATTACCGTTCGAATCGCAACAGTGAGCCGAAGGGGCATCTTATCTATACAGGAAACGCCGGTTCCCTGGTAACATTGACCATCCAATTACTTCTCCCGTTCTTCTGTAGTTCGAAAATTTCATAACAATCCTTTCACCTCTTTGGCGCCTATCGAACCGACCAGTTCCTTCCAGAGAGACCAGGATCTTCGACGCTCTTGTAAATCGACTAGACTCTAGAATCTTGGACCGTATTCGAAGACGGTGGATTTCTCGGTGCACGCGATAGAGAAACAAATATCCGGGGCATTAATATGCATTGATATCGGGAGTCGGTCTATCAGCCGGAGTCACGAGAGCTTCTAGAGCTATCGAAAGTCTCTGGTCACCGGCTTCGAAATTTGAAGAGTTCTCGGCTGCTATCGAGTCGGTTGGAGTCCTTACGGACCGTAGGACCGTTGGGAGTAAGTGGTCGAAGAACGCGGCGTGAATATAAATCAATAGCAGAGGCGGGAATGGAGCAAGCTTGTTTTAATACTTCATCCCGCGGAAAGACGAGGTCGGGAACGAGGAGAATAAATGCGCGACCGGTGGGTGTGGCAGGGCCCGAGAAAAACCCGATGGATCGTAAAATGATTAATTGGATGAGTTCCGGGACGAGAGGAGAGAAAGAGGATGGGAGGACAGGGCGGAAGAGGATCGAGCGCGAATTTTCTGTTGTGTTTGCCGGAGGGTAGTAAAAGTCTGTTTGCACCGTTTCGAAATGGACTGGCCGGAGAATGATCCGCAGACCACACCGCTTTTAAGACGCTTAATTCAATCGGCCGGGGACTGGACGACGTCCCGCAGCGATCCCGATGGATCCAGAGACCTGAACACACGTCGTAAAAACGTTAACGCGACTCCTAGCCGACGCTGGATCGTAAATGACTCATAACGCTGAGCGGAAATTGTCCTTTCCCCGGAATAAACCGCGATCTGCGACGAGAACGCCGATTCTTATCCCGCCACAATACTTGACGATGCTGTATAATACTGTACAAATGCGTGTTTGCAAAAAGAATTTGCGCTTTGCATACGGGACGATCTTGCGAGGTGACAACTTCATATGACTCGTGAATTATTCACCGTAGAAAGAAATGTTCCGAACAATAATGGCATGAATTCATAACCAATAGTGACGAGGCTGTAGTCATGAAATCTCTGAATATTACGTTGTGTACTATGATTTTACATCACGAAGTGTATACATAAAATTAATTTGAATATCTCTGAGTAGGAGATTGTGGGCGTCACGTGTCTGTGACGGTGGTAGCGAACGTGTTAACACCTTACCAAACGGAAGCTTATTAATTGGCATTTCCATAGTTGTGCTTTACTAAAAGGATCTTTAAACATCTTCTTTTCCATAATGATCCCAAACGAAATAATTATATTACGTTACTGAGGGTGACTTGTTGGTTCAAGATTGAACTAGTTAGACATTTGAAAATTATGAAATAACTGCCGGTATATAATGTATTAATACCAATCCCTGTACACGCGCAGAGTAGTAGATCCAGAACAATTTTTCCGAGCGAACCACTCAAAAGAAGCATGATTTATTTCCCCTGGCTCGTCGTTGCTAGTATAAATCAATCTGCCCTCAATTTGCCCACATTGACTCATCGTTCTTGCGTTGGGAAGATGCTCCCCATCGCGTCACGCGCGTTTAAATTCTTAGGAGACAGGTTCGAGGTGAACAAGAGGACAAGCAATGACGGGCAGAGTCTCCAGGAATTCCAGGCTCGCGGAGACGCGACATCTTCGGGCAAAGGAAGAGGATGGAGGAAGGAGGGAAGAGACTTCTTCGCGGGTAACAACGAAGATCCGTAGGTCGTCTTTATCGCGTCTTGGCTCGGCTCGTCTTCTCAACGTTGTCTTCTTCGTCGTTGGCGACGTTCGCCACGACCGAAGAGAGACGCGGAACATCAAATATTCAAGGTTCCGCCGATGGCGTCAGCCACGCCTGTCACACCTCGCGTTACACAGGTTTCCATCCCCCTGGCTGCCAGCCATTTAGCTGATTTAGCGACTGCGAGAGTGGAACACCCTCCACTTTTCCGGCTCTCAACGTGTTCCGCGTGCCGTGACACGCGAATCGAATTTGTCAAAGACGCCGTCTCTCTGCCTACTTATGCCGCGATGCTTTCCAGTCGACACCCCCAACCCCCTAACCCCCGTCTGGCTCTGTTCCGGCTCTCGATAGCACTTCACGGGGCCCGTCTTACACCCCCCGCCCCCCGAACCCTCATCCACCGCCCATCCGCGAAATTCGAAGAATAAAGCAGCTGTCGACTGCGTCGCATAGGATTCTCGCTCCGTCGAAGCCTTTGCGGTTTTTTGGAAACAGAATTATAGTATTGGTTACTTCGTTAGTGTGGTAAAATGATGCTACAATTTCAAGCAGATTGGTTCTACCCATTGGCTACAATAAATTCGCAAAGCTTCACTTAAAGCTACCCCCTCAACGCCTTGCTGTGCGATTTTCTCTACGGCTACAATGGTTAGAACCTAACATCTTAAATAAACGATGAATTTATATTTGCTGTATATCCACTTGTACTTTGATGATTAAATATTGACTACAACAGAATAGATTTTTTTTTTCCAATCTGACAGAAAGAAACAACATTCATATTTAATAAACTCTGTTGGAAATGTTCATCGTGAAACTGACTCGTTATTACTCGAGAAGAGATTAATTTTGTGAGGGATAGATTTATTAGTAATATAGTACTTTTAATTGGTGTCATTTATAATACAGTTAGTGTTAATATGAAGTTGTCAATTAATACAAGTGGTTGGAATATTCTGATCACCCACTATTCTGTTGCGTCTAGTCCTCCAAGATTTCAATTTTTGTTCCTCAAGCATAATTTTTCTTTAAAGAATACTAAATTTACGTACATGTGCGGCAGTGCGAAAAGGTTAATTGACCATCGGAATCAGTATTCCGTCCAGAGTTTCCGTTCCCGGAATCGCGGTGCTCGAAGAAAGCGCAAGGATAAGAACTGCAGCTGCAACTGCCGTCTGCAGTCGCGATTTCAGCGGAACATCGGAAAGTAAGAGCGATACAAGCTCCGTCGAGCGGTTATCAACTTCAGTCGGTCGCCAGACACGCGTGTCTTCGCGATCCAAGAGACTTTGCGTGTCCAATGCTAATGAACTTCCCTCCGTGTGTCCCACTTTGCATCCGTCAGTGGGATGGTGCTGCGCCCCGACGAGTGCACGCTGTCGCGATGCATTCTTGGAGAGGCGACACTCCCGTCGGACCCTTTGATCTTCGTTTCTCCAAATTCGATGACCTTGACGCGCCTCGCGAACATGCTTCGTTCAATTCATACTAGGTACTCGAATGACAGCGAACATACTTCGCTTTCAAAGATTCCGCAACTTCAAACGATCCAGCCGACATTGAGCAGTTTTCTTGAAGACTAAGATCACCTATGGTGTAATTAAAATGTTAAAATTTTAAATGCGGGGCGATTTTGTTCCGTTTTCTATTTCACTTTTTAATTAAGTTGAAACACAAAAATACGACCGTGTATAAGCAAAAGTCTTGCTTACCCCATTTCTGTCTAATATGTTTCAATCAAATCTATTAATACGGTGTGAACATTTTTTCATTATACGCAAAAATGTTTCAGATGGAACTTGTTCAGTGCCGAGGGGGACATCATGTGGTGGGACTATTATTTTTCCCGGTGGACACTCCAAGGTGAGGTGAAGGTCAACTTTCTTTTTTTAAATGGAATGATAGTTGTTTTACCCACTATCAAAGAGTGTGTTTTGAAACGAGTTCAATTACCAATGACTCAGGGTCATTCAAGGTCAAACATGTAGGGAAATGCAGAAAACGTGTGATCATTTTATTAATAAATATAATACATTAGATATACTTATGTCGTCAATATGTGGCCATTCGCCTTCAAAGTCTTACACAGACGAAACTGTAGTACTCCTTTAATGTCACAGTTGTACAGTAATGCCGCGAAGAGTGCAATGACTTCTAGTCTTTCCTTTATCCTTTGTATATGTTATCCATATACAATTTCTCAGCCGAGTCGTGCGGTCGAGCTTCTCGGCCCCTCGAGGTTTATACCCGCAGTAGGAGGGATACTATCGTCTCACTTAGCGTAAACCGTTTCATTGCTTTCTTCGTGGCATTAATGTATTTCGTTTCTCATCTATACATGTGCGCTATGAATGCACAAGATCCTCAGTCCAATTATAGAATATCGACAATCTACTTCACGAATCGTACACAAGGAACAATAACCAGCATTCTACAACGATCATAATCCTCACAGAGTACATCCACTGTCTCTGCTCCCTGTTTACCTTTGGTCTAGCTGCCGCCAATCTGGCGAGAAGCGTCTCGCATGGAGAGAAAAGGCAGACAGCCTAAGAAAAACAGCGTCCGAAGTTGTAGAACAGCTCGACGTTCCCACAAACATGCCGGCTCGGACTCATAAAAGACCGGGACAAGCTTCTTACCGATCGACAGCTATGACGGACGCGGTATTACTCAATCCGCTCGATGAACTTGAATGTAAACAGGCGATACGTAGCGACAGGTGAGAGAGACGCTGCCTATCGATGGAGACGATTTTCAGGCCCCAGGTACCGAACACGGGGCGCCTGTTTCCGATTCTGGTGAAGCGGAAACTGGCTCGATCGCTCGTCGACCGTCGACGTTCATCCGATTATATCGGCCGCCGACCGAGAAATCCTTTGAACGTTAATCCCCTCTGTTAAGTTGTCCCGCGGACAGGCACCTAACGAACGAGCGTCGCACGGCGATCGCGAGATCGCGAGATCGACGTGGATCGACGCGAATCCACGCCGAGGTCTCTCGCGTGCAATCCACCGCAGGAACCACGATTAAAGGTATTTAGAAGGGACGGACAGATAGACGAGATCGTTCAGCCTTGACAATGCGACGCGAGCCCTACGAGTGTTCGCTCCCGAATAATGACCTCGCTCGGTATTCAGAATTTTACGGCTATCGGAGATTACATTCATCCAATTATTCCAGTTCACCGTCGTGACTAGGTGGTTTTCGTTGCAATACACACGAAACGGTGTTGATCCTAACTGCTGCGATCCTGAGGACCTTTTTGAGTCGTCTTTGTGTTCGGTTCTTTCAGGACCTCGTGATCATGTCACGTTTTTCGATGTACTTATGTCCTCATTTTTTTTTAAATTTTAGTGTCGGGAATGTGTTAGACAATTAACCTCTTATCCTACCCGCTAACTCCCGATTGTTCGGGCCATAATAAACAAGAAGGTCGGTCACGCGTCGAGCCATTTAACTGTTTAGCCGTGTGCTCGAACTTGCGCAAAATGTATGCGTCTTATGACATGTATATTTCGGCGCAACGAAAGGAATTGTGAAATAATAAACACGTTTGGGCACAACTAATATTTTTAAGATGTCTGGGAAGTAATTATGATCAATTCATCGGTGAACAAAAATGATTTATAATTTGAAAGTGGATAATGTATCAGTAACAATTTGCAAATTAATATTTAATTTAAATTAACCCCTTAACCTACAACTACGGGCATAGCCCGTAGTAGATGATCGGGCCAAAAGTAAATATTACGGGCCCGTGATATTTACGATTGGCCCGATCATCGTACTAAACAAGTCGTGCGAATGGCTCGAAGGCTGCGCGAGCTTGTTTACGTTTTCGGCCCAAAATTCTCAAACGTAAATCGTAGGTTAAGGGGTTAATAATGTTTTGAGAAAACTCGTAAAAAAATAGTAATCTTCGTGTTACTGTGTTTACGTTTGCCACGAATGAAGTACCACAAGCCAGGCTCGTGTTGTTTACGTTTGGTCCGAACGAAGTACCACGAGTCAGGCTCGTCCTTATTGTTTTTGGCCCAAGTTTCTTACCGCGAGTCTCACTCGTTGTTGTACGACAAGGGGTTAAGAGTACAAACCTCGAATAAGGTGCATGCTCGCCTACGGTACATGTATTATACATATAACTAGACTGCGAATTTTATGCATTTATTGCAGAAGTGGATAGGTTCAGTTCAAAATAGGAAGAAGATAAATAAAATTTAAGGACATCAATATATTATCTGCAGTCTATGAAAATTATTGAAAGAAGAAAACTGTCTCTCGCAATCGAGACAGACACTTTTTATTTTGCATAATGATCCGCAGTCTACACATGTACAAAGTAGAGCCTTATTCAAGGTTTCGATTCAATTATTTATTAATGATGGAGGTGTTCCTGCTTTTCAACAGTGTTTTACTTTGTAAACCTGTCTCTGTTTCCTTTGTTGAAAACACAATTGTTCGAAGACGCGGAAAAGATCGAGTTTCTATTATGTTGCCTTTAAAAATGGCAAGCAATATTTGTGGAAACATAATAGATTGTTACAAGGTTTTTAAACGTGATAAAACGTATGAAGAAGGCGTGGTTTATATCAGAAACGTCACAACAAGCTAAGGATCGCGTTGTTTTTAAAAATGGCAAGCAATATTTGTGGAAACATAATAGATTGTTACGTGGTTTTTAAACGTGGTACAACGTATGAAGAAGGCGTGGTTTATATCAACAAGTTTATAAAAAGCTAAGGATCACGTTGAAGAATCGTTGCAGAATGTATGTGGTAATACACGGTGCCCAGTTCAGCTGCATAAAATCTGCAGGTCATCTATATAACTCTGACAAGCACTGTAATATTGACCTCTGGCGAAATTGACTCGATCCAGCCCTAACAGCACGCATCAACCGGAACCGTCTCCTCTACTGGATCAGCATACATATTTGTATGCACTTGCGCTGCGCGGGTGAAAACGAGTTCTAAACGATGGGTAATTTGAGAAGAGACTGATCCGACGAGCCAACGGTGCCACCCCCGTCGCACTGCCTTATAGCGTAGAAAGGAGTATTATACGCGGGACTCTGCGTACATAAAAGGGGGCGAGAGGGTCTACGTAAGTAATATAGGGGTGCCCGCGACCCTTCTTCACAAGGGTTGTATTCTAAGAGGGCATGAATTTGGTCGAGCCTCTGACCCCCTCTCTCTCTCATTCTCTCTATCTACATTGTCTTTATCTCTGTTCAACCACCAGGCAGTTTCGCGTTGCATAAGTAACGCCGTGAACCCCTCGACCCCTCGACAGTAAACCGTGCTTATTTGCCCGGGCAGAACTCGGCCTGAAAATAGGCGCACGACCATTTGTCGAGCGGACGTCACTTGTTCCGCTGAAAAATGTCTACGGGCCAGGACAACCACTGTAAAAGCTGCCCCGATTAGAATAGGACACCACTGATCCAATGAAACAACCATATCAACCCCTGAAATGGAATGCCATACTATAATGCAATTGCGAGTCATCAATCCTTTGCTTCGTTATTGGATTTTCAAAAGCTACTGCATAAAAATTTAGAGGAGGCAAATATTCATTTTAGCAGCTACTGAATTTCACGTGGGGAAAATAAAATTAATCCTTTGCAGTCGAATGGTGAATCTGAGTCACCACTACAAATTCTTACACCATTATTTAAAATATTTTTCTGGTTATTAAATTTGTATTTAATAAATTTCTGGATATTTAAGTATTGTGTGTGCACATTGAATCAGCTTCATATACATAAAAAGGAAGAATTGTATAAAATCGACATATTCTAAATTAGAAAAATGAATTTGCTTTCAGGATTAAAATAACTCCCGAGTGCAAAGGATTAAAGTACTATAAATTTTGAGTATTCAACCCCTTGCTTCGTTATTGAATTTTCAGTGGCGGCTTTGTAAGCATCGAGGGGAGAGAAAAATTGATTTTGTCTGCCAGGAAATCTTGTGTCGTGAAAATAAAATAAAAATAGCATACATTTTTATTAAATCAAGTTATTGAAAGGATTAGTGCATTGTAGATTGAATCAATGTCATGAAGATCATACCAGCAAGATAGAACGAAGAAGAAATTGCAGTTTATCCTACGCGTTTTCTTGCACACTGCATATTTGCATATATTGTGAATGTATGAAAGTCTGCAAGAGTTATCTAGTTATTCATAATTCTCAGTTGTAGAAGAAGAGATTATACATTCATCGTGGGTGAATGTTTACATTGGGAGTTCAATATTCATAAGAGCAATATGATATACCCCCGTTAACCGATGCAAGCTGAATAATACTTGTATGCAATAACCTTTTTAGTGACATGGAGGAACTCCATTTTCAATTTTGTTCAAGAGAAGCACGCTTCAGCAGAAAGTCAGTTCATTCTTACCAAATTCTTGGCAAACAAATTAAAGAATGTAATAATAAATTTAGAACAAATAATAAAGATTGTCGGTGTAGCATACGTCTACGTTTTTACGAAATTCGAATTGTTGTATGTTTGTGGAAGGTAATGTGCCAGTACTCTACGGAACCTTATGCACTTACTGCAATTACAAATTCGCAACAAATATGCAAAGAATTTAATGTATAAACTCGTTTCATAAATGATTGAATTTCTTGAAGAAGTATTTTGTAAAACATCATCCATATCATTTAAACCGCAGCAAAGATAAATTTATGCAAATGTAAATGCTAACTTCTGATAATTAAATTCTACATAACCTGACAGTGTTCTGCAACTCTACTAATTACATAGTACTAACAGAACGAGCGACACTATAAACTGGATTATAGCACTAAAAAAGCAGCATTCTAATGGAGTAGATTCCCAATGATAATTAAAACTCCCGATGACCAAGAGAACTAGGTATGTCGACCACTTTCTAATTTTCTAGTCACTTGCATACTCCGCCCGTTAGATCCACCCCCGTCCATTAAGATTACTGTGATCGTCGAACTAACGGAATGCTATGTAGCAAGGAATTTTAATAGCGGCTCTAAGACGGTAAATTCGCAACCAGCTTTTTACAACGCGTAGTATGTCGCTAATTGGAGTACACCTGTTAGATCGAGCGACTAATTTAAATTCCGCGGGAAAACTCTGTCCAGGAATCTCGTGAGAAGTGGTAAACGGAGAGGAGAGGAAAGGAGAGGAGAGTGAGAGAGAGTAAAAGGAACAGGTTCGCCCGTGAAACAGGAAAATTTCATCGATGAATAAGGAGTCGACGAGGTTGCAGAGGCCCCCGGCGATTAGGCGTTTTTAGACGAGGATAATGAGGAAGGATCGTCGCGGTTCGACAAGCGTCGGCTTACGAGCTGAGCGTCGCGAAACGCGGATATTCAGCTTGAGAGGATCAGGAGACTGAGATACGACGGGGTATAAACGAACTATTAACGCGAATTGCAAATTAGCAGTTCATGAAGCTTAGTCCATGGACACTTGGAGGTTCAAACAATTTGGGACTCGCGGGAAAAAAATTTTTGGAGACCATAGAAGCAGGAAAAAATCAAGGAATTATTCTATTTTGAGAACAGGAATGTGGTTGGACAGTTTTCAAAATTGTCAACCTCGTGATTTGTTCTATAAACATCTGGAGACCCAAACATTTTTTGATGAAGTGTTCAAAGCATCGAGAGATCGAAGCAAGAATCATTAACCAGTTAGCTGTTTTTAACGAGTACACTCGTCATGGAATAAGATGAATTACTTGCTAGTTATGTTCAAATTGTCGTGAAAATTAAAACAATTTTATTAACTGATTAGATGAATAACAAAATTAGTCATCTGTCGACATTTTTTAATATCTCCAATCAATCAAGAAGTTCAAGAGACGTCAATGTGATAAATAAAGTATTTAAAAATTCTTAGCACCCACATATCAAATCGAGCTACACAGCTAACTGGTTAAGACAGTAATTTCTTTAAAGTCACAGAATATTGCTACCAAGGGAAGTTCTGCAACTTGAAAAATGAGTTGCTGTAATTTGAAACAATGGAGAGACGAAAAGAAGAGTTTCACTATATCAATTTCGATTTGTTTAAATGATTAATGTCTACTGCTGATACGGTGCTGCGCTTGATTGAAATTTCTTTATAAAACGTTATATTGTGAATGTACTATTTACGTGGTTGGATAAGTCCTCAGCATGTTCGAAGGCCATCAAGATGCGGCCCTGCAGAAAGTTCCAAACCTGAAAATTTCACGCAGGTCGTTGGGATCATGCGGGGTGAATGTATGATAATTCTTGGCGACGAAATATAAAACCGATCGTCCAGCGGGAATACCAAATGAACTGCCGTAATTACGGTACGCGGTTACGATCCATCGAACTGACGTCGAACCAGCGTCCCAGGCGTTAAGTAAGCCTCGCTCCCCATATTTCCGTGCGTGTCGGGATAATTGCGTCCCGCAAGAAGCTCGATCAATTTCTAAGACACTCGTTGGTCCGATGAGTCTTCGAAATAGAGAGTTCCCAGGGTATAGAACGCGAAGATAAATCGGAATCCCGTTTACAGTCCGGTAAACTTTCAACACATTGATGATAGCCATATTTTGCTATCATTTTGTCTTTCTCTGAGGCTGAGAGCTGTCGAAGTACACGAACACGACACTATAAATTGAATTTGATCTTCTTAACCCTTACCTGTGCCTCCTACTTCCAACTGTATTTGATTTTTTACAAAGACTATAAGACGATTTTTATTTGTAAGCTATTATGTACAAGAATAGGCAATGCTATAAAGTTTTATTACTTTTTTATAAAAAAAAATGGTGAACGTTGTCAGAACATGTACGAAGTTAGAGCGAGGTAAAATTTCTTTGTAAAAAGATACCTAAAAACCATAGAAATAACAATTTACATTCGAGTAACCTTTTCGAGGGTCATGCTCCGGGAAATCAGCTACAATATCTCAACAAACAAACATTTTTAAATAAAAAAATTACGAGTTGTTCTCTAAAATATACCATTTTGAATACCAAGACAGTTTTAGAATAAACTCTTACAGTTTCCGAGAAAGAAATTCCAAAAGATCAATTTCTTTCGACCTTCTGATTAAACACAACCGTTTAAAAGTGCACGTAGTACAGCTGTAGACCGATTACCAACGACACCATAATCGCTTGCAACGACCTTCGCACAAAGAGGGGCACGTATCATGGGGGTCGGTGGTGAAGGGGGTTTAGTTGCGTGCAGATCCTCCAGCGAACTAGACGACGTTCGGTATTTGTAATAACTATTAATTAGCAGGCGTCCGCGACGTTATCTTTCATTCACTGGTGGCAACGGAGGGGGGTGAGGCGTGCCCCTCGGGCTAAATGGGAACGTCACGGTGCCCGTGTAAGTGGCTTGTCTAACATTTTGATTAACACGTCTCTGCCAGAAAGAACGAAGCCTCGCGGATCGCAAAATCCGACCTGACTCGCCCCAGCACCCCACTCCCCTTTCTACCCCCCTGGTTCCCCTACGTTTTATTGTGCGTACGGACGTAGGTTGGTATTAGCTTGTCAAGTCGAAGGCAGACTGTCACTCAGAACGCTGAAAGACTGTCTGACTGTCAGGAGGTGGGTCCCGTGGATCGATCTGTTAAAAACATGTTTACATGCTACCATCAAGGCCTTTTCACCTCCGCGTCGCTCCCATCCCCTTTCTATCCTTGTTCACCACCTCCTCCCGTGAACTCACCTTTTTTTCATCCTCTTCTTCTCGACACCCGTGTTTCACGGATCCGTCGGTCGTCGTCTAGCTGCGTACGAAATTGGACGGACAGCTCGTCGACTATTTGCTCTTTGAAACGAGCATCGGGGAATTAACCATATCCTACCTCGAGTGGACTTGATCCCTCGGATGTTAGATGCAAATGCAACGGGGGTCCGTGAAATTCGGGACTTCGACGTTACCTATACCTAGCCCTACCATGGGAATTTTACTGCTCGAACTGAGATCTGGCCGTAGTTGGTTTGTTACGCATTGTAACAATGATTTGGATACGTTTATTCAACTTTAAGTGTGCATAAACCCGATAAATGTCAGGTCACGATGGTCAAGACGCGTCGGGAAGGCATCAATTCGAGACGAGTGGGGTTCTCGAAAATTTCGGGATTCTCGAATGAATAGGGATTCCCGAGAAGTATCAATATTCTCGAGAATCCGGATATATTCGAGAATCCCGAATATTCTCAAGAATAATGAAAATTCTCGGGAATCCGGATATATTCGAGAATCCCGAATTTTTCGAGAATAATGAAAATTCTCGGGAATCCGGATATATTCGACAATCCCGAATATTGTCGAGAATAATGAAAATTCTCGGGAATCCGGATATATTCGAGAATCCCGAATTTTTCGAGAATCCGTCTCAATCCCGAATAAAATCCATGACTCGTCCCGACCCGAGATTTTTGGGTTCTCGCACACCTCTAGCAATTTAACATGAGGATATTTATTCAGATTGAAAACCTCGATGCAAAAACCGAATAAGTTTTACGGTAGTTAATTACCACAATCCTTCACTGCGCCACAAACTTCCAACCGATTTTTCCGCAAAACTTCCCTATCAACGATCACGCAACGCTTCAACTTCATCATCTCCTTCATTCCAGCTTTCATCAGAGAACGGCTTCACCGGTGGCCGTTTACACAGAGTGAATTTTTTCTTCTTTCTCCGTGGGGCGAGTCGGTTGGCGCAGCTCGGCCAGAAAATCCAACGGCGTGGCTGCGTATAAAAGGTTCCATCAGCGTGACTTCGTATAATTCACGAGCCGAATGCGATCCAGTGGAGGGAGAATGTTATCTCTTCGCCTCTCCTCTTCGGGGACAGAAGAGTCAGCGTGGCGCGGCGCGGCGCGTTGATGGAAATGAAATAACGCTCGAATAATTATCTGCGCCGGAGCGTGTGCGATTCGAGCGAGCTAAGTCGAAAAAGGGGGGAGTGTCCGCTCGGCTCCGCTTTGCTCTGCTCTGCTCTGCGCTTCTCCTCTCTGCTTTGCTATGCTATGCTTCGCTCATGGCTGGTATCCCCGGTCGTTCTCGTGTGTGCACGCGTACGCGTTTCGCGATACTCGAGCGTGATTACGGCGTCGCATTTATATCCAGCCGGGCTGTCACAGCCACTCCCGGACTTTGTCTACGCGAGCCACGTCGCAACGGTGCATACACATTCCGAATATTGGCAATCGGGAGCATCGCATTTAATTTGGGCTCCCGGCGTCCACAGGAAACGACAAACATTTTGTTCAAACATTTGACAAACACTCGTTGCCCGAGCCAGCTCACTCGCCGCCGCCTACTCGCTCATTCGCTCTCTCTGTCTATCTTTTTCTCTTTCTCTGTTTCTCTCTCTCTCTCTCTCTCTCTCTCTCTCGCTCTCTCTCTTCGGCCCCCCGAAACAACTCTGTCGCTTCGGCAAACAACAGCGAAACCGAGACGAAAAAGGATGGAAAGAGAGACCCGGGGGATGCTTGTTTTGCTACTATCCGCGCGCCGAAGTTCGCCGGGCTGCATACCTTGGGGCGCTCGTCCCCCTCGCGTCCCCCACCCTTTTGCCTTACCCCCTAGGTTTAACCTCTTCACCCCCGCTTTGCACTCTCTTCTCTTTTACTCACCCCCAGTTTCCAGAGACCCGATCTTTTTCCACTCGGACCCCGCTTTGTCGTACTCCATTCTTCCTACTCGCTTTCTGTACCACTGTGTCCCGACTCGATGTAGTTATTGGCCACCACTTCCGCTCTTGTACCCAGAGCCGACCTGTTTGTCGTTCACCTGTGTTTTATACAGTTCATACCACCTGATTCCTACTGCTTTGACTATCGCTAATCGGATGATCCGCTAAATGTTTCGATCAAAGGTCGTTTTATACTATCCGTACAGACACGGAACAGTTCCGTTCAGTATAATAATACTTTAAAAATACTTTTCTTGTTTAGTTTCCGATACGTGTCAGTGCCGATAAAATCGGATTGTATAAACACCTACAATGAAATACATTAATACTAGAACTACCGGACAAGTTAAAATGACAGGTTTCTAAATTTTTCTTTCACAAATATTGAAGTTATAAATATAAGAGTAATATTTTTTAGTAAACTTCCCTATTGAAGTTTTTAAACAAAAATTATAATAAAATCAGAATATATGCAATCTTGTCATTATTTTAAGGCAATATAGGTCAGTCGCGTTTAGTGCTTGGTAGTTCTAGTATTAACCCTTTCCACTCGAAGCAATTTCATTTCCAAAATCAAGATATTTCTTTCAACCTAGAACATTTTTATTCTACCTGTCTTCTTTCCCATTGTGAACCTGAAATTAAACCTGTTTTCTCATACAACAGTTGAATTTTTACCAACTTGAGAATAGAGCCGAATTTAATAATATGAAAACTGTTTTGAATAATGGAATGGCAATTTTTACTGGCGACTCAGAGTCACCATTAGAGTGCAAAGGATTAAAGAATATTTCTCAGATCGGTGCTGAACAGAATCGTTCCGTGTCTGTGCGAATAACTTGTTTCTCTTGATTAGGATGTTTTATAGAAATCGAAGCAGCCAAGAAGAGTGAGGATCGAACACCAGAGTGTTCGAATTAACCCTTAGCACTTGAATGGCGACTCTGAGGCGCCACTACAAATTGCTACACCATTATTCAGAATATTGTTTACATGATTAAATTTGTTCATATATAATAAATTACTAAACATTTAAACATTGTATGAGGTACTATATCAGTTTCGTACGCATATAATAAAAAAAACTTATGTACGATGGAAATATTTTAGGTTAGAAGAAATGTTTGGTTTTTTAGTTGAAATAGCTCCGAGTGCAAAGGGTTAAACGCGAAGGAATCAATTATTTAAGAAAGGATTACACAGGGACGTCGAATTAGCAAGTCATCCTCGAAGTCACCGTAACAATCGGCTCCCCGGGCGACAGCCTTGTAGAGGATCCAGGTCCCGGTCGTTCCGAAATTCATCGTGCAGCCCCATCGTTTGAAGGTCGACGAACCTGTCAGCGGATAATAAAGACGTTTCGGTGAGGATGTACGGTGCCTGGTAACCCCGGGACCCTCAGCCTCCGCCGAATCCACCGCAATCAGGTGTATGCATGTATGTATACCGTTATTACTCGTGGCAGCCAGCCACTGAAACGTTCAATTATCTACGCTGGCCGCGTCACGGCCCATTGGCCGCCTTATTCGGCCGCTGAAAAGAGGCTGCCTCGGAAGGTTAGCCTGAATGAACGTCAAACGTCTCCCTCTCATTCGAGAGAGGATCGGCCGGATCCTCTCGAGCCCGCACCATGTTCTTCGTCCTTCCTTTTCATAGAGCTCGTTGATCGCCGGGGATCCACACGCTGCTAATCAGATCCTTCAGAAGCGCTACCTTTATTCATTGTGCGTGTCTACTTTCTAACCGGTGTGTATTTTGACGCGACGAACAATCACCGACCAATTACGAGACCATCTGAGAGTACCTGACACCTGAATAGCCAGCATTCCTTTAACAATCATTATACTTCTTCGGGGAACGGTCCACCTAGTGTTAACGAGAGATAGATGGCCAGCTGTCTTCGTAAAGCCAATTTTAATCGAGGTCGCGGCGAATGGGTACCATGATCGAGGAAATGGATAGCTGTATTCGTGGAAACTGTGGATAGAGACTCAACGATGTGTGGTAGTTGATGTTGCGTTATGATTAGGATAGACATTCTCCAAGGACTTTTTATTATGTATTTTCAAACATTTTAATGTTCAATGGCAACTTTCATTTGATCTAATCAAGCTTGAAGAATTCTACAGCATTGGACTAAATGATTCTAGAGCATTGAGTTAGAAAGACAGTTAAAGATTACTGAAAGTCTATGACAAACATAAATAACCAGTTAACGTGGTTAACATCTTAATGGAAGAAATACATTTTAATTTGTCTCTCTTCTCGTCCAATTAACCCCTTTGCCGTATAATAACTTTCAAATAATATCTACTAGATATGAGTGATATGCCTTCCTTTTAGGACGAAATAAAATTCTATCCTTTCGTGACCAATATTTAAGCGTCAAAGAAAATGTAGAAATACAATAAATATAAATCTTCTTTTCTCTTCTGTAAAATTATTGAAGATAAAGATGTTCTAATCACAAATACAGAAAATTGTATATCAAGATTTGCAGTCTACTGATCAAACAGTCGTCTGGCTTGAGTGAATCGGTGAACCTGCTAGTTAGTTATAAGTAGGTTGCGGCTTTTTTTATGCAATCATGACAAAAATGATTACATGCAATTTGAAGCTATAGATATAGATAGATTAAAAGAATTTAAAAAGACCGACGCATTAGTTTCGGCTTATTAAGATTGTTAAGAGAAGAACGAAATATCTGTTCAGCTCCTGGTCTTTGAAAACAATGCAGACAATATTTATTTCGCACAGAGATCCGCAGTCTAGTTAAAAGTCTCCATTGACTGCACTAAAATGTTCTTAACGATGTATATGTATATCTCCAATGTATCTTCTTCTGTACATACACCTCGCGTGTCTTCTTACAAATGTAGCTTTCGACTAACTCTTTGAACTTGCAACGAAATGTGATCTCGACTAGTGGATCTTTTTTAATAAGTAGACCTTGATCAGCTGTTCCGAAGGTCGTTACGACCTCGAGTGTTGCACCCCGAGGAGCAAACATCCCCCGTGTCACTTGGTCAAAGCGTAGCACGCGAGCAGGCGGAAATATTGCGCGTTCAAGGGCTAATATCTACTCGCGCCGACTCTGGGAGCACAGCTTTAAGATGGCAATAAACGCAACATGCTCGTGTAACTACGCCGGATTCTTCGTCTCCAGTGTTCCCCGCGTCTGTGTACCCACTTGCTCCTTCTCCTTCGGGTGGAGACCGGACCACCGCCCCGGCGAAAGTTAGTCGAATGAAAAAAGTTCGCGGGCAGCCCTCAAGGGAGCGCCGGCGAGTAGTTAGCGGACTTCGGAATAATCTTCATTGAAAAAGTTTGTCCAAACCTTAGAACGCTGCGTGGCTCGCCGGATATGAAGGGGCCAAACCGTGGCTATCTTCCGGGGAAACGCGAATACCGTTGCGAAAACCACCGGGTAAGTCGAACACTATGAAGTCGTTAGCTTGGGCCACGGGAACTGGCCAGATTTAGGTTCTGGCCTTCAGAAATGATATTTCTATTAAATACGACCTTGCATTTTGTTGCGCGTTGATAGTCAACGTTTAATGTCAATGGTACAGTTGACCTCTTAATATTGCGAAAGCATAATTTTCATTCCTAAGCGTGAATATTGAAACTTTCACTAATTTGCGCATTTTCTATAATTATCTTCTGGACTTCGTTACTTTCTTGCATTTATTGTATTGCTCTACAGTCTTGATGTTATTTTGGAGTGATAAAAGCAATGTTGACTTTATGTGGATAGTATAATTTTCTCCATAGTAGCGCAAGAATGTTCATTTAAAAATGTTTGCAAAAGAAATTCTCTTAATTTTGACTTTTTGGCAAAATGCACGCTTTGCTCCAGTATTAATGTGGATAGTATAATTGAGCCCCTAATAGTGCAAGAATTTTCACTTAAATCTTACGCCAAAATACTCAACGATCTAAAACAATCTAATCCATCTCAACTGGCTTCAAGTCTCGTATTTAGAAGTGCTGTTTTCATTTTCATTGATCATCAGCCAGAAAATTTTAAACGTTACTAGATCGAGCACTTCATGTGCGACATTTCAAACTTGGTCTCGAAAGGTATTTTTGGGTCAACACAGCTGCGCCATTTGCATTCTCCCTAATCTCTAAATCCATCTGAATACAATCCGAGTTCTCGTAGTATCGCGGCGAAGTTTAGAGAGGCTCGTTTTTCAGAGGGTGATTTTTCGGTTAAATTCCCTTCGTGTCACTTTCCACGCCAGGTAGAAACACGTTTCAGCTCTGCTCCCTTCGGCGAGAACAAAGGGAAATTCCGCTCCACTTATAAACACGTCTCACGAACCCTTCGTAAACAAATGCTGCGAGTCCTTTGAGAGGAGAAGGACCAGTTGCATCTGGGCGTCTTTCTCGCTGCAGGTGAAAGTGCCGCCGCATTTTTCTTTTACCAAGCTTCCGGAGCCTCCGGTGTCCTCAGTAAATTTCTGACATTTTTTTAACAGACGATAAACACGCGAAATCTTCAATATTTTTTCTGATCAAAATATTCGAAACAAAAATAAAAATTAACGTTCCTGTTTTAAGGGGACAAGACTCTTTAGAGCGCTTGAAAATCGGTGATATTTAGGAATTTTTTTCTTAATAACTACAAAGCGGATCTTTTCCAAACTTTGTTGGTGTCATGTTCTATATTTGAACAATACGAAAATTGGTCTACATTAACGATTAATATATTTGTTGTCGATATATTTATTTAACTTCACAGTTCCGTGACGCCCGCATCGTCAGTTTGTGTACATTCTACAGCCTACAATTTTCATCTGAAACAGAAAAACCAAAGTTTTTCTTAATCCTTACAAAATTATGTCGTCGATGAATTAAACAAAATTCCAAAGAAGCCTAAAAATGCAAAAATTTTGAGGTTTAACAAAAAAGTTACGATTTCCGCGAAAAAATTTCGGCTTTGTAATGCAGAAAAAAATGGAAAAACGATACTATTTATAAATTTTTAAAATTTTTG
Source organism: Sphecodes monilicornis (assembly GCA_913789915.3). Taxonomy (NCBI): domain Eukaryota; kingdom Metazoa; phylum Arthropoda; class Insecta; order Hymenoptera; family Halictidae; genus Sphecodes; species Sphecodes monilicornis. The sequence goes on along the minus strand of OU565285.1, from coordinate 12,022,885 downwards.
TATTGTTTAAATATAAAACATGACACCACGAAAGTTTGAAAAAAATCCGCTTTGTAATTATTAAGAAAAAAATTCCTAAAATTGACCGATTTTCCCCTTAAGTGCATTTTTGCATCATCTGCTTCAAATTGTTTGCAAAATACAGGAACAGGTTCAATCATGAAAAATCCTCGTTTTGTATCTTATACTATTTGCAGTTGGTGGTGGACCTTTCATGCAAAGCTCAAAAGAACGACTAAAAACATCATACATAATATTTTAGAGGGTTATTGTCAAGCGAGAACTTCAATTTGAAAATCTATACTATATTCAGCCATGAAATAGATTTTTTCAATGTTTTTAAAAACATTTCGGTCTATAGCATTTTTCAGGGGAAACATTTTTCAGTTTCCCACGTTCTATATCATACAAAAACATTTGAAAAAAATAATGAGTGATGGAGTATGGAAGTAGAAGCTTCAAGCTTTAACTATTCCTCTTAACGAAACTATAACAGTTTTAGTATCTTAAAAATCTGAAATTTGATGTTCAAGTTCGAATATCGTTCGGGCCCTCTGAAAATCCTGCAAAAATGATCAGAAATATTATTTTCAGTATGGTCCTGTAAAAATTTGCCATCTTCAGTTTCGTATTTACCACAACTTTCTCGAGTTTAATTTGATAATAATACGCCAGTGGACTTCCTCTGCCGTGAACGACCGGTTCGAGACTTTCCAATTAATCGGGATCTCATCCGGCGAATATTGAAAATCGGAGTGACTGAATGATCGATGCCTTTAAAATCCTTGCATAATCGGTCACGGTTCCGACTCGTTACGACGCGGGGCGATTGCCTGAGACAAATAACTCCGGGGTTGATTGACAGGCATTATATGAAATTTCGAGTGGCTGACTAATAGCTAGAACACGATACACGGAGAGCCGCGTGCACGGCTGGGCCGCGTGCATTCACATCTGCTTCCACATTAATGAGCGGCCGGTTAAGTGCTCGGATTCGACCCCGTGAAGTCAAGGTCATGGAACGTACGACCGACCGCATAATTCAGGAATAATGCGCTCCGCAAGGGTGTATATTTCGCGTAACGTACATACAAATTACTCGCTTAGCTACCAACCCCTCCGACAAATTACCGTGGTCACTTAAAGTTGGCGAACGTGTCGAACCTTAGCCCTTAAACCGCTCCTCAAACGAACAAACATGCTCTATTCTAAACAAACTGCACACTTGCCTCACAGCTACAGTATATAATTTCGAAATAATCGGTAAACTGTATTTTCACTTCGACTATATTCGAGGCGATGAAACGTAAATTTTTACCCAAAAGATGAATGTTTGGAGGTAAAAGTTTTCCCTCCATAAGGTCGCGAGAGTTGTAAGACAGACCGAGACACTTTGTAACAGTGGCAGCTATTTTATCTCCGCTCTGATTGGCTAGAGAATCAGTTTCTGCCACGTAGTCAGCGCGTTAGAAAGTGGAGGGTGTAGAAACGCGACGTTACAGATGGTAGCTTGGTTAAACAGACAATTTCGCGCATGTACCAGTTGAAAATATTTCGAACGCTTCAGATTTTTATTGTATCGCGATAGGGTGTTCTTATTGGATTCCAGGAAGCGAAAGAATTTATTTCAAAAATTCCCAGTTGGGATCAGGGTGCGCAACTTACGACATTTAATAATTTGGTTGACGCCACGAACATCTGCCGCTCTCCCGACAACCCTTTGCGAGCTCCTAAACCATCGTAGCCCACCCCCTACCCTCCTGCACCGTTCTCCCGCTCGTACTTTCTATCACAGTGTTGTTTAATTAATCATGTTGTATTAATAAAAGCTCGCTTAATTGAATTCGCTGATTTCACACCGTTAATACGAGTTTCATTTAAATTGAATGAAGTATCGCCTCGAACCCCCGCCCAAAGCCCCCCCCTACTACCCCTATTTTGTCGGCTCACACCACCGTACGCCACCCGTCCAACCGTCGACGTCGCCTTGAAACCGGAGCCACCCTCGGAATCGTCCTTTTTCTCTCGTTGTTTTATTGATCTTCATTCCCTCCGGCTACAGCCCTCTAAAACGGTTTACTAAAAGCTAACCTATTTTTCATTGCCGCCTTAGAACGGCGATCGACGCCGATTCCGCCTGTCGACCTCGCCCGAGCTGCAGATCCTAGCACCTAAATCTTTATTCCCGGCGAGCATCGATACAACTTGTATTATGACGCTCCGTTGCACACAGAAATGTTGTTTAACGATCTGCACCCTCTCCTCGAAACGATTTCCCGTTCCTCTTAACCATTCGACTGTTCCCGTTCGAATTTCGGACCTTTTCCATTCATGACATACATGAAGGTGTACAATTTAACCCTTACCACATTATTTATAGGTTTAAAGGTTATCTCATAATTTTCGAACGTCTGTGATCCATGGCTAAAAATGATTTTAATGGATCCTTCAACAGCAATAGTAATATCAATCGTGAACCAACATGTCACCCTCAGTAACGTAATTTAATTATTTCGTTTGGGATTATTATGTAAAAGAAAATTTTTAAGAGTCCTTATTTTAGTACAGCACAATTATTGAAAAGCCGATTAGTAGACTTCCGGTAGATGAAGTGTTAAAACTGGTATCTCATGAGCCCAACAAAATTTCTGTAGACTAACTTTCGCTACTAAATTATATGATAATTGTAAGTACCAAGTGTTTCATACTTCCTTAGAACGTTTGAATTACTTAATCTTACATTATATGTATACTTCAAGACACCTTAGAAAATCTATACAGAAATTTAGAGATGTCATAGTATAATTCGTAATTTGAGTAAACGAAGTACCGCTTAAGGGTCAAGACAGTGAAAAGATGGAAAGAATTTGCGTATATTGATATATTATTTGCAGCTTGTTACAATTACTGAAGACAGAAATTCAACCTCTGTTTCTTATTGTTGATACAGTTGGTTGAACACCTACTATATTACAACCAATAAAAACATATATCTACAAGAAGTACTTTCAAAAGTATATGTATATTCGAAAAATTTCTAAAAAAATCTGTGAATGGTCCCAAACATTGTGAACAGTAAAATAATAAAACTTGTCCTTTGTAAGAAGAATAATGATAGTCTCTACATAACTGTACATTCTAGAGAAAGATAGGTATCTAGGGTTAATTTCTAGTAATCCAATTGAATGAGCAGCTACTACATTTGAACCAATAAAACATTGTCACTTTGAGTGCCATGTCCCCCAAAAATGGGAGATAGAATTATATGTCCAAAATAAATTAATTTTGTCGTTATTATGTTGGTGTAACGAATTTGGTTAGGATCTGCAAAATGCAAGGAGGTTGAGAGTGTACTTTCATTACCACACGTTTTAACCTTTCTACTTTTATCTCGCTAAATAAATTACTTTTATTTTATGGAATTTTTTAGGCTGCCGTGCTGTCACTAAAAATGTTATTGGGTCTATAAGAATTGCCTTTAAAAGTATGTATTTAAATAGTTGTTAAATAAATCTGTAAATGATATCGAGCATTGTGGACTATCTAGCGATAAAAATGAAGCTTTGCACGAGGATTAATGGTAGTCACTGTAGATTCCAGTGGAATTCATAATGCCACGGTAATGCCTAGTAACATGTGTACCGAGATCCAGTGGCGCTGAACGCAATCCACCGCGGGCCAAGGGGGAGATGAATAATAGGGTAAGATGGCGAAGTCCTTAATTAGAGTGATTAAGTTCCAGGCGGTGGTAGGCATCTATCTTGGTAGACTCGGCTGACTGTTTATAAGTGGAAAATGTAAGACATGGCGGACGGGGAGTGTAGCTGAGCTCCGAAAAATCGAGCCCCAGGCTTTCACGTGATAATAACCTGCGCGGGTATATACATTACCATCCAATTTGAATTCGTTGCAGCCGCGTAATTAAACTTCCGTAAAAACAACGTCGATGTAAACAGCGTGGAGGATGTACGAGGGCAGGCGGGGAGAGAGAGAGACAGAGGAAAAAAGGACCACCCAACAGCATCGTGTTCCATGGAACCACGCGTGTGTATCAAGAGCTCGCAATATCAGCCGTATTACTTAATTCACTTAATTTCATCGCTCGGGCGTTAGTCACCAATTACGTGCCTGCTTTTCATTTGTTGCACGGGGCAGCACAACTCGAAAAAACTTCAACTTTAAAAATTGCGACTGCTGCAGACATACTAAACCAATACAAAAATATGCTTTGTAAGTATCAAGGAATAATAGAAAAATGCTTAAAAAGCTCCACCTCTTTACCAAGCATTCTACAAAAATTACATACATTTTCTACATTAATGCGTTCCATATACTTTCCTGGCAAATAGCACTACATCTTCAAAGGATTACATTACAAATATGCCAGCACCAAAGAATAATAGAAAAAAATAATTTCCAACATCCCAAACCCTATTCTAAATAGTCTATAAAAGTTCCCCAATCTTCCATTATTTCTACCTTACCCCTGCAACAATTTTAACCCATTCGCCACACGACAGTAATATTACAACCAAAGTCCTTTTAAAAATAAAATAAAAATTGCTCCGAGGGCCAATGACAATTTTTCCATCACCCACGGTACTTACCGGTTAAAAGCCGGGTAAATCGTAGGATCTCAATCGTTCGGATAATTGGGAGCGGTACTCGGGGAGCAAAGGACGACAGGTCCTTGGTTCTCGGCTCCTGGCAGCGGAATAGGATCCCGTCCGGTTGCAAAACGCGCCGGTAGAGAGCGCCACGTTGTCCCGCCGGCGTGCTCGCTTCTGAGATCCATAGGCGCCGCTCGGCGACTGTGCCCCGCGGCAGCTATCTGGCTGATGGGAGGGGCGTGCGGCTAGGCCGCACCTCAGGCTCCGCCTCTATCGGATTTTCCACGGGCTGCAGATGGCGTTGCTAGCACCGCTGTCGTCGACTGCGAGCTCCACTCGACGTCGATCTTCCGCCACGGCGGCTGTCTCCTCTCTAGCAACGGTTCCAGGCTTCCCAGTCATTTACCCTTTACGACTCGATTCACCCCTGCTTCCACTGTTCCGCGCAGATGGATTTATCGCCGACGAATCGCGTCTTTTAATGCATTATCTACTAGCCAATAACCATACTGGAAGTATGTGACTTCTAGATTTAGTTTAGTAAATTTCTTACCCGCGATAACAAACTTACTCGTGAATCAATGAATTGTGCCGAGTAATAAAATCTAATTATTTCTTTCGAGATTACTATCTAGAAGAAAATTTTTGTTCACCATATCAAACTTGTTTACGACCTGTGGGGTGCCAGAATCTGTCGAAATCCTAATTGCTAAATTCTGTCCTTTCTATCTCTACATCATCAAATAAATTGTTCTGATAATGAGTAACTGTTATCGGCTCTGGTGTGGTAGTCAACGTACTAACAAACGCCTCTTTATCGAAGAGTTTTGATGTACAATTGTTCTAGTATCAATGACTGAAACATAGGTTAACACTGTCTGACACAGTTTATTTTTAGTTAATCTAAAATCTATCATCCAATTCGTTCATTTCCAATTCTGCAATTTCGGTTTCATTAGCTGAATTCACATTTTGATATTTAGATTTTTCAGAGTATATTTATAGTCTACAAATCACCAGTACTTTTATTCTCAATTCTGCTTGAGCAAATCTATACTATTTTCTTATTTTCTTTGTCACGATTATTAGCGATGTTACATTAACAAAATTTATAAGAATGTGTCTGTATATTATCATCCCAATATATCGTTTTTTACGATGTTCTTTGAATATATTTTTACACAAAGACAAAATATTCTAAAAATATTACGTCGGCACAAACGTAACTTTACAATTCCATTAACACGTTAAACGCGGAGCGATTTTGTCTCGCTTTCCATTCCAGTTATTATTTACGTTTAAATACAAAAATACGACTGTGCATTAGCTTACTCCATTTCTATTTAATCTATTTCAATAGAATTTATTAAGATAGCGTGGACAACTTTTAGTATTTCATGAATTATTTATTGTATATTGTGTTGTAAATTCGATACCGTCAGTCCCCAGGGACTGATATACCGTTTAACGTGTCAACAAAATAATATCTAAACTATCCTCACACTTTCCTGGAATACAAAGCCAATTGAAAAGAAAAATAATCACTATCAGGCAAAAGGTTAATTATTCAAGTTCTTCTACAACCAAATAAAAATCTTTCGGGAACAAGATGGAGGCGCACGGACAAGGGACACCATGTAATCGGAAAATCACGTTAGCGGATGCGGCATCCAGCCCCGTAAGATCAATCCACCACCGTACTCGTCCTTCCGCCGATACAAAAGCCACAGTCTTGAACTTCCGTTCTATCGACCGTTTGAGAATCCACTTTACTTTATCGCCGATGCATTTATCAAACAACCATAGCTCGCTACTACGATAATACCCGATCGAAGTTTGCTCCCGGCAGGTCACGTATCGAGTCCCGCCATTATTTAATACACTCGGCTATAACGTCGCATAATCCGCGGACTTACAGCGGCGTATCAATATGCATATTCATGACAGCGTTACGTAAACGGTGCACGAACCTTGTAACGCATTCCTAGCCCACGCAATTCCATACACTATGAAATGCGTGTTGGTTATAGGAAAAGAAAGAACGGGACGATTCCCAAAAGTGGTAATTCATACTTTCATACGTTCATTGCCACGAGAATTTCATCCGTTTCACACGAGTTTCATCTATTTCAATCGTAGAAGCAATTATTTGTCACTTTTTTAAAACATTTTCCTCTAGATCTTTTACTCCTATATGGACAAAAATAAATCCGGACTTCGCCGTCAGAGGGTTTAATGAATAAATCTTGCGAATATTATGACGATCGTATTTACATAATTCCATTGCGTTAGTCACCAAAGACTACGTGGTATTTAACAGGTTAATATTAAACACACGTTGAACTTTATGAGCAGACTGCGGATCTTTATGCAAAATAAAAATGATTTGTATCGATTGTAAGAAATTGGAGTCAAACAAAACTGTCGTTCTTTCTGTAATAACTTTAACAAGATGGAAATAGTACATCGAGTTTCTCAAATTCTTTTAATTCTTTCACTGTTTTAAATTTCATGTACTCATTTTCTCACAATTGCATAATATCCGCCGTTTATTCATGAACTTTACATATAGCTGCCTTTGAAGAGCTGACTCGAAGGAGAGGAAGAACAGAAGAAGACCATTTAATATCGTTTTGTGTGCCCTATAGGCGTCGCGTATCGGCACCTTCCAAATAATAAGATGCCTATAATATCTACAGTGACGCCCACCTGTCAATGAGAGAAAAGAAAAAGAAGAATAGAAGCTCCATAATCTTTTCCACCCTCTTGTTTAACAGCTCGGCCATCCGGGGCTGCTAAGAATTCCGCCAGTCAGCTTCCTGGCTATCGGAGCGTGTGGGGTTCGGCGCGGGAACGCTCTTCCTTACATTAAAACTTCTCTGGGGGTGGGTGTCGGTGGTGGCTCTTAAAAACTCAGAGAAAGCCGGTCGGCTTGTAAAAGGCGGAAAGTATCGAGCATTAATACGAGGGGGTATCAAGAGAGCGAGAGAAAAACTTTTACTTTTGAGCGTCGTCGTCGTCGTCGTGGACAAACAGCGGCGGCCGCGTTTCATCGCGTCGAAACGGACGCTGCCGAAGAATGTAACGAAGAGAGAGAGAGAGAGAGAGAGAGGGGGGGTGAGAAAGCTAGAGAGAAGCGAGTGTCGGACGGGAACGTTCATCCCCGGCCGTTATTTCCGCGGAGCTTTTCACCAGGAGGCTCGGTTGTCCGGTTTTTCCAAGTTCACCGCGGAGGGTGGCCAAGTTTATTCAGTCCGCCAAACTTTGTAGTACACGGTGTCGACCGCCAGAGGGCAGTCCAAAGGACAAGGGGTGGGAACCGGAACCGAACGGCTGGCTCCGGACATAACCACCCCCGTCTTCCCCTTCGACGACGGTTCCCTTACCCCCTTACTCTCGCTCTCTCTCTGTCTCTCTCTCTGCCTCTGGTTCTCTGCGGCGTTAGACTCGCCCGCGCGCGCACACATACACGAGTCGCGCTTTGTCCGGTCTCTCGGACGCAATTAGGGTGGGTCTCGGCCTTCAACCCCCTTGGGGGTGCCCGCTCGCTAAGTAGAAAAGCGTGTATCCACCTCCAACCTCGAAAGGCGGTGGGGTTTGTGTCTGGCTGTAACGGACTACGGACCACGACCGACACACCGACGGACGGACCATCGGACAGACTCGACTGACAGCAGCTGACTACCACCTCGGCCAACCTCCTACCCCTAAACCACCTCGGGCTTGCTTTCTCTAGCCCCCTTTCTCTGTCTTTCTCTCTATTCTGTCGTCCAATCCTACTTCCTGAACTTGGCGACGCTCTCCTACATCGACTCCAAGACAAACATCCTCGCCCAGTGATGCTGTGCTCTACCTTCCGACCACTCTCTTTCTCTCTGTGCTACCTCACCTTAACACATCTTCGCTAGATTCTCTCTCTCTCTCTCTCTCTCTCTCTCTCTCTCTCTCTTTCTCTGTCTACCTATCTGTCCCTCTCTCTCTCTTGCTCTTCGATTGGTCAGATTCGCCACGTTCGATCGCCAAAGCGTGTAGTCCACCGCGTTTAGGGCACCGTGTACCCGGTAGTTCGAGACGGTCCGTTGGGCTGAGAAGTTAAGTATGTTAATCGGACCGACCCGGCCTGTACCCGCATTAGCGGTCAGGCTAATTGGAAAATTTCGGTCGATACCGTTTCCGAGATTCGACCCGGTTGATAGACGAGAGAGGTTAGAATTGGATTCCTTGAATGAGAACGATCGCACCATGCGTGCTGCCTGAACGAGCCGATGGCGCTAATAGAGTTTTATAAACCAGTCTTTGAGACTACAGAATTTTGCTACTTGGAAAATCGAGATGGTCTCGCTTTACTTGACTGTGTGATTTGATGAGAGCTTTATGAACTTATGTTCCTTGTTACTATTCCTTGAGTTTGTCCATATGCAATTTTGTCTCGCGTTCCATTTCACTTTTTATTTAAGTTTAAATACAAAAATCCTACTCTGCATAAGCAGAAGACTTATTCGCCCAAATTCTGTTTTCTGTTTCTGTTTTATATTCTACTTTAATATTATATGAATTATATATGATATATTGTTTTGTAAACTCGATAACGTCAGTCTCCATGGACTTTACATAGCATTTAGCGTGTTAAATTGCAATCATCGAGATTGGAAAGACGCATTTATGGGGAATAATTCGACAATGTTAAGAAGATCGCTTTTCCGAAATTTCGTGCCTGATACAGTTTGCTTATAAATAACAGTCGATAGAATTGTTTTACAGATACCATTCAAGAAGAAGCGTTCCATTAAGCGTTCCATTACCGTCTCGGTCGCGAGTCTATTATGGTCCTCCGTCAATTTATCTAACGTTCCAGCCCATGCTCGCCCTTCTTCGCTACGGTCTGAAATGATAATAAATGTAAAAAAGCGACGGCGAGAGAACACGCTGTACGGAATAATATTGCCGGTATACGGAGGTATGCAAGGAGTATTTTTTCTCGTGCGTTTTACGAGGACGAGGCGGCTCGCATAATTCCACGTAACCAGCGGAAAATATTCGACCACGGGGGCATGAGGGTTGCGTGGGGAAGGGGGGCGAGACGGGGTCTTAACACGAGCGGCAGCGGCGTAGTCAAATTGAACGTGTAATGGAGGTAACTCTCGCTCATCATTTCCCCTCGGCGAGCTAACGGCATAGAAACTGCAAGCGGCGTGTAATATTACGGAATACCTACATACCATTACACGTACGCCGCGTTATATAAAGTGCCGTGCCAGTGAACCGACGATGTGCTTCCACGGCGTAGCTGGCATGGCGTATCGCGGGCGCGCGCGCGTGCGAGTGCAAAAGAACGAAATTGAGACGACATGGGAACGATTCCGGGTAATTATTCCTTATTCGTATTAGCCACGGCAAAACTGCCAGCAGAATCAACCCGAGAGAACCGAGGACTACGTCGCGTCGCTCGAGATTGTAAATAGAGACGATACGATGGTATCGCGAGATGGTGGGTGACCTGTCCAATGAATGAACACTTAAACTGCATGTCTGTTGAAATTATTATTCGTAAACAGATATTTCGTTTTCTGAGTGCTATTTCCATTAGAAGCGTACGTCATTCTTAAGTTCATTCCAGAACACAATGCTAAAAATATTTCATGCTTGTAGCTTCTATTTAAAATCTGGCATAGGATTAAATGAAAAATGGGCGAAATAGCCAATGAATGAACATCAATTTCTAACAGTGAACAGAGGTACCCCAGTGAATGATAATTATTCAAACAAACTTCTCATAGGTCTGGGTTAGGTCATCAACTTCTTCTTTCTAGAATTTCTTTGATAAGACTCCAACAAGACAATAGCTAGATCAAAATTATCACTAAATTCTTTGTTTGTAAATTTTCAAACGTAAAATACAGCGTTTACACAAAATTTGTTCAATTACACTATGCAACAGGCACATGAAGAACAAGGGTGTAGGAAAAATGGAAAGGAACAAAGATGCCTCGCAAATAGAAGCCTCAGAAATCATTTTGAGGGTTCCTAATTATTAATTCTAGTGTTAATCCCCCTGGGTCTGTTTTTACCCAGAATATCAAAATCGACATTTAATTATTCAGTTTTTAGCGATTGCATTAAATGGACAGCAGTTACATTACAAACAAAAGGAAGACCAACTACAAGAAGTAGCTTCAAAAATATGTTTCCAAAAATTGATAAATAAAATAGTGAATGGTCTTTAATTCAAGTCATCCATTATACAATAGTTGTTCTGTATCTGAAATATTTTGGAGGAATAGTTACAATAACGACTGGAATTCTTCTTGTAATTTTGGTCTATTTAACTTATGCCGGTATTGTTGCATCTTGGAGCGGACGATTTTGTAGGATACTGGCTATGCCAAAAAAATGCATTATATAATTGTAAGAATGGTCCGCTATCCGAGGGGTAAAAACCATCAAGAATTTCGTGCGGGGTCACCATTTTCGTGTATCAATCTCTGGAAGAGCCGGGCGATCAGTTTGACCGGGCATGTCGTCGTTCCCCAAATAGAACGAGTAACAGAAGTAACGCTTGCTAATCATCCCCGTTCGCCGGTCATCGGGGCTGACAAACTGCGGGGGGAAGGTCTAATATTACGCGAGTACGTACATACTATTACACATCCTGGTGGCAATGGCCAGGCGCCGACGATACGCTCGGTTGGTAGGATATCCTTCGGAACACCCCGCAAGGGGCTCGTTTGTCTAACCAACCCCCTCCTGAACCTAACCCCACACCCTGTCTAGCGTATCCACGAGCACGTGGTTATGCCCACTTCGTCATCGGCCACGGAAGGCACGAATGGAAGAGGATAGAAGGGGAAGGGGGTTGCAAGCCACCCCTACAACCTACCACTGCCACTACTACCACCACCTAACCGAGACCAGGAACTCGCTATCTTCCCGGTGGCCCATTCCGCCCCTAAATTGTGAGTAATGCTGATTATGTAAAAAGACTTTACGGGACGTTATTACCGTCGTTGCGATTACGATGTTATACGAGCCGCAGGGCGCGCGCAGCCCCGTGGCGCTCGTAACTCCTACCACCACCCACGCACAACTCCCTGCAACCCCATAGAACCCCTTACCGTCACCGTGCAACCCCAATCTCGCGCTCTCAACGTCTTGTCTGCCGCCGCGCGTTTCAGCCTCGAATTCGGTCTTGTACACGCTTGATTGAATTCAACGGTCGAGCCTTTTAGCAGCGAGTTTCGCGCGGTGGTTCCTATGGGGGTGGCACGCAACCACTCGGGTGGTTCCTATGGAATTTCACTTCAACGCTCGGATGCCTCGGTTTATACTCGCCTCGATGAATTGCGTGTTACCATAAGAGATTGGACCGCCGTCGCTGGATAAAGAATCGCGAGATCTTCCAGGAATTTCATTTCTTTCCTGTCTTCGTGATAGGGGGGGAGGGGGCTGCTGTGTCTTCGAGTAATGTTGGACGCGCTAGGAATTTTATGTATTTTATTATTCGGGAAAGCTCTCACGCAGGAGAAAATGATGTTCTTTCGTGAGAGCGTGTAATTGATGTTCGCGCGAGTGATTGGAAACAAAGTGCGAGACTTTCGAAGCAAACATTACGATTGGTATTTTCGATGCTTTAAGCTGTGGTTGGTGATTTTAGTAAATTATATTTTTATTCTTTATTGGAAGTGTCGGACATTCGAAGCAAAGGTTCGAGAAACCGAAGAACTTCTCAAAAATAAATTGCCACTATACATATCAATTATATTATATAGTATATTTACGCTTTGCAATTGAGAGAGCAGACAGTTTTTTAGTCGACGTGTTATATGCAGTTTCATATTCATTAGGTAGGGATTGATAAATGTATATAATTTTTCATGTTGTATCTTTTTCTTAAGGGTTTTCGACGCAGTCAAATAAATGACATTGATTTTCTGTAACAAAAGATATATTTATTTTTCTGTAACATTAGATATTTTTTTACATTAACTTATCCTACCTATAACAAAAGAAACGACATTAAAGTTTATTCTTTCCCTTATGTCAATTCCCTTGTATCACTTTTATTAAATTGTTTTATCGTCCTAGAACTATCGCCTTATCCTCACTACCAACGTTCACGAGTCTACCACTGCCGTTCATAAATGAGCGGCAGACGCATTTTGCTTACAAGTATAAATACAAAAAATCGATGGAAATTCTCTTAACCAGAGGAGACCACCTATAAATTCACTTTCTTCAATTGAAAAGGTAGACAGTCTCTTAGTTGACCTCAGGATACGTGTCACAAGAGACCTAACATTAATTGCACAAAAATTAACACATCGACTACCCCCAAAAATTCCATAAAAGCAAAGTAAGTTAATCATTGCAATAATCATTGCAGAGTTCAAGCGTATCAAAAGGTTTACTTCTTGAACTCTTTTAGATCGTACGATCCCAATGACGTTTGGTTCAAGCAATTGTATTATGAATAAAATTAATTTTTAAAGATACCCGAAGAATTGTATCACCCATATATGTATGACCGACGTGTCAATTAACGTGATAGTTACCACATATTAAAACATTAATAGAAATCCTTCATAACCAAGCGATGGAGGGCAGTTAACTTTCAGTCACTTTGTCAACGCCGTCTCAGCAAATAATTCAACAAAGAAATCAAGTAACTTGTCAAAAATAACCATTGACCACGTCTCAAATTATAACTTCAAAAACGAAATACCTCGCGAAGGACACGACAACAATCACGAGGACTACGTTTGGTGTGACCGGTCGTCGGGTCGTCAAACCGGGCTACTGGGAAACCATTCTACCGTAAATCGAGCGGGTCCCTGGGCCGTCGGGCACGGCAATTACGTTCTGCGCGGGACAGATAGACCACGGAACGAAAATGTCCAATTACACGCAACCTTACCGCCTACCGCGGCGAGATCGCCACCGGTGAGGTTCCGTTATCGATCCTCCGGCGACATACTCGCGCGTTAATGAGGAAATCTGTGTGTGCGCGCGCGGCGATCGTGGGAGTTGAAGTGTTGACGGTTCGACGCGTTTCTGCCGGTTCAACATGGAGAGGATGGCGATCAGAGACAAAGAGAGAGAGAGCGAGAGAGAAACAGAGAATAAAAAGAAAAAGGAGAGAAGAGAGAAGAAGAAGAAAGACGACGATGGTGCAGAGGACGAAGAGGACACCGGTGAACACGAAGCGAGAGAGAAGAAGAAGAAGAAGAAGGACGATGGTGGATGAGAGGACGAAGAGGACACCGGTGAACACGAAGCGAGAGAGAAGAAGAAGAAGAAGGACGATGGTGGATGAGAGGACGAAGAGGACACCGGTGAACAACTCGGCGTGGAGGAGGAAGAGGATCGTGGCGGAGGTCGAACCGGCCGCGGCCCAGAGGGGAAGATCATGGTCTCTCTGTCCCTGTTGGCACAGTGCTGGGTGTAGCTGTGGACGATGATGCGCCGGCGAGATAGGGTAGATTGCAGGCCTGCCGCGCGTCCTGCTGGTATCCGTTGGTATCCGTGCGCCTGGCCAGAGCTGATACGGTCAGCCCCGGGATAAAGTAGATATTAACACGAGATGATCCGTTAATGAAGCGTATGTTCTACGCCGCGCACACGCCTAGTTCCTCTCCTCTCTGCCCCCTCCCTTCTCTCCTCTCTCTCCTCTTTCCTCTCCTCTCTCTCCACTCCTCCCCACTCTTCTCTGTCTCCGTTCTTCTCGCGCCATTTCGCGAAAGCTCCGTTCCGTCCTCCTCTTTCGCGGGCTCTTTCCCTTCTCCCCTCTTCTCGTGGCTCTCGTCCTCCGAGCCGCACCATTTTCCGTCGATACTTGCACCCTCTCTCTTTCCACGCTCCATCGACGACCACCTCTAGATACCACCACCTATTACCAACAGCCTTTCCTGTTATCTTATCTGAACAACGCCGACCCGACCGCGAATTATTATTAAACCACGAGCACGTCATTGCCCGCCCCTATCCAACGTTTCGTTAACTATCAAATGCCTCGCGCGAACGTGTGGTTACCTCGTTCGGGTGGGACAAGGTGTGTTCGTGACACGCGAGGTACGCTGATCAGGGTAGCGATCAGGATTTTTGGCGGTAGGGCTTTTTTGGATAAGTTTTTGGACTGATGTGACTGGGGACAGTTTATTGGAGTTTTTAAAGTTAGCCGGATCCCGCAGTTAGGTCGATTTTTTGGAGATGGTTAGACCCACAATTAGATAGATTTCTTAGTTAGCTAGTCTTCTGAGTTTAGGTTCCTTAAAGTTAATAGAACACTGAAAAATTCTCTGGACACATAGTTAGGTAGACTAGTTAATTACACTCTTTATAGATAGCTGGACCCCTCAATCAGTTATATCCCACGATTGGCCAGTCCTCTCAGTTAGTTAGACTGTTTAAAACTAGCTAAACATCCTAGTTAGCTCAACTCTGTGAAAATAGCTAGATTTAATCCTTCATAATGTAAGCGATGGCCGGAATAGATGCAGTAGATTAAATGTTTAAATGCTGTTAACGGTGTAAAATAATTTAATGTTGGATACAATTATAACACGTCTTTCTCCAACGTCGGGCCACACGAGACTCGCTTGTCTCAATGCTCGCACATCGGTCATGAAAAAAAACCACTCGTTCATTTAAAAACGCTCGTCTGTTCAGTAACGTCACAGCAATCGATATTGCCTTCGTCATATAGGATTCGGTGAAACATATGATCGGCTGACAGCCTACAATAATAAGAATGTTTGTTACATTCATCTGTAATCAAGTTCTAATAGATTCATCATTGGTATATCCAGTCAGTTGAATCATCTTCAAACCCCTTCTTTTGTATGCAGCACCTAAGAAAGAAAATTGTAAAAATCGTAATACCTCGAATGAGATTAATCAAACTGATCTATAATTCGTGACTGGATTTTATCTAGCTCAAATGTGTCCAGTATCAACAGCAGCAACGCTGTCGAATTTCCGTCAATGTAGTCTGCTAAAACTGAACGAAATCCTCATTCATCGTCGAGTGCGCAACAAATACAAGCTTGGTCTCGAGATCCATCGCCAGCACGCTGGCTTCCCACGAGGAAATTAGGGTTGCTCTCTCTAGTAAAAGTACTCCCCACCGCCGAAGCCCCTAACCTTGTTACCTTAATAGCCTATTAATACTTATCGTCCGGTTTCAACACGGTCTTTGGATGCCGCTCAATGGCTATCACCTGCCAACTATTCGAAAGGTGCATCTCGTGCCTACTTATATCACTGTATCTCTGTGTCCGACATCGCGACAATGTAGCAATCCGGTCGTTCGAACCGAAATATAGGTCGTCGGGTGTAGTCGCGATAAAGTCCGGTTCTGGTCGTATGAAACGCGAGCACGAGGCGACGAGTGCTATTAATAATCGATCCAATGCGAACCTCCTCGTCGGTAGAGATCGAGAACAAGTGGCTGCTAACGAGCTGCCCGGTAATGATGATTATTCGCGCGGGCGTGTGACATCAGCGGACTGATTAAAAGACGCTCTAGAACCCACGAACACGCGTACCTACACGGCCGAGGAACGCCGGCAGCCGGATGATAAATCGGGATTGTCTTTTGCGAAACGTACGACCCGGTTTGTCAACAACGGATCTTCTGGCACAAGATCTTCTGGATCCTCAACGGCCAGTTGGACCGCGATCGGAACGTTTGGACGTGGTACTGACAGATCGTAATAGTTCCTCTTGCAAATTGCCTCTTACTCTGTTGAAAGATTCTTTTGTGAATCGGCTTCTACAAGCCAGGAAGGAAGACATTTGTTTTGTGTCTAATTGCTTCATATGTATGTTGGTTGTAGGAAAGATACGTTTCCTGTACTGTTTTGCTTGACACGTGGTCTATCTTGTCAGTCCCGCGTGGGTGGCACAGTTTTTTTTTATTCATCTTAAAAGTTCATTTTTGTGATATGTTTGTTTTGTATCTAATTGCTTTATATTCATGTTGGTTTTAGGGAAGATACGTTTACTGTACTGTTTGTTTGACATGTGGTCTATCATGTGAGACACGCGTGGGTGGCACAGTTTTTTTTTATTCATCTTAAAAGTTCATTTTTGTGAAACATGTTTGTTTAAATTGAGTTTCATTGAGATTTGTAGGACTTAAAATGAGTTTTGGTAATGTGTCTCTGATTATCGCGGGACATTATGAACAGTGCAATAGTTAGTGCCCGATTCCTTGTTGTATTTTAACCCTTTGCGGACGGGAATTATGTTTAGCGTACTTATCGACGGTTCGAATGTACAACTTTCCTTGGGAAATGAAATGGTGTACTGGAAGCTACGCATAAGAATTATATGAAGGAGCATATGTTGTGTTTGGCAAAATTTATTTGGTGTTTTCTGAGAGTAATAATTTTTTAAAAAGTGATTTTTAGTCACCGAGTAGCAATTTTACTTGGGCGACTGTCTGCAGACACGCGTCCGCAAAGAGTTAATACGATATTGGGCACGAACTTTTTCACTGAACTAATATTTAAATGAATGTTAATATTTTTTAACTTATTGGTAGACTGTGGATCTTCATATGTACTCTTGCCATGTGTAAATTTCAAAAACACAAGAAATCATGCATATTAACAAAAAATCAAACAATATTCTTATTAGATTTTCGTCACAATAAATCTTTCAGTCCATGAAAGAAAGTGTCGTCTTATTTTAGTCTTCATTCAACTAAATAAAAAAAAGGACTTTGCATAAACATCCAGTAGTTCATTCATTCCATTAAAAAATCCCAGTGGCATTGCGTGTTTCGAACAAAATTTGAAAGCGCAACTATCCAGATTAATTGGAAAAAGGGAATAAAATTAAACAACCACTCGGAGATCGAGTACAACCTACAAATTGCGCGTTAAAAACATCGCACGTTCGTCGAACGAATTTTCATCGGTAATCGTTACCTGTATTTGTCCATTCCAGCCGTCCGTATAATTCGAACGTACGGTTGGCCGACAAATTGCGGGTTAAAAACTCTGGTCCCGTTTAATATACGCGTCGCGAGGCCCTTTGTCGGGCTAGCTGGTAAACGTTTTCAGCGAACAAAACGCGTACACAGCGGCAATAATGTTCGCCGATATTGAAATAATTTTTAAACTGTTCCGGGGCGCGTTCAACGAATAAATTTGCATTGAGCGTGTTGCGATATCGAGCATGTTTTTTATCTGGCGCAAGTATCGCGAATTCGCCGCTGGCCGGGGGCCCCGTCGCCGATCGTGTCAGCACAATCAAAATAATTACAGAATCAATAATCGAGCAGCGGCGTGTGGAACGTCTCGAAATGACAGGTTCCCTCTAATTGTTCGACGCGGCGCTCTGCGGCCAGTTTCGCAAGTGCATTTCGTGCCCGATCGTTCGATCGATCTTTATCGCTCGAACGCGTCGAATTAAACGACGACGCGTTATGTCATCGATCGATCATCTTCTCGGCGACTTTCCGCTAAAAAGTTTTATTCCCGTAGGCTATTTTTTTCTCCCTCCTTCTCTCGCTTTTTTTCGTTTTTTATAATCGTATCGGAACGGTATCATTGGTCGGTCGATCGACGAATGCGTAAACGGTCGTAACAATAAATGGTTTTTGTCCGGGCACGGGGCTCGGGTCATTCGGATATTCGCGTGTAAGCTGATAACGACCTACATAAACGAGTCATCGAACACTGGACTCATTCACACAGCTGTCCTCGCTGTTGACCACCCACGACATCGATCATTCAGCCCGGCCCGCGCCGCTCCTATCCGTGTCGAACCGAACTGAATGGAGATTTCGAAACTCATTGAGCAAATATAGAGCAAATGGGTACGCGAGCTTCCCACCGATTTAGCACCGATACAACCAGATACGGCCGGCCGCGGACGCTACAAATACCCCGGTGACTCGATTACTAGCTAACAAATATAAAACGATCCTTTTTATCAGCCGGTTTATATCCGGCCCAGAGTTATCCCATCGTATTCCCGCCAGCGACGATACGACGGTTTCCACTGTTCCTTGTCAATGGATCCATGTTTATGCAAAACGAATCGCAAACACGTTCACAAGACACTCAAAAATTTCGTAAGAAGTTGTTCTATAAGAATTTCGTATCTGTAGTTTAGATGTATCGATGGATCTTTTTTACAACACATGTCAAACGACAGTCGTATGAAATGAACATTCGTTAAAATTTAAATTTCTTCGTGAAATAAGAAGGAAATTGTCGTTGATATATGGTCGTAATTAGACTGCGGATTTTATGCGTTTACGGCGAAAATAAGCGATTGTAACTTCAAACAATGCAAAGAAAGAAGGCATTTGAGAATATCGAGACATTACTTACAACTTGTTGAGACTCTTACGAGAGAAATAAATTGCTGATTGATTAGTGTGAATTGCGATTGTCAGAAAAAAATTTTTATTTTGCATAAAGGTCCGCAGTCTAGTCACAATTATAGTTCACAAGGTAAAAAGATGCTATCGAGATTACGATTAGATTACGAAGCATCATACTAACACCTTTCTAAAATTTAGCATAAATTTTTTAAGATACCATTAAGTACATAAAATAAATAAAAGCAATTAAAAAAGCTTGATATTTGCAAACACCGTACAATACAGTAGCGAAAGTTATTGTACTGAAATTCGGAAACCTATTAATCGGATTTTCAGTAATTGTACTGTACCAAAAGGAAGCTTAAAAATTTTCTTTTACATTACAATCTGAAACGAAACTCTTAGACAACGCTACCGGAAATTATTTGTTAGTTTACACTTGAAATCGTCGTTGACATTGAAAAATCCACTAAAAAGTCTTTAGTCATGAACTGTGAGTTTGTAAAAATTATGAAATACTCGACGGTATGTAATGTGTTAATAGTTGAATACTCCAGCCTGTATAGATATTGAATGACGTCGATATATAACAATGTACTCGGCGAGTATACTCGTCGGTACGTGGTGAACGAGGTCGAGGGAGGGCTATCCGATTGACATGGTCGCGACACTGGAATAGAAATCCGAACCAAGGGACTTTTGACGAAGAAAGGTGACACGGAGGCTGGGCGAGAGTAACATTCGCGCGTGACACGAAGCGGATCCCGCTCGTTTCTTCCTCGGAGCGTGTAACACGTCCGGAGCGTGGTCGAACGAGAAAGAAACGAGAAAGCGTAGCACGGTGGTCGTCGAGTGGGCGGTTTCGTCCCAGGCGAAACCCGCCGGTTTACAGTGTACGTCGTTTCTGCTCCGAGTTAGGACGCAATGAACGGGGCCCCAGGTAAGCGCACAGGTACGTACCGAATCGACAACAACGACAACGACAACGACGACGACGACGACAAGGAACCCTGCTGCTGAATGGCCAGACGAGGACCTCGTTAACTATGGCCTTGGCGCCGTTCGAGATGCCCGCTTTGATATCGCGCCAGAAAACTTCCAGCCGACTCGTGGTCCTTCTCTCTTTCTTTCTTTCTTTCTTTGTTTCTCTTTCGCAGCGCCTCTCCGCTCCTCCGCTTTTTACGCGCCGGCGAAACCGAGTTTTACGCTCGATCGATCGAATCGGACATCCTGGTTGTCGATCTTACGGCGTTCGTGACGATCGAGCGAGAGACAAAGAGAAGACGCTGAGAATCGCGCATAAATGACACCGAATTTCAGCATTTGTTGAGATTCTTTGAGCATTCGTGTTAGATGGATTGCAGACTTTATGCATTTATGACAAAAATGAGCAGTTAGCACTAAACCTACCGAGCCACAAAAGTAACCGGTACATATTGCCTTATAAAAATGATAAGGTAGAATTTATTTAGACTTTCTGCGGTTCTTACTGTAGTGTGCTGAGCTAAAGATGTTTATTCAATCTCTTGTCGTGAAAGCATTTTTATAGTTTCAATAATTGCGAAGTAAAAAACGTGGAACCGGTCATTTTGACCAGTGATGGTAG
Organism: Sphecodes monilicornis; assembly: GCA_913789915.3. NCBI lineage: Eukaryota > Metazoa > Arthropoda > Insecta > Hymenoptera > Halictidae > Sphecodes > Sphecodes monilicornis. The sequence goes on along the minus strand of OU565285.1, from coordinate 12,002,334 downwards.
GTCTCAACCTGAACACTAATGTTAAGGAATTTAAAAATGCTGTTAGTTTTTTCTCTGCTCGTTAAAATTATTTAGAATAGCATTCAGTATTTTCAAACCGGAATTTTTTAGTTCACCTAATAGTTCACCTAAAACAATTTTTATAAACTCACGAAAGCATTCGAACGGCTTGCTACTAGAACTGCAAACAAATAAGATTTGATGGTCTGGAAACTTAAAAATCTTCTTTAATGTTATAATCCCAAACGAAATTATTAGATGATGTTGCTGGGGGTGCACAATCGAAATGATTATTGCTATAGAAGAATACATTTAAAAGTATTTAGCTACGGCCCATAGACTTTTAAAAATGATGAAATAATCGGCGTTAAGTAATATGTTGAGTGAACACTGTATGTGCATTAAAATGGTCGGTAGAAAATTTTGTGAAGACGCACACAAAATGTTCAACCCTTGAAAGTCCGTGTTTTAAAAAATAGCATGGCGGAGCGAGGGTTGATTTCACAATAAATCCCACAGTGGTAAACATTTGACACCCCTACGAGCAGGCGACACAGACCAGGAGGGAACCCGTTCTGCCTCGAAACGAGGAGCAAGAGGAATCCGGCGAGGCTCGTAGGTAGTCAGGTGAAAGAGTAAGGGGGTTGGAGAGGAAGAGGGGCACGCAGAGTCACTAAACCCACCATTCACGCGAGGCCGCGGGCCCCCGGAGTACCTGGAAACGGTGCTAATGATATGCCCGGGCCCCGGCTGGTGAATGGAACCTTTCGGGAATTCTCCGACGGTTTCGTAGAATTAGGAATTCCGAGGCCGGGTCCCCCTTGCGACCGTTCTCTTTCTTTCTAGGCCCCCGTATCCGCGGATCAGACGCTGCCTCCATAAAGAGGCGGTTTGCAGGGAGCGGCGAAAGAGGCGGGTGGAACGCTTTGTGGGAAACGTTTCGGCCCCCGTCTCTCTTCATCCTTCTCTGTCACTCTTTACGTCACTCTCTCTCTCTTCTTCTCTCTTGAGAGATACAGGTCTGTCTCTTTCTCTATCCGCCTTCTATCTATAGCGAGAGCCGGTCTTTCGCAGCTCGGCGACGACGCCGCACCGCTCCCGGCTGAGATTTATAAGCGCGAACGAGCCTTTCAGGGCCGAGCCACCGGCTCATCCTCGAATGGGAACAATTTAGAGAATAAGGACGCGCCAGCGCGGAAGCCGCGAGGGAGGCGCAAAAGAGGAGCCCGTCGAACCGTCGCAAAAATTGCTCGCCGTCGATTGTGTTTGCCTCCCCGTTCCACACCGCCTCTCCCGTAGGAAATAAGAGGGGGGCAGAGAGGGGGCTCGGAACCAGGGGTTCGAGCGGCGTCGAGCGATTACAAAACGGGCTGAAGAGAGTTTATGAGATCCGACTCCTCCGAGCGGAGTCTTTGTAGCGACACGCATCTCGCGGGCTGACGCAGCCGCCCCGAGCCCTTTGTCCCCCCTATTTCCGCCAATAAGCGTCGTATTTCCTGTTCCAACCAGCGATTCACGACCGCGGTCTATTCGATTAATTTTCACGGGGACCAGAATTCCATCCCCCTGCTCCTGAGAGACTCTCTCCGCCGAAGCTCTTTCATTCAAGCTCACGCCAACCAGTATCCAGCAGCGTTTTCGAGCGTCGAAAGTGGAGAACAGGTTTACCGGATACTCCGTGATTCCCCGCGCGCGCGCGCGTCAATTGTTTTATAGCCTGTTCCTTCTTGCCACATCCCTTTCGGGCCCCGTTCGATACCCGCCCCCCTCCCCCATTCTCGCTCTTCGACACTCTCGTTTTCTTCGCCTTTTACGCCGATGCTGAGACCGGCACCGCCGCCGAAGTGGCGCCACGCTGTACCCCTTTGTGCCCTTTTCCTTCCTTTTTCTTCCGTACCCCTTTCCGTTCCCTGTACCCTCTTCCTCTTGTGCAGCTTCGTCACGCCATTTCAGTAAAATAAAAACCACCTGGTTCCGAGTGTGTATTGTTTTGCGTACCCCTGTGTTCGACCGCCCTGGCGAACGATCCCCGAGACCGTGGCAAAGAATGGCCCTGGGAATTTGTATTCTACGGGAAAAGAAACCAACCGATCCGGGCGCGTATAATTCGACCGGGAACGGGTTCCGTGAAGATCGGCGGCCGACGATTTAGTATTGCTGATGGTTCAACATCGTATTCGACTTTTTGTCTGGTCATTTGCGCGCGGAGTCTCTTATGATGGAGGGGCCAGGCGAGGAAGTGGAAAACGTCGTCGAGTTGGATTGTAAAAAGTCTTTTTGAGCAATTTAAACCACGAACCAACTACTCATTCTTCTGATTTTTTATCTTGTCTACAATTCTATTAAAAATATTCTAAACTTTCTCGTGAATTTTTCGTGAAACCCGCCGCATTTTTGTACCAGTGTCTATCACTCTATCAATCTATCATTAATGAAATTTGTTTGATATTGCAAGAATTTTTGTAGTTAAATTTTTGCAGTAAAATTTTTTTACTTAATATTTTCTGAGTGTAATACGTTGAGGATCTTTATGCAATGTAAAAATTGCCTGTATCTATTGTGAGAAGAAGAGAACATAGAAAGATATTTCCACCCTCAACAGTCGTGAAGCTTGGAAAATAATAGGACAATCATAATTAATCTTTCCGATGATTGTACTGTTTTAAATTGAATCCTCTCATTTTTCGTATTAATGCATAAAATTCGCATTCTAGCAATAACTGCTTCAACCCTTAAGTAAACGATTGTGGCCGACGCGGCTTTACTCAAATTGATGCTAACAATGATTGAATTTGTAACTATTAATAAAATAACTATTTATGGATTTAGATCACAGCCCCTCTATGTTTCTATTTACAGTTTCGATAGAGATGAATATTAAATATAATTTAATTGAATCATTGCATTCTTAACGCGTTAAACGGTGTATCAGTCCCTGGGGACTGACAGTCATACAATACATAATTTATATAATATTACAAAATGTTCACACTGTCTTAGTATATTTAATTTTAAGTCTTGAGATAAACAGAAATATTTACATATATTTAATTCGTTTAATATAGATTATACAGACGAGACATTTCGAAATGTAAATTTATCGAACGTCTGCGCGTAAGTGAGAAAAATTGAGCGAGTCTGAACAAGAGCCGGCAGCGACCGACCATAGCAGGGGGGGGGGATTAATCACGTATCGATCGCAACACACTTCACTCGACATTCGTAAAGCACGAAATTCTTCCACGTTCAAATCTCAACATTTAGCTTATGCACAGTCGGATTTTTCTATTTAAACTTAAATAAAAAGTGAAGTGGAAAGGGAGACAAAATTGTTCCGCGTTTAACGCGTTGGAAGTACATTTTAAAAGCCCACTTGAGGATTGAGAATCAGTCGCAATCATAGAACAGTAAAATTTCTATGCATCATCAGAGGCGTCTCTGCGTGGGGTTGAAACGGCAAACGAAGTAACAAAAATTACAGGGCATTGAGCGTGGCAGTTTCTAAACGTCGGACAGCATGTTCGCCAATTGAAGCGAAAATATTTAGCGAGAAGGGTTGACGGTCGCGGGGAAAAAGGTAGCAGGGCGCGATTCGCAGCCCTTATCGCGGTGTCCCGTGTTTACCGGGCTCGTTCTCGGCTCGTCGTCGTCAAGTAGAAAAGGAGAGAGAGAGAGGCGGTCCGTTTTATTTTATCAGACCGATGGAACAGCGTGAGAATTCGTTTACCTTTTCCCCATTAAGGAGCAACGACGCCGGGCGGGGTGGAGGTTTGCGGAACTGGGGTTGCCGTGTCATCAACGTTTTATTCCCAGCAGCCTGGCGTCTCGCGTCGGGTCAAGTCCACCGGCGAACGCAAAAGTTTAATTAATTTCGAGCCACGGCATTAAGTGGCGGTATCGGGAAGCCTCCCTCCCCTCTTGCACCCCCTCGTCGTCGCAAACTTTCGTTCCTTCCGTCGCTTTGGAGCTGGCGACTCTAAGCGTATCGCGGCTTGCTCGATTAAAAATTAGCCTGTTCGCGAATAAGACGACTATGATAAATTTGGTATCGTTCGTCATAGTGTAGACAGTCGTGGTGAGAGGTATGGTAGATCTACGTTGTGCTATACTATAAGTAGGACATGTGGTATTGGAATTCGATGATCGACTGCCATAGGAGACAAGAAAAGATACGAATTGGGTAGAGGAGATTCTGAATTTTTAGCTCTGGATGTTCATATATCTTTGTCCTGTGGTAATGTTTTGTGCACATTTATACATACATTCATTTATTTATTTTCTATGTCAGGCGTACTATAACTAAGAGACCCAGTTTGTTAATCCTTTGATGATCGACTGCCATTGTTAGCAAGAAAAGATTCGAATAGAGATACAAATACAAAAATAAATGTATACATCAAGTAACAATGACAGGATAGAGACGGAAGAATTTGAAGCATTTTCTACTATTTTTAATAGTATGCATTTAAAAGTATATAGCCCTGGTCACACAATAATTTCGTTCTTTTCTGACGATTCTCAGAAATGACAGTTACAAAAATTAAACTGCCCATCATATAACAATGTAAGGGTAGAAACAGAGACCGCCGCAATAATTCCGCATTAACCCTCTTCCCTTCCTCATTTTCCCTTCTTAATTTATCTCTCGATGTAAAACTGAGAACAACGAAATCAATATAACCAAAATAAAAAAAATTTGATTCGTGAAATCCTTAAAATTAAAATCCTCCGCACTATTTGCAACTAACAAACCAACGCACAGAAGACACTGTTCTCGAATAAAGAAAGAGAAGTGTCGCAGCAACATGACGGACGGGGGATGAAATACTTGGTTCTTCGAACGAGCATTCTTTAGCCTTTCTCGTCTCGGAAAATTCTTATTGCGATCACAAGCGAGGCGTGGTCGGGTTCGTTTAAATTTCTGTCGAAAGGCGTGCTCATTATCGACCGCTACACCCCTGTAATTATCGAGACATCGTTCCTCGCGCATAAACGGGCCGCCTCGCGAGGCCTGCACGGCCTTTCCGGTTATTCAATTGCGTGCGCACGGGAGTTCAAAGTGATGCATATTTATAGGTTCGTTAGCCGGGGGAAAGGAAACGAAAGAAGCGGCGAAAACTCGCGGACCGTCTCCCCTCTCTTTTAACTGTACGTTCGTCTCGCGCAGCTTCGCTCCTTTTTCTTTTCTGCGAAGCGTGTCGGTCGGCGATTCGGCCACAGAATGCGCCCGATGAAACGAGACGACACATTTACCGAGCATTTCCGTTCTGGGAAACCCGGCCAGACTCATACTCCGAGCACGTGCTACGACAACGTCAGGTTTTAGGAACGATTGCGCGCTATCGGGCCGCGACGAGAAATTGTGTTCGCGATTTCTCGAAACACCGCGAAAATTAAACGTCCTTTGTACGATAGTTGTTTCGGTCGCACTATACTTGGGGAAGTATACATATATGTAGGTACGTACGTATGGAAAATTATTTCGATAATATCTTGTTAACTATTACGTTTAGGACATACGAAGGTTATACACTTTTACACAGAATTTGATACTCTATAGATTCACGATGCAAAAGGTAGGTCTTTCTACTTAAAGAAGTCAAGATAACCTTGAAATCTCCGAAACGCCTTCACGCGCATAAAAAATGTTTACATTTTTTCATATTATTACTAGTAAAATATTCAAGATGGACAAATTTATTGTCCCACCTTGTATATTTTGTAAAAGCACTTACAGTATTATAGTAGAACTAGTTAATTATAAGTTGCAAATTAAGTCCAACCAAGTGGGTCCAACCAAACTGGTACAAGTTCAGCTACTGCTCCCTTATATCTAGAATCTAGAATCTACAATCTAGAATCTAGAATCTAGAATCTAGAATCTAGAATCTAGAATCTAGATTGATAAAGTACACCTAAATTGTGGCTGTGAGGGGTAAAGGGCTGTAAATATGCAGTAAAGGAGTGGCAATAAATCATTCTTATATTTCAATATTTTGATCCTACAAAAACCTTGTATTATTATATTTAAAGAAAATAAACCTTTACTTTATTAACGTAGAAATTAGTACTTTTAGAATCTAGAATCTAGATTGATAAAGTACACCTAAATTGTGGCTGTGAAGGGTAAAGGGCTGTAAATATGCAGTAAAGGGGTGGCAACAAATCATTCTTATATTTCATTCAATATTTTGATCCGATAGAAACTTTGTATTATATATTTAACGAAAATAAATCTCTACTTTATTAAACTAGAAATTACTACTTCATTACTAATCTAGTTTATTTTGTCTCGGCATGTTCTCCCAAGTACAAAATGTGGATGCTCCTGACACAGTTTAACAAACTGTAACGAGATCACAAGATGGAGGGACACGAGGTGGAGAAAAGATGAGGCTTTTTGACGACCCTCCGTCCAGAGCTGCGGAGTACTTCCGCATCGAATTCGTCAAAGCCTCGACACATCGTTTGCGAGGCCCGTCACCTTGGTCAAGCCTTCTCGGTAAGTTTGTTTGCTCTCTATCTGGGATCCGAGGGTACCGGTGACTGATCACCTACGAAACCAAGAAGGGTTCTCGCGGCAAATCCTCGAGGACAGGGGTCGCGGCTACGGCTTACGCCGCGTCGTGGTCAAATACCGCTCTTACAGCTCGACGACAGGGTCCTCTTAAGTGCGAAGCAGAGTCGCATTAGGCAGAAAGAACGCGGCAAATATAAATGTGCTGGGGATCGCCTGGTATCCATTTGGATCCTGTGCTTGTCACTTGGAATCAAACTATTTTTAGGTTAGGTGAAAGGGGGCGGAAGTTATTTGACTGTTGGGTCATTAGTCATACTCAATTGCTTCTAACTTTTATAGTGAACACGTGAATCGGGAAATAGATGCACACCTGAATTCTGGTTAGACAGAATTCTAAGACAATACCTAGCTCTGGTCCTACTAACTTTGTAGGAGACTTAGTTTTAGGTCATATTCCATATCATTACTCTGCTACTTTGTAATGAGCTAGCCCCTTGTCCTACCCGTTAACTCCCGATTGCTCAGGCCATAATAAACAAGAAGGTCGGTCACGCGTCGAGCCATTTAGCTGTTTAGCCGTGCTCGAACTTGCGCAAAATGTATGCGTCTGATGACATGTTAAATTTCGGCGCAACGAAAGGAATTATGATCTAATAAACACGTTTGGGCACATTTAATACTTTTAAGATGCCTGGGAAGTAATTATGATCAATTCATCGGTGAACAAAAATAATTTATAATTTGAAAGTGGATAATGTATAAGTAACAATTTGTAAATAAATACTTAATTTAAATTAATAATTTTTTGTGAAAACTCGTAGAAAATTAGTAATCTTTGTGTTAGTGTTGTTTACGTTGTGTCACGAATGAAGTACCACGAGCCAGGCTCGTGTTGTTTACGTTTGGTCCGAACGAAGTACCACGAGCCAGGCTCGTGTTGTTGTTAGGTTTGGTCCGAACGAAGTACAACGAGCCAGGCTCGTGTTGTTTACGTTTGGTCCGCACGAGTCAGGCTCGTCCTTATTGTTTTTGGCCCAAATTTCTTACCACGAGTCTCACTCGTTGTTGTAGGACAAAGGGTTAATCGTAGATCATAGGGATATACATATACATAAACATCACTCTACACCTAAACCTAGAACCAATTTAAGACCCACACCTAGTTCTAGACCTATTAGACCTATACTAGTACTAATTTTTATCAACCGTTGTGTTCGCACTATTTTTTTTAAAGGGTTATTCCTAAATTGTAGACATAGACATAAACATCAAGCTAGACCTAAATTTAGACTTAATTCTAGAACCGTACCTAGCTCTAGATCAACTAGCTCCGTAGGGGATCAAGTTTTAGGTCATACTCTACATCATTACTCTGCTATTTTGTAATGGGTTAATTGTAGATTTTTGAAGATTGATATAAACTTTACTCTATACCGAAACCTAGTCCTAGACACATACCTAGTTCTACATCTATCAGACCTATATTAGTCCTAATTTTTCGTTAGACTGTCACTACTGTTTTGTAAGGGGTTACTCCTAGATTATAGACATAGACATAAACATCAATCTAGACCAAAATGTAAACCTAGAACTAATTCTAGAACCATACCAAACTCTAGACTTACCAGTCCTGTAGGAGACCCAAAATACAATTGTAGTCCCAGTATCTCTTATTTGATTCTTAAGACATCTAGACTTAGGCATGGAGACCTAACCGGTCATCTGTACTACATTCAATCAACACTTATCAATACAACAAGTTTACAATGATCAAGTTTATGATTAGCAAATTTCTAGGAAAATAATGAGACGTCATAATCCACAAGGGTTCTTAAAAAAAATTCAGTCAGATCTACAAAATCGATTGAGTGATTAAACAGAGTTTGGAGACACTCTGAATCACCGCGGCGTTAAATATAACCGAATCAGGTCCGATCTCGGCAGCCCAAGATTACAAAATCGACACGGCTGGGCTAGGCTCTCTCATCGCCCCGGTGCTCGCGTGTTCACCGCCTATTTCGAACGACAAAAAATCGAGCTCGGATCGGCCCGCTAGCCGAAACATCAAAGAATCGCGGTGTCCGCGACTGTTGGCGATGAAAGCGTGGTTAGAGAGGCTTGTCGGTCACGGAACGCGGTGTACGAGGCGCGTGGAACACGTGTCTGTCTCGCGACGCGTTTTCAACGTGACGAGAGCACGCAAAACACACCGGCTCGAGGTATACTATACCTACAAGCCGTGGCTCTGTTAACTCTGTTTCGAAGCGGATGGGCGTCGAGCGGGAATTCGGTTCTGCGACGCGCGTAGACCGAGCGTGCGACACGCTCACGCCTCCGTGGTACGCCTCGATCACAAATCATCGACGACCCGCGCGGGCTTTGTGACGCTGCGCAACGGCAAGACCGTGGAAAAGATTCATGGGTCCCGCGGACGGGAATAGTTCCGTCGTCGAGACGGCTTCGACGACGACGACGCCTCCTGGTCTCATCGCTCGACAAACTATGCGGCTGCTTCTACTCGAAGACAGACATCTAGCGATGGGCTTGATTCGGGAGATCATTGTTTCGCTAATCGGCCGTGTTAAGCGATTGATACATTGCCCGATGCGTTTACTACTGAGTCACCACAGTAAAAAGTCCCATGAAAATTAACGCGTTGACTGCAGAACAATCATCCCACAAAATCAAAGTAATTTAATCGTTGCAATAAAAATTGGAGAGTTATAGCTTAGCACAGGGATTACTTCTTGAAATATTTTAGATCGTACGAATCCCAATGATCTGTTCTATTTGGGCAGCTTGAACAAAATTAATTTTTAAAGATACACGAAGAATTGTATCACCCATATATGAAAGACACGGCAGTCAATGTGTTAAAGATTGAGCAACGACCAAACTGTAGAGCAGGGATGGGCACGGTAGGAGCCCCTCAAACGCCTGCTTCTCCCACCAACCTCTCTTTCATGCGCAAGGCCTGCGCATTGTTCGCAACAGGCGAAGCAGTTCCTTCCTCTACGGTAACGGCGGATGCTGGTGGGGGACAGTGGGCGCTATGGTGGGGACGGTTTGTGTCAATTGAGACAAAAATGCCCATCTCTGCTGTAGAGTTATATTATAGAGAATTTTTAAAATTGAAATATTTTCTTTGGGAAGCTAAATTCTGTATTAAATCCTTCAGTTCAATTATGTGCGATTCTAATAATTAAATTATTTGTTCGAACTTGAAGAATTAAATATGTCAACCTGATGTCCCCATTATGACGTCGTTTAACATCACAGGGTGAAAATTTAGCATACTTTTAGGTGCTACAAAATTGTCCTACAACATCCTACAGATTTTAGATCCTACAATATCAGATTGCCCCTAAAGTTCGTTTCGTTTTCAACTAATATGCCCTATGTGAAATTAATATGGTTTTTTAAAGTAAGCATGTAATGCTTGCAGTTATGTATATAAAACCTCATGTGCTCTCTAATAAGTATACTGCGGATTTTATCAATTTATGACAAAAATGAGTAAGCAAAACATGAAACAGTAAAAGGACAAAAGTGATTCAAGAGTATTAGTATCTTATCATCACTAATTTATAACAAATTTTTATTTGATTCGAGTAACTTGTAATTGCTGCAGAAAATTTTTATTTTGCATATAGATCCGTAGTGTGACTATGACTTTAGACAACAAAGCGTATAAAATTAATATCTCTGTCCTTGAATAAACTGCAATATTGTGGACGTCATACACCTCTGACGGTGGTAGCGAACCGTTTTTTTTAATTTTTAAACGCAAACCGTCACACTGTACGCCGTTTAGAAAAATTGTTCTTTGTACATCTTCGGATTTTTTTTTACTCGTTCGTGTTCTTTTTTTTATCATCGCCATGGTTGTGACACACAGTTCGATTATCCGAACCATTTCAGTCCCAATTAGCTCGTATAATTGGCATTGCGGAGCGCAAGTAAACTAGTCTGGCGTATCTGAGTCACGATTGACGTCGTCGCTAGCCGTCGACTTTTATTTCGAAGCTCGGATGGCATGAGGAACGTGTGTCGTCGCCGCGTAAACTAGCGCCGCGACGCTCGAGTGAACACTCTCGCCCCTCATGCCGCCGCGACGCGTCGCTGGTACGCGTATATTTTACGGGACCGAGGTCCATCCATCAACCGGAGAAGGGGGGCTTTGGCTCGCCAGTTTCCCGGAGGTTAGGAAGTCAGGTGGAGAAGAACGAACGTCGACGAATTGCCGGTGCCTGCTTATGGGATTAGGACAGGCGGAGATCAAACGACGGCGCTCGACAAACCCCGCGAAATTTGTCTGGCAAATTTCAAACGATCGCGATCGAGGTTCACGCGGTCGTTTGATAAAGATTAATCGGCGGGATGCCGGCTGATCGTGGCCTATCGCGTTCCGCGAACGCTATAAATGGAATCAGAGCCAACCATGATGAAGATGTTCCCTGTTTCGCTTCGTTTAGAGCCAACCGAGCCTTCGCGGCCGACAATCTGACAGGCCTGGATTATTCTAATATCTCTGTTTTAATTTATAAATTCTTTGTGGAACTCGCCTTTCGAAGATTGAGACGCCACCGTGATGATCAACGATGGTTAACGTTGTTGGTAATTTGCTGGTGCAAATTAGTAGCAATTGTTTCCTGCATTTCTAGTGGACACATCTTTGCCAATGTAAAATACATCCTTTTACACAATGAAACAAAATCGTTTGTTTTTCCTGTTTTCTTTACGTGTAATTTCTGTCTAAAAAGCGACTGCAGTGTTTGCAGTCTTTGAGGATTTGTACAAAACAGCTATGCTGGAAGGACAGATAGGTGATAGCTTCTTTATAATGTTCGATGCAAATTAATTTGAAGCTATTCAAACTCTCTCTCTCTCTCTTCCTTCTTGTGGCTCAAGTTTCTTCGCTGTCTGCCTACCCCTAAAGAAATGTACAATAACTAGAAAATGAAAGATGTTTCAGGGCTGAGTGTTAACTTACCGGTGGCTATTTAATAGATTTGAAAACTTGCTAACTAGACTGCGGAACTTTGTGCAAAATAAAAATTTACTGCACCAATTACAAGATACTGGGACCAAATAAACATTTATATCTTCCTTTAGTCATTTTAATTAATTGATTATAATATGTCGATACTCTTAATTCCTTTTTATCTTTCTACTGTTCCATGTTGCATTTACTATTTATGATTTACCACTGGAGACTTGTTGAAAAGACTATTCAACAGCAATTCCAATTTTCATCATAAATCAACAAGCCACCCTTAGGAACGTATCCAAATCATTTGTTTCAGGATTGTGTCCTAAATGAAGATTTTCAAATTCTCTTTTGATGTAGCGTAGACATTAAGAGTCATACGAATAGATTTTCAGTGAGTAATGTGTTACGATAGATAATAAAAAACCTTACTACAAAAACAGAGTAAGTCTAGCTTTCAAAAATGGTTCCATCCTTGTACCAAGCAATCGAGCAACTATAGCTATAAAAACATGTATATTCTCAGCGAGTAGGTACAAATTTACTAAAACGCAAAGTTATCTGATTTCAGGCCAAAAGTCAGAATCCCACTTAGCAATTTCAGAAATTAATTCTCTAACTTTGATGCGAGGAGACTTGCTAGGAGACTTGCCTGGATAACAGTCTACGGAAACGTCATTTGGGGATTTTTTAAAAATAATTTGTGGATTTCATTTTTAAACGATTACCCTGCTTTCTGGCCAAAAGTCCTCCACTGCTCCCACAAATGTTGACAACGGGAACAGTTTATCCAAAGAGGACGTCGAACAAATGATCTATCAGATTCTAGACAAACTTTGCCTATAGCAACCGAAAACCGTATCTCCGACGGAACAATGCCGTCAGCGGATTATTAGCCGACCAGAAGCGGCCAGAGTTCCTCTCGAGCACGGTTACATTTCCTGCAGCGTGTCCGGTCCATTAAACGGCCCAGAAATATCTCGATGACTGATGAAAAGAATCTTTGTAACAAGTTGCGCGGAGAAACAAGACCGGGCAACGCCGCGCCGGACGACGCTAATCCGAGTAGATTTCGCAGCCGTTCATTAATCATTCCGGGTCCTGAGCGAGGCTGGACGCGTCTCAGGGTGGTGCCTCGTTGTAAGGGCAGAGGTCTCGATGAGTTATCGGTGGTCGCCGTTGTAGCGGGAGCACACCGCGAGATGAGGAGAGCCCCTTCTTCTAGGAGACGAGAGTGACTCGAACGACCTGCCTCTCTCTCTCTCTCTCTCTCTCTCTCTCTCTCTCGCTCGCTCTCTTTCTCATTCTCTCTTCGTGATCGCCTTTGAACCGGCGCGCCAAGCCGCTGACAACTTCGTTCCCTGGTGCCTAGCCTCGCAATCCATTAGACCGAGAATAAGAGACGAGCCGTAACACGTCCGCTGGATGCAAGGCTAGACAAATGAATTTCTAACTCTTTCGCCGGGGTCCGCTCCTCTTCGCTCACCTTTTGCACTCGGTGCTCCCAGACTGCGCGCGAGGAATCGTTTATGGTCTCGACGCGTCTTGGTGGCTTCCACTTTGCTACTTTCTGCAAACTCGTCAGAGGAAAAGTTAGGCTGACCCTTGATACATATTGCCGATCGACCAAAGAGGACGAGATGAGTTGAAGAGTTAGAATAAAACGTTAAGGGGTTGATTTGGGGTTGGATGTCTGCCTAGACTGACACGTCATCGTTCGTAAACGTCACATCTTTGCCAAATCTCTTAGGTCGTCCCATAAGTTTGTGCCGCTGATATGTTTACACTCTCCGCAGTGTGTTCTTCATTTTTAATGGAAAACCACAACAATTTTATAGTGACTGTATAGTGCCTTTGCCAAAAATGTGGGAAGCGATTGTGGAGTGAGAGGGTACTTACATTTATTGCTAATTGTATCTTACTTATTTGTAGACTGCAGATTTTATGTATTTATGGTAGGAATTAATAAGTAAAATAGAAAAATATGAAGACTAAAATTATTAAAAGATAGAACACCTTATTTCATTTCCATTTTACTTACAATTTACCTGCACAATTTTTATTTTGCATAAAGATTCACAGTCTACTTATTAGGCATCACTGCCTTTTCGCTCTAGTCAGTGCATCATCATTTCTTCTCTAGTTACCTACACGTCATTTCCAAAACATTTTATATGTATACAGGACACAATATACTGATCAAGGAGATCATTCTGAATTCATTGTTCCGCGAGTATGGTCTGTGACTTCGTTAGTCTTGCAATACTCGTACCACGATTTTTAAATGTATTGTACTCATTTCTTCATCGCAATCAAACATTGGTCTAGCGCCCAAGGTTTTAACATCCGTCTTTCAGAAATGTGGCACACAAGATTTTCTCGAATGGCTTCGTTGTACTTTTAACATTATTTATACATTTTTATTGTCGTCGAAAGTGAGTGACGTTAATCGGCGTCGACGAACAAAGTCGAACGCACCATCGAGACGAGAAAATGTCAGTTTAAACAGCGAAAGTGTTTCGTCGAGACGGCGCAAAACGGGATACTGTAAAAATTTGCCATAAAAATAAAGTGCATCGGGGAAAATTCGACAAAACTGAAATATGAAGTATACGGTTCTCCAACAGACACCATCCGTCAGGTTTACGCGGCATTTCCCCGGACGTCGCAATGCGTCCCTGTTTATCCGGGCAACGAACCCCCGTCGCTCTACGGGTAGGGGTTTATACGGGGTTGGCGAGCCACAGAAGAATCGCGGGATAGATGGGAGGTGGATTCGACGGGACTCGAATCTACCGCGACTTTCTTCCAACCTAGGAGATAGCTCTGTCGAGGGTATCCGCCGTTGAAAGTGACGGCGGGGGTTGGTTTCGAACTGTCCGGGGGGAGGGGGGTTGGTGGTGAGTGGGAAAGGACGATCGACACCGAACGCGGAAGAAAACCCCTTTCGCGCTGTTGCCTCGACGGGAATTATTTAAATGGATTACCGCGGCAACTCCGTGGCAAAGTTTTCCGGGGGATTCGCCTGATCCGCTCTTAAAATTTAGATGGATTATAAGGAGAGGAACGCGCGGATGGGAGGTTGTGAAAAGGGGTTGGAGAGGAAGCGGGAGAGGGTGGCCGGACTGTGAAAAGACGAGGACGAAACGGGGACGGGAAAGCGGCAGAGACTTCGTACTTATTATACTTAACGGGGGACGGCGTCTTTTTAAAGGGGCTAACAATGAGGGATGGTAGCCGCAATCCAACCCCTCCACCCGAGTCCCATCCCTCCCCTCCCGACAACCCTCTCGCGGTAACAGGGAACACCCCCTCGGGCCACCCGTCCACCCGTCTTCAAGAAAATGTTTAATGCCGCGGAAAGTAAGACGCGGTAATTAATATCCATTATCTCCTACGCTGGCGACCTCCGTCCAATTAGCCGCCGCGGAAGACGCATTACCGGGGAAGTCGAGAGATCGCTGGCATGGCGATCGAACGATCTCCTTCGCCAAACGCCGTGGCATTCCGGCGAAACCACGCATATTTCGGTGACTGTTCCTTTGGTCCAGGAAGAGGAGGCTGCGGGCGAGAGGTAATTAGCGGTACCCTTAACACGCTCGGCGCCGCGCGGGACATTGGCGGCCATGTTGGTCCTTGGAAGAACTTTTGGTAGTTTCTTATTGGAGAGAGTTATCTGTGTGTCTCTTTCTTGATAAAGTTCTTTTATACATATAAGAAAATTCACGTCTGATTTTATTGAATATATTCTACTTTCTCGATCTTTCTTTTTGGTTATACACGGTAGTGCATTGTACATGGTAGTTTTTCTTCCCTTATTTTGGATCAACATTTCTGTGGTCTTTACAGTGCGGTTAAATAGTGTACATACAAGGTAGATGAATTCAAGTATTTCAAACTGCTTCTTTCATTAATAATGACTGTCTCGTTGCTTTCATAAATATTTTTTTGAACATCTGGATTCAATTCAAGTCGATATTCATTTCTAGTACATAGATGTCAATATGTATTTACGTACCTATTAATCGTAATAGTAAACTAAAATCACTTTATTAATCGTAACCATGAATTTGCCCGACAAAATGGATGCAGCAGGCAAATATACTTTCAAGCAACGTATATTACCTATTTTACAAAACAAATTTCTTATACCTGTGAAGTTACAATTGTGGTCAAATTTAGGCAACGGCTCAAATTCGGCAATTCTCCCCTATACAGGGTGTTCACGCTATTGCTAGCCAGCGTTTTTTTCTTGCAAATATTAAATATTAGAAGAAAAAGAAAGAGGAAAAAGCAATACTGTTTTTTGTAAGTAACGTAATGGAGTATGTAATTTGTTTGTATTTGCACTATTTTCACAGAAATGTCGGTGACCTCTAATTTTTGTAAATGGAATGCTATATAATTTTTCATACCATATGAAAGCGTGTGTCAAGACAAATTCAATCGTATACGACACAATGACCTTCAAGGTCATACAAGGTCAGAAATAGAAGAAACATGTTGAACATTTCGTACTAATGCGTTTACAAGTATACTTTATTGACGAGGCTATAGTAAATGTTCAATTATAACTTTCTGGCGCGTGACTGCATATTTCGGCTCTATTAATTACATTCTTGTTAGTTTCTTCTAACGTTATCCGAAATGTTAATGCACATGATTGCGTTAGTTTCCATTGCAAGTCGTTTACATTTCTGAGCGTTGTATATCGTGAATGATATCTTTAACAAATATGACGTACGAAATATTCAAAATTTTCCTGCCATTTCTGACCTTGTATGACCGTGAAGGTCATTGTGTTGTGTACGAATAAATTTGTCTTGAAACACGCTTTCATATGATATACAAAAATATATAGCATTTCGTTTAAAAAATTGAAGGTCACCTTCATTTCTAAGAAAATACTGCAAACACAAGAAAATTACATACTCCATTACGTTACTTACAAAAAACAGTATTGCTTTTTCCTCTTTCCTTTTTTTCTAATATTTATTATTTGCGAGAAAAATGCTGGCTAGTAATAGCGTGAACACCCTGTATATAAAATATTTTTTTATTGCTTTAATGGTTTTATTTTGGAAGTATCATGATTTGAAATCTTTCTCAGTTTCAATATACATTAACATCGACAGCAATTCTGGGAAATTGGTTTCCGTGGAAATCCTAGTCTGCAACACACGGCAAAGCGTCGGTCGAATCAAACGAACGGTTAAAGAGGAGATAAATAGGTCCAAAAGCGACTCCGTCTCACCTGACAGCGGAATGCGTCAAGCTCATTACACGTTACATTCCGTAGCAGACAGGATCTGATTGGATCGGTTCCGCTGTCCGCGCAGCCGACAAACATCGTCAAAGGGAGGACAAATTGCGGGCCGGCAAGTGAGCATGAAAATCGCGAACGCCGCGTGCCAAGTTGGCACTTGGCGGTTACTGTAAATACGGCGAGGATCCTTAGCCTGTTACACTAATTATAACATCGCGCTCGTCCGAATGTTCCACCGGGTTTGATCAGCTAACCTTATTGCCTCCTTCCTTCGCGCAGGAAACGTTACATTTCTCGAAACGCGTTTCCGGCAAGAGCTGCACGTTCACCAACGTCCACGGCCCGGTAATAATGTTCACTGATAACTGGACCGTGCACAGCCGTGCAGGAAATATTAATTATTGGCTGCGTTACAACCGTGTTTGCCGGTACTCGCGTGTCATTTCAATACTGGGTGTCCCGTTTATGTTAGTTTCTTCAACCGTGTACGAATATGTCAGTGAAACAACAATTGCAAAAGATTGTAGCAGAATTTCAAGGTGCACATTATTGGACACGAATAATATTATTGTGGGTGGATACGTAGAGGACATATAAAAATCAATCGTTTCTTCCAAGAGGATCATGTACTATTCTTTAATGTCGTAATTGCTGCACTTTTATTATTTTGTATATTGTTTTCTATAAAAACTTCTAAAACTTGTTCCAAGCCACTTCTGATTAAAATTCGAGAAACATTGTACTTAATTATATAATATTAATTATATAATAATAATAAAATTCAGGAATGATTCTTCATTATTATTCACTCATGAGTGGCAGGAATTGCTTATAAACTTTCATTCTCGGCGAGAGAAATTTCGATCTTCAATCAGAGAATTTATACCAACATGATTGAAAGAAAATTACAGAAGTAATCGAATCAATGAAATCTTCAAAATCGTTCATAATTCGAAGGATAGAATACTTTTTGGCAACTTAACCCTTTGCGGACGCGTGTCTGCTGACAGTCGCCCAAACAATTTTACCGTTCTGCGACTGTGAATAATTATTAAAGCAGTTAATACTCCCGAAAAATATGAAACAAATTTTTACTGAACACAACACGTTTCCCTTCATTTGATTCATTCAGCAAACAATTTTGTTTCACAAAAAAAATGTATTCGACCCATCAAAAAGTATGCTAAAAATACTCCCCGTCCGCTAAAGGTTAATACTTTTTTATAGGAAATGCAGAACTGCATAATTTCATTCATGAAAGAATATTCCATTCGATTAAAAAGACTTAAATATTGATTTATGGAAAGTATATTAACGTTCGCATGTCCTTGTACATATCTATTTAGATAAAAGCTGCTTTTATGAAAATTATATTTATTAAAATTGCAGACATTTTGTGGGACCGATTTAAATGGGACACCCAGTACGAGGACACCGCGGAGCGTATTTCCTCGTTACGACCGCGTGCTTCAACGTCCCCATTTTATGAAACCGTGCGAGCATTTTTAAAAGGAGCTTAATAACGGCAACGAGAAATGGGACACGTGAGGCAACAAGCTGGATCGTATTTCACGCGATGATGTATGTTTATCGAGATGATAATGGTACAAAGCAAAGTGAGCGTTCCTCGGTAGCGAGCGCGCCCGCGCAGCGCGCCGAGTTAGCGGAAATTAGCGGGAACGATTGCTGGCGAAATTTCTTCCTAGAGGCAGCAGCCCATTCAACAAGTTGAACGCGTGTACACGCCTAATTGAGACTGGGCTCGCGTGAGGAGTCACTGTTCATTCATCGCCGAACGACCGAACACCGTAAATTGTTTCGAATGGATGCTCAGCGGGAAGAAATGGCTGACCTTGTCGGAGACAAACTTTTCGCGAAGGTTTCCTCTATCTAACTGACCTGACATTCTTCTATAGTGATTCCATTTATCATTTGATGCGAGACCTGTCTGTATTAACACTAGAACTACCGAGCACTAAATGCGACTGTCTTATATTGCTTTATAACAACGACAAGACTGCATTTATTCATATTTCGTACAATTTTTGTTTAAGTATGCATTTCAATAGAGAAATTTACTAAAAAATTACTCCTGGAAACATGTTTATAATTTCAATATTTGTAAGAGAAAAAATTAGAAACCAGTAATTTTCACTGGTCCGGTAGTTCTAGTGTTAAAAGATTAGTTAACCGTTTCTGGGATCAATCCTGTCGAATCCAAGAATTTTTTAAAACGGTAAAAATGGTAAATTTTTTAGTTCATATAGGTCCTGCTTATACTGGAAAAATTAATCCCAGATCTTGAGAGAATATTTAAAAGGTATTGAATTAATAGAAATTGGTGAATCATAGTGAATGTAAAATGAATATAGACTTGCAACGAATAGAGGATTAATTTTTGAATTACGGGGCAGTTTCCAAATGGCAAAAGTATAATAGTGAAGCAACGGGGTTGCCAGTGCACAGTACCGACTGCATAACATCCCCCAACGATTAAGCGTGTGCAAGGGTCGCGTATTACACGGGGGCGCACGGATGGATCTACGTCACAGCAATTTCTAAGATTACAACCACGTTTAACCGCGAGTACACGCCGAGCGCTAATACACCGCCTGGAAACTGCAGTCTTGCAGATCGTCGGATCTGTCGTATTGTTGCGGGATTCTGTCGTGAACGCATCACCCTCGTCCGGATTAATTCCCCGGCGATAACATACCCCCGTGGAACTCTGCTTCTGGCGTTCTTGCTTATCCACAAATGGAGGCAGCACGGTTTGTACTTGGCAACGTTTCACTCTGGGTTCTGGAGATAATGGTCTCGAACCCTTAAATCCATTGAGAGGATTAACGTTGCACTCAAAGGAGTGGGCTCAAAAATATGTAAAAAGAAAAAAGGTTGCATAAAAATTCGAGTGGGTCTAGCTACGAGTAGTACGAAATCGTCAAAAACGTCCACCGTGCAAGACTTAAATAAATTGTTCACCTTTCATCCCCCTCTATAGGGTATCTCTTACAAACACCGATGCTCCAAACAAATTGCAATTATAAAATTTTCTTAGGTCTGGGTTAGGTACCAACACAATTTCATAGATTAAATCTACATACCGAAAAGTATTTTAGTATCGCCTTAAAAACAATCAGATTAGCCGATGCAAATGACCACAAAGAATGTATCCCGTCTTCACTTCAAACTGTACCCAAAGAAACCGAAAACCGAGTGGTATAACGATTCAGATTACTACACCAAAACCACCCTCTCGCATCCTGGATCACGTTTGTCGCGTACACGAGCTATCGGCGCCGGTTCACGCGGAATCGGTTTCGGAAGATAATGGTACCGCGCGACGTATCGTCGCGTTCGGTCCGCAACACGGACCATAATTAAGAGTAACGACAATTAAACCGTAATACGGTCTCGTCCAATTAACGTAGGAAGGTGGTGGATGCTGGTGTCTGGTGGGGGGCCGGTCTGTCGGCGCCGATATAGCAATAACGCGAACGACACGAGGAAAGCGGCGATAAACGGATGGGGTTGTGGAAGTCGGGTCGCAGGTATCGCGCTATGATAATAACACCGATTATCGCGGTATTCGGGAAATTACTGGTGAGCGGCCGGAGCTCTGGGTACATAATTGAACACTGGCCAGATACTATTCCGTGGGCGGACGCGCGTGTGCACGTATTACGAGAGACAGAGCAACATCGTTTCGGCTTGCGAGCGTGTTCTCTCTCTCTCTCTCTCTCTCTCTCTCTCTCGAGTTCGCACCTTCGTCAGAGAGTCAGGGAAAGGAGGAGAGAGACAGTAGGATAGATCGAGCGAGAGAAAACGTTTCACGGGGCGACACGGACGTGTGGGAACACCGGGTCGCGCACGCAAACACGTGCAAACATGAGCACACACACGGGCAAACACGCGCGAACAGAGCCGGTGGCAAGGCTCACTTACACCCGTACGGAAACACGGCTATCTATCCGGCGGAGGTTTATACGCGTGTTGCCGCTGTAAACTCGCGCCCGGGTACCGGCTACGTAATCGTACGAGATCCCATTGCATGAATATAATTTGCATACAAGTTGGTTATATGGCAGGGGCCGGCATCAGCTGGCTCGCCCGTATAAACGATTATATGGAGCCAACAGATGTAGGCGGACCCGCGACCCCGCGTACTCCGCGATTGGCGTTGTACCTTTTACGCCCTCCCGACACCCCTTACACACCCGCACCCCTCGCGAGAACGTTATCACTAAATGCCCTGCTAATGGCAACGGAGCGCAATTTATGGGCCCCCCTGTAGAACCTAAGCTTCTGGCGTCCACCTCGTCGCCCTCGGTTCTACGAGCGATTCGAGACTTTTTACTTTTGTCGGCTGGTTTCGAGAAATTATTGCCGTGCAGGGGTATATGGGTAGGGATTGGAGGTGTGAGGTGTGCTGGAGGATCTAGGTGTTGGGTGGATACTGTCATCATGGCCTGGAGGATATTTTGTTTGTAAGTGTACGCATGAAATATACATGGAGGTCATCATTATTTTTTTTAATAGAATATCTCCCAAAGTAGTAGTTTTTCTACATGGAGAGGTGAATACATTTTTATTCAGAATACCGAGGTGCATCGGATAGTGCTATAAAAATTACATGATACCATTAAAAACGATAAAGATGATCTTCATGTGTCCTTCATGCGTACACATACAAATAAAATAGCGGCACCGGATTACGCCCCTCTCGAAACAGAAAAAGTTTCATATGAAAATTTTTTTCAAATAACGAATAGTTCTGGAGATAATCGCATATATTGATTAAAATGGAACTGCCTATACATATACTGCACCTTCTCCTCCAATATAAAAAATTACAGTAAATAAAATCGTACCTACTAGAAATCGAGCTAGCGAAACAAAAAAATATGAAAAGAACCTTATACATAATCCTTAAGCAAAATTTTTATATTAAGATTCCCACAAGAATTGTCCCCACCATAGTTCGCAACTTCCATGCACTGTATGCACGGCCGCGTGTTCTAAAAACCACCGCATGTACAAAACCTCTCCGCGACTAGAGTACCTAAGCCGGACAAGGATTCAACCAGATCGGCGAGTAGCAACTTGCCGCGCATACGGAATTAATTCCCGGGCGCGGCGTTGTGTTAGGATCATCGATGAAAGAAAATTCAGGCTGCTAGGTGTGCTCTCGCTCGAACAAGAAGGCCCTGAAGAAGCTGGCGAGGAAGGAGGAGAAGAGAATCATTGGTCGCGCTTGGCCCGTAGCAGCGGATCGCTAGCGCGGCACATCATTAAGCGAGAGTAGTCTTGTCGCGGGGTCCGGTTCGTTCCTTTTTCCCTGGTTCTCTCTCTCTCTCTTTCTTTCTTCTCCGTTCGCTGCCTTATTTCGCAGCCGTGTCGAGTTGGTCGGGGCTCTTTTTCGTTCGAAAAAGCCGCGGCATCCTGCACCGAACATCTAATCTAATGGGAGAGCCTCGGCGGACAGAGGTGTGGGCATTTTAGGAGAAAATACCACGGCGACCCGATTGTCCTCC
Source organism: Sphecodes monilicornis (assembly GCA_913789915.3). NCBI lineage: Eukaryota > Metazoa > Arthropoda > Insecta > Hymenoptera > Halictidae > Sphecodes > Sphecodes monilicornis. The sequence continues at coordinate 11,980,024 of OU565285.1, read as the reverse complement.
GCCGGTGGCAAGAGAGAGACAGAGAGAGACGGAGAGAGAAAAGAAAGAGAGGGGCAAGGCAACAGCGAAAGAGCAAGGAGAGGAACCTTTGAAGGAGCCGCCACCACTTGTTGGTCGATCAGCGGCCCCCTTTAAATCCGATCGCCGGCCACCGTTCCCCTCCTCGCGGGCTGCTTCTTCTTCTACCACCGCCAGGATAGGCGCCCTTTTAGGGGAGGACACTGCGTTCCCGTGCACGCCTCGACGGCCACGCCGGGCGTTACAGATTTTCGTTTACATTTGCCGGGCCCGAAACGCGGCCGACGCGCCAATAAATTCCACGCCGCCCTGCGTCTCTTACCCCTTAGCGCCACAAACTACAACGAACCCACCCCAGACCACGTAACGATCTTAGGAGGCGACCGTCCTTCAAAGAGATCGGACCGACGCCATTCGCCCCACCGCCGATCGGAATGCGACGAAGACCATTCGATGAATGGTTAATTGTTCTGGACCGATGATTCCTCCCCCCCCCCCGGGCCATTTTCTGGCTGCCAGATTCTACTTCTTTGTTTCTTGACTACTTCGTTTCTTCCTTTTGCTCAAAAGCAGGTACGCGGACTCTTACTTTTCGCTGGCATGTTGACATCTGATTGATTATTTTGATGAATTGTTAATTGTCATAAACAGACGATTCTCCTCGAGCCATTTTCTGGCTGCCAAATTCCATTTCTTTGATTCTTCAGTTTTCGAGAGGAAGCAGTGGAAAACTAGAGCCTTTATTGTTCGCGTATACGCGCACGATTGATATCATTATGAATTCATGACATTAATGGACAGTTAATTGGTCTGGACCCATGATGTTCTGTGGATTACTTGCTGGCTGCTAGATTCTACTTCTTTGTTTCTTTGATTCTTGGCTTTTTCATCACGAGAAAAAGTAGGGAGAGAAATCCTCATCATTCGTTGGTATACGTACCTATCATTAACATCTAGTAATCACAATCACATTGTAGTTTATCATGTAAATTTACATTATCATAGCCTATTTTACAAAACTCGGAGTAAGCTGAGAGTTTCTTTCGTCAACGAAGAGATCTCGTTATTTAAGATTGTACAAATTTAGAAGTTTCTACGGAGTATAAAAGATGGTTTTTCTGTCTCAAACCATCACAAATGAAAGGCCTGGTGTCTCCAGTTTATAACAAGCCAATCAAATTGAATGTACGACTTTTTCTGCCCGTTTTATGTCGCTTATGTCTTCTACGTCTTACATCTGCGGTCCTAGACGACGCCGGCTACTAACTTATTTCTATTTCTATTTTCTGCAGCTCACATACCGCTTTCTGGTCCAGCAGAACAGGATTTACGAGTGAGTTCTGATCCGACTATAAAAAGCTTGTCTTCGTATGCTGTCATCTATTAAAAGTTTCTATTGTTTCTTCTTTATGTTTCCATCCTAGTTTCTACAGAGTGCATGCCTCAGCAACGATGCGCTCCGGTCATTTTCTAGTACGTATAATACCAGCGTGAAGCGAGGGAACTTTGGTGGCAAGAAAAAGTTAATAGCTACAGGTGTAGACTCGAAGGAAGATAGTGTAGAACCGCTCTTCTTGAATACAAATGCTGGGAAGCGAAAAGTATTTGAATAAAGAGTTACAGATTATGCACCGCTATCAGGGATGAAGCTAACGTGTAATGGGGGAAATTACTCGGAAGATAATTTATCGTAAAATCATCTAGAGAAAACCTTTCTTTTGCATTTTAATAATTAGTGAACGATTTGTATAAGTGTTGATCTTAGAACTATTTTATTTTCTGAATCGAAACATTCTAAGCTTGTTTATTTCATTTTGAACATTATAACTACCAAGCGCATATCATTTTATTATAAGAACAAAATTGAATTTATTATGACTTCATAGGATTTTAACGATGATATACAGGGTGTCCCACGTAACAGTTTTCACGATTTTTTAAGTACTTGCGATAATCTGAAAAAAAATATTTTCAACAAAAGTTGATCAGTTTTCGATTGGCTGTAATTGCAATAAAAAAAGTTCGAAAAACAATTTTTTTATAGCATTGTCAAGGTCACCTTCATATTTTTAAATGGCACTTTGTATTTTTGACTTAACAGTATTTTAGCCCTTGTCAAGGCGAATTCAACGACCTAGTATACCATGACCTTGGGATGACCTTGAAGGTGAAGAAATGAAAATTTCAACAAAACATGACAATCTACTTGAATGGGTGATAATAACTTGTGTTTATTATTAAGACTCGAAATTACATTCAATTCAGAAACCTTGACTAAATGAACGTAAACGATTTCGTAAAAAAGTCACATCAAATGTTCGAATTGAAATCCGTTGTGTTGTAGGCACAATTCCGTTCTTCGTAGTAAATTTGCATTGGTTGCTCTTACGATACTGTCGTAGCGAAGTTTTTGTGACTTTTTCACGAGCAAGTACTTAAAAAGTCGTGAAAACTGTTACGTGGGACACCCTGTATATGTTTGTAGAAAGAGATGATTGTTTCAATAATTCTAAGCGAAATAATCGGAAAATAGGTAATGTTAAAATAAATTAAAACACGTCCGACAAAATTGATGCGTTAAAGGTGTGTTACTTTCTCTTTAAACATCACTCAACCGTACTCAAACATTCATAATAAAACAGAATACACCGCTGTGTCTAGAAGAGTCTACATAATCGTTCTCCATAAGAATAATTCATATTGTTTCTTACAATTAAAGCAGACAAAATTCTCACAACTAAAAACCTGAAAAATGAAGTTTCCTCGAAAATAAAATTTCTAAAAATTAAGGGCATCGGAGAAAACAGGCTTTCGGATGTCGGGGGATGTTCGAAGCGGAACGAAACGGTTCTGATACGTCGGATCGATCGACGGCTGGTGAATCGAGTCGAATGGCGCACAGTAATATAAAGTCTAGAGCTTGGTCATATCGCGGTCGTAAAGCGGACGGCTCTCTTTGCCGTTTCTGCTGCTCGGGCCGAACTTGTAAGAACCTTCCTACCTCGTATTCGAGTCGGGCGTGAGTCCGTTCGTGGTATGAAGCAATTTACATGAGGGTCGACGCGTGCCCCACCCGAGCGTTGGCCATGGCCAGGATCCAGGATCGTCGACGGCCGAGCCTCTTGTCGGAGTGCCAAACGCCATTTCCCTTTGAAAAGAAGGACCTGGAACCGGGAAATGTGCCTGTACTACAAATACGCTTAATTCGACCGCATGCCGCTCGATGAATTTCCTAAGTTATGCCCCGGTTCATGCCGATGTACAGCATGGCCCGTCATTCTGCTCCTCCGAATAAAAGCTGGCCCTCCAATGATTCTACTTCTTACCATTTTAACTGGAATAGCAATTTCAAGACTGACAGGATGGGTATGGTGAAACTAAATTGACTGTAGATTTAATTTTTATTAGGACCGTCTGACTGTAAGCTTCCTAGGTTTAGTTTTTATTAGAAGCGTATATCTGCAAGCTTTCAAAACTTAATTTTTATTAAAAGCGTATGTCTGCAAGCATTCTAGATTTAATTTTTGTTAGAAACGCCTCTCTGCAAATTTTTTTGATCTAGGGCATATCTGCAGGATTTCTAAATCTAATTTTTGTTAGAAGCGCCTGTATGCAAGCTTTGAAAATTTAACTTTCATTAAAACCGTATGTCTGCAAGCATTCTAGATTTAACTTTTTGTTAGAAACGCCTCTCTGCAAATTTTCTTGATCTCATTGTTATTAGATACGCATGTCTGCAAGCTTTTTAAGTCTAATTTTTGTTAGAAGCGTTTGCTTGTTGGAATCCTAGATCTAATTTTTAGTAGAAGCGTCTGTTTGCAAGCTTTCTAAATCTAATTTTTATTAGAAGCGTCTGTCTGCCAACTTTCGTGGATGTAATTTTTGTTGGAAGCGTCTGTTTGCAAACTTTTTAGATTCATTTTTCATGGAAGCGTGTGTTTGCAAGCTTTTTAGATATAATTTTTGTTCTAGTATGATACTAAAAGTAGGTGGACTGTAATCTAGTGTCTAAGACTAATGGAATCTTGTACTCTATTTTAAAAATAATTATTATGTATATTAGTGATATAGGACGGTCTTGAAATGGTTTAATTGGCGTTCTTTTAACTCCGATATGTTGTTCGAGTATTTTTGAATCCACTTATATTTCTAATACTTTAGTGCTACAGCTATGGTTGTATATTCTGTTTTTCTAAAAATATCATGAAACAACTCTGAAGCTCCATACTTTAGACACAGTCACATGAACATACAATTTCCAGATAAAAATTAATCTAAAGCACCTCAAATAAAGTTACTTTACATTTAAATTATTTATGTATCTAGAACGATATCTTACATAAAGCAGCTTTACATAAAATTACTTTCAAACGACCTACACATTTGGATGCTAATACCTACAAAGGCTAAAATGGAAGCTTCAAGTAGAATTTTTATAACCTGTTTACCTGGGAATTAACTTTTGTTCAATGCACACGACAGAATGTACAACGTGCCATTTGTAAAAAACATAATTAGTACCCATTTCAAACTAAACTGTGTAAATTCGAAGTGTTATCATATGGTCACGCTAGGTTTTAGCGGGTAACAACGACGTCAAACATAATGCGCTCCACATATTACTTTTAAAAATTTCCATGACGACTGTTGTCATGTCCATTGGAGTTGTCTTCCTGGTATAACGAAATATTTCGTCCCGGTTAACAGGTTGATTAATCTTACAGCACTCAACACGAAAAGTAAAGCTTCCCATTAACCATCTCGCGAATCGTAGATGGTGAAATAAAATAGATAACTGGGACCGACAAAGTACACGAAGCTCCGGTCACGAATAAGTTGCCGTGCAAGAACGATAATTTCCTTTCGCAATTACTGGCGGCGCAAGCAACGCACCGGGCTAATCTGGAATCGTCGAGAACGGGCCCTGGAATGAAAATTTTCGCGGACCTTTTCCCTTTTCTTTTCCCTTCGTTTTTTCTTCACTTTTTATTATTTGTTTATTAGAGAGTTAAACCCGCATGCGAACATTCCTAGATGTTGTACGGGGCGGCGGTTAGGTGGAAACCGAAGGCTAAGATTACAGAGCACTCTAATCTCTTCCACGTCCGCGTTCTGCAAGCCGATACAGATATCGTGACCCACTTATAAATGTCTAGATGTCGTGTTTCCCAACCTTTAAACCTATCATGTAATCAGTACAACGTTCACATGCGACTGGCTGCCGCGCCGGCCGATAATTCGTATCGGGTAACTAAAGCCACCCGATATTCGCGACCGGCGGAAAAGTATCGCAGCGAACGCCCGTGGATATCAATAACGACACGAACGGAATATTTATCCGTCGCCGGACGTAATGGCGACCAGACAAATGGCGGACCGCCGGACCGGAGAACTTAAGGGGGGACTTGCGCGGAATCGCTCTAACAAAGAGTAACCGATCCTTTAGGAATTTTGTTCTAACGAACCGTTTACGATATTCGGACAAACTCTTCTGGAACTTGTAGATGCATCTTCGAACTACATGACAACTTTTTACAGTTGTGCTTATGCATTTGTTTATTCGACTGTGTGCAATTATAATTAAGCTTTTCCGCGAGCAGTATGATGTGCAGCGAGAAATTATGTAGATAGAAGTAGATGTAAATGTAAGAGATGAATGGTTTCCTTAAAAGTAAATAGTATATGTTGTACGAGTTTCAGAAAAAAGAAATATATAAAATTGATCGGATTTTACCGTTTGCAGTACGTACAATAATGTGTCTGTAAAGAAGAGTTTACACGTGTATGATAGAAAGTTCTCGTCCCCTGCAGGATTACCTATAGCACATAAAATTCAATCGATATTTCACGACTTAAACTTAAAAATGGCTTACAAACTTCTTGAAACGCGAGTCATCTTTATGTTCTTCACAACTTCCATCTTTGTATATTATTTAAGTCAGTCCGGTTCAAAATTGACATTTAAGTCCTTCTAGATGTTCTCATCCCATAGGAATTGAAAAAATAAATATTTTTACTGGAAGATGCTATGTATTCGTTTTTTTCACACAATTGGGTACAAAGAAAGTATAACTTAAAAACTATAAACAAGATACGAGGCTTGAAGGAATTATCTTTTTCATCACACAGAGGTATGTTTAAAAAGGAAAGAGTTAAGATTCGGGGATGCTAAAGCAGTGTCTTCAAAAACAGGATTCTGTACAGTCTGTATTAAAGTACCCACCGTAAAGAGATCATTAAAATCATGTTTGAAAATCCAAATAATCCAATCAGCTACTTAAGAAGAGCCTATAAGAACTAATAAAATTTGCGCTGATCAAATAAAATCCTCGAAAACCTCATTTCAAACTAACCTCTCCTAATCAACACAGCAATTTTACAACTCAAAGTTCCACCCCCGAACGGTATTGCGAGATAAAAATGCTCGCGAAATGTCGCGAAGAAAAAGGGTGGCAAGGCGGCAATTTCCCAGGGACACCCATCGCGTAGGATGAAACAGTGTTTCGAGCGCGGGTCTTCATGGTGGAAGCTGGCCCGGAAGCCGACCCGTAAGAGCTAGTTATCTATAAGCGACGTGTACTCGATAATGTCGGGACAAAGTGTTGTCAGTGGGGCCCGATTACACGAATCCTCGAAAAGAGCCGCGAGGAAGGGCACAGCCGGTGTACACAGGAAGCGAAAAGGAGCGTCGATGGCTAGAAGGTCGGCAAAGGGTGAGGGAAGTCGGCCATATTGAAAGAGGGTGGACATAGAAGAAAGAAAGAAAGATCAAGAGGGATAGAGAGAGAGAGAGAGAGAGAGAGAGAGAGAGAGAGAGAGAAGGAAAGAGAGAGGCTAGGTGGAGTGAAAGAGAAAGAAGGGCGCCGGTCGGTCGCGTCCTCGAAGGAAAGGGACCACGAAGAGACCTTGCTGCGAGCACGCCACGGTGTCGAGAGTGAGCACCATCTTGTTAACAGTCGAGTTCTTTTCCCATCGGCGTCGGCTCCGATAGGCCTGCGGGACCATGGTGGGCGTTCTTCCTCGTCTTCCTATTTTGTCCACTCGCCCATGCTCCGCCTCGCGAGTCGGTAGCCTCTCGGTTCTCCGATGCACGTGATCGGTTGCTGCGAGTACCTCTCATCCATTCCCTTATACGCTCCGTTACGCCCGCCGAACCGAGAGGATACCGACCAACGGTCCCATGGTAACGTCTTTGACCACGTCTCTGACCACGTCTTTGACCACGTCCTTGCGATCGAACCAGCGCATCGCCACGGATACAAGCCGATGCTACCACCTGTCCATCGGCTAACGAGGTTTGTTAGGCCAACGGCTGCGCCGGCACCGGTTCTCGTCCCGCCGGACAGTGCCGGCCTGGATGGCTCTTCGAGGACTAACTAACATCGTCGACGAAGCTTGTAGGATCTCCTGTTCAGGTGAAAGGTCGGGGATTTTCGATCAAAGGCTCCGTATAAATTCAGGAAGCTCCATTATCGAAGATTGTTACGTTTGCAATTTTTTGTCTTCATTATCGCTACTGATGCAAGAATTAGGTATATGGAGTCTTTCAATTTATGAGCTGAATCAGGAACAACATTTTTAGGATCGGTCTAGGTGAATCGCCGAGGATTTTCAAAGAATCCGCCTAAATTCAGGAAGCTTGCATAATCGCTTTTAATGTGATAACCACAGCGGGACTTTTATGAATTTCGTCGTGAACGAGATTTTCAGGATGTCCTGACATGATGAACGATTGTGGGTTTTCAATAAAATATTTAGGTATAAACTGATGAAGCTCCATCGTAGAAGGTTAGTCTGTTTGGAATTCTTTTCCTCAGTAATCGCTCCTGATGTGAGAATCGCTTAGCACATGTGAAGTTCTTCACTTTATGGATCGAATCATGAACAAGTCTATTAAAATATCTTTTACCCTAAGCCAGACCATACTCTTAATCTTAATCGTCTAACTTACCATTTCAAATCCTTTCCTTCAGCCAGAGAACGAATGATTAGAAACCATTTTGCTACACTAAAAAACAAGCGTTGCCTTAAAGAAAGTAAATATTAATCTTTTCCAGAAATATAGAAATTCAGTTGTGTCTACATAGTTCAAAAAATTTGTCTTACGGCTCAAATCACCACGAATCGCGACATCTATTTATCTCAATGATAAGCGTTATTATGAATACGTACGTATGTTTGTGTGTGTATGGCGTATGTATTTGGATGTAGCTACCTCGTGTTAACCATTCTATGTAAGACAGTCATCTTTTGTAAAACAAACAGATTCTATGTGATCAGCATTATTCCACCTTAACCAGAGCACTCCATCACAACGAACCAATAAAAATCGACGTATGATTGTCCATGTCCATCTTATTCCAGCTTGAACAAAAATGAATATCACCGACATGCCATTAAAATAAATATCCCTCACCGCCCAACTGATTAAAACACCTCATCGCTCTTCAGCACGCGTAAACACCGCATTCCCGACTCAATACATCGATACCCATGAAAAATTACATGTTAATTTCACAAACCACGATCGTCTCCGTCCAGGTAGTAATCAGACGACCGAGAACCGTTCATCTCTCGCACACCTTTCGCAGCGTACTCTTTCGTAACGATCAGGTACCATCTCGAGAACTTACGACGATCAAGTAGCTTGTACACCTGAAATTGAATTAATTAGTGAGGCGAGACATTCGGTTTCGGAGATTCGTCGCGGAGCGGAGACGAAGAGATCGAGGAATCCCGTGCCGATCGAAACAGCCGATTACCAGCCGATTAACATAATTCGCTGCACGCGAAGCGGGCAAGAGGGGCCCCGGTTTTTCGGCGGCCTAATCGCAGGATCGCGATACATTAAAGTATCGTATATCAAACTCGTCATCCCCGAGGCCGGGTCCCGGGAATCGGCGGCCTAATTACAGGGATGGAGGCTCGGTCACGCGATCCTGACTCGATCGATTTCCAGGATCTTCTTTGGATCGCTCCTCTCTCGTTTTCTCACTGTCTCTCTCCCTCTTTTGTCTTTCGCTGTCTCTCTTTAGGGACAGGTGCGACTAACCTTGAGATAAGGTGTCCAGCTGCGTTTCGAGACTCGAACGAGTCCTCATTCCGATCCTCGGCGTGATTGGGTGCGTGACGGAAAAAGAAGAGACGATAGAGAGATAGAATCGAATAGTAATAGTGTAAATAGAACGATAGAGTAATAGACTGGCAGGGAGAAAGAATGAAACATTGAAAGAGCAGCAGAGTGTAAAAATAAAAATGGAGAAGAATGAATTGGCCAAGATACTTACATAGTGATAGAATGAGATCGTGAAAAATTGAAGGGTCCAGAGAGCGGAAGAAAGAAGAGTTCAGAATGCGAGAGAGTGAGAGGATGAATGAGAGACAAAGTGAGCGAGTGAGATGCTGAGAGAATGATAGAATGAGAGGACGAAGAATTAAGAGATCGAGAGAATGGGAGAGAAAAATCGAAATTTTTGTGGACAAGTGAGATGCTGAGAGAATGGGGGTGTGAGAGAGTGCAAAATTGAGATTCAGGGGAGTGAAAAATCAAGAAAACGAGAGAGCGAGAGTACGAAAAATAGAGAGAGACTAACCGAGTGGGATACTGAGAGAACAACAGAGTGCAAGAGTAGAAAATTGCGAGAGACTGGGTATAAGAGTGAATGAGTGAACAAGTGAAGGATCGAGGAAGCGAAAGGGAAAGAGACGAAGGAGGAGAGTGACGGAGAGGGAGAACAGGCGGCGACAAAACCGGAGGAATAGGGGAAGATACACATCCATTACCATCAGCATGCAAATTAGATCGAGGATTACCGCAAATCCTTTCGTAACAATCCGGCCGCGGAGCACCCACACCGGCTGGCTAGAGAGCCCGGGACGAGGGAGCGAAAAAGGGAACGGGGGAGGGGATGGAGGAGGAGGCAGCCAGGAGATAAAGATTCGAAAGAGAGAGGAACTCTCCGCAAACTCTCTCCGGAACTTAATTATCGTCTGCCATTGCTGTCGGGATGGTTTACCGGGGTCCAACGAGAGAGGAGTCTTCTTTCCAGTCGGGGGAATAAATGTGCGGTTAAAACGGATTCGTTGCGACTGCATTAGGTGTACCAATGGCTGATCCACTAATTTTTAATACGCCGCCGGGATCATTTCAATTCGGTCTTTGTGGATCTCTTCCACTGGGAACGTTATCGCAATGTACGAAACGAATGAATTTGAAGAAATGTATCGCAGACGGTATTAAAACAAACGCGACTCTTTAATGTTTCTTACGATATTTTCTATATTTTTGAATTTGAAGGTTTTAAGTGAAACGCGAAAGACATCTAGGTTGGACCTAATTTACAGTTCCTAGTCGATTGGTACCGCTAATAACACTGCGAATATTTGTCTTCTGTGAAAAATGTTGTACTCCCTTGAAAGGGGTGATTCCTCGGACCACTTTAAGTAACTTTTTCCTTTATTAACGAAAAACATGAACTAATCAGAGCGCAACTACAGTGGAAGGATCCCGACCCGGCTATAGATTCCGCTGAGCGTTGCGTTGGTATTGGCCGAGCCGAAATCTGTCCGCAGTAACGGCGCTCTGATTGGTCAGTGATTTTCATTAATAACTCCTTCATAAAGTCACAAAAAATTCATACAGGGAAAAGTTGCTTCAAATGACCTCAACAATTTCAAGGAAGCACATCATTTTTGGGACACCCTGTGCTGATGATGGTTCCTTGCGTGAGTGCGCCGCAGTCAAAGCATAATCTATGATCAATTGGTATCGTTGATAGCAAGTATTTTTCCTTCTCAAGATACATGGTGGTTCGACGTAGACGCAAATTCAAAATATAGTACTCAACCCTGTTTTATTGCAATATTTAATCTGCGTAGATAATGTCCAATCTTAGCCAGTACTAGCCAATCTTGTTAGTACGTAGAAGATTACTCGAGGTTCCCCAATTACGCGTAGAACGCATTTACGCGTTGAATAATCCACGCAACGCCATCAACAGTAACAGCATTGTCCGTCATTCTCGTTTCCCGCGCACACCAGTCCTCCGCTGACATAATTTCCATCGCGGCGGCATAAAGCTACTCTGTTTACCAGCCTCAATGATCAATCAACGATCTCGAGGAACCTGTGACATTAAGATCAATTTTAACCGCGTCCTATGGAACAACAGGCCTTATTCAGACGTTCCACGACATTAGTTCGCTGATATCGCTACCGGAGCGGACGAGTTTCGAAACGAATCAAAGAATTGTCCATTCATCGACTGAACATCATCCAGCTCAACTTCCCTTGAACTGTGTCAGAAAAATCTTGATTATTTCATAAAGACAGCATCAAATGCGCTGTTCGCGTCAGAAGCTGTAACAAATTAGAGCAAACTTACTACATCACCTTCTTAATCATTTTGCTCTTCGAATTTCTTTACTTTTCTTGCGTCTCAACCTTAATCGTGACAGTTTCTGTACAGTTGAGCTAACGATGTATGAGCAATCGAACGACCTTACTTATGTTACAACCTAATTTTTTTCTTTTTTTATTCAGAAAATCTCATAAGAGATTTATTACAACATTAGGTACAAACAAAACTAAAGTGTACAGAGAAAATAGCCTCTACAAACTAAAAGTACTTTAATTCTAATTAAATCTAACTAAAAGTTATGACCTGTCCAATGAATTATTGAACAACTTTCAGTGCATGAATAGATATTAACGATTAGGAACTTCAGATGGCTGATGCTCCTTGCTGAAACTGGCCTTTGACAGTTTTATTCAATACTCATGTGGTATTGATCTTCTCCATCCGTTCTTTTATCTTCTCATTACGTACTGCTGTCGTACAGTTATCCCTTGTATCATTACTAATTCCGCACTGTTCATACAATAAAATATTATTCTAACCACAAAAACAGATCTTCTCATAGAAACAGCACTCAGGAAATTAAACAGTGATTTGCGAGTACTAATTTCAGCAGACATGAAACTCGGGACAGGTCACCCTGCATAAAATCCGTGTGTCAGCGACCGCGTAATCGCTGGGACACGGAAGAAAAGCGAAGGAAACGGAAGAAACGTTAGGGGGCCGATTGAAAACCGATTTTTCACGGGATCGTTCCGCAAAGTGGCGGTTTAGGCGAATCAAAACGCAGGGTTCGCGGCCAAGAGAGAGGGCAAGGTCCTCCGCAGGCGGATCGAAAGAAGTTCTGCGAGGGTGTTAAGCCACCCCCGGGGCCGGCGGGTTATTTATCGCGCGCGACCTGCAACCCTTACCGTACTGTTTCTTCCCCCGACCTGGCACTCTCCGCGGAGGGTGTGTCGTTGACAAGGCTGCTCCTAATGAAAGCTCACCCTCCTCCACGGTCGGGTGGGAGGAGGCAGGTTATGCTCCTCGTGGCTTCCCCCGTCCCCGTCAAGACGCGCCCGGCGATCGCTCAAACATCCATTATTTACGTCCGTCGATTTTATTCACCCTTTTTCTCAGTCAGCCCGGCCCGTATAATGAAACTTCCTTGACTTAACCGGGGCCGAACGCCTCTCTTCCTCATCCTCCGCCTCGTCCTCGTTAATTTCGAGGCAGATAGCCATTCGCCGTCTTCCACGTTTACGAGCCGAAACTTTCTCGCCTGATACCCCGTTTATCTGCTTGTAACGCGCTTTATACTGGCTCGGTGAATTTCTGTCGTCGCTCGGCCGACTTCCTCTTATCGAATACCACGTTTATATTCGGGGCACTCTCGATTATTCACGATCGTTTAAAGTGTCGCGGTATTTTTTGGATGACCGTGGATCATCTCCGCCGAGGGCGCCTGGAAACTACCCCTTGCGCTTTCATTGGTTCTCAAATTTTTCTTGCCCTGCAACACGGTTTTAAAAGTTTTATTTAATCTTCGTCCTCTTGTGGGGGAATCGTTGTTTTCATTAACCCTTCACAGAATTTTTTAAAACACAGGAAATATTTTTCTCAAAGAACTAAAACGTATATCAAAATTTTAAATGTCTAGAAACGAGGCAAATATAAGGATGTTTTACTATATAAATAGTTAAATTAATTGTTTGCAATACAGCTTCCCGCATACGAGAGGACGTTGTCACCCTTGGGGCCATTTTTCAAGATCAGATAGATGTTGTTATATTATTAGGAGACAGCGGATTTCATGCATTTATGGCAAAAATGGGTAGATGCAATTTGAAAGAGTACGAAGATTGAAAGAATTTAAGAGTATCGATGTATCGTTTTTTGCTTTAAATTATCAGAGAATGTAAGAAACTGCTTGGCACCAGTTCCTTGCAATCGATGTAGACAATTTTTATTTTGCATGAAGATCCGCTGTCTAATTATTACCATCACACGAACTTCATTTCTGCAAAGTTCGGTAATTATTGCGAAAAGGTCATTATACTCCGATTTTGATGAAATTTAAATATTGGGTTGTTCGGAAAGTAATTTCGTTTTTCCAAGGCAAAATGAAGACGATGTTTCACTATTTATTTATGAATCGGTGATGTAGTGCCAATTTTGTTCTATGATCTTGTGCCATCTTTCTAGTAACTTAGAGATCCCATGTTCGTAGAGTTCCTGTTTTTTATTAGCAAATAATTAAGTTGTATTACTTTTGACGCTTTCATTTAAAATGATAGTTACACCGCTTAAAAAGTGTTGAAAAGAATGAAATAAATGGTAATACGATGGTACACCCTCTCTGTAAACAGCATACATCTTTTTTCCTGCTTGCATTGCGTTTTTACCATACCCGTAACAAAAAAGCAAAATGCGACGGATATGCTCACTTTGATTTTGCATATTTGATGCAATGACAAAAGAAATGCTTGAAAGATTATAAATTTCTATAAGGCACGAAATGACGTCTGAAATGTCAGTTCTGAAAATATACAATGATTTTGCGACTTAGAATAATGTTAAGTAATAATAAATGGAAGCAATACCATCTCTATACGAAAAACGAAATTACTTTCCGAACAACCCGATATGTTGTGTATCAACACATTTTGAACAACTATTTCCTTTTCCAATATAAGGGGGTCGCCTTTAGTTTTCGAGATATTTGCAAAAAACTATTGCTAATACTATATTGAATTTTCTGTATTTTTTATACTCCGATTTTGATGAAATTTAAATATGTTATACAGCAACACATTTTAAACAACTTTTTCCTTTTTCAATATCTTGAAAACCAAAAGCGACCCCCTATATTGGAAGAGGAAAAAGTTGTTTAAAATTACGAAATATATAACATATTTAAATTTCATCAAAATCAGATTACAATGACCTTTTCGCAATAATTACCAAAAGTTCTTCTTTTTCAATATTCCAATAACCGAAGATCGTTGAATTAAGGTACTCACGATGTATATACCAAATAAGTTGTCTACCTTCAGTTCTGAGTATGTCCAACAAAACTAACTTAAAATCGTCTTCGAATTGAAATTCCACGCCATCGGTTCACACATCGGCGAGTGATAAAATTAGCGCGACCGATCGTCACCTAACTCTTCCACCTTTACTGTGTGAAACCGTCCGCAGGAACAGTTAAACGTCCTCCTCGTTCCATTCCTCTGCTCCTTAACCGTTGCATTAGTTTCTGTGTAATCGAAACACCTTTAAGATGACCACGGAACGAGTAGGCTTCCACGGTTACATACCTGGACACTGGCTTTCCCATGGTAGGCACGGGATCGGGTGAAAATGGCGCGACTTAGGCTGCGGTTACAGTGGATGCCTTTACCGATGAACTAAATGTACATATAAAAAATATTCAGACGTTTCACAACATCTTAACCTGTTGTCACAATCATCATGGATAGCATCGACAATTTTTATTTCTGAAAATTCCATTTTGGGAAGATTTACTTTGAAGTGAATGGAAGAAGCAAGAGAACGATGTGGTTATTCCAAGAATAAAAGACTGTCATACACGATTTGTAAATAGTAAATATTAGAAAAAAATGAAAGAGGAAAAAGTAGTACTGTTTTTTATGCGCAAGACAGTGGCGTATGTAATTTTTTTTTGTGTTTATACTATTTTGTTAGATATGAAGGTGACCTTCAATTTTTTAAATGAAAACGCTGTATATTTTTTTATATCACATGAAAGCGTGTGTCTAGACGAATTCATCCGTATACTGCACAGTGACCTTCAAGGTCATGCAAGGTCAGAAATGGAAGATACATTTTGAATATTTCATACCAATGTGTTGACAAGTATTCCTTAATCGTACGAATCAGATGATGTTGTCATTCACTATCAGAGTGTTTACTTATAGTTTCTTCTATGATGAGACAATTTCAGTATTATTTCCGACACCGATTAGTAATATCGCATAGTAATGTATTATTATTCGATGGACGAGAAGGCGGATATGGTTCGCATTTATCACCAGTGCAATGCAAATAAAAGACGAAGTAAATTGAAATAGTGATGTAAACGACTTGATAAGCAAAATAACACAAGCATGTGCATTAGTATCTTGGACTACATTAGAGGACATCACCAAAAATGTAATTAATAGAGCTGAAATGTGCATTCATGCACAAGGAAGTCATATTGAACATTTACTGCAACCTCACCAATAAAGAATATTTGTAAACACAGTGGCATGAATCTTATAATAATATTGCTAAGAGACCACCACTCTTTCGATAATACTGGTACAAAAATCTATCATTAGTACTTCCGCGAGGAAAATCAAGATCATAATTTCAGGTGACACATCCTGCATATTAAACAGAAAATTCAAGTGTATGGTAGTAGAGGTTTTACCCTTGAAATGAGTAGACTGCGGATTTTATACATCTATGACAAATTTGGATAGAAGAAAAACGGATCAGTAAAAGCATTTAGAACTGTTGTTATATTATTTTCAACTTACTGAACCTATTAAGAAAAGAAATCAATTTTTACTTCGTTCCAGTTCGTTTCAATCGAGGCATAGAATTCTTATTTTGCATAAAGATCCTTAGTCTAAAAATGAGAGTAAGGAGAACATTTGAAGATTTCTTCCCACGGAGTCCCCGGACTTCAAAGACAAATTTCAGCGATGTTTTCAGTCACGGTTCAGTCTTCCTTTAATTTTTTGGAGTAGCGTGCTGTTTCTCGGTATTCGTCAGATCGTCGCATCGGTCCGCCGGAGATGCAACGTAACCGCAGCCTAATCCCTGATCTCTCGGGTTGCAGGCAATGCTGTGTCGCGATGCGTGTTGCACCGTTCCGCTCGATGTAGCGGTGCGGCTCGCGGTCCGATCGCTAATTGCGCGATTTGTTCGGAATCCGCGTCGAGGCCTGTGCTCGCTCGCTTAATATCGCTTCGATGATGAAACCGCGAGGTGAGTTCTTGCGAGACCAGCCTCTAGGTCTTCTCTCGCTCTCTCTCTCTCTCTCTTTCTCACTCTCTCTCTCTTTCTCTCTCTCTCTCTCTCTCTCTCTCTCTCTCTCTCAGTCCTCGGTACTCTCGCGTTATCTTTATAGAGCCAGTTCTGCTCCAAGACCCGCGGAGAACGCTGCTTTTGGCTACCGGACTCCATCTTCGAGCTTGCACGCATCGTTACAACGCTCGGCTCCGGCCTCGCGCACTTTGTACTACACTTATCTGGTTAACGCGAGACATCGTGCAGGGCAGCAGCTGTTAATTACGCCATTTGTCGCGGCCCGCTGGGCCAGCAGATCCTAATGCGACGTTGGAATGCCCGTTCGCATAAATATCGATCGCCGATCCCGAGCTGATCCGCACTCGGCTTTCTTATAGCTACCAGTTTCGATCCTGACTACGATGATACCAGGTTTCGGTGATGTGTCTTTCATCCATCAGCGTTGCAAGGGAAGAATGATCTTGTTAAAGACCCCGGGTTGCCCGAATAGAGGGTGTCTGTCGATTCCCTGCTGGATTTAGATGAGACGCGTGTCGTCTCTTATCGCTATTCGACTCGTGTGGGCCCCCGTTTCATAGGTTCGTACGTGTCTGGCGCGTAAGTGATTTTCACGGGAAACTTCCTATAAAATGCTGAAAATTAACTTTTTTCTTTCACATAGTAAAAAAAATTTTTCGCCGGCAGAATCGCTCGGGACAAAATGCCGAAAACCGATGTTTGCCGTCGACAATGGGTTAATAGTGCCATTCAGGATCGGTATCTTATACCTCATGCTGCAAATAAATTATTTGATCATTTAAATAATGGAAGACTAGTAGATAGTTTCCTTCTTTACCAGTATGTTGGACTTTGATATAGAATCTAGTCCTTTATGGGTTGATCTACTAATTTTTCCTCTAAATGCTTAGAACTCTGAATCCGCACATGATCATAGAATATCATCCACCATTGCCAGGTAAAAGTGACCAAACATAAAACGCAGAACCTTGGGGACATAGTGAAAGATAAAGTAGTTTAAAGAATTTGTCACGGTGCAGAATCGCTCGGGACAAAATGCCGAAAACCGGTGTTCGCCGTCGACAATGGGTTAATAGAGCCACTCAGGATCGGGTGCAGTGTGGTCGTTTAGCATTAGCGAGAGATAGTGGCGGTCTTAAGCGAGGCTCGCGCGCCGGAAGTTAATGATTCCCGAGATTTTCGTTATCAAAGGGACTGCGGAAGGGTGCTGGCGGGCAAAAGTGGCGAGTGCTGCGGACGTTGGACCACGTCCAAACGATTCTGCGGGCTATAAAGCACCCGCGAAGGTCCTTGAGGTGTATCCATTAAGCTTCGGGCAAACAAACTCGAAGAGCGAGCGTCAACGACCGCCGCTTTTGCACATAATATATTGCCACGTGACTAACGCACGCTAAATCGCGACTGCTCAAGCTTAATCCACGATCCCTCTCTCTCTCTCTCTCTCTTGTTCCCTTGGTCTCTTCCACGACAGATTGTATTTTATAAGTAAACGGATCGAGATGATTTATAGAGCGTCCCTGTCCCCGATAACGTAATTCGCGGCAGATGATTTAGAAAGTTAATATAGACTCTCTATTATTCCTACGGTCACTAGAGTCTAGTGATATATCAGGCTGTTTAGTTAGATCTCTGTGATCCTATTGGGACGAGATGTTTGCCAACAAGATGATTTATTCGGTTTCTAAGGTTGTCACTGTGGATCTTTACGTATTTATAGCTTGCACAAACTTTCGAAATATATTAAAATGAAAAGCTCATATTAGAGTGGTACACGAGTTTTAATTTCTTTTTATCCAAAAACATTATGAGGACTGGAAAAGTTTTTTTTCAGTTTCATCTTCTTAAACTTTGTTAGCGAACACAGGAAATAGCACAAACATCTTTGTGCAGACTGTTTATTATTATGTCGATCATTTCGTTTAGCAAAACTTATTGCCAGAGCAAAGAAGAAAAATATTACAAGAAAATATTCAAGAACGCCAGTCTATTCGAAATTGCATTGCCGATCATCGTAAAAAATAAATGCAGAAGAAAATTCCATTTTTAGGAATTCGGAGAAATATTGATTTTCATGAATTACAAACAAATGAGAATGTCGAAGATTTTATTCAAGATTATAAATATCGTACTCAGAGAACGTTCGAATGCTGTGAATACATTGCATGACAAGTTACGCATTATCATTAAAAAGATGTGATAATTAGATTTTGGATCTTCATTCAAAATAAAAATTATCTGCGTCAATTGCAAGAAACAGAAAATGCGTATCCATCAATTGTTTTTAATTTTATACAGGGTGTTTGCGAAATCGTAGTACAACCGGCAAGGGGATGATTCTTCACATAAAATCTAGTCGAAAATAAGGAATATAGATTTTTCATACGGGGCTTCATTTTCGAGAAAATCGAGTTTGAAAATAAGTTAGGTAAACGTGTACTTAGACAGAGTCTGATTTGTTCGCTCGTTCTAGCCCGCAATTTCCATTTCCGATTGCATCTGTAAACAGTATCGTTTAGGACATGGTATGTCTTTAAGTAATAATTAGCCGTAAATTTCAATAATTGAATCATTCTAGTAATTTACAAATGTTGAAAATGTCTTCCTTGCTGTTGTAGGTAAATTCTTGCTCGACGAATTAATGAAGCGTGAACCGAAACAAATTTATTCGGTCTTTTAACTTCTTCTTTGTCTTCTTTATCACAGGTCAAGGAGTCTCTACATTGTTTATACACACAAGCGGCAATGGAAATTGCGGGTTAGACCGAGAGAACAAAGCAGACTCTGTCTTAGAACACGCGTACCTAACGAATTTTCGAACTCGATTTTCTCAAAAATAAGCCCCATATGAAAAAAACTATAGTCCTTATTTTTGACTAGATTTTATGTGAGGAATCATCCCCTTGCCGATTGTATCACGATTTTGCAAACACCCTGTATATCCTATTGACAGTAAACGGATACCTGATTTTCTACATCCGCATGATGGATACTCGGAACAATTTGTTTCAAACAGTTGCAACCAGAAAAAATGATTTTATGTAACTTAATGATGCATTTATACATCTCCGAGAAGTTTGTTCAGGAATCGTAAATAGATCCTTGGAAAGAAATAATTCAAACATATAATTTTCTTCTGCATTGTGTTGCACATGAATCGCCCATTGATAACCATTGGTAATTGTTGTTGTTGTACGAAGCAAACGTTATGAGAAAATTAAAACAACAGTTGTTTAACAACAACGTTGTCGTTGGAATTCGCTGGAGAAGAAAAACGACTATAGTGTAGACTGTAGCCGATTGTAGTCGACTAACGAATGTAAATCCGATGATAACGACCACCGGACAGCGGGGTTGTAAATTCTTTGGATTCAGCACTTCCGATCTCCATTAACGGACGATAATTATTCGACGTTCGACGATAACACTCATAATAACAGTCATGCTTTTCCACCGCGCAAACTACATTGTAAGAAATTCGCGGCTGCCGTTTGGCAAGTCAAATTAGCCAGTGGACAGGAAGAGGAAGCCTCCTAGTCCTCCGTGCTCGTGCTTAGTCATGCACATGCATAATCGCTTGTACCGCCATTTGTTGCGAACAGGGGAAATCGAATCAATCGTAGGGGGGTAAGCAGGAAGAACGGAGAAAAAGACATAATTACGGAAGAAGAAAAGAAAGCACGGTGGGAGAGAGATCACGAGAGAGAGAGAGAAACCATTCACTAATTTTACTAAATTTAAACCAAAACTAATTCTGTGCGATCTGTGTCCCGGTTAAAACGTTGAAGCTGAAATCGGTGATGACCGACAAAAGCAACTTTTTTTGGTTAATTATTTGAGTCTTGGGGAGTTTGATGAACTTACAGAATAAAATTATTATTTTGGTAAATATTACGTTTATGGGAGGCACCTCGGATGACCTTGACCTTGACATATGTTGTCGAGGACAACATTCTGAACAACTTTTCTCTATACATCTATCCCTTGCAAGGACTTAGTTTCCGAGATAACTGCAAACAACTATTGCTAGTACTAAATTGAATTTTCCGTATTTGTGCACGCTTCGTGGCAACGTATTCTACGTTCAATGACTGTTTACTGTTTTTGTAAACACGTTGTGGAGATCAGAAACAAAACGGGGTCTCATTCTGGTCATACATATACATATAAGATGAGCTTTCCATTTTAAAAGGCTACTCCTCGATTTTCGTATGCGTGATGTGGCCGGCCTAACCGTCAGCACTTTCCACCCCCTCCCGCGACCTAACCACAACTCACTCTATTCGCATAATCTTTCAATTGTAGATCACAATCGGTATTTAGGTTTAGGTACAAATTTGGATTAGGTTTCGGGAAAAATATGGATAGTCTTCGGAACTGCACCAATCTTCGGTTCAAAAGGTGTCACAAAAGGTTAGGTTAGGTTAGGTTGGACTTAACGAGTGTTGGAAATCTATAGAAATGGCTATCATGAGTAGCATATTTATGAAAATTATTTTATTAGTAACTTTTTAACAAAAACCGAGCGACGGCTAAAACCTTCTGAAGGTCACTCAGGAGTGTCACCTTGACAACTTATGTCAAGGTCAAGGTCATCGGAGCTTCCGTCCTTAAACGTAATATTTGCCATTATTGAACGTCTATAGACATAATTTGTGGTTACAATCCCAAGCATTTGACGTCTGGATTTACGTCAACGTGTTAATCAGAATTCGCTCGTGATTTTGAGTCGGCCGTGAGAACCGACGCGCGACGACTCGCGATTCCTTTAGGCTGCCCGTTACCAAACGCGTCGCGCTCGAATTTGTAATTACAACATTGTTCCAGGAAAACACGACATATCCTGTTCCAGGATAATACACGATATTAATGATTTTAATGAATTCGCACCGTTATCCGAGCAATCGTGTACTCGCTAACACGGTCAATGAGAGTGCTAAGTTACTAACACCGAGCGGCGTACGCAATGTAACCATTCGTATCGCGGACGAGATCAGCACGAAGATGGTTTTAAAACGCAACGCGGATCAAATTCTTGCGAAATTCTGCGCCGGTCGTTCACTGGACGAACGGATTGTGCGACCAGGACAGTGACGCATGCAAAATCGCAACATTGCCTGTCACGTAATTGATTTCATGAACAATGTAGCGATCGTAATAGGAAATGCAAGTTGCGGGGGCAAATGTCGTCGCATGAAATTACGGTCTCCAAGGCTTCCGCACATTGTTGCAACGGTGACGCAAAACCGCCAAAGACCGACTCTATATTATTCTGTTGTATAAATTTCCGCGACACGTGCAAATCCTTGGTGCGTTGTGATTTATTGAAATTTTTCTCTAGAAGCATCAATTTTCATAAATATGTCAGTCTGGTCACATCCTGTCCTAGTGCTTGATATGTAACATCAAAAGTATCATTGAACCTGTTTTGAAAATTTAAAGAAACAAAAGCCTAGCTGTATGCTAAGAAACGATCGCTGTTTTTTTAATAAAAAAAAATTAATTTTTAAATAACAACCCTGTCAAGTTCTGCCAACAGTAATATGTAGACGATTGCATTCTAAATGTTATAACTTCGTAAATTTTTCGAATTTCTACGCCAGACTTGCTTTATAATGATCACAAATCTTCTACTTATGTGTACGAATAAAAAGAAATCCCTTCTAAATTCTTAAACGATCGGAATCCTTGAGAGATCGATTAAATCCTTGTAAAAGCTTCAAGTATAAGGCAACGGTGAATGAAATCGATAAATATCGATTGAAACAAGTCTCGTCGTTTTATGGCAATATCCCCGGGCACAAGATCGAAGTATTCGGCTCCCGGAAGTAGGTACAAGAATGCACGTTGTCGTACGTATCTGTAGAACGATCGTAATCGGTAGAGAGGTCAGCGTGGAAGATCATCGAACGCGCGGAAGGATGGTCCACGGATTCCCTTCGAAAATTTACGAGGCCACCGGCAATCGTCGATAATCGTTCCTCGATCGCCGATAATTGAATATATTTCCGGCCGTGACCCTCCAGTGAATTATGTTCGCGCTGAAACCCGTTACCGTACGCGTGCAGCAGCTATTTTCGCGCGTGCGATGCACATTACGCGGAACCACCTACGCGGTTGCCCATTAACGCGAACCCGGCATCCCTTTCGATTATTTCGATTTACGCGCACGCCACGGTAGAAACATCCATTGACGCGCTATGAAGATATAATCGCTGCGAAACTGCCCATTGAGTTTTTTTCCTGTAAAATAAACGTGCGAGATACCTGCTTCCGCGTAAAACGTGCAGACCCTTTCAAATATTTAAAAGAAAATGAATATTTCTGTTTCGTGCGAGTTTACGCTTACTTTGCTGCATAAATATTAATAACAGAAGAATGTAATCTCATTCAGAGTTAAAAGAAATGAATTGCAATCGTTTCATCGTGAAATCATCGTCACAAGTCTAATCCTATTTTATATGTGCAAGATTTTTCAGAATTTTGTCGGGTATGCAGAGAGATGAAACATCTTTGATGTTTAAGAATCTTTTTCTCAAAACAAATAAAACTTTAGTCAAAAAATCTTTTAGTATATAAAAAAAGCTTACTTCAAAGAGTATTTCATAATTGTTTTGTTCGAGGATATGTGTCAACTGCAAAGTTCTGGTTGTTTTCTTAGAGGTCCTGCTAAAAATGGTAATTGATAGAATCTACACAATGTTGTAATTGATAAATATTTTTAGATATGAAAATTATACTGTGCGAAATTCAGCATTTTAAATGTGATTACATTTTTTGGATAAAGTCTTGTGGTTCTCGGGGAAAGAATTCGCAAACATCTGGTTTTTTCAGTTTTGTGACATTGGACAGCTCCTGAAGACCCAACCCCCTAATTAAGCAACAGTAAAAATTGTGTTAGGTTGACAGCAATACGAATGTAACAAACTTGAACTTGGCAATCAGGCCACCGCGAAGTGATGCTAATTTGACGAATTGTGACAGGAACGCGTGTGGCCAATGAGGAATGCTCGCGTTATCGATCGTGCTCGTCGATCGCGGCTCGCGGGATGCCGTCGAAAGAATCCAAGACTCGCGAGCCGATGGAAGCTGTTCGGGACGTGTCCGTGACACCAGCCATCCCTCATCCGCTCGTCGAATATATGTGCGTGGTTGATATCGATCGTCGAGCTTGCACGCGATCAGATATTGCACCCACGCAGCACGCTCGTCGACGCGCCGCATGGTCGTAGCGTTTGGTCATTTTTACTATAAAATCGTAGAACATTTAATAGAATTAAGATGAGAGATATGAAACCTTTTCGAAATTAAAGCTGGAATGTTGCAGGACACGAGAAAAATAAGAAAAAATAGTGGTCAATGCTTTGGGATCTTGAGAATATTTATTGAAGTATCCATTCGGAAGTCCTTCTTAAGAAAGTTTCGGTTTGTTCATTATAACTTGCTGTTGAATCTTTTTTCTTGACATCTATAATAATTAGTTATACATTTTGACGCGTCTAGTTCCTCAAAATGTTAGCAAAAATGTAATTTGATTCAAATATTTATTAGAATCATGGTTCCTTTGATTTAATTGACCAAATGTTTTTATGAAAGGTGAACTTCAATAAATATTTTTAAGGCCAAAGCGTTTTTGTCATTGGTTCATCTTATTTTTCCCGCATGCTACAGTGTTTCGGATTTAATTTAAAAAAGGTCTGATCGCCTCGTCTCGATTCTACCGAAAGCTGTACGATTTAGTGACAAACGTGTTTTGAGCGAGGGTCGTCGCAATAATTCTGCAAATGAAATGCGATTTCTGCAAATTACGCTCCCCGCGGGAATCGTCCGGCACTGTCCAGGAAAAACGAGGAGTTTCCTGTGCTGTTCACTCGTGCATCCCCGTAATTAATTATTAATACCGTTGCGTTACGCAGGATGCATGAATAGCAGCCATCAATTTCCAGCCGGTGCGCTGATAAACGGCCGGTCGCTTGCAAACCGCGCTCGTTAGAACAGCTCCGGGGCACGGCGAGCGCTTATTATCGGCCGGTTGAGTTTTGCAACGAGGGTGGAACGCGCAGCTACTTTGTTCGAATCAGTGATTACGCGCGCGGGATTCGCTTCAGTTCCAATTGTTGATCTTTTCATTCCACTCCGGTTCGCGCTTTTTAATGATCCCTTTGTCGACTGATTTATTAACGCGTTTTCGTATAATTTTTTTTAATGAGGAAAATCGTGGAAACGTGTTTCGCAGTGAAATCTACCAGGAAGTGAATGCTGCAACGTTGTTCCTCCGACTGATTATTCGTTTGCTGCCTACAGATGACGTTGCACTTATACAGCAACGCTTGGAATTGTGTATTTCTTCTGTATTCAATTGAAAATGCTACGCTGCACGCCGAGACGCTCGCGCATACAATGCATTCGAAATTTGATATACATTAATGCCACGAAGCACCGCTCAACTCGATCGAGATATTTTAACATCATGCGGATCAGGTATATCGATGAGCTAATAGAATAGTAAAATTTTTTTATTTTGCAATATTTTGTTATAATGCTTTTACCAACACATTTCTGACATTTTTCTGATTCAAATGAGACCACCTGTGACATAATTCGGTGCATGTTTGACTATGTAAATTTGTACTTTAAAAACTTATTATCGTCAATTACGCAAATAAATATGCACCGAATTATGTCATATTTGGTCTCGTTTTAATCAAAAATGTATATATGTATGTACTTTATTAATGTTCCCTTACAGTATCCATTCCACTCTTTTCCCTGCCCCCTCTTCCAATCCTTCCTCTTCTCTGCATCTCTCCAATACATGCTCCAATATGTTTCTTCTTCTCCTACACATCTAATCAGAAAATTCATGATAAAATAATAATAGACATAGGATTTTTTTTAAATGTTTACTGAATAGAAAACAAAAATATATAAGCGGAAAGTTTGTACATTTTTACCTTAATTGATGCTAAATTAGGTATATCAATAATGGAAGAAATACTAAATCTTCTGAGTCTTGTCCATAAAAATGAATCAAAGTTTTTTTATGTTCTTTATCTTTCTATCACACGAATAATACTCACTAAAATTTTTTGAATTTCATTGAAGTGTGCAAAAAACTATTAGGTCTACACTGTATCATTTTACACGATTGAATTTTAAATTTGAAGCTTTTTAATTTTGTAGTTCGCAGTCCAATACTTTGCAATGACTTTTCCAATTACAAATCAGATCACAAGAATTCTCAATTGACATTTTCTGAAAATCAAAATTTATTTCATAGGGTGTTCTTTGCTGTTTGTAAAATATTAAAACAAAAACGGGATATTTCCAAGAACGTCCTTCTCCTGTTTAATTTTGTATAATAGTATCTAAGCAAATGATTTAAGTACAACATTAATAATTTCGAGGCATAAATAGTAAAATTTGTAGATCATAAAAATGTGATAATAAACAACAGTGTAAAACTACAATTAACGCCCTTAACCCCTTGCCCTATAACAACGAGTGAGACTCGTGGTAAGAAATTTGAGCCAAAATAATAAGGACGAGCCTCGGTAAAATAATTTTATTCGACAGTCCGTATCCGTTTGTCGGCTTTCCACCAACCGAGAGTGCGATTCCGCGTTTCGTCGTCTAATTTTCGCGATATTTAATTGCCGGGACATTATGGTCGATCCGACGATTCACCCGCGAATAGTTGCCCTATGTAAGGATCGAGGAATCGGGGGTGACGGTGTTGCAACACGATCAAACCGATTCATCGATCTTGACACTCGTTTACGTTCATTACTGTAGCATTTAGCCGAATTGATGTAGTATTAGCACTTTAAAAGAGAAAAATTGCTCTAAAAAAGCAAATTGTGACCCATAGTACAAGAACTTGTGGAAGAGGAACGTTTAATGTACTGGTCAAGTATAGTAGATTAGCATAAGATTGTTAGAAAATTCTATAAAGCATTGCTTAACCCGTTGCCCTATAACAACGAGTGAGACTCGTGGTAAGAAATTTGTGTCAAAAACAATAAGGACGAGCCTGACTCGTGGTACTTCGTTCGGACCAAACGTAAACAACACGAGCCTGGCTCGTGGTACTTCGGCCAGACCAAACGTGAACAACATGAGCCTGGCTCGTGGTACTTCATTCGTGACAAACGTAAACAACACTAACTCGAAGATTACTAATTTTGGGGAGAATACGTTTTCCGTGGCCCCTCGTTTTGAGGTTATATTTGTGTTCTTCGGGTTATTTCAAGAAAAAAATGTATATATAACATGGTGTCAAATTGGCCTGGTTTAGCCGGTAAAGTAGATTTCCTGTTTTTTATAAATTTGCAAATATCTCGGTAACTATGCGAAATATGGCAAAATATCAAGAGACCTTTTTTGTAGAAAATGAAATTTTATTCCTACACAATCTTTGCATTGTAGCTGTCATCCAGAATTTGAACTAGTAATGGAAAAATCATATGAATAGAATGAGTTGTGGTTAGGTCGTGGAGGGGGCGGAAATCGTACGAGAGGCCACGGAAATCGTACGCGTGCCCTAATTTTCTACGAGTTTTCTCAAAACATTATTAATTTAAATTAAGTATTAATGTACAAATTCTTACTGATACATTATCCACTTTCAAATTATAATTCATTTTTTTTCACCGATGAATTGATCATAATTACTTCCCAGACATCTTAAAAGTATAAGTTGTGGCCAAACGTGTTTATTATTTCACAATTCCTTTCATTGCTCCGAAATATACATGTCATAAGACGCATACATTTCGCGCAAGTTCGAGCACACGGCTAAACAGCTAAATGGCTCGACGCGTGACCGACCTTCTTGTTTGTTATGGTCCGAGCAATCGGGAGTTGGCGGGTAGGACAAGGGGTTAATCCAAGCTGCTCCTCAATTATATCACTCGCTGTCAAGGTGAAACAAGGGTTGCTGTACTTTGTCGAAAACTCCACACTCTAGAGATATCGGGAAATACCTGATTCCCTTCCTCGACTCTTTTACAACATGCCCTCTTCCTTCAGGTATGAAGGTACGTACCGCCGCCGCCGCGTTTACGAACGTTTTAGTTCTAATTGTGCGTCCGTCTCGTAGACACCTCCAACAACCTCTTCCGACATTCAAATATATATTTCTTCCGCCGTATTCAAACATAATTATTTTCACATAACCTCCCAACACTCGCAAACAGCGCTAGCACCGCAGAATATACTCTCAGATGTGTTTTCGACTCATGGTTTGAAAGATAGGATTGTAGAAGCCGAATAGTCACGAAAGAGGGATAAAAGGGACAAGTTCCTCGACTCCGTCTGTCCGTGCTCGACGTTTCGGTTTTTCGCGTCTGGTTAGTGTCGTCCCGGGTCCACTCGTGGCCAACTTATCGGTGTTTATGTTAAACCGACGCGTTTAACAGCCAGAACGGTTTATCTCGCCGATAAATAACACGGTCCAGAGTGGCCGGGCCGGTGGAGATCGAGCTCTCGTGTTCACTGTTTCTTCCAGCCGGAGAGAAGAGGCTGCGTTTCTGGCGTCGTTATTATTCCTCGGCAATACTGAAGGACTCCGAATGTATCTCCGCGCTCCCTATCGATGAGGAACGCTCCCTTCTAATCTGTTCAGTGACCCTGAACCCCCGGGTACCATCCCTGTAATCCCTGAGGCCTTTTGTTCTCCTATCTGCGCTCACTGATTTTCTGTTTCGAGGAATCGCGCGCGCGTGTCGATGTCTCCTCTCGATCCCGTAGAATCGTATATTTCGCGCCTCCTCATTTGCCCCCCAGGAAAGATGTCGTAAATCCGATAGGGGTACCATCGGGGGGGGGGGGGCTAAATGATAATCATTCGTGAGCCTGGATGATCGTTTCCAACCCGTATTTTCATATCCTGTGGATTCGCTCGATGGTTCCTCGGAGATCCGCTACCTTGTCAGAATTTCTCGTTTGAATAAAACAGCCACTTTCATTTTTGGAATATGGAAAGCTGTCTGTGATGTTGGAAATTTGAATTTGAGTTCCCTTTTCAGCGAGATAAAAATTTGCCGGACAAATTGTCTGTTATTTATATATTCTTAGCATTTCAGGCGTTGCTTCTGAAATGCTTGTAGTTATTGGGAAGTGGCTCCCCCTACGTGGACAGCTGACCTACCATTTTGTTTCTAACTTCTGAATTTATCTATCTGCGATTTTCTGCAGATAAAGAAAATCTGTTGGGAGTTCGAGGGTCTGCAATGTTTCGCGTACAATTAAGAAATTCTTTGCAGTAATAAAACAATACTCGATCCCTAACTAATCCGTAACTAAAATTAAAAAATAAGATTAGATTGCGGATTTTATGCAGGCATGAATACGTGAACTTTAAACCACTAAATAGGTTAATAGAATGCAAGAATATCGAAACGGAAGGACGGAATTTCTAGTTCGTTCCTGTATTGTGTAATTTCCGCACAGAATTCATTACTTTCAACTTACAACTAAACTACGGATTTTATGCATGTACGCTAACATCGGTAGGTTAAGCATAATAATGTGTTTACTACAATACACGTGCCGTTACATTAATATTAGCTCATTCAAATTATATAAGATAGCGAGTATATTGCCAATCCAAGCCTGTTGCAATTGAATTAGAAAATTTTTATTCTGCACAAAAATCTCCAGTCAACTTACTACGCTTAACACCAGCTTTACGGGACCCGTCAAAATGGCGGGTTCTGATACTTTTAATTTATTATTATTGAGATTATACAAATACAAATTTATTTCTTTGAGTATATAAATATCACAAAAAATGACTAAAAAATTGTATAGACATATTCTTGTTATTTTTACAAAGAAATGTAAAATAGTCGCTTCTAGTGCGCCGTAAATTCAGTGCTAAAAATGTCTCGATGATAAACATGTGAGTAGAACAGAGTGTTGCAAATTTCTGAGTAAGCGGTGCCCAACGAGGGCCCTCCTGTACTAAAAGTTTCGAGGACAGAGCGCAACACAGATTTTCCTCGTGCGCTTGGAAACACTCCGGCGCGGTAATAAGAGTCGTTCAAACAAACATTTCGATGGAGCCGTCTAAACTGGTACAGGCTCGTGAACCGGATAACAATTCCGGGAATCCTCCGGCCGATTATTCCGTCGCGGAAAAAATTGGACTGCGTTCCCGATGCTTTCCGATGCAGTTATTTATAGCGGACATCTCTTATTGCAGAATCTCGCCCGCGTCCCTAGAAAGAAAGCACCGCGGAACGGTATTTATAAGCAGCGAATGACAAAGGTGACAAGGCGAGAAAATCACGGTACGTCTCGAATTTATGTTCCCGGCATCAAACGAATAGCTGCGCGCGCGTTTCGATGACGGGCGTCTCAAAATACTCGGGCATCGGGGGATGAGGACTCGTGTATACCGATACACGTGTACATGTGGACATCTAATGTTATCTCCTTGTCGTTCTCTCGGTCGGTTTGCCGCGATTTACAAGGAAATTGCATTTCGACGGGCCCCGGCGACCATACCGACGATGTTATTCTAACCCAAGCCCTCCTCTGCGCGCGATTTACCCTCCCTGGGAACATCCAATGGTGTATATTATTTATTTGTTTATTTATTTTGACCCTGAGCAAACCTTTTGTGTTTGTTCGACCCCTCCGGGACGAGAATTTTTGGAAATATTGAAGAAGTTACTCTTGGAAACCTAGTTTCTGTCTGCGAAATTGATAATGTCGAATCGTTTATGGTTTATTAGTACATTTCCAGGATTAATGTAAATATTGTCTGATTGTTTGATAAATGTCAGTGTCCTTAATGATATCAGAACGGAGCAGCACGTGACCAACGTGTCACGTGTTTTTGTTTCAGCTCTGAAACACGATCTACTTCTTGGTTCTGGTATGTTTCTCTTTACACAAAACGATATGGCCACCCATAAGGGTACACGTGTTCCGCAAGTTTTTCAGAACATCGTAATTCTCCATGCATCGATCGCATAACAAAATATTTTTGTTCCGCCAAAACATCCTCTCGTTCACATGTAACACGATTCTTACAAGAAAATGAATAGTCGATCGTCATTTCATTCTACATTGATATCCGGCTTCCTGTTGTCCATCCAAAATACTACACATCACAAACTCTGTCTCATCCTAAAATTAAAGAAATGAGAAAATTATAAGAAATAAAATTTTGATTTTTTTTTTGCAAATATATGTTCCTCGATGTCTACAAATTCATATAAATCAAATATCATTATAATACCTTACTTGGTTCCAAAGCTATACTATGCAGGGTGGGGCAATAACAATGCACACCTTGAATATCTCCGTTATTTGTAATAATATGGAAAAATGTTATGAACAAAATTTGCACCGTACAGAAGCGGACATGTTGTGACACAAACATTTTCTGCGTGGGTGGGGGCATAGAGGAGATGTCAAGGCCATCTCTATATTTTTTTTATCGCGATGTGATAGCCAATTGTGATTTTTTCAAAAATTCTTTTCTTATCACATAGTAAATTAATTCTTGTAACGTCTGAAAAAAATTCAAGTCGTTTGGTCCAATCTTAAAACAGTTCTTAAAACATCGTCCTTTTAAAAGTGTTCGAATGTTACCGTGACCGACGGTATCAGAGAAATGTAATTTGAACTCCGGCGCACTCAAGTGGCTACAATGTGCATTTGTTTATATTTACTGAATCGACACATTAAACGAAACTACAGTCTAGAAAATTCTATGGAGTTTCTTCTATGGCGGCACCCTATCGGTTGGAGAGGTTTGAAACTGATTCTAGACACTGTATATTATTTCAAACGTCATTGCGCCCCCTCCCCTCCCCCCATCACCGATCGATGGTTCACAGCAGTGGTTCAGGTTCGAAATTACAAAGAGGAACCTCCTTCTGTCGACGTACAGCAACAAACTCGTGTAATAGGAGCCGATAGCCCCTGACCGGGTCTCTCGTGTCGTGTTTACGGGTCTCTCGCGACAAGCGTGTTTCTCTTGCGACGCTTAATGGCCATATTTTCGGGGCCCTGGGGCCGTAAAATCGACAAAAACCAGGGACGCATGTTCCGTGTCTGTCAACGCTCGCATAAGGCCTCGCGATCATTTCACGGCTAACTGTGACATGGACGATCGCACACGAGGCTCGATCTTTCCACATTAAGTCTTTAGAGTTTACTGGTAGTTTGCCGTTCCAAACCAGAACCATGCTACTACAGTTTAACCATTATGTCAATGCTCAAACATTATCTATGGTGATCTATAACACTGTACTTTATAGTTTCTGCGTGTAGTTTTCACGTGTAAATTTGTGTAAATCAATTCACGATTATCCAAGAAAGAAGAAATCTTTAGCAAATTTTTCTATACGTCGACAAGAAGATTGAACAAATTTTTAAAACAAATATTGGATGAATATACTCGAGTATTGACATAAAGTTTCAATTCATAGAACTTTCAGCAAATAATATATTAAAAGAATCGAATGTATTGAAAGTAAAGTTTACTTTTCTTTAAGAGTTTACTTGTAAACAGTAAAACCGATTTTATAAGCTTTGATGTTTAAGCTCATAGTTACAGTGACCATATTTTTGAGATCTGAATAGGAAACAACAAAAAAGTAGGCATTATTCAACACACATACAGAAAAACATAACAAAACTCTTAAATCAGAGGATTTACTACATTATTTATTGTAGAGAATAAAAAGCAATATTTTATGAAACTAAATATCAAAACGAATAATTGAAATACAGTACTGTCCCCGAAAATGCAGGACGAATGGTTACCGGGGTCATAATACTTACACAGAATGAGATTCGGAGGTTCCACGACTTTTCTTTCCTAAATTGTTTTACCATTTTATATAGGAGGTACGTTGCAGTTGATCAAACGTTATAATGATGAAGATAGGCAACAAACCGAATGGCGGACCGTGTTGAAGTCGTAATAACTCACAAAACGAGTGCTGTGGCATAACTCCTTTTTCCAGCGGACTCCTAAATTGTTCCCAGTTGAAGTCAGAGGTTCGTTCGACTTTTCCGTATCGGTGTTCGAAAGTTGCTCTGTAGGAAACTCCGAAAACCGGCAGAAGTTTGTCGGTTGTTTGCAGACGCCACACGAGCCGGAGATAGCCGGGCAAATACCTTGATCCGTGGGCAAACAGGCGGTCACACGTAGATTCGGTGGAAAAGCGGCAGTCCAAGACAGCGGGTCGTGTTGTCCGAGTCGGGGCCCGACTGGAAAAGGGGCCTGTTTGCGGGGACGGGTTCGGTCCCGTCGGATTTCAGCCCGGGTCAAGTGTGTGTCCGCTGATAAAGCCTGGAAACATCGCGTGCGTGTAAACGGGCCGAGCCCACGGCCCACGAGTGTGTTTCGCCCTTATTGTTAGACCCTACTCGAGTCTGCAACAACTTCTCCGGGGTGAGTGCACGCGCGAGGGCGTAAGAGAGAGAGGGAGATAGAGAGTGAGAGAGAAACAGCTCTCTGTGTAGACAAAACGCGGCGGTTTCGCGCTGGAACGCACGGCTGTCTCGACAACTACGGAATTCTCGTAAACGAGCTCCACCATTATGCGCACTCGTCGCCCAGGAGTTTATTTTTGTAATCTAAACGCTCCGAGTGCTTCGCTTTTTGTTACTCCTGCCGGATAGAGTGGACCATGGGAGTTTACGCACGCTGTTCTATGGCGACGCTTTATGGGTTTTGCCGATGCGACTCCGACAAGTATCTCGCGACATTTTTTATGAGGGCCCTTTGGATCAGGATTTGTTACTTTGAAGCTTTCCGTCGATCTCGCTTTGATTGTGTTCAATTTAAAGAGAGAGAGAGAGAGAGAGAGAGAGAGAGAGAGAGAGAGAGAGAGAGAGAGAGATTGTTGAGAGAATTGAAAATAGGAAATTAGTATAGCGTGATAAGAAGAATTACTTTTTAGATGTACATGTTTAGAAATTTCACGCACCAATTGAATGAAAACCTCGAATTAGGGTCTACGTTATATTTATAATACATGCAACGTACACCATTATTTGAGGTGTTTTAACTTCTTGCCTCGGTAATTGTTCCACGCTGTAACGCGTCACCAAACCGTGTACAAGAAAAAAATCTTTTTTAAGAAAAGTCTGAGGGAACAAATAATTGAAAATATTGTAGTGTTGCACGTCCAACTCTGGGATAAAAATCTTTCGATGCCGGTGGCACGTCATTCCCGCGCAAGAGGATGAGAAAAGTAAAGAAAAGGCTTTGTTGACCTTTGTTGACCTTCAAAGATCTTAATGTTGCACCACGTTGGGTTCGTCTCAATAATCGCTACCAAAAAACATGTATGAAAATATAGCATTCTATTTAAAAAAACAAAGGTGACCTTCACATCTCTGAGGCGACTCCACCTAGCAACAAAAGATTAACGCTACACTACGGCCCCTGTTGTCCGATGCAACTTGTATTTCGAAAACTTTTCTACTACTATCATACTTTCGGAATTATTGTAGGTGGCAATAGTTAGTGCCTCACCCTGTATATAATAATAAAAATCGCATATCATGCAGTTGATGCTGGCAATTCTTATTTTGCAGAGATCCGCAGTCGAATAATTAGATTGTCTAATTACAAAGCTGTGCGTCATTGATAAAAAAATTTGATCTCGATCAATTTGACCCAACCCGATAGTTCTAGTAATTATGTTAAAGTGGATATAGCGCGAGAGTGGAAACTCATCTTTGGAACTGCAACTTTTGTCGAGCGCAGGATCAACGCGATCGATCGGAGGCTCGTTTGGGGGACAGGGCACGATTATCGAGGGCTTATCGAAATCAATTATCGGGGAAGGGGTCGTGGCATGATTCCGAAGCAAATGCAGCGCGGATGCGCCTCGTGCAATACGTGAAATATCAGACAGGATCTACCGTCACGCCGCGCGGTAAATCAAGCCGGGGTTACCGGGCGACCGCGACCAACGATACAGAAATACAAAGCACAAGCATTCTGATTCAGACCGCCCGTAATCGTCGAGAACAAAACTTACGGCAGATGGAGGAACCGGCCTGGTGACTTGTACAGGATGATTCAACGGAATCGATTCCTTGTTCGACTAAGAGTCTACCTTTTCTGCGAGAAATCGACCTGTCGTGTCAGCTGCATCAAATAATTAAATTCATGTTTGTCCTAGTTTCATTAATCCAATAAGAAAAATATGTTAACGAGTTAGAAATTTCGTTAAAAATCACCTTCAGGAAACATGTTTATTATTATTCTCAGGTGAGATCTTTATGAAGTCATGTTCAGAGGAAGGCCCATACAATAGTGATCGTTGGGAATTTTTTTATGAAAAACTGTTAGACTTAGGTAAAAAAATGTTTCATTATTTAAAAAGACTCGTTTTAGAGGCTATCTCGCAATTTCTTTGTTTAAGGATATGTGTTAGTTACAAAGATGTGTTTGATTTCTCAGAGATCCTGTTAAAAATTGTCTTTTTGGTAGGACCTTCGAGGGACCAGCCATAAAATTGTAATTAATAAATATTTTAAAATTAAACAATTATGAGATACTCTCAACAATAAACTATTTTGAACACGACATGATTTTTTGAATAAAGTCTCGCAGGTTTTGAGAAAAAAATTTCCAAACATCACTTTTATCAGCCATCTCAATCGCTCGTGAGTAAATTGTCAATAAATTAAAGTATTTTTCTATCCTACTAGATTTCGTATAATACAATTCTCTAGAAATATTCAGAAGCTGTAAACGCGTAAATTAGATACAGCATTAGTACTTGTATTATAAACTATCATGTTATGTTAATAATTAATTGTTTCATGTTCCAACGGTGTTTTACGCAGAACTGGGAACACACCGCTCCGTTAAATTAAAAAGAACAAATGATAAAAGGTTGCGTTGACAGCTAGCACCTACAGCGTGATTCAAAGCGATATTCTCGCCCCCCTCGTGATCGATAACGGTAATCAGAGTCTGGAAATCTTAGAAAAACGTGTAGCGAGGAGCGTAATTAATTTCGTCGAGTAGAACCAGGGAAATATTACAATACAAAGAAGTAAATCCATTATTCATATATCATTCCCCATCAGGCAAG
The DNA here is from genome assembly GCA_913789915.3 of Sphecodes monilicornis. Lineage (NCBI taxonomy): Eukaryota > Metazoa > Arthropoda > Insecta > Hymenoptera > Halictidae > Sphecodes > Sphecodes monilicornis. Next base: position 11,944,524 of record OU565285.1, on the reverse strand, counting down.
CACATGGTAGCAATGAGGCTCATTAAAATCGCCACCCGGAGCAGAAATTTCCTTTTCATTTCCTTTCCATTTACTTTCCTTGCTACATACTCGCCTCGCAACAAAGTGCACCGTGACATGCAATCGAAAATTGACAGGACGTAGACTTGACTTTCATTAGTGTGAATTCACGGCGGAACGTTTAGTCAAGATGACTGTCTTCGGTCTACAAACAATTCACGAGTATTCGCTAGTAGTCGAAAGATCATGGCAATTCTAGCACGACTAGATAAATAGGATCATTAGGTGGACAAATTAATTCGCTGTTCTCGCAGTCAATCAGTTGAAGATTCATTAATCATCTGTATAAAGAGCGAAGAATTAATTTGATCACACAGTAGTCGTGACTGGGCAGCGGATTTTCTGCATTTATGACAAAAATAGGTGTAATTTGAATGAACAGGAAAATTAAAAGAATTTAAAAATATGGATGTACTCTTTTTAGCTTATCGATGTCGTTAGAGAAAGAAGAAAATTGTTATTTCGTATCTTTATACAGGGTCTTTCCCCGTCTACATGATACCATCCACTTTTGACGGGGCCTGTAGACACGCATGAATTTCACGGTGGAACGGGTCAGGAGGACTGTCTCCAGTTTGCGAATATCTGCCGGCTATCTGCCGGCTATCGGAGGGTCATCGCCTAGGTTCCCTATATAGGTATACATCAAGGTGTGCATCGAACAGGAGGAGAGGTGACCGAGTGAGTGAAAGAAAGGGAGAAGAAAAAAGAAAGAGACAAAGAAGAAGAAGAAGAAGGAGGATGCGAACAAGAAGAAGAATAAGAAGGGGAATCGAGCCGAAGAAGTAAAGAGAAAGGCAAAGGAAAAGTGTCCGATATAAGAGAGGCGAAAGGATCCGAGGAAGAACAACGGTGTACACGCCGAGGGCAAAGGATGGAGGTTAGGCTAGCGGAAGGTGGGAGGTAGAAGTCGGCCGTAGGAAGAAGGGTGGAAAGAGAGAAAGACAGAGGACGAGGCCAGGCCGGGCTACAAGCTGTCGGGCGACGATAGCATCGCCTATCGACCCCTAGGATCGGCCGAAGAGGTTTTCCATGTTCTTCTTCGTTATACGATCTTGTACGAGGAGCGGTGGTACGAGGGTGTGCAGGTAACAAACACCCCCAATTATGTCAGCCTGAATTAGTAGTGGTCCAACTATTTCGAACCTAACGAGTTGCCTCTGTCCAAGCGCCACGATATCCGCGCCGACAACGACGACGACGGCGACAGCCACGACGACGTTTCTTTTCTGCTTGTCCGTCGGGCCAGGTTTCTCGTCTTCTCTTTGCTAGTCGGCTCCTTCGTCGAGCGATTTTTCATTTGTTCCCGGTAGCCGCATTCTCCGCAGACATTTTTTCCGACGCGACAACGAATCTCGCTTACGAGCTGTCACCGTGAGGACCGCGATTACGCGCGACAACGGGTCCTCTTGTTTCCGTAAGTGGCTTTTCAATGAGTAACTGATAGATACAATCTCAGGATTCGTGGATTTGAACTGTCCGAAGTTAGACAGTAAATTAGGCGATTCGAGGAGAAACGATTGGTCGAGGTTTAACGCTAAACTTACCTTAGCGACTGGCTTCGCATTTTGCAATGGTTGATGTTTGCAACACGCTTGTATGGACAACGAGCCTATACATTTCATTATTCAAGCAGAGTTTGCAATAGATACCGTCTAAGACCTAAATGCATTCCTACTCGTTTTCACTTTGTCCCAGATTGAGAAACGTTCCATCTAAATTCTAATTTTGTAGCAACCAATTCAAATCATTAGCTATGCGTAGCAAGTCCAATTAGATCAATGCCGATTTCAAAAAGGTAGGTTCAAAATTATACAAAACAAAAGAACCCCGCACTAATCATATGGAAAATCTATCCCGGTAAAATCAGTTGAATTTGAAAAGATGTAATGGGCACAAAGCTCAATAATGGACAGTTATCGAGTTATAATCAGTCAAACATGACAAATTCGAGCTGCCGAATACTCAAATCTCGGGAAGTATTTATTTTTTGGAAAAATGTTTGAAACAAAAATAGTAGGGTTTCACAAAATCTGTTAGATGGAGTCATAATTTTTGAATTTTGAATGACCTTGAAAATATCTGTGAACAGAAATCTTTCACAAAAATCTTTGCGTGTCACAGCAGAGATAAGGACCCCACGGTTTGTCACTCCCGTAGTATTTTTTGACTCCAAACCCTCTCTGCTGTGTGTGCGTGTGTGTGTGGATTAATAAAAAAATGATCTTATTATGTATTACCAAACAGTATAGAGACCAAAATGTATGGAATACACTGATGTCAATAATATAAATATCGGACGTAGTAATGCCAGAAAGTAATAGCATTCGGCAGCAATAACGCTAGTATGTTGCCAACATCATTTAGGTCGCGCAACTTGAAAATCAAAGGAGTGGGGTGGCGGGAGTGGGGGTACGGCAAGCGTGTAAAGTAAATATACTTCCCGAGATTTGAGTATTCGGCAGCTCGAATTTGTCATGTTTGACTGCTTATAACTCGATAACTGTCCATTATTGAGCTTTGTGCCCATTACATCTTTTGTTCAGTAGATCATAAGCTACTACTTATGAAAAATCCAACTGATTTTACCGGGATAGATTTTTCATATGATTAATGCGGGGTTCTTTATGCTACAAGATTTGAGTACATTTACCCATGGTTGATATGAGATCATTAAAAGCATCTGAATTGCGAGAGTTAATACGAGTTATGTTCCTCCATTGGGAGGTGTTCATCGGACAGGTTAGTACATATAGTTTGAACTGGGGAAACGTCACGAGGACACGAGTTGGTCGGCGATTTCCATCTGCATTTTCCCAGATATCTCTCAGAAGGAACAAAACCAGCAAGAGTTCGAGGCGACAATGGCAACGTTGATAAGGGAGCGAGAGAGCATGGACACATGTAAAAGCGACGAGGACTCGTTGCAGTCCGGTGCAACGGCTCGTTGTTCCGATTGCACAATGAAAGGCAGAACCAACCGTTCAGCTTGCCACGGGATCACCTCCCGCAGGCAAAACCTTTTAGTCCTTCCTTCGACACACGGGAATACCGGGTCGACTGTTGTCATTCGGTGGAGGGCCAACGTGGAAATATGCAGGCTCCGGCGACTTCGGCACGAAAGTGTCGTCCACCGCTGGGCGGCCAACAAATTGGTGGGGTGACTTTTCTGGTTTTATACACCGTCGTCGTTCTCGCAGTAAGGGGCAAAATGGCATCGTCTGTCTGAAAGGGAAAAGTCGTGTTCGACGTTGCACCGTACCTAAAGAGCTGTCGTCTCCGTTTCTTTAAAGGCGCTATGTCTACATCCACTATGTAGGGACCGGTCACGACAGACTTCCTCTGTCTTCGAGCCTTATGATCGAGGGTACGCTGCTCCCGCAGGCTCCTCAGGATTAATTCTGCTGTGTACTTTGTCACTGTTATTGTTATTACCCCTATTTTCAGTGCCATTTTTATTATTACCATCTACGTCTGCATTTGTGATTACTGGACCGCGGATTTTATGCAGTCATGACAAAAACGAGTTGGTGCAATTTAAAACAGTAGAAATATTTAAAAAAATTTTAAATGATGATATATCGTCTCCAGCTTGTTAAAATTGTTAAAGAAAAGAAGAAAGGCCTATATGGTTACCGTTTCTTGCAACTGATGCCAACCATTTTCATTTTGAATAAATTTTTAGTTTTGTGACAAAACGTGTTGGTGCAATTTAAACCAGTAGAACATTAGAAGATTTGAAGAATGTCGAAACATTTTTTCCAGCTTATTAAGATTGTTAAAGAAGACGACAAGGGTCTATGTGGTTACTGTCTTTTGTAACCCATGCCAACAATTTTTATTTTCCATCAAGATCCGTAATCTAGTGATTGGTGCACTGTGGATTTTGTGCGTTTGTGACAAATGTGGATAGTTGAAATATGAAACTGTAAATGCAACAAGAGAATTTGTGAATATTGAAGCATTATTTTTAATTTATTAGTACTATTAAGAGACGTTGGAGATTTGTATTCGACTCCTCCTTCTTACAATTGACACACAATTTTTATTCTAACCACCAGACTGCGGGTTTTATACACTTACAACTAAAATGAGTAAATCAAATACGAAATAACAGCAACATTTAAAGAATTTACTATACATAAAGAAATAAATTGATAAGATCATAAATTTTGATTTACTTTATGCCACAATTTCTTAACATTTCTAACACTGGCCCTACCAATTACAAAACTTGTCTACATAGTATCTATTGCCTTCTAAAAATGACAGAATTGTATTTAATTAGATTTTGTACAATTTCTCTTACAATGTGAGCTTCAATAGAGGAATGCATGTAATCATTTGCCACGAATGCATCTTTATAAATTCAATAATTACAAAATACAACATTTGAAATCGGTCATTTGACCGGCAGTGGTAGGTTCAGTGTTACGAAATATATTTCTGTTTAACTCCGGTCTGTTTCTGTTGTAATATGGTTATAATAAAAAGATACAGAATATAACTGTATTTCATAAATAGCACAGAAGAAACTTGTTGTCGCAATAACTTCCCGAACACGAGTGAGTACGGAACCTCGTAATACAATACTCATTAGCCATATACATTCGGACAGTACATACTCATTACGCATGAACACGTTAGATGTCGCGATTAGTATCTATCTTATAACAGTTTCAAGTAATGCAGGCATTTTTATTCTGCATAAAAATTCGCAGGCATCTGCAAGAAAGAACGGCAAACTATCTCCTTCTTATAAGGACAATAAGAAAATTGATGAACTCTATTCAACAGAAATGAAAGAATAAACTTGTCGAAGACCTAGTGACATATTTTCTACACAACTTGACGCATCCAACAAAAACACTGATTTTTAAGAGAACGTGAAAGTTGAAAAGACCGAATGCAGTTTGTGGGCGTGAAACAGAGAAGCGCCGGCAGGATGCAGAATCGAAAGCGTGCAGTTATCGAAACGGCAGCCTGTCGGGCCGGGATTGGAGCAAGCACGGTGGCTCGGACGGACAAAACGGTCGTCCTGTCGAAAACAGGATCCTTGAACGGTGCTGCCATCAGGGTGACCGACGGTCACCTGTGCAACGACCGCCCGGTTCGCCCACGCGTACCTGTTCCCGATGTCCTCTCGTACATCGTGCATCTCGCCCTCGAGAGACAATGCATCCGCGTCGGTGATGCGCGCGTACACGGGGGCCGCTGCACACGGGAACCAGCTCTGGAGGGGGGCAATCTTAAGTGCGCTGCTTTACAAGATAAGGAATTAAGTACGAATACCCCATGGTGACCAGCAACCATCCCGCGGATAAGATAAGGTTCGCGCGTACGTAGCCGCATACCAGAATTGGCTCTGACCGGTACCGAGGGGAAACCTTGCTGCGCAAGTACTGGTTTACACTTCGACTAGTCTTTTAATACGGAGTTAATCACCACCAAGCCGTATAATTTGACGAGCGCAGTGTCGCTTTGATTTACGCGCACCGATAAGATCCGCCGCCGAAAAGATAACAAGTATCTGTAACCATTTGCATTTAATTTTCTTCCCAGATGCAAAGAGTAGAATTTCTTCGGTCTTAACAGATCCACAGCGAAAAAAGAATATTTGTGTTTCTCGAACGTCTACGTTTTGCTTCAATGCTTGACAACTAGACTGCGGATCTTTATGAAAAATAGAAATTCTTCACCTGGATTGCAAAGAACTGGAGCAACAAAATTGAGTTCTTTCCTTAATAAGTTGAATAGGTCGAAAATAATGTAACGCAAGTTTTAAATTCTTTTAGTGTTTTTTACTGTTTCATGGTCCTCCATTTTCGTCATAAATGCATCCGCAGTCTGCTGAAAACAGAGGATTAAATTTTAAGATTGAATTAGAAGAAACGATGATTGCGTCCAGAAGTGAACGAGACTATTTTCTTTGTTATACAATCTACAGGGTGTTCACGCTATTACTAGCATGTGTTTTTCTTGAAAATAATAAGTATTAGAAAAAAATGAAAGAGGAAAAAGTAATACTATTTTTTCCAAGCAACGTAATGGCGTATGTAATTTTATTGTATTTGCACTATTTTCATGAAAATGTAGGTGACCTCTAATTTTTGTGAATGGAGTGCTGTTTATTTTTTCATGCTATGTGAAAGCTTGTGTCGAGACAAATTTATTCGTATACGACACAATGACCTTCAAGATCATACAAGGTCAGAAATGGAAGAAACATTTTGAACATTTCGTACTAAATGCGTTTGCAAGAATACTTTATTGACGAGGCTATAGTAAATGTTCAATATAACTTCCTCGGTCATGACTACATATTTCGGCTCTATTAATTACATTCTTGTTAGCTTCTTCTAACATTGTCCGAAATATTAATGCACATGATTGCGTTAGTTTCCTTTGCAAGTCGTTTACATTTCTTGGCGTTGTGTATCGTGAATGATATCTTTACGAAACATTACGCACAAAATATTCAAAATTGTGCTGCCATTTCTGACCTTGCATGACCTTGAAGGTCATTGTGTTGTATACAAATAAATTTGTCTTGACACACGCTTTCATATGATTTAAAAAAGTATATGGCATTTCATTTAAAAAATTGAAAGTCACCTTCATTTCCAAGAAAATAGAGCAAATACAACAAAATTACGTACGCCATTATGTTACGTACCAAAAACAGTATTAATTTTTTCCCTATTATTTTTTTCTAATATTTATTATTTGCAAGAAAAACGTTAGCTAGTTATAGCGTGAACACCCTGTATATCTTGAGTTCGTTAACGTCTTCATGCCTATGATCCTACTGTTTTCTAGAATTGAAAATAGGAAATTGAGTATAGTATCTGGCTCGATGGTTTGAGAGAGTTTCCGAGTGAACGTGCATCTGCCTCGTACAGGTGTATAACGTGATAAGAAAAATTTCTTTTTAGGTTTGCATGTTTAGAAACTTCAGGCACTAATTGAATGAAAACCTCGAATAAGGGTCTACGTTATATTTATAATACATGCAACGTACACCCTTATTTGAGGCTTTTTAATCTCTTGCGTCGGTAAATGTTCCACGCGGTAACGCGTCAGCAAACCGTGTACAAGAAAAAATCTTTTTAAAGAAAAGTCTGAGGGAATGAATAATTTAAAATATTGAAAAAACAAATTTTTGACGTGTGTGGCACGTCATTTCCAATTCTGGGATCAAATCTTTCGATGCCTGTGGCACGTCATTGCAGCGCAAGAGGTTGAGAAAAGTAAAGAAAAGGCAGTTTCAAACTTTAAAGCAGAGGAATAAATTTTAATATTGAATAAGAAGAAACGATGACTGCGTCCTGAAGTGAACGAGACTATTTTCTTTGTTATAAAATCTATATCTTGAGTTCGTTAACGTCTTGATGCCTATGATCCAGCTGTTTTCCAGAAAAGTTTGTTATTTTTGCTTGTTTGCTCTTGCTTATCTTCTCTCGACGTTCTTTCGTTACTCTTGGTTCGATAACATCCGATTTCCCAGCTTGTTAGAAACTTCTTCTCTTTTCCGACTTTTCTTGTTACATTTCAAACTGTCACTTTCAATCTCACTTCTATTCTTCCTTCGTTTCTTCTCCTGTATATAAATGTCTATATTTTATCAAGTTCGAAAACGAGTCGACTTAAAAATTGCATCAGCTGTTAATGCTTTATACACTACGAACAAGTTATAGCCCAACTAAAGTAACCCCATATTTCATAGACGAGGGTAGATTCACCGTCGTAAGATTGTTCGATAATGTTTTACGAGATGGGAGAGCCAGGTGGTAGATAAGTTCGAGGGATTGTTTCGGTTAAGATTGACTTAAATTATGAGAGAAATTTGACAGAAATGATTTTCGATAAGAATTAGATCCCCGAGGCGAATGGGGGCTGGAGTATTTAAATGTTGCGTGATCGACTTATCACGGCATGAGTATGTGTTGACTACTCGGTATAATGCTGAATTAACTTCTCAAGAAATAGCGATCTCTGGACAACGAACAATCTACCCGGAAATTGATGGCCACCATTGAATGGTGAAATAAATAATTCATCGGTAACAAGTGCAACTAATTGATCTGACAAATCAAATAATTCATTTTTGCCGAATCATTTCTTTAGTACACGTTGTATTTTTATTTCATAAGTTGAAAAAAGAGAAATTCTGGTAGCATTAGAAATAACACAGTGATACCTCTATTATCCAAATTAAGTTCTATCGTGCCAATTTCATAAATCATTATCTACCAAATCCTTTTTCATTTAGTATCGTTGTTACGGTGGGTGTAAAAGGTATTCGTGCACCTTTAAAAATCGAATAACTTTTTTAAAATTGGATCAAACGGCTTTAGTTTTTTTTGAGATGTTAGAAGGATTAGTTTACTAGGTAGCGTGTAAATAATTACTTCTAAAAATTGCTGTTGGTCGACATTGCGATGACAAAAGTAAAGATCACAATTTTTTACTTTTTTATCTGTGTTTGTAAGTTACACACATGTACAACTTATGTTTTATTGCATACGTTTCGGGCAAACAGATTTATCAGTTTAAAAAAAATTGATATTGCTTCTTACGCAAATGGCATCTGCAAGAGGAGAAATATGTACACGATTGTCGATTAAAAATTCTAATGCATAGTTGAATGTACGCTCGATCACACCAGCTGAAAGAATTGAAAAAACATATTTCTCAGTTTTATGAAAATTGATTGCTTCTTACAAAAATAGCTGATGTGAGAACAGCCATACATCTTTTTCGATAAAAATATTCTAATGCATAGATGAATGTACGCTCGATCACACCCGCTGAGAGAATCTTAAAAATCCGCATCGCACGTCACGCAAAAAAAAATTGCCGTCCGTATCGGAGTTCTTAAGTTAAGGGATTACAAAACGCGAGAACCGCAGGAACGGTTCGCGTTTAGCGTCGCGTGACGGCGTAAAAACGCGTCGAGCCGATCAAACCGAGATTAAACCGGCAGGAACGCAGTCGTTGAGTGGCATAATGGCGGAGCAGCTGTAAACAAATCGTAAAAACAGCGGAGAGCCGTCGCTCTCGCTTGTCTCTCGTTGTTCGGTGGCCGAGGGCCCGCGAAGACCCTTATAAACCTCGCTGTATTCGTTTCGTTTCGTCGACTACGCCTTTTTAACGCGAAACTGGCGATCGTCGTGACCGTAAAAGTCGAATCGTTTCGGGAATGAGATTTCTCGATGGGGGCCGACGCCCTGCGGCCGATTCCATGGGGGTGATGAGCGGGAGTGGAACTGAAACAGAGAGAAAAGCAACCGCCAAAGAAACGTTCGTTTCACTCTGGGATTAGATTAAATGATGCTCGCCAGTGATATCGACAGACCCGTTGTTCCACTCGCCTCCAGGGCTCTAGGATCGTTTGATCGTCGCTCGGTTGTACGCTTTGTTGAAGGATATCGTCCGGTTACCTCGAGATACCGACCGGAGGACTTGTCGTTTCCTTGAATCAATTTATTAACACATTATCTACCGGCGATTATTCCATAATTTTTGAAAGTCTATGGCCGTCCATTACTGTGGATTTTTAAACAGATCCTTAACAGCAACAGATACTTCAATCAGGAACCAATAACTCACTCTCGATAATGTAATCAAATAATTTTGTTTGGGATTATTGTGTGAAAAAAGATTTTTGAACTTCCTTTTGGTATAGCACAATTATTGAAAATATAATATATTCCGGTAGATAAAGTGGCAAGATAGAGACCTGTGCAGCGTCATGGTTATGTTAAAAATCGAGCAGAAGATTCGCTGTCCTTTGTTAGAACGCGAACATTCTGGAGTATAATTATAATTTCTATCGATCGAAAAATGTGATAATCTGATAAGATGCTATTGGCGCGAGGTTCGAGCAATTAGATCGAACCTTGCGCCAATAGCATCTTATCAGATTATTCTGGAGTGTACTAATGAACAGACTAGTACAAAAGCTCACAGACTAGTACAAAAGCTCACAGGATATATTTCACACAATTCACTAACATAACCTCATGTTCTATCCTAAGACATACGACCACCCCTACAAGAAGATACTTGACACTTCCGTTCCAAGAAAAGCCGATTTCTAAATTCCAAGAAAATATCATCCGTCACTTGCACTAAATTTATCGATACCTCCGGTTTCACCACAGTGAAGGAATATATGTATAATCACTCACAAATGTAGAATGGCTGAATGAAATCAGGAAAGAAGCGTCCGATAATTTCTAAATGAAAGCATCCTTTCCTTGAATAAACAAGAATGGAGAGGAATCGAGCCTCCCGGTTGAATCCATTCGGTAGGTTCGTTTATATTTCACAGAATTCGCCGGCTAAAATAAATAAGTGCTCGATCGATGGGTATGAGACGCCATCGTGCATGCGACATCGATCGCGTTTCTACGCGGGGAACCGGAAATAACGAGCAGATTTCGTCGGTTATAAATACGCTCGGCAGAATAAAAATACATCGATCTTGGGTTATCCGATTCTTCCTTTTTCTGAATGAACGGTCTCTAATTCACGTTAACCGAAGACTTCCGGTGTCCTCGGAGGATATTGTTGGCTCGGTCGGCGACGAAATGAATTTTCCATAGACACGGTCGCACGTACGTTCCGCCGCGGATATCCTCGCCGCATATTTCCGCGTCTTCGTCGAACAATAAAACCGGTATATACGCGTGACTGAAATATCTTATCCCCGGCTCTCTCTCTCTCTCTCTCTCTCTCTCTCTCTCTCTCTAAGCCAGTATCAATAGAGCCCGGCGGAGCGTCGTCGTCGTTGGTGGTAATGAAAGTTAAATATCGCATCCCGGAGCCACCGTACCGTCGATTACGGCCGGCGGAGTGGTCGAATCAGTGTTTCACGGGTGTCCGTGCCGCGAGACATCCTCCACGGATTAATTAACTGTAGCCACCGCGAGGGGAGCACCGCTGGTAAACACCTGTCGTGTATTTTAAGCACGATTCGTAAATAATCGATCGACCTGCTTCAACATTGATATGGCCGCGGGACGACGAACCACAGAACTTCCACCTGACCTCCAAGGATATTTCATATATCCTCGATCAAACTAATTATTATTAACTGATATCCTTCCCTGCTTCATATCTTCTCTGCGATCATCATTTTCTGCGTATAAGGATACGCTCGGCCAGGAAGCTAGACGAAGTAATATTTGAGAATTTTTTCTCAGAGACTGTAAGACTTCATTCAAAAACTTTTCTCCCATTTAAAAGAGCTTGTTTTAGAGAGTATATCGTAATTTTTTTTATTTGAAAATATTTATCGATTGCGAAGCTGTGGCTAGTTCAAATGAAAACTGTCTTTTTAAGACAGTCTTTTTAATAACTTCGTAATTATACATCGAACATTTTTGAGTAAAATAATTATGAGTTAAGATGGACCGTCTTGAATATGGAAATAATTTTTTTAAAAGAATTCCTGAACCAATAATTCATAGCCTCTAATCCTTCGTTTGATCTCGAAAGGGTTCTTCTTGGTGAGGAGACTGGTGAAAGCGATCTTTGAGAATTTATTTCTCGGTGACTGTAAGAATTTCATCGAAAAGTGCTTTTGCATTTAAAATAGTTTGTTCTAGAGAGTGTCTTCTAATTTTACTGGTTGAAAATATTTATTGATTGGAAAGTTATGGTTGGTTCAACTGAAAACTTCTTTTTTCACAGGATCTTTGGAAGATCAGCTATAACTTCATAATTATACATGGAACAATTTTCAGTAAAATAATTATGAGGTAGACGTTAAGATTAATCATTTTGAATATGAATTTTTATAAAAGAATTCCTGAACCAATAATTCACAGCCTTTGATCCTCCGTTTGATCTCTAAAGGGTTACTCTTGGTGAAAGTGATCTTTGAGAATTTATTTCTCGGTGACTGTAAGAATTTCATCGAAAAGTGCTTTTGCTTTTAAAATAGTTTGTTCTAGAGAGTGTCTTCTAATTTTACTGGTTGAAAATATTTATTGATTGGAAAGTTATGGTTGGTTGTATTGGAAACTGTCTTTTTTAAGATCCCAAGACCTCTGGGAGATCAGCTATAACTTCGTAATTGATAACTATTTTTCAGTAGAAAAATTATGATGTGCTCTTTAAAATAGCAATTTTAAAGTAACAATTAAATACATTAACACGTTGACTGCCAGGCACATTTTCCATGGTTTGCCCAAGGCACCAATGTGAATTTTTCATTATGCGATGCATATTATGTTGAAATATTATTTGCAGCAAATAAATTGAGTTATAAAATCATGCTTGAAGCATTTTTCGTGCATTGATTTCTTCAAACCATTATAGTAACAATGGTATTATTGAAAAATGTATCAGTATCCATATTTACTCTAATTATGTAGTTTTATTATTTGCTGCGTCGCCGGCCACCGGTGGCCCCCACGGCGCTGTAGCCAAGTCGAGTGCCGGTCACCGGCGACTCCCATGGCAGTCAACGTGTTAAAATAACACAGTAGAAAGATATATTCGTCACCGAATCATGCTCCAAATTAACACACATGATTTCGAAACAATGTTGTGAAGATACTAGCATCGAATACTATAAAATAGCATTGAATACTAGAAAATCACATAGAATACTAAATCAAATATAATTTTCCCTATCACAAACGTCGGATTCTGCAAGGGATGGAGCACTATAGGGATGAATAGCGTGCAGCGAACGGTTTCCACGACAGCCACCGAATAAATATCAAATAAATATCTCACCGAAGACAATTATATGGATCGATATGCGTATAAATAACACACAAAGAGTAACTATTCTATCCGTAGTAGCGAGAACCCGTAGCGACTCTCGGGGCCCTTTCAAACGATCACCCCAACTCCGGAGCCCCCCGCCAAGAAAAGGGACATATTGGACACCGAATTACAATACAAAAGGACGTTCAACAGCTGCGAGGACAGAACGCTGACCACCACGACGATCATCGATACACGTTTGCTCACTTAAAGCCCAATATCGTCGGCCGCCATCGTCTACCATCCCTAGAACGAAACAGATGCTCTTTGGGAGACGTATTTGTCTCTGGTCATAATCACCGGCTTCCTTTCTTATTCGCAGATTAATCGTTCAATACTGAATCACGTCATTCTCGGTAAATACGGGGACCATTTTAACTCATAATGGTCCCTTCACGTTGATTTAACACGTTCTTAGACATCAGTCACAAGGGTTTATTTCAGTTTTGATTCGTCCATTGGTTAGACTTAAATGTACTCGTAGTTTCTTATCAGTAGCCTGCGGATCGGAAAGTCCAAAAAAAACACGTACATAAGCAAAAACGATTAAAATATTTATTTTCACCGCAAAGAATCGTTTAGTCATTGAACACAATTATTCTGTCACTCCAATTCTCACAGAATTTAGTAGAAAGATGAGCAACTACATAAAGATCCACAGTCTACTTATAAATAGGACAGCAAATCTTTATATGGTGTAAAAAATTGTCTGCACCGGTAACAACAGATAAAAAATACATTAAAATTTTCTTGTCGTTTGAAAAATTGAAACAAATCAATCTAAATCTATTGCTAAATCCTAAAAGCCTCATCCTTATCAGTACATTACCCTACCTTTTTTCGTGAATGATTAAACCGAACCGTTCATTTGTCCATTTATGTAAAACACATCATTACTAGTGTTGAGACGTGTTTGTTGTATGGCCAGCTCGAATTTCGATTTGGGTTTACGCTACGGTTGATTTTGGACAGTGTCATTTTTTAAGAGTCTTTCTAGTGTCTCTTTGACGAATTTATTGTTTTATGACTCGGGTACGGCTGGGAAGTATCAGTTAACTCTTGGGAAAATCAGTAGTGCCGTAACGCTCTCAATGGCACTTGGCGTAGCGTAGGCCCGTACATAGCGCCAGGGGCCAGTGGCGCTAAGCCTGATTTATTGCTTTAAAAAAAATACAAGGAATCAAGTGTCGTCACTGTTTGGCGATATTCATGGCGTCGACGAATTTCGTTTATGGGCGTTACCCTTGTTTTAGAGCTCATTTGTAACCTTTCAAAAATTGTATCATTGGCTGAGGCCCCACTAGCTTGTATTTTGTGGAGGGAATTTTCAACCCCACGAGGTTTCTTTGTTTTTATGCATTCGTTGTAAGATCAATTACGAACTAGAATCAAGAGTCGGAGCAACGTCGAATTTATGTATACATATACGGTGGCTCACGAAAGTATTCGAACGCACTTTAAATTGGGAGAACTTTTTTTAAAATTGGACCAAATAATTTGACTTTTTCTTTAGCAACTACAAGCATTGATTTACTAAGTAGAATGCAAACGAAAAATTACAGTTGGTAGGAATTACGTGAAAAAATAAAAATGGCACTTTTTAAAACTTTTTCCTTTCAGATCGCAATGAAAATTCATATTTATTTATTTATTATCTCTCTTTGAAGCGTGTATCTCAGCGGCTCACTAATTGCAGTTTGAGCACTGACAGAACACAACAACTAGAATGCAGATTTTATGCATTTACGACAAAAATAAGTAGATGTAATTTTATATAGTAAAAAGATTAAAAGAATTCAAAACCTTCTCAGTCAATCTACACTAAAGTGTAACCTCTTACTTGAATTTACCAAGGAAACTAAATTGATAAATCAATTAATTCAATCTATCCTACGCATTCTATGATATCGCTAATAACATAGCAGTTGATGCAGTATCTAAATATCGATGCATTATCACCAATTTATTAAAATGATTAATGGAGAGAAGAAATTTTGGTAATTATATAGAAAAGGTCTGCGTACTCCGATTTTTATGAAATTTTAATATGTTATGGAGCAACACATTCTGAACAACTTTTTCCTTTCCCAATATAGGGGGGTCGCTTTTAGTTTTCGAGATATTTGCAAAAAACTATCGGTAATGTTAATTTCATAACGGAAACCTTCTTTTTAGAAACACTGGGTGGGTGTGTGTGGTATTGTCGCTTCTCATCTCCACAATGTGTTTGCAAACAAAAAATAAACAGATGCGTCCCGAAAATCCAGGAAGAAACAAGCAGAATTAACTCCTGTAGATAATTCTGATCATACATAGATAGGCTGAGCTTTCAATTTTCAAAGACATTCCATGGTTTTTCGGGCCGCATCTGTTTATTTTTTGTTTGTAAACACGTTGTGGAGATGAGAAGCGACAATACCACACACACACACCCAGTGTTTCAAAAGCACCCAGTGTAAAATTCAATACAGTATTAGCGATAATTTTTTGCAAATATATCGAAAACTAAAAGCGACCTCCCTATATTGGAAAAGGAAAAAGCTGTTCAAAATGTCGAAATCTATAATATATTAAAATTTCATCAAAATCGGAGTACGCAGACCTTTTCTATATAATTACCGAAATTTGTATGCGATCGCTGTTTCTTGTAATCGATGCACGATGTTTTCGTTTTGCATAAAGATCCGCAGTCTGATCATTACTATGTTCACCACACCGTGACAGTAGTATGCAGAAACATGTCTTAAATTGCGAAGAAGCTAACAAACGACTAAAAGAGACGACAACGCTAACAAATCACTGCTCACGTCTTCCCAAGCAAACAGCTCAAACCTCACAACCCCATACATCATTCCCAAGCCCGAGTGGCGAGCATAACTCCCATACGAGACAAATATTAGTACATCCCCGTCCAGCGTGAAGTAAAATCGCGTTAAACCGTCCAGTCATCCGGGAACCCGTGTCCCAAAGTTGGCCGAGGCATTCAGGCTCGATTATCTCGTAAAATACGCGCAACAGCTTTAGTCGTTAGTTATTACCGGAAGCGGCGAAGGCACATGGTCCACCTTAAGGCTCTACCTTAAGGGCCCGGCTTCGGGGCCTTGCCTTTAAGGCCCGACTTTAGGCGTGCGCGCCGCAGGGAAAGCCGGTGCGTGGGTAAACACGCGTAAGTTACGTGACCAGTCTTTATCATGGCCCTCCGGGGACATGGTTACGGGTTTGATTCGAAATAAATCGGCGGGCCCCGCTTTCCGGTCGTTCGTTAAGCCTATTAGCAGTGAGAAGGAGTTCCTCGGGCCTCGTCCGGGGACTTAGGGGAACGGCATTCAACGGGGACACCGGCGCGCGAGTCGCGAGCACCGGTAATCCCTCGTGCGTGTGTATTTACAAGCTACGAAAAGCTCGGAGCATAATGCGATGGCCCACCGGGGCCGAGGAGCAGTTTTCTGCTTCCTCCGGTGGCCCTTCCATCTCCCTTTGGCCCCACGATTTTTTATTTACCCGTTTTTTCGGGAGTAGCGCGGCCTATCGATATCGAAGCACTGATTTAGTTACTTTAATGGATAATAAGACTCCTGCGAAGATCTAAAGCAATTAATCGACTGCGGATGTATAAATGAAAATTGTCTGTGTCAGTTACACGAAACAGAAGCTATATAGAAATTTGTTTCTTTTTTTTTAAATGTTAAACGTTTGGAAGCCATATAACAAAAGTCTTCAATTTTTTAAAACTCTTTTCACTGTTTTTAATTACCGCTAGTCATTTTAGTCACGAATGCATATAATCGCCAATTTTTTAAATGTTGAACCAAACGACTTGCGTGTTCAAGACACTTTCACTGCCGCCTGTATATCGATGTGTTTTCTGGGGTACAAAACGATTAGTTTGATAATGTACGCTCATAATATGAATATTTTACATTTTCATTACGATCTCAAACAAAAAAGTTTCAGAAACTGCCATTTTTATTTTTTCATATAATTCTTATCAATTGCAATTATTTTAAAATCTATTTTGCACGTAATTTAGTAAATCAACGCTTCTAATTACTCGAAAAAGTCAAAAAATTTGGTGCAATTTGAAATTAATTATTGTTCAGGATATAAACAATCCTTGCGAATTATAATTTTGCGAACGTCGTTACGCGAGCGCTACGCGGTACAGCGACAAAAATCGCGAGTCGGCCGCTAAACTCGATCATAATAGCCTATTATAATCGCGACAAAGGACTCCGGCATTTTGTATCGCGAGACACCGCACGCACTATACATGTCATATTCACGCGCCTATCACTTCTTATAAATTACAGTAATTTATTCTATGACTTCCCGGATTCGGCATTTTTTGCGGACGCGTCTATCGCGTAAATTATCGTCTCCGGAAGACTCGGTGAATTGTAAATTCGTAATACATTAACTTTTTATGCATTAATCGCGAAGTGGCATTCTTTTGTCCTCGTCGACCACTGTATATCCTCGTCAGGATAATCCCGGCTATCCATCTAACAACTTAAGTCGCAACAATTATTCTGATTTAAAGGGTGTTCGAATACTTTCGTGAGCCACAGTATGTGCTGCAAAGTTGTTGATATAAATGTTATATAAAACACTGAAGGATATTTTTAAAAAATACCCCGAAGATTGTATTCATTTACTAAAAGTCACTCTGGCTTTCTCTCTTGAACTCTCTCGTCCCGGAGCGTACTTTGTCGCGAAGTAGTCACAGGTCCACATTCCGGGAATGGAAGAACGTACTTTCTTCATTCAGGATCCAGGACACAGCTCCTGCGGGCTCCCCGCTACCTGTTCCACCGGCTCCCTCCCTCTCGTTGACTCGGAGATGGCTCCGGCGTGGTCATCAGTCATCCCGGATCGCTTTTCTCGTACATCATGCTGCGCTGAATCCTAGAACGAACCGACCGGGAGGGCACCATTATTCGTCATTACACGGTCACTCGTGAAAACACATTTCGAATGACCTCCCCACCACACCACGGGCCCCATTCTTCTCTCCTCCTCGCCCCCTGTGCTCGTGTTTCACAATCGCACTACGATGAGTTTGCCAACAGATAGATCTGTCCTTCTTCTTCTACTTTCGAGGAAACTTCGAAAAGGAGAATTGCGGTGGGCCACTCGCGTCAATATTTGGAAAACGATTGTCCTGGGGATGATCGAACACTGGTTCTCTATACGGGATCTATTGTCGGACCCTATTCGTGGGATCGGGAACCTTGGTGGGACGGTGGCAGAGTGTGGGAGTCCAGGAAGTATACGAGTTTGCCATGGTTTATGGGGAAAATGAAGTGTTTTGATGGCGAAGCTTATTTCGAAGTGATCGATGCTACATAGGGAGTGAATGATTGCAAAGAAAATGTTGAATCTTTCTGAAGCTTGTTCGACAGATATACATACTCTCCGTATAGATGTTTTGTGTTTGTGTTGTAGGTAATAACAGTGAGTCCGTTTAGATACAACATTTTTAAGTTTCCACCAAACTTTTCTCGTTTTGGTGATCAATAGCTGAAACACAAAATAGAAGAAACATCGAATGAATTTAATACTGCTGGTACATTATTTACAATCCATTAAAATTATTACGAGAAAAAATCAATTTCTATGTAACTCAATTTTCTTGTAATGAATGCAGACAATTTTCATTTTGTATAAAAATCTGCTGTCTATCGAGCAATTTAAGATGTTTTTGTGTAAATGATAAAAAGAAGTGCATGGAATTTTATCTTAAAGAAAATATTGACCTATAATACACAAAAGTTCGTCTCCACATATGTTTGAATTTTTTCTTAGCATTTTAATACAAACTTTATGAGAAGATCAATGTGCCTATACAGGGTGTTCACGCTATTACTAGCCAGCGTTTCTCTTGCAAATAATAAATATTAGAAAGAAATGATAGAGGAAAAAGTAATACTGTTTTTTATAAGTAACATAATGGCGTATGTAATTTTCTTGTTTTTGCACTATTCTCTTAGAAATAAAGGTGACCTTCAATTTTTTAAATGAAATGCTAAATGTATATATTTTTTATATCCTGTGAAAGCGCGTGTCAAGACAAATTTATTCGTATACAACACAATGACCTTCAAGGTCATTCAAGGTCATACAAGGTCAGAAATGGCAAGAAAATTTTGAGTATTTCGTACGTAATATTTCGTAAAGATATCGTTCACGATAGACAACGGCAAGGAAATGTAAACGTACAAGGAAGTGCAATAATATTTCTGACAACGTTAGAAGAAGCTAACAAGAATGTAATTAATAGAGCCGAAATATGCAGTCATGCACAAGAAAGTTATATTGAACATTTACTATAGCCTCATCAATAAAGTATACTTGTAAACGCATTAGTACGAAATGTTCAAACCGTTTCTTCCATTTCGGACATTGTATGACCTTGAAAGTCATTGTGTCGTAAACGAATAAATTTGTCTTGACATACGCTTTCATATGGCATGAAAAAGTGTACAACATTCTATTTGCAAAAGTTGAAGGCCACCTTTATTTCTAAGAAAATAGTGCAAAAACAAGAAAATTACATACGCCATTATATTACTTACAAAAAACAGTATTACTTTTTCCTCTTTTAATTTTTTCTAATATTTATTATTTGCAAAAGAAACGCTGGCTAGTAATAGTGTAAACACCCTGTATATGCACTACCTTTCAAAAATCTCTGACACCGTTTCTGACAACCGACGAATACTTGCACTTTCTAATGAACAAATTAACTCGTTACTAACCTAACGATAAAGTAAACATGTCAACAAAAGAAGATATAGTTACCACCACTAACAGAAAGGCACGCAAAATACAAGTTTCTCACAAATTCCAATTTTTCTATAAAACAATCACAATTTCTCTGCTGCTGCTCAGAACTCGGTCTTTCGAAATTATGTTCCGGGGAGATCCACGGTGCCAGCCAATCAGTCCTGATCATCCAGCGGGAATATTCCCGTGTTCCTCCTCGGCTTCGATGGCACAGCCTCGCGATGAGCAATCCGGTCGCGTACAAGTTGGAGCAATCCCGCGGGGATAGGCGAGGAAGGAGAAGCCATTATCCGCGGAAAACTAAGATCTGGATGCGGCCAGCGTCTCCGACGCCTAATGAAGCCATCAGCCCGACGCGTGTCCTCCTCGGCGACTTGTGATTAGACTGGGCATTGGCTGACGACGATTCGGAAACTCGCCGCTCCTCAATTACGCCCTTAGATCCTCACGACAGTCGTAACCCCGGTATAATGTCGCGGCCGAAGTACACGCGAAGTCCAAATGAAAGGACCATGGTCCGAAATGCGAGACCATTGGTATATTAATTTAATCTCGGGCGGTTGACGGACATGAGACGAATTGATGAAGAACGATAAGGGATGGTGAGGGCTTTGCGGTAAACTTCAATTGGATATAATCCTCTTTAACACTAAACCTACCGGCCACTAAAAGTGACTAGTATGTGCTCCATTATAAAAATGGCACGATTGAATTTATTTAGACTTTGTGTCATTTTTATTATAATGTATAATTGAATAAAAAAGTGTGCATAATCATTTCCAGTGGAAGTATCTTTGTAACTTCAGTAATTGTAAAATAACAATCCCGAAAGCGGTCATTTGACCGACGCTGGTAGGTTTAGTGTTAAGTATCCAATGTTTGACGACTATAGTGGAACGATTATTTTTTATGCGTCGAAGTTGGTTGAAATTTTTCGAGCTGCTTATTGAGTACTTTAACACATTATCTACCGGCGATTCTTCCATCATTTTTTAAAGTCTATGGCCCATGATTGAGGATTTTCAACAGCAACAGAAACTTCAATCGTAAACCAACAATTCACACTCAGTAACGTAATCTAATAATTTCATTTGAGATTATTATGTAAAAGAAGATTTTTAAGCTTTCGGTTGGCACAGAACATTTATTGGAAAGCCGATTAATAGGCTTCCGGTAGATAAAGTGTTAATAAATTGATCGATTTAAATTAACGTCTTGATTTTAATCATTCAAACCCTCAAAAAAATGATAAAACTTCTCTGTGGTCCGAGCTACTCGGAATTCTATTACTTGATAAAAATTTTAATAAAAACCTGCAGTATAATTGCGAAGTTGTATTTCATTTTGCAAGAGAACTCAAATGAAGTCGCTCGTATAACTTATATTATAATTCATAGCTCAATATTATTCTTCCATATTGCGTACCTTAAAATACTCGAAACACGTTTGTTTGAATAAATGTGTACATTTTAATCATTATTATTGCAATCTCTACAACACTGCTACTTTGAAAAACATTGGAATGATTTAAGGGGGCGGACGTAACTTCGAGTGCAGTTAGAGTTGAATAAAAATTGGTATTGAATAAAAATGAAAGAGTAGTGAAAACATAAATAGTATTATAAGAGAATTTTAAAAAATCCTTCGTACACGTTTCGTCTACTGTGTAACACAGAATTGAAGTTTAGAATGTCTAAAATTATCGATACATAAAAGAATACTCGCCACTTGTCCCTTCATCTGCTTAATTGCTTAAAAATGTAGACCTTCCACGATAGCGTCAATTAATTTTTTCATGAAGACAGTGCAATAGGCAAACTGCTTAAAATTCCGAAATTACTCCCAGCGAAATTGAAAGCACGCCAATTGCTTTGTGGCGAAAAATTCCGAATTGACACTAATTCCTAGCGGTCTGTGTATAGTTAAACCACAGCATCGATGATTCATCGCGCTCGACGAAGGAATTGGAGCAGTCGAATGAAATCGCGGTACGTCCGCTGGACAATGAACGATGGCAGGCGTTTAAAGAATGAACGAGCAAACCGAGCTGGTTCACGGGGTCCAGGCAAATTCATCCGATAATGGTTCATCTTCGCTTAATCGTGCCGCGACGGTGACGAACAACGTTGCTCGCCGTTGCTGGTCCCGATTTTCCCAGGCGGCACTGCGGATCGCTGCGAGAAAAGATTGGCAAGCCAATAATTGCCACTATTTTTCCCTTCTAATTCCTTTCATTACGGCTGACTAGAGCAGCTTCGGCACTCGTCATTCGTCGGCTTCGTCCCCTGTAATTGGGAAAACCATTAAGGGCTCTCTGTCTTTTCCCTAACACCCCCTCTCCCCTCCCTCCAACTCTTCCTCGTTCTCCTGTTACACCCCCAACGATCCTCTCTCTGCCCGCTCGCCCCTTTAAACTCCTTAATGAATTGAGCCTAACTGCGATTATACCATCTCGCTGGTAACGCCTCGCCTTTGAAGGGACGCCAGCCCCTCCGAGATTCGACATTTAATTTTCTCGCGCCTCGTCGTCGTCTTCTTTTTCACGGCTGCAAAGTACTCTCGGTGGCTGCTCGAGAATTTAGCAATATTATCGCCACCCCCGGAAAATATATCCTCCCTGTCAGAAAATAAACAGGTTCTAGGATGCTGTGACAGGGGTTCAGCCCTTGCTGCATGGGTTACAGTTTGTAGAATCTACGATGAAAATTGCCAAGATTAATTCTTTTGTAGTTTTCTAACGCTTTAACTGAAACATCAGGCATTTAGGTGATACGATCTATTTAGGAAACTTGAATAACTATTTTTATTACAATCTCGATAAGGTTTTCAGGTTATACTGCCGAGTTGTAAAATGAATTTAATATAACAGCGATTTAATGTAAAACCAATGCATAAAGAAACAGAAGCCTTTAACACGTTCATCGCCCACTCCATAATTATAAAAAATTACACGAAATCAAAGCAATATATTTAATAAAACAAAAACTAAGAAGTTTAGTTTTGTGATATTAATTACTGTTTCAAACCTCTTCTATTCCTCAGATCGTAAAGAAAATTGGTACACTCAATCTACCAACGTAAAAATGAATTTTCAATTCTGTATAAATAATTCCGTCACCCAGATGTGGGTGACATGGCGATGAAAGTGTTAAGTTGAGAAATCGGGACAACTAATTACAGAACGCATTTCAGATGACACGCGTCATCATGAAATTGCAGATCTTTATGTAAAATCAAAATTTTCTTTCATCCGAAGAGTGTATAAATTTTAATGAACTTTTTACTTGATATTGGATCCAGTAAGACTCTCAAGAAACTATAAAATCATCTCGTAAAATCGAATGTGTCTAAACTACGTCACAAAAATTTATGCAAGCATAAAGAATCTGGACCTCGGAGCTCCTTTGAAGACATTCTAGAAATAACTTCCAAAAACCGAGATAAACATTGTGAAATGTCATAGGCCCAACAAAATCTCCCACCTCCAATCCCAGCATATCCACAAAACTACCATATAAAAATTTATGCAAGCATGGAGAATCTGGACCTCAGAGCTCCTTTGAAGACATTCCAGAAATAACCTCCAAAAACCGAGATAAACATTGTGAAACGTCATAGGCCCAACAAAATCTCCCACCTCCAATCCCAGCATATCCACAAAACTACCATATAAAAATTTATGCAAGCATGGAGAATCTGGACCTCAGAGCTCCTTTGAAGACATTCCAGAAATAACCTCCAAAAACCGAGATAAACATTGTGAAACGTCATAGGCCCGACAAAATCTCCCACATTCAACCCCGACATATCCACAAAACTACCATATAAAAGTTTATGCAAGCATGGAGAATCTGGACCTAGAACCATCGCTATTCCCATCTCCAAATTTGCCATGTAGTCTCTCCACCCCGAAAACGGGCAAATAGTATCGCAAGTAAAGGCAACTCGCGCAAGCAGGGCTCGCTGGCATCGAAACGGATCGGTAGGCCGAAAAAGAAGGCCGGTTGGAAAAAGTCAGCGAAACGTAGAAACGGTCCAGCAGCCGGTCGTCACTCGTTACCAGGGTAGTCAGCGCGAGGATGGACGATGGTCGAATGGCGGACGCGGAAACGGACGAGGAAAAAGGAGCGAGACGAATTTCGCCGATGGTGGACCTGCACGAGAAGAGAGAGAGAGAGAGGGAGAGACAGGGGATGGTCGAAAATAAGAGAGACAGAAGGCGAAGAGAAGCGCGGAGGAGAATGAAAGAGAGAGGCAATCGCTTGCGCACCGGTTGATGGACAGCGGCGCCAATTTGACGGTCGGAGGCTCCGGTGGCCACGTGGGTCTCTTTTTTTCGGGGCGGGTGAGTGAGTGGGTGGATAGGTGGGTGGATAGGGTGTTGGTGAGAGGACAGAGAGAGAGAGACAGAGAGAGAAGGAGGGAGAGAAAGACCCACCACCCCCTCCGGACGGGCGACTGCCAAGAGCCGCTGAATATTGCATCGGCCGTTTGAAAGGGCTGCTGGCGTTGCAACGACGACGAGAGAACGGTCCAGCGGAGGGAACCGAAACTGCAGTGGTGTGGGTGATGCGGGGGGATGGGTGGGCCTGGCTCGATGCAACTGGCAGGAGAAAAAGAGAGAAGACAGGGGGGAGCTTGGGTGTGTAACGCTGGGTGGCGTCACACGCTGCCACCCCCGCCTACCGGGGTGCAGCACCTGCTCTCACCAAGCCGAGCCGAGCGGAGCGGAGAGGAGCAGAGCAGAGCAGAGCAGCCTCCACCCTCACGGCTCGTCGCTGCATATCACACGTCGGTCAAACGCCACTCCGCGCCGGCAATGAAATCGCTATACGCTCTCCTCCTGCGCGCCAGTTCGTTCACCTACGTATTATACCGTGTCTATGTGTACGAGAGTGCACGGAGGATCCGGCCGCCCCTACAGGGTGGCTGCTTTGTCTTTTTCTATCTCGATTTCTCTCCAACCCCCGTCGCAGCCACCCCCGCGCTTCTACACGGGCCCGTGCATACGAGCGAATTATTTATTCCGTCGCTTGCCGCTCCGACGGCTACCAGACCCGATCGTCCGACCGATTTTCGGCACGGCCGACCGTACATACACCTTTGTTTCCCGAGCGTTTTGCTCTTTTTACAGTTTCTCACCCCCGTTCGTTCTTTATGGTCTCTTCGGTGTCGCTCTGTTTCGCCCGGACCTTTTGCTCCTGTTACCACGGGACTCGATCGCGCACCGGCGCGTTTTCATTCCGACGATTCCTCTTCCACTGTCGCATAAACACTGGATGGGGAGAGGGTGGTGGCGGGGGTGAACTCGCCGCGGCCGGAAATTCGTTGCAGGGATCTAGATCGATCGAGGGGCGGGCTTGATTTGCTCGGGGGTGGTTCCTTGGCGCGAGGAGGGTGCGTTCGAAGCGAGTGGTTTAATTGAGATACCTTGCGCCGCGGAAGATGCTGGTACAAGGGTTGAAGTTGATCGCATTGTTTAAGGAATGCAATTTTAATAAATCGTATACCGTGAATACTAGTTGAATTAATGTGTAAAAGGGTTCTTTCCGACCTTCGTATGCACATCGTTCGGTGAATAAACACATTGTATGAATCAGAAAGTCCGTCTTTTTGACAAAATACTTATGGGGTATATTTGTACAATATGATAGGATATTCTACTATAATGCATTAATACATACAATAATTACATTCATCCAAGAAAAATGATCCACTTAATGATTCTACAAAAATACAAGTGCCTTGCAATGATCATTCTTCACTGAAGAATACGAATATTTTCACAGGATATAATTATTGACATCGTTGATATTTCTATGTACTTTCTTGTTTCAGTGATATTTCTCACAAAAAATGAACTCTCATTACGAACTTACAGTAAAAATACTATTCGACTATTATATTCTTAAATTGTATGAATCCCTTTACATTAATCCTTGTGCACTATTCCAGTCTGTTTAACCCAGAAAAGCAAATTCTTACTCTCAACTGTAATTTTTCTTGTCGAAACACATAACATGAATAATTTAACAGCAACAATCTATATACATTTCACATAAGTTAAGAACAAAAAGAACTTCTAATTGCAATTTTTCTTGCTGAAACATATAAATTAATTTAACAGCAATAATGTTCTCCAGAATAGAATAACAACTGTGATGGAATTTAAATCTCCAACTATAAATGTCCCTGGACAGTGCACTAATATAATACGATTATTCTGCATACCAACAGGAATACTACAAGACACAAACATTTCCTCAGCAACGTTCTCTCGTAAAATCTGTTAACCCTCTTCTACCAATCGCTCATAGACAATCTGTACATCCGTGACTCGCAAAACCGTCCATCAAACACGGCGCATAAATTACTCAACGCCGGGAGCCAGCAAAGCGACAAGCGACGACGTTTCTCTCTCTCGAGCGAACGAGGTTGTTCCGGCGAAATTTTCGAAACAATATTCGGCGCGAGATGATTACACGCGTAGAACAATGTCGCGGTTGGCCAGCTGCCAGCAGCGGTTCTGTCTGCCGCGAATTCCCGGGGCCGAAGTCAATTTTGTAACACCGTGGAGGCGTCGACGACGAGGAAAAGTGACGGGGCCCAGGTTTGCAGGGTTCGTGGCATGCAGGCTCTGCCGCCACTGGGAAACGACGAAGTAAAAAAAGCGGAGGCAGCGTGGCCTCTTCGACAAAGCCGAGTAAGACTGCCGCGTGTATATTACCACCTCTGGAGAACGAGGGAGAGAGAAAGAGGAGAAAGAAAGGGACGGAGGATCGCGTAGGTGGAGAGAGAAAGAGAAGGAGGAAACCTGGAAGAAAAAGAAGAGGGTCGAGAGCCGTGGGTGGCGGAGGGAGCATAAAAGACTCGACACTCCGTTATAATAAAGTCCACCCTTGGAAGCCTTCCGCTCGCCCTGCTGCCTCCTCCCTCGCCCTCCTCCTCTCTTGGCAGCGGCAGCATTACGCCATTCAACTTACTTTGTTCCTCAACTTTATTAATTTTTCCCTCGGTCTTGGGGGACCCGGCTTCCCTCCGAGCCCCGAGCCCGGTTATATCGAGAACCCAGCCACCCCCGTTCGCAAGATAAAGAGGCGAGCAAAAACCGTTGAAGAGCGAGAAAGACCCCGAAAGGGTGAAGGAAGGGCTGGAGGGGCTTTCTTGTGACGGGAAATTTAAAAATCTGTCTACGCGTTGTCGAACCACCCGAGGAAACTTTATTATTAGCGCCGCCCACCCCCCGATAGGGGTGGCGACGTCGACCAGCCTGGCGGTTCGACGAACTACACCACGAACGAAGATATTGCCTTTATAAACTCATTTGCAGCCGCGACCCACCATCCGCCGAACTACTTTTGACCCGGCCGTACTGGAATTGCTCCACTGCTTCTGGACAAGAGTTCCACGGTCAGGTGACAAGGTTCTGGTGATTGATGCGTCCCACGGACTAAAGACTCGCTGATGCCGAATAATTAGGGGGCGGCTCTTCGACACTTTGCCGGAGGTGTTGGCTTTTTTTTCTTCTCCGTCACGCCAATGTCCCCCGCTCCCTTCCCGTCGTCTTTCGCTTCTTTGCCGCCCCTGGAACTCTGAGACGTTCGACGACGAGACTTCGCGGGAGCTGTCGCAGAATGTCGGTATACAATGGCGATAAAGCGACAAAGTCGCGATTTTTCGCCGTGGTAACGTGGAAAGGATAAGGGAGAGGGTGGGTTCTTGGAAAATTGTCTTGAGCCTTTATGGTTGGTGTTCGACGTTAATACCGGATGTTGAAAAATTTTCAATTCGATGTCTTCGTAGCTGTATCGTTCTACCGAATTCTATACATGCCACCTTTTGGGGGAATATGAATACTAAGGACTCTGAAGAGCTAAATTAAATCACCAGCAATCTTTTATTTTATAATTGCTGAAATTATAAGGGTGTTTTTGGTTTTAAAGCACGAGCTTAGGGTAATTACTTGATGCGATTATTTTCTTCCTTTGTACTCGTTGTTCAGGACATTTTAATTTTTGTAGTCAATCTATCTGTTAAATGAAAATTGCCTTTGTTAAGGTTAGAAGCGTACGAATGACTTTACGACACGGATGGACATCTAGGAAGTTAATTTGCATTTTACTTTCTTTAGCAGGTCGGCCTGCAGCCGGCATGAGGCACTTTAGTATATTCATTTATGAAGGTTTGGCTTTTGTCCAACTTTTAGCTTCCTTTTTACCAGGTTCCAAACAACATGTCGTAAGGTCCAAGGCCCATGGGCCTCGCGAAACCTCCGGGCTGATTCCTGTGAACACGGTTCGCGAGACTAATCGTCGGGAATTCCGTCCTTCCGCTATGCGAACCTCGTCCCTTGGCCAGCCCTATCACCCTACTCCAAAGGACTAAATAGGACGCCTCGAGCCGCACTGGTAGAAGTGATACAGGATTATCCAAAAACCAAGTTTGCTGGTACTCTAACCCTACCAAATCGTCGAAATGTCAGGAAAGATGGAAATAGTCGAGGTGGCATGGTGACAAGACAGTAATCGTAGTCAGGAGATTTGAGAATTAAAGAAACACTCGAGAAGTAACATTTGTACGTACTCCGCGCTCGTTAGAGTCCGTTCCGTTTATATTAAAATAAAGTTGTGTTGAGGCCAACCTAAGCAGTAGCTCTATCGCCTAACTACCTACCACGCTAGGAGTTAACAGCACTCTTCCGATTTTTTTTTATAATTCAGAGGTTTTGTAAAAAAGGATCTATATCCAAAGCAATACCAATGTTTTTAATACTTGATTTTCCGTAAAACATGGTGGACACCGTGGATACGGGATTGTTACTAGATAAAATAGTAAAATGAATGATCATATATTTGGTCTACTAATTCAACATCATAAAATTATTCCCTCTATCCACAGTAGGAAAATGGAGTTAGTCGAAGGAACGAAATATCTGGAACCCCAATGTTCAAACTCACACAAAATCTCCACAATACAAATCTTTTTAAATCCACGATCAAGCTGTCGAACGAAGACTAACACCACCGCCTAACAAATCGACAAAGCAGGATATATGACGAAAAGACGATTATCAAACCAGCGAGTTCGAAAATCTTCAAGAACACATCGCGAGAACAGAGAATGTTTGCGCCAACATCCTCGAACTTGTCAGAACCTCTGCGAACAACCAGAATGGCTTCGGAAGGAGCGAGTTTTCCGGAATGGTTTGCGATTGTGAGGACATCCGTGAACCGATTAGTGGTGGCCGCACTTCCACACGGGCTTCTGCAACATAAATATTTACGACTCATTCACGAAGCTAATATAAATGCGATTTGGGCGTTTGCTCTTTTTAGTGCACGCTCTAATCCGATTAGGCCCGGGACCAAAGGGGGGCACAATGCGTGAGCAGCCGCGGCTCATTGTGATCCTCTGGCCCACCTTGCCCCTTCCATGAAGAAAAGACTCGACCCTTGGCAAAGAGGGTACACACCGTGTGTCCCAGAACCCCCATACACGTTCCCCCTCTCGCTATTTTTGACCGGTGACGCGGATTTAGTCGCTTTACGACTGCCCCATACACACCAAGAACATAAGTCGACGCGATGCGAGCCCGATGCTCCTTTCGTGGGACGAGATCGCGTTAGGGGATGCTCATTGTTGTCACCGTCGACTTAAATACCCCCTCGAACCCCACCAAAGGTTCAGATACCCTATGCCCCCTTTTTCCGCGCCTTTTTTTTTACCGAGATGATGTTTGACGATGATTGATCCTGGAGGGTTTGTTCCTTTCGCTGCGGTCTGTGCCGGTTCACTGTTCTTGGCGTGTGAAGTGGTCGGAAATATTGTTTCTTGTACAGAGATTATTTAGTTATTATCTTTGAATCTGGAGATTTTTTTCCTGGTTGCCTGTTCCTTCTCCTTTGTGCATAACAATTGAATTTCTATGTATTCTGTGTGCACTTTTGGGCGAATAGAACGTTTGTACAATAATTAGACGTCGTTAGGGTGATTTGAAGTAAGAATTTTTTTTAATTTTTGTGTTCTGTTTGGAGTAATTGGTAAGCCTGAATTAAAATGGCGAAATGTCAAGAAACCAATAAGTGCGTTCAAAAGTGCTGGAACCTTGAATTTCAAGCAAATAAATTTTAAGCATATTTTCTAAGGAGAACTATTGATAATATAAACAAGAAATACATGTGTAAATTAGTTTATGCTGTACTAAACTTTTTGGAATACATGGTGGAAGCTAAAAGTGAATCTAAAAGATATTAATTATTAAGATTCGTGGTACCAATGTCCATTGAAAGGACACAGTTTTGGAATACAAACCTGTGAGACTTCAGCGAGACTATTTCTTTCCTAAATTTCTCAACATTCTCCCGTACTTTAACAATTCATGGTAGCCAACGTTGAGCAAGGTTCAGCCTTCACAGGATTAAAATCATGGTTGTCAGCCCGTTGATCGGTCGCGGACTTTTTCCCGACGGTCTCTTCGACGTTGAAGGAAAAACGGCGGCGGCGTCGGCCAATCGCGTGGAGGCCAGCAGTTTTGCAAGTCTTCTCTCTCGGTCTCTCCTCGAGGTCTCTCGAGCTAACT
Organism: Sphecodes monilicornis; assembly: GCA_913789915.3. Lineage (NCBI taxonomy): Eukaryota > Metazoa > Arthropoda > Insecta > Hymenoptera > Halictidae > Sphecodes > Sphecodes monilicornis. Next base: position 11,914,313 of record OU565285.1, on the reverse strand, counting down.
CGATCCTATAAATCGTGCGTTCAGCAAGTAGTAACGCCCAGCTCGTTTCGGTCTGGTCACAATCGGAACAATGACGCGGAGAGTGTACCCTACCGGCGGGTCAGAAATATGGCGGTCCTCCTGCTCGATTCAGAGCTCGTGTCGGTTAGCCTAGAGATAGGGAAGAGGGCGAAGAGGAAACGTGGAAAAGAGGGAGAGCCGGACGTTGAGGAGACGAGAGAAAGAATGCGAGGAGAGACACAGGGACCGAGAACGCGAGAGGAAACCGTTCGGAAGAAAGGAGACGAGAAAAAGAACGACAGAGAGGGAAATGGACGGAGAAAGATAGGCCAACGAAGACAGAGAAAGAACGATAGGGACAGTTAGCTAAAGAAAGAACGACGCGGAGAGAGATAGCGTGCGAGAGGGGGGGGGGGGGAGAAAGAGAGAAAGAGAGGGAGGCGACAAGAGGAGGAAGTCGCGGGCTCCACCTTCTTAATTCAGGGAGAGGCGATAAAAATGACAGAGCCACTGCTCGCCCGCGCTGACTTATATCCATTTACTACACAACGGGCGGCTGACAAAAAATAAGAATGGAATAAATAATAGCTTGCTCCTCATTCAAAGGATAACAAATGCGTCTCTGAAAAGGCTCGGGCTGACAATGGGGTGGAGAGTCGCTTACACCGGACGCCCTGTATCCTCTCTCCTCCTAGTTCTCCTCGTCTCTGCTCTCCTCTGCCGTGCCCTCTTTGGTTTCCTCCTTCTGGAGAATGCGCCGCGTGTAATGAGAATGCCCGCGTTGCTGCTGTTCTCTTTCTCTCTTTCTTTCTTTTACCCCCTTTCTTTCCCTCTTTCTCTCTGGACCGCACCCGTTTGACGGAAAGCAACGACTGGACCCAAGCACAAATTACCGGGTCGCTAGCGCTTGCTTCTGCTTGCTTGCGGAACCACCGACACAGGGGTTGCCCTCCCCTTTCTATTCTTTTACTCTTTTTACATTCTCTTTTTTGAGGATACTGTTTCTTGGATTCCACCGCGATTCCCGATGTCCGGAAAAAGAATCTTGGACGAATTCGGGAGGATCTTCTTGATGTTGTTAGTGTTTCTAGAATATTCTGATGCTTCTGGTATGATTGAGTGACAATTGTTAATTATTTATGAATTCAATGTTTTGTGGCAAAACGTTTCATACCTTCTTTTACCAAAATGTACACATGTAGTCGTCTGAAGTAAAATTTAACATGAGACTGTGGATTTTATGCATTTATGAAAAAAATTAGTAGGAGTAATTTAATACAGTAGAATTATTAGAAGAATTTCTACCCATATCACTATATTATTTTTATCCTACTAAACATAATCAGAAAGAGAATAAAGAACTCCGCACTAATCATACGGAAAATCTATCCCGGTAAAATTAGTTTGATTTTTCATATGTTGTAGCTTATGATCTACTGAACAAAAGATGTATTGGTCACAAAGCTCAATAATGAACAGTTATCGAGTTATAATCAGTCAAACATGACAAATTCGAGCTGCCGAATACTCAAATCTCGGGAAGTATTTATTTTTTGGAAAAATGTTTGAAACAAAAATAGTAGAGTTTCACAAAATCTTTTAGGTGGTGTCATTATTTTTGAATTTTTAATGACCTTGGAAAGGTCTGTGAACAGAAATCTTTCACAAAAATCTTTGTGTGTCACAGCAGAGATAAGGGCCCCACGGTTCGTCACCCCCGTAGTATTGTTTTACTCCAAACCCTCTCTGCTGTGTGTGTTTGTTTGCGTGTCCGTGCGTGTGTGTGTATTAATAAAAAAATGATCTTATTATGTATTACCATACAGTAAAGAGACCAAAATGTATGGAATACACTGATATCAATAATATAAATATCGGACGTAGCAATGCCAGAAAGTAATAGCATTCGGAAGCAATAACGCTAGTGTGTTGCCAACTTCATTTAGGTCGCGCAACTTGAAAATCGAAGTAGTGGGGTGGCAGGAGTGGGAGTGAGGCAAGCGTGTAAAGCAAATATACTTCCCGAGATTTGAGTATTAGGCAGCCCGAATTTGTCATGTTTGACTGATTATAACTCGATAACTGTCCATTATTAAGCATTGTGCCCATTACATCTTTTGTTCAGTAGATCGTAAGCTACAACGTATGAAAAATCCAACTGATTTTACCGGGATGGATTTTCCATATGATTAGTGCGGGGTTCTTTCTATTTCACTCCAGTTTGTTGCAATTCAGGTAAAAAATTGTTATTTTGCATAAAGATCCGCACTCCAGCTATCAGTAACAGGTAAACCGATGGATCGTACAATAAATTCCTGCCCCTGGATCCGTATCGGTGGCATATTTCGCGCGACGATCGTCGGACGTCTGTCCGGCGAGGTAATCCGCGGGGGTGTGAAAACGAAGTGTCCGGTCAGAAAAGAGGAGAGCCAATATGGACATTGGTCAATCCGATTTCGCCGGGACCCTCCGTCGACCGTCAAATATGTTATTGGATCGAGCCCCGACGCGATATCAGAGGTTCTCGGGAGCGCGGCCGTCGCGTCTCGACACGGGATCTAAAGCGTGGGGGTGGCTACGAACGGGGAAAAGGTGGCTTAGTCGAGGACCAACGATATCTCGGACACTGTTTCGACACGTGGCCGCATTATACGCCGGCGGAGATACGAGGGACGCGATCTATTATTGACAATACGGAGTGAAGATCGATGTAAGATGCTCGACTCTTGCTGGACACTTCCTCGGACCCTCCTCGATGGCTACGGTCAACTTTTGTGCGACCGCTCGATCGCAGCATGCAAATTTCAATGGGGTCGCAGTCGGTCGCGTCGTCGATCTCAATTTGAGAATTTTCTTTAGAGGATGGGAGTCCTCTTGGAATCGCGAGGATCCTCGTAATCGAGGACATTCTTTACTCTGAGGGACATTGATCTGTTACCTTGTTTTACGAATAGACCGAGGATCTTTGTTATTAACACTAGGTTTACGTAGCACTAATTGTTTTAATAATATACAGCGTGCGACACCTAAGACTTTTACCGCAAATATCTCCGTTGTTTTCAGTGGTAGGAGAAAATGTGCGAGGATGAAAATATTTGTCTTAAAGTTAAGCCATTTTTATCACTTTTATTTTTTAAGAAATTCTATCTAGGTATAGGTTGGCTGATTGAATATTTGTATGATTGGTTGACCAATAGTTTAGTATGACTTGCTACAGAGCGGTGTTAATGTCTCTTTTCATCATCCACGTGATTCATGGTTTCCCTCAAAGTTCTTTCATATTTTTCCGAATACAATCTTTTCGAGACCTCAACAATTCCGTAACAATCTCAAAGATACAAGCGATAGTAAACCACTTTATAAAAATAAGATAAAAGAGACCACGTTCCTTCAACAATCTCCATACAGTAGGTTTTAAAAACGCTCCCCCAAATCGTTGCAGGGTTAAATGGCAACTAGATCGCCCTATAGCGGGACTAAAAGATACTGTCCGCGCGTTTAGCCGCAGTTTCCGTAAAATGATACAGTCGTTGCCGAGAAGGGCTGTGAGTAGCAGGCCGAACTAAAGAAACATTCTTACCCCCCCCCCCCTCTCTCTCCCTCGAAACAAAGATAGAGACAAGGGAGAACGAGCTGAGCGAACGAGCCTGGGATTAGCCGGTGGTAATAACCGTCTCCGTGGTTTCGAAAGCTCGCCAACCGGCGGCCGCAAGCTCGCCTCGTTCCCTCGTGAAAGAGAAACGCTGCGGGAGAAAGTGGCGAAATCGAGCCGCGCGAGACGAGAGGAGAGACCGAGAGAGAGGAAGAGATAAAGGGAGAGAGGGGGATGAGAGAAACGGAGGGAAGGTTCACGGGGATGATTTTACGCGGGCCTACACGGCAGTCGGTGGCCGTGTCGGTGGGCGGTCTGAGGCAATCCTGTTGATTAAAAGGTGGGGCATCGACCCAAATAAACTCACCATTAAACCAGATGAGTCTCCGCGCGATCGCACTTCAACCCCCTTTCCACGTTTCCGCGAATGTCCGTGTGCCCGTCGTTCTCCCTCCTTCAAGCCACCCCTATACCTGCACGCCGTGTTTCCATGTAAGCGAGAGAGCCGTGGCCTAGGCTGGTGGAGATCCACAGCGACGTATTTGTACGCGTGTATACGCCGTGCACCACCCTGTTTCGACCTGGCACCCCCCGTCTCTCAACCCCTGCTCTGGCACCCCTCTCCACCGGTTTTTCCCTTCCATCGGTAGCGGCGTAACCGAGAGAAACAGAGAGTAAGGGAGAGAGAGAGAAAAAGAGAGAGAGAGAGAGAGACCAAAGGAGAGACACCACGAAGAGAGGGGTTGGCACTCGCCGTAGCTGCGTAGAGGGGAGAATAAATTGATTTCGTTGACTCAACCAGCCGTAACGCCCCCTCAGCATGATATCAACCCTAAGCCTCGGTTATCTTTATTTAAGCTTTACGAGAGTCTACGCAGCCGAATCGGGGGAACAGTTCTGCCGCTCGAGGAAACCACCCCCTCGCACTCGCCCTCTCCAAGGGTAGGTTCTCTTCTAGGAAGGTGCACGTGGGAGCTGAAAAAAATCGACAAAATTCTGCCGTGAATCTGTACCGGGCTAGTGCGGAGCCTGCGGAATCGCTGACGTTGCTGTTTCCCGAGGGGGTGGGTTTTTGCACGTTGTCTCGATTCGGATGGCGAGATTGTGTCTCTTTGCTTGGAATCGCTTGTCAACCCTTGTATCGAGGAACATCATTTTCTAAGACTTTTATGATGATCGAAGTTGGCGTATCTCGTAATTCAACGTATTTGTTTATATGTGAAAAATTGATCAATATATGTAATTAATTGACTGCGGATCGTTATGCAAAATAAAAATTTTCTGCATCGATTGTAGGAAACAGGAGTCAAGCAAAAAGTTCTTCCTCTGTTTACTAATTTTGGCAAGTTGAAAATAATACGCTGGTGTTTCTAAACTCGCTTAACACGTTGATCGCCCACTCAACAATCATAAAAATTACACATAATCAAAGCAATATGTTTAATAAAACAAAAACTAAGATGTTTAGTTTTGTGATATTGATTACTGTTTCAAACTTCTTCTAATCCTGAGATCGTACGGAAATTTTGTACACTCAATCAACCAACGTAAAAATTAATTTTCAATTCTGTATAAATAATTCTGTCACCCAGATATGGGTGACATGACGATCAATGTGTTAATCTTGTCACTATTTGAAATTGTACCTACCCACTTTCGTCAGAAATGCATAAAATCCGCAGTCTAGTAATTAACATATTCGCACAGGGTCATTTCTGAAACGGTTGCTAGGCGAATTCGAAAGACTTCGTAAAGTGACGATATTTTAAACAAACTACTACAATTTTTTAACTAATTTATATGTGTAGCTCCTAAAATAACAATTACAACATACCTGAAATTAAATTGAACCTTCTATAACCTTCATTCATTTTAAGACTAAAGCTAGAAGAATATAACGCCCTTTCCGCATACTGCACATTTTGTCTGTGGATAGTCGGCGTATGATATAAAACATAAACATATGCATATATGGACAAGGCTTCAGAACGCATATTATCATACATTTAGAAAATAGCATATTAATAATAACAACACTTATGTTCCCATATTATAAAATATTTAGGAAATAACATATTAGTAATGACAACGCTTAAGATGGCTGACTACTTCAAGAATTACCCTAACCAAAAAAAGAAATCGTACAACAAGGTTTTTAAGAAATATATTAAACCACACAGTTCATTCAGAACATTTTTAATACAACCAACAGGATTCAATTCATTTCAGATAACGATTCTTATAGGCTCAACCACTTTTATCACCTACAAAAATCGCAATAAGTCTAAGTTAGCAGTTTCCGGTTTGGCAAATTCCAAATAAGCAATTTCCAGTTTAGAAAAATTCAATTCAGAAATTTTTACAAGATAACATCTACTTACTTGGCAAGTACAAAAAAATGTGAGGGATTCGAAGCGAGATTAGGTGGCACGTCGGTGGCTAAGCAGTCGTCAGATTGTGGCAAACTCGGGCACGTTGCCCGATTAATTAAACCGGTGTTCGAAGCGTTGTCGAGCCAGACGCAAGCCCCGCGGAGAGCTCAAGCGGGAGAGAGACTGATAGAGAGAAGAGAGAGCAGAATAGGGCAAAAGGGACTGGATTTGCGGGATGGCGGACAGGGATGGCGGGGGCGATTGGTATAAGCCAGCGAACACTCGTCTACTAGATGTAATACCTGGATACACTCGTAGTGGCGTTGTTACTCGGAACCTAGCTATTCCCTTCTGCCCCCCCCCCCCCCAACTACCGATAAACCATCGGCATACTTACGCCGCGAAGTGTGATCGGTACCCACGCGTTACATCGGCCAGGTGTGCGCAGCGACGTTTCGCGTATCGCGTCCTCGCCCGTTGGGGCTCATTAGCAAATGCCAGCCTGAGGAATCCCGTGTCCCAAGCTGCCAACCGGACTACCGTTTCAGACGCGTTGACGAGAAACGTAGATGGTAGTCGGCCGTAGATGGCGTATCTGCCGGACGACGAGCTTAATGATTCCGGTTTAGGCTGCGTCAGACGCTTCGACGCGGTTGCCTCGCGATATGCTCTTTCTTCATCTTCTGGCGAGCTGCTGTGGTGCTGAATCTTTGCTAAAAGAGTCGCCAAAGGACTCATAAAATGATGATACTACAGAAGATTTTGGTATGAAGATATTTTAATTTGAACGTGCAGTGTTCCTCGATCACATACAAATTTTTATCTTCCCTCAAGCAGCTTATATATTTTTTGATGCACCGATTGATACAGTTTTTCGTCTTCGATTGAACATTGTGCAGTGTTCCTCTATTGCATAAAGATTTGTATATATTTTAACCTTAACATTCCCTTAAATAGCTTATATATTTTTTGATGCATCGATTGATACAGTACTTCGCCTTCGTTTGAACATTGTGCAGTGTTCCTCTATTGCATAAAGATTTGTATAGATTTTAACCTTAACATTCCCTTAAGTAGCTTATATATTTTTTGATGCGCCGATTGATGCTGTTCTTCGTCTTCGTTTGAACATTGTGCAGTGTTCCTCTATAGCATAAAAATTTGTATAGATTCTAACCTTAACATTCCCTTAAGGAGCTTATATATTTTTTGATACGCCGATTGATACTGTTCTTCGTCTTCGATTGAATATTGTGTAATGTTCCTGTATTACTTCAAGGTTTGCGTAGATTCTAGCCGTAACCATTCTTTAAGCTGTTTATATATTTTGTAACGTACTGAATGACACATTTCTTCACCATTCTGCTTAAAGCAGTGCTAAAACACTTGCATCTGGAAACTATTAATTGATAAAATATTGTAATACAACTGGAGAACACAACTCGACACGTAGCTCAAACTTTCTTGAATTGTCTAGACATCGTGTCAGGGTATGTGCTACGATCGAGTGAAACACTATCATTATTGAGATATTTATTGGCGTGCTTGGTCCTGAGGATTCGTTACGGACTTGTCCGTAAATCAAATCAAATCATAAGTTAAATTCTCTTGAATTGATATTCAGTCACAGGTTGTTTAGAATCATTTTATGAAAAGCAACAAATTGAATCTGTAGAATCATTTTAAAAGATATATTTGACTTTGGTATATCTTCTGTGCAACCATGATTAATGCTAATCATCAATATCATGAAGTCATAAATACTCGAACGATTTAAGGGTTGGTATTAAAGAACGTTCTTTTGTAGAACCCGAGGAATTCAGATAGAAGCACGCCACCAATCTATCCACAGCCATCCGCGACAAGTAATCAGAAGCGTCCGGAGCTGGAACTAATGACGCAGAAACGTGCGCGGGAATAGAATGAACCGTCGCGTCGCCTCTCGCAAGAGATGATCGCTTATGCTAGTGCGTACGATATTATAATAACGAAGCGAGTCATTTCTCAGAGTGTCAACTGCATTGAATCGAAGGACAGTCGGCCCTCTGTCCTGTTCCTGGACAGGAGGAGGCGGGGTAGGCCGCGTCTAACATCCCCGAGGGTGTCGTGAGCACGAGTTGGGGGATGTCTGTGCAGCTTCATCAACGGATATTAAAGGATTTGCATGAAGTATTATTATCGTTATTGCGAACGTATCCGACGGAAAGGGAGCAGTGGCGCGCAGCACTGCTCGGCAAGATAATTTTATTCGACAGTCCGGATCCGTTTGTCGGCTTTCCACCAACCGAGAGTGCGATTCCGTGTTTCGTCGGCTAATTTTCGCGATATTTAATTGCCGGGACATTATGATCGATCCGACGATTCACCCGCGAATAGTTGCCCTATGTAAGGATCGAGGAATCGGGGGTGACGGTGTTGCAACACGATCAAACCGATTCATCGATCTTGACACACGTTTACGTTCATTACTGTAGCATTTAGCCGAATTGCTGTAGTATTACCACTTTAAAAGAGAAAAATTACTCTATGAAAGCAAATTGTGATCCACAGTACAAGAACTTGTGGAAGACGAACGTTTACTGTACTGGTCAAGTATAGTAGCTTAGCATAAGATTTAGAAAATTCTATAAAGTATTGCTTAACCGCTTGTCCTACAACAACGAGTGAGACTCGTGGTAAGAAATTTGGGCCAAAAACAATAAGGACGAGCCTGACTCGTGGTACTTCGTTTGGACCAAACGTAAACAACACGAGCCTGGCCCATCGTACTTAGTTCGAACCAAATGTAAACAACACGAGCCTGGCCCGTCGTACTTAGTTCGAACCAAACGTAAACAACACGAGCCTGGCCCGTCGTACTTAGTTCGAACCAAACGTAAACAACACGAGCCTGGCTCGTGGTACTTCGTTCGGACCAAACGTGAACAACGCGAGCCTGGCTCGTGGTACTTCATTCGTGACAAACGTAAACAACACTAACACGAAGATTATTAATTTTCTACGAGCTTTCTCAAAACATTATTAATTTAAATTAAATATTAATTTACAAATTGTTACTGATACATTATCCACTTTCAAATTATAAATCATTTTTGTTCACCGATGAATTAATCATAATTACTTCCCAGACATCTTAAAAGTATTAGTTGTGCCGAAACGTGTTTATTATTTCACAATTCCTTTCGTTGCGTCGAAATATACAGTGGCGTGGAAAAGTATCCGGAAACCATTTAAAAACGAATAACTTTTTCAAAACTTTTTCAAAATTTTTTCTAAAAATTGCTATTTATATAACCTATGGAGATCTACAAAAAGTATACGTATTTTAAATTTTCATTACGGGCACTGATAAAAAAAGTTAAATATCATGATTTTTTACTTTTTTCTTCACAATTTCGACCATTAGCAATTTGTATAAATAATTATTTACAAGCTACCGAGTAAACTAATCCTTCTAACATCTCAAAAAAACTCAAGCCGTTTGAACTAATTTTGAAAAAGTTATTCGTTTTTAAAGGGTGTCCGGATAGTTTTGCACGCCACTGTACATGTCATAAGACGCATACATGTTGCGCAAGTTCGAGCACACGGCTAAACAGCTATTTGGCTCGACGCGTGACCGACCTTCTTGTTTATTATGGCCCGAGCAATCGGGAGTTAGCGGGTAGGACAAGGGGTTAAGTGTATCGAATACTTTAAACGCGCTTTTCAAACCACCACGTAGTGTAACTCAAAAGATATTCAACTGATTGATATGATTTTTGACCTATTCGTTGACGTACCGTGCACAGTATGCTCCTACTTTCGTACCCAAATATTACTAAAATAATTCATTTTTTATGATGAAAGGTCCTAGTTAAATTTAGTCTAGTCTTCCAAGTTTTTGATCTGAAAATTTTTTAAAAATTTTTATCAAAACCAGCTGTTTAAGATTTTAAACTTGCTGATCCCATAAGAAACAAATTTGACCTCTTGCGTTGTTCCACCCTCTCCCAAAAATGTTTCACACCCCAAATTAAATATTTTAGTCCGTCCACTCCCATTAACTGTCGAATTTCGCGTCGATGCTTTCGTTTGAAGGTCAGAACATTCGTTAACAGCAGACAATTCATCCCTAAATGAATATCCGAGCTCTCCACGAGTCCGCAGAAGAAGAGGGGTTGAAGGAGGCGTTACCAATCGTATCGAGCCAATAAATACCAGGTTTCTTGCGACACGATACACACCGTCCACCCCCAGGACGCGAATTAATTAAACCGACGCGACGGTTCGAGCGTTTCGAGGTTTGTATCGGTGTGGGCGGCATTTTTACCAGATTTTAATACGACCGGAGCATTATAAGCGACTCGGATGAATGGCATTAAATTATATGGGTAGGCGAGGAGGGGTTCTCGCGAATAGCAAGCCACATCTGTGGCCCGCGAAGGGTGTAACTGTTAAAAGGGACGAGGGCGCCTACTAGCTGCTTTTCCTACACCGTCTCTATCTCTCTCTCTCACACTTTCTCTCTTTCTCCTTCCCTCTACTTTCTCTTTCCCGTACGGTGTTCTATAGTTTGGTTCCCTCCTCGCTCCACTCGGCACTAACTTTATTGCGTGGCAATTTGCTTATTAACTCGCAGTTAGTCTCGGCTGCTCGTCGATTAATTAATACGCGCCGAGTCGCCAGATGGAGACACGCCCAGCAAAACCCACCCCTCGACACCCGGGCACGGCGAGATTGTGCGTGTTACCCTTAAAGATTTGCCAGCTAGTTAGCCCCGCCGGATTGCCGTTCGGTAAACACTGTTTCTTTGCCCCGCCGAGACCCATTGGACACTCGGGGGTGAGTTTTACTCAGCGGCGGATTTCACCCCTGCGCGGCGCTTGGAAAATTGCATTCGGATGCGGAGAAGTGAGTGGTAATGTTAATACAGTATTTAGTTCTATATAGATGTGATAACAATTGTCTTGGACATTTTAACCCTCGTCCACCTTTCATATCTCATTGTCCTCTCAAAGTCCAACTCTCAAATCAACGCGGTTTTATTTTAGTTTTGTTTCATTTTGGTCTTCTTAAATAGTTTTCGTTAATTTAATTGTTCATTTATCCTTTCTTTTGTATTTTAATGTTGGTACCACAGAAGAAACTATATTGAGAGTTGAAAGGTATATAAGGGTTAAAAGTAAAAATGATTTAAATTATTTAGACATCGACAGTATACCCCTAAAACGAGTCTTGTATCCAAACACATAGAAAATGTAACGATGCATAGTGTAAACATGAAAAGAATTGTGAATTAAAAATTTTTTAAATTTTTCGTAAAACAAAAATATTCTTCTGTTGTTGCCTTATACTTTCAGAAAAATCAGATACATAATATATAAATATCAACGTCTTTACCCAAAAGGCTTAAAAATAGAAATTTGTCTGTTCTATTCGAACGTTGACAACACTCCGAAAAATCCCCTAATCCATGAAAAAAACTAATTCCTCGCCACAAAACTTTTCCAACCCCCGCATTCTCCCTTCATTGACCTTCAACCCTAGAGAAAAGGTGAAGTAAACAGAATTCTAAGAAACATCGAGCGGCTGGCTCTCGTGACTCGACTCGATCGTCAATATTTGCTCGGTCCGCCGCTACCGTACACGTCTTCCATCATTACGTTGACCGTAAGAACGCACCGTAGACCCCTGCCACCGACACTGACTGTCACCCCCGTGTTCACTTGTGCTCTCCGTTCACCGGTGAATATATCGAGCCGCGTAAACGCACCGGCTCGCGTCGGGGAGCAAACATTTGAGCAGGTTCCTTCTTGGTCGGCAAACGCGGACGTCGCAGTATTCGCTTCGACAGCCAGACCGAAGAGGAGCACACCGTGGCATCGGCTACCGGAGGGTGCTCCCGCGGTACAACTCGCTCTTCAAGATCGATAGCGCCGCTAATTTGACGTCTGAAGTGTGCGTATCTCTCGCCGAGACGTAACTTCGCCGATTGGTTCTTCCGACAACGGTTTAGCCAGCTTTGAGTCGCCGTGATGGGATGGAACCGTCTGCTCGATCACCGAGGTGCGATGGGTAAAGTCTGGGAACGATGAAACGAGAATCACGATGCTCTTTTTATTTTTTGCTTCTGTTCTCTATCCAATTCTTGTTATATTTATCATTTTCGTCGATTTCTCGTTTCATTTTATCTTTTATTTCTTATTTGATTCTTCATGCATTGTGCGAAATAAAACTGTTCTGCTTCAATTACAGGGTACTGGTACCAAATAAAAATTTATTTTTCCCTTTAATAACTCTGATAAGTTGACGATAATATGTGTATATCGATATTCTTAAACGGCTTTTATCTGTTCATTGTTTTATGTTCTACCCACTCATTTTTGTCATGAATGCATAAAACCAGCAGTCTACTCATGATTTTATGACTTGTATTGTTCCATGAGCAACAGTGGAAACTACTCATACTAAAGAAAGAAAGAATATGTATGTGTACACTACTTCCGGAAGCCAATAAGTACCACACTAAAGAAATGATTAAAACTGTAGTATAATTCATTGGCTAATTAATAATCATTGGATAAAGGTCGACAACCTTTTGCCACAAGAACTAGCTCAAACGTACTGTATAGAATATTTTCCGAAAAGCAGACCACAATTTGAAACAAGCTTCAATCTACTATAGTGTCCGCTCTAATTTCACCATTCCACCCCTACAATAAAAATTAAACACATCCACATGACATAGAACAGCATTGTTTGTTGTCAATGAAATAGGGTATCTCTGGAGAAACAGACCATAGTCATAAACGAACTAATCATATACGATCCAAATTCGCCAGCTTACCACCGTATCCTCAAATTGCATCAACGTAAAACAATCTCCAAACTTCGTACCCCCGTATGGACGCAGCGTCGAATAGCGGCGTTTGTCGACAACAAAATAGTATCTTTCGAAAAACGGGTCACAATTATAAACTAGCTTGAATTTATTACAACACCTGATCCAAATTCGCTAGCTCACCCTCATACCCCCGAAATTGCATCGATAAAGAACAATCTCCAAACTTCGCACCCCCGTATGGACGCAGCGTCGAATAGCGTCGTTTGTTGTCAAGAAAATAGGGTATCTTTCGAAAAACATCACAATTATAAACTAGCTTGAATTGATTACAACACCTGATCCAAATTCACTAGTTCAACCTCAATCCCCCCAAATTGCATAGATGAAAAACAATCTCCAAACATCGCACCCCCGCATGGACGCAGCATCGAAGACCATCGTTTGTCGTCAACACAATAGGGTGTCTTTCGAAAAACAAATCACAATTATAAACTAGCTTGAATTTATCACAACACCTGATCCAAATTCGCTAGCCCACCATCATACCCCCGAAATTGCATCGATAAAGAACAATCTCCAAACTTCGCACCCCCGTATGGACGCAGCATCGAACAGCGACGTTTGTCGGCAATAAAATTTCCAGGGCTCGACGGTGGCCTGTGTCGAAGCGGAAAGACAATAATATTGTATCGACTGGAGCGTCGTCTTGGCTGCGCTCGCATCACCGAGAGAGGATTTCATTTCATGAGGAAAACCACCCCCGCGAGCGGGCGAAACAGGCCGTGGAGCTTGTGCGCGCGTGTTCAACGGGAGGAGGGTTATAAGGAACAACCGGGCCGAGAGAGGAGAGAAATCATATTGACCCCGAGGCATATACGCCTCGGCCGACAGCTACGAATCAATAAAGATTTCCCATCGCGAGCTTCCACTGCCGAGAAGCCCAGGCGAATATCTCAAACATCCGCCCTCCTTCACGCTCGCCCCTCCGTTTATTCGCACTCTTTTATTATCTCGGGCCGTGGAACATTTTTTATCGACGCCACGTTCGGACACATGGCCTCTAAACTTTTCCTCCGATCTCACTCTCTTGGATACCAACTCCGCGAGCGTTCTTGCTCCTTCACGCAACCCCTAGACGCACGGTCACTCGCCCCGACGCGTTCCACGAGCATGAATACGTGAAAGCTGGTTTATGGTCGTCGGTCCTTCGCTGGTCCATCGAATCGAGCAGATTGGTGAACCGAAAATTGAATTTCAATGTATTCGAACAATTTACGCGCTTTCCTGTAGTGATTAGTAACGGATTGCTATGCAAAATAAAACTTATTTCAATAATTTTAACAAGTTGAAACTAATACGTTGGTGTTTCGAAATTCTTCGAATCTTCTCACTGTATTATATTGTATCTACAGAGGCTTTTGTCATAAGCGCATACAATCAATAAAATTAATATGATTAACAGGGTTAGTCTCCAACCAATGAAACTTCAGTTGCGTTGAATGAAATTGTTAAACTACCAGACCAACACGCCAGTAGAACGAGGAAACACTTTCCTCGTTCGAATGAAACGGTGGACACGGACCGGTTGACGTTTGAGGGACGTGTATTTAATTTACCCTCCTCTTCGGGCCGAGGACACAGCTTTGGGGGTGTGTTCAACGCGGGTTGCACGCGTCTTCGATATCGTCTCCGGCTGGCAATTCATTTCAGCACCGATATTTTCGCCGTCTGCTCGACTATTTACGGCGTCGCGTCGGCGGGAAATTGAAGCGCCCGCGCCCGACAAACCGTAATTGAATCGCTTTTCCGTCCCGTTCAAACAAAAATTAATCGTCCGACCGTTTATTTTCGACCGTGTCCGCGGCAGTAATACCGCGAAAATATCGGAGCCGATGTAACGGAATAGAATTACGACGCCAAAAATGGCAGGCGTCCGGTCAACGGACAGCAAATCGATGGAATCATCGCCGGGGGTTGCGGGGCGTGAACACCGGGCGAGTATTGTCTGACAAAACTTTATGGCGCTGTTACAAGAATTAAAAGTTATCATGTCTGGTTAACAATCAGAAATAACACGCAATTTTTGAACTTTTCCTGAAAGAATTAGTGGACTTTTTCAGTAAAAAAAAAGAAAACGGTGCTCAGGCATTTTTAAACATTTAGCAATGAAAAAATGAATATAAGTTGTACAATATATGTACTTTTAGTTGAGACACTCGTTTTTAAAAAAAGGTCTGTTAGTAAAATTTTTCTGTTGCTTTAGCTACGCAATACACTGTTATACATCGTTATTAACACTAGAATTACTAGAATTAGAGCAGTCAAAATGACTGGTTTCTAATTTTTTCTTTACGGAATATTGAAATTATGAATACGTTTTCGGAAGTCATTTTTTAGTGAACTTTTCAATTGAAGTACATATTTAAGCAAAAATTGTACGAAATCTGAATAAATACAATCTTGTCGTTATTATAAGTTAATATACGCCAGTCGCGTTTAGTGCTCGGTAGTTCTAGTGTTAATCCTTTGCACTCGAAGCAATTTTAATTCTAAAATCAAGATATTTCTTTCAATCTAGAACATTTTTATTTTATATATATTTTTTACATTGTACACCTGAAATTAAACCTGTTTTCTCATACAACAGTTGAATTTTAAGCAATTTATAGAGTAAAGACGAATTTAATAATATGAAAACTATTTTGAATAATGGCATGGCAATTTTTACTGGCGACATTAAAATCAACCTATTAAAAATCATCTATTAGAAAAAGAAACAAATTATAATTTATTTTCTATGTCTTGCAATTGATGAAGAAAGTTTTAGTATTGTATATGGACCTATATTCTATTGAATTTTGATTTAATTTCTGTTTTTTGCAATTAATCAAGAAAGTTTTAGTATTGCACAGAGATCTGCAGTTTATTGGTCAGAGTTTTGAGAGTATATGTATGTAGAATATTGAGCGTATGTGATTGATCAAGAATATGGAAATTGAAGTTATGAATAGAATATGGAGATCCGATACAAACAAAGATTTGCCTGGATTATATCCTCGAAGACGGGCTGCAAAAATCATTCTCATTACGGTAGAACCATCGGAGACTCATTCAGAAATCATTACGGTTGCTCCTTCTCCGCCAGACAACGTATTCAGCGCTAATGAATGCCGACAACTTTGTATTCCTTTTAGAAAACTGGAGTTTCGAAGCGCCTCTACTGGAGAACGAAACACTCAATCTAAAATCAGCGACCAGCAGAGATACTTTTAAAAAATCATAGTACCAAATAAAATCGGCTAACAGCTATTTCGTTTTGGATCTCCAAGACAGATACATCGTCAATAAATCAACAACATATACGGAGACAGGTAAGAAGTAAACAATATCTTTTGGTTAAATTCCTGTGACAGATAAGATTGTGATAGTACTTTAATTTTGCTATGCGCAAAGTTGCTCTGTTCTCCTTTTAGTTCGCTTCGTTTATGTCGGATCATAGTCGAGATATCAATTAAGACACTTGACAGTTCATATTTCACCTTCTAAAATATTTCTACGAAGTGGCCGCAAAATGACAGCTCGGACAGATCAGTGTCGCTAACTTTGTTTGTCATCTTCATAAAAAAAATACGCGAGAGAATCGGTTTGTTTGATAATCATTATTCTATGGATTTTTGTGACAGTAATTGTAGTGAACTAATTGTACTGAAAAACATGTTCACCTGGGTGCATTGATTTTATCCGTTCTAGTCAACCGAAAGAAGCAAATGCTGTCTCATTTTATTCAACTGTATAAAAATGTTCTCTTTTTTTAAATATCTGACTAATATCTTACTAATATCTTACTAATTATCTAAATATCTTACTAATCTTGTTATTCAATTTTTTACTGTACGTCAAACGACATTTAGACGACTACAATAAATAGAATCAATACACCCGATTCGACAGCTGTCCGACGACATGTAGTGACCATTCATTAATAACTTTTGCAATTCTTAATAAAATATGTGACAAAAATTTGTTTGCTGTTGCCTAAAATATTTATAAATAAGTATGCAAAGTTTCAGCTAACTAAGTCTCACTGTTCTCGTACAATTAATTCTGAAGTAATGCATTAAAAACGGACGTTTAAATGATGATTGAATTTTTGGTGTACAGCTAAGTGTTAATTCCATATGCACCGAGATGAGAGATCGTAAGCGGTTCGTCTATTGACAATTGATTGGTCCCGAACAAAAATAGAGATTGTACGAGCATAAACAACAATTATCTGTCTTAGGAAGCATTGATGCATAGTAATTGAATGCTAAATTTTCAAATGATTGAAGACGATGAATTTCGCATGCACCGAAATAAGAGACGGTGGAGGTTCGTCCATCAGTAATTGAATGCCCTCGACGCGTTTGAAGTAGGGTGACTGGTGTCTTCAGGATTACAGAGAGTGGCTACGGTCCACGGGGCCGTCGCGTTGCCATACTCTGTAGAGAGGAAGAGAAAGAGAGAGAGAGAGAGAGTGGCTCGATGGCGCGAGTTAAGGGATGACAGCAGACCCGTAGGCCGCCGGAGAGGATGCCCAGGGGATGCTCGAGACATTTGTCAACGAGACGAGCGGTGAGTAGACCGGACCTCCTCTCCACCGTGCCATGGATCGTACGTGTATCCCGCCGAGACCGTGGCCAAGAGAGACAGAGAGAGATAGAGAAAGAGCAATACCAAGAGAAAGCAAGAGAGAGAGAGCTGACCTTTCTCTCCCGGGTCAGGCAATATTAAACCGCATACGTCTTCGGCTTCTGATCAAAGGGCCGACCTCTTGTGGACATTTCTCTGCCACCCCCGACCCCGAACCTCCACGGAGTCGAGGACGACTCCCACGTAGCCACGAAGAGGTAATTCAACTGTTGGCAAAGGAGAGGAGCACGGTAACGCGGACCCACGTTCGCCAAGATTGATCCCCGCTCCTGATGGAAACATATCGTCCTCGCCCGGTCTTCAACCTGGGAATGCATTTTTTATCGTTTGCACCGCTGATGTGCTTTTGCTTCACCGAAATCTGTAAAAACAGTATAGTCGAAAACATTAGAAAGAAATGTCAGCTAAAACAAAACGTGCTGAATAGCAAAAAATTAAAAACGAATTCAGGTTCACTGGACTGCGGATCTTTATGCAAAATAACAATGTTGTGCATCAGTCGTATGAAATAAGGGCCAAGGAACAAGTTCTTTCTTTCTTGAATCATTTTCACCGGCTGCAGAAAACATACTTATGTTTCTAAATTCTCTTAAAGTTTATATAATTTTAAATTGAATATACTCATGGTTGTCGTAAATACATAAAATCCACTATGAATAACGAACAGCTAAACAAGGACGTGCTCAGAGAGACAGAAAGTAGACTCTCTAAAAGAGACCTGAATGAGGAACAACTATTAAGGAACGCGATCTGCTTCATAGACAACTCAAGATCAAGAAATAAATTGTAATAGACGGCTCGTTAAAGGAGACGACAAAACTAACAACAAAGAACGTGTTAAACTTTATAAATAAGACAGAATGAAGAAATATATTGTAATTGAAGGCTCACTGATCTCAAAGTAGTAATGTAGCTTTAGATGTTTTCACATGGTGCAATTCACTAAGATTCACAGCCAAGGATTCATTTTAGTAAACGTTTCAATAATTATTATTGAACTACCACTGACATCCAAACGTTGATCACTCGACTCGCTATAAATAATGTGTTGAAATGGATGTTAATATCTAGACTGCGGATCTACATACAAAATAAAAATTGAAGTTAAACGAAAATGCATATCTTCTTTCAAGAATCTTAACAAGTCAAAAATAATGTAACACCGTCCTTAAATTCATGTTACATCTTCACAGATTTATATTTCACTATTTTTGTCATAAACACATAAAGATCTGCGGTCTATTAACAACCAGTAGCAGTCGACTGTACCTCAACCAAAGAACTCGAAAAAGAAGAAGAAAAATGAACACAGAAGGGAGGTAGGAGAGGGGCCGCAGAAAATAATGTTTCCGCGGAAAGGTCGTGAGTTTCGCATGGCCGTATCGTCATTCGGGATTCACGTGTGCCCTTAGCGAACTGGGTAGATCACACCGGACGAGAGTTGCACAGGTAGTACCTAGCAGAAAGTTTCCCGGGGGCCTCTGCGAGTGTGTGTTCCACGGTTAGCGGACACGCGAAATCCCCAGCGCAGCCGGAATAGATTCCCGCGGACGGGGTCGCGATACATCAAGCCCGTTTCCCTGTTGCCGTTATTGTAGATTAACAACGTAACAACTCGCACATTAATTAACCGGCTCGGCCGGCGTGTTTGCGTTTGTAAACTCGGCCGAGTGAGACGGCCGGGTCGTGGGCCAATATTATTACGAAGACAAACGTACCGACGCTATCTACCATCGGGAGCTTCCTGCCGTCGGCCCCTCTCCCCTCCCCTCCACACCCTCTGATATACCCGGGACCCCATCGGCTCTCTTCGGGGAATATTCATCAGGATGAGAACGAAAGAGAGACCAGTGAACTTCCGTGGGCCACGACACGACGCCGAGGGGTTGCGCTCGACGACTATATTTTTCGTGCACCGATGCACCGAGTTGATTCGAAGGAATTTCAATTTCAATGGACAGCACCTGTTTTCATCATTTTTGTCTGAACATAGCGGAAAATGTGTCTATCATGCATTTCATTTACATGCAGTGTAAAAGTAAAAAGTATTGTTTAGGAAGATATAATTTTTTAAAGATTTGACCAAACGACGAGCTTTAGCTTGAGATGCTGGAAGGATTAGTTAGTTTACTAGAGAATGTGCAAAGATATAATTTAAAAACTGTTACTGGACGGAATTCTGAAGAAACAAAAATGAAGGTTATAATTTTTCAATCTTTTTATCTGTGACTACAATAAAAATTTAAAACATACTGTTTGTAGACCTAGATAAATTGTGTATATGAACAAAGTTTCATCGAAATCGATTAAGGTTGTTATGAGATTTAGATCAATCATAAGCTGAAAGTTCAGAGATTATTATTCAAAATTCTGAAGAAACAAAAATGATGGTTATAATTTTTTAACCTTCTTATCTGTGACTACAATGAAAATTTAAAACATACTGTTTGTAGAATTAGATAAATTGTGTATATGAACAAAGTTTCATCAAAATTGATTAAGGTTGTTATGAGATTTAGATCAATCGTAAACTGAAAATTCAAAGATTATTATTCAAAATCTAATATGGAGTAAAGTGAGGTTTATTCTTTACAATGTATGGTAACATTGCGGAATTAAGAGTTTATTGAATAAATGGGAGATAAAAATTGAGTAGAGGTTAGTATTTCATATTTTTCCGTGAAGTTTCCAAGAAAAAATCCTGATGATTTCATAGTGGAAAAATTATACGAAAATATCGTTAGACTGCTGCGTGGTTGAACCTGCCACAGGGGTTGTCCGTTTCTATTTGGGCAGCTCATTCGTCTGTATTTGTTTGAGAAAGGTCATCGTTGTGAAGTTTCTATTTAGGGTCGGTGGAGATAAAAGCGGAATTATCTCATGTCTTATGATGCCGAGCCGGAGTCCTGATAAATGTTTCATCGTTTCGACACCAAAATTAAATTCTATATTCGCGTAGCAAACATCTGGTTGATGGAATCTCAGATATGATGCGATTCTTATTTACATTATTCATTAGCTATATTTATATGACCAAGTATTGCGAACAGGTAACAGGTACACTTCAATGATATAATTGTTCTCAGAATTCTAATATTTCATTCGTTTATTAAAAATTCGCTCTTAACTTCTCATTTGTCTATGGCGAGACTGCTTCGTATGAAAATTTTCTAATAATTCGTATGGAATTATGAAAATACAGCAGAATAAATGTTTAAATTCATCTTGCACCGAGTTATGAAACGTTTCAACGAAATTTTTTTCTAATAACCAAAAACACTAACTGAAATACGCGTCTCTGGTCAACGGTTGAACAATAACCCTTCCACGATCTTTTCAACTTCGCATTTCTCTCGTCATACGGTGTACATGATATTAACTTTTTACTCTAAAAATGCCAGACCAACATCATTGCTTCTTGTAAGGAAGGCACACATTGAACGCACCTCTTTCTATGAACTATTCAGCCTTATACATTTTTTATCTGACAGCACATAATCAAATGGTTTACTCTACAAATACTACCTGAAACCAGTTCTCCAGTTAATAGTTGAAAAACATCCCCTTTCATGATCTTTTCAACTTCATGCATTTTCCATTCTACGGTACAGGATACAAATTTTTTGCTCTACTGGTACCACAGAAAAATTATTTCTTTTACTAACCCCCTACACTGATAATAAAAATTAATGTTCCTGAGTTTCATAGAGTCAACCTAGTTTACAATTTTTTTATTCACACAATTGATTATTATTTGTTCGGGATTAATGCAATCACAAATATTGTATTAATTTATAATTCTATCGAGACACGTATTTTTTAAGATTTGTTTATGATTAGACTCGCGTTCAACCTCGGCCTCGTCGCTTCGATCTATTTTTGCGTCCGCGAAAAAACCGTGCACATTGTCTCGCACATACCATTCCATTTAAAAAATGGAGTTGACCTTCATACGTCCTTTACGCGTCCACCTACAAAAAACCTACTAACATCAGATTAATTCTCCCTCGAAACCAAGCAAGTTCCATCTGTGCATTTTTTCCTAACACCAATAGCAGACGAGTTATTTAGGTGACCTCTCTTAGATGCCTCACCCTGTATATTAAATATTATTAAACGGTTGATTCTTCAACAATTCCTGTCGTCTGCAACTCACCATTGCCTATATGATACAGAAAGCTGACGACGACCTCGTCTCATCATTTGAGTAGAAGAAGTTTAGTAGCGACCAGTTCACGTCACTCTCCTTCAACCAGCTACCCGATCTTTTCCCTAAAACCATGAAAAATCATCACGTGTAGAACACCAACCCTCAATCGAACTTTTTCCAATGGTTCACGAAATTTTTCTTCCGGATAAAAACTGCTGCCAGATTCATCCCCGACAACCGGTCCCCTATTCAAGAATCGTTTCTCTTGGTTGAAACCGAGTCATCCATTGGACCTCGCATAGGCAGGACTATGAGGTACGGAGCACGGCTGATAGCAGGAGCGTATAGTTGGATGATCCTGGGGGTGGAAAAAAAGGGGGTACAGTCGGGGGTGAGTCGCAGGATACGCGGATAACAGCGTTCGCTCGGTTACGGTGGGGGTGTGTCCAGAACAAGGAACGGGCGGGCTCGGAATCGCGGTGCTGAGCTGGCTGACTCGCATCGTTCGCCAACATTGTTCCCCTTTATTTGATTACAGGGCATTCGTATACACGATTCCGTCGCCGCGCAGCAAGGCAAGGCGAGGCGGGGGACGAGGCGAGGCGAGACGAGACGAGACGAGGCAAAGCTCTCGAGCTCCTTCTTCTTCTTTCCGTGCCATTGATCCGCGTTACAGTTCCGCCGGAAGCTCGCCGGCTATCCGCAGAGGCAAGAAAACCAACGCCGCTCGGCCCTCTGTCACTAGCAACGCGCGAATTTCTCTTGTTAAGTACGACCCGTGGAAGAAATCGCGGCTGCTAGCATTGTTCGCCAACGGCTCGATCTTCCCGGAACGTAAATCGTTGGCCAAGCTATTGCACCACCGTTCTCCGGAGCAAAAAACCCGCCGAGTATTGAGTATTGAATATCGAGCCTGGTTTATCCCTGCTATTGGTTTATCATTTCGTGTCTTCGAATAGCTGTTGAATATCCTTGATGCTGGTACCATTGTGCTGATAGGTTTGAATTATTGTCCGTGCTTTAGTGGTTCTTTCAGTTAGGAGAATGATTTTTTTAATCTCACCTCTTATTGGATTTCTTTCGTGTGTAATGTTATTAAATTATTGATACTTCTCTGTCTCTGATAGAATCATATCTTCATCAAGTTAGCTTTTGTTAGGAGTTCGAACTTAATGCAACCAATACATGTAACGCGGGCATCACAAATAAACACATTCTCCAAGACTGTCCAGTATTTTTTGGATCTTCCTACGAAAATCTTTAAAGATTTTTGTACGCTGAAAATGAACTTTACTATCGTACACTTTTGAATCTCACTATTATTCATCATCATCTTATTTATCAGTGTTGCATCACTGATAATCGGTTGGAGATAAAGTGTTAAATCAACATATCGGTACAAAACAAATATACTGGGTGTTCAAAAAAGTCATTCAAGATTCATACAACACAGGGCATATTATACTAATTATAATTAAGAAAGTTTTAGCAAGAAAAAAATGACTATATCTCGTTGAATTTTCGAGTTGTGTTTACTAAGGGTTTTTTACTCAATTGTCAGTGTGGCATGTCCTATGTGTCGTATGAAGCTTAAATCGATCTTTTGAACATCCTGCATATTATTGTCGTATTTCATTGAAGAAATTCGATAAGGATATCTGTACAATAAAAGACGTAAATGTATAAAAACACTAATGTACCTCCTTCCATAACATTACTTTGGACATACACATCACACAATTAGCCTAACAGAGTTAACCGAACAAATCTACGATTGCACCAAGCTAAAATACAATTGCACCAGGGAAAAATCCCTAGTGTAATGAAACGAATGGCCGAAACAGCCATCGGACCTCCCGGAAGCAAGGGAACGAGGGAAAACCAGGTCGAGGGATGACTATTGGCGGCCGTGCGATATTTCGCTCCCAATTCCTGGCATCCTGTTCGCTGTGTAAGCACAGTCGAGAGAATATCCTTTCGCTTTATATAAATGGAGCGTTGTAAGCATGCCCCACAGGAGCGGGCCGGATTCGCACGGCTAACAGATGAGGCATTAGGCACCGTAATGGCTCCATTTCCCTGGAGGAAACGAGCGAGACAACGGCGGAAGGCCGACCAACGTCTGCGGGAAAGAGAGAAATGCAGAAACTGGAAGCCGAAAGGTCGGCGAGACGAACAGAGGGGAAAAGGGGGTGCGAAATATTTCTACAAATCATTACTTTTAATTTGCCCCGGTCCCTTTTATCAAGACAAATGCGCTCCGGCCAACAATCGAACTCTCGCACGCGTGTAAGTACACGCGCTATACGCTGCGCGTTGAAACTCTTGCGCTCGTTTCCGGCCCCATCCCCATACCCCGTTCGCGAGGCTGCTTTAAATTCGCGCGAAACACGCACCGGTGAAAGAGACAAACATCGGAGAGAGGAGAAATGGGAGAGAGGAGCGGAGGAGAGAGGATGACGGAGAACACGTAGCACGAGAGACGCGTGTGCGACGACAATGGAAACGGCGAGGAGCGACGGAACGGTTCCAGCTGGCTTCTCCGCGGGGCGCCACCACCACCATTGCAAACACCATCACCTATGGTGCACCACTATGCTCGGAGCTCTTCGAAAAAATCCAACGGAAATCGATATCGCTTTACCGTCGTTCGCTCCTCGCAATTTGAGACATTCTCTTTCCTGATTCTGAATAAATAGTCGTGAGATAAATACATACGTTAGGTTATGTTCGGTATCGCTTTTTATTCCTTCAAGCAATTATGTAAATTATACACAATCTATTGTATAATATTGTCATGTACTTTTATAATAAGTAAATTTTTATACAACAGAAAAATTGTTTGCATCGATTGCATGCTACGGGAGTTACATAGACAGTTATTTCTTGTCTGAATAATTTGATAGGATTGGAAACGGTGCCACAGTATTTTTAGATTCGTTTAATGCGTCTACTGTTGTGCATTCGATCAACTAATTTTGTTCACGAATACAGAAATTCCGCAGTCCAATAGCGAGTCATTAGTAAATCGTGTACACCACAACATATTTATATGCTCTCACCCACACACCAGATTTCGTTCATGTGCATCGAAAAGGGTTGTAAAGAGTGAAACGAATACGGAATGTGATAAAGTCATTTTCTGATATCTGCTTCTTCGTTACTTTGATATGAAATGTTGTTTGGTGGAAGACATAAGTCAAAACTTTTACTCTCATGGAAGACTACTAACAATCAAATGAAGATCACGCACAAAACATGGAAACCTGAAGTCAGCTTCTTCCGTCATAAGTAGACTGCGGATCTTTATGCAAAATAAAAATTGTCTACGTCAATTGCATGAAATTGGAACCAAAGAAAAATTTCTTATCTTCTTTAATAACATCAAAAAGCTGAAAATTATGCATGGATATTATTAAATTCTCTAAATCATTGTATTTTTCAAATTGTATCTACCCATTTTTACCATAAATGCGTAAAATCCGCAGTCTAGTCATAAGCGTTTGGAAAATCGAAAATTAACTTTTCCCATCCACAATACCTAAATAAAAAGTTTGTTCTGTTTCTGATATTTTTTCGATTATCCTACAAACGATCTAACTTCCATGAAACTCGAATGAATCCACTGTTATGTCTCCTCTACCAATGACAGGATTCGGCATCAGAGTATCGGGGACTGTAGTTAGGGCCAAAGAACGAGGGAGGGGACATCACGGCGGTGGGTCGGCCCCGTGAGAGGGCCCCCGTACGACGCTTAGCAACAACAATAATTTTTCATAGGCAGAAAAGAAAAGGGAGGATGCCATTCATTAGCCCCAGCTCGGTTGGTTCGCACGTTGTTGGTGCCGCTGGCTGTGACACCTCAATAACCCGGACTCGGCCAGCCTGGCCTCCACCAGTTCTGCCGTTACCTTGTGTGTTATACGCTCTCCTCTGCAGGACAAGACACCCCGCCATAGCCGCACACCATCCACCACGGTGTACATGTGGATCGCCTGGTAGCATCGTACCTCGTATATAACAGATATATCTGCGCCGGCCATTGTGCTCCTCTACTGATATTTCTGTTATTGCTGGATTAAATGCGCGCCGTGCACCCCGCCGTGCATTATTCCGCGGCGAACCTTCCTTCCTCCGCTTTTTCGAGACCGTCCTGCGCTTCCTGCTCGCGATCATGCTCGCTTTCCTTCCAACAGCGTTTATACTCCTTCTGTGGACGATGCTGCTCGACCATCGGTCAGTTTTAACTTTCTTTGAGAGCTCGATTAAAAATTAATCCTTCGACGACCATTATTTTCTACAGTCACGGTAGAATCTCACTTCGGATAATAGAACAGTTACTTAGTTATTGGACTAGTTTAAATTTTTACGGACATTGAGTTATATGTTTATTGCCTTAGACTGATCTATTTAGTTATGAAGCGTTGTTGTTCAGATAATATACCTTATAATATACTATCATATACCATATAATATAATATAATATCATATACCATATAATATGTAGAGTTCAAGTATTGGAGGTTAGAATTATCGAGGTTCTACTGTATACAGTACTTGTAGAAATAAATTCTTCACGATTTTTGAGCAAAGGCTTCTTTTTTAAGATATATTTACAGAATATATTGGTTATTATTAGTAATGACTTCATGCTATGTTTCGAGAAAAATGCGTGTAATTTATGACTAGACAGCGGACCTTTATACAAAATAAAAATTTTCTACAACAATTACAAGATACTGGAATCAAATGTAAAAATTTGTTTTTTCCTTTAATACTGGTAACAAGACTAAAGTAATGTGTTGATACTCTTCGATTCTTTTAATGTTTCGACTGTTTAAAATTGCGGTTACCTATATGTTTGTCTTTATGCATATAATTCGTAGTCTGTTTATGACAACAGCGGGACGATATTGAATTAATGAATTCACTGAGACATTTTCGAACATCGCCAACTCACTCAAAATATATGGCCATGCATATGCCTATGAAATCACGTCGTAGTGATTTAAAGAAATTTTAGTTGAATGAAGCTGTGAAGAAATCTTTCTCAGCACCAGAAAAACATGACATTCTTTGTCATATTGTCAGGAAGCTGAATCACTTACCTCGGTCAGTACATAGCCATTATTGTTCTGCTTCATCGTCCAAGTTCACAAGATTTTCCTGTTACCATATAACAATATGTTTCAGTATTTTGTATAATATTTTCATTTGATCAGCCGAAGGTAAATGGAAAAATTGATATCTCTTTCAGCAGAGAAGAGCAGTCGGCTTTTCAGTTTGCCGGGAGGATGCAACCATTATAGGGGTTAATCGTGGAACAAATAGGAGCCGAACTGGATGGTTTCTGCGGGGACTGTGGGGGTAATTGCGAAAATGGCAAAGGTCGGTCGCCTATTATCGTCGCGGCCCCCGTAGCCGATGGGGTTTCTCGGTCGGTCGAGCGTGCGGATACAAACGTTTGTTTCGCAAAACATCTTGGTCGCAGGAGCGACGGTGCGGCACGAACCTTGAGGCACACAGTGCACGCCGGACTCCATGGTGCGAGAAGGGGGTTCCAAGGGGGAGAGAATGAGAGACTCCGGAGAGAAAGAGAGAACGTGATGGGGGAGAGAGTGAGAAAGAGGCGGAGCTGAGAACCAGGGTAACCAAACAGGGTATAAGTCACGGACACCCTGTGGTGTACCATCCGGTAACTCGACACCGTCGTTTGTACTCCGGTGTGGTATAGGAGTGCCTGGCAGCGGCAGCACGGACGCACAAAAACACACGTATGAATACGTACGACAATAGCAAGTCCTACAGAGAACTGTTGGATGGGATCCTCTCTCTCTCTTTTTCTCTCTCTCTCCCTTTCTCTCTTTATCTTTCTCTCTCTCTTGCTCTTTCTCGTTTCGTTCTCCCTCGGTCCTTCTCGTACTCCCTGCCATCAGATAGATCTGTCCGTGCCGGTGTGACATTAGATACCATTTAAGGATTAATATAGCCATAAATAAGGCTGACTCTCTCCCTGGCAGCGTCTCTTTCTGACTGTTGCCAGACCTGGGAGGACAATGAGCCAGCTCCAGCCACCAACGAATCCCTTTCTTTGGACTATTTCTTTTTTTCTCTCTTCCTCTGTTTGCTCCTCTCTTCCAACATGGACTGCTTCTGACGGGGACGCGGAGAATGTGGAGACTGTGCCGGGAACTTTGTTGCTTAAACGGTGACTTTGTCTCGGTGACGGCCGAGTTAACCCTTCTGCCGTGTTCTGGCAACTGGTGCATGTTTGTCGAATTCGATTGAGAAGGTCGGTAATTTATACGTTCCTGATTATAAACGAGGATGCGCTTTTCAGTCGAAATGTTCCAAAATTGGCTTAAATGGGTTTAGAGTTGATCACAATGTTTTTAATCCGAACACTTTTTGACTATAAAGGCTTAAAAATATTTATTTACTGGTCTACAATGATTTAACTTAATGTGTTTGCTTTTGTGTATATTTTTTAAAAGAAGCGTCGATAAAAAATGGTGCAATTCTTCATCGATTGTAAATAATGTTCTCGACGGTGTCGTTTCATTAGTTCATAAATTATACACTTGTTGAACAAGTATACGATCAAGCGACAATATCAAGAACATTATTTACAATCGACGAAGAAAAGTACCATTCGTTTTCGAAGCTCCTTGTGTCGAGTGTTTAACCTAAAAATATTGCGATCATCTCTAAATCCATTTAACCCAATTTGGAACATTTTTACTGAAAAGCACATCTTCATTGTTAGTCAGGAATGTATCAATTAGACACTTGTTTGTATTTACTTGACTCATTATCGCTTTACCTTGCATAATAATTCTTGTTTACAATATTTACCAACGTATAATTGTTCATTCTAATGTTTTTAAAAAGCAACACCGGAATGAAAAGATACCGTAATTATTTAGAAGTTTGCCCTTCTCATCGATTTTTACGACCTTGAAATATGTTGTCAAGATCATCATTCTGAACAACTTTTTCCATTACATATTACCGCCGCTCGGTTTTAGTTTTCGAGATGTTCGCAAAAAACTATTGATAGTACTGAATTGAATTTTCCGTATTCGTGCACACTCCGTTTCAACTAAGCCTGCCTCAGCGCGGCGTCTGTTTACTGTTTTTGTAAACACCTTGTCGAAATCGGGAAGAAAATAGAGAGCTACTAATTACCAAATGAAGTGTACTCGTAATCTAAATTTGACTAAATATTTTTGCAAATATCTCGATAACTAAGACCGAGCAGTGTCTGTTTATTGTTTTTGTAAACACGTTGTGGAAATCAGGAAGAAAATAGAGAGGGCTACTAATTACCAAATGAAGTGTACCCGTAATCTAAATTTAACTAAACATTTTTGCAAATATCTCGATAACTAAGACCGAGCGGCGGTAACATGGATAGGGAAAAGTTGTTCAGAATGATCACCTTGACAACATATTTCAAGGTCATCAAAATCGGTGAGGAGGGCAATCTTCTAAATAATTACCAATGATACTTTCCCCATCAATTATAAAGTATCCAGACCACTTTAACGGTGTCCCATCCATTTATGTTCCTACTTCTCATTAAAAAAAAAAGAGCATAGAAAACAATCGTTACTTTTCTCCACTTACTATAAACAACGACCCAATACAGTCATTTCCTATAATACTCCTTTCAAATTGTTTCAAACACAGCATTTAGGGAAAAATATTCCAATATTGCATCCTGAAGGAACGGAATCACCGGCGCCGCCAAGAAAAGACATAAAAATAAAACGAATCAACTATAGACCGTGTAACATCGTAGTTACACAGTGTCTTGTCGCAGGATCGCCCGCTTTTTCGTCAGAACAGAATCCACTAAATTCATAGATGTCCCTCGACCGTAGCCGGAGATTTACAGCGAAAGAAAATCCGTGAAATTTACCGCGGTCCCGAGTGTTCGAGGATATTTCCTGGGGATGCAAAACGGTGCAGCGGGTCGTTGTCGAACACAGGCAGCACCGTGCTCGTCTCGATTCCATAAAAACCGGGTAGAGCGCCGCTCTCCGGCAGCTCTCGAATATAATATTCACAGTTTGTAGGAACAGGAACGCGCCGGCGTTTAACACACCGATATAATATAATATAAGAAAAGGCCGAGTCGCTACTCGTGAGCGCATAAAACACAGCTGCCGCCGTGCAATCAACAGCTATATACCGAACGAGACTCTGCTGTAGGCAGGGGTAGGCGGATAAGGGGGTGGTGGGGAGGGGGTAGAGACTCTCTTTCCTCTTTCCGGCGAGGTTCTTCGACTGGTTCACACCCCCGCCCTCCCCATCCGGTTATATATTCCTAGAAGCGAATAATTTCATTCATACAAACGGCCTGTATGCTACGGGTGGCACGACTGCTATTGTTACTGCCGAATAACTAGCGGCTCGTACAGGCTATGCGCCGCCAGTTATATTTGCCAGGCAGATTTTAACGCTGAGGGCGTGAAATTCGAGTGCGAGTGCCGATTCGAAATTTATATTGACGGTATTACTGCCGTGCCGGATCGAGAAGTTCCTCGACGAGCGAGTTCGTACGATGAATTCGTGCGAGTTCGTACGTCGAAGTGAAACTTGATTTCGCTGTGTGCTGGGTGTATGCTGTTTCAGTACCTGCTTGTAGACGTTTATTAATTTATATAATGCAGAGTAATTTGCTCTGTTAAGGCAGCTTCCTAGCAGAAAGTTTCAAAAACAGTTGCATCTCGGTCGTCCACGACCTCTAGCGTATAGACACTAGATGATTTCTTACGGGTAGGTTTTGTGAAACCAAGTCAAAATTCGGTCATCTTCAGGAATTTATTACAGGAGAATCGAATGAGGTAAGGATAAAAAATGTTTTGAAATGCATTCAGGCATGATTCAAGATTCTTGATGATTTTTTGTAGAATGCTGTGTTTAATGATATTTATTCTAGACGACGTTGACTTGTATAAGGTCTGTTGTTACTTGTACAACTTTTACGTTGAATCGTCAGCCTTTGTAAACAGGGTCAAATTCAGAGATACACATTTCTACGAAAAATACTTATTGTTGGAAAATTGTGGACATGATAGGAGATCTCATAAACAATCTCTCACATATGAAAAATCTGCATCATTTTTCATTTTAGACGATTATCGCTAGACATTATACCTTTCATAGATGAGGAGCTTTCTATTAATCAATATAATGAATACCACTAATCTTAGCACCTAACGAAAATTTATATACACTGTTGAACTTTATCTGAACACATTCGTACTCCTACAGCGTTCAGTTTTCCTACAACAAATTCCCACAAATTCGAAAAAATGCATATTTCGCGTAACAGGATGGCATACTGTAACGCAATTAAATCCATCTGCAATAAACACCACTGAAAACAATACTGTTTTCAACAAAGTCAAAATTTGCAACAAATTTCGTAGCACTACATCAGTTAGTTCTTCCACAATAAATTCTTAAAAAAGCACATTTCGCAGAATTTGATACGGTATTTACGGACAAAAAAATTTTTCGCTCGATCCGCTTCCACGGAAACCCGGCAGGGTCGGGTCCGTCAAGATCGTGCAATTTTCCCTGTGCTGCAAAGAATCTCCTTGGTAGATCCACAGGGACGACGGGGCGTCAACCTAGATTCCGTGCTTGGCGTCGTTTTGTTTCGAAGTTTCGCAGACAGCCGGTTGACATCGTTCCCGGCGAGCTGAGCTCGACGCTACCCGCCGGGGATAACGTACACCGGGCTTTCCTTACTCTCTTAATTTTCTTCCTTCCCCCGGGCCCCCCTCCATCCGCCCCTGAGCAGCCCCGTTCGCCAACGTTCTTCAACCTCTCTCCCCACCGTCGAGTTTCTCTGTTTCTTGCCGCGGATTTAGATACACCCCCGGCAGCCCGCTTTATGCCGGCTGGGCGGCGGCCATAAGCAAAACACTTGTCGCCGGGAGTCACGACTTGCGCGAGTTCTAATTTCATTGCGGAAAGTTGTCGCTTGAATAATTAAAACACGGTGAAAACACGCGAGTTTTTCCGCCTGATTTGCATAAGAAGCGACGCTTCTGCCACCGGACCCCTTGCGTCTTTCCACCGCCGACCTTCTGTATACATTCAGGTATTTACATTTTCCGCACCGACGCGCCTCGATGCCTTCCACTCTCTCGGGAGAGCGCGAAATTAACTGGTTCTCCACCCACGCGACCCTAGAATCGCGCGAATCGTTGCCACCTGCTGGACGAAAGGTCTCCAGATCGTCACTGCTTTATTCTGTTTGCTGCCGTGCGCCGTTTCGACTTAGAACGCCTTGCTTTCTGTCTTCTTTAGGATTTTTCAGTTCGCAAGATCTTGCTGCGAACACTCGGAAAATCGTGAGTTTCAAAATTACTTCATTCAGAAATTCTTCTTTTCTCGTCCCTCAACGTTGCATCGACAGTTTGGACGGATGACTACATCAGTACTGAGTACTACTGAGGCTTTATCCCATATCTCTATATATTTTATGAATTTCGGGAGATTTTCTCGGCTTTGTTTCGATTTATAGAATTTCGAATTTCTTCTTCTTCTTTCGCTCTTTAACGTTACATTAAAATCTTGGTCAGATGACTGTATCAGTATTTAGACTTCATCCCACATCTTTATAAATTTTATGAACTTCGAGAGATTTTCTCGGTTTTGTTTCGATCTATAGAATTTGGAATTTCTCTTTCCTCTTTCGCTCTTCAACGTCACTTTAAAATTTTGGTCAGATGACTGTATGAGTATTTAGACTTCATCCCACATCTTTATAGATTTTATGAACTTCGGGAGATTTTCTCGGTTTTGTTTCAATTTATAGAATTTGGAATTTCTCCTTCCTCTTTCGCTCTTCAACGTCACTTGAAAATTTTGTTCAGATGACTGTATGAGTATTTAGACTTCATCCCACATCTTTATAGATTTTATGAACTTCGGGAGATTTTCTCGGTTTTGTTTCGATTTATAGAATTTGGAATTTCTCCTTCCTCTTTCGCTCTTCAACGTCACTTTAAAATTTTGGTCAGATGACTGTATGAGTATTTAGACTTCATCCCACATCTTTATAGATTTTATGAACTTCGGGAGATTTTCTCGGTTTTGTTTCGATTTATAGAATTTGGAATTTCTTCTTCCTCTTTCGTTCTTTAACGTCGCTGCAATAGCTTAGTCAGATGACTTTAGCAGTATAGTAGACTTGATCCCATATATCTGTAGATTTTATGAATTGCAGAAGATCTTTGTTTCGTTTCGACCTTTGATAGACTTTAGAAGCTCATTTGCAACCGATTGCACACAAAATGTTTCTTTTCTATCATCGAATTTAATCCTCTACAGCTTCGTGTTAACAAATGTAAACCATCCGTGTGAGTGTACCACTTTCGGTACACGTGAATGTATTAAAACTATCAAACCAATGAAGTGCGACACAGTTAATCGACACCGATACTTTCCGAAATCCGCACTCTAATCCCGAAAATAGCATTCATCTAATAAAAGACCTTTCCCGCCCTGAACAACCTACTCGGATATCAGATTGGAGAATTAGTGAACTGCGATCCATCAAGGAAGGGAAGCTACCGTATTTCCATGCAGTGGTATCATGCTCCAGAGACGAGAAACAGTATAGACCAGTAGGAAGATGGAGGGCGAGAGAAAAATCTGTCTGAGGGGGGTTCCGTCACGGTCGAACAGTCGCAGATGGCCAATTACCTTCGACAATAAACACAATTTAATTTTATATTCATTCCACTTAGCGCTTAGGCACGGTAATCCATCACGGGGGATTATTCGGGCTATCTCGTGGCCGGCCCACAACACACACCTACGGGCGCCCCCGGTTGGACCCCGTTGCACCCATCACACCCGATGCATTACCATCACACGTGCACAGGCACCGTTGCACCGCTTGCGCTCTCCTCTCGTCCTACGTGCTCCTGCGAGCTCGCACGCACGATATCCGGCCGGCTAATGCGTTCGTGCGCTACATATTTATGCCCGAGATGGCTGATAGACCGGCTACTGGATGCGATTGCTCCTCCGGTGGGCCTGGATCACGCCCCTAGCCACCGCCAACCTACTCCTATCACCCTAATCGCTTACCATAGTGCCGGAAAGTCGGCCGATGAAACTCGGTATCACCGACGCGAGCTGAATTTCCTGCTGCGAGGGAACGACCTAAGTTGTTAACACGTTAACGTCACACATGACTGACATACGAGTATCCATATCAATTTATAGGAATTGATTTTTATAATAAATGTGGAATATATTGATTGTACAAAGTGTTTCTAGTAACTGGGCAGAATTATAACTCGGTTGTTATTGAAGATAGAACAAAAATTGCAAGAACAAATTTTGTATGGTTTAACACTAACCTACCAGTGCCATTCAAATGGGAAATATCTCGGATTTTATATTTAAAAATTTTTGGAATTATAAAGACTCTTTCATTGGAAATTATTCAATGCGTTTCTTAATTCATGTATGCATTATACTAAAAATGGCGAAAATCTAGATATACTCAGTTTTTTTATTCTTATAAAACTGCACATGCCAGTTAGTTTTTGTGATAGATAGGTTTGGTATTAATAAACCCCAGCATTCTGTAGTGCAACGTTTTATAGAAGTTCATAAGCAAAGTGCAATGCAGCTGCAATATCCATAAATGCATAGAACCCGCAGTCCAATGATGGATGTCCCAACAATATTCCTTTTTAAACGACGTTCAAGACTTACTGAATATACCTATTACAGCCCACAACCACTAAACCGTATCAAACAGAATGGGATAATATGAATTACAGTAAACGGTCCGCAATAAAAGCGACACAGTCGTGCATCGATCATTGATTGGACTAGTCTCCGTTCTCCCCAGTCCGGACATTTGTCGCAGACTGGTTCGGAACCATAACGCAAACCACTCAATTGAATTCGTAGCAACTGGGCCGATGGAGGGGTTCCCTATTGGTCGGCGAATTCTTATCGTGGTTAATTATGCCCCTATGGAAAGTGCAGCTCCAGTGGCCCCAAGCAGCGGATGAGTCAATGGGCGTTAAATGCGACTGCGGACGTTAACCATACCTCTAACGACCACGGCTGTGTCCAAGTTCGGCCGATAGAAGTGCCAGCTCGCGATACTGAGGTCGGCACAGTTGGCCGACGTGGCCATTAGACGATGACCGCGGACCATTCGATAAGCATCCAGCCATAATGTGTCGATAGGCTGGGAATTTATCTATAGTTAACAACCCGACGATGCCAATTTCCTACTTCCAACGAATTTTCACCATTAATAGATTAAACGAAGCGTTTGGCCCCTGAACAGAGAGAATCTACTGTAGACCCACTAGAGAATAGTGGGTAGGGTCACTTGCAATTAACACCATTTTCTCTTTAACGCGTCGATGGCCGGCATCGCGACTATAAAAATTGGGTGAAATCAAAACAATTTATTTTATAAAACAAAATCTAAGAAGTGAAGACCTATGGCAGGCCTTGGCACGGTTGGGGCTCCTCAAACGCTTGCTTCCCCCACCAACCTCTTTTTCACACAGCGCGCACGTTCGTCGCGTTCACTGATATCCCGTGTCTTCGTTGCCCCACCGTACGGCGCATGCTGGAAGGGAACAGTTAGCGCTACGGTGGGGACGATTTTGCCTCTATTGAGGCAAAATTGCCCAACTCTGATCTACGGTGTTACTAACTTTTTCAATCTTCTTACATTTCACAGACCTAAAGCAAATTTAGCACACACCATCCATCGCCGTAAACATGAATTTTTAAATGTGGAGAAATAATTAGATAGATTGATGTTCTCGGAACATTTTCAATCAAGAACTGCTTAGAAATTCAAAAAATTGACAGAGTTATACTTTTTTTAATGAACTACTACATCACTCAGTCAGAAAGAGGAAAAACAGACTTGTTCTTCTGAAATCGTAACTTCACTTACAACATGCTGCCATTTTTCAAATTTTTAAGTGTCTAAAAAGCAATATAAATAACAGACGAAATGATGTTAACGTTCATTAAAAATTAATTTCATTTGTTCACCTCACTAATGAATTATAAATGCTTCCTGTACCACATGCACGCAGTGATGCCAGAGACAACCAGAATTGGTTGTTTTTTCCTCTCCTCCATGTCCACTTCCACTATCCCATTCCTCTACCTGAGCACACTCCAACGTCCTCCACTAAGACCGTAGACTGTTGACGTGACGTGCCGGAGCAACGTATCACATATTACTCTGGTCATCAGAGAGGTGGTAAACTGTATTCTCCTCGATTTAACCGATCTGGCATCACTGGATGCACGTAGTTTCTATAACTTCTGAAAAAGAAAGAACCCCGCACTAATCATATGGAAAATCTATCCCGGTAAAATCAGTTGGATTTTTTATGATCTTCTGATCAAAAAATGTAATGGGCACAAAGCTCAATAATGGACAGTTATCGAGTTATAATCAGTCAAACATGACAAATTCGAGCTGCCGAATACTCAAATCTCGGGAAGTATTTATTTTTTGGAAAAATGTTTGAAACAAAAATAGTAGGATTTCACAAAATCTGTTAGGTGGTGTCATTATTTTTGAATTTTGAATGACCTTGAAAAGGTCTGTGAACAGAAACCTTTCACAAAAATCTTTGCGTGCCACAACAGAGATAAGGACCCCACGGTACGTCACTCCCGTAGTATTTTTTGACTCCAAACCCTCTCTGCTGTGTGTGTGTTTATGTGCGTGTGCGTGCGTATGTGTGTGGATTAATAAAAAAATGATATTATTATGTATTACCAAACAGTATGGAGACCAAAATGTATGGAGTACACTGATATCAATAATATAAATATCAGACGTAGCAATGCCAGAAAGTAATAGCATTCGACAGCAATAACGCTAGTATGTTGCCTACTTCATTTAGGTGGCGCAACTTGAAAATCGAAGTAGTGGGGTGGCGGGAGTGGCAGCTCGAATTTGTCATGTTTGACTGATTATAACTCGATAACTGTCCATTATTGAGCTTTGTGCCCATTAAATCTTTTGTTCAGTAGATCATAAGCTACATTATATGAAAAATCCAACTGATTTGACCAGGATAGATTTTCCATACGATTAGTGCGGAGTTCTTTCTACAAGTTCAAATTTACAACATGATCGCTTCATGCACGTCTCATATGAACAGGAAAGAGGTAAAAAGATTCGAGCTTTCACGTCCCGTGACACACGCGAATCCTGACATCGTTATCGCTATCGTTTAATTAATAGTGAAATTTGTTACCGCGGCTAGTTTTCCAGGGCATTAGAAGCTACAATGTTCGAACGAACTTTCGCGTACAGGTGTAGACCTGTTCCTTATCTCGGAGAACGATAACAGAAGCGAATATTCAGGTTGGATGATCTAATTAATATAGCATTGGTTGTCTAATTTCTCGAAAGCGAGATCCGGTAATTAGATTGAAGAGAGAAATGCGGCGTGGACAGGTTCGCTTCCGGTAAATTATCGTCCGCGAAGTGAAAGCCAGATTCTGCAGAGACAGCGGAGTCCATGCAACGCGATATAAGGCTCCGCCGTTTAATTACATTTGCCTCATTGTTCCCCGAAGCAGATAAGGAGCGATAACGTGGACGCTGCTCGACGGTGATAGGCTACTTGCACTGTCTCTGTTGATCGTTCGGGTTAACATTGATCGATGGTGGCCAGCGAGAATGGGATCGAGAAAGGACTCCCGCGCGCCGTTTGTCGCTCTGTCATCTATCAAAGCTAATGGGAATGAGAACGTAATGCTTACGACAATATTTTCTTGACGGTCCAAACTGGGAATGCCAACGAGATTATGAAACCATCGATTTTAAACGAGTCGCTCCGTTTCGGTAAATTAAAGCTGCACAGATTTACTTTGTACTGTTCAAACTAAGAAATACAAATGTTTGAATGGGTTGGAGAGAGTTTGAATCAGTTAAAGGTGGAGTTTCAACGATTTTCTTAGAGATTATTCATGGTTTTACAGGTTTAGTAAAGATTTACAGATTTTATTAGAAAAACTCGAAAAAATGTTTCATTGAATATATTCTTCCTGTTGAAATGAATTTTTTTATGAATCCTCCCATTTTTGAAATGAATATCATGAAAATTATACCCTTTGAAATTAAAACTGCTTAGTATCTCAAAGAATTAGAAACGAAAAAAGAAAAGCTTGAAGAAATGTACTGTTGAATATTTTCATTGAGTATTTTAATTAAATATGTTTGTCGCGTGTTTCAATCGGTATTTGAATGTTTGAAGTATAAACATCCTTTCCATTAGATTCGATTACCTTTTTAAGGATACAGAAAAGTTTGAAGAAGTTGTTGATCAAGTACTTTAATTAAATGTGTTCGTTGCGTGCTATAGTTGGTTTGTATAGAGTTTGAACACGCTTGCCATTGTAGTTGCTCGCAATTTCGAAGACTCGGAAACAAAAATAGAAATAAATAAATTTTAAAAAGTGTTCTGAAGGTCCAATAAAGATCTAGGTTTGACTATGATAGTATCTAGATAATAAACACGGATCGAATGAAAGTGTTGTATGAAAAACAGTCTGCGAACAGCAGCCTCGAACGAAAATTTTCTTAGTGGTCGTTCTCCCTTTCGCTGGAAGTCGCCCACGCGAAAGCACCGGTCGTGCTAGCGTGACGAATGCGCCTGATAATGACGCTTATATACTAATTCGAGAGAGAACACCGGGCAATAACCGTAAATTGTCGCCCGTGCTCACGTGCTTCTGGCCAATTGTAAAAATGGCCGCGTGGTTGATGCGTAGGAACGTCGACCGAACAAGAAACCGACCTCGTGAGATATGTATACGACCGAGTAGATTCCGAAGGGTGAGCAGGATCGTAATTACGCGCCACGGAGCAAACGCTATCGCCGTTTGTCACCACCTTTGCGCCTTCAAATCCTCCACGTTCGAGAAACAAAAAAATTAGTTCAACACTTTGCCTGCCAACTAGACAACTTCAAAAATTCCGTACAATCGAAGCAATTTGTTTAATGAAATAAAAGCTACAAAATTTAGGTGTATCCTTCAACCTTCGTATACTTTGCAGATCCTGACAAAAAATTTGTTTTCCCGAATACTCCGACGCAAAAATTCATTTTAAATCTGGACAAGCATTTCTGTCTTTTAATTTTTAGAGATGCGTTGTTGGAAGTGTTAACCGTGTAATTCGAGAGTTACCGATTATTACACGTGCGTCCGAGGCTCGTGATTCGCGAAAAGTTTCGTCGGTCGTTTCGATCTTGTAGCCGGGCCGTGTTACGATCGTGGCCGAGCGAGCGGAGCCGTTCCTTATCCGAGCGGACAGGGCTGTTTAGGTACGAAACCGTCGCTAACAGCTTTTTAAGTAAGTAATAATCTGTTGGCTGGTCCCGAACAGAGGTGAACACACTCGGCTGAGCGATAGGGAGGACGGTTAAGCGGCGAGCCGCCATTGCCGCCAATCAACCTCATTAAAGCCACGAAACGCATTAGCTTATCGCCGCGCGGTGGCCTGGGTACCTACTTTACCGGTAGCCACCTAATATACACCTAAGGTCCTCCGCCACCGCAGGACATTCCGCTTTCTCCTGTCTCGCCGTCACGTACCTCCCTTTTTCATCCTGACGTCCGCCTTCCAGGATCCCACGGATCGGCGAGGACATTCAGCAGCTTTGCGGATGTCCCAAGGATTTGCCACAGCACCATACACACCACTATTTGCATTCAATTAATTTATTCATACGTTATATACTACGATTTTACACTGGGAACACTAGAACCCGCAGAAGGATGTCAGAGCACTGTCCTATTATTTTCAGTTTAATATAATTCTTAAAAGAAAACGATTCCTTTCCAGGAATACATATGAAATTGATTTTTATATTTCTTAGCGTCTGCATCCTGTGAAAGTTTGGCAACAAACATAAACAATATTAGTTCACAGTAGTATTCAGGAAGCTTCATGTAGATAAATGTAGGTGGAAGGATGAGGAGCCATCTTTGTTACCCAGTAATAGAAACGACTGAATGAAGTTGTTCCCTTTATTAAAATTTTCCTCAATTTATGAATAAAGACTATTCCTTTTATTTTACAGTATAACACATCTGTGTCACATTATTTTAATAACATACGATCCATGTACTCCGTACATAACTACGAAAGTCTCTGACTATTAATACCAAGCCTCATTAAAAATGTCTAAACGGAAAAATTTACCTGCAAATCCTTCAGGACAGGGGAAATGAGTAAAGACAAAATGTACGAATCTATTTGGAAAATTGAACCTATTGATGGAAAAAATAAATTTCACGCTATGGCTGATTCCACAAAAATCATAAAGAAAAATTTGAATGGACAGATTATTTGTCCATTTTATGTAGAAAAAATAAATTGGACGAATCATAAGATAATGGCTTGGTAATCAACGACTGCAAGAATTCGGTCCATGAAATCTCTCGTCGCTTCGCGTCCTTAATCTCCGAGTGGGGAGGGTTCAGCGACATTTTTTACTCTAACGAGGACCCAGCCCCCCCCTCCTCTAATTTTCCGGCCACTGTTTTCCTGAGGAACCGAGCCAAATCGCGGGGAAAACCAAGTAAAACGACAGACGCCATCGTTTCCGTTGAATCACGGGGCTGACCCTAATACGAACGTTAACGGGATTACCGACGACAGCTTCCGTCGCTCGCTTTTCCGCGAGGCGTTCGATTGGTTTCTGTGCCATGCCGGTCTAATTAGAGTGTATGAAGCCGAAGCGCTTTCGTAATTGCCTGGCTTGTTCTCTATCGATGGCTAATACCGGTCCTCCGCGGATGAGCCGTAAGCCCTCGCCGTTTCAAATCCGACGACACGTGCGGAAACATTACGAAACCGACGGTTTCGCGAGGAAATTAATAGCACGGCGAACACGATGCTGCGTATTATTGCTGGATCAGTCGTCCAGAATCTCTGCTTCGACGCTAATTGCTCGCAATTAACGGGAGGTCCCCTCGAGATCAGAATAGAATCATGTGATATTTTTCAGGGAACAATTGTTTCTATTCGATTTTATATAGTTTCTTGAATTTATTTTAACATGTGTACACAGTAGGGGTGAGCGGGAACCCGAAAACGTATGGATCTCGATGGTCGAGACGAAACAGGTCGGGTTCTCGAAAATTTCGGGATTCTCGATTTTGGCGAGATTCTCCAAAATGTCCGAAATTCTCGATTTTCTCGAGATTCTCGAAAATGTTCAAAATTCGAGAAAGGTTTCGGGGTTCTCGAAAGTCTCGAAACGAAGAAAAAAGAAGATTCAATGAATAAATTTTA
The DNA here is from genome assembly GCA_913789915.3 of Sphecodes monilicornis. Taxonomy (NCBI): domain Eukaryota; kingdom Metazoa; phylum Arthropoda; class Insecta; order Hymenoptera; family Halictidae; genus Sphecodes; species Sphecodes monilicornis. The sequence goes on along the minus strand of OU565285.1, from coordinate 11,873,330 downwards.
TAATATGGTTTTCGGAAACGCTTCAAATATCGGAAATCTCATACCACGAACGATTTTGAAGCGAGTCCCATAACAGTGACCAAGTACTGAACAGCCTAAAATTTTCGAGAATCCTGAGACTTTCGAGAATCCTGAAACTTTTGAGAACCTCGACATAATCGAGAATCCCGAGACTTTCGAGAACCTCGACATAATCGAGAATCCCGAAATTTTCGAGAACTCGTCTCGATCTTGAAAAAAATTCTCGTCTCATCCCGACTAAACATTTTCAGGTTCTCGCACCCTACTAGTACACAGTCTTCTTCATTTATGTTTAATGTCTACAGGTTCTCATAGAAGTCTCTGTACTTCTCCATAGTTATGCAGTTTTCTTGCATTGTAGAGCTCAGTCTTCAGTATTTTTGTAAGCTGTCTTCGAAACTCACTTCAGTCCCAAAAGTTGCACTTTTGTAAACTTAAATTTGCTTATTTGTAAATTTCCCAGCGATAGAAATGACCAAAAGTATTAATACTGGCAGATTTTACGCACTGAACAGTTAAAATAGAGATTTCAACGCTCGTCTGTCTTCAGAAATGACTAAAAGTACTAGTGCAATGAATTTGTATTCACCACTTCTTCTTCGTTGCATTGTAAACGTACCTCTTGTCTTATTCTTCTGAACTATCGTCGAGTTCTAAATTTTATTACGGACTTTAATCCCCAGTATTTCTCTCAAATTATCTCTGAAGCCTCTAACACAAACTGATGGCACCAAAAAAATGGCACCTCATCATTAGAAACGTTTTAACGCACCAATACCGCAATTTTGGAGCATCATTCAGTATAATCCAGTAATTATCACCGCAGAGGATGCGACACCGAGGCTAAAATTATGGAAGTTTAAAACGCTACCTCAGAGGGGTCGCGCGAGCGTCGTGGCGCGAAGGTAGGCAGCGAGGATCAGCGTGTGAAACACAATTGGTATTAATGCGGGAGTGGTATAAGGTCGAGATAAATGATGGCTCGCTTTTAGCCTTTTGCTCCTTTTCCATTCGAATGGAAAATGGATATTAATGGGTCCCGGCGAGTCGCGTCGAGGCAGGGTGAGGCGCAACGAGGCAGCGCGTCGGTGGTCAACGCGCGAGCGCACACCGATGCAGCCTGTTGCCGGTGCGTTTGTCAGTGTGTTTACAGAACCACGCATCCGCGCCGGCCACGATCCAGGCCGACTCTAAAGCGTCGTGGATGGACTCATCAACCTGGACATGCCTCGCTGATTATACAACCTCGCTCTGCTCATTACCGTTGCTCCGAAAGCGACGGACGTTTAGTCGTCGCATGAATTCGCCGGCCACCGCGTGCCCGCCGTGATTAGTGACGGTATCAAGCGGCTCGTGAAACATTCGCTCTATTGTTCACGCCTGGATGGAGTGCCCCGTGTCCTCCACCAGACGAATTTCGCATTTTCATCATGAATCGCCAGATAACTTCGTCATTCGCGTTCGTTCTCCCCTTTCAGGAATTTTTCATTCTCTTGGCTCGATAATTCTTTCTTTTTATCAGTCGGAAAGTCATAGTATTCATATTGGGATAAATAACAATTGTATTGATTGCGTTGATTGTGGTAAAATTTTTGTTATGTTGCTTTTTATAAGCTCCCAGTTTGACTTCATATGCTTTGTTCGTGACTAGGATGTCGCCCAGTGGTTAACCCTTAAGTACTATAAATCGTCTATGAGATTGTCCCAATTTTTATTCATCCGTATTTCAATGCATTTGTTATTTTTCAGTTACGTTTGAAATTCTTCATTATTAATGCATGCAGCAAAAATAATTGAATCTCTGTTCAACACTGGTACGTACATGAATAACATAATAAATATTACTGGGCTGTGATGCCCTCGATAGCAGTTGTGCAAGTTTAAATGTATTCAATACTTCATGATTAATGTAAGATTTGTATTTTTAATAGCACTAGAAGCTATACTTTATCTCGATATTTTTTAAAAGAAGATTTCTCTTAACACGTTCACTACCACTGGCACGCATGTATGACGTACACAATCTTGCAGTTTACGTGAAGACATAATCAAATGAATTTTATACAATTTATTCTTTGAAATCATAGTACAATATTCAAAGATTTCATGACCTGTTTTTCTGCTAAATTGTTTTGATATTTCATGGAGCTGATACATAGCATTTTATAAAACATTTCAGCATTGAAGATAAGCAGGAAATTAATGGTCGTAGCGAACGCGTTAATCAGAATCAATATTTTCTGAATTTCGGTCGATCGCAGCGAGTAGCTCACGGATCAGAATGATCGATAATAATTAAATCAACAGGCGGGAGTTGGCTGATGACTGGCGCGCGAGGCTCATTTGACTCGAACGGGATTTGTAGTGATTAATTAAGTGCGAAACACGGCCGGTACAAGACGGAGGAAGAAACGAGCTGACCGGCAACGTCCATCAGGCTGCCCCACGGGATACCTATTGCTCGGGGCGTGCGGTCACTTCCGTTTCCCTTGGAACTCACCATCTAACGCCATCACCGCCCCCGTAGCCCCGTTCATCCCCCAACGTCATAGCTATCCCTGCGGTTTCGCATCTCGCGCGCGGCCCGGCACCACGTACAGCCCTCATCCCCGATGATTAACGGCACCCGGGAGGCCAACCTGGCGTCTATTATCTTCTGGTTGCCGCTACGTTTATATCTACTTGCTACTACCACGGTATATCAGCGGCGATATCAGACGGAACAGGGAAAAAACGATGGTGCTAGCTTGCTCGCTTGCTTGCCGAACGATGAAAAATGCTGGTAAACGACGGACAGGGGGTTGTTGGGGACGGTGTCGCGACATTCCCTGTGCTCCACTTTTTACACGGTAATTCGAACTGCTTGTACCGACGACTTTGGCGAAATTAGGGGCTGCACTCGGTCAACGATCATCAGGCTGCCAATTTTATGGGTTCGCGGTGAACATTAGCGGCTGGAAAGACGATTTGATACAGTGGAAAGGTTAGAAAGAATTTAATACTACCACTGTAGGACTTAAAAATCTTTTTAATACGTTTTTTAATTTGTCATTGTTAGGATCTAGTATAACATATTGTATATACATATACTGACAATCTTTTAGACGAGTATCTTGAGAAACATAAGAAGAAGAACATTATGAATTACTTTAATATAATATAGAATATAAATAAACGCGACACCTCAGTTGTAAAAAAGAAAATGGTACAACGTTATCTAAAAGAATAAGTTATAATCTGAAAAGAAATAGTCAAGGATACTGCCACAAATGCATACAACAGATATACATATTTCATTTTTATATTTGATTAATACTCGATGATCGCACGTACAATGCTGAATTCATTTTATTTCTATACATTGTCAGCATCGTCGGATATACATGTACAATCCAGAAACTGAAACCATCTTCATCCATTCCGATGACGTCACCCTACTTCATCCACGTCAGTTTTTTTCGGATTTCCCAAGGGAACCTGACTGAAGTTCGGGATGCGATGGCCTGTATGTTAATCCGACCCATTGCCTACCTACACGCAAAATGCCGAGGCTATCTGTCAACCGATGTTTGCGTGATTAAGTAAACACATCAACTCACAATAGAGATGAATGAATGAAATCGTGGAATAGAATTTTTACAAGCTCAGATCCTGCTGCACTTCTCACAGGTCTGATCTTTGGTAAAGCTTTTAATCCTGTTGTGTGGTAAACCTTTTATGAACTAGTCAATCCTACAAACAGTATTTTGGAAACATGACTGTGCTGTACCGACTGCTGATTATTTAATCCTCCGCCGATTGTTGGATTATACTACTTTTGTGAAAGTAAATAGTTCTCAAAAATTATACAGTAATCTAGAAAACATCTGTGCATTCTCGTTCTTACAAAGTAATATATTAAATAAAAAATTGAAAACATAGAATGCTAAACTAGATTTCAATACAATATTTCTGCATCCTTCGCCCATTGTTGAAGTATACTATTTTTGGTGAAAGTAAAAATACTTCACGTAAATTATACAGTTATCTAGAAAAAGTCTGTGCATTCTCGTTCTTACAAAGTAATATATTAAACAAAAAATTGAAAACATAGAATGCTAAACTAGATTTCAATACAATATTTCTGCATCCTTCGCCCATTGTTGAAGTATACTATTTTTGGTGAAAGTAAAAATACTTCACGTAAATTATACAGTTATCTAGAAAAAGTCTGTGCATTCTCGTTCTTACAAAGAAATATGTTAAACAAAAAATTGAAAACATAGAAAGCTAAAATAGAATTTAATACAATATTTCTGCATCCTTCGCCTATTGTTGGAGTATACCATTTTTGGTGAAAGTAAATACTTCACAAAAAATATACAGTCATCTAGAAAATGTTTGTGCATTTTCGTTCTTACAAAAAAATATATTAAACAAAAAATTGGAAACATAGAAAGCTAAACTAGAATTCAATACAATATTTCTGCATCCTCCTTCGATTGTTGGATTATACTACTTTTGTGAAAGTAAATACTTCACAAAAATTATACAGTTATCTAGAAAATGTCTGTGCATTCTCGTTCTTACAAAGAAATATGTTAAACAAAAAATTGAAAACATAGAAAGCTAAAATAGAATTTAGTACAATATTTCTGCATCTTCCGCCGATTGTTGGATTATACTACTTTTGTAAAAGTAAATAGTTCATAAAAATTATACAGTCATCTAGAAAATGTCTGTGCATTCTCGTTCTATCAAAGAAATATATTAAACAAAGAATCCAAAACATAGAAAGCTAAACTAGAATTCAATACAATATTTCTGAACAATGGCAACACAAAATGAACACACCTGAAAGCAATCAAAAACCTTTCCCACAACTTCAAAACTTCTTCTTGAACAACCGCACTGCCAAAATCGGCAAATCTAGTTTCACAAAGTTTTCCGCAGTCAATCTCATCCACTCGTCCCCAGAGTTCCCAATTTGCGAGGACAAGCGTCGATCCAGTTTTTCGTGGAGCCACCCGACAAGAAGTTACGAACAAGTTCGTCAACGGGTATGTATTCTTCGTGGCGCGAAGTTTTTCGAAGAACGGTCATCCGGCACCTGTATTCACCCACACAGATACACACAAACGCAAACACAAACACAGAGGTGTCGCGGGGGCCAGACCAGGTTAAGCCACGGGCAAGGTAAAAGGGCGTGAAATTAAATATCAGATGTTGACAAATTGCGAGGAGGCGTCGCAGCAACGGATATTAATGACGCGCGGTAGAAAAACTGCGTAAACCCAGCCCGCCCCCTCTTTCTTCGGCTTACAGCTGCGGATGAAGAGAAACGATGCGGTCGTCAGCCCCCTCCTAACCCCCTCACGGCCGGCTAACTTCTTCGTCCCCGTCGGGGGCCCCCACAAAAGGGGGGAAGAGCGTGTTATCAACGGCTCGCAGCTGGATATCGGAGGTAACTCGGTGTAAAGATCCCGTCCACCTCGCGGAAATGAAGTTATCCACCTTGTACCCCATACCGTCGCGTCGAGCAACGGTGCGAATATCAATTGCACTCTTGTTTCAAATACCACGACTCCCTATAGTTAGTCGACGACTCTATTTCTTGCGATTTATCGAGCGTTCGATACTGGTGGACTTACTGAACAATTTGTTTTAATCATTCTTTGTGGGAGAGGGAAATATTAATTTATAATGGGAAATTTGATCATTTTAGGGGTTAGTTGAACCCTCTGGATTTTTATTTTATTTGTCGTGAGAGAACTGTGATTTTATGTATTTATAGACTGCATAGCGGTGTCAAATACAGTAAAATGTATACTTTGTTGAAGGCATTGTACATTTTTTATCTGTCGTCTGGACGACTGCAGACCTTTTCTAGGATGAACGTAAATTACTAAATGTATTAAGTTATTGATGAATAATTTTAACCATTTCAGTTTGTATAAAGATCCATAGTCTGGTCGTAAGATTTGCAGGAGTTTTTTGTTTTTTATTAGTCAGTGGATTTTTATTCATTTTTGGTACCTACCTACAAACTGTAGACGTTCAACGAAACAATAAGAATCTTTATGGATGATTGTACCTTATATTTACGGTACCATTTCACCACTTAAATTATTATTTTATTTAGTAATTATTTGTTATTTGGTATATCTGTTTCGACTTATTTTTTCATGTTTAATCATCCACAATTCGCTTGTACCGCCATTTACTTACAATCCCGTATATTCGAAGAAATAGATTTATTGATTAATTTTCTTTTAATGAATCATTGCAATCCGAGTTAATTTTTATTTAAAATTTTGAAAAGTGTCTTTTCGCAACTTTGATAGAAACAGTGTTGAGGCACGTATTGTCTTACAAAAATATCAATATTAAATGTACAGTAGAACTCTATTTATGTGAGCCTGTCGGGAGACAAGTTGGTTCACATAATCGGGTGGTTCATATACCTGTGGTTGTCAGGAAGAACGCCGTATGTCACATACTTTTACTTTCGAGATATTGGCGTCAGAAGTTTTGATCACCAATCCTTTGACATAGGACATCGGATCAATTGCATTTATTGTTTTAAGCCTTTCGAATTTGTTTTCATGACTTTTTTTCTGGTCAATACGTAAATCCTACACTATAAAGCTCAGTTAATGCAAAAACTCAAATTTTCTGAAATTGTGAGATGGCGCGTTTTTCCTTGCAGCCACAGATATTAGGAGTCCACCTTTCTCCCACTACTGACTATGATTTTGCTTAGCTAGAGTTCAGTTAACTGCTAAAATTTAGGTTATATAAATGGAGTTCATATAAACAGAGTTCCACTGTACTCGGACAGATGTGTTTCCTTCTCTGCAGTAATAATTACGTCAGCAGTATGGGAACATCGCAGGAGGGTTAAAACCGTCTCCGAACCTCTGGAAAGTCCCTCGGAAAAAGGAAGCGATTGACATTTTTCGGAATCTTGTCGAACCGAGTCGTCGTTGTTTTTCTTCGGGCTATTTCGGCTTTTCGAACGTTACATCGCGGTTGAAATTTACGAGGCCTCCGTTGGATTTCCTCCGTCAGTTGGCGAACTGTCAACGATCCTCGCTGCCAGAGGAGACATTCCCGCAGTTCTAGGATCCACGGAAGCGGCTGCACAACGGAAATAGTCGCGTACTCCTGAAGGTAAACAACCGGTGCGCAGTCCGCTCCCAATATCCTTCGCTAATACGTAACATGTGTTTAACTTGGGCCCCGGCTCGCACCCCAATGGAGCTAGCGAGCTGTTGATGTCGATACCGGCACCGTTTATGGGCTTAACCGCCGATGGTAGAGCCCAGTGCATTGCACAACGCGTCTTATTAGCCTCCTCCAACTACAACATCATTGCCCCATCTGGTGCAATAATTAAATTCAGGTCTTGCATCTGCTAAACTGGCCAAATACTTCTCACACAATTTTCTCCTATTTTTAAGTAACAATTAGAGTTATAGTTTTGTTATTTAGCGTTGCTAATATAATACACAGAATCTATGCACGTTAAACTGCTTGTGGGCAGCAGGAGATTACATAAAAATATTTGTTTCATCTCTTAATAGATTTTTTACCATGAAACCATCATAACAATATTCTTAGATTTTTCTAATCCTTTATTATTTTATATTTCGTCTAGCCGATTTCTTCATAAATACATAAACGTCCGCAGTCTAATTATTATTACCATACGTTACAAGTGTCAAGAGTACATACAGGGTGATCAGTAACTGGAGGCACAACCGGAAAGGAGGTGATTATGCATAAAAAAAATACGTCGAAAATGTAAAATAAAATTTATTCATACGGAGCTTAATCTTCGAGAAAATCGAGTTTGATGTCGCACGCATCTGTTCATTATCCACCGATCCTACTTCGTGCAAACCCTACGTGAACGAGTTTGACGGATTTTGAAAGTCGATTTTCTCGAAAACAATTATAAAAAGACAGCTATATTTTTTACTTATTTTATTTTGCGTAGACTCATCCCCTTCCCGGCTGTACCACACCCTGTGTGTAGAGAATTCGATAACATTTCTAAAACTTATGAATCATTCATTGCAATGATACACTGAAACAGGCCCGCAAAAGTCATAATATTTCCAAACTTATTAATACTAATTATCCAGAAGAATTTGAAGCCTCACAGTGATCCAACGAAGAATCAATCGCACCACGAAACACGAGCAATCAGACCTTCCCCCGAGGAATTCCGCGGGACTCTCTAAATCAGCCAGTCTAATTACACTCTTCTTCGGGACATCTTTTGGCGCCGCTTCGAACAAACCGTTTGCAAAAACGGTTACGGCGGTCCGATTAGTCGGCATTTATATTTTCGCAATTAACTATCGGTGACTGTGGGGCTTCGATTGTTCGGCAAAAAAGTCGGAAGGCGTTTGCAAAAATCTCTCTTTCGCTTGATTGGCGGCGGGAACACGCGGCCGAGCGCCGAGCGGAATGCGTCGAAAACCGTGGGGCAGAGCGAGCAGAGAATGGATAAAAAGTGAGAAAAGGAGGATAAGCTTCGACGGAGCGTCGCGGCTACGTTTGTTTGAAGAAGCCGGAGGGCTCCTCCCGATTGTCGTGCGTACGGGTATAAACGTAGGCAAGAAAGCGAGAGAAGAAGGGTGATTAATCTTGCGGTCTTCCACGTCTCAAGGCGCGGACGTGCGTTATTGATGGAGACTTCTTTCGACCTCCACCTCCGTCCTCGCGTTTACCCCTCCATCAACCTCTTTTTCTATCACAGCTTCTCTCCCTCCCTCTCTCTTGTCTACCTTCACCCTTTCGCTGAGATTCCCCCGACGCCGACAAGCGTTGCGTATTACGTCTAAGTACTCACCCCCTGATCGACCCAATTCTTTTGCGAATAGTTCAGACGGTTATAGTCGCTTTTCTGGTAATGATAGTTGCAGTGAGTATCGGTTTAGGGGTTAGTAGGGCCATTTCGGTCTGTTTCGACCCTGGCACGGCGCACGCGACCCTGCGAGATGTTACCAACTGAAATCGGGTTGATATTCGATAAATTGTACCGAGATAGCAATAAGATTTCGTACCTAATTCGGCTAATCTGCTTATGAGCGTTTTTAACACTTGTGGACTGATGTCACCGAAATGGTACCCAGTTTCTTTGAATGATGAATTGTCACATTAGGATCTTTCTAAGCATTCCGTAAACAGAACCCCGCACTAATCATATGGAAAATTTATCCCGCTAAAATCAGTTGGATTTTTCATATGTTGTAGCTTATGATCTACTGAACAAAAGATGTAATGGGCACAAAGCTCAATAATGGACAGTTATCGAGTTATAATCAGTCAAACATGACAAATCCGAGCTGCCGAATACTCAAATCTCGGAAAGCATTTATTTTCTGGAAAAATGTTTGATACAAAAATAGTAGGGTTTCACAAAATCTGCTAGGTGGTGTCATTATTTTTGAATTTTGAATGACCTTGAAAAGGTTTGTGAACAGAAACCTTTCACAAAAATCTTTGCGTGCCACAGCAGAGATAAGGACCCCACGGTTCGTCACTCGCGTAGTATTTCTTAACTCCAAACCCTCTCTGCTGTGTGTGTGTATTAATAAAAAAGTGATCTTATTATGTATTACCAAACAGTATGGAGACTAAAATGTATGGAGTACACTGATATCAATAATATAAATATCGGACGTAGCAATGTCAGAAAGTAATAGCGTTCGGCAGCAATAACGCTAGTATGTTGCCAACTTCATTTAGATCGCGCAACTTGACAATAGAAGGAGTGGGGTGGCGGGAGTGGGGGTGCGGCAAGCGTGTAAAGTAAATATACTTCCTGAGATTTGAGTGTTTGACAGCTCGAATTTGTCATGTTTGTCTGATTATAACACGATAACTGTCCATTATTGAGCTTTGTGCCCATTACATCTTTTGTTCAGTAGATCATAAGCTACAATATATGAAAAATTCAACTGATTTTACCAGGATAGATTTTCCATATGATTAGTGCGGGGTTCTTTGTTGGAGTAATTTTAGATACATAGATAAACCCTTTGCGGACGCGTGTTTGCCGACAGTTTCTGCAAGCAATTTGACCGTTCTGTTACTGCGAATAATTTTTAAAGGAATTATTTCTCTCAAAAAATGTCGAACATATTTTTGCTGATCATAACACTATTCCCATCATTTAATTCATATACTTAACTCTTCAATGCACGATTTTGTTTCACAAGGAGAATAGATCCGAACCATCAAGAAGTATGCTAAAAATAATTCCCGCCCGCTAAGGGTTAGGGCTAAATGTTCCAAATGTTCAAAATCAACTTCATCGTAGTGAAAGACCCGATTACACCACAATCTCAAAATACAGTACGAAGAGCGACAGTCATCTACAAAACTAGCATCATCTAGTCCGATCCCCGCGTAACAATTTCGCGAACGCAGAGGGATCAAACGAAATCATCGTTAGCAGCGGTATCTCGGTGAGAATTTACGACGTGCCTCGGACTGTTTCGCTATCCGGGTATTGGCCCGTACGCAAATACGGGCCTTCTTCGGATAGTATGGGCGCACGGGGTGCGGGCAAGACCGGGGCGCCCAAGTAAATTTATCGACGAGAGGCGCTACTGATAGAGACGCTCATGAATAGATCCGCGCTTTTCGGGGGTAGGTGAGATAGAAACGACGCGGGATATCCGGCTCAGGCGGAGGTTGATGGTCGTGGGAGGGCGAAGGGAGGGTCGGCTCGCGCCCGCTGACCGACACAGAGACGCGCATATATCCGTGCGCATCTATGTACACGGCGAGTATGGGTGGAAGGACGGTTTGGCACGGCCATGAATATTTCGGTGGCGCACTTATTTATGCAATACTTTGCGCTGGCAGCTTTACGACGGCTCCCTCTTTCGGCCGGCCGGCGTGCCAGCGTCGCTCGCTCTACCACCCCCGCCGTCGTTGCTCAGATAAATACGCCGCTGCTTCGTATACGTCCGATAATATATTACGTTTGAGCGTTCTCGAGCTGTTTAGAGGGAATCCGCCGGCGAACGATGCCACCGGATCCGGAGGCGCGACCAGGAAAGAGGTGGAAGCATTTAGCTACCACCGGATATACCCGAACCACCCTCGATCCTCGTCCTCATCCTCCTCTGTACCTCTCTTTCTCTCTTTCTTTCTATCTCGCTTGGGGTTTCTCCTTGCCACCCCCGAACCTCGTTCGACCGAGTATATACCACCGGTTCAACCCATGCCCTCTAAACTCGCCTCTCCACCTATTCCTACGCCACCTACATCTACCGCCCCCTCGTGCAATAGTTTCCGAATAAATCCCGATTCTCGAACGCGCCGGGCTGCTTTCCTGTTCGGATTTACCCGCCCCCATATCTACCTACAAAACCTGCAGCCGCGCGGAATGCTCCACCGTACGGGGTAGATCGAGTACCTCGTCCCGGTTCCCTCCTCTTACTCTTCGTCCTCTTCCTCGTCGTAGTCCTCCTCGTTCTCCTCTTCTTCCTCTTCGTCGTGCTTTCTCTCTCTCTCTCTCTCTCTCTCTCTCTCCCGAACGCTTTGCTCTTCTCCTCTCTCTTTTCCCTACAATGGCTCGCCCTCCGCGCGCTGCACTGTCTTTCTTCGGCTTGGGGGTGGGACGAGCTCACCGGAGCTGAAGCTCGAAGGGACAGGGGAGGAGGGTTACCTCGGCGGCCATTACTCCGGCTACAAACAACCCCTCCGCGAGCCAGCAGCGCCTTTGTTGCGGCAATTGGCTAAACGGTCCGCAGAAACAAACGATCCCGGCCACAATACACTATACACCTCGAAGATCTCGCGCTGGAACCGTATGCATGCTACAACGGAGTGCATCACATAACTATCGGGTCGTCTTGGTTCACGTTGGATGATCAATTCGCTGATTCGCTGCGTGCCTTAATTGATCAATACTATGGGACATCTTAGTTTATATGGTGGATCACCATTAAGTGCTCTGACTAATAAATATAAAACCATTACTTCCAAACTAAATTATAAATGTCACTAATACAACGGATCATTATGCAAAATAAAAATGTTCCACCTGAAACTGGAGTGAAATAGAAATTTATTTTTTTCAACGACATGTTTAACGAGTTAACCGCGGAATTAATGTTAAAAATCCCTCACGGGATGAGTAATTAAAATCAAGCAATAACGAGTGTACACGTCTAACGCAGGGCAAATGCTCCTATTATAAACTTTACATCTTAATGAAATTTTCAGTGTTGAAGTAAATGAGAAGTTTTTAGTTCTTTAATGAATTAAAAATTCTTCTAATGTTTTTACTGTTTTAAATTACGCCAACTCATTTCTGTCATAAAGGAATAAAACATGTTGTCTATTCAGTCATAGAGATCGTATCATAGATGAATATCAAATGGTGGATTTTTTTTCATAAAAACTGCTCGATTTCTTTTCAATAAAAGTCTTCAGGTTTTTAAAAATCATGCACCCCAAGTTCTACGATCATCCAATAGAATAATTCTCTTACAGATTTCTTCTACCCAGTATATACAAATCTTGTGCCACCAAAGTTGAATTTCAAGGAGCAGTATTTTCCCCGAGCAATCTCTGTAAAATAATTTTATTTTCCAAAGCGACTACCCGTCCGTAGTCGCTGAAACAACCACGACAGGTCTTTATCAGAGGAAGAAACTTTTTCCCCGAATTTGATCAGTCTTTGGCAGAGAGAGAAAGAAAAAGAGAGAGCGAGTCGGATCGTAGTGGTCCACCTCCTCGTCGAATCAATCTGCGAGATCGAGCTGGGCCGTGCAATTGCCCAATCGGCGCTCGATCTTTCGCGATCTTCGTTGGCCGAGAGGATCGGAGCAATATATTTTATTGGCCGGAGGCCACGCTTTTGTCGGTGACCCGGCGGCCGAAACCTAGCTCTCGGGGGCCGATCAATCGGCGGACTCATCAGCATTCGTATGAATCGGTGGCTCTTCGAGAACAGGGATGTCCAATCGGCGAAATTGTCGCGTTTCCTCCGCAACGATCGGCCCGTTCTGTGTGTCGATCCGTGTGTGGGGCGGAGAGGGTGGTTCGTTGCACACGGCGAGAAAGGGTTTTCGAACGGGGATGAACGTCACGCGAACTGTTTGGGGGAGGGGAGTGGATGGTGGATGCTGGCAGAGGAGAGAGAAAATTCAACGTTCCGCGGGAGACGAGAGACGAGGGAAGAGAAGAGAAACAGACGAAACGGGACGAGACGAGACGAGACGAAACGCGCGCGGCCGTTGTGATTGACAGGAGGCAATATGGCTGTGCGAAGTCTCCCTTTTGCTCTTTGTCGGCCGCGTTACGCAAGCTGTTGCACCCGCATCTGCGCATTCATGCAAAGTCAAACCGTCCGCGTCCGTCCATCCGTCCGCACGTCCGTACGGACGTCTCTCGTCTCCGATAATCGGCCGCCGCGCTGCACCGGACTGCTGCATTTTTTCGTTCGTTTGCTACCACTGCCGACCGTCGCCCACCCCTTTTCCTCTTCCTCTTCCTCTTCCTCTTCCTCCGCGTTCTCCGCTTGCTCGTGCTACCGCTCTCCACCCACCGTGCACCTCCAAAGCCCGACGATCGATTCGCGGCAACAACTTCGCGCTACGGAGGTGCAGATGCAACCCCCGAGATCCGACAACTGCCAACGCTGGCGTGACCGAGTCCTTCAACATCGGAAATTATTATTATCCTTATTTTTATTCCCAAGATGTCTTTGTTGATGGACATTCTGTGCCTGTGACATGACGATTTTAACCAATTGCACGCTGTCAACATTTTCTTATTTCTTTACAACAACGCAATAATTAACTCTACGTCTATTTTTGTAGGCTTTAGGTAACATCAGTTTCAAGGCTCAGTTTTATATATTTCTGCTTTAACTTGGTGTTAGTCATGACTAAATCAAAAATCGCTTTTTATTTATCAATTTTCTATATTTCTATAAACAAATAATATTCTTGATATCTAACCCTTTCACTGCGAAAAATACATATACTTTCAAGAAATTATATTCGGCAAACATATTAATATGTTTGTAACCGCAATTTTTATCGTTAAAATATTTTATTAAGTGCAAAATACCTTTTTCATGAAATGTTGTGGTCTCCCTAAGTATTATGCTGTATTCCATGATTTTTCAATAATAATGTACATAAAGTTAATTTGACTAGTTTCGAGTGAACAGCTAGGTGGACGTCACGTATGTATGACGGCGTTAGCAGGCGTGTTAACTGCAATTTATTTACTGCAAGACACAAATCAGTAATATCACTAATAACTATACAATATTAACAAATTTTATGAGACAGAAATTTTTAGATCTGGTACGTATATCATGGTATAATAAACGAATGACATACATGCAGAGGTAAAATTCTATCATATTTTCAACAATCTTCTTTGTCTTCTAAACATGTATATTCATGCATGAATTCATTCTTCAAAAAATTCAATAAATCATTTCTTAAATTAGATGACGTGCTACTATTTTTCACTGGCGATGAGGTTGCGCACTTTCCATCTGGCTGTCACAATAGAATATAATTTTAACCAGTATCATTTGGCAGTCACGATATCCGCTTGATTCTATTTGAAGGCTCCATCGAGAGTCTAATCGGCTGTAAAATACCACAACAATGCAAAGGGTTAGAAAGAAAAGGTGACTAATTCTTCAAGAATAAACTTCAGCATGATCCACCTGTTCCCTCTTCCCTGCTCAAAGCCAGCGTCACAGATTGATCGCAGCGGATCGTGGCCATGGATCTTAGCGTTCGTGGAAGAGGTTTATCTTTCTGCAGCGACCGATCGAATTCATCCGGCGAGCATATCTTCCGGCGGGTGAGATCACGGTGACCGGATGCGGATAGCGAGACGCTCGCTATTCTTGGCAGCAGCGTCGCGAACGGATCTCGCAGATGTGCGATACACGCCAGGACCGATTGAGTCCTCTGATCCTCCCTTCCCCTCTCCTCAGCGTCCTGGCTCCGGTTGCATTCATGCAGATGCAGACGCTCCCATTTTCCGATTTGCGGATTCCGCGATGAGCGACTGGAGGAGAGAAGAACGTTGCCGGGAGAAGGAGATGAAAATAGAAAGAGACACAGTGGCAGAGACAGAGAGAAAGATGGAGAAACTGAGAGAGAGAAAGAGTGATAGAAGAAGAGATACAGTAGGAAAGAGAGAGAGAGAGAGAGAGAGAGGGGGGAGATGGAAGAAGCAAGGTTGCAGATCGATTGACGAAGGGACAGACTTTAGAATTATTCGTGAAAGGAAGGCAACGCCGACTGATTGACGTCTCTATGGCGCTACCATAAAGGTATACGAAAAGTGGAGTAGGCAGAAGAGGGTCGCTCGTAACTCGCGCATAAATGCGATTTCAGAAGGGAGAGGAGGAGAGAGAGGAGAAGAGAGCGAGGAGTGTGCGAAGACGCACGAACCGAAAAGGAAGAAAAAGGGACGGGGGCTCCCTCTATTCAAACGGATCGTCTACGATTCGAGCGACCAAAGAGCGAAAAACTCGCAGTGAGAAAATGCCACCCACACCGAGGAGTGCCACCCTTGGAACTCGCCCGAGGAACCAGCTCAATAGGAACGTCTCTTTCTCCTTCACAATGACGATCCTCGGAAGTTGCACGCGAACGCCACCGCTCCGCTTAATTCCTGCTGTCGCGTCCCTTTTTCACCGTGTCGCTGGCATAACTTGCCACGGATCTAATCGAAATTTCATTGCGGTGTTGCTATTCCCAATAGAGGATAGTGAGATCGTTGTATTCGTCCCTGGATCAATGATTTTCCAGTCGAAAGTCCTGTTCAGATTTTTTTCATTGTTTACTAGGTAGGTTTTAGTGTATCTTTTGGTATATGTACTATTTTTTACAGTTTGTTCGCTTTTCATTAGGAGAAACAGGCCTGCTTTCCCGTACAATGGACTAACAATGATGAACTAATTAAAGCGTTTTTACTGAAACTTTTCATTAATTTCTAATAAGATGGAAGCAGATCGCAGAACACCATATGGTAAACAGTTAATAATACTCTTATTAGAAAATATTTCATAGCCTGCGAAATAAATTTTTCGAACATTATGATTATTAGAGAACAATTCATAAAGATGGGTCTCTACATAAAGATCACTATGAAAGATTCTCTTGAAATACAGGAGAGACCTCCAACATTTTGAATACGTTCTAGATGTGTTTATGTATTTGCTTTATTTCAGCCTTACAGCCAAGAAATGTGACTTAGTTTACATTAACCTAACTGTACAAATCTATCTTATTTCACGCATTCGGTCCATACCTTCTCTCAGTCTTTTTCTTTGTCTCACTCCTTCCTACACTGACCTACTCTGGTAGTCTCCTAATTACTACTAACCCAATCATTGCATCCTTCCCCCATCCCTAACATTTGTTTATTAGTTTGGTATATTCTTTGGTGTAGTCATGCTCTCTTTTCTCTTTTTCCTCAACGCAGAGTGGTTCTCTTCGACATTTCTATCTTTCCTCCCACTCACTACATCGTCGATCCTGATCATTTCTCCCATTACCCTGCATTCTTTGAATACGTTCTAAATAAAAATTCCATAATACAAGACTATTAACACTAAACCTACCAAGCACAACACATATAAATGTGAAATGCACTATAGAAGTGAAAAGAATGAATTTACTTGAACTTTTTACGATTTTCATTAAAATCTGTGTTTAAATAAAGAAGAATCATTTCCTATGAAAGCGATTTATAATTTCAATAAACGAAATAATTAATGTTACTGCTAATGTGCTGAGTTTCTAGCGAGTTAGAGTATTACGTTGGAAGTAGAAACCATTTCGGTTTTGTAGATTGCTAAATGAATTTACCTTGACGTACAGTTGTTAGTGTCTCATTTAACACGTTCGCTATCAGCATCTTAGCTTTCGAAGACTGTTTTCATGTTAATTCCAACGTATCTAATGAAATATAAAACGAAATATTGTCGCAGAGAGATTATCAATCTTACCTTGCTCGAGCTTGCAGCAAGAAATTCGTGCATTATCCGGTAGAATCGGATGTCACAAGTGCATATTTCATCGGAGAATTTTGAATAATTTATCGTTTGACGCTCGAGTTTCGTCAGCGAGTCAGAGTCGTTAAGCGCGAGGGCAGCATTAATTAATCGTGGTCGTCAGACCCCGGAGCGGTAGGTGGTAAGGAATGAAAATGTTACGGGTATCCGTGGATACAGTTGTAATCGCTGTGGGTCGTGCGCGTCGCCGGACGAAATAAGACGTCAGAGTACAGGTGGTCCTCTTTCGTGTACGCGCCCAGAAGAGAGGAGAACGACCTCGCAGAATGGCGGATCGGTGACGTTTCACTTTTCCCTATCGTTCGACCCGTTATTATGTGCCGGCAACTCGGTGTCCCGGTTTCTGGCCTCTTCTCCGATTCTTCCTCCAACTACTCTCTCTTCTTCTCCTTTTTCTTCTTCTTTTTATTTTTTCTCCAACGATCTCTCTTTCTGTTCCCGTCTTCCACAAATGAAAATGTTTGGCCAGTTCTCCGTTGGCCGAGCACAATCGGGTTCCCGGCACAAATATTTTTCTGTGAGCGGTGAATCGCGCGCTATTACGACGGCTCCCCATAAATCATGCCGCTCAGGGTGGTCAGGTTCCACGGACCAGTCCCCGGGACACGCGGTCCGAGGATCTCCGGGACGCGTCTCCTTTTAAATGCTTATACGCGTTACCCCGGGACCCGTAATTGTCCTGCCCGACCACGAGAAATGACGATCTAATGTGTCTACATGCGTCAGCTTTCTGAAAGCAACGCTGGAGTAGTGAATTGTTTTGTTACGCCCTGCTAGAACGCCTTTCTTCTCTTTGTGGGACGGACTGAGTCATGGAAGACTGTTCTTAACGTGACCGGGGCTTACCTTTTTTCATGACACTGTTTCTGGGGTTTTGTATGGAGATTGAGAAGTATAAATTTGTGTTTAATTATGGTGTTTCTTGACCCGATTTCGTCCGTAAGCAGACCAGTGCCTTTAATCCTTCTACGATTCTCGGTTGAGCTACTGGAAATTGAGAATAAGCTTATTAGAAAAGGTGGGAAAGGATGAAGGAAAAGGAATGGGAAGGTGGAGAAAACGAAGGACGTCCATCAGGGTCCACTAGAGTCCATCGGCGATCTACATAGATCCCCCAGGGTCCACCAGGATTCCTCCGAGACCTACATAGGTCCTTCAGAGTCCGCCAGGATTCCTCCGAGACCTACATAGATCCTCCAGGGTCCACCAGGATTCCTCCGAGACCTACATAGGTCCCCCAGGGTCCACCAGGATTCCTCCAAGACCTACATATGTCCCCAGGGTCCACCAGGATTCCTCCGAGACCTACATAGGTCCTTCAGAGTCCGCCAGGATTCCTCCGAGACCTACATAGATCCTCCAGGGTCCACCAGGATTCCTCCGAGTCCTACATAGGTCCTCCAGGGTCCACCAGGATTCCTCCGAGACCTACATAGGTCCTCCAGGGTCCACCAGGATTCCTCCGAGACCTACATAGGTCCCCCAGGGTCCACCAGGATTCCTCCAAGACCTACATATGTCCTCCAGGGTCCATCAGGATTCCTCCAAGACCTACATAGGTCCCTCTAAAGCTGTCGAAGAGGGAATCCTTTATCACCGGCACCTTGCGAAGGACTAAAAAATTTTTGCGGCGCAATATAGTTGTGCTTGATAGCAGTTGATCGATGGCGCAGCGCTGTCGTCGAGCGATAGAACGCACCGGTGACTACAAAAATGTCTAGTGACAATTTAAAACACTACCATAATGGGTCCAGCACAATTTTTTTTACCTAGCCGTGGTCCATGAGAAGAGTATGCTGC
The DNA here is from genome assembly GCA_913789915.3 of Sphecodes monilicornis. Lineage (NCBI taxonomy): Eukaryota > Metazoa > Arthropoda > Insecta > Hymenoptera > Halictidae > Sphecodes > Sphecodes monilicornis. The sequence goes on along the minus strand of OU565285.1, from coordinate 11,854,438 downwards.
AATTGATTTGTAATGAATGAGTTTGTTGCATCCAGATCATATTAAACGTTGTTATTAAAAATGAAGTATGCAGAATACTGAATGCTTACTAACAAGTCAGGACGATTGGTCTATTACGTCGTCCGTTGCTCGTGCAACAAAAACAAACTGAACAAATGATTCTCTAACGTGTTCTAGAGTCCACAAGCATATTCTGTTGTGGATATTTTTATATAAAAAATTTTGTCATGAGTCAATATATTCGATTCAATCACCTTGTGAACGCAATCACAACATTCCTCGATTCTTTATTTAGCGTTTCTTCAGCTCTACGATCTCTCTTATTCATCACAAATTATAACGATTCACGTCTTGTCATTCCGTCATGATGAACTCGACATTTTTATTCGTAGACCAACAATCGATCATTTACGGATCGATTCTCTTCACTATTAATTCCAAATTCATATGTGAAATATTCTGAAGATTTTTATGTGCTTCAAATGCATCAACATTTATAGTCTCATTATTACCATACTTAATTTATTGGACCCAGACGCATTTCCCAACAAATCAATAAGTAATTGAAATAACGAAGCATCAAAGGGCTCGAAAAATTTAATAAAATTACCGTAGCTGAATATTCGCGGTGGGACACAAAAATCTCGCTCGCATTCCGGCCAGACAACGGCGCTCAGGCGGTGTCGCCGCAATAAGCAATAAATTATAATATTCAATTTCGCCGTCTCCTCAATCATTACCAACTTTTAAAATTTACCATGCACTCCTATTTCGCCAACCCCGATAAAATATTCCCGCTTTAGACTCTTTAATATACCGTCGACTGATAAACATTACCGTGGCTGGTAATGGCGCGTTTCCGGGCGCAGCGCGATCGAAATTGCACCGCGCGCAGTGCATCGGGATGCAGTTTGCATAAGAGCTTAAGTGTATATGCTGATATTTGATCGCCGGCCCGCGGGGAGTAGCCATTCGACGGCGGAATGGCCGCGCGAACGATTGAACTTTACGAGAATTACGCCGGTCGAATTACACCGAGAACACCTTGCGGAACCGCGGCCCGGATCCGATGGAGACCGAGGCGGAATGAGCAGTTCCAAAGGTGCTTTCAGCTTCCCGCGAACAGCTTGCGATTTAATATCAAGGCCCAAGTGAAATCGCCACGTCCGACGATCGTACGCTCTCGGTTTCCAATTTGCAACGCCGTTGGAGTCGAACCGCGCAATCTTCGCTCACCGCGACAAATATTTCAAAAAATTGACCACATTCACTGGTCTTCGAAGTGGTATTCGAACGCTAAAATATTCCACAAAATAATTTAATTAATGAAACCAGAACTGAAAAGTCTTGTATTCTAAACGTATCGGTAAAATCTGCTTTTATCTGAACATCCAAATAAAAATTCATTTGATATGTGCTTGTAACTATTTAACGGTCTAGCTAAGCTACAAAGCTTATGATCAGACTGTAGATTTTTATGCAAAATAAAAATGGTCTACCTCATTTGCAGCAAACTGAAATAAAATAAAAATGTATTTCCCTTCTTAATAGGTTCAATAGCTTGAAAACGCATCAGGGGCAACGAAGAAGCAGATGCTGCAGCAAAAGAAGCAAGCACTAACACATCCGAATCACATACCATACCTGTATTCCACAAAGATCTCCAAAAACATCTCGCACAAGTCTTAATAACACAATGGAATCGAGACTGGAAAAATTCTAGATCTACTACCTTACACAAAATTCGCGATAATATACATGATGTCAGCCCAGCAGTACATATGAATAGAAGAAATCAAGTAATTGTGACTAGGCTAAGAATAGGTCACACCAACCTAACCCATTGTTATCTTATCACTATATCAAGTCCAATGATCTGTGATACATGCAACATTGCAGTATCCATCGAACATATTCTAATCCAATGTCCTAAATTCCAAATGAAAAGAACACAATATGGAATAACAAACCTAACAAATATGCTACAAAAGGAAAATTCGTGCGCTCAAATACTAGCATTCCTGAAGGATATTGAACTTTGTCATCTAATTTGAAACAAATACACTGCGGTCACTAATAATCTGAGAAGCGGCATGTGACCTAAAAATGCAATTAAAAAAAAACAATATGACGCTATTTAAAATTCTTCTAATGATTTTACTGTTTTTTGTTCCTCCTATTCATGTTTGTCACGAATGCAAAAAATCCGCAGCCTACTTATGACAGTACAAATTTCAGTTTAACATAACGTCTGTAAATCATAAGACTGAAGACATGGATTGGTAAAATCCAAACGTAGAATCTGGATAAAAATGGGCTGGCAGTTTTAAGCACTGAGTTCGATCGCACCGCGGGGTACAAAAACGGTCAAGCAAAACCTAGATAAAAAAGTTGATAAACATTGCTAAATGTTCAACGAAGTCGTTAAAAAAATTTTGGTGTGCAACGCTTAGAGCGCGCTCAATCACAAAACCAACTCTTTCCCCAGACCCCACGACTTAGCAGAGCCCGAAAGGGTCCCATAAAATCGTGGAAAATCGTGGGAGGATCGACGGACCCGTGGAACCAGGTCAGAAAGTGAAAGCGATGATGCAACGGGGCCGGTCGTGTCCCAGCGGAATGGAGTCATCGTTTTCTGGTCGGATCGGGCGACAAAAGGCGAATCGAATTCTCGTTCGTGGGAGCATCTCGCGAGCAAAAGGAGTCATCAGCACGCGGGCCTCCCGCGCGGAAGAGTTTACACAGTGTCCTGTTCGAAGGATCTCATTGTGGCGACGGTCACAACAGCTCGTACCCCGCTGCCACGCCGCCATTCAGCCGGCTCACAAAGTTAGCGAGGCGACGCGGCTGTTACGGGCAATTATTTCTTCCAGCTCCGGTGTTCCGGGACCCTGGACGAGTCCGGGGGATGTCCTGTGAACGACCAGAGGCTCCCGGGAAGAATCGGTGACACGCGGCGAGCGTGCTCGTGCTGAGAAACCCGGAGCAAGCTTTACCTGCGGACGCGTTTAGCGGACAGCGGACCACCAGATTTTGTAAACACTGGTCGACTTCGTGGCAGGGCCCATTCTACTCTGATGAGATGTTTACCGGGCCCGTTCGACCGTGCCTCAACTCACCGAATAGCATTCCGGCCCATCCACTGACCCAGACTCCCGCAAGGTTCCTTTTTGTGCGATCATTCTGCTAAATCGACAGAGGAGAACCTCAGGTGCCAATTGAATCTTCATGAGACGTTTCCTGGGAGATAGGATTCTTTTAGCGATCTCATGCTGGCTTGCTTCGACAATGTTTCGATGCCTATGCTGTCTTCTTTTGTGGCCGGAACGCGTAGATGGTCCAGGTGGTGGACACATTAAGTTGTTCGAACTGGCCATTGACTGGAGACGCTTAGCTGCACAATGACGCAAAGATTTGTTTGTGGATTCATTGAACTTCTTGGGGAAGAGATCTGAATGTGGAAATAGTTCTTGTTGGGGGAGAGAGTGTGAAGAGTTCAATGTTTGGTTCTTGTTTGCAATTTTCCTGATAGACTACACACTCTGTACACTCTCCTGTTTTTATTAAGTTCATACGAAACGATCAACATTATCTAGTGCTATAAATGTTACTGACTCTCCATGTATTTTTGACTTCTTCATATGTTTCAATGTCATCGTACTTGATAATCTGACCTGTAATGTATGATAACAGTTAAAGCATTTATTAGAATCAGTCCGGTGCACAGACGTCGTTCTTCAAGGGTTCGCAATCCCAGTAACGTTCTCCGAAATCAATTGAAAATTTAACATTTAAACTATAGACACCCCAAATTCCTCAGCGTTGCACCAGGCCTATTTATCATCTCCACCAAACAATCTGAAGATCCCAATGGAGGACACCGTCGCGACAACGGCGAGCAACAAATTGTACAATCCAGGAATGACAGTACGCTTTCCGTAGGTAAAAACTACTGGCATTCAGCGATCCCCCGGGCGTTTTTTCCTGGCTTTAATCCCTCCGATAAATGATTCAGGAGAGTTTCGTGCTTGTATGAATGCCATCCCGTCGTCGGTGTTCTCGTCGCGGCGCGCACGCGGAGAGGAAGTCATCCGAGGCAGCTCGCAGCCAACAGCCATCTGTCAAAAAGTCAAAATATACGAAGGGTCTGGCATTGTGCCGGCAGTCCTGCGGGATTGCTACTTAGCGTCCTCGTATAAACCCGGTGTCGCCTATTATGAGCGACACGGTGGCTCGGCTGTTTTGTAGAACATCTGTATCCCGCGATGTCCTGCCGATTTCGGTGTCCCTTCGCTCCCTTAGATGGAAGTCCTGTCACAGCACCTCCTGCGCGACTGTCCCGAGTTTCTCCTAGCAGAACTTTTCTGTTGCATTCTCTGCTGCGTTCAATTACAATGGCGGCCGCGATCCGATCCAGCTACGTCCTGGACAAGCCAACTGCTGAATTGTCCCTCGACAAATCAGGATCGTACGAGACTGTATGGCACCTAGTTTCCTGGATTTTGTAGCCTAATCGCGTTTGTATAAGTCGACGCGTTGCACTGTTGTTGTGCGTCGCGTTGTCCTGGGGATGATTGCTTTGATGGGGATGTGGAAAATTGAAAGGAATCTGATCTGGTGCTTTGGAAAGTTATGACGAGATGTGAGATTGACTTTTGACAATTTTTGGAAATTGAAGTTGCGCTCGAATTGATATGTTGAGACTCTTTCGTGTGGTTGTTTTCTTCGTTTGTTGTAAGAAAGAAATAGGACGATGTTAGAAGTTGTACATGGGATACAATCAAACCTTCCAGATTTTTCATGTTTGCGAGCACAAGAACGTAGTTTTTAAATTAGATCAAATGTAGCAAAGAATTTTAACAGTTATAATCTTGTAGTTTTTGCAAGCACTGGATGACTAGTGTGGGATTGGTAGGTTTGGCAAGGAACAAGCTTCGACTTAACGTTTTTATTTAACAAAACTTATAACTAAACTAATCGGATAATCTAATGTTCTACGCGGTACGACTTTATCTCGCACGGTATATACTACTTCTTCGCTCGACTTCACCGTTCTTAATCTACGCTAGACCGCTGTTTTGGACTCTACTGCTCGACTTCACTGTCCTAACTCTACTCTCGGAATCCTTCGACTTCGCTGCTTGCACTCCCCACTTGCACCTCACACACACACGCACTCTCTCTCTCTCTCTCTCTCTCTCTCTCACTCCTTCGCTCTCTCTCTTTCTTTCTTGACCACAGCATTACGCGAAAACGCCTGTATCGGGCCACCTGCAGACGCTCGTGAACTCGCTGCACTTCTTGCGTAATTCATTTATTCTGATTTATTGCAGCAAAAAATGAATAGAAATGTGATTGGTTGATATGGTCACTTTGTCTTGATAACAACGTATGAACCATTGTTATAATAAATGTATAAAATTGGCAGCCCGATATTATACAAGATACATGTACATTTGTTAGAGAAGAATAAGCAAGGAATAATCCACACATGGAAACCGTCGATCGAAGACAATCAAATCTCTACGCAGCAACACAGTGTCGTAGGGGTTCGACAGGGAAAACATTCAAGGAAATCGAGCGTTCCTAGTTAACGACGGCATCGAGCCGTTGTTTCGCGGGTCTGAAAACCGCGGAGCGCATCATCGAGCGAAACGAAGGGCTTAGAAGATTACTAAAGGGTGTCGATGAGGGTGGGTGAAGGGGTGGGCAGGGAGCCCAGGGCAAACGAAAACTCCTCGAATTCGGATTAATCGAATAAACGGCTCCGGAAGTCGTAATAACGTTCCGCCCTGTCCTCTCCCCCCGGTTGAAATCAGATAAGACGCCATGTTGGGGCACTTCGGTGTCATCCCGGCCGGCCAATCAGCAGCGAGCCGGGAAGCCCCTTTCGCGCCGCTTAAAACGCCGGGGAGGGAATGAGTTTTAAACTCGTCCGGACTGATCCGCTGTAATTAGCGTTGGTGATCACTGGTGCGGCTAACCCGTTCGTAAGGATGCCCCTCAAATCAGAAACAAAGGCGACCCCGCCGTTCCCCGTGCTCCCTTCTGAACCAAGGCGCCCCCCACCCCCTTTCCAACCAGTTGGTAACCACGGCCTCAGTTCAGCTCTCGGCTCTTCTTTCTCCGCCATCGCACCCCTCGAGGCCTCTTTCGGCTCGATTATAGGCACAGGAATCGATACGCCGCGGGATTTAATCTCTTTAATCGGTAATTATCCCCACCTCACTCCTCGATGACTCCTCGCGCGCCCCCGGGGATCTCTAAGGGACATCAAATTGGGTTACAGAGGGACTTGGTTCGGGAGGACATCGCCCCCCCCCCCATTCCGCCGCGGCTCCGATCATGCTTAAAAACATCCGCAAACGACCATCCGGCTTCGGACCTTTGATCTCCCCTACAAGCGGACCCTGGATACAGTTTCTTCGATGAAGATACCCCGATGGAGGATCATCCTCGGCTATCAGGAGGTCCTCGTTGCGATCGACGCTTCATTGATTGCACATCGAGCCAGGGGTTGAGGTCCTGCGTGGTGGATGAGGATGACGAGGATACTCTCTGTTTCGGATCGAGTTTTGTTTTTGGATGGTTGCTCGTTCGCTTGATTGAGGTAAGCTCCTCTCAATATAATACAAAAGTTCGAGATCACTCTCATATTTCAATGAAAAAGCAAAATATCGAGAAAAATAATTAGTACATTGTATGTTTCACTTGGTGTCAAATAACTTTCCTTTGAGCCTTCTTTTGTACAGCAAATAGTCAACGAGTATATTATGGTGGTACATGTAAATGACTCATCCTGTATACTAGCTTTAAATGTTAGCACTTTATCAGCCTGAAGTCAATTATTACGATTTTCAATAAGTATGCTGTGTCAAAAGGAAGGTTGAAAATTTTCTTTTATACAGCAATACCATTTAAAGTTATTAAACTACGTTACTGGGAGTGAATTTTTGGCTTAGAATTGTATTTACTATTGCTGTTGAAAAATTTTTTCTTAGCCATAGATCATGAAATAATTGAATCTTTAATATATTATGTGTTCATTGGTTATATTTAGCATTCTGATTTTTGTTAACTTCCTTGGATGGAGATTCTTTCGTAGACATTTTGAGGATATTATAGTATAAGATGTAGTATTTTTACTTGTTTTGGGGAATATTTTTACCATAAAATTTTTTAATCTGTAGCCATTAGACTTTCTTGGGCAGTCTTAGTATTTTCAGACACAGAAAAGATAAATACTAAAATTGTTATGAACAATTAAATACATCGAAGAAAAACAACCCAAACGTCTGGTATATGTTTATCTGACATTTCATGTCAATCCATTTGTGTTAATACGAAAAGAGTTTAGTTTCTTATTCCATGTAAGCGTGGCTATAACCGATACCCCAACTAAGAAGGAAACTTAAAGATTAGAAACATGTCGACATTTTAAAGTTACAAATCAGAATATAGATTTGGTATTTGCAATATAATAGAAACCTGCAATTCTTTCTACAAACAAAATGATGTTCAATGCGTGGCAGCCATGTTCACCTTCATTCGACCTTTGGGGCAATGTGACAAACTCCTTCTATCCTTGTCAAGAATTTACATTTTTATTTGATCTTAGTGTTCTTTCATTTTCATTTACGAAATTTACAAAATCAACTAATCATTTCTCCATTATATTGATTTTTAGTCATCGCGTTAATTAGATACGAAGCAACGAATTGGAGAGGGAAAGTGATGGATGACGATGGGTTAAATTCTGACATACAGTGGCCCACAAAATTTCTCGTACGTTATTCTTTAAAAACTCTTCAATATAAAGCGAAGCTCTTAATGCTAGTAACTTTTAGTATATACAAGTTTTCTTGATACAAACCAGGAATACCTTCAATAATATGTGTTTTTGGAGATGTTTATTAAAAGAAACTCATTTTCACGTCCAGTACATACGTTCGATAAACGTATTCTCAACTGTAGACATTTATTATATAAAAGTAGAGCATCACTGCATATATCTGAATTATATTAAAAATTAAAATTTAAAATATGTGTTTAGAAGGTACTAAAAGAGTTGACCATCGAATTCCATTGTCTACAAATTTAATCAAATTGAGACAGTGGCATTAAAAATTCAATAATACCAACTGGACAACGATCAATAACCTAATGTACGAAAACTTTTGCAGACAACTCCGTAAACAAAATTGGACTTAGTCGATGGTTCGAGACCCGGGATCTCGGGAACGGTATAACGGTGCCGAATATTTTCCGAAATTTCATATTCCTCCGATGGAGTGCGCTTTGAAAGTTTTAGCACCGCGGCGATCGCACTCACCGGCATAAAAACCACCGACGCAGACGTCGAAGAAAGAAAGGTCCCAGGGTTAGGCGAGCGACCCGGCGCGGCGGTGGCCGGGTGCGCATAAGTTGGCAAAGGTGCTAAATCAACATTTTTATAAACTGCTTAGTATTCATAGGCTCGGAGTGTGGTAGCACCTATAACGCGAAAACGAGAGGGTTCGATCTCCGCGGAGAAGCAAGAGCGCCGCCCCCGCAAAAGAGAGAGACGATGGCGGCCATAATTTTACAACGACTATATTATCGCGGCTCGTTCTAACGTGGAAAGCGGTTGGCGAGCACGGGGAGGGGGTAGGATCGATAACGTTTATCGGCAAATCCATGTTATCATTTCGCGAATATACTTTCGGGGATAACCTGCGGGTATTACGGCCACCGGGAATTACTGCTTCGTGTGTGTATATGAATAGATTCTTTCCCACTCTACCTACTCGAATGAGAAAAAAACAATTTTAGTTTTATTACTGCTTGGAGCTGCAGCTGGGCGGAGGAAAACCTCTGCAGGAAAAAATCCTCCGGAAGAAATTCGTATTTTTAAGCTTTTATCCGACGGAGCGACACCGGAGAGTGTGTTTGCCACTTCGGCAGTTTCAGGGATGATGTGAAAATGTTTTTGTGACGACACGGAATTTTTCGCATTGTAATTGGTGAAGTATGATTAAAGAACACATTGATGTTCTTTAAGTTAACAGAAAAATTAAGAGAGTTAAAATCAATTCATCTTTTTTCATCTTTGAGGGTTGCTTCAGAGGAAATTATACCTCATTGTGTTTAATATTGTTGGACGATGTAAGAATTTGCTAATATTAATTGTAGATACTTATTCATTCATATATGTATAATATTGAAAGTTATCATTGATATGTATATTTCGGAGCAATTCACATATTTTTACACAAATTTGCAAAAGTTAGATTTTAATGAAATTCTATTTTACTCATGAACGGTGTCAATGTACCGACAATAAAATCAACCTCTTTTTAAATTACTTGATGTTTCTATTTTATAAATACCCAGGGACTTGTAGACTATAAAAAAAGACAGAAGCTCACACAATTTAAATTAGTTGTCTCTATACTTTGCCATAAACATAACAAACAAGGCTACCTTAATTTTTAGCACTTAAAATAGTTAGGAATCAAAATTAATCAATCTGTAATACCTTGTAGTAACATCTTTTGAAAACACAGTATGCGCATCGAAAAATATAAATCTCATTCTATAATCATGAATCTACACTTCAAATGCATCTTTACGATTCTAGCATGCAGTCATAATATACCAGTTTTAATTCCTATGGTTATCCAATTTTCTTTAAACCAAAAAAATTATTAAAACCATACAGCACCTCAATAAAACCTGAAGCACAAAAGTAATCCAAATACGGTACACAGGCCAGAGTCCCGCCATTAATTTTCCTCATGTAACACATCCAATAAACCGCCCGAAAAAGGGGGCTGGCCCGGGGCCGTGCAAAAAGCGATACAGCTTTCTTCCCGGCAAATTAGCATTTTTCGACAAAGGATCATTGTTTGATCCCCCGGTTTTCATCTATCGAGCCGTGTCATACTTCCGACCAAAAGTTCGATACAGCATAGGGTCGTTGGTAGGGGGGTGGTGGTGGTGGTAGTGGTGGTGCTGGTGGTGGTGGTTGTGGTGGTGGTGGTGGTAGTGGTGATAGTGGTGGTGACGGTAGTGGCGTGGGCGATGATGGCGGTGGTGGTCGGGTTTTCGAGCGCGGTTCAAAAGTGCCGGCCTCGTAGCCGACGGGTGGAGGGCGATAAAAATTTCGTCGAAATTACGCCGTGCTCGAAATTAACGGCGGCGCGAAATCACGGTTCTGCGCAAAAAACTGTCAACAACAGCGGGGGAGAATATCGTTAACGAGCCGGCCGGGTCCGTTTCATCTCCGCGCTCCGGCGATAGCGGCTTGAACCGCGTTTGGCCATTGATATTCAACATTAAATTTGCATTGGATGCACGCACAGCGAGCTGGCAGAGTTTTCGCCGGCAACGATCCGTTGCCTACTCAGATTCGAGGACGGGGATGTGCGAGAGGGGGGGGTTGGAAGGGGTTTTCACGGAGGGGGGAGGAGGTTTGCGAGAGGGTGCAAAGGGGGTGGCTGGCAGTGGCGGAAGAGGGCACACGGTTGGCAGCGAGGGCGGCAGCGGGCGGCGGGATAGGGTAAAACAATCACGCAGGCCTCATGCATGTTAATGCGTTGTTAGGGGCGCGTGAGAGAATCGGGGTTGGCTAGGATTGAATGCCCAATATCAGCGAACCGCCCTCCGAGCCCATACCGTTTTCCTCGGCTCGCTCAGGAACCAATATCAATCTCGTCCGCCTCTCTGCCGTGCATGCGATCACGCAAAACCACCTAGCGAAACTGCCTCCTCGCGACCCGACACCTCGTTCGTTACCTTCTCATTTTATTCCGCCGACCACCCCCGCCCGGCTCCTGGTAAGCTGTCGTCTGAAGCCGGGGGTGCAAGTGTAATGCGGCGAACGGGACACCAGGTCTTGACGATTCGCAGATGCCTCGACAGATTTTTCAACTTTATTCTTTTTCTATATATTACGAGCAAGTAAGGATATTTATACTTATCAACCCCTGCACGATTTAGTTGAGATTATTTTTCATAGGAGTACGTTTCACTTTTTAAGTCAATTTTCCATTTTCACCTGTGGTTTATATTACGAGGAACTAAGGGTATTTATACGTATCAACCCATGGATGCGTGATTTGGTTGAGATTATTTTTCATACGGATGTCTTTCGGTTTGTAAATGTAGTTTACATTGTAATTTTTTATTTATATCGTGGGGAGAAAGAAAAGTATTTATACTTATGAACCCCTTCATGCATAATTTAATTGAGACTATGTTTCATAAAAGTGCGATTTAGTTTGTTTTACGTCAAGATGCTTATTTTGAATATTTGAACAGTAGGTCATAAATAAAGGATTTGATTGAACGGGAAATAAATTCCACCGAATTAGAGTTCGACTAGATAGAAGTTACATGTTTTCTACGCATTTTTATTGATGTTGCAATGGCGGTAATAAAATAGCTTTAAGTTCTCTATACATCTATTTAATTTTATATTTTCACAAGCTGCTTGCACTTTACAATGCTTCAACAAATATAGCTTTCAGTGTTTGCTGTCTGTATTTGTACTCGTGAACACGGAACCTGCTATGGTGGAAAATAACGCAACAGGTTAAAAAATGTATTTGTTTATCTGGTTATTCGCTGATTTACGTCGACAGTAAATTATGTCGCCGGGAGTATTTATTTTCACCGACAAGAACACGAATGGAAACTAAACGAGCGTAGTTTCAAACTCGATTTTCTCGTGAAAGGAACATGTTACAATCAAATGTCCTTCCTGCATATTTTCCTCGTGAGAAATCACCTATTTCTCAATTAAATAAAATCATTTTAATTATTCAACTACAGTTGAGAGTTGGTCATGATCAATTTTTGCATTGTCTCAAATAAGAAAAATGAAGAAATACTAATATCAATTGTCTTAAAATTGTTCTCGTCAGATTTCATGGTTTTAACATATATTACGCATTAAATGCAAATGAATTTATAACAATGCACAAAGGTAAAAATCTATTATAATTTTGCTATTTATTAGCAAGTACATGCACTGAATTTTAAAAACAAATTGAAATTATGATACTGGAATATTATCATAGGGATTAAAATAAATTCTAAATAAAAATGAATGATTTCTGATGTCTTTTCCTTGTCCCACATTTTTACCGTGCTTTAAAATCCAACTGCGAGCACACAAGCAACAGAAAAAGCAATACTGTCCCAGCACTTTTGTGAAGTCCTGTAGCCACGAACAAAGACGCGCGTGGGAGGTGTAGGGGACGTGTACGTGTATATATAAGAACACAATTTCGGATCAGAAACACGTACCACTGGGGGAAACTTGCTGTTTGTCCACTTCGTTCGGTCGCCAGGATCCACGTACACACCATCAGGAAATTACTACTCGAAGTGTATGCCGGCCGGACGAGCGAAGGCACCGGGAAACACAGCTCACCGAGTTTAATTAACTTCGGACGGTTGTTTTCTGTCAATATTTTCGCTTGCTGCCGCGGCTCGCGGTTTGCAACCTACTCCTTACAACTGCCTCCGTGCACTAGTCCTTCGGAATCGATCGACGAATCGGCACATTTGCAAAAAGAAAGGATTAACCCTTCCTCTTCATCGTACAAGACCTGACACTTGAATGGGATGCTTCAAACTATTTGTCATTAGGGTTTCACAAGCAAATTTTGTTTATATTCAACCCCTTTATATTTATATGATACTCTTCGCGTTTTGAATAGTTTGTGAAAAAGACACAGTGTACGAAATAAAATGTAGGGTTCATGAAGAATACAACGTTGTTCGAGTAAGGGTTGAAGTTCTTATCTCTTCAAGGACGAATTTTTTAAAACCAAATTGGACGATTTTAATCTCCCTATCATTAAGTATACTTCGTGTAATTTAAATAGACCATCAATCGATCAAGACAAAAATAATAATAATTGTGAATGCGTTCTACAAAGGTAACATCCGTTTGTGTGACCAGAGAACGCTATATAGACGAGATCAGGCTTGTGCATCTAACTCCTAAAGTTCCAAAATAATAATTATTTAAATAACGCAAGATCAGTGTGCGCTTTTTCTTTTCACGGTGTTTAAGACTTTGACGTATAATGCGTAGTTCTGTTTTCTCCATTTCATTGTGGGTGATTCGACCAGTCGATTCATTAAAAGTGAACACTGATCCTACTTTGCTCACTAATCACTTTGTATTAATTGCAAGATCCTGGAGTCAAATAAAAATTCTTCTTCCTTTAATTGTACTATTAAGCTGACACTAATACACTGATATCCTTAAACCTTTTTAATATAACTGCTTTAAATTATGCGTAACCACTTCTATCATAAATGCATAAAATTCGCAGTCTAATGATCATTTTGGATGAAACGCGGATGAGAACGATCTTCAAAACTCTCGATGTAGACGAAAGATCCGCAGGATGCACGTCCAAAGCGAAAATTCTAAATTCGCGTTAATCGACTCGTCGAACGAGCGTCTCGATCGATAGCGATTGCACTCGAGGCAAACAGATTGGTCGCAGGGAAAAAGGTCGGCGGCCGCAAGACCGTCGCGCGCTCGTGTCGAAAATGTATTCCACGGTCGTTGATCGACATTCAAAGTGCGCCGGTCGCCGGGACAAGGTGTCTAAGTTAAAGGTAAATTTCTTCACGTCGTCCAGTGGAGGTGGGCGGCGGCTTGGGCATCGTATATGCGGGTTAGGCGGACGCGTACAAAGGTGGTCACCGGTGTCCGTAGAGGGCCCGACGTGTTTCACGCCCGAAACCGTATCGTGGTAAATACACATTGTGAAACACGCGTCACTTTGAATAATAAATCAATTTCGAGGGACAAAGACGGCCCATGATTATGTATGGACATCGGAGGTGGCAAGCGGCGGAGCCCCCGTCGCTCCATATAACCACGGCTGTTGGCTAGAAGGTCTTTGATGTATTGAGTTGGCCCGTGTCGATTCGGTAAGTACCACTCGAAACCCGGGGAACGGCCACCCTCAACCCCCAGAACTTCCATTCGAAGGGCAAACAGTCGACGCCCCCTTCCGTCTCGCTCCTCCGCCCCCTGGCAGCTCCTCGCACCGACTTTCAACCCTGTTCCGTACCCTCGTTTCACCGTCTCACTCTCTCTCTCTGATTTCCACCCACCCCCCACTTCCTCTCTCTTTCTCTCTCTCGCTGGTTCTCTCTGTGTGCGCGCAGACCTCCGACGAGTATCCTAGGCCGCGAAACTAGTTTCGTATCAACTGCCTTCGGTAGTCGGTAGTTTCCTTAACTCCTCGATCCGACCTTACAGACGTGCCCTTGTATCCTAACTGGTTCGCCGGTGTAATAACGTTTCGACCGCCACGGAGAGGGACTTTCTGCACCCCCTCCCCCTCTTGCCAACCCGTTTCCCGCCTCAAATTCGCTCGACGACGCGGATCCTTTTTGTACTGGTATTTGTACCCACTCACCAACTATACTGCGTCACCGATATTTCGATTAATTCGATTTACATGTGTGCAGCACTTGTCGAAGTTGAACTGTTCGCACAGTGGAGGGTCCTCTTCTTGTAGCGTCAAGTTGGTTGTAAATACTTTGTTAGGCGTTGTCGGATCCGTATTGATCAGAACTGCAGTGTGGATCTTTGGGTAACATAGAGATTTTCTGTAGGGACCGGAAAATCGCTGGATCATTTTAAGGTATAATAACCAGACCGTAGATTTTATGTTTTTATGGTAAAAATGGATAGGTGCAATCTAAAGTGGTAGATGAATTAAAAGAACTTAAAAGCGTCAACGTATTAGTCCTAGTTTATTCAAATGATTAAAGCTGCAAAGACATTTCTGTTTGGCTCCCGTTCATTGTAATCGATGCAAACAATTTTTATGTTACGTAAAACTCTGCAGTCTAGTAATAACTTTTTTATTTTTTAAAAATTCACATTTACCCTTTCATAAACAAATTCGATTTTTATATGGTCTGGTGACTTTTGAGTCACCATTATTATTTAATAATTTTGTTCTATTGGAACCTCGATTGTTTGGGTTAAACCATAAATAATGATTATTCAAATAGCAGGACAGTTACTTAATTATAACACCAGATTCAATTCTCATTGATTTGTATAATGAACAGTGTTGTTTATTGATCGCTTTAGATGGAGGTTAAATGTGAAACCTTTTTGTAATAATAGGGACTTCAGATATCAGATGTACGGATAATCGAAACGAGTAAATAGCTCGTCTCTTGCTTCTTCCCAGCGTAAAGCTCGACTTTCAGGAGCAGGGCACAGAAATCGAAAATTTGTGCCAGAGAAGGAGAACGTCGATTTTCTTGAAAATCGGCTGAGAAGAGCTGAAAAAGGAAATCCAGAAGCAGTTCGAGGGAGCTGGAAATCTTGCCGCGAATGCATCGACCTCGGAAGTCCTCACTGCACCTAGGGATCGCGGACGCCATAGTTGGCATTCCCGTCGACGCCAGCCGAGCGAATTCTTCGGCCCTTATTACACATGCTCGCGTTGCACGCTGAAAGCCACCCCCTGTTCCGCCCGCTCGGTTCTCGTAGCTTGTGTCGCCGGATTTAAGGCGTATCGTCACTCGGTACAAGCCGGGCACGAACCTCCTAAAGCCACGTCACGCCGAACACCGCTTGCCCTTTCTCGTCCCGAAGTCACGCTGGAATGGACCACTCTTCGAGATGCGTCTTCCGCTCTCTCCTCTTCACCCCCATCGCTCTATCTCTCTTTCTTTTCTCCTTGCTCTACACGTTATCCGTGTCTCGGTCTCTTTTCTTCCCCTTCCTCAAGACGGTCTGTCTCTCAGGCTACCTTATAATCCTGAGATATGAGCGCGTATTATGTGGAATAGTAAGTTGGCCTGCGACTACTGGGGGGTCCGACAACGCTGGACTGTATCCCCGTGGAACACGTATATTCGACAAGGATAGTCAGATTAGTGGGGAAAACTAAATCAAGATCAAACACCGAGGACTTCCGGTCGAGCTACGGACGGTGTTGATCTCGAAGAGATAATTCAGAGGGCCTGAGAAATGGTGGATGATTGAAGGATTATTGCGCGAGGCTTTAATCGAATTTTTCTTACCGACATTCAAACTGTATTATTTTTTATTTTCATTTCAAACTCTGTACAATTATTTTTGTGTTCAATCCTCCCCCCTTGATACACGAATTAAATGAAATTCGATGTGATCAAAGGCATAGTTTGTTATTTAACGCCTCTTTTGTGTAAGGTTAACATTGAATTTTTATATAAATTTAAAGCGGACAGACTTATAGAATAGCTAGATTGCGGATCTATATGCTCATCAATTGCAAGAAACAGAAGACACATTGGAATTTCTTTTGTTCTTTAATGAACCTAATACATTCAAAATAATATATCGACGTTCTTAAATTCTTCTAATTGATCTGCGTTTCAATTGCAACAATTCATTTTTTGTCATAATTGAATCAAATCCGCAGTCTAAGAATAAGCTAATAAATGAGTTGCAATCCCAGTTACACCTTCCAGCACCGATAATAGAAATCTGGCCAGCAACGAATGCGTTAGCGTTAGTCGAGCCAGCAAATTTTCCGGATACCGTTGAATCGAGCATCGAGTTACCTGTTAGACGAAGATTCCACGATAGGTCCGCGAACGACACGCCATTAAGCCGGCTCGCATCGGAATCAATCGCGGTAATGATCTGGGATCTTGGTTCGGGGTATATCTCACGGATATCTCGCGGCGCGAGCGAACAGGTATTAGAAACTCTACGCGGTGGCCCCCGGTCCCCCATAAGCCACCGGGCGGGTGGCTGAAGCGAATCCGAGGGAAGAGAGGAGAGGAGAGGGGAAGAATGAGAAGAGGAAGCTGAAGGAAGAAGACGGGGGCCAGAGATAGAGTCAAGTCGGTAGGCAGATGACGCGTCAGATAAGGCGTCCTTAGCCTTAGTTGAGAAGCTGCAGCGTTAGCTACCGTGCTGCGCGCGAGCAGCTTCACGCCGCGGATCGGATCGGGGACCACCCGAACGAGCTTGGAACCTCTGGAGAATGGAATCCTCGCGATGAAGAGGGTGGAGGAAAGGAAGGAGAAGGCAGCGGGGCCTCCTCTAGGATTTCAGCTCCGGGGTATCGCGTGCAACTGGAATTATCGCCGGGACAATGGGCGAAACTCTTCTTCTTCTCCCTGCGGCCGGGGTCCCGGGGCTCTTCTCCACCTCTTCATCAAGCGTGGCAATCTCCCCGGGCCGATTCAGTAGCTTCTCCGGCTGAGAAGAGCGGTCAGACGATCCTGGTGTGGCGGGGGTGGAACCGCGGTTAGAGATCCGACCCGTTGTTTGGCGTTGTTCGGGTCGTTGTTCGGGCAGAAGAGGCAGCCCAGTCAGCCAGGGACACAATGAGTCTCGGTGGTATCGCGTGGATCAAGGGCCACGCGTAAGAGAGAGAAACGGGAGGGAGGGGAGAGGCTGCGGGCAGCAGCCGCGAGGAGACAGAGAGAGAGAGAGAGAGACGCGGAGGGGGGGGGGGGGGGGAGATAGAAAGAGAGCAGTCGAGCTCATAACTCATAACCCGAGGAACCCCACCCTCCCTAAATCTTCGCGAAACAGACTGGCTTTGACGTTTCGCCCGGGCGAAGAACCGTTGTTACATTATGCAGCAGCGCCTCGCCTCGAGGTGGGACAAAGTACGTGCCGGAGAATGGGGCACCGTGTGGATCTCCACCATGAAGAGAGGGGGCGAAACAGAGGGGAAGAGATCGCGGGAGATGCCGGACGGATAAATCCTTTTTCGTCGGACAGACAATAACGCGGCGGCTACGCGCGCCGCAAAAAGGGATCTGCTGATGCTCCGATCCTGCTTGCTGCTTGCCTTCCTGACTGCTTGCTTGCATGCCTGCTTGCCTGCTTGCATGCTTGCTTGCCTTCCTGCCTTCCTGCCTTCTTCCTCCCCGTTACCGGCTGAACTGGATCGTCGTATACCCAAGCCTCCATTCATGGTGTGGTCCACGCCGGCCACGCGCGAATACGATATCGTTTGTTGCAGGTGCGCCCCAACATCTCGGCCGCCTCCTTCCAGACCGCGAACGAGCTGGATTTTGCGGCCGGCCGAGGCGATTGCGCGGTACGCCTCGCTGGAATAAGCTCCGCGGTTTGACAAATTCTGCTCGGACACACTGCCGATCCCTTTTATACCGGCTTACTTTCCTCCGCGGACTGTTGCTGGCTCTGTTTCAACGCGGGCGATGGAAAATTCTGGTGGAAGTCAAGATTCTTGTATGAAAAAAGTTTCTTGACTTTATTTGAACGTAGACATGTCTACGTTCTTCATCAAAGACATTGCAACGGCTAGTTCTAATTCATTTCTGTGTGTCTTCTTCATCAGATTTGTTGCAGCAACTAATTCTAATGCATTTGTTTGTTTATTCTTCAACAAAATTGTTGCAGAAACTAGTTCTAATGTTTCTGTGTATTTATTCTTCATCAAAATTCTTGTAGCATCTTGTTCTAATGTATCTGTGTGTTTATTCTTCATCAAAATTGTTGCAGCCATTAGTTCTAATCTATCTGTGCGTTTATTCTTCATCAAAATTGTTACAGTGAGCACTTCGCTAGATCACCTTTCATGTTCACCGAAATTGTCAAGTAAGTGTTTGATTTCTGCAATTATTTATTCGTCAGTGTCTTACGTTGTCTTTCTGCTTGTGCAAAATAATCGCCATCGATGTCCATCCACTGGTCCAGACCTAGCATCTTAAACGTTTAGGCTGCAGAAAGTTATACAAACTTGTCTAATTTCCTTCAGTAGAGGAAAAAGAAACATCAACGGGATTAGCCTAACATATACTCAATAACAAACGTCCATCAACTAACCCAGACAAAGTTCCAAACTAATTCGTTGCACCGAGATATATAATACCAACCAAAATATACTTGTACATGAAGAAGAAGTATCGAAAAGACAGTTACCGAAATGTTCCTAATAAAAGACTTCTATCAGCTAAATAAGATCTAGCACCTCAAAACCAAATACTAGAAAGCATCAACAAGAAGAAACATCGAAAAGACAATTACCAAAACATACCTAACAAAATACGTCCATCTGCTAACAAGGATCTGGCACCTCAAAACCAAATATTCTGAAGCATCAACACATATAAGAAAAAGAAACATACAGCCAATCCTGAAGCGTGCCCACTCGAAGACGTCCATCAGCCAACCCATTCTCAGCATCCGCATCCTCGAAACATCAGCAGATAACACGATCGCGACTAATTTCCATCGGCACATTAGAAAGCAGCATCGCCGGGTTTACCTGACCATTTCCCCATATCCGATCCGTAGTAACATCAAACCTCCTCGTTGCTGGACACGGAACTCGTGACGACGCGAAGGAGGACCCACACCGAGGGCGGAGGATGAAGGAAGCCTCGAGAGTAGTAGGCGGCTCGATTACACGGCGCGCAAGCCAGGCCAGCCGGCCTTCTAGAAAAGCATCCTCTCCGGCATAATGTCTGGCCGGTCCGTGTCTTCGCGTTCGGCGTTTGCTGTCTTCTGCCGGCTTGACCCGCGGGCCCGCCGGGTTAGATTCCTACGCGGAGGCCCTCGCGTACACAATGCAAGTTATTGCGGCATCCGCGGGCCCGGAGGAACGGCAGCGGCCGCCGCTGGCGCCAGCGCCGACTCCGGGCCCCGAGCCCGCATAAATCCTGCCCAGGGGCCTCGGGGCCCGCGACTACTTCCCCTCCCCCTTCGGCTCCCCCGGAGCCAGCCTTCCCCCCACCCTCTCCAACGACTCACCTCGCGGATGCTTGCTCTCTCGATCTTCCGGACCACTTTTCAGCCCCCTTGTAAATCGCGCGGACCCCCTACTTTCGCAGGAGGTCGTTATAAAATGATCGTGACTGCTGGAGTGCTTCGGTAATTGCGGACAGCTTTGTATTTCACATTAGAGTCGTGTACTTTGATTTTATTGACAAAGAAGTCATTGGTAACAGTTCACCATTACCAGTCTTCATCGAGAATAGCTTTTATGAATATTAGTGTGAGCTAGCTCTGTGTTTGGGTCTTAGGTCTGGGAAGTGGTTGCGACCTCTGAAACGCATCGATAATTGAGTTGAGAGATACGAGAGATCCAGAGCGTTGTCGATTAATGTCTTTGTCAATTGAAGATGTTACCGATAAAGTTTAATTTCTGTGAAACCTGTTGTCGGTGAAGTCCGTGTCGATGAAACCCTTGTTGACGATTTTAATGTAACCCTTGAGTTTTAGATCGTATGTCCAGATGTCCAGATGCTTTTTGCATGAACTGAAACTTTGCAATTGATGTACAGCCTATTCAATTTTCTTTAAAATTGAGAACAATTCAGAACATGAAAATTATTTAGGACAAATTAATAAGTGTCCATAAAATGTCTTAATATGTTGTTGTTTTGCGTTGAATATTTAGAGTATGGTAGATGTATGTAGGCTCTTGTAGCTAGTGGAAGAATTATATAAATTTCATTGTAATTTCGAAGTTGTTTTCTGAGAGACATGTCCAGTCGAGATCTGTGGAGCTGCTCCCGAAGTCAAGTCTAGCCATCGACTTTCTCGTCTGTCTGACCGGCTCGACTTAACTTACGGCCGGAAGTATTATCCGCTCGCCGACATCGTATTGTTTTCATTTAAGGGTATTAAACCGGCTTATGTCTGGTCGGACACCGCTGCTTCGTTAGCAGACAGGAGCCCCGCCTTTAAACGACTGTCGATACGTGGGTACACGTGAACGCCGCAATTCTGGAATGCAATTATCTCTTGAGACCCAGGGCGAACGAAAATGGACGCACCAGGAAATCGATAAATTCGCGTAAACTAGTTATACTCATCGAAAGATTAAGAAACGTGAGAAAGCAATGATTAGACTACTAATTTGATGCATTTATGAAAAAAATTTGGTGGCTGAAATATTAAACACAGAAACGGCAGAAGAGGACTATTATCCTCAATTCGTTAAACTTATTAAGAGTACCATAAAAGATACCTGAAAGGAGTATCTAAAAAGTACCATACTGTGGTCTTCATAGAAATTCAGTTAAAATTTACCAAAATATTTTTAAGTGTACAGTTTAAAAATTTCGTGGTTATTCGTAGAATCGGATTTAATTATCGGACGTTCGAAATATTCGACAAACGAGATAAAGCTTTTTCCCGAAAAGAACGGGAAGAGAACAGGATGGACCGACGCGGTTTAAGAGTAATCGTTAAACCGAACGGTTAAACGTATCGCGATCTGACGATCCATTAACCGTAGCCAATGAGCGGCCGCTAATTAAGGCTATTTATATCGGAAAAAACGGGAGGAACGGAAAGTCCGACCCTATCGGAGTTCCAGGCAGCCCTATTTCTTCTCGTCGAACAACCCCCCGAGGGCGGAAACTGGAAAGTTGCCGTGCTGGTGGTCGAATGACAAAGCAAAAGATCATCTCGTTCGGGGGACATGCCAATGGGCGGAAGGGATCTCTTTTCCGGCCTGATCGACCTGAAAATCTATGCAATCATCAATCCTGATCAAACTGAATAGCATACCTCTGTTATTTCTATCTCCTCATCGTCAAAATCTGCAATCTAGTTATAACACTTTCTTTCCTAAAACGTTTCGTTAAATTCGCGAGAAACGTGGACGATCTCTAAAAATTAATATTTTTAAAATACTCGAGCACGCTTCTAACTACATTCGGAATTGTCTACATTAAGTACAAGGAACAGCAACCATGTAGAAGTTTGTGCCTTCCTTTAGTAACCTTAATAAGTTGGAAATAGTATAATAGAGTAGACTACGGATTTATATGCAAAATAAAAATTGTCTGCATTCATTATAACATACAGGAGCTAACTATACATTTTGTTTCCTTTTTTCATCATTTTGTCAAGTCCAATATAATAAGGCAGTATTTTTAGATTCTCGGAATGGTTTTACTATTTCAATATATATATATATATAACCATTTTTGTCATGAATATATAAAATCCGTAGCCGAATAATGGCATTCTTAGATTCTTTCAACCTTTTCACTGTTTTAAATTGCAACAACTCATTTTTTTGACAACTCCATGAAATCTACAGTCACGTTCTTCAATCAATTTATTTTATACTTTTCATATTACTTTATACTATTTATTTTCTAAGAAACCACGCCAGTATCATTTCATCCCTGACATTTACATGCAACTGTATAATTAAAACCTAGCTGCGCCAATATTTTTGCTTATAACTTGATAAATCTTTAAAAGCCAGAAACAGTTGAAGTATTGTTAACGATATTAACACTCAGAGGACGGATGGTTTTGATGATAGTAAAGATAAAAATCTTTGATTCCATTTAGCCAGCTGTCCATCAGCTATTTTAAATATATTCTTAACGGAATTTTATCTAGATCCATTAGTCTTCTTATTGCTCCCAACATCATAACTATCGATTGAAATTCATCACCAGAATTATGAATCCTGCTTTAGGTTTGATTTAACTATAAATCTTGAGGTTCAACCTAACTGCACCAAACTCCTCTATTACTCCAATTAAACCGCAGCAAACAATCGCAAACAAAGTTCCTCAAAGAGCCGAGCATCTCAAGGTTCGATTTTCCGCTTGGCACAAATCCGGCCTCATAAAGCAGCTTCAACAGCCAATCTATTACCGGTACCCTCTTTGGAGCCGGAAGACGGTGCCCGATTCGCCATACGCAAACCACCCCCGGAGCAATAGCATCGGCCACAAAGAAATAGCTCTCTCGTTGGAGCACGCGGCGCAAAGTCACCCCCCACCCCCACCCCATCATTCGGTGGAAGGTACTATCCTCACCGGAAATCACGTTCGAGTGATTCTCCGGTAAGAAGATCCTGGGGGTTGGTTGCGGGGGTGGTTCGGAGGCCGGTCGCGGATAAAGTGGTGGCGAGAAGGGGGTTGAGGGGGTTGCAAAGGAGAAAGAAGGCAGAGTTGCCGAAGGAGGAAGAGGTCTCAGCGGATAATATACTTCGCGAAGTACGCTCGTCAAACACAAGCGCGAGCAAGCGGGGCCCGGATATATTAGAGGATGCATCTCCATAAAAGTTGGAGCCGAGCAGCGAGTCAACATCCCTTCGTTTCGCGCAAGAAGGAGGGAGTTTGTGGGCCGACAGGGGTGGATAGGTATCATCGTGGGGGTGCGAGAGAGATGAGGAACGGGTATGGAAAGGAGGAAGAGAGAGTTAGAGAGGGAGAGAGCACGGTTCCGGATCCTTTTTCCGCTCGGAACGTTCCCGTTCCGGGGAGGCAAAGAAGCGTCTTGCGGCAGCAATCACCGATATTGAGGGTTTCATTTCGTCCCTGCGGGGGCGCAAGGGAGTTCGCGGGGGTGTGCTCGAGGAAAGTGCCGAACGAGAATCCGTCGGAGGGTTGCGGGGGCGGAGGGAACTGCACCGCTCCGCTAAAATCGAGGGGTATGGTCTGCGAGGAGAGTTGCCGGATGCACGAGCCACCTCCGCGGCTTTATTCCTCTTTACCATCCGCCGAACCGACCCCTCGACGATGTTGCGGATTTCGCCGACCCCAACCTAGAGAGGGGAGCGTCTCCTCGACGCCATTTCTTTTTCCTCCAGCGACCCAGAAAGAACGAAAGGGAGGCCGATGATGAGAAGTTCGCGATGAAATCGCTGCCGGGAACTGTTGCGAAACTGCGAGAGCGCTCTTGCGATTCGACGCCGGTTAGCCGGCCGATTAGATCGAGTAATTTCCTAAGAGGATTCCCCGACCGATCGGAGGACCCTGCCCCCACAGTCGAAATCCTAAACAGATACAGCCTGTTTACGGAAGATTTACCGGTGCCTTGGCGAGAAGTTAATCCGCTGGGTTGTCAAACGTCGCGGATCAACCTGGCGTCCGAAAACTGGCCGCCCCAAGGATTATCCGCAAATAATTAGTAAGCCGATTGTTAAATAAAGCAACGACGCGATATTTTTCTCAACTGGAACGGAGAATCCCGCCCCTGTGTTTGTCCCGGCCGACACAGCTTGCTTTCGAAACTGTGACTTGCCAACCGGAAAACTTTCCCAGAGGATCCAAAGGCTTTTCTCAACCTCCTTCGAGATCCTGCGTGGCTGCTCGACCGTATGTCGCGCGATGCACTCGTGCTGCACGATTCCGGAATTAATTTTGGGCCCCGATGAACCAGACTCTTCGCCAAATTGGACACTTTTGGGGCGAACTTTGTTCGGAGACGACGAATGGCTTCGAAGACGCTGCGAACTTTAATCTAATTCCTGTGAGGCCGATTTCTACGGTTAGAAGTTGATATGAATTGACTGTGGATCTTTATACAGGAGAAAAATTGTCTACATGAATTACGAAGGGCAGGGTTTGGATAAAAATGTACTTTTCCCGATAATTTGAAGAGTTAAAAATAAGCGTTTCACCAAAAACAGCAATTTTTACCAATACTTCTGATGTCCTCGCTATTTCGGGTTTCGGGCATTTATTTTTGTATAAATGCATACAGTTCGTATTACGATGCGAATTAATTTTATTACGAGAAGTCAAGTAGACGATAATATTGATCTTTGAAAGCCAAACTTATAAAACAGGTGGGTCAGAAAATCATACTTGGACAGGTTCCCAGATTGAATCGAATTTATAATTCATAGTTGATAAATATAAACTCTTCGAATAACAAATAAATTTTCCAGCCTGTGAACTATCCTCAACTTTGCACTCCACTGTCCCCTCTGACGCACCATTAAAAACTACTATATTACAATTTAAAACAATTCTCATATTACTAAATGTCCTTGTGTCTAAGAAATTGTCGCAAACTTTAATAAAATACGAGTATATACTCGTGATTCCATATGGAGTAATTGAAAAAGATCACATTATGCAACAAAGATATTGGGTTGTGTAATAAATTCCCGCGTTTTTTGTATTTTATTTTTTCCCGTAATTTTGTGATTTGTTAGGTGAAGTATATATATGCATTCGCAAGTCCTTTTCCTGCTCTACAAACCTATCTGCTTCAATTTTTCGAATTAATTAATTTTAATCAATTTTCAGGCTTTTGAAATGGAAGATCCAAGAGGTAAAAAAATTCATTTTTGACATCTGCTCTACAATATTTTGCCTTTCGTCGTGGTCAAATAATTACGGCAGCAGCTCGCGACATTTGTGACGTGTATGGAATATAATAGCATCTACTACGCGTCACAAATGTCGCGAGCTGCTTTCGTAGCTTTTCGACCACGACGAAAGGCAATATATAGTAGATATCGAAAATGAATTTTTTTGCCTCCTGAAACTTCCATTTCAAAATCCCGAAAATTGATTAAAATTAATTAATTCGAAAAATTGAAGCAGATAGGTTTGTATAGCAAAAAAAAGGACTTGCGAATGCATATAACGTTACCTAACAAATCACAAAATTGCGGGAAAAAATAAAAGACAAAAAAGCGGTAATTTATCACACAACCTAATAGATCAGTCGAAACATCTGACTTCTGGAGTCAAAGTAGCTTGAAGCACAAGGGATTAAGCTTGCCACCAGCAAAAGGAACTAAACCAAGAGAAAAAGGGTTCCACTGACTTCCATTGGTATCAGTTGACTTCGGTTGATTCGGTAACACAGGGTTCGGTACTCTACCAATTCTGCGTCGTGGCCTTAATTCCATCCGCGTGTCCTTGCGCGGGATTCTTGCATTAATTAGGTGTACGATCGCGAGTCCGTGGAGAGAGTATAGCCGGTCTACGGCGGGCCGGAGTTAATCTCGAACTAAGGAGTGTTTGGTCCTGCAAGAGGGATTAACGTACTCCTCTTCGCGATGGGGGTCGACGAAGGATGGGGGGAGTGGGTTAGGTTTGCTTGAGCGTTTTCTCCGTCTACAAGGGTAGGAAATCAGCCTCCGGGAGTCGCGCGAGACCAGCAGCTTCGCACTTCGTGCACAGCCAGTGCTCCCTTAATCCGTATTCATCAGCAGTTATAGGCACGAGCTAAGGGGGTAAGGAGCTAATCCGGCTCATCCGCGCTCAGCCGGGAGTCGCCCCGCCCCCACGGTTCTGGGTCATCTCTAAAACGCGTTATACACCGGTAGCAAGCGAGTACCGGCGTAGAGAGAGGAACTTCTGTCCTCCGACAATCCCCGCTTCGAAACCCCTCTCGCACACCTTCGCAACCCTTCGGCTCGTCCAGACCCTGAAAGCCTCCCTTTATAATTTTCATCGGATTAGAGGAACGAGAAAGAAGTCGGCGTCCAACGAGAAGACCGCTCCCAGCTTATCGGGTTGCCCATTTGCTGGCTGCCATCGTATCGGTTCTCTTCTTATATTGTTTCTCGTTACTGTAATTAGAAGTCGACGCTTACCCGGGATGAAAGGGCGCTTGGACTCGCAGACGAAATTGAGCCCAGCTTCGTCACTCGGCTCGGCTTTTATTAAGTGTCATCGCTGGACTGTCGATCGTTATGCGAAATAAAAATTGCCTGGATGAAGGGCACGATACAGGATTTACAAAGACATTTAGGGTAAAGGTACGAGTTGCCGGATATTTAGTTACGACTTGGAAGTTTTTTGTTAATCTGAAGATATTCTGTGGTTATTTTGCATTATTTGAGGTAACAGGTAGGTAGGTACTGATATTTGGTCTCATCAGGGTTTCAAATCCATTTTACCATTCTCTCCCTTCTACCACTTTTCCACTCTCACCTAACACCAATGTTCAGCCTATTTTAGCCTACTTTTCAGCGGGACCTACTGTTTATTACGGTGGGTTCCGAACCACCATGGTCAACGACGCAGTATAACATCACATAGAAGAATATTTCCAGAGGTGACGGCGGTGGGATTTGAACTCACAACCACATTGTTTGTAGTCGCGCGCGCTCTATCCACTGAGCTACTGCGCGCCCCATTATTTGAGGTAAATGATTGATTATTATTTTTTCTGTAACGTCAGATTTTTCTGGATGACTTTGGTAAAAAATGAAAGACTTATCATTAAGAAGGCTAATAATTAGACTCCGGATTTTTATGCAGAATAAAAATTGTTTGTATCTATTACAAGAAGTACGAGCCACTTAGCAACTTCTTTTTTCCTTCAATCATTTCAATAGGTCGAAAGTATTATATAGACACATTTCAATTACTTGAATCTACTATTTTAACCCTGAACCTATCGAACCTTAGAAGTAACAGATACATATTGCCTTATAAACACGACAAGATTGAATGTTGTGCGGTTCCTATTTTTACATGTAATGTGTAATCTATTAAAGATATTTATTCAATCATTTACTACGAAAGCATGTTCATAATTTCAATAATTGTAAAAGGAGAAATCTGGAACCTGTCATTTTGACCGTTGGTGGTAGGTTTAGTGTTAAACTACTGCATTTTCTAAGATCCTAACATACAACAAGCGCATGATTTTTTACAGTCTATAGACAAGAGTTTCCGAAAATCCAATTTCACAAAAAATTCGCGTAAACCTCCAAGTATCGAAGAAAGCCACGAAGACTACGGATCTCAGGGATTCTCAGAGCTAAAGGCTGGGTCCAGATGATCAAATCTGGTTTAGATTTCTGACCTCGAACGGCTATCTCCGCGAAGATTCTATTCATCGGAGTGGCAGGTCAGTGGCAGGCGAGAGCCGGCGCAGGTCCAGGTGCCCTGGAAGTTAAATGGACTTGTCTACCGGTAAAAGATAAACCGGATATGCCGGGAGACGACGTCGAATGGCCTGATAGGCTTGTGTGCGTCTGCGTAGCCGAAGCAACGATGCAACGAGACACGCGAGCCAGAAACGTAGAAAGAACGAAGGAGATGCATCGACGGAAAGGAGAGAGGAAAAGAGAGAGAGAGCGGGAGGCAGATAAAGAGGAAAAAAGAGAGGCATTCCGGGAGAATGCTAGAGGCGTCGCGACGCGGAGCGAGGCGAGGCGTCGTGCCGATAAATCAAATTGACTGGTGCGACGTCGGGCGCAGCCAGGATCCAGCAGGCTCTCCCGATCCTCTCGCCGTTTGCCCCGACAGAACGGCGACCGTCCATATACAACGTGTCCAATCGCAAATCCCTTTAATTCGTTCCTTGCAGTATAAGTTTAATCCGAATTAAACTGTACGGGACGGCACATAAATTCGGAGCAAAGGCCGAGCATTAAAAGGAGCGGCGCTCTGGCAACGCTCTCGGCCAAGCCAGACCTGTCCCGGCGCTAAGTGTGTTGTGTTCGATGACCGAACCCCAGTGATTCCTTCCTGCCCCGTGAAATCGTTTCGCTACACCACGCTGGATGATAATCCAAAGGGAAATTGCTGTTGTCGCGTTCGCGAACCACCCCGATATTAGGTACTGAACAGATTCGACGCGCGTCTTTGCCGCAGACAACTTTGGGAACGGAGATGAAGCTTTGATTTGATTGATACCGATTTTAGGACAGCCAAGTTAGATTCCTGCTTCGTTTTGTGCCGTTTGGTGTCCCGGTTGTTGCTGGAAAAGCATTTCAAAATTTAGTTTGATGGCTGCTATTGGTACACAATTGTTTTGTATTGGGTTTTGTAATATCATTGTGTTCAAATGATTTTTTATTGAATTTTGGGAAGCTTTATTCTCCAAAACATTAATCCAGAAAATAATCAATCGAGTATCATGTTTGGAATAATGCAAAAGTGACGTACAACTACTTCGCAATCAATAAGAAAATAATTTTAAACGATCACATTACAAACTTTCTGATTGCAGTGGTAGCTTTGACAGGACCATTGATGACTAGAACATTAGGGCAACTTGCCAATGAGAATTTTAATAGTTGACAGACCCAACAGCACAAAATCTTAATAGTACGAAAAAGTAAGGGCATACTTCACTTTGATTTAAATATAACAATAATAGGAACTTCAAGGAATTCAGTAACACAATGAAATTCTTCTGTTCCTTTTTAAATATATCGTAGGAAAGATACGTGTATGTTGTATTTAATAATATGGTTTTAGAAATTGGATAAATTTATTTTACATGAATTATGTACAAATATATGTTAATGTTAAGAAATATTCCTAGAGCAAAACTATGCAATTAAAAATAAACCGTTCATTACAGTAAAAAATTATACACCAAGAATTGCCTCCAATATATTAATAATATCAACAGTAATAAATGCACACACCTACCGAAAAATAATGTTTAAGATCATTGATAGCTCACGTACATTATTTCAAACTGTTTTAAAAACGTTAGTACACGTTCCTAATGTTTTTCAATAAAAAAGAGAGAGAAGCAGACGGAAAGGATGCTTATGTCTTGGAATGAATGTAATTAATGTTTGATATTTCGGTTCGTTTGGCGATGCTGTATTTCTAGAATGGATGAATGAAACGCGTAGAGTTTCGTCGTGCAATTTCTGAAAGAACAGCGGAGCAGGCGGTGAAATCGGTTTCGTGTCAACGGTACGACCCGGCGGCGCGTTCCACGAAATTCGCTGACGTTCCCGAAAACGATCAAGTTGCATTACACAGGAAGTACAAGTTTCTGCATTAGTACCCGAGGCCGAGCCCAGGAAACAGGAAGCAGCGTTGCGAAACGTTGCTAGTATTTGGATTTCGATGCGGTAAGCACTAGTCGAAAACACGTAGTTCTAACGACGCAACCGAGCTCGCCTCTGGAAGTTTAATATTTCGATCTATTCTTTCGAAACCGTTTTACATAATACCTCCGACATTATTATTATAGACAATATTTATTACCCACAAATAAATTGAGCCCTGTACACAAAGTGCCTCAAAATGCTGTTGAATTATGAAGTTCTGTTTCGTATGACTGGATTTTGTGCATTTACATAAAAATTGAGTAGGTGAAGTTTAAAAGAATTTCAGAATGTTAACATATCGTTTTCAAACTATTAGCCGTCATCCACATGACGTGCTACCCAGGTACCTATTTCAAATTCATTCACATAATATTCAATATTTTTCAATTGATATGTCCATCATCTTTTGTGACATCTCAAATCCACTTTAGATGAATTAATATCCTTGAAATTAAACGAAAATTTCAT
Source organism: Sphecodes monilicornis (assembly GCA_913789915.3). NCBI lineage: Eukaryota > Metazoa > Arthropoda > Insecta > Hymenoptera > Halictidae > Sphecodes > Sphecodes monilicornis. Next base: position 11,824,427 of record OU565285.1, on the reverse strand, counting down.
ACAACTTCTTCATACTACTCTTCGTGCAGAATCGCATAAAAAATTACCCATGTGGATGAGGGTTAAAATTAGTAAAGAAAAGGCTTTCTGATTAGTTTCCATGTCTTACAATTTATGCCAAAAACAATAATACTAAAAACATAAATGTATTAAAATATTTATCATCGTCTATCAACAAGGAACTAGCATTGAATGGAATCTCATTTTTCGCATTGTTTCATCAATAAATTTAATCTGAAAAATCGACATTACCCTACCCCTAATATTTCAAGTCAAAACAATGAACCAAAAATTGTAACAACTTCGAAAATCGCTTTTCCAAGCTCAACGAACTAATAATCCGGAATAATGCTACCGCAAAAAGAAAGGCATAACCTCAAAACGCCTCTTCCGCTTCGCATGAAACTTCGTTTCACAATCCACCCTCTAATGCACTTAGATCATCAATCAGTGAAGAATCAGGCAAAGCAGGCAAACGTCACCGATCCTGATTTGTTAAGCTCACCCTGGGCAGGATAAAGGGCCGTGGTCTGGGTCCCCCGCGAAGGGTACACAAACACGGGCATTCGATCGGCTTGTTCCTCCCGCCTGATGACGGCGTGTGGAGAATGATCGTCAAACAACGTGTACTCCGCGGCGAATGCCGTTAATGAGCGGGACACGCGCGATTCCTGAACAGATATCGCCATGGGGTCAGAAACGCCATAGAACCGGGACCATCGTCGACGAGCGAGGGTGGCTTGCCCGGGGCCCTTTGTGCAGTTTATGGGCTCGGCAACGCGTTATGATTATTCACGGGGTTACTGTGTTTTATTGCCGAAGCTCGTTCCAAGGTGTCGCCGCGTGTCCCGTGACATCGGTGATCCTGGACACCCTCTGACGAAGACCTCGGCTGATTTAGGTCAGGTTTACTTGTAATGTGTTGCGAAAAATTGCTTTCACCCTCCCCGTACAGCCACGATTCTTTCTTTCTCCAAGTTAGTTTATAGTCGCATCAACTGCATAAATTATTAGTGACTACTCTACCAATAAGTCCTATTTAGTCAGTATATGTGTTACGGTAAATGTGATTAATCCGGTGATTATATATAATTGCCGGTTATTATATATAATCGCCACTAAGTTTGGTCTGGGTTAGGTCCTAAATATTCAAGAATTCATCACATTTACCAATTCTTTACCTAGCCCAGATCAAACTCAGTGGTGATTATATATATATTAACCGACAATTATACATAATCACCGGATTAATCACAGTTACCGTAACATATACACTACTATACGGTAGTGTATACTACCATTCATTAAAGTATGGACACTATTTTAGAAAGTTTTTTTGACGCGAATGCGTCCATAAATTTGCTCATGTGCTCAAAGCATAACATGTTATCTATAACATTGTTATCCGATGATAACAAAATCAGGGGATACAGTTTCAAAAACTATTGTTTATATCGAAAATGAAAATATACCACGTGATAGTTAAAGAATCAAAGAATTTATTTCACCTAGTGAGAATTGTGATGTCACGTTCGGGACGAAGTGGGCGCGCTGACATTTTGTGATCGTTTCGCTGCAACTGGAAACATTCTGGATATGTAACTTTATGTGAATATACATCGGTCTCAATTAGGGCTCGGTAGTTCTGATGTTAAAGAGATTTCAGTGCCCCGAAACTTGGCTGGTCGCGAGCAAAGGATCAAGAAAACCATCCCCTAAACGTGGAATTTTCGAAATTCTAATGACAGCTCCGAATCCATTGTCAAGAAGTGGATGTTCCCTTGGTATTCGAAGGTCCTGCTGGCTCGCAGGGGAACGTCTCAACCGTGCAGCCGGCTAGGTAGCGTTATTGGGAATATTGGTATCATATAGAGGCGGAAGGAGAAGGTACAAGCAATAATACGGCGGAGCGATCAACTGAAACCTGCGAGTCTGGCATACCTGGTCTCATTCGTCGCATATCGACGATGTCCGGCGGCCGATATGAGATATCGTCCAGCGAGCTAGTAATCTACACGAGACGGTAAACGTATATTGCCGCAATATTTCATAAGGCGGCGTGACGCCCCCCGTAACATCGCACCGCCACCACTAATCCGGAATCGAACGATTTTCTTGTTTCCTCGCCCGAATTCCGCTCGTGCTGAATTTTTTTTCTTCCAACCGTGCGTTATTAAACTCTCCCTTTGCCTTGGATTATTGCAAATAATTCGAATTAAAATGTATTTAACGAAACATGCCAAGATAAACAATTGTATGAAAATCTAATCGTACATCAGTGTATTAATCAATATTCACCCTGTAACGGTATACTGGGGTTTGCGTTAATTGCAAGAGACGAGAGCCAAATAGACATTTCATTCTTACTTTAATCGTTTTAACAAGCTGAATAAAATAGAATGGCGTTCTTTAATCGTTGCAACTTTTCTACTGTTTTAAATGCATTACATGATTTCTATAAACTTTGCTATAGACTGATTTTTGTAACAGCATTGCGAGACAATTGTAAATATGAAATTTCCTTAACTTCTTGTAAATATTTCGATTTTGTAATCGTAAACTGTACATTTTAAAGTGTTTCAGTAAATTGTAACTGAATATTTAGAAAAATCTCTGTATCAACAAATGGTTAAAAACCATTTGAACACTTTTTTAAAAACTTCAATTAATCCCAATGCAATAAGTTTAGAAATATGTGAAAGAAAATTTTCATATAAAGATTTGGTTGAGTGTAATTTAAAGGCTGTTGTAAAATCGTTAAAAATAATTCCAAGTAGAACAGTGGAATAACAATTTTTCTTGTTGATCTCCTAGAATTTCTCAAACAGTTTCGGTGTCTTGTATTGTTTGGTACTATTGTTGCTTCGAACAAGTTTACAGGCGGTACATTCGATCGAAGTCAGAAACGAAGAGTTGGTCAGGGGTTTTTTGATCCGCGACTATCGCGAAAGTTCTCGACCTCTGTCGCCGACAGGTCGAGATAAATTTGGCCGTTGTCGTAGGAGCATACGTCTCTCAGCGTGGGTTCATCTGGAAACAACGATGCAGATGTACCCCCTCGTTTCTTCGACCGACACGTCCATCAATATCGCGGCGAACCGCGCGCCTTGTCAAACTTTCGAGCGCGTTCGTCGGGAATGCCGTCGATTAAAATTATTTATACGCGCGCCTCTCGTGAATGCACAAGCGAAACTGCGAGAAAACGAAATCCCCCCTACCAAAGATTTAACGTAATCACAATCACGCTTGTAAGGAAGTGTTGACAACGTTTCACAATCCTCATGTTAAGAAAACACTCGTAGCTTTAGATACAAGATTTATTTGTCACTCTTCGTTTTTACTCTGGTGACAGTTTATTAAAAATTCTGTTGTACAGAATTCTGGCTGGTAGTGATTGATTTTTAACTTTGAAAATAGTAATGAGTAGACAACGGATCTTTATACAGAATAGTAATGATTCAGGAGAATTGTAAGAAACGGAACTTACATGAAAATGTATTTCTTCTTTCAATTATTCTAGTAAATCAAAAGTACTATATTGATATTCTCCAAAATTCGAATCTTTATGGATTTACACCTACTCGAACCATCGGGAAAACATTAAAAGAAATCGTTTGATCCAGCTTATTAACAGTATAAATCTTACTAAATGTATAAAGTTATATATTCTTGTCTATCATGTCGGTTTAAGTAGAAACAAGCACATCTTCAAATAATCAGGGAAAACAATAGAATCATTGAAGCTTAATACAATTATGGTTAACGTCTCAGCAAAATGTTGAGCATTTAGAAGTACAGATAATTTTATCCTTTTTACACTACGTTTGGCTCTACTATCTCAAACAAAGATCAATCATCAAAATCGTTCGAAAGGACCAACAAAAATGTACCAAAATCGCAGGGAAACTTCAGCACAGCCCCGTACCGTCCTCCTCCAGGCCCCAGGCTTATCCCTTCCTGAAAATCAGTGTTCAATTCAATCGTCAACGCCAACGCAGTGTGTTCTCACGTGTTCCCCGCGGCGCATCAACGGATACTCGTGGTAAATCCTGTTATCTACCGCGCGTTACGTACCCATTCGCATAAACTCTTTTCAACCATATTCGGGCAACAATGTGTGGAACGTTCCTATTCCGCGTGAAACACGTAAACGTAGAGAGAAATTGGAAAAGAAAAATGAAACGGTTCGCACCCTCGAAGAGAGTAGATCCCCGATAATACGAAGAAGAGAAGCCTAATCGGTGGTAGCGTACCTCTGGCGCTATTTATCAAACGAATGTATTCTAATGCGTTTCCCCGACCCCACTACCTCTTCCCTTCAAGCTATTTACCTTATCTTTTATCGCGCATTAACTCGCATTAAGTGCTTCCAGGTTCAATCCAACCCCAGGAAATTGTGTTCGATTCTGTGCTTCGGCTATTTCTCCTCTTTCTATTTAATTGATTAAATTCACTGGTTAAAATCGTTGCTTACAGTCGTTGACCACAATTGTTGCCTAAAATCGTGGGTTAAAATGGTCAATTAAAATCATTGGAGGACTTGGCTAGAGGGCGCACGGTGTAAATATTGGGGAATGTGTGAGGAGAGAATTCATAGCGAAATAAAGGTAATAGAAGTAAATCATTACAGCAAAGCAAAGTGAGAACATAAGTGGATGGAAGGTGCAAGTTGGAGTAGGTGCAAGAAGAATAAATAGATAAAACGATAGATGGCTGATATCTCGGAGAATAGTAAAAGTGAGGTTAGGTAGCAACAGGGTAAACAACGTGGTAAGATAGGTCAAATAATACACAACTAAAATCGTTGATTAAAATAGTTGCTTGAAATCTTTTCCAAAGTTAGAGAAGTAGATGGATTCTGAATTAGAACCAGCTTTTACATTACTCTATATTTATAGTGATTCGCCAATTTGTACGTGCACCTTCAATTTAAAAAATGGGCATAATAATTGTTATAGAATTCCTGCATGTGCAGTTTGTTGCCCGTTGTTATAACATTATTTCCTTATTGCGTTTATATGAATTTTATCATGAAGTTAAAAATCTTATACATCCACTTGTGGACGAAAAGTAAGTCGGAGCTACGCGCATCAAGTTTCATTTCTTAAAAGGAGCAATGCATGTCTTGTTGGATGAACTTGAAGTACCGAAAACAACTAGATGAGCCTCGCAAAGCAGAAAATGTCTATTAGAGAGGATACATTTCGGCAAAATGAAGGCATCGACCGGAGAGCAATATACATGAAAGCGGGGATCGATGGGAAGTCGAGACACACAATGACTGTGTTCTCCCTCGCGCGGAGAAAGCGGTGCGGACCAGGAGTATCGTTGTTCACCGCGAAAAATGTGGGAATTAAAGGGTTAACCGCAGGGCGGTTCGCATGGCCACCGCGAACGAATACAATAACGCGATACCCGGGCCGGTGCTCTCTACGGTCTGGTTCGAAAAAGTAGTAACAACCGACAGAAACAGAGAGAGAGAAAGAGAGAGATAGGGAGGGGGCGAGAGCAGAACGGAGAAAGATACAGGAAGAAACGGCGAGAGAACACGAAGTATAGACAAAGAGGCGGTTACGGAGGGAACGGGGTAGAGAGGAAAAGGGAACGGGGGCCGAGAAGGGGGTAGGTAGAGCAAGGGTCGGGGGGTCAGTCGTATTAATATCGCATATCGGACAGCCATGGCAGAGGCAGCGGAGCCGTCCACCAGGCCGATATGAAATCATCGCGCCGGACGAGGGAGTGCTTCGCAAATAGTACGGCATAATTGGAATCCATCCGGCAAACACGGGATCGGCCGTGCTCCAATCAATCTGTCGCGATGCTTTCCTTGCCTTTGAGATCGCTCGTAAAAATTCGAGGCCGATGCGAGGTCTTCTTACGCAACCGGCCGATCGACGAACTTGGAAACTCGTGATTGGCGATGAACGATAGCGAATTACGTATCTTCGAGCTATGATTTTAAAGAGGAGTCCTGGTGTAGAGATTCATAAACCTGATTTCTCGTTTTTGGATACGTCGAAAGTAAAACGTTTAAAAGATATGCACTGAACATTTTATAAAGATTCAGTAAGTCTTGAATTTTTGTGACCACTTTGTTATTAATCCTCAATAGTTCACGATATTCTCTTCCAGATCACAAATCGTCTACAACATTATTTAATCCTTTATGTGCAAAAATAAATTCGCAAAGTTTGTCTTAAAAATACCTGTCACTTCTACAAGTTCTTTAGGCAATGGTAATCATTCAAGATGAAACGAAGCGAAAGTAAAATATGAAGGACAATCTATCTTTTACTGGAGACACTGAAAAAACAAATTGTTAATTCAGAGTTTCGAAATACATGATAATCAATTTGTATGCATTTATGTAAAACACGAATACAAGCAATATGATAAAATATCGAAATCGACTGAAGTTCATCTTGTTAGCAGTTTAATGTTGAAATCGATTACTAATTAATTTCCTTTAATTTCCCTCGTGTATCACATTTAAAAAATGTCATTCTCCATAAAGAATCGTAGCTATAGCATAACTACACCAAATAACATTTATTAAAAAGATTCAGAATTTCGATACTTACAATCCCGATTCTACGAATCTTTATGTAATTTTCCACTTTCATAGGAAAATGTTTTCTAAAGATTCAAGTGAGAGAAAAATTTCCTTCGTTGATTAAAAGACTCTTTGTGGAAAGATTAAATTAAAAATGTCTTTACTGTTTTACAACATAAATGCTTTCTTGTGTTTCATAAGCTTACACATATAAATGCATAAAGACCATAATGGATTTGGAATACTACGGAATCACGAAATTCCTCGGATCTCGTCAAGACACTTGTTGGTAATTAATGACGTCCAGAAACGGGGCCAATCGGATTATGAATTTTACGAGCTGCCATAAAGATTGGCCGGAAAGTTGGTACAGAGAGGCGATACGATTTCGGGGGCTGGATGAACGGGACCGTTGTGGGACCCCGTCGATATATCTCTCGTCGTCTCGGGCTCGTGCGAGGAACCCTTGAGTCGCGCGTCCACTGATCGTGTTCTTATAACGTCTTCCTTTCTCAGCGATTCCCGAAATTAATAGCCGGCTAAGTGGCGGTTAAATTATTGCGTCGTAAATATCTCCACGACCCTCCGAGCGGACCCGTTTCCGTTTCTGTCTGCGACGGGGGTGCACACAAACCCCCTTTACCAATTGCGCTTACTCAACAACAACCGCTTTCTCTTCTATGGGAAATGGTAACTAGACACTGGACTATCTGGATACAAGATTTTTTGGACAAGCGATAGGGATGATACCAATATTTCCCGACGGAGATTATCGAGCGACTTGGGTGTCTTTTCTTGACTATTGGTGATTTCAGAGATCTTGGGTAATAAAGAAGGTGCTGGAGACATTCCTGCGTTGACATTTGAGATTTTATTAAGACGTTGATGAGAATGCTTGCTGGCGCCTAGGAGATAGTGTTTAGGATGGAAAAATGCTGTATGTCGATTTATAAAATAGGGCCATTGTAGGAGATTGTGATTTGTGAAATTTATTTTTTATTTTTGTAGATAATAATGGTCAAATTTTTTGGGGATGTGATGTAAGAGGGGCCGATATCCTATTACTAATTTAAATTATACACTATACATATTATTATTGGTTTTTTAGATTATTTAATTTATATTGAAAATCCTTTCTCTTTCTAATTTAATACAAAACTCAATATACACCTAATTAATTCCCTAAATTCTTTAAAAATTTCAATTCTATACAAATTTACCGGTATTCTGTTACTAATTTAAATTATACACAAAATCTCATACAAATTCATTTATATTTAATTAACCCCCACAGCTTTTTCGCTTGTGCTCTTGTAAACTATATATGATGGTCAATTTTGTGTAAGACTATAATCTCAGAGTTTTATTTCTTATTATTGTACGTAATAATGATTTCAATCAAGATTACTTGGAGCCATAATTCGTGGGTTTTATTTGATATCGTTACAGTTAATACTAACCTCGACGAAGATTAATGTATTCGAATAATTTTCGTAGCTGGTTAAAAATAACCTGACTCCATCGATCCACAGCACAGATTCTGTCAACACCAGATACGTATTCCACGAAATCTGTTCCAAAACTATTTCCCTTATACTTTATGTAGGAAATGAAGTGTCAAGAGCTGTGAATTATACAGAAGTACGAATGAAGCGTAAGAAGAATGAGCAGAGTGCATCCACGGGCTTAATGAACGAGTGGAACGAAGTATTTTGGAAAGAATAGAATATCAATATGCGCGGCGGATCGCGAGAAAAAATAGACTAGTCGGTCCAGAAATAGTCATCAAAGAATGGAAATGTGATATCGACATTGTGCTCGTTCTTTAATTTACTCATCGAACCTCGGTGTCAAAATAGTCTCCTTAATTCTTTTAAACAGTCTATGCGATTTTACATTCCTGCATAATTTCTTAACAAAATTCCAAGCTCAATGTTCTCACATATAAATTTCATTTTGCAAATTACTCTAAAAGCAGCTTTATAAATTCGATGAAAACAAATTTGAATCGCCTCATTTTCAGCTGCGAAATAATTCCAGCGTGAAATATTCCATCGGGTCGCTAATGGGATATGAAAAATAGCAGAGGCTCGCATTGAGAATTTTGTCTGACGCACAAGCGTACGCAACATACGCAGAAAAAATCTGGCGGAATAGACGCGTCGAAGGCCTGTGAAACCCGCTTATCTCTCAGTCGGAAAATTAAAACGTCCTTTTTACCAAGCGACCAATTAGATCGAGTGCTCGGGTAGCGCGGCTTAATTATCTCCGTTTCGTCGATGCTTTACAATCGGTTCACGTGCACACGCGGCTCGAAAAGGCTACTCTCACAAGAGACGCGCGCACAATGGCCCCGGTTATGAGCGTACGCCGGTGCTCCGAAAGGAAAACCACTTATTATCTTACTGTCAGGAGGGTCGTCGATTGCACTGCATCGGCAGGAACGGTAACGAGCGCGGCAATTACCGCACTCTTTCATAGACCGATAGCGAGAAAACAGAAAGCCAGCAGCAGCCCGTCTTGGCAGAACAATGGCCGGCGTTTCGAGCTTGCGCTCGCTATCGAGATAATTCCTCTCCATCGCTGCCACGCAACCCGAGCCTCCTGCTGTCCGACATTTTCTTCTACCAACGCAATTTCTATAATTATTGTTTGTCTCGTTGATACTCCCACTTTCATGATTCCCTTTCTTTCATCCGCGAGACGTTCTTCCGGAATCTTTTGTCATTTCTCGTATTAATTTTTTCAAAGCTGCAGTGATTAGAACTTTGTCATCTGTAGCATCATTTTCGACTGTATTCTCTGAGGCACCACTAAAAATTACTTTACCATGATTCAAAACAATATCTACAGCACCCGCGCCTTCAACATTTATTCTGCTAACGTGGTTTCTAAAATTATTGCCTGCGTCGTTAATTTTCGCCCTTCCATGTTTCTTTTTAAACTTTATGAGTCTTCTCTTTGTCTCACTAAAGACAACCCAGAAGAAGTTCCAAACGTCTCGAAAACCCTTGTTCCACCTGTCACCAACAATCAACAATAAGCAACCAAAATCAACCCGGAAAATTAGCCGACCTCGCTGTTACCGAAGTCTACATCGACACCTAAGATCCTGTTCGGGGTTCCCACCCCCTCGGCATCTAGTTAGCGTCCTTAGCTCGCGGGGGCGGCATAATTCCCACAATTAGATCTCAGCTATACGTTACTCGCTTTTTTCCATCGTGAAAGTGGTCAGGAGGAGTAAAGCATCGGCGTCGGCGAGTAGGAACGCGTTGTCGTCGGGGCTCGGGGTGTTCGGGGAGGAGAGAGCCAGGAAGAGAGAGAGAGAGTGCTGGGGGATGGTTACGGGGACAGACCGTGGCACAAGGGGGATGGGGAACATGGCCGCACAGGCTCGACGTCTCCACCTTTTTATTGTGAGCGCCAGAGGCAGAAGGCAGAATGTCTGTCTCTGCGGGCACACGCTCGCTGGTCCCTGTACGCGTGTGCGGACCGCCGCGTCCCTGTACGTGTTGGGGCAACGTATAGCGAAAGAAAAAGAGGGTCGGTGGGCACCCACCGCGAGAGGGAACGAGTATCATCGGAGGGGGATCGCGAGGAGGTGGTGGAGGATGAAGAGGATGAGGGGGAGAAGAAGGAGGGAAAATCCGGTGGAGAAAGGGAGACGGTTGAAGAGAGGAGGGAACGAGACGCGGCGATAGAAAGAGGACTTTGCGGAGGAGGCTGGCGAGCCAGTCACCTCTGACTGGCTGGTTGGCTGCGGAACAGTCCTCCTGCACACTTATTCGCCTGGTCGTCGTCGTTCGCCGCCGGTAGTCGCGTTTATTTATCGGCGGTTGCCGTTGAGTGGCGCTAGCGCGGCATTTTAATTGCACTCTTATACCACCGCCGAGGATACCGGGCCCTCCGGGGCGGCGGTGGCCCCGCAGGGCCCCTCCCCACACCCTTATCGAGCCACCTCGAAGCCGCCTCCGCGACCTCCACGCTTCTCTCTCTCTCTCTCTCTCTCTCTCTCTCCCTCTCTCACTCTCTCACTCTCTCGCTCTCTACGCTTTTACGCGCTGTCCCCTATACCAAATCACCTCCTCGCCTCGTTCTCCACCTTACCGCTCGCGTATTTCTCTCGGTGCCAGCCGTCGCTCGCATTTTTCCTCTTCCCACACCCTGCGAGCGACCCGCCGCGACGATCCTGCAAGCTCTCTTCTTTCGATCCTCTGTGAGCCGACGTCGTGGGAAATGAAGCTGCCCGATCACCACCGGACAACGAGACGCACCGAATTACTTTAGACCGCCATCAATTTACCACGTTTGTTGATCCGCAAACAAACTCCTAGACGCTTGCTGCATCGTTAGCACCCTGCTACGACAGTATCATTTTTAATCTTCTACGAATCTAGCTCGCCTCATTATTAATACCATGATACATATCCTCGAAGCAACTCGAAAACATATCCTCAAACACAATCAAACGTGTTCAAACGTCCTCACACTGCCCCAAACGCACCATTTCTGGTGTCCAACGAATCCGTACCGTCGTGTTCCATTTGTAAAGGACCACGACACTTCGGTAACACAGTTTCATTCAGCAGGGAGGATCAGGAAATCGCAGGGACCCGGATCGAGCGCTCCCCGTGGCGATTATCGCGTCTTCGGCTTGGTTTGGCGTTTCTACGTCCCCTTCCGGCCTGGTCTCCTCGCTCCTTCACTGCCGTCAGGGTTGGTCAGACGCTCGTTAATCTTTTTTACGACGCGGGAACTCCGTTCCCCCGGCCGTTGGTGACGAAGGAGGTGTCCCGTGCTAATAAATAATTTCTCGCGTACTCCCTGTAGATCTGGCGATGATAACCCGGCTGAAATACGCCGGACACAAGCTTTCGGGGAGGCATGCTTATGCCGCGAGCATCTCCACCGATCCAGGGACCCGGCGCACACATGCTCGAACCAGAGGCGGACACGGATAATCGTGGAAAGAACGGGAAAGGAGTGTGAACACCTACGCTCCTGGACGCTCCTGCAAGCCGATGATGGACGAGGACAGATGACTTAGGGTCGTGGTCGTTTCTGTTGAATCTGTGCCCTCCGATTTGGACTAGGACGCGATATAGTATTGTGGGATCAGGCCTCCTCGGATTAAAAGATGAACGTCGAATATACATCAAATCAATTCTGTCATAAAGAATTTTTTCCATTATACGACTTATAAGAAACTTCTTCATAAAATGTGTTTTACAGTATTCCGTAAAATATTAGATTATCCAGAAGATCGTTTTGTTTTCAATTAACACTTTGAGTACCTTGCGAATTTTACATGGTTCGCTCAAGTTTTATTTGTTTTGTTCATAGAAGCGATCAGCGTTATTAAGAACAATTATTAATTTCAGCAATAATTGATTGATGTACATGACATTGATTTGATGAAAATCATTTCTAAGCAATTCAGTGGTGCCGGTCTCCAGTGGCCAACATGACGTTCAACGTGTTGATCCATTCAATGCAAGTCAGACGACTCTTATAAAAAGGCAAATGGCGTTGGTAACTAAGAAGATGTTTGGGAAAAAATAAACCATCAATGATACCATATAATCATGTTTTTTATATATGTTCGCATTATTTAACAGCATTAAATGAGCACATTGCGAAAGAAACTTATGGAACAACTTACATAAATACAAAGAAATCGAGAATGCACACGAAACCCTAAGATCTACAAGAGCAGTCTTCCTTCGCAAACAAAATGGCGGTCGTAAGATCGAGCAGAGCGTTTCTCAGTCTGAAATAAAAAATCGTGGTGATAATGTAGTCCGCTCTCCCCCGGTAGTAATTCTCAATCCGAGCCGATCGGAGGGAAACGAGCGAGTCGAAATTGCGAATCGGATCGTGGGAGCCGGAGGAGAGGATCTTCGGCTCGGAGAGGATCTATAGATCTCGTAGAGCGTATCTGTGAGCCGGGTGACGAGCCGTCAAACATTCCTAGGCGTCCTCCGCCGCCTCTTTTCTCGTCTCTTTGTGAGGGGCGCGCGGTCGCGCTACAAATCCGGCAAACTCTCGCGAACGACGTCTCCTGAATAATTCAGCGAGACCGGTCGCGGTGTCCTACGGGAGCAGCCCGTTGATTGCCTCGGGAGAGAGAGCACATCGTCATCGTAAGGAAATTCCCTCTCCGAAGATCCGACCGGCTTCCTCTGCACACCGATTCAAAAGAATTCGAATTGGGCTACGCGACCGATCTGGAATTTCTCGGCCTTATTCGTCGATTCCATCGCCCCGGTGGTAATTGTCCGATAATTAACCCTTTGAAGGTGATCCGCCTTGGCGATCGGTTGAAATTGTTTTTCTCGCGACCCAATCGAGCTGAAATTACCTAGGCTTTGGAGAAACGTGTGCGGTTCTACGAATGACTTTTCTAAACTGTTCTTAACCCCGTGTGGTCTTGGATGTTTTTACTCTTAAAAATGCACCTTTTTGCAGCTATTGCTGATGCTTAAGATCGTTCGTTTCTTTTCTAAATGTATTTCTGAAGATATTTCATACGCATCGTCAAGGATTAAATAATTTCGATTTGACTAAAAAGTTTCGCCGAGTCATATAAAAATGATATTCACTATTACTCCTTTACCTTTGACTTCTTTCATGGCTAGGCTAATTCATTGCCCAATTTTATATATAATTAGAAATCACATCAATATTGAACATTGAAAGCTAAGCTATCTGTAACTATTAAAGTTAAGACTTATTGTTCCCGAATCGTAATTATTAACCACCCCTGGAACCCAGAATTGTAGATTTTATGCATTCATGATAAAAATAAGTAGATGCAATTTAAAATAATCGAAAGATTTAAGAATTCAAGACTGTTAATATATCATTTTAAATTTATTAAGATCATAAATAACCGAAAGAAACTTTATTAATATGGTTCCTGTTTCTTGTAACTGGTACAAACAATTTTTATTTTGCAAAAGATCTTTTGTTGTTATTCGAAATCATACAGAGAGCAATTTCAAAAAGTTCCTCGAATTCTACTTTATTACCAAAATGTTCAAATGTCGTCAATATATATATATATATATATATATATATATCGTATTTAGTCAAAATCGTCATTTTCGTGAATATCGTCTTAAAAATATTACAAAATTCGCTGCAAGAATATGTTTACGGTAATAATAGATACAGAGACAAGAAATTTCGATTGCAAAGTAAAAGCGGAGGAAAAAGGGAGAAGAAAGCTGCCGCCACGGGAAGAAAGATTCGATTACTCGGAAAGAATATGTTCATATCGCAGGTACGGTCTCCCCAGTCGTTCAGACGAGCGCGAGGAATCCTGTCAATTTTCCCTCCGGATAAACATCTCCTCCATTGTCTTCGGTTTTCCAGTTATATTTCCAGTTTCCTCGACGCGGCAGTTTCGCGTTCACGGTGCTTTCACGGAATAATTGTAATTCATCGTCGGGAACGGTGAGGGACTATAATCGAGGTAGTCGAGTACATTAATAGGATTCAGGAGTCCCGCAGACTGCGTACGAGAGCGTGATCTCGATGCCTCGTAATACATCTCGCGAGCGTTTCTCGTTAAAACGTACGCGACAATTGTATCTCGCCTAACCAGCTAACGACCCAACGGAACCGCTCGACGAGCCCTGAGGACACTTCCGGAAGCTTCCTCGGGAACAGAGAAAGCAGTCTATCCGGGATCAAAGACGTTGAGAGGCTGCTATTGCTTTGATTAGCATAGCAATCGTAAAATTCCTTTCCACTGCGAAACGAGGTTCGAGGTACCACAATTGTAGCAATTTGGAAGATTTTCGCGCATCAAACTGTTGTTCTTTGTTCGCGTTGTTCGACCGTAAAGCGCACAGTTCACTATGTATACTGATTTGTGCAAACGCATTCGTTCAAATTCATTTTTACTTTCATCGTTTTATGATGTTAGTTTGACGTTATTTTTAGAATATATGATGAACAGTGGCGCACTCAAGGGTCCAGGGGGCCTTACCCCCCCCCCCCCCCCAAACGGAAATAGAACACTGAAAAATTGATCAAACTGGTAGAACAGCTGCTTCCTCTTCGACTTCAATGATTTTTGGATATGTTATATGTAAAACGCAACATTTTGAACAACTTTTCCCTATACATATATATGTATAAGGCCTGCATTCGCTTAGGTTGGCTTTGTTATACATACACAGAGGCATTAATATAACTATAACCGAAGTAATTGAAGAGCTGTGTAAAAAGAAAAGAAAAAAAGATTTTATTCTGTAAATAAATTTCTATAATCATCATAATGGATTTTATTTAATGTGCATTAAAAATCTTTCTGTCAGTATATATGAAGTACATATGTAGAAGTTCTCTAACCTGAGAAGAGACATGTGACCTAAAAAATTCAATTAAAAAAAGCGGAGAAATTGCATGCAGCATTAATAGGAGCACTTTGACAGGTTCTTATGAAGAAAGATTTCAACTAAGAGAGAAGCCTAAAAATGTTTTTGAAGGTTTCATTTCAAATATGAAGGATTATTTGATATGTTCCAAAATTCTGTGGCTACAGTACATATATTCATAGTAATGAGGAGAACATTAATATTCGAATTATAGAAGTGTTAGATTAAATATTTACCTAGCTGCACAATAAATCGTGTAATACATGCATCGTTTTTGGCTAAAGTATTTACGTGTGGAACGTGTTCAGGCAATAGAGCAGTCAGATATTTAAGATTAGGATAATCAAGGTTCTATTGTACCTGTTTCTTGTCTAAATGCAACAGATCCTTATGTATCCACATAAAATGTATTCCAAGCAGAAATACAAGTGTTATTCCAAAGCTGACGATTCAAAACCGCAATTGTGTTTGTAGAAACCTAACAATTTCGCTAGCAAAAGGTAGAAAGTAGTCGGAAGTTGTTTCAGGCGTTCTTAGGTTCGCGAAAACGAATTAATCGAGTCGGAGACATGCGTGCGAATTTCGAAAGACGACAGCATGGTTTTGTGAAGATGGTTTAGGGTTGAAAGGTTCGTTTAAGTCGCAGCGACGACAACACAGGGGAACAATGAGCTTGGACATTACCCAGCCAGTACCTGTCCGACACAATTGCATTTCCACCAACGCGGCGTCGATCTGTTTATACACGATGCCGGACACGCCCGACAAATATTTTCCTTTGCGAAATTCTTGGTCTGGCGTCGAACGTCCCCCGGGTGACGATAATGCTCGAGGACCGGGATTACCTTCCGCGTTTTAAACAACCCTCTCCTCCCTCTTCAAACGACGACCTGGTGCCCGATGCGCAAGGTGAAACAACTTTCGGCCGGCTCTGTCGACTTTCCCAGGCGCAAAAGATAAACTTTTCGACGGGACCGAATCGCTCGCATCCTTAAATCCTCCGTTCCCGTTGACGCGGAAAATTGAATTGCAGGAGAACGTCGAGCAAATGACCCTTCATCGCTGATTCCGAAGTGCGGTCGTTTTATCGACACCGTTCTTTTTGAGATGCGTGAATGATTTGCGTGAATATTAACCCTTGGCACTCGAATGCTGACTCTGCGACGCATTACTAATTTCTGTACCATTATTCAAAATATTCTTTACATTATTAACCTTTAGCACTCTGTTGTCGCCGCTGAGGCGACATCGAAAGAGAAGCTGGAGTCGTGTTAAAAATTGCTCGGAGTGCAGAGGGTTAAATTTGTTTGTGTTTAATACATAACTAAACATTTAAATATTGCAGGATATGAGATATTATGTCAGTTTGATAGGCATAAAATGGAAATATTCTAAGTCGGAAGAAATATTTTCTTCTACCATTCATAAATTTAACTACACATCTAACTCTTCTAACGTCTTCAAAATTTCATGTACCCATTTTCCTTCTAAATGCATACAATCCACAAATTAACATTACTTAAAAAAGCTTATCATAAAATTAATTCCAATGAGAATCAATTTATCAGGGCTGAATCAAGTAACTAACAATTGTTATTAATAAAGCTGATCGTATTCATGAATGGAATAAGACTTATGTGAAACGCATAAAATTCCTAGCGGAAGTCAACGCGTTAAAGATTTAGCACGATCGAATAGAAATTAAGTTGCGAAAATTTCGTGTTGACCAGAAGTTGTTAAGAAAATCGTCTCGGCAGCAATCTCCATCGTGTTCGCATGGTTGGCCACGTTAATCGTTTCTCATGCCCTCTGTTCGAACCTCTGTGTGCTGCTTTCCGTGTGACGCAACGCGATTTTCCCGAAAAGGTGAATACAATCGTATCTCGTGCAGCAGGTATATCCGCGTGGGCGTGTAAACGGCGTCGAAGTAGCTCGCAACCTGGAAATCCGCGAGAAGTTTCGCCAGGTCACTCGAGCGCGACGCAAAATTTGCATTCTTGGCGACTACTGTTCCCGTCGATCATCGAATCTACATAAATATCGAGGCTCGAGTATTTTTTACTAACACGTGTAATTCCATAGCCGGTCGCCGTTAATGGACGTCCCGCGTACGCGTATGCAGATTCTCGGAAGGAAGCCGATCGCTCTGCTCGCCGGAACGATCTTTGGCTTGGGATCAAGAGAAAGAGAAAGACAGAGAGATAGAGAGAGGACTCTTCCTGTCAGGGAGCCCGTCACGGATCCGTCGATCTGACTAAGCGCTGATTAGCCCACGCCGAAGAAATAGAACCCCGTTACACACTTCCTCGAACGAGTCCTTTCTGTCTGGATTCGGTTACTGGCGAATGGTGAGAGAAAAATGGCGGATCCGATGGCTAAAAGTGGATTTTTACAATGTCCTTGGAAATGTTCAACGTCTAACTCCATTAATCTCGTTGGACAGTTATAAAGACTTTCATCAATTTAATGGAAATTAATAAGGCAAGGAATCCTTGTCTTCTTTAAGGGTAGTTTTTACCCTCAAAAGATTTTTTTAAAAACGATGGACATATTCATTAAAATTTTAGCTACATAAGTGAGCCTAGTCTCAAGAAGAAGGTCTGTTATAGTTAGATAAATAAAACTTTCGATTTTGCTCCGAGTGGGCGTGGCCTTGTGGCTTCCGAGCTCGTAAGAGCCAAGACAGTGCTTCACGAAGCATTCTACATTCACTCTTCATCTAAATTCATTTATTACAATTCTTTAGGTTTAGGCACAGTTATTACAGTTTATAAAGAAATTAGCAGGGTGTCAGTTTGCTCCTCACATTTATATAAAACTGAACAATTAAAAGGTGGTAATAAATAATTAAATAGCTTAATACATAGCTGTGCCAATATATTTTGCCGTAATTGTATAAATATCTAACTATAGGAGTGAATTGCTAGAGAAGAGAGACGAGCAAGCTGAGAAGACAGTTGAAGAACAGGGTTAAAATCAATCTAGACATCGCTGTCTAAGGATGAATTGCAACATAAAGGGGACAATTGGTCGGTAATAGAAACGTACGTCTTATTTTAGCAAGTTGAATATGAAGAAACGAATAAATTTTCGATGCCAATTGGTAGGCTTTGCATAGAGTTTAAATAAACGGTTCGTAGTCTGTTGACCACTTGTTCGTTTATGCAGTGGAACATACAGGTAGGCGCAGCAATTGATTTTTCTTCCTTCTGGTTTTAACAAGGTAAGAGCTACTTCCGAGTATCGATAGGGTCGAGGAGAGGCTCCAGCATCAGCTGTTCCTTGTCGGGTATATGATAAAGTTGCTTTGATGGGCGGCGGTAAAAAAGTGTCTTGCGTGTCTAATGGACTTCCCACTGGACCCTTATCTCCCGGTTTCGATCTTATATTAACTCTTAAAGTATAAATTACAGAGGCAATCGCGAACGATCTTCGAGGCTCACGCTTCGTTGCCGTCCTCCTTGTGTAATTTATGGCGCATCGACTCGCGATTTATCGCGATTTTATGGTTCACCAAGACGTTGATCGAACCGTAGCCTAGCACCGCGCCGCCGCCGTCAGAGTCCACCACGCATTAGCCAAAGGGAAACAATTAACCTTAATGACGGTAATAACACGTTGCACCCTGCACCGTGACGCGGGAGTCACTCGACTTGACACTTCTCCCTCGTATATCAGCGGATTGTTGTTCCGTGACTCGGTATCGCTGAAGCGTTTAATACTCGTGTTTGCGATTCTTTTCTTGCTCGAAATTGAACCAGTTTGCTCGGGACAAACGTTGCACCGCGAGCGAAACGCTATAATTCAGTCGATAAAGGGGGAATCGGGTGACTGACGCTGGAGCTCCGCCCACCACTTTCTTATTGGCCGTTGGGTAAGTACATATACTATACTGCGCTGCGTTTATTAGAAGATATTACGTCTTGTTCTTTGTTTTCGACTGTATTTTCAAAATATTATCAACTGCTTATTCAATTAGATATTGTTTAGTATTCGCGTGCTTTAGTTCACTAAATATTAATGGAATAATTATTTGAATCGTATAAAAATAATAAATAATTTATATTGACACCGACAAATCTGTTAGTCCGTTATATAACATTCAAACTACCAAGGAGTTAAAAGTGCTGTTCGTAATGTCACATAACAATTAGAACAGTTCATTTGTTCATTTTTTGTTTTCATTATAAAATTTTACAACTGGCAGTCTCATTATAAACTCTTCTTTACAGCATAGATCTTTGCATTCATAAGCCTGCAGACATTTTTCATGTAAAGACGACGCCAAACTCTGACGTCATACGGAATTCAGGCTCATTTTCGTAAAACCTGAGCTGGGCCCGTTTCGAGATTCCACCGAAGTAGAAGCAGACGTTAATTTCCCAATTCCTTCGGGCCCGAAAACGCCACGGAGGTCGCCGTCGCGATGGCAATCGTGCGATCTAGCGGTCGCTAGGGAATATTTCGCGCTAATTGTCAGAAGGTTATCGTCGATCTCATTATACGCATACCAGCTGCGTGTATCGTTGCGTTACGCGTCCGGGGCCAGGCTGGCCCGTCGACTTGCTCTTCGGGGCCGCAAGAAAGACGGGCCCATGGCTGTCTTCCCGAGGGGAGGGGCGTCAGAGAGTGTCAGAGGGAGGCGAGCAGGGAGGTTTTACACGGCGAACGTTCCCTACGCTCGTTTAGTTGGTTCGCGCGAACGAGGGTGATGTCACCGTGCCTGTTCGATCCGCTATCGCGAATTTTAATGATGGTGCAAATGTCTCAGCCGGGCCGGCGCTATATTATCTCGGAGTTTAGGCCGGATGCGAGGCCGCCCACGCTTTGCTCGCCACCATTCCTCGCTACTTACGATCTGCACGACGGAATTTCGGCCTTTGTCTCCCAGCAACCGGTCCCAACTACTTCCTTTCCCTTTTCTATTCGTTTTTCGCCACCCGTCCCGTTCGGAGAGCATCAATTAATTTTTCTCCGGTTTCTATTCTTCGTTACCTCTCCTCTCGCGTCCTCCTCTTGCTCAGAATGTGCTCGACTTAATCTGGTCGGCTTGTATCCCGGTTTCGAGACCCTGTTCATTTTTCTCCTCTTCCCCTCACTCGGTAATTCGTACCATTCTTTGTCTTCTCGCTCCTCTTCTTCTTCTTCGTCTCTTCTTGTCGCTCTTCCTTCAGCCGAAGTCCTCGTTTTTTCGAATCCGCGCCCCTTCTTTGAGCTTATCGTCTTCAGTTTGTCATTGCATTTTTAATGTATTCACGGTATAAGCTGCTTTTAGTAACTTCGCGTTCTTGTGCTTGATTTTCTTGCTCGGGAGAATTAGCTGGTAAAAAGAAGATATGCGACATTGGCGAGTGTTGTTTTTTAGAAAATGAAGCTGCAGTTAAATTGACAATTAAAAACGAATATGAAATTCTTGCCTTTGATTCATAGAGATAGTGAAGTCAAAGTGTTTTCGTTAGACTCTGCTCTTGATGTCAGACTCAGATTCTTTTTGCAAGATTTATTTAGACTTTGTGCGGTTTTTATCGTAATATATGCTCTACTAAAGGTATTTATTCAATCATTTCTTGTGAAAGCATCTTTGTAATTTCAATAGTTGTAAAATAAAAAATCTGGTACCGTATATTTAGACCGGTGATGGCAGCTTTAATGTTAACAATGAGTATAACAATAATGGAACCATTAAGGCTGCCACGAAATCAAGAGCAGTTATTCGATGCGTCAATAAAGTACTCGCAGCGTTGCGCGTTTCCGGCGCGCCGGACAATCAGCTAAAGGAGAAGAAGAAGAAGAAGAAGAGGTTGCATAACAATGCGACGGCGTGGCAGTGGATTAACAATGGGGATAAATTATCCGCGAGCGAAGAAGGTCAGCGATTCCTCGGGCGAGCTGCCGTGCCGCGGACGATTACGGTGACGTTAATTTAACTGGTGAAACGTACGGAACGAGAATTACGAGACACGAGGTGGTGAATGAAAGGGGCCAGAGGCGTATACTTACTCTACTCGAGATTCTTCCGCGCGATCAGTGCGAACGGGGGGGCCCAGGCCCTACCAGGCCCGACCAGACCCGACCAGGCCCGACCAAGCCCGAACCGGCCCGGACCAAGAAAAACGACCACGAGGACAAGCCCTATCACGCGATTCCAGCGGCAACTTCGTAAATTTCAATTTATACCCGTGTCTACTGGTTCTGTTCATCCGTTTAAGTGCCACGCGAACGCCGCTACTAACGCGCCAATCGAAAGCAGGTGAGACTGCTACGAGACATGCACAAAGAGCCTCGGACTTTGTTATTATTATTTATCGAATTCCCAACGACTCTGACTTTTCATTGCTGGTGGAAGAATTCGACGCATGATTCGGGATTATCTGGTCATTCAGATTATGGTGAACGTTGAATGCCGCGGAATTTATATTTATGTTGTAGAAATGGACCCTGAGAACACTCGTGTCCCTTGAAGAATATGTCGACTTCATCGACTCGCTTTAGGGTATATCGTTAGGCGAGTTTTATGTGGATGCTCTTCGGATATTTTTCTAATGATTCTGTACGAGACTTCTATTTTGTTGTTGATCGATGTCTTGATAATTATGTTTGGATGAAATTTTATTGATTTGACAATGGGTGTATCATTCTTGTGTTGAATAGAAATGTATTTGTTCTACTATTCATTTTAATAAATCGAGTGTTTTACATTTCACGTACTCATTTCTCGTTTATAAACGTATAAAATCCGCAGTCTACGTATAATAATTTTACGTAGACATGCACTGAATACATAAAATCAAAGTACATTAAATAAACTGCAGTCTTATGCAGTCAGTGTATATGTATTTTCACGAAGACTGTGTTTATACAAATTTATATTAATAATATCGTATTTCAAGGAACTAGAATAATACAATATAGTAAGGGGACCAATCGTCCTCCTTTAAGGAGGACAGTGCTTCTTTTGTAGTACTCATTTAAATAACAATTAATAGGCATCTAAGCAGAATTACAATATAAAATGTTATATATGTTTTTATCATGCATTTAACATATTATAGTGTATTATTGTTGCAATGAATAAAAAGTTTCTTTTATTTACAATATCTTTTTCTCTCCAATCTATTTGTATTCTCCTTTTCATTGTAAACAAGTTGGTCACCTTAACAATAGAGAATGATTTACAGCATTGATATTTTTAGTGTCCGAAGAATGATATAAGAATCGATTACTTTATACTACACTTACTATAGTACAAGAATAGGCATTTTTGTCTCAATTGAGACAAAACCGTCCCCACCATAGCGCCCACTGTCCCCCACCTGCATCTGCCGTTACCATGGAGGAAAGGAATGCCTCGACCGTCGCGAACAGTGTGCTTGCCTCACGCATAAAAGAGAGGTTGGGGGCAGAAGCAGGCGTTTGAGGGGCCCCTACCGTGCCCATCGCGGCTATAGTACATCACTGTTCTTCAAAACTTCCAATCAGCGTTAAATCCATAAAGCTCTACGATTCATAATGAACCGACATACTTTCTCAACAAAATCCGATTCACACCTAATAATCAACCAAAAATACTCGAATTGGAGTGACTTTCAACACGGATGTTTCTCAAAGCAATTAAGGGCATAAAATCGACACGGTTCCCAAGGAACTGGTCTTTCGAGCGAGTCGTAAGTCGATTTCGCGATGGAAATATCGCGGGCAGTAAAATGTTCATTAAACAGCGGGATCTATAAGGCGAAGATGCGGGGATCGATAAAGGAAGATCTTGACGGAAGAAAAAAGGATGGTTATCGCGGGTAGAATGAGGCCGCGGAGATTCATCGGATGTTAATCGAAACGAGAATCAGATCGGTAGCCGCGAGAAAATAAAGTCTGTGTGTTCACCTTTCGGATGCAGGTGTTTCGCGGGTGACATCGAACGACACGATCGAGCACGCGACGTCTCGTTTAATCAAGGCCGGATGGTTTACGCGCGATCATTAAAACCGGAACGGGCCGTGTTATACGCGGATGCATAAACCCGAACGGCGATACCCGGCCGCTTTACGTCGGTTTTATTTAAATAAACTTTCCGGAGTCGCGAAAGGGTCGACTGTTCCCGGCGACCGTAATACGTTTCGCCGCGAGACACTCGTTCCGGAAACCTACCCTTAAAAAGAGGCTGTCGGAGGAACGGCAGTAAAGCTCACCTCCAGCTCCCGAGAGCTTCTAATTTCTCCGGCACTCGCAGATTCATGGTTCGATTTGTTTTATATGAATTTGAATCGGTTGCAGTTTCGAGAAATCTTGTATAGATTGATTTTTTTTTTCGCGTGAATCAAAAGTTAAGATCGAATTTGCGGATACAACGATGTTACAGACCATCAACCATGATATCCTGTACGACCGGTTGATATTAATTTCTCCGTACTTGTAAACAATGTTGTAAAAATGTATGCAAGAAAATTCTGGGTCGAATATTCTTAATGTTAATCATATATGTAGAACTCTTATGTATCTGTTTCAATGTACACGATAAATGTGATACTTTATATTGTCGCATTCCAGGAAAAGCACAGAGAAAAATTCTGGATCGAATATTCTTAATGTTAATCATATAAGTAGAACTCTTCTATATCTGTTTCTACGTTCACGATATATGTCATACTTTATATTGTCGCATTACAGGAAAAGCACAGAGAAAAATTCTAGATCGGATATTTTTAATGTTGCTCGCAATATATGAAACTCTTACGTGTCTGTTTCAATGTTCAATACAAAAGAAACATTTTATACAACGTAACAGTAAAAGTGTAGATGCAAGAATGTGAATATCAATCACATCTAATACTCTTCCATACGTTTCTTAATGTTCGAAATAAATGTACATCGTGCAACTTCGCAGTATTGAAAAATGTCCTCGAAGGGAACATTTAGTTCACGGCAGAGGCTTGTCTGTAAATAATCGTTAAGACCGAAAGGGGACCGGTATCGGCGATGAGTAAGAGACAGTGCTCCCCAGTCTCGATTTCCCAGGGCCCCGGTGCGCGCTCGGCTCGCTGAATCCCGATGAGAGAAAAATGCGGCCAGCACGCCGTCCGCGCTAATAATGCTCCGACAAGGCCCGTTTATCGCCGATATCGATCAGCACGATCTAGCGCGAGCTTGTCGCATAAGTAGTCGCCTTTAATACACGCGTCCGAGTACACGCGTACGATTTATGCTAAGACTCTGGTTGGACGTCACGTAAAAACTATTTCGTAGCGGATAGATGTCCGCGCGCGGAACGCTGAATAATTCTGTGTTCAGCCACGGCGATTAATGCAGGAATCCTAGCGGTTTCTGTTCAGCCGAGCATCGGGGAGGAAATCGGCGAGAAAGAGGGACTTCTGCTAACCAGCATTCAGTCGGACAACCGCGAGCCTGTGTAATGATGCGGAGTCAGCTGGCTACATCGGGTTCGAGTATAGTATGTACGGGAAATAGTGGAAATACGTACTGAACGAGGGAACGCTGTGGACCTTAGAGGAGATAGAACTCGGGTTTTATGGCTGTTCTTCTGAAATAGCTACTTTGAATCCTGTGTCTCCTGCGTGATTCTTGAAGCCGGAAGATCTTTGTCTTAGCAACCCCAATGTGATCCTTCTGTGTTCCTCCTAACGCGATTGGGAACTTTTTGGACCCTTAAGAGACTTTTGAATTGGACTTTAAAGGTGCAAGGACTGACTGATTCATTTGATACTGATTCCTACCGCATTGATGAATGGAAGTCAACTTTATCTTGCAATATTAAAAACGCTTAACTCTTTGTAAAGTTACATCTGTATTCATTGAATGAATTACTTTTTTAAGCTCTGGAAAAGATTAATAGTACTGTACGTAAGATTTAAATGTGAAACTAACATTTTTGAATGTGCGTGTTATATTGTAATTCTTATATTTTGGTCATATAGATTACAAGTACTATAAGCCAATTTATTTACATTTACTTATTTTGTTTCACAAAAAGCAACCAACCAAAAATTCTTTACGTAGCATTCACACTCTTCCTTGTACATCTTCATGAACGATTAAACGTATAAATATCGTACGATTTTAATGTTTCAGGCTTCACGAATTAACGATCGATTGTTCCAGGACCAGGATCAGGCCATCACGGCGATAGCAACGTTAGAGGCCACCGGAAAAGGAGCCAGGATCGTCAGCCCCGTCCAATTACCCCCATGAAGGATGCAGCAGCAGTATAATGGTCGAACGGTAAGGGAAAAATGCACAATAAATCCCGTATCAAAAGTCGGTATCGGCGGGTCGAAATAGATCCAGGACACGGGTTGTCGCGAGAGGCGAGCTCGTTGTCGTCATTAACGTCACGTCGTCGACGAAAGGCGTTTTCTGCCGGTTGTTCGTCCAGGTCCGGTGACGGACGAACGGACAGTCCAAGGGGCGAGGTCCGCGAACAGAACAAGAAGAGAAACGAACGCGGTAACTCGCGTGAACCGCGTAGGCCGGCCCTAACGAGCTCCGGGGCCCGCTGGAAGATGTGTACGACGTTCCACGGCATGCTCTCGTTAACCGGGCCCACGGAGAGGCCCACGGTGTAACGTGCGTGTGTCCGCGCTGCGGGCCTTCTCCTGCCCGTTAAACAGTGACTTAATCACCGGTTCGCATCTGCCAGGCCCCGTGCAAAAATCACCTAAAGGTCGCGGCTCGCGATCAGGCCAACACGCTCTCGGAAATCCTCCTCTTGTCCATCGCGAAAATCCCTGGAATTGCTGCGAACGATTTTTCCACGAACGAAATTACACTGTGTCTCATTTTAACTACTACGGTAATCCACGGTTAAATTTCATTGAAATTCTCTCGGTTAAATGTCCACGACCCATCCCCACTCTTCTCCTACCACTTAGTGTCTCGAGCTGAGCGGGAGAAAATATAATGCTACAATGCAAAGAAAAACGCTACCCTACTTGCTAACCCTACTTGTTACCCTAATCCTAAACTATACATTCTTCGAAAATGTACTTCGAATAAGACTTTGTTTCAAGGGGATGTCTTATGATGGTCCCCAGATTTGTTTAGGCAGAGTCTCTTTGAGATTTGAAGGTGACCTTTATTTTTCCGAAAGAAATTGTATGTTTCAATTTGGTCAGGATTATTCCATGACGAATACGTCGATGTATGTTTGTATTTCCAGGTCGTTCAACTTATTTTATTTCTGTTCAAATCTGACCTTCATAGTTCGCCCTGGAGATTTCGTTCAAGGGGTTCTCTTGTCAATATAATCTATGAGAGTGTTTGGTTCTAAGCCTAGATAATAGGAAAACCAATCAATGATGATATTGTGATACTACACAAACTCTTCAATGGTAGCGTCTGTCTTTAGTTGCAACTGAAACACACTTTTATCTTTTCAAATTGCTTGTAAACAATTCTAATGTACAACACGTTCATACTTGCCATGCTCTTTCTATGATACACTAACCAAATGTTTCCATTGTACATATTTTGTTCCAGACCATATACTGTGACTCTACTAACCCGTAAGCCCCAATTGACAAATTTCTTATCTTTTGCCGAACACTGACGGGCAAAACTTGCAATTGGCGTAATATTTGGTGTGCAAGGACAAAATCATCATACAATATCCACATTTTCAATGTCTAATGTCACAAGTGGTCATCACATCGAAGATCGCTCTCTGGGTAAAAGTCAAAAAGGAACCGGGAGTTAACACGTTCACAGGATTGACAGGTTCACCAACTGCCGAGGACCCAACAGCCTTTCACGGTAGCTCGTAATGTTCGACGGGTCAGTCTGACCGTGATTTGCAAGGCTAAACTCGCCAACACCGGGAACTCGTATCATCGCTTTCATAACCGACACCTCTATATCGGAGCGCCTCGTTTTCCATCCGGTAGAACTGCATCGGCCGTAATCTGCATCCAATCAACGGCCCCGTCCATCCACGAATGCCGGCTGCATCCACATTTGTGGATGTTCCACGCCGATGCAACGCGACATATAGAGAACGATTCATGCCCGATGCAGGAGAGCCGTTTCCACGAACGGCAGTGCCAACATCTCCTTAACGATCGACCCGGTGCATTGGCGAGGATAATCGTTGCAGGACGAGATGCGCTGCGAAGAGTCTCGTTATCGCCTTCAGGAGCCACTGCACAGTGTGAAGGTTTGCATTCAAAAATAAAAAAAAAATCGGTTTCTAAAATTTTCTATTTGTTTTCATGGAATAGGTAATAAGCACTCTTCCAATATGAGAACAACATAATTTAGCAACACAAATAGCCGAAGAAGGTTGGAAATCTAGTTAGAAGTCGAGTAAAGACACGCAAACCAACATATATTACATGTAGTCAATATTTATGAAGTGAAATTTTGTTGTATGTGTATGTAAGTTATTTTATTTGTTTCTTTTTTGTAGATAAGTTAAGAGTGTCTTATTTTAGTAAATTTTAATTTTCAAAGATCAAGGTCATTTCAAGGTCACGTTATTATACATATCTGAATGTATTTTTCGATCAGCTACACGATGTAATAATACAAAAATGTAGTTACGTGTCAAAAGACACCAATGACCTTGATAACTCCGAAAAAATGACCTTGGGGAAAAAATATTCTTGCCAGATATTGGTTATTTGATACCATGCACATTACGTAAAAAATATTTTTTGCATCACAATAAGCTGAAGCGATATTTAGGTGGCCATACTTTAAAGGAACATATTATATATATTTGACAGTTGTCATATTTACAGTTATGGGTGAGTTACAGTTATTCATAGCACATTACATTTTTATTGCACTTTCCTACTTTCAGTGGAGATTATAAAAAGACGAAGACGGGAAGACAGGAAGACAGGAAGATCGTTGTATTTATTTGTTGGAGATATCGGTCAGCATTCAACATTCGGAGGGCTCATCGAACGAAGCCACCTATCGTCGCACCGCAATCGAGCTATCGTTTCCCTCGTCGATCAGGTGGCGGGCAGGGGTCAGAGAGAAGAGTGCTTTACCTCACGAAGGCTCGTCATTATTTATAATTTTCCGCCAGCGCGGTGGCGCCCTTCTGTTTCGACGGACTCGAAAGAATAGGCGGAGGAGGTCGGAAGGAGAGGGTCCGGCTTTTCTTCTCGCGTTCGTTTCGTTCCTCGAGGTTGACGACGACGAGGATGAGGCCGTCGCGTCCCGTTGACGGGCACGAGAAAACGAAACAGGAATGATAAAAAAAGACACTAAGGAAAAAAGCAAAGAGAGAAAGAGGAGCGAGAGAGAGAGAGTCTCGTTCGCCCCCGCAACTGGAAGAGGCGTCGAGAGATGCCCGTCTCGATAATACCTGAGACAATGACCGACCGGCATCGTTACTCGGCTTGGAAACGCGCATTCGCGAGGACGGGGGACACTCTTACACCTGGAATCAATTTATCAAAGACCGAACCCCGGACGCCGAGGCCGAGAGCGTCGTCGACGGAATTCCAAGTTCTTTCGCGTGAGTATTGTTCGGGCCCGGTAACGATGCCGGACGCTCAATAGATGGAATCGGGGGGAGAAAACCGTTTCCTCGCTTCCGATGCCTTCACGCGTCATACTGACTCTTCGGGAACGAGACGCTATCCTCCTCTCTATTTCCGGTGCGGTGTGGGTCCTCTGATTCTAACAATAAGCGTTTCAACGCTTTGCAACCTTTCCTCCGAGTTCCTTCGTCGGGCTCGTCAAGGTTCACTTTCTGTTTGCCAACGTGAACTCTGTACGTTATGCTTACTCTTAAGGAATGAAACACTGTTGTTCTATCCCATCTCTTTGGTGTGCGATGCTCTATTTCTAAGGACTTCGACGTCTGCAAATATTTTTTTAATGTTCTTCGTCGTACTCGTTCGGGAAGAGCTTCTGATCGTTACTGTTGACTTCGCGTCTTATACTTTCAAGGAATCAAACACTGTCATCCTCTCCTGTCTTCTTACAATTAGTACATGATACTTTATTTCTAAGAACATCGTTTTGCACATATCTTTTTTGTAATTTTTCATCGTCATGCTCATGTGGTTTGATTTTCCATTTGTCACTGTGAACTTCGTGTCTTATACTGACCCTTCAGAAATGGAACACTGATTTCTGAAAACTTCATCGTTTTGCAGACGTTACGTAATGTTTCTTCATTGGAATAGTCAGGGAAGAGGTTCTTTCTGCTACCGATGTTTTTGAGGATCATATTGGCTACTTAGAAATGATATATTGTCTTTTTCTGACTCCTCTTTCATTGCAATTAGAGTGTGAAATTCTTGCACTTATATCAGAAATGATTAGAGCAAATGCAAAAGATTATGAACATTTAAAGAATTTAGAAGCATTGTTGTATAATTATCAATTCGTTGAAATGGAGCAGGTTAGTAGTTCCCGTACATTGTATTTGAAAATCTTGATATATGACCAAATTTCGACAGTAATTCAATCCTTCTGCCAAGCAGACAGCAATATACAGAAACCTGTAAAACTTCAACAAGTAATAATGTTACTAAAAAGAGAATAATACTCAGGAAAGAACATACATCTTTAGACATTATTCTAATCCCAATCATATTTTCCAACGCATTACTAGACACAACTCAGCTCAGCCTAGCATGAAGCCTTAATCCTCTAGAAAACCGCCATCGAGTCCAACAACATCGCTAAATGGACTATAAATAAGAAGAAATTTTTCAACAACTTTCACTTACCATAAAAAACGCGAAACGAGACGAGACAAGACGAAGCAGCCGAACGACCGTCAACAAAGTCAATAACGGTCACGATAATCCGAAGTCAGAAATTCCAGCGAGATAACGTGCGAAGTTTTTCGCAAAATATCGATCGGAACGACGCCGTTTTCGTTTCTGAACGGAACCTCGAAAGGAATATTCGCGGATCGCTGGCGAACGCGGCGGAATATCGATACAGATTCCCATTAACAGATCCGGTAACGGTACGCGCGCCTCGGTTTACGCGTTTCTCGTATTTCGCGGAGACTCGGTATCGCGTTAATTAATCTCGACCACTTAGTGTCTCCGCGTTAAGTCGTTCCTCAAATTGCCGCGCTTATCTTCCGTGGGTTGGTGACGGAGCTTGAGGCCTCGGGTTAGCATTAACAGAATGGCATCGTGTACGGACTCCGTCGACCCAATATCCCGATCTGATCCAATTCAATCTCTATAAAGAGATCCAGGCTGTAGCGTCGCGCCCGGCGAATAATCTCTTCGACACACGTTACACCGGCCATAATACCAGCCGCTTATCAAATCGCGGATGCGAGTCGCCTCCAAGCTACCGTAGATGGCGACGGGACCAATCCCTGAACCCATTCACGTTATTTCGGACGATTATCGAATGTCCTCGCCAAACCGCGCAAAAACTCGAGCTTCCCCCGCAGTGGACGCTTCTTTCGATCATGCTACAACGAAAACGATCGGTTCAAACTAATTAGAGTCGTACCGGCCGACACGCGATACAACCGGGATATTGCTCCCGTTTTTTGAGCCTGGAGCCCAACCGATCTCGGGCGTAGCTTCGCTATGGGATAAGAAATCTTCGTTAAAAGTTACGAGGTGGCGCGCGACCGTTATGGAAGTAACGGCGCTGCCGTCACCCTGAAGATTCGAGCCTTATTAGATTTTATCGAGGGAATATTCCTGTGAGCGTAAATAACGCGTTTCGCGATTCAATTTGCAAATCGAGGGACGATTTCGTTACTGCGAATGGCCCGCTTCGACGCTGATTTCGTTAACACACTGTTATCGAGAAGGTGCTAAGGTGATTCCAGCCGGCGCCATTTTAAATTTCATTGTAAACCAAGGAATTGCAATAGCATTGAAATGGAGATGTGTAAATATGTGTAACAATGAATCTCTATCATAAGAAACTATAACATCATGAAGGGTAATTAAAGGGTAATTAAAGGTTAGGAAGATGTTACAGCGAGGAGGACCGACAAAATGGCGGTTCTACGCTGTGCACAAAATGGCCGCATCTTTCGACGATCATATAAAACGAATGAATCGCAAAAGAACAATCGAATGATGCTACAAAGACTGTATAAACGTCACATGCCACCGTCGCAGTACATTTTAAAATTCCATACTTCAAAGGACCACATAAAATTTGAACAGAATAACGCAGTGAAAGCGAAATTAAAGATGTAGCATTATCTAGAGACAGAAAATGAACAAATTTCCACTTGCGGAGTATACAAGGCTTCCTTGAGTCTTTAAAAAACATCCTTCCACTTTTCAAAGACGCTATATCCTCTTTTGGAGAAGGTGAAGCCCCCTAAGAGACGCTTATCTGTGCGTTAATTTATATTAATGAAGAAGGAACCAAGGTAGCAAAGCGAGAATAAAGGAAACAGGGTTACAAGCTGAGTTAATGTGTTTCTAACGAGTGCCGAGGTGACCGGGCCTGGCCGGATCAAAAATTAATGAACAGTCGCGGAGGAATACCGAACCCCGTGGCCGTCGGCGGAAAATAAAAGTCCGGCCGAGAGCCCGTGTCATGTAATCTTAATCGGTAAATGAGACATAACCAGTTCGAGGGCGGTGTTTGTGTCCATTAACCGCATACCCGGCCATTAAGCCGTGCCCATAAAGGTTTCCGAAACCTCGGCGTGTTTCCCCGAAACCAGAGACCGAGCGAAACATGCTCGAAGAGGCAGAAGACCACGTCGCGGAGGATCGCGTCCGAGAAAAGAAGAACGTGGCGGCCGAGATACAACTTCGAACCGCTCTGTTCGCAGTAACCGGACCCCGTATACGCGGGACTGATCGCCTTAAAAAATATTTAGAGCCTGCTCCGTGTGTACACTGGCCCCAAATTTGGGTCGGCCGACCGCTGGATTTGAACATCGTCGTTCTACCCTCGAAAAGATTGAAGGGGTACAACGGGATTGAGTACATATGGTCTGGTTTTTTTTACAAGATGTTTGAAGTCATAATAGCTGTTCTGTCACTTCTATTATTGTAGATTTTGAATTAAGTTCAGTAAATCAAGTAAATCAAGATATTGAGTAGTTAAATTATTGGCATCTGCAGCAAACTGTCGCAACAAAATATTGACTTCATTTAACAGAATCAAGCTAGCTAACTTCTCAAGTGAACATATTTCAAGTGTATGTACTGGGTTGGTTGAAATTAAGTAGTACTCAACAATAAAATCTAAATATAATGTTACACAGTTACGGATTATGTACAAGATAGAAATGAACTGCTGGAGGCAGGCGCGAAGACTGCGGCGTCTCTTCGACAGTGTCGCCATATCGCTGAAATCGAGGGGAATACAATTTACCACCTCTCTGATGACCTGAGTAATATGTAACACGTTGCGCAGCACGTCACGTGACCAGTCTACGGTCTTAGTAGGGGACGTTGGAGTGTGCGCAAGAGTGGAATGGGATAGTGGAAGGGGAAAAGAAGGAGAGGAACATCAACCCAGTTTTGGGTTGATCTGGCAACACTGCTCTTTGAGCCTCGAGCATGGTGCCTTAAACAATTGCCGGACGATGCAATCGCAATGCCTACTCGATAGGTCATAGTTTATCGGGATATATGGGTGGATCCCCAGCAAACGTGAACTCCAAAAAGCATAAGACTGGAATTCGTTCCTAAACTCATGCAAGACATTACTTTATTCTATCCGTGGGGCTAAATGCAAACTTTGAATCGTCTCTAGGATAGTTGAGTTTTCTTTAAGCAGAGAAAGTAGACGTAGAGGGTAGCAGATACTAGAGGGTGTCATGAATTAGCCTTCCTCAATACTGAAGACGAGAGGACTATCCTGCAGGACACAGATATACTCTCTAGTATTGTTGACTTAGATGCGCATACACTCACGGCTGTAAAGAAGACAGCCAAAAGGAATGTGCGTCGTCAAGGTGGCAATGTCAACGAATCAAATTTTGAGTAGGTAGAGTCTTCCTTTGAACCACTGACAGTACAAAGTATTCGTGAAACAGTTTTACGTTAAATACGAATAGACTGTTACTGTAATCGTAGACTTTCGTTTTCTGATAATTGTGGAAGGTAAACTTCGCGAGGGATTCCTGGGAGCGCTAAGGCGGGTTCAAAGACAAGGGGTACAAGGTCCGACGGAAGAGCAGAAGTCCGAAGGAGCGATGTTCAGCATTTATAACGAAAGACGTCGGAAAGCAACAAGGTCGCGGTTCGTGGGTCCCGGTGCCGGGGGTTTAGGTCCCCGAAGACACGGGGCCCGGCAGCGTGTTGCAGCTAAGAAGATAGGAGAGGAGAAGAGAGAGAAAGAAAGAAGAGAGTCCTCCCTCTTCTGGCACTCGCGGTGATCGGACACCGGGAGTATCCGGCGAGGTATTCGAGACTCTTGTAGCCTGTCCTCGGCGGATGGGCTACGGGGAGCATGGCGGTGGGTGAGCACCGATGCGAAGGTGGAGGGAACCGCGGCGCATCAAAAGACGCCGCCACCAGGATATAGGGTTACCGACTCGCCATAGGCCAGGTTATTCCTCCTAATAGCCTGTATTGGGTTAGGACGGCTGTATATAGTAGTTTCGAGCTTGGCCTCTCGATTCCTCCGCCTCTCCCTCGACTTCCCCCTCAGGTCCACGAGGGAACATCCGTCCTCTGTCCTATCTATCCCCCTTCTAGGGGCCAGCTTCTTCTATTTTCTTGCCTCCCGAGTCCCGCGGTATACTTACCGCGCGCGCACGAGACCCAAAGCGAAACGCGACTTCTTCCTTGTCTTCGTCCTCTTCAGCTTTGGCTTTCGTTCTCCTCTCCTCTTCCCCACTCCACTCTACTCAACAATCCCCATTTGTATCCGGCGAAGCGTGAGCTGTAGACACGACGCGACGCCGTCTCGACAATGGACCCTTACGAAAGTGTACACCTACTCGGACACCAAAGAGGACTCCGACCACCGCGATCCGCGGACGCAGCTTTACCGATCAGGTGCTTTCCGAACAGGTGTACACGCGGCCATCGCGGCCTCCTTTTACCATAACTCCGTCTCCCTTGTCTGTTTGACACGATTTTCACCGACACTGAATACATAACGCGTTCCAAGCATCGCTTATTACTCGCGAACGACGAGGATAAGCACGTCTCAAACTTGTCTCGTCTTACGTTTTCATTTTCAAAGAAGTAATTGACATGGTTAAGTAGTCGTGTTCTCTTCTTAATGATTTTTCACCATTGTCTCAATTTGAAACGAAGGGGGACATTATAACCATTTTGATGTTTAGTCTTGTTTTATCTGTGGTAGTCGTTAACAATTTGAGTACAACCATATGTACGTAGAACGTAACGTAAATTTAATAGTATTTCATATTTCTCCACAATTATTAACAACGCACCGATTTGCATCATATACAGAGTGTTCAGGCTATTACTAGCCAGCATTTGTTGGTAAATAGTAAATATTAGAAAAAAATGATAAAGGAAAAAGTAGTACTGCTTTTTATACGCAACAATTTGACATATGCATTTTTGTTGTATTTACATTATTTTGATAGAAACGAAGGTGACCTCCAATTTTTTAAATGGAATGCTACATACTTTTTTATGTCGTATGAAAGCGTGTGTTAAGGCGAATTCATCCATCTACTACACAATGACCTGCAAGGTCATGCAAGGTCAGAAATGGAATATTGCGTACCAAATTTAGAGTTTTTAAATACGCAATTTAGAGACTATTTTGAAGATCTGCCACTATCTATTACGCAAGGTATGTACTACGTATTTTGTATAAAGTACTAGTGATATAGTATAATGGCCATTGATAAAATATGAATGCAATCTGAATACTTTCTCATTTTAATAAACAGGAAAATGGTTAAGCGTCGCATTAACTTGCATTAAACACTTGCATTTAAGAATGGTTCACAGGTAGAATAGCGCATCGCAAAGCGTTAATTACGGAAACGATCTCAGCAACACCCAACAATACCGTTTGTTCAATCAGAAACGAGTTGAACAAAAAGCCGTGTATCCGCGCGCGATCATCGCGATCCAGTCGCCGGCAATTAGCCAGGCATCATAATCCTCGGCAGGACCGGTTCGCTCTGGGTTTAATTAACCCTATTTAATATTAACTCGCGTCTAGAAAGAAACCAATCGATCGGGCCGATTCCCGTGATCCTGATCAGAGCGGTCGTGCTGAATTCAATTACGTCAGAGAAAGAAAACGGACCGCGGTCTCGCCAACGTTATTTACCGATATAGAAGCTACTGATTGATCGGCAGCGCGGACCGAGCCTTGTCGCTGCACCCTTACAAGACGAACAAAAATAGATGAAGCTCATTAGGTGTATTAGGCTCGATCGTACGACGATTGTAAGTTACTCGAGCGCGGTTACGGTTCGCGAGTCGCTATTTATTGGCCTCTAGAATCCCATCGTCGCCCGCGCCGTTTATGGGGAAGACTTATGTCACTCGCGGGTGGCTGGGAATTCCTTTCGGACACACTTCTCCGTTTCGACATCGCTGACCGGTTCTCCGAAATTTTATGGCGACCACCTCGCTGCGAATCTTGCCCACTTACGAAGTGAGAGATTTTTGTTCAAACTACATTGCGAGAATTTCATACGTTCTAATAAACTCGTTATTTTATTTAAGCCGCGGTACAGTCAGTTAGACGATATACAAATTTTTCTAAACTAGTAAAAGTGCGAGATAAGATATGTTAAAAAAGGATGTTATAAATTATTTTCATAGTTGAAGTAACGGAGATTTTATTTTATTTAGGCACTAATGGAATTAAGGAGGTATACAACTTTTTCTTCGGTCGAAATTGCTTTAACCCTCATACGTTCCTCAGGATGAAAATTCTTCCATTTACCATATTTACATCCTGTACAATTATTGTCCTCTATACGTCTGTATTCTGAGATGTATTTCTTTAAAATGTGACGTTATAAATGCTACGGAATTTGTTGATTTAAAGTGTAGAGCAAAAACGGATGAATTATTACACTAGGACAGTGTCGCGAATAAAATTTACCACCTCTCTGATGACCAGAGTAATATGTAACACGTTGCGCGGCACGTCACGTGAACAGTCTACGGTCTTAGTGGGGGGCGTTGGAGTGTGCGCAGGAGTGGAATGGGATAGTGGAAGGGGAAAAGGAGGAGAGGAAACTCAAGTTTTGGGTTGATCTAGCGACACTGCACTAGGATCTGTTATGCGACTATTTTTAAGGAACGTATGAGGGTTAAACTACTTTGAAAAAATTTATATTTATCTGAAGGTCCGCAGGATTCAAAGAAGACAGATGAAACTCCTAATCGTCAGGCACTAGAAATATTATCTCCACAATGAAACCAATAAGATCTTTATCGTTTACATCCTCTAATACAATACACAAATTGATCTCTAAACCTACCGAGTACTGCTCCTGGTAGAAAATATTCGATCAAAACCGTGAACATTTCCAGAGATCGTCCAATCCAAAGACAAAAGGCTTAGGGAAAGACGATGACAATTCCCACAATCGAAGGAACAAAGCCAGTCCGGCCGGGCGGAAGCACATCCCTAAAAACCTTTTTCACGGTACACGCTCGAACTCGTCGCAGGACAGAAGGTGGCCGCAATAAGAATGATCAAGATAGCCTATAACAGCATCCGCGGCACGGAATCCGGAGGAGGAAGTCCTCGATCGTGTGTCGCCGTCGAACAGGCGCGGCCAGGGAAGAATGTTGGTCGGTCGCGGAGACGTGAGAAGCTCCCGAGGACTCGAGAGAAAACGAATTCGCATTCGATCTAAATTTAAAGTTCGCCGGAGCAAGCGGGATGTTCGATTTCACGGTGGTCCCGGCCTGGAATTAGTCGAACAATTCAACCGGGCTACACGGTTCGCGCTTCCTCGGCGTCAGCCTGGATAAATTAAAGCGGCCGAGGACACGGGGATAGAAGTTCGGGATAGCCTTCTTCTCTTCCCATCGGGCCCCGGGATCCTTGTGTTAGAATGACGGATCCCTCCAAGGGGCCATTTAGTCTACAGATACCGATCTCGATCCTGGCACACCGGACTCGCTCTCGCTCGACTATCGGCGGAATCTTAGGCGACCGAGACTCCTTGATGTGAACCGCCGCGCCTCTTTCCTCTTCGGACCGTCTCCCCTAAAAGACCGACCCGTGCTCACCGGAAAATTTTCACTTTTGTCTTGCCCCTGCGCGTTGGATACCGACAAATTGGACGTGCACCCTGCTCTTGCACCTTCGGCTCCAACGAACTGCCATCGAGCATGTATAGACATTGATGGGTTTAGGTGACTTAGAAGTTGTTCCTTATTTATATAACTATATATTTATTTAATATTTGAGAGATTAACAATTCTGAAAGTTAAATCTATTAGCTTTATAGCTTTCGTAACGAAGATACAATATCTGATATTAATTTTACTTTTACAACCAAGTGCTACACAGGCAGAACTCGATCCAACAACCTAAGTTTTACTCGCTTCGCTCGCGACGCCGACTCCTTCATGCGTATACGCACATGCGCACTCGCACATGCAATACGCACACGCTGAGGGATGTGTGATATTTCCAACAGACACTTTTGCACTGGGCCTACAACCGCTGTGAATGAAATTACAAAAATGTTTTCATCAGAAATTTTCAAATGAACTTCTTTATTGAAGTACATGTATCATTGTATGAACTATGCATACACGCAGTCTTGTTATTACATAGCAATACTTTAGTCGCATTGAATACTAGGTAATTCTAATGTTAAATGGATTCGATCTTGTAGTTCTTATAAGGCAACACTTATCAATTGCTTGTGATACTCCTCCCGCCCGGGGGAAAAATTATTCGTAAAAAATCAAGCATCTGTCAGGAAAATACTTTCATTTATGTCAAAGACAATGATATAACCCGTCATTTTGGATGTAAAGGAGACATCATGCAAACGGTGCTGATCTCATAGAAATATTTTTATAGTTTCCACATAATTGTGGAAAAAATTATTGGAAATAAATCATTTGGACTCATCGGTGGTTCCAATTTCAATCTCAACGGTTAGTGTATTCTAGAAATTGTAAGAATTTAAATTTAATCATGGTTCCTGAAGTTTCTGTGGCGAAGCACAAATTTCGAGATTCTCGGTGCACAGGAAGGGTGTGTGTGAGGGGTGTCTCGCAGCGTGTTCCGGTGGCAGTAACGACGGCCCGTAGCGTTCGAAATTAATTGCAGTAAATTCTTATACATCCGTAGGAAGCGGCGGGCAAAGATTAGCCGTGGAATCTGGTAACGATTCTCCCCGACTTAACCCGAGTTTTACGCACGGCTTTAGGTAAGACAATGGCGTGGTTCCAGGTTTACATTATTTAATGTTCTGGGAGTCGAGGCGAGGGCGAAGAGTACGGGGGTAGCTGGGTCGTCGGTGGTTGGGGCGTTAATTAGGCGGTGCTCATATGCTAATACGCGGGACTAAGCTCCGCTTATTCGCATAGTAGCTGCCATGAGCCGCGTACAAGCATACTGCGCCTCACTTGGTTACTCGGTTATGGTACACGGAAGCCTCCCGCTGTCCCTACGCGCTTCACCAATCCGAGACTAACACGGATACACGTGACACCTATGGCTCTCCCTGCGCCTCTCTTTGCCCAAGGAACACCTACACGCGTGCCGCGCTATTTGTCTCGCTAATATGTCCCTGCCGAGCCTTCTATTCCACCGCCTCTCTCTCTCTCTCTTTCTCTCTCTCTCTCTCTCTCCTCTCTCGCTCTCTTGGAACAAAGGTGAGCAGCCCTTCCCTGCGTTTTATAGTCCTCCGAGGAACTTGTAAGCAACCATGAAGACGGTACGTGGACGCTTTAACCCACAGTTTGCGAGCCACCACGGCCAAGCGCGTTCCCTGTGGTTAAACATCAAGGAATATTCACTGTTACCTTCGTTTTACCGATTTTCCAGCTCCTCGTTGCCGAACCACGAGTTCTCGTAGAAAATGCAACTGAAAGACCAAAATAACTTGAGAACACTTCGTCTTTTAACAATGGATGCCGCGTCTCCCAAAAATGGGAGGCATGGTTTGTCCAGATACGAAGATGAATTTTGACGCTACTGCAATAATCAATGTTAAAGCTTCTCTTAAGATCTACAAAATTGTAACGAGGTTGGAAAAGTATTTGAAATCTACGTTTGTTCACTTTTCAATCCTTATTTCATTAGCCCTTAACACTTTATCTACCGGAAGCAGATTAATCGGCTTTTCAATATCTGTGCTATACTAAAAGGAACGTTAAAAATCTTCTTTTACATAATAACCCCAAACGAAATAATTGGATTACATTGCTGAGGTTGACCTATTGGTTCACGATCGAAATTGCTTTTGCTATTAAAAAATCGCTATTTGAAAATTATGAAATAATCACCGGTAAGTACTGTGTTATGCGATACACTGTTTCTAAAATCCTGTATAAATTTTCTCAGATACCTCCAAGTATATAATTTAAGACATATTAATTCAAATATTCTAAAGAAGTTAAAAAAACCTTTGTATTTACAATTCTCGTACAATACAATCGCGAAAAATAGAGTACAGACATTTGGTTGAGGTCCCAACAAGAAAGACCCCAGTACAGCAGCAAAGGATTAAATATATTTGATTTTATGGAATTGTTGAGGTCGATAGGGCTGAAGGTGTTAACTGGATGAGTTAATTCAAGTTTGGAAAGCTTCTGAAAGGTGAGAGCAATGTTTCCTGGATACAACGATACAGTTTTTCCCTTAAGAAGCTACGTTGAAATCAGTAAAATCACGTTCATGCAGTCCAGTACCAGTTAAGAAAAATATGCATCAGAATTTCTGTACTCGTCCAAGACAATGGTCCACCGAACAACCAACACCTTGATCAAGCAGAACAAGACTGAGGGCCCTTAATTCACTCAGGAAACGCGGAGTACGTCTTCCTCAGGTCCGGGAGACTGTGGTCCAATGATGCCCCATGTCACGCAGCGTTCCGTACGTCGTCGGTCCCATATTTACCTTTGCTATACGCCCACGCGGTCCCATCCCGTGGGGAGTAGAGCCAATTAACACGGTAGCCGGGGTCTGATCGCCGTTGGCCCGATTAAAATTCATTAAAGCCGGCGAGATTAGTGCGGTTCTGGAAATGGACTCGAAAGGCCGCGCGACGCATATCAATCGGTTGTCGGGCCAAAGGGACGACAGGGATGCGGCTAACCGAAAGAACAAGGACGAGAGACTAAAGAGAGATCGTGCAAGAGAGAAGAGAGGAGTGAGGACACTGGGCCCCGAGGAGGCGGAGGAACAACGACGGAGAGAGAGAGAAACTGGCGTACTGGAGGAGAAAGAGAACCGGGCCGAGTCGCTAATGAGAGCGACAATTCAGTGTGTCGAGCACAGGCCGCGTGGAATGCAGCCAGCCTCGGGTTCCAGCATTCATAAATTTATTCCCGCCGCCTTCTGCCAGCTTCGTTTTATCGCCTGACAATATGCCGCCGCGACCAGTTCAACCGACGCGACGCCCCGCCACGAACTTTCAAAATCGACCGACTTGCTAGAGACGCTAGACTAGGCCCGATTGATCGGTGCGAGGCGCAAATGCTGTCGCTCTATCGAGTTCTTGACGGCTTGATATTTAGACAATTGTCTTTGAAGATCGTAGACAGAAATTTATACGTTTTCAATTCTTGTCGGATCGTCAAAAATAGTTGCAGATAGGCACGAAAGTGCCTGGGCTAATTTACGCTCATTTTGCTTTCAATCGTCATAAATTAAGTGTCAATGAAATTCCTTTTTAAGGTAGATGTATGAATATAAAAGTGGTAATGCGTGCCGTTAATATGTGAAAGAATAGCACAGACCCGGGCAGAATGTCTAGACAATTCTAGAGAATGATCTAAAAATTGTATCACAAATAGTAAAGAATGAATAAAATTTAGAGGAATGAATGAAATAAGAGTATACATGTAGGTGTATGTCGGACCAGCGAAATAGCGAAATAATTTCGCCGTAATCGCTATTTTCACCGTTGTGTGCTCGAAAGCTGGAATTTGCATGAAAGATTTGCAGCGTTGGATGCAGCGAGTGCAACCGGGAGTCCTGATGCACGGCAGAATCCTGCGAACGCGTGACGCGAGGACTAACGAAAGTATCACCGTGGAAAAAAAGTTGTGCGAAATATGGGGGCAGGCGAAATTTATCGATGACACGTCGCGAGCCGTCGCAAATCTTTGGAAACGAGGGGCTCGCGGACAATTTAGAGACGACACGAGGAGGGATGGCGAGGCAGAGCGAGGCAGAAGCGAGGCAAAAGCGAGTCGAACGCACGCGGAGAGGCACGCGCAGAATGTTTCGTGTCACGAAGCCACCGTACATGGAAAACCATCGACGGTGCAATCTCCGCCATTGTCTGTCCGCCACACGGATCGTGTACACCGGCGCAATACACTCCTATAGTCGCGTATGAATTATAGTCGAACAAGAGGCCGTTCCTCGCGTTTTTGTTTGCTCCTACGGGCTTTTACACGGAATTCGACCGATGCGTTTCGTTTCGACGCGGCCGGATAATCCTCGCGTCGCGGTTCTCGCTTTTTCGCGCGTTTCCAAGCACGATTCGCTATGCTCGACATCATGGCGAACACTCTTTTTGAAAAATCGCTACTTTCGGCTGGCTTCGATCCAAAATTTCAGCAGAACTCGCCTCTTCAGGATTTTCTGGCCAGATTCATTTGAAATCTCACGTTTAAATTTTCTATTAGTTATTTTTGAGACTTCTTCTTATTGGGCCTTATGCAAGTAGTCATAGGAACTGGTTACCAACAAATTAAAACCAAGATAGATATAATCGAACACAAATAGAGTGATTTCTCACCTTTTTCTGCACCAGGGCACGTTTTTGAAATATCGCAACTTTCAGCTGACGTTGACGCGGCCGGATAATTCTTGCCTCGCGGTTCTCGCTCTTTCGCGCGTTTCCAAGCACGATTCGCTATGCTCGACATCATGGCGAACACTCCTTTTGAAAAATCGCTACTTTCGGCTAGCTTCGATCAAAAATTTCAACAGAACTCGCCTCTTCATGATTTTCTGGCCAGATTCATTTGAAAGCTCACGGTTAAATGTTCTATTAGATATTTTTGAGAATTCTTCTTATTGGGTCTAATGTAAGTAGTCATTAAAACTAGTTACCAAAAAATTAAAACCAAGATAGATTTAATAAAACACAAATAGAATGATTTCTCACCTTTTCTGGTGACCTCGATCCGAAATTCCGGGGGAAGAGATTTGTAACGTCGTCGAACTTGTAGTTTAACACTCGCGGATGCTCTTCGTGAATGTCTGGCTAGATTCATTTAAATTCTCATACATACAATTTTCTATTATCGGATTTTCTTATTGGATGCAATGCAAATAGCCAATAGTTTGAATTAGATATTAGAAAATTAGAAGTTCGATGGATGGAACTTAATACAAATGCAGTTATGACAAGAATTGCTATGATAAAAATAACACATTACTATGATGTATGGACTTCTTGAACAATTTTAGAGAATTAAAAATAATACATTGAGTTCAAGTTCTTAAAATGTTTTTAATATTTTTCATAAAATCTGAACTGTATACGTTACACATCAGACTATGACTTTTAACAATCTATAATGTACATAATTTTTTAAAGGTCAGCAGAGTCACGTTCTAAAAAAATAATCGAACAGCATCTTTCCCTGAAACACACCAAATAAAACGCACCAAACCATTTTATATGGACTTCAGGGCTTCTGTAAATGATCATCCACATATTTATACCTTGATTCATGCGATTCTTCTTATTTCTCGACTCGCAGATCCCGAGTCTGGTTTGATTAATCGACGCGGTCAGCGATAATTCCAAGAAAGCTCGTGCTCATCGCAAGACAAAGATCTCGGAGCTGGCGAGCTGTGTGCGTGTGTGTGTGTGTGTCTGTTGGATCGGCGCGTTTTTCATCGAATATGCAAATACCATGGATACCGGGCACATTGTGTCGAGGCTGCTTTAAAAAACAGCCATGTACAAACCAGTTCCGGTGGAGTCTACGTGTGTGCACACCTGTGCCGGCCGAGGCGATAAAACTTTCGCTCGATAAGTTCCGGCGTTAATTCCGTTACGTATTCGACGACTCGTTCGAATAAATACGAAGACCGATACGCGGTTGCCGAGCTCAGCAGCGATTTAATAAACGCGAAAAACCGAGTATTCTCGTGGCTGCACAATACCTCCGCTCAATGGGATCCCAGCATAAAAATCACATTCCGTGATCTACTCGACCATATTTCAGTAGCTTCCATAGCTAGATTATTATTATTTTAACAAATTTTCTGTTCTATCTTAGGCATATGCATCATCGAGGAAGTGCAAATTTAAATAAAAATACATACAAGTATTTGCACACTATCCGCTTCTTCTTGGACAGCATAATATTTTTAAAAATTTGTACATCTTTATTTTGTATTTTATTAGGTTGTTGCATATAAAATGTCCGATTTTGAACAGTACCGTCAAACAACCGTACATTTTTTTCTAAATAAACTTATTGATTCAGGTAAGCACTATTGTAATCAACCTACACTGTCAACGAGATAAGTACACGTTTCTTGATTGCATTAGGGTGAAAATTAAATTTTTTGGTTATTCACGTGCTTTATTTACAAATCCCCCACCTCCATTTTGTAGTTCTTTTCAGTACCACTTCATTTCAGTTCGTTGATTAGTCACCCCATTTTCACCAAATATTTTATCGTGAAATGTTGTTTTTCCACTCATCATGAGTGTGCATGATAACCGCATTGATCGACGTTGAAAAAAATTTATTCAAAAGTAAAGTAATGCATTTGATTTAAAATCGAAGACAGGGCGTTAAGAATCGGCTTTGTACATGAATGTGATATACAATAATCCTGTAGACTGTAATACTTTTTTATCAAAATTCTTGATTATATTTGTATGCTGAAATTGGACATTTCAAATGCAACAACCTAATAGATGATGTAAGCCTTCTCTGTTAAAAACACAGCAGCATCAAACATGCGCAGTAATAAGCAGTTCTCCTTGTTAAATGTCCTACCAAATTTTAAATAAAATAAAAATCGTTTTCAATGTTGTTAAGTATTACTCTATACCAGAACATAGGTAGTGGATGCTATAATTGCATAAAAGCCACAGTTTAATCACAAAGCAAGGGGTTAGTGTTTATTTCAATTACCCAGGGTGTTTCCAATCGGTCCAATAAATTTTACCAACAAGACAGTTGTCCGTTTAATTTTTATCTCATTGGCAATACACTGTAGTTCCTCGTGAAGATAAGCGAGTCCTCTGTTGAATAGAGTCGCTCTCGCGCGGATATCGGTTTTAACAGCACTGTTCGGAACTTATTCCTTCGTTGTTCAGTGGGTCGAGCCGCACGTCGGGTTCAAACAGCGAAAATGGCGATCTAGAGACCAACTTTCGCCGCGGAAGACACAGCCAGATCGTTCAATGGAGATTCCGGTTGAATGGGCCGCAGTCAAAGGATACGATGAAGAAGGTTTCTCCTCGCGATAAATAATCCCTTCTCGTGGCCGATCCCTCAAAAGAGGATCGCTCTTTATTTTTTGACAGCAGCGGGGATCAATTGCGCGACGTGAAACCGGGATCCTTCTAAAGAAACCGCCTCGTTTCGCTTTCTAAGCAGGAACCAACATGGCTGCGCGAGTCCGCCGTTGCGGAATCGCTTGACTTTCTCTGATGGGGTCCATTTTTCTTTCGTCAAACGAAAGGAATTGATTCAATCATTATTCGATTGACGAACTTAACAGCGTACCAGAGATTCTCGATTTTTCATTTCATGATTGCTATTGCGGATGGAAAGAGCGGTTACTGTGGTTGTAGAGGTTC
This sequence comes from Sphecodes monilicornis, assembly GCA_913789915.3. Lineage (NCBI taxonomy): Eukaryota > Metazoa > Arthropoda > Insecta > Hymenoptera > Halictidae > Sphecodes > Sphecodes monilicornis. The sequence goes on along the minus strand of OU565285.1, from coordinate 11,779,618 downwards.
AATGGATGAATCCTATCGAGGGCGCAATGGTTGATTACAGAATTCTTGGCTAACAGTGCTCCGAGTGCTTACAATGTTCGCGAATGTGCTTGCAAAGTTTGTCGATCGAATTCGAAAGAATAATGAAATTACAGGTCATTTAGTACCATGCGGTTGAGTTCGAAATACGAATTGTAAACTTTGAAAGTTTAAATTTGAAGCAGGATAAAGAAATAAAGCATAACAAAATGTGTTCGTGTAGACTAAGGATGTACCTATACACCCCAGAAAAATTAGTTCCTATATTGTCAATAGTCATCAAGGAAAAGAATTTATAAAAATCACCAATGAACTAGGGTTAAGAAACTCGGCGTTCTGAAATGATTCACAAATATCAACAAATTCGCGAAAGAAGCTCAATAACGAATAACTTAATGCTTCGAGAATTGTTGAACAGGTCTACAGAAGTGTCTGTGTAAAATCGCGATAGAATCGGCGCGCCGTTTCAAATTTGGCAAGGGAACCTTGGCGCGGACGTGCAGCCGCGAGTAGAGGGACGCTTCCTCCGCCGCGCCGCGCCGTGGCGAACATCGAATACCTAATCGTGCGCCACGTCGACACGGTCCTCCTCTTCGTTCTCGAGCTGGTAGGTGCCAGCGGCCGCGTTAATGACGCGTATGTATTAAAAACGCGGCCGACTTAAAATAAACGGCCCTGCGAACGCCGGTGATTGATGAGCGGACAACGTGCTCCTCTCCTCTCCTCTCTCGCTGTGGCAAACCCCTTTCTGCTAGAGCAGTGCTTCCCAAAGTAGGCGACACCGCCCCCTGACGCAAGAGCACACTGGGGTGGTGGTTACGTGTTAAACTAAAATGAAAGACCCTGATGCAAAAACTACCCAAATTCATCTTTTAATAAAATTATACTCTCTAAAGTTTTATATATTTCTATGCATTGTTAATTTTTTGGTACAAGAATTGAATAGTTTTTTAAATCTCAACTTACGCTTTGGTCTCACAACAAGGTCCTCAATTGCAAACCCGCTGTGTAAATTATTTGAGTTAGTGCATAAATAACTGCAGTTTTGAAGCAGCAATTTAACCCTTTGCGGACGGGAATTATTTTTAGCATACTTATCGAGAGATCGAATGAACAAATTTTACTTATGAAGTGAAATTGTGCACTGACAGCTAACTATAAGAATTAAATGAAAAACTAAGTTTTGTGTTTAGTAAAAATTTGTTTCATGTTTTTTGAGAGTAATAAGTTTTTAAAAAATTATTTACGGTCACGGATTAGCAATTTTACTTGGGCGACTGTCTGCAGATACGCGACCGCAAAGAGTTAAGAAATAGAATAACTATGCTTCAGCTTAACAATTAGACTTAACAATTAGACGCAAATTCTTTCTTAATAAAATATATAAATTAATTTATTATCACCGAATTCCATTCGAAAGATTGTTGATCTTTAAACTCCTGTAACGTCGTACAAAAATATCTTACAAAATCCTCCCTATGCTCATTTTAAAGTTTGAAGTCTCCACTTTCACGGTCTTGAACTTCGTCTCTGTAGAGCTTCTCATTTTTTTACAATAACAGAATGAGACAGGCCTCCCAGGTCTAGCATTCAAAGTAGCCAGTGTTGGAGTAAAACGTTGAAGAAGGTCGATTTTTAGAATTGTGTCATATAATATTTTTCTAAAAAAGAGGGGATACATTTTTTGGTAAGTGTGATAGGTTTGGGAACCTCTGGACTAAAGCCTCGCCACTCTCGAAGGGACTAAATCTTGCACTGCTGGAACGGATACCTCGACGATTTGTGCTCGGCTCGTTTGCGCGAGGAACGCACAAAGCGAGGCGACACCGCTCGCGTAGATCTTCCTTTTGCGCGGAGAAGAGATCACAGGCCTCGCGAGTCAACCGACTGAAAAGTGAGACCGGTTTCAACGAAACCGTGTCACTTTGTTTTATAATTGCCCGCTCCGAGCAACCTTCCGTCGATGTTCAATCTGACTGCAACCGCGCACCCCTCTTGGATCTGCTTGCATTTCGTATTCGGAGATCTTCGTACTTGTTTATCTACAGTATCGTCTTCATCTATTAACAATCCTAGTACTTAATCCGAGATCTAGAAAAATAATTGAGAGTGCAAAAACAGTATCAGTCTCCGTTCAATTAAATTATACAGCGAGAAAAGACGAAACGATGTATTAGAGGAATACATAGATTAGGTCGACAAACAGAGAAATAGTTGAAGAATACAAAGAGAATTAAGTACTTTATTGGGCCTGGACTCGATCTGTAAAAATTGATCTCCCATTTTTCGACCTCTGAGATTTCAATCACATCTGCTTTATCGAACATGTCGTTATAAAAATCAATCCCATCATCTCTGAACCAAAAATGGAAAATCAAAAATGTCTTGGAGAACAAGACAAGCTTTAACTCGAGGTATAGATAAAAATTGATACTAAAGAATGGTGACAACCTTGATACAATCACTCGGAGAACACAGAAATTAAAAAATGTCTTATGCACAATACATGCAGCTGTACCCGTAAAAAATGCCCTACTAGTCACATTATGGAAATATAAGCAAAGTCACTATGGGGGATGATGGTCGTCGAAGCGCCACCACGTGACTTCCGTTGGCCCTAGATCCGTCATCATAACGATCTTGGTGACGGCGTCTGTTCCTCCCATGCTGAAGACGACGGAGGACCACGCGGAGTCGTTTGTCTGACGGCAATCGTTAGGGCAAGCCCCGGACTGTCACGATTCACGTCGGATATTTTAACGAATCGCGTCTAATTATTTATAATTAATTGCCGGCCGAGAGAGGGTCCAGCGCGAGCGACGATCGATCGCGCGGAGATCCATCTGCGCATCGACGGTATAGCTCGTAATTTGTAACGTCGATCGTCGCGCGCGAGTCTTGGCTCCTAGAGCGCATCAATCTTCCAGCTTTTTTTCTGTACCGAGCTCTGAAAAAAAAGTCTGGAGTGCGTTCTGGTTTATGGAACAGCGTTGGTTTTTGCTTCTTGTCGCTCGGAAGTGCCGATGAATTCTCCCGGTCCATTATCTCGGGCTCCCACGACGCAGCTATTCCGATTATTCCCGAGCCACAAACTTCGTTAAGATGATTGATCAATAATGGAACCCGAGTGGTGACCATTTGTAGCGGGCTATAATTGTTGCATAACTCGGGACAGCAGATGAATCATTTATTTGTGGAACCGGAAGCTACAGAAGAGATGCTAAAGTTTAGAATCGTTCTGCGATTTTGAAACTGTGCATTGAAGATGCAAAAAATTTCTATTCCTCGATGAGAATTGCAATATGAAAGATCTACAAACTTTGAGCTGACAACCAAAAGAATTTCTCGGGCCGGTACGTAGCATTGTTTGAAATGAGGAAAGAATTAGAATGAAATCCAAACTGGAATTTTGTTAACGCACGCTAAGGTAATTGTAGAATCCATACAGTTGTGGTATCAATACAAAGTGCAAACTGTAGAGGATGCGCGAACTTTGAATTTACAGTAAAAAGAATTTGTCGAAACAGTGTAGAATGTGTGTATAGTAGTGTTACGACGGCGTGAATATTGAGAAATCGCTGTAATGCCGTAATGGACAACCTCTAAGGAAATAGTTGGAGAGGGGTTGTCAAGGGAACGGTTGGCCATGAAAACAGCGGTGGAGGAGAGAGATTCAACCGCCGAGCAGATCGGACATATACAGGGTGGGGCAATAACTATTAGCACCTCAGATATATTCGAAACTATAAGTTTCACAGAAATATTTGCCGAAATAAAATTGTACAGTCCGAAGGGGACCGTCCAGTGGCGATAATAGTTCTTTGCAGGTGGAGGTACTTCAGACATTTGAAGGTCACCTCCATTTTTTTAAATGGATCGGTATGTTTTTACTTCCGTATCATGATAGAGGATCTTAAAACGAGTTCAACGACCTAATACATAAGGTTATCCAAGGTCATAGAAAGTAGGGAAAAGCGATAATACTTACGGTTCTTGTAGCAAATGAAACATAGGTATTGTAAACAGTAGAGGAAGGCGTAATGCTTACTGTTTACTTCACTAAGAATAAACCCTGCTTGAAGGACACTTTAATAAATTTGCAGGATAAGATAAACATGATAAGATTAGTATCGATAAATCTGTCAATCCGGCACGATGTATCCGTTTGCACAGCATGTCGATATGCTTCTTATTTATGGCGAAAGCCAACAAAATTCTGTAAGGGCGAAAAACTTGTATGCTGAACGATATCCACATCGGTCTCAACCTTCGCGTCAAACATTTAAAAATGTGTGTGATAAACATAGGCAAACCGGTAGTTTAAGTGTTCGTAAAAGTGAACTATGACCTTCAATGACCTTATGTAATAGGTCGTTGAACTCGTTTTAAGATCCTCTACCATGATACGGAAGCAAAAACATACCGATCCATTTAAAAAAATGGAGGTGACCTTCAAATGTCCGAAGTACCTCCACCTGCAAAAAGCTATTATCGCCACCGGATGGCCCCCATCGTACTGTGCAATTTTATTTCAGTAAATATTTCTGTGAAACTTATAGTTTCGAAGATATCTGAGGTGCTAATAGTTATTGCCCCACCCTGTATACTCAAACTCATACATTTGTGAAAAGCTATTACAATTGTAGATATATTTATAAATAAAGTTTGTGAATAAATATTCAAGAATGCCGCGGCGGATGACGCGAAGTGGGGCAAGTCGCAACAGTAGTATAGTCTTTAGAATTAGCGTAATAGATTGTGTATAAGTGTCACTATAGCGTCTAATATGATGAAAGTGGGTTGAGCTTGAAAAAAAAGAGAATGATGCCCAAACTATGTACACGTCAAGTTTTATCGGTACAAGCTAATAATAAAAGCAAAATTGTCACTAAAAAAGAGAATTATTAATACCAGTCATCAGAAATATATGTACGCTCTATGAATATCACGATGCGCCCCTAGAAAATGTAAATTTATATTCAGTAAATACTTAAACAGTAAAGGAGACGATTATAGATCAAAATTTTATTTCTTGGTGATTTAGCGATTTTAAAAGAGATTGTTTGAGAGACTGAAATTTAGTAACAAACGATACAGAAAGTTAGCAAGGTTTGTTCCCGAGCGATCATTTTATTCTACTCAAGGAGGTCTCCAGCGATTCCTCGAAGCTCCGATAAACTCGAAGACCTAAATCGCCGACAGCGACGGATCCGCGCGTTTCGCGTTCGGCTTCCATTCATCTCGCGCGGCTCGACCAATGTTGATTTATTTGGACGATCTATTTCGCGTGGCTCATACATTTTAACGCGTGCATCGTTCACCTTGGACCAGCCGATCCGTCACGATCCACGGATCAATGCGTTTCCTTTCGCGGACTCTCTCGACCACTTCGGCGAACAGCTCCGAAAAATTCCGAGACCTCGACGAACGCACGAAACGAAAGTATGTATTTCTCGTGTCATCAACATTCATCATATAAAAAAATTCAGTTCAGCGGTGTGCACAGGACGATCCAGCTCTGAGAAACGATACTCCGAGGAAGCAATTAGAAAAGATGTTATTGCCGAGGTATTCTTTAAGATTTTGCAGTCAAAAAATTCCTACAAATTGCACAATATACTGGGTGAGTAACCTAACGTTTGCACCTCAAATATCTTTGTTGTCTTTAAAGATACGTCAAATGTCTGAAGGACAAAGTTGAATGGTTCAATGGTACTCACACGATACCAAGAAAATTTTTATGTTTTTTTTTAGAGATTTTCAAGGTTACCTTCATCTTTTTAAATGGAACCACCCTTTTTTAAACACCTACAATGACAGTACCTTTCATTACAAATTCAGTGACTATAATTACTCAAGGTCATTCAAGGTCACAGATACAGCAACATTCCTTCAAAGCCCATTTACAGGTATGTATCAATGTTAAATCTTATACGTTATCCCTGTCCACGACCTTGAATGACCTTGAGTAATTATAGTCACTGACTTCGTAATGAAAGGGACTATCATTGTAGGTGTTTAGAAAAGGTTGGTTCCATTTAAAAAAGTCAAGGAGACCATGATATCTCTAAAAAAATGATAGAAAAACAAAATTTTTATTTTTGCATCGTGTCAGCCCCATTGTACCATTCAACTTTGTCCTTACCATAATTTACGTATCTTTAGTATAGTCTTCTTTGTGACCTATCCGTTTAAAACAAAAGCTCATTAATTTCTCCAGGAAAAATTCCTAGAAATCCAATTTCTCTCAGATAGTGAACCGAAAGTAAGCTCTTGAAAGTGTTCTGGTTCAACACGCGATAAAATTTTTTCTCGCGATACAAATAATTTACAAATATAACTGAAAGCGTAATTAATTCAATAGAAAAAACTTCATATGCCACAATTATTTCCAACCCACACTAAAAATTCTGAAAGACAGACTTTACCCTTAAGAGAACGGTAAAGAGGGTGGCTAATGACACGGTTCGTTGAAAACGGTGGCGTTTCGTGTGAACGTGGCCGTAGTTTGTACATCAAAGGCGACGAGCGTCTCTCGGTTTAGTGGCTCGGGCAGCATAGCCTGTTGGAAAATATCATAAATCCACTTTGACGGTTCGCGCCTCGACGCTGTTGTGACGGCCGGTGTCGTCCGCCCCCGCTTGTCGTCCTCTCGCGATTCTCTCATAATAAACGTCATTTATTTATACACACGCCGGTGAAGCGCGAGGGTGGAGGAAAAGATCGACGGCTACACCGAGGCTCGGGGAAAAACGCGCGATGCGACCAGTAAATCGCGGCCGGTTTGATATATATTGTGCGCGGCGCGCACGTGGAAAACAAACATTAATAGAACGACTGTTAGTCACCCTCCGGCGACATACAACCACCCTCCTCCTCCGCACCACCACCCCCCGGTGGCAGCACCCGGTGTGTATTACTAATTATGTTACGACGTTGCGTCCCGGCCCATGTCACAACAAGCGTCGCCGGATGTAGCCGGCTTTTCGAAGGATATAAAAGCTTCCTCGTTGAATTACGATTGCCGGGTCGCGCGATCAAAGCGGTGCCACCCCCGCAAGCCAGCTCATGCCCTGTTCTTAACCATTTGCTCGTTGGTGAACCGTCGGATCCGCTCGTGTCGACGCTCAGACTCTTCTGCCTGGCTCTGGATTAAGAACTCAACAGGTTTGTCTTAGGTTGGAGTGTAAAACATAATTTATGGGGGCTGCCTGATGTCACGTTCATTCTAACTCCTTCCCATGAGATTAGACTGGGAATTTTGTGCTTCTACAATAGAAATAAGTGGAGGAAGTTTAGAGCAGGAGGATTGATAGATGTTAAAAATCGTCGATTCGTTCAATTTATCGTTTCAATTTATTAAATTAGTTGAAAAAGAAGGAAATCTGTGGTTGGATCTTGTGTTTTTCTACCGATGCAGATGATATTTAGTTTCTTCTTCTACGTTGTACTTCGTCACATCGACTTCGTGGTCATTAAGACCGTTTCTACCAAAAGGAATATTTCAAAATTTTAAATAAAAATTAATTGAGTTTGCAAAGATGGATTAAAGGGAAATCATTTAACAAATCTATTTCTTTTAATATACAGGATGATCGGTTACTGGTAGCACAACAGAAAGGGAATGATTCTGCATAAAAAATGAATCTTCGGTGGAAATAGAGTTAAAAATAATTAGTAACTTCACGATACCACCTATGCCAAATATTAAAGTTCTATTGCGCGTATAAATATGTTCTGATTCTAACAGTCTAGTTACGATTCATTACAAGTGACCATAACAGTCTTTATCAAAAAACTGCTTGTAGTTGAAGTCACATTTAATGGATAAAACATATAAAGTTTATAATGATTTATTAGACAATCTTCTTCGCACGATGGAATAACAAGGAATAAATTTAGGGAGGTGTCGCGGAACTTGTGAAAAATAGAGATTTGTATAATGTATGTTACTGCCGTTACGCTGGATGCTGTTGTTGTCACTCCAACATGTGCTTTCTTAGATTCTTCAAACTTCTGTCCTAAAGTGAATATATAAAACGTTATAAATGGTTCAATTTATCTTAAGATAAATTAAGCATTAGACATATGAATTGGATAACGGTTAACCAATTCTCATGTTAACCGTTCACACGTTGAACGCTACACGCTGATCACCGTTGATCAGCGCAATGGAACTACTTCAAAATGATTAACATAAAATGAAAACCACTAAATATAAATTCATTAATGTTGAAATCAATTACATTATAGTGTACATATGGGAGCATCGTTTTAAAGTAGCTAACAATCGTTGTCAATAACACTAATCTACGCTAATCACTACATCTACACTAATCTACGATTGAAATAGGCGAATCTAGTGTAAAACTGTGTAAAATAAAGTCTTAAAAAATAGTTCCTCGAACACTAAATCGACCGAGCCTTAAAAGTAACTTGTATATATTGCCTTGTAAAAATGACAAGATTGAATTTATTTGGTACGAAAGCATTTTTATGATATCAATGTATAATAAAAAATTCTGAACCGGTCATATTTACCGTATAAGTTTAGTGTTAAGATAACGCAATTTTGTGCTGCGAATATGTCCAGCAACCGTGTCCAGAATGACCCAGTGCGAGTGTGTTAATTAGAATATCGAATATAACCAATTTATGTCACAACGCACCAGTTTCGGCCATCTTTTCGCACCGAAATCACGCCGTGCGTGGTCCATGTTACAACAGAAGCTGAATACGATGAGGTATATCGCGCGTCGGACAAATAACGAGCGGCGCAAGACCGATGCTATCTAAATTGTCGGGGAATTAGCATCGAGTTAATCGCGGCGTATCGTTAAAATCGAAAGAAATCGCGGCGGCGTCGTCGGACGCGGACGGACGGACGGCCGGCGATCCTTTAATTGCGCTTTTTACGGTCAATTATCTCGTTAGACTCGGGTATCCCGCTGCTTTCAGAATGTTAATCCAGCCGGGCGATCGGCCCATGCCGGGTTGCGGGAACGCAGACGGTAGCGGGCAGAGAGCGTTTCTTTTCTCGATATCGTGGTCCCATAATCGACGGCCAGCCACAGCTCCGAGGTCCGGCGTCAGGTGCGGGGGGCACAAAGGAGGGGGGGTGAGATCCGAACGAGAACTTTTTCACCTGGGCCCCGAACGGAACACCAGGAACCCCGCTGGCGTAATTAACATTCGGCACGTTTAGCCAGTCCGAGAGTAGCTTCTTGCCACCGAGGCCCCCCTCTGACTCCCCTCCTTCTTCGTCCATGATCTTCGTCCTGGCCAGACACTGATTGAGACGTGACCAAGGGATGACGGGACCCGAGACTCTTCTACTATGCTGCCCGGCTGTTGATGTCTAGTCGCGTGTGACGATCCTACAGGTCGATGACTCGCTATCTTGGGAATCCTTGAGCGAACAGATCTACGAGGAGACACAGACTGATAAACTTATGGCAAGCTGTCGATTATTTTTGTGACAAGTGACCCTGGGGATCGCTAATTGATAGTATGAACGCGGTGATCGCAGATCGATCAATTGCTGCAGCGTGCTGATGAGATGTGTGGGTGGTGGGGCTTGGAAGAGATTACTGGGTTTGTGAATTAATTGTTGTGGTGAGGGTTCAGAAAGTGCCTGGGTAGCTGGATCACATTTTTGCAGGAATTGTTTGTGAACAGACTGCGGATCTTCATGCAATTATCAAGCAAAACCGCAAGAAATACTGTGAAAATTTCTGAAACCAGCAAAACGATAATTTCCTCTATTCTCTCGGCAAAGAATTGATCAGAATGAGAATTTGCATGCAATGAGAGTATGCATGCATTGAGACTTCAATTGACTTTTATGCATTGATCCTTGTAATTTCAAACGAAAATATCTTCTTGGATTTTTTGTAAGGGTGAAACGATAGGTACTTCTGCAATGCACCTAATTGTCAGGTGGTTACAAACGTACTTGCGTGCTATTCTTTGTTAACTCGATAGAAAACTGGAGTCGCGGTTGGAGTAACTGGAGTACGATCTAATTCATTAGGATGGCTGGCGAATACGTATCGCCTTATTCGAGCAAGAGTGTTTTTCTACGGAAGAAGGAATCTCGATTACGTGTCGGTATAATTAAGACCCGGTGACTCAGTATTCTCTTAATCAGCGTCCAGATAGCTGCCCTACTGCGTTTATGGTGTCATCGTGGAAAGGCCACGTGTTCTGTATTTATACCGAAGCGACTATATGACATTTACAATCTGTTGCGTGAAAAACAAATGCGTGACATCTTGTATAACTAAATTGTGTAATTAGTTAAAATTGCATCTTAGATGATCAAACGATAGCTGACGATAGCTTTAACCAGTTAGCTGTTTTTGCCGAGTATACTCCTCATGGAATAAAAATTAATTGCTTGCTATTTATGTTAAAATTGTAGTGAAAATTAAAAGGCATTATTAATTTGTCGACATTTTAGAATTTGTCGAGTCAAAGACCAAGTAAAGAAACGAAATAAAGAAATTGACGAGAGGTCAATATGTGATAAATAAAGTTTACAAAAATTTTGAGTAGCCACACACAAAGTCGAGCTACACAGTCTCGGTTTTTTCGCGCATGTGCGACTAAATGCAGGAACGTGCCGTACGTCTTGTTTGTGGGGAAAGTAGGGAGAACTGTCATTGGCGGGAATCCGCACAGAAGAGTGCAAGACAACACGACGAGACGACCGTACTTCGAAATTTTGGTAACTTAATGTTAATATATTCGATTTCATAATAGCAACTAGTATTGGAGAAGGAGCTACTTGTCAATTCTTATTTGAAAATCGAAAAAAAATTTGCGAAACTATGCGGGGTGACCAAGGTACCCCATTTTAGCCCTACTTTGTACTTTACTGACGCTAAAATCGTCGCGCATGCGTGAGAAAACCGAGACCATATACCATCACTGGTACGGTGCAGTAAATGAAAAATATACTTTCGAGTCGATGATGAATTTTATGTCAAAGTGGGTCCGTGTCAAGAGGATGTTGGAGTGTGCTAGCACACATGGATCCTTCTCACCCGCTCCTAAACACAGGAAAAGATCTGTTTTTTTTTCTCTCCTTCTGGAGCCTCGGGTTTGTAACACGAGGAAAAAGCGACGCTTAAGGCCGGTATTTTGTCCCTTGGTAATGTCCCAGGCATAATGTTTTGTAACTTGACCTGAACTCCTCGATCCCTCTAGGAGGAATGCGTGTCCCATGACAACTGATGCACGCTTGCTCTTCGTCTATGTTATCCACATGTTACCGATCGTTGTCTGTTGCTAGCCAACAAAACAGTTCCACGAATCGTGCGCGTCTCCGGTGGAAACTGCTCTCGAAGCTGCATACCGAACTGTGCAGCAGTCACACTGCAATGCTCCAGTTCGTAGAGTACTTGCAACACGTAACGCTAAATCAATGCAATGTCGTAATTTCTTTTAATGTTTCTTATTATTCAGACCCTTTGTTGGCTGAAAAAAAGGATAACAACGAAATAATAGCCGAAAACATTTTCAAAGAACTCATTCAATCCAGACATGAAGACTATTCTTAACCCTTTGCACTCGGACTTATTTTAATCCTAAAACCAAATTCTTTTTTCTATTCTAGAATATTTCCAATTTACACAATTGTTTCATTTTATGTATATGAAGCTGATCCAACATGCGCATACAACAAAATTTAATAATCTCAGAAATATTTCGAATAATGGTGTAAGAATTTGTAGTGGTGCCTCAGAGTCACCACTCGAGTGCAAAGGGTTAATTCAGGTTAAACAAAGTGTATTGAGGCTGCTAAAGAATATTTTGAATAATGAAATAGACTGACGATTTCGTACATTTATAATGAAAATAGGCAGATGAAAGATGGAACACTAAAAACAGTTAAAAAATTGTAATTGTTACATAAGATGATTCTGTTTGAGACTTTCGAAACCTCTAGTATTAAAATCACTCTACATTATTTATAATGCGTTTACATTGCTAAGAGAAGGATTAAATTCTACACCGTAACAACTCTCATTTATTGCATTCTATGCAGAATTGTTTGTATTTAAGTTAGTCTACTGATAAAGATTAACATCAGTAGAATTGTTAAAAGTTTCAGCAACCTCGGTTATTTAAAATTTTCTGTATGTCGAAGTTTAAGCTCTCATCGAAACTCGAAAGTTCGTGGACCCTCAGCAATTTAGAATACTTTACGCTCATGCTGAAGTTTCCATCCCCACACAGTAGCTCATGTTTCACGATTGTCATATGAACATTTTTATTTTTCGTAGAGATAAAAGTTGATTTTAGTAAAGCTGTTAGCGTTGAAAGTTTCAATAACCAGAGTCATTTAAAATGTTTTGTACCTTGCATCGAAGTTTCCATCCCCATAGATGCATCTCACTTCTTGCAATTGATACAACAAATATTCCTGTTGGAATCTATCACTGAAGATTAATTTTCTCACGATTGTAATTGTTAAAAATTCCAGTAACCCACTCAATCTCGAATTCTGCGTACTCTCGCCGTAGTTTCGACCCCCATAGAGCCAGAACCTGGACAACAGAGGCCCCCTGATCATCGAAGCAGTGGCACAACCTGTATCGACCGAGACGCAGACGTCCGGAGGATTGATTCGTCATCCATCGGGACCGCGGCTATCCTGTTTTTGCCCGCGATCCCCCGACTAGTCACCAGTCATCTTCCACGTCGTAGTTTTCGTGTTCTTGTGTCCGGAGTCGTCGCTCGGTTCGAGTCGTTTAATTAAATACAGTTTTTCATCGGTGGGCCGAATCCGCGGCTGCCCGCTGGGACGGGGGAGCTCGCGACCGGCAAATAAATCAAAAGGGGAACTGAAACGGGGACGAAGACGACGACGAAGACGATCACGACGAGAGAGCCTATGCCGCCTCGCTGTGCCGGCCACGTCGTCGGCTTCTTGGAAGGCAAACACGAGTCGCCGATATAATTAGTGGTAGCGCGTGACCGATCGTTTTCCTCTCGATCGACCTCTCCCGAGAATCTGCGTTCGAAGAAAATTCGCGGGACAATAATCTGACGATATAACGATTGTCTTTGGCACCTTGAACGCGTTCATTCTCCTCAAACTATGTTCAGTATAATTTGAATAATTTTTTAACCAGATGCATTGAGTTTTGCAATACTCGTCTTTAACCCTCGCACTATCCATACAGTTGTATTTATATACTCATTGAGAAATCAAGGCATCCAAATGATGAAATGATAAAGTATATGGGAACATCCTGTTAAACAATGATTAATAGTTACAGAATGTTCCTTTAACCGATTAATGAAAAGTAATATAAAATTTATGATATGGTAGCAGTGTCGCCAGATCAACCCAGAACTGGGTTGATTTCCCTCTCCTCCTTTTCCCCTTCCACTATCCCATTCCACTCCTGCGCACACTCCAACGTCCCCCACTAAGACCGTAGACGGGTCACGTGACGTGCCGCGCAACGTGTTACATATTACTCTGGTCATCAGAGAGGTGTAAATTGTATTCCCCTCGATTTCAGCGATCTGGCGACACTGTATGGTAGACAGAAAGTGTGTATTGCCTATAACTAATATGTAAATATAAGCTACTGAAACAGTTGATGCAACATACAAGTTATGTATTAACAGGAAAACCATGTCATAAAGCTAATTTTATTTGATACATTATTACGTCACAGAGAGAACAATTGAAACACTCATTGCAATTTCAACGATGAATGTTTTGTTCGGAAAATGTCCACGACGAAAATATATGCGCGTATGTAGGAACAATTTATTGTATACGCTGCATATTAGAAAATTTCTGACATTTGGAGCTATGGAAAACGGCGAAGGACGTTCGTCGTAGGAGTTTATAAAAGTTCGAAAGAGATTAAAAGTCCCCCGGTTGTCAGGGTCGCCTCAAAACAGGGAGCCGTCTCACGGGGTCGTTATAATGATTGATGTCTTTCATATCCAAAACCGTCTCCGACGAATGTTCTAATGCCTCGCTTCGCCAGACATCGCTTTACACGCTGCAGTGTCCCTTCTACCTAATGTCTGCGACGCAAAAAGAGGGGAAACATTGAGTCGGTCGATCTCAATATGTATAACAGCTCTAACGTATTCCTCTTTGTCGAGGATTGATCTACTGCTTAAACGATTTATTACAGAAACTAATAAACCCGGAAGATAGTAAAACGATACTAAAATATTTGGTGATGGAAAAACTTTGCTCTGAAAGCGCAAGATTTTAAACGCTTTCCAGTGAGAGAATTTGATGTGAAGATTTGATGGGTCATGAATTAACCCTTCCTGAAATTGCAACAAGGACTACAGAGGACTATCCCGTGACCAGCATGCTGGAACATTCATACTTTGCATTATCGTTAAACGTATGTCCAACAAACAAACAAGTGATAACATTCTTATAGCCGCGGTATGAAAAATATATTCATAAATATATAAATACCGACCAATTGCAATCGTTACAAAATTTCTTTTACACACCATATAGTAATCTAATTGTTCTAACTTCTCAAAAAAGTCCAAGTCGTATGGTCCAATATTAAAAAAGTTATCGACTTTTTAGAAGTGTCCGAATATTAATGAGAGCGACTGTAAATACATCTACATGACGTACAATGTTGTTCGTAGCTCGCACTTCGCAAAATCTTTTATAAAAATAAAAAGAATCCAGTGTTAGTTAACCTTCCACATAAAAATTCATTCTTTCGACGTGAACTCTTCAATGTATGCAAGTGGCTCTAACGGTTTAACCATAGTAGTCGTGTTTCGTACACAATACAGTTTTGTATGAAGATCAATAAACCAGTTAATTGAACTTAATAAATGATTTAAAGGCCGATGAAAACAACGGAGACATTACACTGGCCATCGGGTGGGTCCGAGTTAGTGTCGCTCACGGAGTGACAACAGCATCGACGCGCCATTAAGCGTCGCGTTTGATCATATTCCCCCGCGGTGTTCTCGTAAATCGTGGTCGCAGGGTGTCCATAACCCGAGGAGAACATCCTCTGGCCTGCGTCCTCATCCCGGACGATTAAATAAGTCATATCGTCGCGGCTGCTAACGAAGCGCCGCGCCGCGGCATCCTCGGCCAGGTCGTTCGGCGTCGTCTGTCGCGGTTGTCGGCTGCCAGAGAAAGAGAGACCGACCGGCTTCTTTTTATTCGCAAAAAGAACCCTAACTCCTCCGTCTTCCACCCTGCCGAAGCATCCCGCGAGCCTCTCCTGGCAGCGTGCTCCAGACGCAGTATTTATAAACAAGCACGAGAGAGATCCGCAGCACGCGGATGGGACTCCGTCACGATACCTTGCCCCCACCACCGCGAAACGCAGTGGCATAGGAGCGATTTTTACCACGAAAGAATTGTAGATATACGTCAGCGACCATTAGAGTGCACTGGCAACCGTGAAGCTAGTTTCCATCAGCTTTTTACACGGCGAAGATCCAATTGCTCGCTGAAGACTGCTTTGAGAAGCTGAAGAGTGGATCTTCGAATGCTTCTCTTTTAGAGTAATGGGAGATGCACGTTGAAGAAATTTTGGAGTTGATTTTACACTTAGCCAACCCATCCGAGTGCACTTGCAACTAGTGACCAACTGCCGTTTGCATGGCGAATTCCCAATTGCTCGCTTAACACTTTGACTGCCAGCCCAGCAAACTCAAAAACTCTATAGAATCAAAGTAATTTGTTTAATGAAATACAAACTGAAAAATTGAGATGAATAAAATACTAAGTACTCTACCAACCTCCTTACATTCAACAGACGCCAACCAAATTTTGTGCAGTAAGTACATCGGTGAAAAAATTAATTTTTAAATTTGTACAAATAATTCCGTCATACATTAACGTGACAGTCAACGTGTTAAGACTACCTTGAGAAGCTGAAGAGTGGATCTTCGAATGCTTCTCTTTTAGAGTAATGGGAGATGCACGTTGAAGAAATTTTGGAATTGATTTTACACTTAGCCAACCCATCCGAGTGCACTTGCAACTAGTGACCAACTGCCGTTTGCATGGCGAATTCCCAATTGCTCGCTTAACACTTTGATTGCCAGCCCAGCAAACCCAAAAACTCTATAGAATCAAAGTAATTTGTTTAATGAAATACAAATTGAAAAGTTGAGATGTATAAAATACTAAATACTCTACCAACCTCCTTACATTTAACCCTTCGACGACGGTACCTGCCCATTCTGAACCAGAGTATTAAAATCTTCATTTAATTACTCAATTTCTGATTATTCAATTGAATCAAAATAGCTGTTACATTAACAACTATAGAAAAACTAATGAATCTGCAAGAAGTACCTTCAAAAATATGTTTTAAAACATTGTTAATAAAGCAGAGAATGGTGTTAAGCATATATCTATTGTAAAAGTGCGAGAAAGGTTCGTCGTCTGAGGGTTAACTCACGCCAAGCAAATTTGGTACAGTAAGTACATCAGTGAAGAAATTAATTTTTAAATTTGTACAAATCATTCCGTCATTCACTAACATACCAGTGAACGTGTTAAGATTATATTGAGAAGCTGAAGAGTGGATTTTCGAATGCTTCTCTTTTACAGTTATGGGAGATTCACGTTAAAAGCATATTGGAATCGATTTTTAAAATTAGCAGAAGCTGGGGAATTATTAGTAGAGGCTTTTATTTGTTCATTGATCGGTATAGCGCAGGGATGCTGTCCACTGTTGCGTTCGTGTTACGTTGTTGCTGTAATTGCAAGTGTTTACGATGTTGGGGTATTTCGTTCCTTGCGAGAAGAGTCGATGGAAATGATTTTGACGTGGCCGTTGGGACTTTGGATTCTGCATGGATGCGGGCGATGTTCGCTTGCTACATGTTGCTTTAATCCGGTTTTTGCCTGGTGGAAAATTAACTGTTCGGTTAGGCTATCTTAAAAACCTGTTCACTCGAAGGTACTGGTGATCGTGTTAGGGATGAACAGTTTTAATTGCGTTCAAATTAGAAGCTTGATCGTAGTAGATTTTGTTCAGTAATTAGCCGATACAGACGATTTCATCTTAAGATACAAGACTGACTTTTTGCTATCATGTATAAAGATCCATAACCTAGTAATAAGCAGACTGCGGATTTTACGCATTCATAGCAACAATAGGTGCATTTTAAAACAATAGAAAGATTTAAATGATTTAAGAACGCCGTATTATTTTCAACTTGTGAGGTCCCTCGGGGTTCATCCGTGAGGGTTCAACGTCGAAAACACTGATTTCCCCACACTCTTGTTGCACCGTGCACCCAAAGCTGTCCTTCTTGCACCCTCTATTTCCAGGCTGCAAAAGCTACAACCTACCCCTGGGAGATCTCCATGCACTCAACATCCCTCAGCAAGCCGATCTCTTTTACGATCGCCAGTCGAATCTCGCGCGCTCTCGTCGCCAGAAAATAATAACTATAGACTCGGAGATTAGTCTCCATAAAGCCGACCCGCTTTTCCCTGAATCACCGTTCTAACCGCAATGGAGTCGTTCACGTGGTGGACAGATCCCCTCTAAACCTAATATCCGAACGGCCGGCGAACAATTACAGTGACGCAACAATGCTGTCTCGTTGGCCGCGGCGTTATCGCTGTCGGTCGTTAATTCAGCTTTTAACGTCCGGGTGTGTTTCCATCCGAATCTGTGAGCAAAAGCGAAAGAGCAAGGGAGGGAAAGAGAGAGAGAGAGAGAGAGAGAGAGAGAGAGATAAAGAGAGAGTTTAGAGGAAGAGACAAGCGAGTTAACTGCTCAAAAATTGATTCTATACCAGTGGCAGAGCGAAACGTCTGTCCCCGGTAACTCGGGGAACCGGCGCGGCGCGTTCCTCTAAACTGTAGCCGCTTTGACAGACTGCCGGCTGGCGTGAAAACGCTCGCCAATTAACCCGCGGTGAATTATGCACCGCCCCTTGCCCACTAATTTAGTAGGTGACTTATGTCGTACTTGCCAGCCGACAAGCCCTGGACGAATTCGAGTACCTCGCTGAACGGTGAGCCTTCCCTCTGTCTCCTTCTTCTTATTTTACTTCTTCCTCCTCCTCGGCCGCGTCTCCTTCTGATCCCCTCGCGATCCTCTATTTTTTCCTCGGTCGTCCTCACTCGCTCTCTCCCAACTTCGGCGAGATCTCTCCCTCTATCTATCTATCTCTGCTCCTCCTTCTCCCAGGCAGACGACGAAGAAGACTCGATGTCGCGGAGGAACAGCCGGACATCCGGCAACTCGCAAACCTCTCCTTTGAAGTCTTTGAGCGGACGAATTCGCGGGATCATACGCCGAATGAAATATCGCCATTGCCTCGCCTCTTCTCACTTTCTTTCTCCTCCACTCGCTCTCTCTCACTCTCTCTTTCTCTCTCTCTCTTTCTCTCTCTCTCTCTCTCTCTCTCTCTCTCTCTCTCTCTTCTCTCTCTCTCTCTCTGCGTCTTGATCTCCTTCTCTTTCTCGCTGCTTGTTGTCGACGCAACTCGGAATCCCGGATACGCGGCCGAGACGGTTACGAAGGATTAGTTGGGCCCGCAATCGGTTTATTGCCCAGAGAATCTCGCGCCTTTCGACGCTGCTCTTCGCCTCTTTAGTAGACCGCTTTCAGAGAGCCTCGTCGCAATTTTGTTGCCGGCCTTTGAGCTCTTTCGGACAGGGGACCTCGAGATTCACGGTTGCCAGGGTGTTCCTGTCTTTTCGCGCAACAGTTCGGACGATTAACGTCCACTGAAATTATTTGTGGCGTGACGATCGGGGGATGAGGCCGGTAATGCGACCGGTGGAGTGAGGATTAAAGGGAGATCGCGGATGTAGAACGCTTTCGTAGATGTTCCTGACGTTTTGTTAAATTTTTTTAAAACTTGGATTGTGTCTTTACACGTAGGCCGTGTTCTTGATACGCGATGTTCAATCATTATTGAGTTTTACATCACTGATGACAGTATGATCGGTGCGGTAGTTAAGAAATCGATGAAATTTAATTGCACTGAGTTCAGTTTTGTATTTATGGACCATTCTGCACTCGTTGAAGTCGAATAGGATATTAAACTGCGATATTTTAGCCTTGCTGTGGTCCTTAATAGCACAATGCATTCAAAGTTGTCTGAATTTTTTATTGCGAGCATCGGTGGCATGATCTTCATTAATTCTGTTAAGCTCTCAGTTAATTCTGCTCAATTTCACGGTGTTGTTTGTGTCGCGCTTTTAAATTGAACACGCTTTCCATCAGTGTCACCATTTATGCAATGAAAAGAAGAATATAATTTGTTGTACACGATTGTGTTTTGTTCCTGAATTTGTTTCAAACGAAAAAGTACCGGGAACTTCATTTAACTGGATGAACTATTTAGCGTGAACCTTTCATTAACTCATATATTAATGTTGACAATTTCTCTGAAGCCGTTTATTTACGGGGCAATTTTAAATATGGGTATGTTTTTGACAATTTTCACGATTCTTCTGATATGGTGGGCAAAGAGCTGCAAATTTTGGTTTTAATTGTGGTGAAACTGTAATATAAATAATACAGAATCATTTAAAGTGATTTGTTAAGTGGATCTTGCACGCACAGACTTCTTTTAATCTCTCTAATAAAAAGTACCCACGAAGGACACATAGTTTAAAGATCTGAAATCGATTCAGTGCAATTTTACAATGATTCTTAACAAGATCCACAAAGAGATGCATTTTTAAATTTTTCAAATGATACAAAAGTTCTATAACTAACTGGATGTCCAAATAAATTAATTTACACATGAGTTCCTTTGGAAGTTTTCACTGAATTGCTTGAAAATGATTGCTGTAATAGGATGGAAACTTCTATGAATGAAAGAAACTTGTTGTGTGACACGCACATTTACGTGGCATCCAACGTGTTAAACCAATTAAAAAAATTGGTGTGTGCTTAGACCACATGGCTGAAGTGAAACTTCTTTCTTTAATTTTTTTTCGAATTTTTATTAACACTTTATGACATTTAATTTTCTCTGATTCTATTATTGAAATAATTGACTTGTGATAGCTAAAATATGATATAAATATTCTTGATTCAATTTTGTCCAAATGTCTTGCAAATACTGCATCGAGAGTTGTTCCTGATCTTGTTGTCGCTTCATTAGGATTATTTACCATTTCCAATCTCAGTTTACTTCTAAAAAATTTTATTAATAATTTTTATTGTTCCGACGCAAAGTTTACGTTGGAATCTACACTTAGCATCATCGGAATTTTATCATAATCTTTATTAAGCAATGCCGAACCCTCAACCGTATATGCTAATAGAATAGAATTTCGTTTCACCATTTCATCCTTTCATCGTTTCATCATTTCATCGCCTGATCGGTTTTACTCCTACCGCGTCGAGGTTTTACGCCTACCGCGTCGAAGTTTTACTAAATCGTTTCATCGTTTCATCGCCAGATCAGTTGTACTTCTACCGCGTCGAGATTTTTCGTCTACCGCGTCGAGGTTTTACTAAATCGTTTCATCGTTTCATCATTTCATCGGCAGATCGGTTTCACTCCTACCGCGTCGAGGTTTTACGCCTAACGCGTCTAAAGAAGTTCCGCTTCAAAAATATAAGGCAACCATAGTCGTGCAATTTCTTTTGAATCGACGACGTACAATTTTCCGAAATGGAGCCACACAATCTTCAACAAACGATCTCGACTCGCAGAAGCAATCAAATCGCTCGATTCCCACTCAAACCCAATTAACTGCCCGGGTATCGCGGCTGTAACCGTGGCGGGCATTTACAAACTTGCATAAACGACGTACAGCTCGTATCCGTCGGAATGGCAGGACTTTTGTCCCATCGCGGTAATAAATCTCCCCATAAATACTTAGCCGGATACGGAGCAGATTCGTGGAGCACTGTGTCGACAGGTAGCGTGGCGGACGCAGCGTGCGAGGAGAGTGTCGCTCGTAAAATTCGGATTTGTCCGATGGTCGTTAAGAGAGAAATTCAAAACCGTCTTTCGTCCTCTCTTTCTCTCTCTCTCTCTCTCTCTCTCTCTGTCCTCTCTCTTTCGTCTCTCGCTCTGTTTCTCTCTCTCTTTCTCTCTCGTTCTCCTGCAGGCTGGTCCACGCCGCGAGAGTAATCTACACGGTCGCGCGGCGATCTATCACCCGTACAACGAAAGTTTGACGCAACGTCAAAACGCGAGCCCGTTAATTTTTCATGTCGTTTCACCCGGAACTCGCACTGTAACCGCGTCCTCCCTGTCCCCTCTCTTTTTCCTCTTGGTCCACGTTCTTGTCCTCTTCTCTCCGCTTTCGCGAGGCCTGGAACCCGCGCGAGCCCGCCTCGTCCTCCTCTGGTCCTCGACGCTGGTCCAGCAAGTTGTTTCGACGTTGCCATTCATTATTCACCTCCTACACGGGTACGCTACCTTTCGACACACGGGACGTGGTTGCGCGAATATACGCGCCCAGGAAAAGGACCGGAGACGTGTTTTACAAAGAGCGTCTAACGATTCACGAAACCTCGGCGTCCTCCGGTTGGACGCCTCCATCGAGACGCGGTGTCCTCTTGTTTCACTATTCTCGCCGTACCCTGCTCTCTCAGCAATTTAATTCCGACTGGAACAAATTATTTATCTTCCACGTTCCTCCGCTTTTACCTCGACCCGTGCTCTTTTCGGTGTATCGGGAATTGCGAAGGAATTCTCTCGCTTTTACGAATTATTTCTTAAGTAATTCTTATTGCTTAATAACACTAAACTTACCGAGCATTACAATTCACCATTTTGCATTGTCTTATAATAATAACGAGATTTGATTGATTTAAAGTCTGTGCAATTTTTATTACAGTATACGATTGAATAAAGAAATCTATTGAGTCAACTCCTCTGAAAGCATCTTTATGAATTCAATAATTGTAGAATAACATATTTGAAACTGGTCATTTGACCAGCTGTGGTAGATTTATTGTTAAGTTTTATACATCGAAGACTCATTTTTGCTTGATCGATTTGCCTTAATATAAGTTCTTAATGCTTGATAGATGTGTTGGAAACTTTCTCCGTGAAACAAACAGCAAAAGAATTTAGACAATGTTTCTGTACCACAGTAATACATTTTTATAACTCGAAGTACAATTATTATCATGTTTGTCCATCTTGTACTCGGTAAATCGATATAAATTATTGATCTACCACAGGTTTCTTTGTAGAAAATCAATATGACTTTTTTGTTTTAATCTGATAATTTGATACTTACAATACAGCTCCTTCCAGAAGAAACTCTTTATCTTGTACATTTTTATTTTCATCCTGTTGTTCTTCATCAAATCGTACTTATGCCCAAGCATTTACAAAAACGACAAGATTTGTTCGTTCAGATTTAATCGCTTCAGTTCTCCTTTAACCAACAAGGAACAGCTTTAATTTTGATTCTCCCCGATCGGATCTCGGCTGTGTTTATAAAAACAAAAATTAGCATAAAGATCCGTAATCTGAAATCATAAATACAACGAGTTAACATCGGTTTAAAAAATTCCATGTACCATTCGAGACTCTCCGCCGCCATCGGCATGTTAATTAGCGAGTCGACCGATGTTTTAATTATCATTCTAATTCCATTTATGCCTGACAAGCAAATCCAGCGCTGTAATTTCAAGCGTTCAATGCGGCGTCACAAGATAAACAGGCCGCAGGGAAATTCTTTCCAAACCAGAATCGAGATCGGTTCTCCTTTTTTTCTTGATTTTTCTTTCTTTTTTGAACATCAGGTCTACCGATGCTCGGGTAACAGCAGCTGAATCGGTAAAGAACACCGGGGACGTCCGTGACGATCATAATATATTGTCGACGTCTGGCTTTCCGATTTGTGGCCTCGGTATCGAATGTTTGATGCGACCGCTCCTCTTCGACGTAGGTCCCGGATACTGCGGACTATCTATTGTTCCTGAATAAACCATCGTATGGCCGAATACCAACGGCAGGCAGTAACTCTTCGACTTCCTGCGCGATTACTTGAAAAAGTCGCGTGTACGGTCCCTTCTGTTCCGCTTCCCCGGACTGTTCGTGAGTACGCGAGCCCTCTCGGAACTTGCTCCGGGACGAACTTACTCGTTTATTGCATTGTTCAACGCAACTGTGCCCTCCTGACACAGAGAAATCCGTCGCACGATCGATCACCCGTCACGTTCGATCACTGAAAACGCTTGCGAAACGCGTCTCGATCGCTGAAAACGCCGAAATCGAAGTCAAAAGTTTAATCGACTTTGACTCTCTGTAACACTAAACCTATTAATTTTATACGGTTTTTGAAGTGAAACTTCTTTAGGCGCGCTAGGCGCAAAACATCGACGCGGTAGGCGTAAAATCTCGACACGGTAGGAGTAAAACCGATCTGACGATGAAATAATGAAACGATGAAACAATGATACGATGAAACGATTTAATAAAACCTCAACGCGCTAGACGTAAAACCTCGACGCTGTAGGAGTAAAACCGATCTGACGATGAAACGATGAAACGATGAAACGATGAAATAATGAAACAATGAAACGATGAAACGATGAAACAACGATACGATGAAACGACTTAGTAAAACCTCGACGCGGTAGGAGTAAAACCGATCTTGCGATGAAACGATGAAACGATGAAACGATGATATAATGAAACGATTTAGTAAAACCTTGACACAGTAGGAGTAAAACCGATCTGGCGATGAAACGATAAAACGATAAAACGAAATTCTATTCTATTAGTATATACGGTTGAGGGTTCGGCATTGCTTAATAAAGATTATGATAAAATTCCGATGATGCTAAGTGGAGATTTCAACGTGAACTTTGCATCGGAACAATCAAAATTATTAATAAAATTTTTTAGAAGTAAACTGAGATTGGAAATGGTAAATAATCCTAATGAAGCGACAATAAGATCAGGAACAACTCTCGATGCAGTATTTGCAAGACATTTGGACAAAATTGAATCAAGAATATTTATATCACATTTTAGCTGTCACATGCCAATTGTTTCAATAATAGAATCAGAGAAAATTAAATGTCATAAAGTATTAATAAAAATTCGAAAAAAAATTAAAGAAAGAAGTTTCACTTCAGCGACGTCGTCTAAGCACAGACCAATTTTTTTGTTTAATAAAACATTTTAATGATGAAGATAGGCAACATAACAAATGGTGGTAGCGAACGTATTAAGTCAGTCAATTGATCGGATTCTGATTTTTATTTTACAATTATTGAAGTCATGAAGATGCACCTGTATTTATATTTGTATTCACAATGGTTAAGGATTTTTTAATGGATCGTTTACCAGTAATAGCAATTTCGATCGTAAATCACCAAGTCACCCTCAGTAACGTAATCTAATTATTCAGTTTGGGATTATTACGTAAAAGAAGATTTTTAAGGTTCCTTTTAGTACAGCACAACTATTGAAAAGCCGATTGATAGGCTTCCGGTAGATAAACTGTTAATAGGCTATCGGTAGATAAAGTGTCAATAAATTCAAAGACTCCTGCAGACCAATAAAGAAGAAAATCGAGACGCAGAATTTCCTGGCACGATTACATCACCTGTCGCAACAAACTGGCGAAAGGTGGGAGTCAGGCAGTGCGTAATACCGTTTCCCGAGCTGTAAGTGGTGGCTGGCATCGAATCCGCAGCAGAAGCCACCAGCCAGCTGTGTGTTGTTCCACCCCCAAGTGTTCCCGATAGGCGAAGCACGTCGCGAGCCACCCCAGCCTTCGATTAAGCTATCCAATAAAAAAAGTTGAAAAGTCTCGGAAGCCTAATAAAAATCTTTTCCCGTTGCCGTGAGCCCGTTAATTACCATAAGTTAATTACAACGACGTGAAAGCTTCGTCAGCCACCCCCGCCTCGGTTCCCGGTATACACACGGCGTTTCCACCCTCTCTCCGCGAACGTTCGCGCTCCAACACAATTCAGTTGGTCGACTATGTGCACACGGTGGAACGTTGCCATCCAACACCAGCATCGCACAGCATCGCTGCCGAGCCACCCCCATCCCCGTTCTTCATATTTACGAGGCGAACTTTGCTTCAAGCCTGCCGATGTTTTAACTTTATCGCGACCGAAGTATGATTTTACGAGAAGCCCGCGGGCTAAATATGCCCGCGTCGTAAAATTAACGGCGTTTCCATAAAGGAATCCGGTGTGCTTGCGTTAAAACTCGATAAAAGCCAATAAAGCATCGCCACGGAGCCTCGGTTTAGTATAGTTTATCGCCGTTCCTCGGCCACGGTGACCACCGAGATCCACGCCGGCTGACCGTTCGCCAACCTGCGCCCATTTGCAGTGTCCTTCTCCGGATAAGACTTACGAGGATTCCGCGGAACACGGGTTCGAGGACCTCGCGACCCACGGCACCGATCCAACCTCGAATCTACACTGTTATTCGACAGCCGGCTGTTAATTTTTATCGTCCGGACCCGGCCACAGGTCCTTAAACACTCATTGGGTGCCTAGCACCATCGTCCTGACCCTATCCGGACATTCTGGTCCTGGATCTGGATCTGGAGTTACTTCACTAGAAAACGATTGGTACGTTAGCCAATAGATTACTTTAGGGGTGATTAGAATCGAAAGGAAAACGTTGGAAAAGTTATTTAACACGTTAGAGCAATTTTGTCTCGACTTCCATTACACTTTTTATTTCAGTTTAAATACAAAAATTCAATTCAACATCCCTCCAGACTTTCGTACCGATTCTACGGTGGTCATCGTCGAATCAATCGAAAATAGGGTGACCTGTTCAGCGAATTAACGCTTAAGTCGCGTGTTTGTTGAAATTAGTATTCGCAATATTTAATTTCCTGAGTGCCATTTTAAGACGTTTGTTAAGATTCCAGAGCATCATTCTAGTGATCTTTAATGGTTACAGCTTACATACAAAATCTAGAATACGATTAAACGAAAAATGAGCTAAATGACCAAGGAACGAACGTCAATCTCTGACGAATGAACAGAGGTATACCAGTGAATGATAATTCAACAAACAAACTTATCATGGGACCATCGAACCACCTCAAAATTGTGCTGATCTCGCGATGACGATGCTCACTTTAAATACTACGAAAACTTACAATAAAATTACTGTATAAATTTCAACATAAGGGGAGCATTACAAATGTTATTTTGTCGTTTTATACGAATTATGTTCATTCACAGGAAGGTGTTCATTCATTACACTGGTCACCCCAAAATGGGCATACTCAAATGTATCTTTTCGATCCCCAGCTGAAAGAAACACAGAAAAAATGACAAAAACAAAGATCTCTTTTTGGGGATATCTGTAAACTTTCAATAAAATTACTGTATAAATTTGAACATGAAGGGGGCATTGCAAATGTTATTTTGTCGTTTTTTACGAATTATGTTCATTCACAGGAAGGTGTTCATTCATTAGACTGGACACCCTAAAATGGACATACTCAAATGTATCTTTTCGATCCCCAACTGAAAGAAACACAGAAAAAATTGGTGTGTGCTTAGACCACATGGCTGAAGTGAAACTTCTTTCTTTAATTTTTTTTCGAATTTTTATTAACACTTTATGACATTTAATTTTCTCTGATTCTATTATTGAAACAATTGACTTGTGATAGCTAAAATGTGATATAAATATTCTTGATTCAATTTTGTCCAAATGTCTTGCAAATACTGCATCGAGAGTTGTTCCTGATCTTATTGTCGCTTCATTAGGATTATTTACCATTTCCAATCTCAGTTTACTTCTAAAAAATTTTATTAATAATTTTGATTGTTCCGATGCAAAGTTCACGTTGAAATCTCCACTTAGCATCATCGGGATTTTATCATAATCTTTATTAAGTAATGCCGAACCCTCGACCGTATATGCTAATAGAATAGAATATCGTTTCATCGTTTCATCGCCAGATCGGTTTTACTCCTACCGCGTCGAGGTTTTGCGCCTAAAAAAGTTTCACTTCAAAAATGACAAAAACAAAGATCTCTGCGGAGATATCTGAGAACATACAATAAAATTAATGTATATATTTCAACATGAAGGGAATCATTATAAATGTTATTTTGTCGTTTAATACGAATTATGTTCATTCACAGAGAAGTGTGCATTCAGCGGAGAGGACAGTCTGTTTCGTTAGAATCTCCGGTGACTAATCGCGGATCGCTGGTTCCCAGAACTGACGTAGAGCACGATTCCCATAGCACGAGTTACGGTTTCTCCCCATTAATCGTTATTCCATCGATTCGCAGCACGGTGTAAGGGTGTTTCCCACAGTATCCGCGTGTACTTGCAAGATAAGTGGTCGATTATCGTCCGTTCCCCCCCGCTCTCCTCGCCGACTGCCACTAAAAACTGCGTCCCCGTTGGGCGGCAGATAGTGTTGTCTCAGTTAGTACCCCACGACACGATCATTTTACAACTGGGCTACTATATTGGTAATGGCTCGGTTTATCTGTTGGCGGGTAGGTATTGGCCGCTCGTGTGGGATACGCTGCCATCCTCTCGTATATACACCTGCATTTTTGCACATCGGTATCTTTATGGCGGCATAAAACAGGTTTACCGGGCAATTTAAATGCCGTTCGCAGCATTAACGCCGCGCGTCGTAATACATTTTTGTAATTCTAAAATTAGACACCCCCCTCCGGCACCGATAATGCGCAACGACAAATTAATTATTAATTTCGCGGACGCGACTGGCCAGCCGATTGCCTCTCACCTGCTGCAGCTTCTTGGGTCCAGCGGGGATTCGATTGTAATGCGGTTTCCGGTACGAGAAAGTTGCAAGGTAACGACCATCGATGAAGCAATGGCTGCTGCGTTACGATTATTGTAGAAAACGCTATAGTGCTGAAAGAGGGATGTGAATCGTTACCGTGACTGTTATTTTATCTCGGATTAAGAGATGGACTTCGGTAATCTAGTTGTGCAACGCGTGCATGCCATTAGTGTGATCTACGAAGTTCAAATTTACTTTTCTAATGGACCAATCGAATCTGTATCGGGGTTAAGTATCGCTGAAACCTTGATTGGAGATCGTTTATGGTTGACGTCAGTTGTGCTGGTCCCTCGAGGTCGCTTGTTCCTTCATTTTGTAGGAAAATACCAAAGAAAGCTTCATTAGTGATCGATTTACTTATTTTTTGAAACTTTGAAAGAAACACAATAGTTTTAAGATGAAAGACATGTGATGCTAGCTTTAATAGTTTTCCTTTTAGGTATTCGAGCAAACATGATTCTCACTCCTTAATTTTAAGGGTCGTCTCCACCGCCCTTAAAATACCCTATATACAGATGATGATGAATTAAAATAAAATTGTATATAATATTCTTTTGTTAAAGTTACATTACAATTTATACATGTAGAGGTGATAGTTTGCTAAAGGATTTTCTCTGTCAACAATTGTGCAGTTACGCAGAAGAGATGTTCACCAGTTTTGAACAGTGCAAGGATTAATGAAACCACAACGAAGTGAACCAGCAAAAAAGGAATAGGGAGAGATCTCTGACCCACAAACATTACTATGACCAGCCGTTTTAGAAAGTCTAGGTTCCAAGAAGGAGCTTGTATGTACCTACACGTTCGATCGAAGAGACAAAAAGTAGAATTGTACCGCGTAGAAAGGGTATTCAGTGTCCGTAAATAGACGATTCAATTGTGAGCCTGGATAGCAACTTTCGTGCACCGTTGAATCGACATGATCCCACAACGGGATCGCTAATACCATTATTCACTCCTCCACTACAGTTACTGACCACTCTACGCCATTCTCAAGTTGCAGTAAATATAAGCTTGCTATCGGTTAAAACGATCTGGCAGCAACGTTGATTATTTTCACTTTGCTACAACTTCTATGGTTCATAGAACATTCAGTTTATGGAACATTCTACTAAAATTGTTGTATTCAATATTTCTGTGAACACAGAAAGAGACCCGTTGCAAGATATAAAATTGTACACACGTTTCTCTTGCACGCATTACTGTGCACGATCATAAAGAACCTCGCACTAATTATATGGAAAATCTATCCCGGTAAAACCAGTTGGATTTTTCATATGTTGTAGCTTATGATCTACTGAACAAAAGGTGTACTGGGCACAATGCTCAATAATAGACAGTTATCTAGTTATAATCAGTCAAACATGACAAATTCGAGCTGCCGAATACTCAAATCGCGGGAAGTATATTTACTTTACACGCTTCCGCACCCCCACTCCCGCCACCCCACTCCTTCGATTTTCAAGTTGCGCGACCTAAATGAAGTTGGCAACATACTAGGGTTATTGCTGCCGAATGCTATTACTTCCTGGCATTGCTACGTCCGATATTTATATTATTGATATCAGTGTATTCCATACATTTTGGTTTCCATACTGTTTGGTAATACATAATAAGATCATTTTTTTATTAATCCACACACACACACGCAGGTACACGCACACAAACCACACACACAGCAGAGAGGGTTTGGACTCAAAAAATACTACGGAAGTGACGAACCGTGGGGTTCTTATCTCTTCTCTGACACGCAAAGATTTTTGTGAAAGATTTCTGTTCACAGACCTTTTCAAGGTCACTCAAAATTCAAAAATAATGACACCACCTAGCAGATTTTGTGAAACCCTACTATTTTTGTTTCAAACATTTTTACAAAAAATAAATACTTCCCGAGATTTGGGTATTCGGCAGCTCGAATTTGTCATGGTTGACTGATTATAACTCGATAACTGTCCATTATTGAGCTTTGTGCCCATTACATCTTTTGTTCAGCAGACCATAAGTTACAACATATGATAAATTCAACTGATTTTACCGGGATAGATTGTCGACATGATTAGTGCGGGGTTCTTTCCATAAGTATCTGCAGTGTATTAGTCAGGTTCTATTTAGTTTCTTTGACAGACACGAGTAGGCACTTGTAGCTCTAGGAAATGTAGCAAATCAAGTCACAGTCGCACGTATGTAGATGTTTCTACATAGAAAATAATAACCAGATTTCACTTATTGCACTGTTCATTTACGATCAATCACTTGAAAGAAATAGAAGTAAGACTACATCATTGCAATGAATAACAGTCAAGATTATTTTAGACATTGCTGGTGAAGCATAGAATCAAAATTTATAGCTACTGTGTCTCTACTCTACTTTTTTTCATAAATCTCTATTTAAAATCGTTAATTGCATCAACGCCCGTCAAGTAATTTTCGTGTTCCACTAGATTGACAGAAACAAGTTTGAAATCTAGATGAAAAGTGCAAAAAATACTTTTCTTTATCATCAGTCCTTTAAATCTCGAATTTACACGGACACCTCAATCTGTCGGGTAATCAGAAACGTTCGTGCTGCTTCTAGATCGTGTCATGATTAAACTGTAAGCTAATACTATAATTAAAATCGAAGTGTTAGCCTTGTTAGCGTAATCTGGTATGCTGGAGCGGAGAGCATTGAGATTTTTTATCCTGAAGTAGAGCACGAATAAAAAACTCGTACTAGCAAATAAAGCGAAGTGCTAAGCCGACAAGAATAAAACTTGTTTCATTAGAAACAGTTTTACGTCTATGCTTTCTTTATTCGAAGCATCCACTCGTGTGAAACATTTTCGTGAACGTGGTGAACTATTATACAAAAAGGGGGGGAATTATTATACAAAATCTCTTAGACGTTGAGGTAGGACACGTACCAAAAATTTGGGAACAGCGTTCTAAGCATTCATTGAAGCCGAGAGCAATAAAGCTCGTTAAAGTTAAATAAAAAAACAGTTTTACATCTATACTAGTTTCTTTATTTGAAGCACCCACTAACGCTGAACTTTTTTAGAACCTGATGTAGTATTATACTGAAAGGGGACATTGAGATCCTTTCGACGTTGAGGTAGGCCACGCACCAAAATTGTAAAGCAGTTCTAAGCATCCAGAATTACGGTCGCTGAGGTGAACCCTCGATCGAAAGAGCAGCCAAAGAGAAAATTGAAATATCAGGTCCGACTTCCTGCGGACAGAGGAGTCCCGTTTTTGGAGCATCGATATGGCGGGGGCACGGAAGGCAGGCACGGTTGCAGGAACAAGGGCGAGAGGGGTAGAGAACGAAGACAGTGGAGGGCACACACCGGTGTCCGCATAACTCTGCGGAATCTATCGAGAGAGGGTCGAGGACCCCCCTGCTCCCCCGCCAGGACCCCCACAACCCTTTGAAGGTTTATGCCGATTCAGGAACGAGTTGATTCATGAAGACGGGATGGACCTCCTTGGGATCCGCGGCTCGGTGCCCCCAAGGCCGTGGCGGGTGGTCCCGCGGCTTGATTTCTTGTTTCCTCCACCAGGGCCGAACCTGGCCTGTGTGTCGTTTCGCCTCCGTTCCTCTTCTACCTTGGTCCCCGGAGTGGGACCGAGCGAGGGACAGACCGACTCTGCGAGCTCGTGGGACAGTGACAGAAGGGGTCCCGGGGACCTTGCGGGAACCGGGCAGCAAAGAAGGGAACGCTCACCCGGCGTTCCCCCCGCTGTCTCCTGTATACCTATAGCGATTGTCGATTTAAATGTTTACTAATAACCAAGCTTGTCCCGCAACCACCCAGAAGTCGGTCGCTTTGCATTTTTATAAGTACATCTTGCGGCCGGTTCCGAGAACGAGGACGTTTCATATTCATCCGCTGCTGCTCCCGTCGTCGCCGCCGCACCGACTCGACTCGCCAGCTTCTGTCTCCCCTCGCCAACATCCTACTGGACCGTATTGTCTCTTCTACGATCGGATGCATGCGCCGCGATTAGGCCGACAACGGCATAATGACTCGCGGACAGCCACCAGGACCGGGCATGAGTCCCGCTCGTTAATCGAGCAAACGAGAATCTGCTCGATCCAGCGCTTCTTCGGGGAAACTGCTGGTAGCTGGCTGTGAGAGTGATCGATGGGGAGTGCGGTCTTTGGTGGATTTAACGCTTCAGGAAAAATATTGCTTTTTGTAGACATACTCACAGAATCATAGAAATTAACCCTTAAACTGTAAAGGGGGGCATTCGTGTCCGGACGATTTTGAACAGTTTATAAAATCATAAAGTATTTCATATAAAATACTTCAACAAGTTATTTTTCAGAGTCATTGTGATAATCTCAATTCAGGATGGTCGTTGGTACTATATGAATTATTTTAAATTTTTCAAAGAGCTATAACTCATTTAAAACCGCGTCATACATAAAAGACCCACCTTTACAGTTTCCCTTTAGAGACATCCTAAAAATGTTGACAGTCCAAGGACAAATTTAGTCACATAAAAGAGTGGAATAAATTCAAATAAGTAACATAGAATATTATTTTTGGATTGAATAGTCTGGGTCGACCACAAATAACACCAGACTAAATCAAAGTCCGAAGTCTTTAGCATTATACTATTCAAATTCTAAGTCTATTTATTAGCAGCCAATTTAAATCATTAACCATCTATATTAAGTCCATTAAAATGAAATATTAAGTCTATTTCATAGCCATAAGGCTGAAATAAACAAGTAATAATAATAATATTAAGTGCCATAGGATCGGTAACATTAATCTGAAAATAGTAAGCCCACAAATATCTGAAAGAATATTTGATATGCAAATATTAGAATGGATCTAAGTTTGCCTACAATAAATTCTCAAAATTGTCCACCATCCAAGAGTTAATTCACAAAGATCCACGATCTACACCGTCCTGATTCAAACTAAAACCTTACGTCACCGCATACAGAGCCTCACAGTCCCACCATAGAAACTCTACACCGCGCCTAATCAGAAGAGCATCAGACAACTGTACCGACAAGTACCGAATCCTAATTCCCCACAGGTTCACGTTCCCCTAGCTCCGCCTACAAAGTATCAATTAAAATCGACAGACACATAACGCGCCACATCAAAGGGCTATCAACAATCCCATCCACGTCGCCCTTACCTGTTCCCCATGCTCGAACAATGGAACAAAGCAGCTCCGCACACCATCTTCAAGATCGGTCTCCCTGTTCTCACCAGATGGAAGGGTGATCGATCAAAAATACGCTCGCTGCGATAGAGAAGGGAAACGCATAAAATAACAAAACCTTCAACGTTCTTTTTTTTTTTATAATGATTCGTTTATTGCGAAAGGACACAGTCTGCAAGCCATCTGCCAATGTGGCATACCGGCGAGCTCGCGTGAAATTTTGGACACGAATGACTAAAAGGTGATGGCGATCGTTCACTCTCGACATGACATGATATGTTGACGGTCGATGCGCGCCCTGCGAGCGTCGCTGGCGCCCTCGTCTCTTTTTTCTTTATTACATAGTACGACTCTCTGTGTGCATGTGTATCGCGTGTGTGTGTGTGTATGTATGTGTGTGTGTTTGTTTGTGTGTTGTCTAAAGTCCCATAAGGGAGCCCGAGGGCCCGCGACAGCGGGGGGTGCAACGGGAATTCCGGGTTCTGGCGGGTTACGAGCGGAGACGAGCGCGTTCGCGACGGGGCCCGATGGAAAAGACGAAACGGGGGCGCAAAGAAACGAAAGGAAGGGACCCTTTGAACACCAACCAGACCACGGATAATATCACGAGAAACCGGTCGAACAATAAATAAATAATACTTACGAACGTAGGAGCCACCCCCGTCGATCGACGCGCCCCGCCCGTAACCCGTCTCAGCGATCAACGAACCACACCTCGTCATGATCGACCGAGTCGACGTGAATCGATAATATTATATAAACATTGCAATAACAATAATAATAATAATAATCATATAATAATAATAATAATAATCATCGTCGTCGTTAGTATGAATTATGATCTCAAATATTATAATAATAATATCGTACCTACTCTACATACAATACATACACTGGCCGGACGCTCTCTAGTGGGCCCTCTCTACTATTTACAAACGCATAAATAATTATTATTATTATCGTGTGTATTTATATATATAGTACTTTATGTATAGTATTACTGTCGAGTCGACGCCTAGGATAGGTTTTCCATTTTTTTTTCCTCTTAAACCGCGATAGCTGCTGCTGCTACGGAGATAAACGGGAGAGGAAGAGTTTGGAAAGATGAAGGGAGGGGGGGGGCTACGAATTTTAATTCTTTCGAGGAAATGGGGAGGAAAATTGGAGGGAGTAGGGTTCATCCGAAGAGACTAGGAAACAGGGGATGATCAAGGAGCGAAGAGGGCAGTACATCTCGTTCTGTCGTTCTCCGGTCGGTTACTGTACACTAATTACAAGATCGTAGTCTCTTATTATTGTCATCCACACCACACAGCGCCGCGCCTGGCGATTGTCCATCGGCGCGGGGCGGTTCGAGTCGGGTCCTCTCGAGCGAACTTAGGCCGAGTTATCGGGGCCCGATCACACTCGGCCAGGGGACTTGAGCTCCTGCGTCGGGGGCAGGCTTCCACTAGGAAGGGGGGCCTGGTCGGACCCACCGGAGGACGCCGTCGATGAAGAGGAGGGCGAAAGTCCTCCGCCCCCGTCGACGACGAACGGTTTCACGGTTCCGGTTGTGGCGCAAGTTAGTACACTAGGCGCGGTAGAGGGTGGCATGACGCCGCCCAGGCCGCTCAGGGTCCTCGAGTAAGTCTCCAGCAAGGACATGTCTCCGGAGCCCAGATGAGAGGCACCGTACAGGTTGCGGTAGAAGTCCGGGTGTGGCCGCACGAACTGCGTTCCCGAGTGCATCGCGGGGTGCAGCGGATGATGCGGCGGCAGACGACTCGCCAAAGGACTCACCAGTTTTCCTCCGCCACCTCCTCCACCTCCAACGCCACCCCCGCCCCCGCTGCTGCCGCTGTAAGGCGACGACAGACCTGTCATCACCGTCGGCGTCGGTCTCTGCTGGTCGCCGTCCTTGCTCGCCATATCCGCCAACGACCAGATCCGAGGCTTCGTGGTCACGCCGCTTCCTGTTGACGGTGCGCTCGTGCTAGGCGGAAGATGATGACTACTAGGCGACGTGCTCTCCGGCGATGGGTGACGCAACAGCCTCCCGTGAGAGGAGGAGAGATACGCCGGGTGCTGAAGCTGCAACGGATGCCTCGGCTCCCTTTGGTCGTACAGACACTCGGGACTATCCGGACCACTGTCCGCTCGCGACTCGCTCCACTCGCTCTCGGTCCTACCCTGCACACCTCCGGAACCGCCGCTCGTACCCAGCAGCTCCATCCGGTGAGCTGGTCGCTCGCCGTCCTCACTCGAACCGGTACCCGAGTCTTTGGAGTCTAAAACAGGGGGAGCTTGTTTTTAGGGGGCGAAGGGGTTACAGACGCAACGGGTTCTCATTGGAGAATGTGGAGAACAGTGTGTCTACCAGAGGTCCCTATTTCCCTATTTTTATGCTCCGACCATTAAAAAAATCAATACTATGTAACAAATGTGTAAAGAAAATTAATAAATTAGTATTAACAAAAATGTTGTAATGAAAATATGAATTCCATCTTTTTTCCAACCATTTTTCGTATGTCCGTTGTGCCTTCCGGTCTTTTACAATACTCTCCTTTTTTTGTTTTTCACTTCGGATACAGTTAATCCAGACATAAACACACTAATCAGGTGAACGTGAGGGTTATCGTCTACATAAGGGCAGTACTTTGGTGAATATAAGTTATTTTGTCGACAGATATTTGGAGACTCACCTAGTCGATCCTTCTCGTCCACGCTTTTCCTTCCACTGTCATCGTCTTCGTTGTTATTGTCCTCGTCTTCAACCCTATTCCTGGGCTCCCACGTCATCTTGTTTTCCTTCTTCAGACGTCTCCTGGCGTTCGCGAACCACGTCGATACTTGTGTCAGTGTCATCTTCGTGATAATGGCCAGCATGATCTTCTCGCCCTTGGTCGGGTACGGGTTCTTCTTGTGATCGTTCAGCCAAGCCTTCAATGTACTCGTGGTCTCTCGTGTCGCGTTTTTCCGTCTCGCGCCATTAAGGTCCATACCATAGCTGGAACAAGCAAACGAAGACATTCGTCAAGTAACACGATCTCTAAAAATACCATTACGTTTGTTCAAGCTTGCAAGAGCACGCAATAAACTTGTAGATAGTTTTCATAAAATATTTACTAAACCGTGTTTTTAGGGGGCGAAGAAGTAATGAGAAGAAAAATGAGAATAAATCGACGAAGACCCCAAACCGCAGCACGGTCGAAACTAATCGTATAGAAACAGCAAGTCTTACACCATCCATGGTGTTTGCAAATTCATCAAATCGGAGAGAACGCAAATATTAACCAAAGTATACACTCTCCTTCTCCTTGACGTACAGAATCTTTACAACATTGGAATAACCATTTCCCTAGAAAATTTGCATAAAGAAGTGTCACCCGACGCGGCACTGGGAGCGTTAAATTTCCCGATGTCGGGTGGCCGGGCAATCAGCCCCATCTTCTTAGTCGTATAAATAAAGGAGTGGAGCATCGGTCGGGAGACAGTCCAGCCCCAAATTGAAAGCATTAACCTCCGGGGTGGTACGAATAGACGTCCTCAATATCGTGAAGCGAATCGAGGCGGCGAACTGAACAAAGTCTTTAATGGAAACGCTTCGGTCGAAGTAAGAGGAGGCAGAGAGAAGACACAGAGAAGAAAGGAGGAGGCGGTAGGGAGAGGACACACGAAGAGCGGTGGAGGAGTTAGAGTCCATCCTTTTATTAAGTCCTTCGACGTTGGCCGTTCTCGTCGTCGTAGGATGCACGTGACCCGGATATAAGGCGGTCGGGGACGTACACAAGTCGCGATACGTTATACGAGCAAACTGGACGAGAGAGACGCATACACCTGGGTGGGGTGGAGACACAGGGGAACAAGGGGGGAGGGATAGGACGAAGAAAGCGAGGAAGATGGCAAAGTCTCCTCGGTGGAAGCTCGTGTCGAGAAACTTATCCAATCGTGAGGCTCGTTACGCCTTCCCCCGCCCGGGCCCGGTATAAAAGTCCGAGTCCTGCTCGGTTAGAGGAACGATATAAGCGGGTAGCTACTACTTTCATCCCAAGAGCAGATCTCTATCTAACGGTTTAAGCTCCTTCCTTCCATCCTGGCCGGAGGAGGAGCACGGTGGAAACGAGTCGAGAAAGACAAGAGGGAAAAGGAGAGAGTGAGAGAGTGAGAGAGACCGTACCCCTCTTTCTCCACCTCTCTCCAAAGAGTCCCCCTACCAGGCTCACGAAGTCGGACCAGAGCGACCGACCCCCCGGGATCCCATTACTAAAAGACTAACCCTTATCAAAGATTAAACTTCGGTATAACTGCTGAATCGACGGGATCGAAATTAAATTTTCCACCGGCGGCCGACTCCCGAGGACTCCCGAGATGCTTACTCCCCCGACCACTCGTTTTTTTCCCTTGTCCCACCTCCACTCGACTCCATTCTCCTCGTTGCGGTCCCCTTTTCACATTTCTACCACCCCCTGAACATTCTACCTTCGTTCAACCCTTTCTCCTCATAGATATCTCGGACGCAATGGACAACCGCCTCCAAAATCAACATCGTTCGAAATCAATGAAATTTTAGGTATATATTCCTGAATGTTCAGACTACATTTCGACACAACGATCTGGCTTAGGGGCAGAGGTTCCTGGCGCTATGTGTGGGCCTACGCTACGTCAAGTGCCATTGAGAAAAGTAAGACCAGGCTGATTTTCCCAAGGAAATCGGATGATACTGCCGGACCCGAGTCAGAAAACCATAAACTCGTCCAAGAGACACTAGAAAGACTCTGAAAAATGGCATCGTCTAAAATCGACCGCAGCATAGACTCAAACCGAAATTCGAGCCGACCATATAATAAGCACGTCACAACACTTGCCTATGTGAAAGATGTAAAAATCAATGTGCAGCCACCACGTCAATATCTGTTAACGTTAGGGTAGACTCGAGAACTTTGGTAAGTGCATATGGGGCCTATAATTATCATTATTATGATACTATTATATAATGTAGAAATATGAAGACACCACCATTTGTATTGCTTTAACCCTTATTTCAATAACCAACATTTCGATCGAAAGAAAACACACCGATATTCTCTACGATGTTGTACTTTACAATGCATATTTTTCTGTAATGTAAATGTAACGTATTTTTCTTAAATGTAAATCAATCCGTGGTCATCCAAGAACATACGAATATACAATAACTCTGCTAATTTTCCACAAAAATGTTAAAGTTTAAAAAGAATTGAAAATTTATATATATATCCGGTCATTAACATCATGGTTAAAATCAGTATAAAATGTTTAGGTTTGCTACTGCATTTATGGTGGAAGCTTAAAATATATATAATATAATATTTTATAATATAGTCAATATATAATTATTGAATTGAATATATTATATATAATATAATCAAGTTTCGCGTACGAATATCGCGACGACTCTGCGACGTCATTTTCAGGCACGGAATTAAACTGAATTATCGAAGAACACACAATAACACACAACTAGCAGTCAAACAATTCAGTCCTTCTTAAAACGGTACTCGAATCGACAGATCGAATGAAATAATATCAGAAAGTTCTTCCAAATTTCCCGACGTCTATGATTAACCAATCAGCACCTGTCCGCGAAAGATCATTCGGCTCCATTTTCCAGAGGGACGACCGTGCCGAGAAGGTCGATTATCAATCGCTATGGGAACAAGGGGTCGATGGAGGATCAGCTCTGGCCGTGTGTCGCGCTCGAGCAGCGAAATCTGCCGGTTCGCAGGTCTCCTACATAAGTGGATATATGTATATGTATATACATATATAATACTCTGCATACATATAATAGTCGACAGGTCTATATTCCGTCGGCTTGACCGGGGCGTATTTAAAGCTGTCGAGAACGCCGGTTGCGAGGCGATACGGTGGAGGCTGAGCGAGCGATAGATCGGTTGGAGAAACGAAAAACTCTATCCCGGAAGGCGCGGGGGGTTGGAAGAGAGAAATCCGGGTTGCTGGAGGGTAGCAGGAGAGGGTGCAAAAGGGAGAGTACAGGTGGACGTGGAAGAGGCGGAGAGATAGAGTCTCTCTCGACAGGAGGGCCGAGGGTCGCGGGGGAGGAGAGACGGAATCGGTAGAAAGCAGCAGTTCCCGCTCTCGGGGACGGCTGGCTGTTATCATGAGAAACAAGCTTCCACTCTGATTTTTTAATCCGATCCGCGCCCCCTGCCACCGGCTGAATTTTAAAATAACTGCAGAACGCCATTTGCTCCTCGCAAACAGACCGGGGGGTTAAGCCATCCTCTCCCTCTCTCTTTTTCTCCTATATCCTCCTCTTTTGCCGCCTCTCCGGGCTTTCTTTCTCTCTTTCTCCCCGTTTTACCCGGGTTCTTTCGCTCTTTTTGCGAGAGAACGTGCACCACGAGTGCTCAGTTTTCGACCCTCCGCGTGCCGGATGGGCGCCGTTTCCGCGGGGAAAGAGAGAAACATACCTGGAGGTGGGGGTGTGGAGCCGAAGAAGCGCGTGTGAGCGTTTTCTCTCTTTCTCTTTCTGTCTCTTTCTCTCCGTCTCCGGCGCTGATGCAAAATTGAAATGTTTAGCGCCTCGTTTCAGCTGCTGCGAGTCCCGCGACCACCCTCCGCGGAAACAAAGACAGATGGAGGCACCCGCAACCGAACAACCGGCACCGAAAGATACCCCGAGGGTGGAAACGAGATGGAGATAGCTGGAGAGCTAGCCCGCCTAGGTCTGCCCTCGGGAAGGGTAGATAAGTGACAGTTTTATTAATTTCCCATCTCCGCGGGCCACCCCCTCGATCCGGGAATGTCAGTCCCGTGCGTCCACACACGCGCGCGCGCGCGCACACACACATATGATACATAGACACACGCGTACATGCGATCCGGAACGAAATAGAGGGTGGAAATAAAGCTCAATAATGGCGGCTACCCGTCACGGCAGCCCCGACAAAGGTGCGCTTCCGAGGCGGCACCGAGGGGATTTCGAGCAACGATATCTCGTCGTTCAGGATGTTGCGAGACCGGGACTAGGGTTGCTGGGATTTTTCTCGAACTGCTACGAGTGTGCTCCACACGACTGATCCTTTTAGGAGGAACGGATGCTTTAGAACTTGGACAATTAGAGTCTCGAAGATAATTCCAATTGTGACGTCCAGGGTGGTTGGAGATCTTCGTCGATGTTAAAGATACTCGGCGTTCCCATCTCCATATATGAAGACAACAGGCACAATCCCAGGATACAAAGAGGGACAGTCAATCGATCATCAAAATTTCTCAAGTCTCCTTTTTCAAACATCTAAAAAACAGTGACTAATAAATGAATTTGAGTATCTGCTTATTCTGTCCTCGCGTTTTCGATAACCACATTTAACTTCGGTTAGAGACATTTTTACTCTTGCTTCAGTAGGGTAGAACTACCGATCAGGGTCTATAGTATCGCCCTATCGACTGCCATCGCAATCGTGTACAGTGTAGGATTCCGTGGTGGACGTAATCGAACACAAGTTAATATATAACATGTGCTTTATTCGCTATCAACTTTCTTCGTTCCACAACTTATTTCGAAAAGGTTACAACGACGCGACAGCGCGTATACTGTTCGACAGAACTATGGCGTGAGAGTGAAAACGTGCTTGAATACTAGTTGTTGACAGATTAGGAGTTTCCAGATCGAAGTCTAGCGAATATCTGATGTACACTCGTGGGAAACGTAGCCTCGTTTGAGGGTTGAAAGAGTAGGGGGTCTTTTCCTCTTTAAGGGTTTTTACGTAAAGTCGCTTAGCTAGCATTAATTTATGAGTGTGAAGTCCTTGAGCGAGAGGTTCTCCTGCTCAAAGGATTTTACGATATAACCGAACTATCCTAGCTCGAATCACACACGACCTGGGTATTCATTGCACTCAATGAGGCAACCCTTGATGGTTGGTTATCCAACAACAGTGCTAAACGTTCCCACCACCGAATACAAAGACAACTCGAAGATCGAAGCAAGCAAAAGCCATCGACCATCAAAGTCCGCCGAATCGGCCATTTCCATCGCAGCTCGGCCCCTCGCGTTTACGTAAAACGCGTCAGTCAAGGCGTAGCCTTTAAGGGGGATAAAACCAGGGGTTGAGTGACCATGGCCAGTTCGAAACGAGGCAGGTGTGCGGCTCGCGCGACTCCGCCCCTCGTTACCACTCGTAACTAGGGGTGATATCCGACTCCTTTCGTCCCTCTACCACTGCCAGTCTCGTTCCCTGTCTGGCCTGTGAGAACTATCGTTCTCTTTTCCACGGGGCTCAACCGGCGGCGCGCACCTTTCCAGGTAGGGTGACCGTGTGGCTCGAGAGGGGTTCTCGCGCGCGCTTTTATCAACGCGAAGGTGCAGCCATTTCGGTGACGGCGCCATCTTTTCCCCGACGTGTGTGCACGCACATGGCATCGCCGAAAGCCGTTCAGCTGAGTTGCTGCCCTCGTGGTCGCGTTTCGGTTTAATCAACCGCGAAGCCACGCCAGCCGTCCGCGGCCCCTTTCATCTGTCCATCCGTCTCTATCCGTCCTCCTCTTTTACCTCGTCGGAAAGAGGCGCGGGAGTCCACCGTTGTCAGGTACATTCGATCCTCAGGTACCCTCTCTCGGACCCAAACCGTGGCGTCCGATTGTTTTAGCAACGAACGCATTTCAGGCTCGACCGAGCCGAACGCCGTGCCCTGTGCTCGCTCGTTTGGATAATGAGCTACATCGGGGCCTCGATAGGCTACCCTAAGAACGGGCGACATCTTTTTCTTCGGATGTACGATGATGTTAGACTTTGTGGGCGGGGCCATTTTGACTAGCAGACCCAGGAATTTGGTCGAACTTGGATGTTTCTTCGAATTTGAAGCATCTGGTAAGATATGTACATTTTGCTATAAATTGACTATGACAGTGTGACACTTCATTCAACTCAAAAGTTTCTTCCGGTTTAGAATATTTCATCAGGTAATTTGGTGAAGAATACCTAACAATCTGGGATCACCTTAAATTTATAACTTATTCAAAAAATTGACGCACTAAATGCTTCCTCATGGATGTACATCTTTTGAAACCTTCCAAAAAACAATAAAACGAGAAATCCATATGAACTCATATTAACTGAATTCACAAAGTTACATATTCTTGTCTATCAAGCAAATTTAAGTAGAAAGAAGAACACTTTTCAATAATTACAGAGAGAGTTCATGGAGCACAATACACTTTCGGCTATAGTCTGACCAAAAATTCTAAGCATTCGAGAGTACGAATTACTGCACAATATCATAAAGAATCTATTATGCCAATATGTTCTAAAAGAACCATCTAGAAACGACGTAAAGACGCCCTAAACCGTGCGAAAAAATGACGAATAAAATCCGTGCCGAACAAAAGCCAAAAAACGGCGGAAGAAAATGAATCTGGGGTTACTATTGATCTAGAGTCGTGCTATAGCGATTAGATTTGGTTCCCGGAGGACTCGTACGCCCGTCAAACTTGAAGCGGTCCCAGCAGGACGAATATCCCGGGCTAATGAGTCGGGCCAGGATGTGCCACGTCGCGGCGATGATGTACGGCCATTTAATGACCTGGTTTTCGTCGGTGGGGGTGGGTTTTTGCGGCGGTTGCGCGGCAAGGGTTGCGTCGACGACGTCGGCCGAGTGAAAAGTCAGCGACACGCGTTTTTCGTTAGCGGGGACACGGCATGGCGTTCGACATGCAGATGACAGCGGTTCGCCTCCTCTCTCGCGATTTTCCCATTAGCCTTAATGGAGGCAGATTAGTCCTGTCAGGCGAGCGCAAAGATTTAATGACTTGGCCGCGCCCCTCTCTCTCTCTCTCTCTCTCTCTCTCTCTCTCTCTCTTGCTTTCTCTCCTGCGTGCTCTTTCTCTTCGTCGTTTCCTCTTTCGACATTCTACTCTGGCGGAAGGCTGCTAGGTGAACGCTTTTACGGATAACGCGTGGCGACCAAAAAGGTCACGCCGCGCGCACAGATACCGCCCCGGAAAAATCACTCATGCGAATTGTGATTTATCGGCCAACCGTTTAATGAACCTTTAGGCGCACGGACACCTTCTAATGTATCCTGTCTCTCGAGTAGATACGGGACGCTGGCTTTTGATCCTCGGCAAATGTCGTCGAGTTGCCATTTTTACAGACGAATACGTTTTATTCTTGCATTTTCCATAGATTGCGGATATTTCGATAGAATAATAATGTACTGTACGTACGTTACAGAACCTCATAGAACGTTCTTCTAGGTTTATTAACTCTAGGCAGTCGTGCTTAGTTAATAATCTGATAAAGAACGTGATTTGTACGATTTTTTTCTAGCCAAATTGGTTGACTTTGTTTCTAAACAATTACCTTATTTAAAAGTACATACAGTGTACAATTTATAATAATTTTTTCGCAGCAAAATCTTAACGAATGCATGAGTGACAGTCTCTTTTCCAAGAAGCACTTACGTCATGAAAC
This sequence comes from Sphecodes monilicornis, assembly GCA_913789915.3. NCBI lineage: Eukaryota > Metazoa > Arthropoda > Insecta > Hymenoptera > Halictidae > Sphecodes > Sphecodes monilicornis. Next base: position 11,736,209 of record OU565285.1, on the reverse strand, counting down.
GTTACGGATAGCGTTGATGTTGTCAGCACGTCGACAGTCTTCCTCAAAGGATTAATTATAAAGTTAACATTTTTGAATAATTCTAACCAACTCATCTCGCAGTACAAGCAACAAAATGTCACCTAAAACCAGGTCGAAATGAGGCAAACTCAGAATGTCGTTTAGAAAGTGTTCCCGAAAGATGGCAGAAGCCTCTCGGGCAGCAGATCGCGTGATTCCTGATCCAGTTCTTTGTGGCTCCACAGCAAAGCCCATAACACGACCAGCCTCGTGTCGGTTTTTCCAGCTCCAGGGGACACCAGGATACCTTGACATTAGGCCATAGATCCAGCGTCAGTTCCTTTATCGCTCGATAAAGGTTGCCGGTCTCGTTGTAACGGTAGAACAGGGACAAGTGTAACTCCGGAACGGTACACGGCTCGCTCTATCTCCGGGGTTTTGTAAATTTTCATCGAGTTAGCCATAACACCGGGCCGTCGTAATCTCGGCTAACGATAATTCAGCGGTGGCTGACTTTAATCGCGGCCCATTGGTGCCGGTGCTCCGCTGCAGCCTCGGGATGAATTTAAACGATCGTATGACAAAGTAGCGGACCGTGTATCATTTTATATAAACTCAGTTACGTTCGCCGCGGGACTGAAACCAGGCTAAGAGAGGGATGGAGAGACGCTGGTTGTATAATCTCTCTCAGAGAGACGAGAATCTCTCTCTTAGTATGGGTGCACGCGCGATCGCGTCACCCGCCGCGTCGTCGGTGTTTCTCCTCCAGCGATGTTCGGACACGGCCAAACAACCGTGCACAGATAAGTACACCGACACAAATGCACAGGCAAGTTTACGATCGATCTGCCGCGTTGCAACCAACTGGCAATAAAGTTGGATGTGGAACAACCGACTGTCACCATGGACACAAAACTTCCTCGCGTCTCTCGCCGCCGGAGGGGTGAGTACCTACTCGCATGCTGCTCCCTGAGAATTCAGCGAAGATTGCTCTTCATCCCTACACCTTGCTGAAGGGGATAATTAATTGCTCTATGCCCCTTTTAGGCTGCGAGACTTATTCCGAATCGCCAAAATCAGAAAAATGTAGATCGGAGTGAATAAAATGCTGTTTTTTATGAAGAAGTCAAAGTATCTTGGTTTTTCCACGTGAGATTGTATAAGAGGGAGATAAGAATTATTTGCAATAGCTGTGCAACTGTTTGGTTAATATTGTACTACAGGGATGGGCATTTTTGTATCAAGTGAGACAAAACCGTCCCCACCATACCGCCCACTGTCTCCCACCAGCATCCGCCGTTACCATAGAGAAAGGAAGTTCTTCGCCCGTCGCGAACAGTGCGCAGGCGCGTGACAGAGAGGTTAGTGGGAGAAGCAGGCATTTGATGGGCCCCTACCGTGCCCATTCCTGTTGTATTATGTCAATGTAATTGTACAAGTCGTATCACTTGTCGTGGAAACACTTTTTGCAGTTTTATTACAAGCAGCTTTATTTTTAAGTGGGTTTTAATGTAAAACTAACAAGCTGTTTTATTCGAAACAACAGGAAGCATAAGAATAACTACAAGATGTACATAACATGTCTGCAATATTATGTTTGCTTAGTTAAGAGGAAATAAATTAGTATTGCTAATAATCATTGTGAAGGGTTAGACGCGAGGGCGTTTTGGATACTTTTGATCATCGGTAATGAGTTCAGAGCGGCCACAGTCAGTTTACACAGTGGGAGCCAAAAGACCATCTTCCGATCGAACCCCTAAGTGTCCCTGTGCAACCATAAACGAACATCAACGCCGACAGACAGACAATCCAGACGGATAAATGGATCAGTTGCCCCATGATTCAATATAATTCCATCCCGGCCCGAAGACAGCAAATATTTGGCGGGTCGTTCAGAAGGGGTTGGCAGCGTACTCGAAGCGTAAATCAAATAAGCGATGTTATCGTCGGGACGTACAGCGCCCGATGGCAATGCTAAATGCTTCACGATAGGATCTCCGAGTGACATTCTAAATGTTGCTGTTACTACATTGTGAATAGACAGTGGGCGTCATACTTTTGCTGTGAATGTTTCTGACGTATTCAAAACGTAACACCATTTACGATTATTCTCTAGTGATTGAAAGCAGTAATTACATATATTTAACACTTAGCTGAAAGTTTGAGATCGTTCTGTGAATTAATTAGAAATTAATGAATGAAGTTTAACGAGGAGAAGTTAAATAATATTCGTAATTGCTTTTGACGATGTCGTGGCAACCATGGCTAGATTATTCACTCAAATCCTTACACAATGGTTGTGCCGAACTATTTTGTACATATGTTTGAACCTACCTGTTTGAAATCATCATTGATCTTCTTTTTAGAATTAATATAAATAGCTAATAATTCAAACTGGCTACTAAAAAACAAGCCCCGCTTAAATTGAAAGATGGAAACAATGAATAAAGGGACTCTCGATGAGTCAATAATCTAAAGTGATTGCAAGTAGCTTCATTCATTTATAAAATGCAAAAATTAACCTTTCAAGGGTGGTTCTTTTTGACAACTATACAATCGACAATGTTTAGAACCATTCATAAATGTATTTATCGATTTTTTAAACATATTTTTGAAGTTCCTACTGTTTGTTGATGACTGTTGTTCCTAATATACCTACTCATTTAATTTAGTCACCAGAAGAAGTTGAGTAATCAAATAACGTAATTAAATAGTACTCAAATAACGATTCCGATAGTCTGGGTCGAAAAATAGATATTGAGAGTTCCACGAGAAAATTTGCTGGCGACTCTCAAGTTTTTTTTTTAATGAGTTAGTAGTAAAAGTTGTTACAGTCAAAAATGAGAGTTCGTGAGAGTTCATAGACCGATGACAGAGGCTCTTGCGTGGACGTTTCAGCTCTACTGAAAGGGCAGGGCGCGTGAGAAAAAACTGATTTAATCTTATCGGATCGCCGGGATAACAGATACAGCCAGCGGTGAAAATCAATTCGAGTAAGAGGCAATTTCTGTCGCGGGCAAACACCGGACCCCTCGCAATAACTCGTCCCGCGTTAATTTGGTATCGAGCGCAGCCATCGAGAACCACGGTCCCTCCCCCTCTTTTGGTCTAATGATGGAAACCGATGTGTGGTCTGTGCGCTCTATATATCGCTTGCAACGAGTTGCTGGCATAGCTCGAGCTCACGAAAGACGAATCTCTCTCTCTCTCTCTCTCTCTCTCTCTCTCTCTCTCTCTCTCTATCTCCCTCTCTCTCGATTCTTTCGGCCATTACTACGTCGAACTTAGTAGAAACCAGATAATATACGGTTTCGAGCAACTGGTGATCGATATTGACAATTGTACCTATATTGTTATGCAAACACACGTCGTATCGCTGTGAATATATAATTTTTGTTGGCGAGTACTTTGCACATTCGAACCACGTTTTAACCCGACCTACGCCCCAGGAACGAATAGATACATAGTCACGCGAAGTGGGTCATTTACTCATCGCTACTGCTTCCTATTACATAAAATGAGCATTAAATATTAATGGAACGTTGTAGCGCACGAACGCTTAACACAACCAAGGCTCTTTCCATCGAATGCACGCGTGTATACCTGTGCTTCGGTAGCGATCAATTCAGGTGGCAGTATTCATTTCGTTGCTCGAAATAGACGTATCGAATCGTCGATACGTCGTCGTTCTCATTACAATGTGCCCGATTACGCCATTATATTCAACTATAATAAGCCGGTCTGACAGCGGTATAAACGGTTAAACACAATTTCCAACGATCATCGCGATTTCATCAACGACGGACAAAATTGAAAGGAACCGTAGACAATGAAATAATTTAACACCACTTTCGGTTCTTATTTCGACGATCGATTCTTTTTGAGGCGGGCAAAGAAATACGAAAATAGAGACCGGAGACAAGTGGGAAAAATTTCAAATCGAAAGACTTCTTAGAATTGCCACTTCGGTAAAGTTAAATGGTAAACCGAAGACAACATTTCCAGTTCATTTAAAAAATATTGAAGAGATGTTAACATAGAAGGCAAGGACAAACTAAAAATGCTGAAGGTAAACTGTATTCTATAGTTATGATAGGTTAATTTACTGAAGAATAGTGCAAAACTAAAAGAAACCGAAGGCGACACTTGTAAGCGACTTTCAACCCCCATTTCTGCAGTCCCTATGAGCTAATTCAAAAACTAATTGTGCAACGTTAAAATAAAAACTAGACACAAAACTATAAAAATATGAGATAACATAGAAGTCAAAGAAATGGGTTCAAAAAAATATATAAGAAAATTGATAGGTAATGATTTTGTTAGAGTGTACACCGAAATGCACGAGTGCTGCGGAAAGAGGAAGGTCTTTTTTGACGTGCGTTTTATTCCACGTCGAGAGCCGCAATTTTTGTTTCAGCACTGAGAGGCCTAAGAGGAATAGGGCAAGTCGTCGTCAGTCGGTCCGACGTAACCTACCGAGCAGATCACAAATATTATTCACATTTGAACAACGTGTATTCCCTGTGTTGTGTCAATTAAATAAACTAACATTGATTAACCCTTTGCACTCGGAGCTATTTCAAATAAAAAACCAAACATTTCTTCTAACCTAAAATATTTCCATCGTACACAAGTTTTTTTCGTTATATGCGTACGAAACTGATATGGTACCTCATACAATATTTAAATGTTTAGTAATTTATTACATATGAACAAATTAAATCATGTAAACAATATTCTGAATAATGGTGTAGCAATTTGTAGTGGCGCCTCAGAGTCGCCATTCGAGTGCTAAGGGTTAAAAGGTTTGTCACATTCATTCTCGCAATACATACCAAACCAAAAGATTTGAATGGATCCAGTCCACCGTCTAATAGTTACTATTTCCTCTCGCAACAAATACCATCGATAGACCAAAAAGAAAACTGCAAAGTGTGAAAAGATCAGAGTATGGGAATGCAAAGATTTTTTCCAGCGAAGTTCGCGAGTCGGCAAGGTTGGCGATCGTGTTGAAACATTTCAATTACCTCGGTCAGATCGGCGATAGCTCACGGAGCTCGCGGCGAGTTCTCTCGGAGAAAGCGGATGAGCTCTCTGGGGGATCAGATAGATCCAGGGGCGGTGCTGAAAATCGTGGGGAAGGTGTGTGCGTGACGAGTAGACACTATCCGAAGAGAGAAGAGCATTATGCGCGGGCGTGCGGTCTTTGCGCGCGCGCGCGCGCACCCGTTGCGGCCACTTAACATAAGCATACAAAAAGCCAATAATGCAGAGTTGGCATGCGCGGCCGCGAGGTCTCGGGATCGTGCGGGTTAACGGTCTCGTCTTTCCGGCGGATTGGCCCTGCTTCCGGGGACATATAGGGTAAACAATAAGAAACAACCTGGCCGGTTGTGTATCGGGCTCTCTCGCTCGTTGTACGAACACAGCCGGCTTACGTAGCTACGGCTCTCTATGTCCGGCTAACGCTTCCTCCGCGATCGTCGACACGTATTATTAAGTGTGTCCGTACAACGACCGATGTGTCGGCACGCGCTGCGATCCTCGGCCGCATTTAAGGACCTAACGACGCAACGCGAATCTTAATTACACCCGCAACACCAGCTGCGACACTGACACATCGCCGGAATCGAGCAACGGACAGCTGGACGATCGGCCTTCGCAGCTCTCTTTCCCTTGCTCCCTTGTACGTTGCCCTATTCTGCTGAAAAAATAGCTCAACACCGCGCAAAAGACAGTAAATCTTGATTGAAGTTTCTGGCGTTGTCACTCGCGTGTACGACTTGCTTCAATATCATTCTAATTTTTTGAAATTATTAGTAATCGTGGAAGAGTGGTTGTATTGATCACAACTTCTGATTTAACGCCGAATTTTTTGCTTTCATGCGGATGTGCTATTTTTTGTGTAAGTTTGGAACGACTGCAGAAATAGAGGTTGAAATTGCATAAAGTTTTGCCATCGATTTCTTTTAACTTTGCAATAATCGTTAATAAATGAACCTATGGTAAATGCAGAATAGAGTATCCTGTTTCATTTACCATTTTTAGTTTGTTTCCGGATTCTATTTTAACGATGCACTATTATTTTTTATGCAAGCTTGTAGTGACTGTAGAAATAGGGGTTGAGAGCTGATTCAACGTTTGCCTTTGGTTTCTTTTAACTTTGCAATATTCTTTGGTGCATGAACATATTGTAACTATAGAATAGAGTATTCTGTTCCATTTACCATTTTTAGTTTGTTTCTGGCTTCTATTTTAACGATGCACTATTATTTTTTATGCAAGCTTGTAGCGACTGTAGGAATAGCAGTTGAAAGTTGTTTCAACGTTTGTCTTTGGTTTCTTTTATCTTTGCAATATTCTCTGGTGAATGAACCTATTGTAACTATAGAATAGAGTATTCTGTTCCATTTGCCATTTTTAACCATACTCTATTAGTTTCTATGCAAGTGTGTAGCGACTGTAGATGTATGGGTTGAAGGTTACATTAAATTTTGTGCTCGGTTTACGAAACATAAAACTGTAAAAGTATTAGAGCCACGTAAGAATATGAGCTTGGTATTTTCAGATAATAATAATGAATAATACAAAAAGTAAATTCATATTCCACTTTTTAGCACACGATGCATTACCATTTTTATATATACAGATCCTCAATCCAATGATAACAATGATAACTTTTACAAGAACTGCCAGAACATTAGCTCGCAAAAATCCAGTTATTTCTTCCCTCAAAGCAGTAACCTTTTGTGACACGATCGTAATATAAAGGATTAATGGCATCAACTACCACACGTGTATCTTGAGAAGTTATCAAGACTCGGCAATGCTAAATTAATTTACCAACTAATTAATACTTAATTGGTAAGCTTAAAACAGAAATGGAAGTATCAATCAATAAAGTTTTCTTTCGCATTGTAGGACTCGACGCAAAACAAAACGTTTCCATGTTCATAACAATGGTAACAATAATAATACTTCTCCTTTTTTGTAAACACAATCGTTAAAAGTATGGCACGAATAAAACGAAAAGAGCGGTATTTATGCTCGTAAAATATCGTGTCAGATAAGAATGGCGTGAACGCGTTATTGCTAACAGATTGCGGATACTTATTGCAAACATTAATTCATTAATTCGTGGCATTTGGTATAAAACGGAAACATTTCTATCGAGAATTCGATCAAGGCATGTACTGAAACAAGAATTTCATTCAATATTTTTTTAACGTCGGGTTTTAACACAGGTTGCAGTAGATGCATAAAATCCAAGTTACCAAACCAGCCTCTGAAACTGTATCACTTTTCTAATTATGGAACTAATGGTGCTAAACTGTGTGCTTAATCTCAAATCTCAAAGACATTCCGTTCTCCATCAAAGGAAAAACTTTTATGCATTTATAGCATACAAAAATTCCAAAAAACTGTGAAATAAGATTTGTGATCAAATCGACCCTGAAATTAATATCCAATCTACCGCTCCCGGAAGAACTGCATTGTCATTCGATGACAAATTCGAGCGGAAAACGCTATTTCGCATGGAAATCCTGCAATCTATCAGCGATCGTGATACACCCGCGCTTAGTCACTCGACTCGCTTACTTCTTAATTATTTCTTAATCGCCTGTTGCCCCAGCCGTGTCCGTCGGACATGGTAATCGGGGCTATTAAGTGGTTAGCCGGTGCACGTTACAAACGCGAATTCTGTCCGTACAACACGATTCGATAAGAGGTTCGCGTAGTTCGCGCGATTATTTCGAAGTGCATGTTACGTAAGCGACCAATAGTTTGTACGTAGAGCGAATTATCAATGCAACATACGTTGCTAGCATTTTGTCCCTATGAGAGAAGGAAGTCCCATGTTAGCTCGTTGGAAAAAATTGCAACATTCAAATAAAATTCGTGGGACCGTTCGTCGACTGACGGAGCTTATCTCGCGCGACACGTGGAAAATAAATCTCGTGCAGCAGTTTTATTATTCACGGGGTAGAAAGGCAGGGAGAAAAAATGCGGTTGCGATAAGGTATCGGTCGTCTGCGACAAATAGACGCGAACGATTCGCGAAAACGAGTAAAAGGACCGTCGAGCACCAGCCTTATCGCGAACGATGTTTCTCGCGGCCGACACCGTCGTCGCCATCGCGATATCAGCCCTAAAAGAAACTCACGATTCATTAGACTTGCTCGATCATTTGAAAACGCCGTCTCCTATCCCATGAAACGATACACAAAATTGGAAATGGGAAATTGCCGGCGGTTAAACGTACCGCGAGGAGAGTATTGCTTGAGCAGATAGGTGAAAAATGCTCGTTGTCAGTAATTTCAGTAATTAACACACTTATGGTGGACGACAAGTGCTGGTTGGTTAGTTAAAAATGATGTGGGTGTTTGTGTTTGTGATTATTGATAATTGCTGTAGTTTCACACGAGCCGGAAGAATTAGCGAGATAGTCGTGTTGCATTCTCTCGAATGGGTATTGTTGACTGTTTCGTTGGACAACACGAGTCGTGTGAAGTTTGAGGACTTTTTGATATGATCGCTGATTTGACGCATAATTATCTGTAAAAACGGAACAGGTACATATGAATTTTGGTAAAATATTTTGTATATTTGAAGAATTGAGAATTAATCTAGAATAATATAGAAAAATTGCCTACTATTAAGAAGAGCAATGGAACTGAATAAAGTACTACTAAAAATATGCCTAGGATAATTACCTAACCGAGTGTCAAAATAGATTCGCAAATTCTTCCTTTGAAAATGAAAGACTAATATAAAACAACACTAAATTAACCCTTAGTGGACGGGATCTATATTTTTGGCATACTTTTTGATGGGTCGAATATATTTTCCTTGTGAAAAAAAATTGTTTACTGAAGAGTTAAATATATGGATTAAATGAAAGAAAACTTGTTGTGTTGAGTACAAATTTGTTTGATACTTTTTGAGAGTAGTAATTTCTTTAAACATTATTCGTAGTCGTAGAACGGTCAAAAAGCTTGGGCAACTGTCAGTAGACACGCGTACGCACAGGGTTAAATCAAGACAAAAATACATTGAACCCGCACCAAGGACAAATGAAGGTTAAATTTTCCTTCGCTCAAGAGACACCAGGTGTCACTTCCAAAATCCCCTAAAAACAACGACAACAAATTCCCCCGCACACTTCTACAATTAAAACCAAACATCCACTAACATGCTCGGTTAGTTACGAGGTCCTAATCGGTCCCTTTCATCGCGTCCAACGTCCACGAGCCAGCTAATCGATCCGTGAAAAGAGCAGATAAACGACCGGAATAAAATGCAACGAGAGGCACGGCCGAGATAGAAGAATCAACGAACCGGCGATATCGTCGTTCGATCTCTCGCGGGCGAGCAGCAGGTGCAAATGTCCCCGATCTTCCGGTAATTGTTGTCCGCGGTTCCGGTTTGGACCGGCGGTAGGTCTCTGCAATGGAAGACCCGGTGCGCGAGCCGACTAGACCGAATGGATGCTAAGCAAGCTGTAGTACCCGATCGCTTCCTTGCATACGAATCGATCCGCGCCGGAAGTGCGTCACACGCGTGCGGCCCCTGTACAGATTTCCACGTCGGTCACGCCGAGGACAAAACGTCGACCGTCGACGAGCACGATGTCGTCGACCACCAGTTCGACGACTACGTGATCGGTTTTCTCTGGACCAGACAAGCAACGTTAAAAAAATCGATCGAAATCGATGATACCGTTCCACTTCTCCACAGACGACGATAACTATATTAGGCTTATCGCGTAGCGAGAAAATGCGCGATTTTCTGTTATTACGTTAAATACTGCAATTAATAGAAACAAGCTCTTTCTGATTAAATTCTGAATTGTGCCAACGTGGCTGTTGTGACATATTCTACTAATCTTGTACTGTTTGCAGTTTGTAGCGTCTAGCAGATGATAAATACATTGCCGATCTTGATGCAGAAGCAGAAATTTAATAAAAATGTGTTCGTGGTTTTAGTTATTTTATTAAGTCGGATCTGGGGTAGTAATATTCGGCAATTCTGCTAATGTCTTTGCAGTTTTTTATTCAGGAATTCATTTTCCTCGCGAATGCATAAAATTCGCAGTCTAATAATGAAACACCGTCTAACCTCTCGACGTAATGTCAGAAATCGATAGCAATTTTACTCGTGAATCAATAAGTCGATATTCGCGTCATTTTCTGGGAACGTTATTTAAATCTCTTCAAGTTCCTCTTCGATGCAACACAATTTTATTAGAAGTCCTGTTAAGATACGAGATAAGTGAACGGTTAATAGGCTTTTTGTTGCATTTGAAAGAAGCTTAAGAATTTTCTTGTAACTTTCGATCATAAAGAAAAGTATTATATTGTATTACTCCAGACAATTCTTTGTTTTATGAATGGTACTGCCACCGCTGTTGAATAATTTATGAACACTTTGAGGATGAATTTCGACATACTAACGACATCATGTGTACCTACACTAAGTATTTGATGATTAGTCTAGTTCTCGAAAGAAAGCATTCTTAGTGTTTTAAATAAATGTTCCTCCTCAAACGGTTGAAAAGCCCTCAATTATTTATCTTGTTAGTTTTCAGAACCGTTAAATAGCTCTATCAATTCGTTTCGGACAAGTTCTTGTCTTATTATTCTTAACACTGTGCTCTTGTAGATAATGTCACTAGCAATACAAGGACATGTGAATAAGAGAAACGATAATAGTTTGTAGTAGAACGCATACAGCACAAAATAAGGGCAACAATATGGAGCAGTAGAACGTAATTGTAAATGTAAAATTAGATAATATTAATTCAACAAAATTAAAAGCGATTATGATATTGTGGTATTACTGCTGCCGACGATGCTGAGCCTCTTGCATAACGAAATACAAATTTATCAATAGATTGCAGATTTTGTGCGAACATTGGGAATTCGATGTCACCAAACGCAATAAAACAAACACAGAATAAAGTTTATTTTCGACTTCGTGGATGTAGATAACGCAATTATCGCGTTTGAAAATTCATTTGCGCCAATACATTGGTACTACTCAATGTTACTGAAACTTACTTAACAAATTCATATTCTCTAAACACAAATCTAAAACAATTCAAACGATCTTTCTCTTGCTAATGCATCCAACAAATTGAAGACTAAATTCTACTAAATTTTACTATAAACTGATTATCTCTGTACCGTGCGATATATCTCAACTTATAAGTATTCTCTTTCGTTAACCAAATTAATGCGACCGTGTACAATTTTTACGGTGACATCAACGTGTTAATAACTAATAAACAACGACGAACAAATCGTTCACAGTGAGTTGCGCTAATACATTCTACAAATTGGAAACAAAATTATGCTAAATCTTCCTATACACTGATGATCTCTTTATCGTGCGATAAATCTCAACCATTAAGTTTTCCCTTTTATTAAACAAATTGATGCGACCGTGTAGAATTTTTACGGTTACATCAAGGTGTTAATAACTAATAAACGACAACGAACAAATCGTTCACAGTGAGTTGCGCTAATACATTCAACAAGTTGGAAACAAAATTATGCTAAATCTTCCTATACACTGATGATCTCTTTATCGTGCGATAAATCTCAACCATTAAGTTTTCCCTTTTGTTAAACAAATTAATGCGACCGTGTATAATTTTTACGGCTACAGCAACGTGTTAACAAGTCGTAAACGACAATGTACAAATCGTTCACAGCGAGATTCCGTTGCCAGGCCAACGTGAATACGACGCCGATAACGATTTTGAAAAAAAGGGGGCCGGACAAAAGAGCGCGACGAAAATTGAAAAGCAGGACGGAAATACAGATAGGGCTAATTATCGAGAGGCGAGACGGTTGCCACCTTCGATCCGAATTCCTAATCTTGGCCGATAGATGTTATATACGTACACATACGATTTATCAAGACCGACGAGACCTTTCACCGGTCGCATCGTGACACGCGTTGACCGATTCCAGCGCTAAACGCGAGAATAAAAACGCCCAAGGCGACAGTCCCGGGTCAGCGGAGCGCTAATTTATTAGAATGTTTATGTGTTTCTCTCGCTCCTTATCTGGCCGTGTGCGCCGCCGCGAACGGATCTTCACCGAACAGCACGTACACAGTGTGTCTCATGTGGAAGTATATCATCGTCACAAAAGATGTTCAAAAGAAAAGACAACATTTTCTAATACAGTTATATCCTCCTAGAGGACATAATGTTTTAACACTAACCGTACCGGGCAAAAATGTGACTGGCAAACGTTGTTTCATGAAAGTTATAAGACAGAAATTATTTCGATTTCACGCAATTTTTATTAACAATATGTGCTGGAATGAAGAAATTTATTTAATAATTTCTAATGGAAGCATCTTTGTAACCGGTCATTCGACTGGTTGTGGACCAATTTTGTCTCGCTTTCCACTTTACATTTTGTTCAAGTTTAAATACGAAAATACTACTGTGCATAATCAAAAGACTTGATTAAGACTCTGTTAAGACAGTGTGAACATTTTTTAATATTATATGAATTATATATTGTTTATGTCCCCATCGACAGACATAGTGTTTAACATATTAAAGACAAATTAAATTGGAGAACAAATAGTCAGTGGCGTATTACCCTATGAGCAACTTGGGCAAATGCCCGGGGCTCGAAGCAGAAGGGTGACCCGAACACAAACCAAATATTTTGTATTTTTATGTAAAAGGTTTTCATGGATGAAAGTGAATTTATTTCACTTTTTACGCAATAATAAATATGTAGATGTTTTTACAATTGTTTTATTTTTTCCAACGTAAAAGTTATTTAATTGGGGTTAGGGGGGTCCGTACACAAACCAAATATTTTGTATTTTTATGTAAAACGTTTTCATGGCTTAAGGAGAATTTATTTCACTTTTCATGTAATAATAAATATGTAGATGTTTTTGTAATTGTTTTATTTTTTCCAACGTGAAAGTTATTTAGTTGAGGTTAGGAACCCCGAAATTCTACTTTGCCCAGGGGCCCCAAGTAGTCATAACGCGCCACTGCAAATAGTATATATAATTCTACGATCTGTGAAATATATGCTTGATGTTCAATGGTTTTTGGATCATTTAAATTAATTACGTGGAGAAAGGACTTGTTTCTGACTGAAAGGTTGAACTCTTTTATAACGTGTTTTGTACAAAAAAAAAGATGTTTGTCAGACACCCTGTATGCAAGTTCAGCAGAGGTATTTCTGCGTTTTGCAACACAAAGAAAACGCGATTTCGCGCGTGTGCTCGCAAGATAATTCAAAAGTAGCGAGGAAAATTTTCCGCCCGATTTCACACTCGCGAGCGATCAGCAACGAAAGATCGCCGCAGGTCACTTTTCTTCTCTTTCTATGTATGAACTCTTTCAACTAAGAATTGGTGACACATTTGACAGCTGTGAAATTGATACATTCATACCAGATGTCAATGACCACGACAATATCTTATTAAAGTATTAACTGTGGAGCTGACTGGTCGGTAAGGTCAACTTCAAGTTTCGTGCATTACGATTGTAAATTAAATTATCTAATAAATATATTGTCATTCTTTTAAAGTTCAATTTACATCACATACTTCCTCATACGAGTGAGCTTAATGAAATTTCGATGTCTGTATTTAAATAAATTTGTTTTAGATTATGTTTTGAAAGAATGCCAATATAAAATGTGCTTCTTCTCTCCTTCTTGTTACTTCCGATCGATCAATTTATACCATCTAATCATTATCCTGTTATTAACAATAAACCTACCGAGCCTTAAAAGCAACTGGCATTTATTGCCTTATAAAAATTACAAGACTGAATTTATTTGAAATTTACGCGGTACACATGCAATAATATATTTTCTATACTTAATATATTTGTTTAATTACTTCCCATGAAAGCATCTTTATAATTTCAATAATTGTAAAATAAAAAATCTGAAATCGGTTATTTTGACCGGTGGTGGTAAGTTTAGTGTTAAATGTGTAAGTCTCGAAATATTATTTTTATAACATCCAATTTCACTAATCTGGAATACCCTGAAACGATCATATTACTTTAATAGCTTCATAGTACTCCAAAATACTTCAATAACTTCAATAATATCATAGATCCGTTACATCATCGATCACTACTGCTAAAATTCTCCGAAGCACTAGATTAAATAAAATTCCTGTAAACCATAAATTGTTCGATAACGGCGCATAATTTAAATCTAATACCAATCTAAAAACTGTCACATGAGATAAGCGAAGTGTTCACAGAATCGTTCATACCGAACACACTAAATTCATTGCTCTAATCATTTTTCGATCCCAATTCCCTCGAATCGGACGTGCATATAAAAAATAACGATAACTAATGCAATCTACAACGCTAATGGAGATCCACGGATCGTATCAGCTCTAATGCAACTTCATGCTGCACAATCTGGACATTGATTGACGCTAATGTTTCGTTATATAAAAGAATCTTGTATTCAATTTCCAGAAATACGTTGAGCACAAGGTGAACATTGTGCTGACGAGCTAGAAACTAGAACCTCATTATTCAACGTTGATGATGTTTCCGCAAAACGTCATACGGCAACGACTAATTTCATGTTTCCGTTTAGTTTAATTCCTGACATTCAATTTCCTTATCTTGAACCCCTTCAAATAAGACACTTGACGGACACGTTCATCCAACGGATGTTTAGTTACTGGGAACAAGTATCTTGAAGCTTGCGCGAAAGCTATTTGCGTAAACGCCGTGAATAATTACCACGCTCTTCTTTCCCGGGGAATTTGATTAATCAACTATTTATCGTTTAGTTAAAACAGCCAGGTGAAATGTGTTTTACTCATTAATCAGCAAAGAGCACAATTTCATCTTCCGAGTACTTTTTCGATTTATCTCCTTTTCTATTCAGTTGTTTATTCAGAGTTTATGAGCGGAGATCATGTCGTATTTACCAGAAAAAGCTTCAGAGTTCAGGCTATTCTGCGCGAATTACGTTTTCGTATGCCATTAAAAAATCAGCGACTTAACAGGTCAATGACATCGTATAAGAATAAACGGTAAAACAGTACTGTTTTACCTAAATTCTTCCGGAGTGCCGCGTGACGCTTTCCTGTTTTCCGCAAGGAAAGTGGAGTTAATCTTACGCAGGTTACTATTTAACCCTGAATAATCAAGCTACTGTTTGTGGAAATGACGAGGCTAACTAAAAATACGAATTCAACTGCTTTCGTCCAACAATCAAAATATGTTACCGTAAGAAGAAATAGAATTAGCAGAATTTGGTATTTGATATTAATTTTAACCCTCAAGAGCCTGAATTCTTTTTGAGGGTACACAACAGTTTATATAGTATCACTTATATCACAAGAATCAAATAATCAGTCAATAAAAATTATAACATTAATATTGAAAGTCTTTCAACCCTTAACAAACGAGGTTTTTAAAAATACTAGGAACACTTTCCTCAGCGAATCACATGATGCAACCAAGTCTTAAATATTACTGTGCAATTAATGCACAGCACCGATATCGACAATCAGCCTCAAATTGTTAAGTTTTCAAATTTCGTTCCGCGCTTCGCAATGGTTTACAACGGATCAAACACAGTAATCCGAACGCGGTAAAGTATTAATTGCGTAAAAATTGCGTAAAACAACCATTTTTGAAACTCACCCATTGAAGGGGTAGCTGGCAAAGGCTGCGTCATAGGGGTGGTAGACAGATGGATAAGGCCACGCCGCCGCAGCTCCAGCTCCGAGATTTTCCTTCAGATCGAGTCCGGCAGCCTGCAACCAGGGCAATTAAACTTGTTAAATAACCTGGCAACGCCATGCTCGAGCAATTAGCGCGAGCTAATGCAAGAAAACGCGTACGTGACGCGTAATAGTCGCTCTTTGAAAAGCTGATGCTCGTTCACCCAGAATCGCGCAACACGACAGCCAATCATCTCTGTTCAAAACAAAATGCTTCTGCGCCGTTTCTTAGACACAAGAGCCATACAAAGATATCTTTCTTCTCGTG
The DNA here is from genome assembly GCA_913789915.3 of Sphecodes monilicornis. NCBI lineage: Eukaryota > Metazoa > Arthropoda > Insecta > Hymenoptera > Halictidae > Sphecodes > Sphecodes monilicornis. Next base: position 11,720,182 of record OU565285.1, on the reverse strand, counting down.
ATCATTAGTCTGCGGATTTCATAGACTTATGGTAAAAATGGGTGGATGTAATTTCAAATAATAAATGATTACACGAATTTAAAAGTACCAATGGATTTCTTACAAGTTAATAAGACCATTAAAGAGAGGAATAAATTCCTATTTGATTCCTATATCTTCCAATGAGTGCAAATGGTTTTTGCATGAAGATCGGCAGTCTACTGATCATATACAGGGTGTACGATTTAAGTTGAGATTGTAAATAATTTCGAAGACATATGGTTTAAAAAAAAGTGTTTTAGTGTTTCGAGTGGGGAGTCAAATGGCACTACTAGTTTTCTAATGCGTAGACGTTTTCAAGGTTATTTCAAGGTCATTTTGTCTTTCTTTATCATAAACCCATTTTTTTTCCGGAATCATATTCTACGTAAAAAAAGTGCACAACTTTTGTTTGAAACATCTTTTTGTAAGTTCAATATTTCTTAAGATATTTAGCTGATTTTTCATGTTTATGTCAAGGATAATTTTGTTTTTCTATTAAAATGACAACGTTACTTTCTTCTGGAAGATTTTTTATTTCATTTAAGAACATCGTAACAAATGATCGAAATTTTTACTCTCAACTTCTAGACACTTAGACTCATGAACACATAATAAAGTTCTTACAAACTTCCAAAAAATGTTTCAAACAAAAGTTGTGCATTTTTTAGGTAGAATATGATTACGAAATAAAAAATATGGGTTTATGATAAAAAAGACAAAATGACGTTGAAATAACCTTCAAAATGCCCACGAATTTGAAAACTAGTAGTGCCATTTCTCACTCGAAACACTAAAGAACATGTGTCAGTTTGTTTTTTTTAAACCATATGTCTTCGAGATTATTTACAATCTCAACATAAATGGGACACCCTGTATATGTTTAAATTCTTTTAATCGGACTACTGTCTCAAATTATATTTATTCTAATAAGTGAAATACGTAACTGTACAGGTGTTAGAAGAATTTGAAAATGCTAATCTTGAGCTCGTTGACATTATTAAAACAAGGAAGGAAACACCTTCATTTAGCGTCTGTTTTGTACAATTCGCTTAGATAACGTTTATTTCGCACAAAGATCCGTGATTTAAAACTATGACTTGTCGCTACATGTCGATCTAATTTGATCAGAAAATGATAAACACAGTAAAAGAACAGCAAGACTTAATTTCTGGCTCTGGCGGAGCAGTAGCGATTTTTAATGAACGTTTACGTGAAAACAACAGCAGTACAATCTCTGCTTCCGCAGTGGCTCGGATCACACGGTAAAAATTCATTTTTCGAAGGCCGCGCGACAATTAATTGGCGTCGTCGGTCGACCTCCAATTCATTGCCGGTAATGAGAAAAATAGCTGGAAAAGCGGCGATAATAATAATTAGAATCGATGCGTGGCTCTTGTTTGTTTCTCTAACCCGTAACCCCGTCGGTACGACTCTCGGTCGTGGACCCGTTTTAATGCTCCATCAACCGGTGGAATAATAGAACCATAGAGAAATCCGGTCGCCCGCACGAGTATGTGTGTGTGTGTGTGTCTTTGTTTCCTCGCACATCGTCCCTCTAACACCTATCAGCAGCCACTCTTCTATATGCATTAGTCTTGCATTAATCGCATTAATTATACACCATGTTCGAATTGCGCAGTCATCGCCACGGACCGACTGTAATTAGCGACCGAAAATAGGCGGCGTTGGCCGTCGGTGCCGAGCGAAAAACCGTGGATTTGCCGGCGTCGTAAAATTCGTCGAATAAAATTCCCTCGCGGATCCGTAATTCGAGAATATGTATTACTCGATCCTCGCTACTTGTCACGCTCGAGTCCAAAGTCAATTAACTCTTTAAAACCGCGTGAATTTTTCAAATGATTTTCTTTTTTCGGCGGACTCGGCTATTCCAATCGAGCGGTTTAAACGCGATTTTGATTGACGTTGATTGTTCGCGAAATTCTTCTAGGGTCCCGATGTCTAAAAGATGCAGCAATCATTTTGTTGTAATTTTTGGGAAACTGTTTTGAGGTTAATTATTAAGAAAACGTGAGTATGTAGAACAAGGAATTACATGTGGTCGAAAATGGGGACTATACCAGACTTCGTGGACTTTTTATACTTTGCGCTCTTTTTTTAAACATATTATTGTACAATCGAGTCCCTCAAGATAATTGCAAATGCATGATTTCTTCAACTTCTGAACATTTTTATTTTATGGCATCGAACTATAGGAAGAAGAAAGGATACATAGGGGAAATAAAAATACGCATAATGATAAAATAAAAGATGTAAAGAAGGACTAAAATAGAGAAGCAGGATAGGGACTTGAAAATAGAAGGACTAAAAAAGACTCCGGTGCCAAAAACCGAAGAGCGAGCGTACAAATAAAATGTAAAGAAGTTAAAAATAGAAAGAAAGTAGGTGCAAGCGGTTAAATAAAAATCTAAATACAGATCCAACTAGTGCAAACGACATTTAGAACGCGGAGCACGCATTTTCCTGTAAAATGAATCGAAATAATCGAGCGTAGGGGTAGCTGGCGTCAAGAAGGGATGACGAGGGGTGGCGAGTAGACGAACATTCCCACTAAAAACGATAGTTAACGACATTGTGCAAGAGTGGCCGGGGTAGGTAGCCGCGAGGAGAGAAACCTGCGCAATCTGGTGCCTCGTAACGAGGCGGCCTCGCCGTACGCTCGCCCCTTAAGCTCGATCATAAAGAGCGACGATATCAGACCGGGCTCGGCGACGGCTCGAACACGACAGTGTCCCACTGTTACTGCGGGACGAATTCATAAATTTACGCTTCGCGACCATTTTCTTCGTGTAGAAGCTTTGTGTGTGGTCCGATAACCTCTCCGCTCTTGCCTGGACGAATACGCCTCGAATGACGATCCCCGTTCCTCACCACCTTATGACAACTTTACTGTTAGGGCCTTTAGCGATAACCTCTCGATTATCGTACTACATGCTATTCCTATCCGAAATTGTTAACGATCTTATCAAACCGTAGGTCAAATATTTTTCAGACGTTACGAGATTGTAACTGGTTCAAAAAAGCGATTTTTTGAGGCACGAAGTATGTACTGCTTGTTCCTTCAGGGTTGATCTCTTTTAGAAGAATGACATGTAACTGGTTCAGGAGATTGACTTTTTAATTAAGAAGCTGCCGTCCGTGTCTGCGAGATTGATTTCTTTATGAAAATGGCACCCGATATTGGTGAATAGACTTTCTAAGGTAAATTGTTGCCACTTGTGCCTTCTGGGCTGATTCCTTTCGAAGGAATGACATCCGACTGATTCAGAAAATCGAATTTTTAATTATGAAGCTGCTACGTGTCTGTTCGAGATTGAGTTGTTCCAGAAAATGGAAGCCGATGTCTTCTACGCGATTGTTTGAGTTAAGAAATTGTCAATTGTGTCTTCAAGATTGATGTCTTTCCTAAAATGGTGGCTGATGTTAATGAACGAAATCTACTACATGATGTTCACTACAATCGCACACATTCTTAAATTTTTGAAGAGTACTTAATAAATGATCGCCGAAATATGGTGGTCAGAAGCTTCATTTCAACTATATTTTCCTCATTATTCCAAAATTATTGTCATTTGTACAGAATAATTTTAGGTAGAATATGATTACGAAATAAAAAATATGGGTTTATGATAAAAAAGACAAAATGACGTTGAAATAACCTTCAAAACGCCCACGAATTTGAAAACTAGTAGTGCCATTTCTCACTCGAAACACTAAAGAACATGTGTCAGTTTGTTTTTTTTAAACCATATGTCTTCGAGATTATTTACAATCTCAACATAAATGGGACACCCTGTATATGTTTAAATTCTTTTAATCGGACTACTGTCTCAAATTATATTTATTCTAATAAGTGAAATACGTAACTGTACAGGTGTTAGAAGAATTTGAAAATGCTAATCTTGAGCTCGTTGACATTATTAAAACAAGGAAGAAAACACCTTCATTTAGCGTCTGTTTTGTACAATTCGCTTAGATAACGTTTATTTCGCACAAAGATCCGTGATTTAAAACTATGACCTGTCGCTACATGTCGATCTAATTTGATCAGAAAATGATAAACACAGTAAAAGAACAGCAAGACTTAATTTCTGGCTCTGGCGGAGCAGTAGCGATTTTTAATGAACGTTTACGTGAAAACAACAGCAGCACAATCTCTGCTTCCGCTGCGGTCATTTGTACAGAATAATGATTTTCACCCACTTCCGTTCTATACTTTAATCCAACCAATAGTATTTCGTTCAAAATATTATGTTTCGAACGAATACATCAAATTGCAACACACTCGAAAAAGAGTAAAAGATTTTAAAGCATTTGGAAATAGAGAAGACGGGTGCATTTTCACTCGGGACTTGTATAAAGGTTAAGAGACAGACAAAATTAGGTTGAATAAACCTCATTCTCACACATGAACACTTTCACGGAGCATTGTACAGGTATCACTATGTAAATTATAAAGTAACAAGATGGTTGTCCACGCGATTCAATAAAGAGGCAAGTAATCTTCGCTAAAAGGAGACTCTTTCGCGAATTTCACCGTGCTCGAGCCTTCCCGAAGGAAAATCGTGTCGCAAACTCGATATCCGTTTAGAAGAACGCGAAATCGACGACGTTCCACAGCGGGCAATCGACGATCGTCTTCCTTATCGCATTTGCTGAGACGCGATGCGAGATAACCGTCCGATCCGCGAGGCAGTTTAATGGCGGCTAGGCTCGATCGGCGGAATTTATATTTCGCGGGGATCGGATAAAAGAACGATTTGACTCGCTGCTCGATGGAATTGCTCGCGACTGTTCTGGCAATAAAAAGGAAAGGATTCTGTCGTGCTCTTTCTCTAGAATGCACTCTCTCTCTCTCTGTCTCTCTCCCTGTTATTCTTTCGACTTGCTCGTGGATGCAGTAAAATTAACTTTTAAGACTGCCGAGTGAAATGTTCCGCGCGCGTATGAACATCCACCGCGTTCCGCGACGTTTATTACGCGTTACGCGCTCACCAGCCACCTGTGTGATAGCATAATTAAACAAAATGGGAGGGAATCGAGCAGAGAAAGCTGTAAAGATCGCGTATATTGAGTTTTGGGAGGATTAATATGCCGTGCACACCTCCCCCAGGGACATTACCGCGGCAATTTTGTCGCGTTTTAGGATTCGCTGCGGTCATTGGAAATTGTGAAGATGTCCCTCGTTTCGAGATAGATAAAGGTTAATGAAACATTGTGTCTTGGTGGCGAGATTGAATAAATTGAGCTAGAAGCGTTTAACTGTGACTTGTTTTTGGCACAAGTGCGCATTAGTTACGAACAGACTACAGATTTTATGTATTTATAACCAAAATCAATGGCTCCGATTCAATAGACTGGAAAGACCGCAAGAATTAATATTCAGACCTTTTTACAAGAATCATGTTTGATTGAAAAGAGTTGTAGACGTATATACAAACATTAATATACTTGATCTAGTTCATAAAAACCGGAGACAAACGAGAACTAGTTCGTTTTAGTAAATTTTCTGCAAAGTTTCGAGTAGAGTGAAGACTTCGTGGTCAACGATTAATAAATTGAATAGACATAGACAACGCTGGTATCAGGTGAATGAGAAACGCTTGATAACGACTGAGGAATAATTGCAGATGTTTGTACAAACATCAATCTACGTGATCTAATTCACAACAAGAGGCTAACTGATAGGAGACCGTGAAAACTAGTTTGCTTTACCAAATCTCTTAAAGACCTCGTAGTCAACATTAACAAAATTGAATAAAAATATCCAACATTTATATCATGTGTATGAGACAGTTAGTAATTATTAGACTGCGGAGCTTTATGCAAAATAAAAATTGTTTGCATCTATTGCAAGAAACAGAAACCAAATAGAAATGTCTTTCTTGCTTTATTGCCTTTAATAAGCAGGAACGAATACATTGATAATATTAAATTCTTTTAACACTAGGTTTACAGAGCACTAAAATTGATTATTTCACATTGCTTTATAAAAATAATAAAATTGTATTTATTTAGATCTTCAGCGATTTTTATCGTAATATGTACCCAAAAAAAAATAAATCTATTTAATAATTGCTCACGAATGCCTCCTTACACTCTTAGTAATCGTAAATTAAAATTTTTTGAATTCGTCATTTTGACGGGCCCCGTAAATCTAGTGTTAATCAGTCTACTGCTTTAAATTGTACCTACTCATTTTTGTCATAAATGCATAAAATCCGCAATCTAGTAATTATTAATGAAGGTCTAATTACTCACCGTGGGCGTGTAGAAGGGTGCCTGTTCAGCTCCCAAGCTAGGAAAATAGGCTGCCATGCCCTCGGAGGCGGCGGCGGCAGCGGCGGCCGCGTAAGGTGCGCTGTACATTGACAACGCTGCCGTCGGCAGCGCTCCCAGTCGTTGGTAGCCGCCGAGCAACTCGTATTGACAGGAGCAGACCGTCTGACCGGTCAACGGGTCCGTGAAGATTGGTCTTCCGGTGTCGCAGCATCGGCCGGTCGGCGTTGGACCACCGGTCGTCGGCGGTGGGTGACCTTGAGATGGACTCACCGAGGTAGTAGGACTACCTGGTGGCCTAACCACTGCGCTGGTCACCGCCATCCTCGCATTCGACAAACCGGCTACGCTCAGAGGATGATTCGTGGTAGTGCCCGCTACGCTGACAAGCGAGGAACCACCTGCGCTCAGGATACCGCCGGACACCGGCGAGGCCGACGACGACGCTAACGACGAGCTCACTGTCACAGGACACTGGAACAGAAATTGAACTTGTTATATCACTGGAAAATAATTGGGGATAATTGGTGGGGCCTACTGGCCACCATGAGTATCGGTTTTGCTACTCTTTCTAAGCTACTATTTTCTTTCAGTCTACTCGACTATTCTCTTTCTTTCAGATCCTGTTTCTAGCCTTCTCTACTAGCCTTGTTCTTTCGGTACTTCTTACTAGGCTACTCTACTATCCTTTTTATTTCAATTCCTCTTTTGAGGCTACAGTTCTTCTTCCTAGTCTCCTCTACTATCCTGTTCCTTTCAGTCCCCTCTCTAGTCTCCTCAACTATCCCCTTTCTTTCAGTTCCTCTTTCTCATTATTTCGATGTGTAAAAGAAAACAGACGACGCTAAGTATCACGACAGATGCATATCATATTACAGTTTTTGCTGTTGAGGCTTGCAGGTGTAAGCCCCTCTCCTAATTCTGCAATGGTCGCGAACAATCTCCATTCATTGTAATGCACATCTTATCCAGAACTCAATGATTCACCTTCTACAACAGCAAAAGTCACTATTTGCGAGACATGCATCCAACAATCTTTAATGCTAGCATGACTCTAGCGATATCTGCGTGTACATAGCACAGCCAACATTTACTTTCCAGCTCGCGATCATGAATAACGCATTACGAAAAATCCGATCAGCAAAGTATCGTTCACGACAGCCAACCTGGAACTCGGAAGGAATGCCAAAGGAATTCGCCAAGAAACGGTCTGATTGGTCAGGCGCATAGAGTTGAGTCACACACGCTTCTCGCTATTCGACGAGAAGATTACCACTACTACTTCAGGTGTATCGCGCATCGCGTGTCTGTGAACTTCGCGCCCCTTGCCCCTGTGTCGTTCGGAGTTCCACTTTGGGAGTCGTGTATAGTACAATATTTCCCAGCAAATACACGAAGCTATGAAGTCTTGCACAGTTCACTATTCACCAAACAAATAATATTGACTCAAGGTTCAGCTTTATAAGCCTGACATCAGGCGAGTGATTTTTCCACGAACTCGCGAAAGAACGCATTCCACACAAAAATTCAATCGAACTAATATTCTCGACCGAAACACGCAAAGAGCGTAATTCCGGGTTCGGTTGAAACGTCACGTAATGCCACTCCAACCATCAAATGACGCGACGCTACGTCATCCGGTCCAACAACAGCGTGACACTTGTACGGCTTTGTTCGGCTGGCTTGTCGTCGTTCAGTCACCGATCACGAAACACACTTTAATCGAATGTTCGTTACATTCTATCCGTATCGAGTGTGCGTACGTCAGAAGACGGAACAGAGATTGATTCTCGCGTGTACTCACGAAAAGAGGATATCAAGTTATTCCAGAGGATGGTTATATCAACATGTCCCCTCCCAGCATAGTTGAGCAAACAATCATCCCGGGACACTTTTATGCCTCGGGTCACCGTGTTCTCGCGTTACACATCACCTTTTCCACAACTTTTTTTGTCACAAGCTTAACAAACAGAAGAAATTATCTTCTGCCGACCACTTCCCTCGTTATCAGTAGTCCTACATGCGAAGTTTTCATCTCTTCCTTGTTTGAGAACGAAATTATTGATCATGTCTTATGGCGATGCAATTTATACAATGTTCAAAGAGTAATGTAAAATACTTGTTAGATAAAGATTCGGTTATTAGATTAGATACTGCTTTGTTAACACTTTATCTACCAGTAGCCTATTCATACGCTTTTCAATAATTGCGCTTAAAAGTCTTCCTTCATACAATAATTTCAAATGAAATTTTTAGATTACGACACTGGAAATGATTGGTGGGTTTACGAGTGCAATTTCTATCGCTGTTGACAGATCTATCAAACTTCTTCAATCACGTACCAGAAACTTCCAAAAATTATGAAGCAGTCGCCGAACATTGAAGCTTCAGATAGCTGCAATTCTTCCATTTAGGATGAACATTTACATACGTACGTCTCATCTGTACAATCACCACTTTTCTCAGTAAGAAATATTCAATAAACAATGACAGCCACGTAAACTCTTCACACCACTACTCAAGAAAACGGCGTTAATAATACATCAAAAAATCATCAAGTGTTGATGCTAGCCTTTGTAAACACCAATCTATGTTTTAATGAATCTCATATGAGATTTCAAGAGAAAAAAAGTTTAATATTGACTGAAGTCAGGCTCACAAAGGGTCCATATTGAAGATCTTGTTCCCCGGTCCACCAACACCTGCGTACCAGGTAGTTCGCGCTTGTTGGTCGATTACAAAATCAGAAAACTCCACGGGCGGTTGCTTTTTGCGTTTGGGGACAGTCGGGTACACGCGTTACGTGCCTGCTGGGTACACACTAGTCGCCTAACCGCATTAACATAGCCAAAGTTTGCTCTCAAGGAGGCTACTGGCGACGCGAGAATTCGCTGACGAAGTATCGCGTCCCTTCGGGGCCTGACGGTCTCTAATCGTCACCCGATCCAACGCATCCCGTCCGGTTCCCGTCGCTACAGATAAAAATAAGCTAGGAGTCGTCTTGTTTTGCTGCTTCGAATCATCCTGAGCGGCGCCTCTTACGTAGAGATCAACACGATGGAATTTTTCCATTCCCCCAACCCTGCGTATCAATAACCAAAATTCTCTGCGACATTCGATAACGCTCAATTCTGATAATAGGTATTTATCGAGAGAGTAGACTTCATGGTTTTGTCGAGTGTAAATTGACACGTTCGCATCGCATGTGTGATGACTAGACTGCGAGTCTTTATGCAAAGCAAAATTTGCTTGCACCAATTGAAGTAAACAGAAGCCAAATAAAAACTTCTTTCTTCCTTCGTAGATTTTTATAAGTTAAAACTGGTACATTGATATTTTTAAATTCTTTTAATCTGTCTACTGTTTTATACTGCATTTTTTCTAAATGTTTCGTCTAAAATTCATAAAATGAATAGGTCAAATATAAAAGTAAAAAACTATTTGACGAATTTAAGGATGATGTTACATTATTCCCGAGTTTTTAAAATCATTAAACAAGAATATGTATACGTTTTCATTTAACTTTTGTTTCTTACAATTGGAAACTTTGAAAAATATCATTCTTTTGTGACCAGTATTTAAAAATCGAAGAAAATGTATTCATGCAATAAATATAACTTTCCTTTCCTCTCCTTTGAAATTATTGATGATATAAAATCATTTGCTCACTCAGAATCTAATCACTGCAGTCATAAAGAAAATCGTACGATGAGGGTTTAGAAAATCTCTAGTTTAAAGTAGAATTCCATCACACTTGAATATCAATTCCAGCCGAATCAGTCACCAAGCAAACTTAATCCATAAGACTATAAATCCCCACAAGCACAAACAAAAACACTCTCCGTCCATTACTTCTCCAAACTACCGTATTACGTTCGCTGTCGTCGCATCTCAAGTTCCACGCAAAACGATTCCGCCATCCGCGTTCAGCAAGATAGCGGTAAACCGTCCATTAACAAAGTAAAATTAAGCCCGGTTTGGTATCAGCTGGTTATCAGAACAGGCGAACAAACGACGTTTCCATATCGATAAAAGACCGATGCAAGAACAAGGAAACATCGGTAGCGAGTCAGACACCTGCCGTGTGCTTGCCGATTGTTTCCGATCGGCGAAACAATAAACGGCTCTCTCCACCGTTGCCGGGGCTGGATGTCGATAATCATAGAACGCTCCACGCAGGCAGCTGCGCGAAAGAACCCCCGTGTTTTCCACCAGCCTGAAAAGGCAGAGAGGTGCGACTACTAAGTCGATCGGCGGAACGTGCCCCTCTTTGTGCTCCCGAAAGGTAAACCGAAAATCGGTGGGGGGAAAGGTTGCTGGAATAATGCCGGGGCGGGGGGGGGTCTGCTCATTAATTCCATATCAAACAGCACGGCTAAATAGATTAGCGGGTTGAGTGGGTTTCGCGCCCCGGACCTAAACAAACCCCCGTGTGCTCGTTCCCGCAGGATCGTGCGACTCTGCCCGACCATCAATCCGTCCCGTCCGCAACCATCCATCCATCCATCCATCTATCCAGCCAGCCAACCAGCCAGCCATCCATCCATCCATCCGTCCGTCGTCCGCCTCGTTCCGATGGCCCCAAACATATTGTCGAAAGCCAGCCGCGCGCATTGTGCCGGCACGAAAAACGTGACCCGCCACGCATTATGGCGTCGAGAGCCGCGTTAATGCGTGTCCCGGGCCCAAACCGTACAACCGCCTGCAGTTTCCATGTCGATACATGTAACCGTGCGTTATAACAGAGTGTCCGCGGATCCATGCCCCCAGCCTAGATCCTACGATCACGCTGGAAATATATATATAGTCAGCACCACGCGCTACCAGCTTTCGGTTTCGCTAATACCAGAGAGAACGCGACGATTCACAGGACTGATACTTTAATCGCCGACGCGATGATCCATCGGCGCGATTTGTTCGACGAGTTTCGATCACTGTTCCTGCACCGCGGAATTTTGATCGGGTTCAACGGTGGCTGGGTCGAGAGAATGACTGATGGACGATGATAGAAGAAATCTGAGCGACTGTTATTAGATGACGTCTTAGGAAATTATTGGCAGGGAAGGTTGCGTTGAAGCAGCGTCGAATTATGGCCTTCACAGGCCCTAAACACTTCAAAGAATTTGAGGCCCCCTTGTACAGGATCATTTGAACGCAATTTAGAGCTATACAATTTCTTTGGCATTTTCGATAATTTGACGAGAAAGTGTTTTTAACAAAAGTTAGAGAGTTTTGCTCTCTACTAATTTTCATCTTTCCACTTCGTGCTTTTCACTCGCACACACGCGCACGTAAATACTTAGCAATATTAATACTATGTAGAAGATGTGAAATTCAGAAAATTTCTATGGTCGGTCATAAATGCATAAAATTCGCAGTCTAGTGATAGTTTTCATTAGGGATTTTTGAAAGTTTGGTTGTTGTTGTATCTAATGTTTGTAGGCCTCGGGCAATGTTAATTAAACACCTAGGTGCAAAAACGGGGAAAGTCCAGATTTTTAGAATTGTGTAGTTCTTACGCCAAACAATTATTTCACTAAAAAATAGACGCAGACGGATTTTGCATCATGTAGTAAATTTTTTAGTTGCATTTTTATACATTTCCTGTTGTCGATTCATGTTTGTAGTGATTTTTAATTTGTTTTGACTTGGAACATGATTCGAACGCATTAAAACTACATAGGTCAAACTTTAAATGGTGTATATGATTGCATCTTATCGTTAGCTGCAGGATTGTTTTCATAGATCTGCAAATGTATCTTTAATTGATGTTGCAGAGACGTGAATTTTATTAGTCTCGTTTAAACATTTTATTATACACGGTTGCAGAAGACAAATAGCGCTATGAATGTATAAAATGGACAGACCACATGCACTGTGATTTTTCCATTAAACTCCAAGTTTCACTGTAATTTTTTTCAGCGTTAACAAACACTCAAAACAATTATTCCTACAACCATATTTGCAATTTCTATAGAACATCTCAAGTTAAGGGTATTACTCACAGGAAAAATGACGTCGGATAGGCAGTATTGCCGGTGTCCCGGGGTTGAAACCGCGAATCTTCAAAAAATTCCAATCGGCGAACGGTGTTCGAAACGTGACGCGGTTCTCGCGGCAAGATTCAATGCTTCCCGGGTCGGGGTACGAGGAAAGAGGGGCACAGAAAGCTACAGGCGGGTACAGGAGGGCACAGAGGACTACAGGAGGATCGAGGGGGAGACGAACGGTGGGTCGAAGAGCAGCAACGCAGCAGAAATACTGTGCCCGGGGCGTCCGTTCTCACCGGGGCCCGTAAGATTCCACGGGTCCGCGAGAAAACCAGAGGACGGCCAAGCAAGAATGCGCCTTCGGGGCCTCAGGATCGGGCAAGGGGTTAAACGACGAAGCGTGTTGGCGAGTGTCCGCGGCCACGGGCCATAATTCAGTGCTAGGGCCTCGGGAGGAAGCAGCCGGCGAGTCCCTGAGTTACTCGACGCGATCGCATCGAGGTGCTGCGAGAAACGCCGGTTCGCAACCGTGTGCAACGGACCCCGGACCTCGGTGCCCCAGGCAACTATATCACACCCTGGGGCCCGGTGGCGTTCAGCTTTTGCTGGCGTCATCCTCCTCGTCGCCTTTAAAGTAGCCTCCGAAGGCGTCGCGTCGCGTCGTTCCCCCTTCATCGCGAACTCTCTCTCTTCTCGCACTCTGTATCTCGAGCTGGTAGCCGGTGATAATTATTCGCCAACGAGGGATCGATATATCGAGCCATCGGCCCGATACGCCAGCTCGTTTGTCTCTGGCTGCATACTAATTGCCTGGCCCCCCTCTCCCTTCGCAACAGTGCGAGGCCTCCGGAAAACGGAAGGCGCGGTGTTGTGTCCGCAAGTTTAATGATTAGAGCCTCTTTGCTCTTGATCATTTCGTAGACGAAACAAGCAGGCTTGCGTTGGATTGTTCTAAGAATTTATTTTTAGTAATTTTGGTGTTGTTAGACTATGTGAGCATATATGTACAAACAGCGAGGATTATAATTTCATTTACTTAATCCATCTTTGCGTGCGTTGGGTCGCATTTATTGGATACAAGGTATGCACAGACTCGCATCCCTCACCGGTATTTGATTTCCATTATTCACGACAGTCTTCCTCTGAGCTCGCTGTCTTTACACTGACTTACAAATAAATTCTTACTACGAGAACACATTGATACTTGTAATCGGACGAGCGTATTTTATATTACAGCGTAATACAACACACTGCTACGAAGCAATGATTGTATTATAGCGACAACACACAGTAGATACTGTAAACATCGCGTATAATAAATATTAGGTTGTCTACTATGTCAGATTTCAAATCATTTGCAATTTCATCGTATAAACAGTTTTTTGACTGAATGTTAAAAAATTGGCACCTTTGTATTGCTTAGAAGTTTCCATAATGTTACATATTCTCGCCATTAAATAAAGATTTAAGAAAAAACGGATCCAAACCAGACGTAGTAGCTCGTCCACGATTTTACTCTTTATTTCCCTTCTAGCCACGAGTCAAATCCGATTTCTATAAGCTGAATATTCATTATTGCGAATAATCGAAGGTATCCATTTATCGCTTGGAGAGTCGTTGTTCGAATAATCGCAAGAACAGCTGAAAGAACCGATCGGCTCGTCGGATATCGAAAATCGCGACGGAACTTGGTGACACGAAGGAGCCATCAAAGGAAGGACTGGTATCGGGTGACACCTTGTGCTCGGCTCTGCAGAAAATTCTCGGTGATTCCGCTCACGGGCAAGGCCATCGGTAGCTTCGCATACCTGTGTCCACACCGGCCGGACGAAAAACCGATCTATCGGTGCGCGGAGTCGGCGATGGATGATCGATGGATCGTCCGATCCCCGGCCCAGAGCCTTGAAAAAAACTGGAAGTCCTCGGGTGGAAACGGTCGTCGACGAGACCGTGTACCGCCGCCTCTGGAAAACCAGTACGACTCGGTTGTTGTACGGGCACGATCCGGGGCCCCCGGTACATGCGTTTTATGACGCGATTTATATGCACAATGTAACAGTCGCGTCGACGTGGGAACACGTAACCTCGCGATTCCTCGTGTCGTTTCGTTCTTCTGGATGTTCGGTAAGAACGGTTCCTCTCCCCCCCCCCCCCTCTCTCTCTCTCTCTCTCTCTCTCTTCCTCTACCTCCTCTCTGCACCAACCCCTTTCTCTTCAGCATCTTACCCATCGGAGAGGAAAGATCATCGAGGGCCGGGCGCAAGTCGAAAGGCACGCGATCGAGACAAGAGATTGACCAATGGCCCTTTTTTTCTCGGCCCCGAGACAATGGACCGATCGAATTTAGGGTATTGGAGTCGATGTGACCATGTTTGTTACTGTACCTCGAGAGCGTTATTTGGTTTAGATATAATTATTGCTAGACTGCGGATCTTTAGGCGAAATAAAAATGTTCTGCATTTGTTATAAGTAGACTACGGATGCATTTATGACAAAAATGAGTAGACGTAATTTAAAACAGTAAATGCATCAAATGAATTTTAAAATGCTATTGTATTATTCTCAGCCTATCAAACATATTAAGAAAGAAAATAACTTTCAATTTTTATTTTGCATAAAGATCCGCAGTCTAGTTATAAGATATAGGAGCTCAAGAACCTTTCCCTTTCATTAATCGTTTTACTAGGTCGAAAATAATATATTCAATGCGGTTCGTGCAACGAGCGAGGTTCTACCGTACATACAAATAACCTCGAAATCATCTCTTCGAAATTATAATAATGTGATCGCTTAACGTTGCTGTATAACAAGAGCACATATTATAAACAACGCAGTTATCATTTGATAAGATATCACCATTTTCTGAGCTTTGAGTTATTCAATCGTTTCATTTTCCTTAAGAAACGAAATTTGCATTGTGCGCATTGAACGAACACGAAACGAACCTTTGGCAGAACCTAATATAAATGGTTCAATAAAATCATGAAAGAGGAGTCATGGAGGGGGTAAGGCGTATTCCATAGACTCCAAGAGGGGATAGAGCGACCTCCTCGCAAGTAAACTAATCGCGTCTGCGAAAAAATTCGAGAATGCAGCGCGGCGTCTTAGGAAATCGCGAGTCACTGCGCAATCGTGGTCGGTGACGGAAAAAGCCCGGAATACAAGTCGAATCCGGCATGGAGGACCTCCGGATGCCTTGTTACGCTCTTCGACGATTTATAGACTCGGTAGAAAGCGAGAGAAAGAGAGAAAGAGAGAATCGGTTATCCTGTGGACACAGATGCGCCGGTGTTTGCACACGGAGCATTTGTCACGCGTGTCCTGGCGAGAAGAAAAGGGACCGGTCTGCCTTCTCTCGCTCGATGCGCTGCTCGATGATGCCCTCTTTGCAACGAGGCCCAGCCGAGTCAATATTGACTGCTGGCCAGATTGATGGACCGTCTTTCGTGTGTGTGTTTAGGCTTCGCGGCACTCACTTATGTCCCCACCCTAACCTCGTTAGTCCCCGTTTAGCCCCGTTCCTCCCTCCACTCTCCGTCGAGTTTTCGGGTATCGTTCCGGATCGTTCCGAGAAACGTGAAAGATATAGCGGGATCGTTCCGGTGGTCGCGCTGCCATAATTTCTACCGGCCCCGATCGAACGAGAAACGGTCGGCGAGGGTAAACCGAGCGGACGGTAACGACGGGATTTATTTTAAGGGCGCGCGATTCGTTCCCGGCCTACGGAACGAGAGTCTAGCCCTAGCAATAAATAGTAATCGATGTGCACTGGTAGCTTGAAAATTTGAGGCTCCTGGAGCGTGGGAGAATCGACGGTTTTGCGTGCTACTGCAAACTGAAAATTTGGTGCGATCAAAATCGGCAAAAGTCACGCGTTTTGCGTGTTATTGTCCGCCGGAGAAATTTCGGGCTCTCCAAACGTGGAAATTTGGAACATGTATGTTTATTGTCTATTTGGGAATTTTTGATTCCCAGGAGTTGGAAAAGTCGGAAGTTTCACATATTGGCGTTTGATTGACATTTTAAAACTTCCAGAAAGCACAAAATTTGAAAACTTCATATATTATTGTTCCATTGTCCCGAAATTTGTAGAAATCAAATTGGTATTGTCGCACTTGTGACAGAATGAAGGCTCCTAGTGGAGAAATCGGAAATTTTATTTATAACCGTTCATCTAAAGAATTAAAACGCCTGAAACGTAGACAAATCGCAAGTACAATGAGTCTACTGTACATTTGAATGTTTAATAGTCTTAAAACGTGGAAGAATCGAACATTTGTAAATCTATTGAGCAATCCGTCCAAAACGATTATTTAAATAATATCGGCAGCGTTACGATTCATATAAACAAGGAAAGTTATACCGAGAATCATCAATTTATAATGTTATTCGATACACGATGAACATTATTTGTTATATTATTGTACAGCGATCATTCATAATTATCGAAAAAAACGATCAAAACATAAATTGCGAAATTACGGATTCGACCACCGCGTAACTCATCGAGCTCACGTATATTATAAGAAACACGGCTTCATTAAGGAATAAGCACCGTCCAGGTCGAGTATTTCTTGTTTTGGAGCAACAGTCGATATCGTAAGCAGATGAGGAAATATTTTTCTCGATTCGAACGTTAAGAAGTAGTATTGGACACGTAAAGATCCACCTATTGTATAAACAATTCGTTATTCGCATTTATTCTGTACATTTCGCGTGTAACCAACATGTGTTCCGAGAATCACCGAGTGTTTCTTGGTAAACACCAAACAGCTAAACTTTAAACATTTATTGCGGACCTTCATAAAATCGAAAATTGATGAAAATGTTTGATAGACTGTTGCTTTATTTTATTGCAAACGATGTTAGCATCTGTTAGAAGCATGAACTTATGTTGTATACCAACGTCATTCTACATAGATACCCGGCTTCCTGTTTTCCACCCAAAATACTACACAAACTCATGATTTCATCCTTGACTTATTATCAAACTCTACCTCATCCTCGACCTCTCTGTCCTTGCTGCATCATATTCGAAACTCTGACTTTATCATTGTGTGCCCTTACAATTCCTAAAACCCCCACCACTCAAGTTAGAACTCATATATACCCCGATTTCCCTCAATAGGTCAGATTCTCAGATTCTCAGATTCTCTGTTCTCCAGAGCACA
The DNA here is from genome assembly GCA_913789915.3 of Sphecodes monilicornis. Lineage (NCBI taxonomy): Eukaryota > Metazoa > Arthropoda > Insecta > Hymenoptera > Halictidae > Sphecodes > Sphecodes monilicornis. Next base: position 11,702,703 of record OU565285.1, on the reverse strand, counting down.
CACTCATTTCATTCGGCTGTCGTAGTCCACTGTATATTCCGCTAACGTTCTATATCCAGGGTGTCCCAAAAATGTTATAAATCCTTCAAATAGACGTTTCCTGAGGATATTTGAAGCAACTTTTTCCTTTGCAAAAATGGCCGCCTCGGCTTTCTTAAGGAGTTATTAAAGAAACACTCGCACGAATCAGAACACTGTTACAGCGGACGGATTCCGGCACGGCCAATGATAATGTCACGCTCAATGAGACCTGTCTCCTAGCCGAAATCCGTCCGCTGTAACGGTGTTATGATTGGTCTGTGTTTTTCTTTAATAACTCCTTAAGGAAGCCGAGGCGGCCATTTCTGCAAAGGAAAAAGTTACTTTAAATAACCTCAGGAAACGCCCATTTCAAGGATTTATAACTTTTTTTGGACACCCAGTATTGTCAACGTGTTTCCGATTAGTTCCGTTGTATCTTACGAATAAAATACTAATTAACGGAATACAACACTTATTTAATATAAAAACCATAAATTTTGGTGCCTCGATCCAGCGTCTAAAACAAATGGACAAAACGCATCGAATCGCCTAACAACCATTTCATTGCGAACCATAAGCACACCAGCCCTTGTGCAACCCATAAAGTTCGCAAACAAGAAACTGTCTCGCAAGAACGCTGAATGAAAACGAAATCAGATAAACCGTGAAATCGGTGTTTCCCACGGGGTTTCCCCGAGGCTAAATTAATTAACGGCGCCATACTAATCGGTACACTACTCGAACGGCTCGTGATTATTCCGAAAAGCGATGACTATCGGTGCTGGAATCAGCGGGGAATTTTAACGTGTTGATCTTGCGCCAGAACAACAAATCGAGTAAATAAAATAGACAAACTAATTTCAATTGACCCACAATTCAGACAAAACAAAGACTTGATTGAATCGGATAAATGAGTAAACTCGCTATATTAATCGGTCGGCTCGCGATTATTCGGAAAGATGTTGATTATGGAAGCTGTAATTGTCTGAAAAGTGAGATAGATAAAAACATAAAGCAAATAGAATAGACAAAATGATTCAAATCGTCCAAGAACACACATAAAACAAAGATTTGAATGAACAGATCAAATAGACGGTGAAATCGTTGTTTCTCACGGGGTTTCCCAGGGACAGAATAAATTTGCGACGGCATACTAATCCTTAGATTTAGTCTGAACAGAGAAATAAATAAAACAAATGAAGCAAATAAAATAGACAAACTGATCGAAATCGTCTAAGAACGCAGATGAAACAAAGCGTAGGTAAAACGAATCAGATAGACGGTGAAATCGTTGTTTCTCACGGGGTTTCCCGGGGACAGAATAAATTTGCGGTGGCATGCTAATCGTTGGGCTCGCGATTATTCGGTAAGGCGTTGATTATCGTAGCCGTGATCGTCGAGGGTGTGTCTTCGGGACAATCGCGACGACCACCGGCGATGGAAAGATCGCGCGTAGCGGAAGAGGTTTGCACGGATTTCGACAAAAGCGGCACCGGGAGCGGCTTGTAGCGAGAAATCGCCATCGGACACCGAAGTTTCGCCGTAAAGCGATTAACGGGGTGAGTGGCGTTATCGTTGGAGACGCCGCGACGATACAATGGCGCATCCGGCGTCATTTGCTAACGCCGTCAGCCGAACGATAGCGGCGTACTCTTCTACTACTCTCCGCCTCTCTCTCGCTTCTGGTACGCTTATTGTCGCTAGTATATTTTCTCGTCCTCTCGCCGGCATAATCGTATTCTCTCCGGCCTGTCACCGTTGCCCGCTGAGAGAGACCGACTCCCGCTCTATTTATTAAACATACACACACCACGCTCGAACGTATTAAGCGCGATACACGGCCCTCGGAGCTTATCGCGGCGAACAGTTACTTTGTAATCGCCGAGCACCGTGTGTTCAATGTTCACCAGCCCTCGAGAGAGAAACAAAACATCAATCCCGAATCGCTTCCTTATGCGAACAACGATGATTGACTCTTCTTAATTCGAGATACCGTAGAGTCGTAGGGGTGCAGCCATCATTTTTTGGATTAACGAGTCGTGATGATGAGTTGTTGTCTGCGAGGGTTGGTAATGTTGTAATAGAAATTTTTCTAATCAGAGATGCTCCATATTATAGAGTGGAGGTGCGGATGGTGTATGTATGTTCGTGTGTATATTAAGCAGAGGTTGAAAATAGTTATGATATCAATTCCGGTTTTTGACACAGTTACGAAAACCGAAATGATGTTATAACTGTTATGAGAATATCGGTTCTCTCTTACATCGGTTACGGTTACGGTTCTTGAGAACCGATATTCTTATAACAGTTGCAACATCATTTCGGTTCTTCATAACTGTTTCAGTCAGAACCGATATATAACTGCTTCAGACAGTTATTTCAGAATCGTTTCAACCCCTGATATTAAGAGACAAACCTACGTATAGCTACATTTTTAAAAATATAGAATCGATAATAACAGAAGAATTCGGAAAATAAACGATCGCCCGAGCGGCTGCAAAAACACGTCCGTCGTGAACATTTTGGTTATCCCTGTTTCCAAATACATGGAATACGTGGTGATGGAATTTTGTAATTTATGAGGGATCAGAAGTCATAATAAAAATCATCTTCCTCTAGATATGCTCTAGATTGAAAATATTGTTCAGAAAATAGGATCAGTGATGCCAGATTGGTTAAATCGAGAGGAATACAGTTTACCACCTCTCCGATGACCAGAGTAATATGTGATACGTTGCGCGGCATCTCACGTGACCAGTCTACGGTCTTAGTGGGGGACGTTGGAGTGTGCTCAAGTAGTTGAATGGGATAGTGGAAGTGGAAAAGGAGGAGAGGAAAATCCACCCAGTTTTGAGTGGATCAGGCATCAATGAATAAGATTTAGAATATCATTTCCAAAACTAGCATATAATAAAGACTGATTTTGGTCACTTATGGTAGCTGAGAGGATATAATACAATTTTCTTAGATATACTTTGAATTGAAAATATTGTTGCGGAAATAAGGTTGAAAATATCATTTCGTAAACTAGCATATAATAAAGGTTGATTTCTGATCATTTATGGAAGCTGAGATGTCATTGCAAAATTTTCTTCCTGTAAGAATATTATTTTTTTTAACTAGCTAGTGAAAAAGAGAGATTTTGGTAATTTACAGGACCTGAGAGCTGAGAATAGAAAATTGACCTAAAAATTGGAAATACTACTGTAAAGATAGGGGTGAGAGAGCCATTTATTAAACTAGTGATTCAGTTGTGACTGTCAGTAGCGATCGAAAATTATAAATTTGCATAAAGCTTCGTACACCAATTACAACCCGCCCAAGAACGCAAGAATTCACAAAATTGCTGCAAGAACTTCTTAAATGTACAGAGATTGACGAGCTAATTGCTTGTTCGCCTGTAAATTGGCAACCCGAGAGTGTTAAGGGTCGTAAACAGTACGAAATACTTAAAACTGGTGGATATACAGTTACTTAATTAGCGGAGCTTGCTAGAAAGAGTTTGTACTCCGCTTTCATAACACGTTTAGAGGAGTAACAAATTAATTTCCTTATTCTTAATTAAACAAACATAACCCCTCAAGAAACATGGAACTGTTGAAGCGTTAATTAAAAGATACAACGTATATTTGAACTCTCATCGGTTTTTTATGATTGTTACATTCCCTGTACTCTATAAATACCTCTTGGAGAGGCTTTCCCATTTGCACGCGAGTATAAATTATTTTAACATTCTCGGAACGGAGAACAATAGAACATCACGCACCTCAAACTTATGAACTAAACCACCAGTCGTAAATAAAGTCTAAGCAGCGCAAGAATAGCCTCAGAATGTTCCCTCTGCTGTGTTGCTTTTGTCCTGTGGGTGTTTAGTCTTCGAAATGTTTCGCTTCTACCACTCCCGTGTAAAACCATCAACGCGTTCGTTCACTTGTTTTTTATTCTGTCCACCTCGAATAGCCACAACGATAATAATATCAAACGTTCACGCTAAAAAATAGTAACATGAAGAAGACAAAGTTTTTACATGATCTTATCATAGAACCCTGCCTTTATATTCTTATAATTGCGGATTTTATGCACTTATTACAAAAATGACCAGGTGTAATTTAAAACAGACGATAGATTAAAAGACTTTGCGGATATAAATATATTTAAATTATTTCTGAAAGACAAACATTTTTATTTGGTCCCTGTATCTTGCAATTGGTGCACAAGCTTTTTATTTAGCATAAAGATCTATTGTATGGGCAACCAAAACGTATATATCATTTTAAGGCTGATATAATAGGGAACAAAGAATCAGAGTGGTTTTGTAACATTTTTAAAACATTAACAAATCGTTGAATGGAATTAAGTGAGTGGTATCTGGGTACCTAAGAATTAAAAGTTTGTGTTCATAATTTTTATCGATAAAAACGTGTACTTAATGTTTTCACAAGAAATGGTGAACACAATTAAAATTTTCTAAGACAAAGATGGTCTCATGTTTTCATCTGTAAAAACTATGAAGAAAAATTTTCAAAAATGAGAAGAGAGAAATATTTACAACCATCGAAGGGAAAAATAAAGTTTCAAGATAAAACATTGCCTTAATCATCTTTCCCGTGGCGATTAAAATTACCATACCTGTGCAAAAGTGTCTGAGGTATCCAACAAAGCAGCCATAGCTTTCCAGACGAATCTCCGTCTGATCCAGAAGCTACAAAATGTCGGAGAGCAATGAAATCGCCTGAAGACATCAGTTTGATCCCCGAAGAAGTCTAGTTCGTGCATTCGTTCCGCAATTCCAAGAGCGAGCACGTCGATGCAAATTCAGCGGAAGGTGAGAGAACGATGTCGATAGTTCAGGTGAGAAAGAGGGGGGCTTCCTATCGAAGAAAGTGGGGAGAGAGATCTCTAGGTGTAATCGGTGTTCGAAGCATTCGGGGAAAGGCGAGACAGCGCGATCTCTGATCATTCGCGCTCGGCAGAGATAATTTATTGAAATTGTCTTGGTCGGAGTCGTTACTATTTTATCAGAGGAGAAGGGTGGCAGAGGGGGCTGCAAACCTGTGAGAGGGGGGGCTAGACAGAGGCACGTTCTGGCGTAACGGTAGTGGTGCAAGGGTTCAGCCGCGAATGCCTAATCTTTCTCACGGCATAAATCATTGGTTCCGCGGGCAACGGCGATGTGTACCGTGCACCGTGCAATAAATTCCGTTGCTCGCTTGTAAAACGGTCCCCATTACGAATTCGGTGTCCGCGACTCTTTCCTGTTCCAATCGTTTCCATATTCCTGGCGCCCCTTTCAATCGCGAGATAGCGCGCCATTAGTTGCTAGCTCTCGGGATACGAATAAAATGCCTTGTGCTAGTCGTGGAACGTAGGTAAATAGGGAATTTGGACCTGCTGGGGATCGCTGAATGTAGATCGGTGAACGGAGATTGGGTAATTACTTGATCGAACCTGTGGAATCTTTAGCTCGTTAAAATCGGATCCATAGTTTTGTTCTTCGAGCAAGATGTCAGTTGGAGGAGAGAGAAATAGAGTGTGTAGGGATTTTTGAGATAACGATGGTGATGAGTAGAGGAAACATCGAGGAATTACTTGCAGTTATTGTTTAACATGTTCACTGCCTAAGCAGCAACCTCAAAAATTCGGTAAATTAAAGAAATGTATTTAACAAAATAAAAATTTGAAAGATAAAATGTATGGTAATAAGTAGTCCTTCGATCTTCACGTATTTCCTGGACTTTAACCAAATTTGATATAACGAAATTATTGGTATGAAAATTAATTTTTCAATCTGGACAAATAATTCCGTCACCCATACATGGGTGACATGGTCGTTAACGTGTTAAAGCAGGACGTAAGTACTAATCCTCAGGCGATGAATGAGGCTGTACTACATTCGAAAACAAAAACGAAAAATGTCTCAAAATTCTTGAACGAAAACTGAAGAACAATTAGCAAAAAATCTTGATTTTCAAGGAAGAATTAAGGTCGAAGAATGACTCAATATTCTTGTACAAAGACTGAGAAAGAATTAGTAAATAATATTTATTGAATAATACAAGAAAGAATTATCAAAAATTTGTTGGTTAGAACAGAGAAAAATTATCAACAAAAATTCTTAGGTAAAAAAAATGAAGATAATCTTGATTAGAGTGCAAGGGTAAATATTTGATAAAAACCAATGACGAATTACAGACAATTCCTGGGAAAGGAACGAGCATCTACTCGAAATTCTTAACCCAAAATTAAATATGAATCAGCGACAAACCTTGGTTAAAACGATAAGAAAAGGTTAACAAAAATCGTTCTACGAATAGCAAAGAAAAATAAAGTATGATTACTACATGGGTTTTCTAGAATAAATTTTAGGGCTTGTCAGTTCCTCAAATTATATTCCAACAGGTATATGTGCTGTACAAAAAGATAACCGTGCATTAACATTTACTGCATTTCTTTCAACAACTTTTCTGAATGCGCATTCTTTGTTCGCTAATATATTAATTTATGGTCTTAAAATATGAATTTGTAGCAGAAAATGTTAAATACTAAAAGTTTTAAGTTACCTATACTGTTTGGTTAACTATACAATAGTTAAATGGATCAATCAAACAATACAAACTGTACCAAAGCAGACACGAGAAATGAAAAGGTAAGTCATATTAAAAACTGTAACAGTTTAACCAACAGTTTGCATTGTATGCCGCGAGCGTTCACAGGCTGTCGGCTACCTCATTGAATAGATAACTCTGCAATTACATTGATAAATAGTGATGCACATTAGCGCGTCACAAAACTACGTTCGTGCTCGCTTGTGGTCGCCCTCACAATAGAATTACAGGATCCGTCAAAGTGACGACTCCAAAATTTTTTAATTCACGATTCAAGATTACAGATTTGAAGATTGCAAAGGATACCTAAAATCCGTGTTATTTTCTTAAAGCTTAGTAAAATTATAAGGGAATCGGATGATTTAAACAGGGAAACATTGGAGTTTGTATAATAAAACTGTTACTTACTTACATTGCTAGAGTCCATCTTTACCGATTTTTACAATAAATACAGTAATTCCGCGATCTAAGTCCAACGGAACGACTCGATCTATGTCCCTTGGTTACTCCTTCCACTGCGGAGCACAAGCTGCCTCGGTCGCCAAGCAGTGTAAACATGCCGCGTAATCTGATCCTGGGTCGGGTATATCGGTGTGAATCACACTAATCCAATTACGAAACTTCTTTATTTTTTATTATTTTTTCATGGAACTTTCGCCAACATATTCGTGGCATTTTTCTAATGAAAATGATACCAAATATGATATAATTTTTATTGGCATTACATTGTACGGACACGCGGGTCTTAGAACTGTGCCGGTGGCCGAGACTCTCGTCGTCTCTTTCTTTCCTATACGCTGTCCTTCTTTACGTCCAAAACTTCATCGTCTATTACACAAGTAAATATCATCGGAATTATATAATATTTGGTATCATTTTCATTAGAAAAATGCCAAGTATATGTTCGTGAAAGCTCCATAAAAAAATAATAAAAAATAAAGAAGTTTTATTATTGCACTAGTATTGTCCCACCGATACGCTATTTTTTGTTGCGCCTTCGGCCGCGCGGTCCGTGTTTGCATGCTATACACAAATACTATACACTTTAGACATCATAGATCCGGAAAATCAAGATACTGCAAGTGCTTCTGATGGTACCGCAAAAGAATTTTTTGACGTTCTTTGGAGATCCGTGTTGAAAAGCATAATCTCGAGCAGACGCACCTAAAGAGGACAGAGATGGGTCAGGTCGATGGTGTCGATTTCTCAACTAGTTATCTCTCGGATTCCGCGTACCGGTATCAGCGTCGTGACCGAAGCGGAAGAGACGTGGAGATCAGGCTCGATTCGGCTAATCACGTCCGATAAACATTAGCACGTTGTGTCGGAACGTAATCGGAGTGCCGGAAGTTCCCCTAACTAGCTACAATGTTACAGTTGCGAGTCCGAAACCGAGAGAGCCGAGAAAGAGAAACAATCGAGCAGTGACCGTACGAATTCGTCGAATCGACTGAACGGAGAAAGGAAGCTGCGAAAAAGCAAGAAAAAGATTCTCGGAATGGCTGAGACAGGGTTCATTCACAATGGAGGCACGCTCCTGATAAAATCGATATATTTCATGTTTAGGTTCATACGAGACGAGGTATCGTCGAATTTCAACTGCATTTAAATACATTTTATAGAGCCGTTCTTCGGAATGTTCAGATAAGATTGTTCTTTGCTTTGGTTGTACAATTTAGTTTCACTTCGGCGACCGCAACAGAAGGATCGAGTTAAGTGGTAGTATTAAGTATGTAACAATTTGTTTAATGTCGACTCTCGTCAAATTGTTAAATGGAAATCGATTATGGAGGATTATCTAAGCCTTCGGACATTTACATGAACGTACGGTATATACATAGATATTAGCCTAAGTGACTTCAGTGTACGGTGAGGGTCACTTATAATAAGAATATTATCAGTCAAACTAATGTAATAACTATTTGTTCGTTACACAGTATAAAAGATAATAGTTGTATAACGAGGCATGGACGCTCGGACGGTGTATACAGTATGTATAGCAATCGCATGGTAAAATAACATGAAGTCGTTTTAAAAGGAAGATAATGCAAAATAGATAATGTAAATGTAACAGTTAAACGACCCAGTATGCACATTACAGCAATCTTCTTTTGCTGACGTCATACCGTAGATCATTTTTGGCTTTTAAAACATTTCAAACGAATTTTTAAACATTTAAAGTTATGCTTAACATATTTTTTGTATTCGTACTGATAAACAGCAAAATGGTTACGAAACACTTCTATTTTGGATAATCATAAATTAACATAAAAATATGCGCTGAAATTGTGAATTCTCAAAAAATACAGGAATTAATTGAAAATGTGAGTTAATACACCAAAACTAGAAAAAACAATAAATGAAAATCTTCTCTATGATTCGAAATAGCTCCCAAAATATGACCCGCCTATACGGGGGATGGAAGCAGCTCAACAGAAATCCAACAAGAGGGAAAAAAGCAAAAATGGGGTGTTGCGAGAAAAAACCCAAAGAACGTGCAGCAAAATCGAGCACGAAACGCTTGAATGAATAGAATAGTCTGCGGGGGTGGAAAGGACCTGGACGAAAAAGGCGTGAAACCGCGATCGGAAGTAACAAGGGGGTGAAGAAAGAAAGAAAGAAAGAAAGAAAGCCGTGCTAGTGAATGAATACGACGGTGGAACAGGGTAGGAGAGGGCCAAAGAGGAATCAAAGAAAGAGAGGCAGAGAGGGAGAGGGGACGTAGGATCTGAGTCAGCTCGATTGGATCGGGTAGCGCCGAGTCAGCAGTCGAAACAGCGCTAACTGCCTGCCCGCGAACTACTACCGGAGATCGTATCTATGTGGCAACGTATCGTGGCGCGGCGCATCGAGCTGCCAACTTGCAATAATATGGCCATTCATAATTTTTACGCGACCAGGCCGTCATTCAGGAATCCTCCTCTACCTGCCATCCTCCCGATCCACCCACCCCCTCCACCCCGCATTCCGCATTCGCAGGAACGAGGCCGAATTCTCTCGCCGCCCCGGTGGAATCGCGGTGGATTACGCAGGCCACGCGATTCCACGAATTCCACGGACGAGCAATTTCCAACGGCCATGTCGAGGACTGCCAACCATGGCTTCCGGTCCCCCGACTTTTCGAGATACTGGGCACACCCCTCGAACAAAGTTGCAGATGGAATTTCAGTTCTACAGTAGCTAGTATCGAACGCGAGAGCTGAAGTTGGCTACGATTGCTTGACACGTTCGCTGCGCACGAATTATTGTTGTGCCAAGCGCTGCAAATTTTTTCTCAAATTTTCTTTAGTTAGGTTTAGTGCTACTAATGCTATACTGGTTGATGTTACAGGTGCTGTAATTTTATTCAATTTTTTCGAGCTAGTTTTAGTGCGCTCTTTACCTAAGTTTGCTCTAAACGGATCAGTTCAAAAGGCACGTTCAACATTGTATGATGCTACGGATGCTACTGAAGGGTGTCTCAAAATGACCCGACATTTTAAATTGCGCGCCATTTTTTTTTTTTGTGGCGAACATAGAGTACTAATCTTTGACAAACTGCTATCAGGAAGTATTGAATAGAAATTGTGAAAATTCACTTTTATTCTTTCAACAAGATGGCGCAACCTGCCACACTGCGGGCGAAACAATGCAGTTATTACGGACGAAGTTTTATGCTCGTGTCATCTCGCGTCGCGACGATGTGAATTGGCCACCAAGATCGTGCGATTTGACACCATTGGACTTGTTTCTTTGGGGTTTTTTGAAAAGAAAAATATATGCCCATGATCCGCAGACCATTCCGGAGCTCAAGGAAGCAATTGGATGCACCATTGATGAAATTATTCCGCAATTACACCAAAATGTTATTGAAAATTTCGTCAAAATAGTGAACGTTTGCTAACAGGGACGAGGCGGCCATTTATCGGATATTGTATTCCACACACAACCTCCATGTTTGTACCTTATGAAGGCTCGATGTGCCCATGAACACGATATTAAACATTGATTACCATAATTCAATGGATCGTTAAAAATTCAATAATCGCATAAACTACACCCAGTTTCATGCGCACACACCGGAAAGAATCACATGCATCAAAACTATTTTGTGTCGGAAGAAACGTCTTGGCCGGAGAGTTAAACATTTTTTCGCAAGTACGCGGACGTTTCGCATAACAATAAATGTACCACAGTGTGCAGAAAATTTTCTGAAGCTGCCGCGTGCAAATTGCTTTTGAACAAAGGGTGAGACTTTCACCGATTCGCCGAATCGATCGTTCATTATCCCCGACAGACTGCTCCCGCGGCGAAAGATTCGAGTGGATATAATATATTTCGCACAAAGTCCCGCCGCGGCGGAAACGTTCGCGAAAAGTGCTACCGAGAGAACAAGTCGTGCAGTGTTAGCGCGGAACCGCGACAAGCGAAAAATTCAGCAACAGGCTCCGTTATCGACATCGACACGCGTGCTTTTGACCAGACGTTATCCTTAATTGCTTTAATTCGCCTGTAACTCTCGCAGCAGCCCTCTAATCTCAGAGTATAGTCGTAACCAATTGCCAGAGGCGATACATCGGACGAATATTGCGATTTCTCGAACAAGAGTGATCTTTCTCTTTTCGTTTGCTCTCGCCTGGAAACTGAGAGCGTCCGAAAATACGCGAAGGATTAAGAAATATACAGGCGAGGGGGGTCGTTATTTCAATTGGATTAAGTGACGCAGATTAGCGATATGAATTCGTCTTCTAAATTTAATCCGCGCCCGTCGTCGCCAGCCCCCATCTTCGAGCTCTTAATTTTTCACGCTGAAATTAACCCTCTTCTTCTGCAGCTACAAAAAGTTCGTCTATTTATAACGCTGTGTCGTCGAATGCAATTTATCGTTGCGGTGGCGTATGCTAAAAATGATCGATAGACTGCGGATGACTGTGCGACGTTTAAAATCTCAGACACTCAATATCGAATGAAAACACGTTCAGGGAGTTTCGATTCGTTCGAACTAATAGAAACGCTTTATATAAAAGGGAACGTTTTAAAACGCTAGTTTTTGTTTAATTTTGAATCCGGTAAAATTCATAACGTGATAAATCAGGTTGAAAGTATTCGTAAACATGAATTCAAATATAGTCGAATTAAATAATACAAATATAAATGTCGCGACAATAGAAGCACCTATTTTGTCGTTTTTAATAATAAAATTGATTCTAAAATGACTACGACCAAAATCATTGAAATTTCCATTCTTTTGGAAAAACACAAACGAAGTTCTTTTGTCCGTGAATGCTTGCTGTTAATTAAGTTCAACAATTACAATTTGTCATTGCGAATGGTGCGTTTACAATGAGGATGACTCTTTCGCGAAGAAATTAGAGCCAAGAGTTGCATTCCTGGTTTATGTTTGTCGTAGAGGTGAAACTGATGTAGCGTAATGTAACGCGGAGATAAGTAACCGATATTTAGGAAACTGAAGTTAAACCTTTGCGGTCTGATCTGTATCCTTTCCCCTTAGGAAACCCGCGCGACGAACGCGATATTTTCAACTGCTGTAATTACAGCCATTACTACAAACGTTGTGTCAGCCGAGTTGCGTTTTAACATGACGCGCTACAAAGTAACACACGAGTTCTGAAAACCGAAGGTAAGACTACATTATACAGGCGATGTCCACTATGCAAGCGAGCACAAGTTCAACAAGTAAACTACATTGTCATGCTTTGTTGCAACGTTTTTTCAGCACGATTTATAGAACGACTCGAGCCTTAGTGAGTGAAACTTCAATGATGTCCTCGTGCTTTATCGAGGACGTTTAGAAGTTAAAGCACACTTACAGATAGCGCAGGGGTGTAATTTCATGCTAATTTACGATGGGTTATATAAGCATTCAGAAAATAACACCACAACTTCCAATTCGTTAATTTACTGTTTCTGTAAATACTTCGAAATAATTGGTCAGAGTTTATCTATTTTTACAGAGTAATAATAGTTCAGTCTGATTTAAATGCTATATTGTGGACACTTCAATGTAACAGTATTGGTAATGCGAATACTTTTTTAATAGGAACATTTTATAGAATAATTTTGATAGAAGAATAAACATTCGGATACGGTTCAGAAGTTGTGAAAATTGTTCTTATTTAACCTTAGGCTTTATAAAATCATATTAGATTGAAAACGAGGATTTTCAACAGACTTGAAGAAATATGAACATTCTTCTTCCGAGCCGAGATTAAAATTTATTTTTCTATTTCTGAATTTCTATATTTTATAATAAATTGTTAACGATTGGGTAGCTTTTACGAGCACAACAGTGAAAGAAATCACAATACAAGAACATTACCCGATTGAAAAATTGTCGTACAATATTCTCAGATAATCCTTGAATTCGTAAATGTATTTGTACTTCACAAATTACTTTATTTATTTAAATTACTATGAAACATGGTATGAGCACTAAAGGTACAACCACTTCCTTTTGTTCATAAAATATTCCTCGAAGAATGAAATTTCTCTTTCAAGCAAAGGGTTGTAATCCCAGTGTAAAAATATGAAATAAAAATGTAAGAGAGAAAAATGAAGTCTAAACGGTTAAATTCCATCGGATCTTCCATGTTTCGAGGATCGTCAAACGGTATAAAGGTTCAGAGTTCAGCGGCCGAGTCCTGACAATACCAGGCAAGATAAAAGCCAGATTTCCAGCAAGCCGACGCGACGCGATAAAGTCGGCTTCCGCGGATGGTCCAGCGAGATCCGCTGGAAATGAAGGAGCTGTACGATGTCGAACACACCTGGACGCGCTTAACGATTATTAATGATAAGTTTACACGGCCCCTGTGTGTCGGCTGGCTTTACGACGAGTCTCTCGTTGCCTCATCGGCGAAACGCAAATGCCAAGGCGGTATCTTGGCAGAGCGAGTAGCGCGAACGACAATTAATAGTTTATTGTCGGTCGGAGCGGCAGGAAGAGTTCGAAAATAGAGAACGGCCGGGTCAAAATCGCGAAACCGAACGAAAGTAGTCCGTTTGACGGACGTTGGAACTGACCGCGTTGTTATCTAGCCCTTTTTTGCCGTATTACGATACAATTACGATAACGAGTGTCAACCAGCTCGATCCGAGAAAGTGTCGAGACGATTCGTTAATACAGACTCGTGCACGTAGGGACACACATACACACACGGAAATCGAATCCCTCGATCGAGGTGGCTTGTCCCGAGTCTCTCTTTTCTCCGCGGCGTGTAATAAATGATGCGCGGCGCGTGCACAGAGATCAACGGTTTAGGTTGACGGGCAACGCAACGCGACGCGACGCGAAAGAAAAGTGTGTCAACGATAATACAACAACCGTAGCTAAAGTGGTTGCTTGTTTGTTTAATTGTGTTATAACCGGAGTAGCACTCATAGATAATAGACCATTAATTTTTATCGGCGGTTAAGCAACGTGATACCGCGCGCCGTACGCGAACTGATTCCGCTGTTGCACTGCCGCTTTTGCCTACCGAGAGACATTAGCCGGCTCGTTACTGGAAATTGCTCGGCTGGAACGCCGCCATGCAACACCATGCTTTCTTGCGAGCGGACAATGTGCCAATCTGTTGGAACCGCTTGCGATAAACCCGGTTCGACGATTTTTCTAACTATACTCGCCGAGGAGTATCAATTTTTCATTAACGTTAAACCTACCGAGCATAAAAAGTGACTGGCATGTGTTGCTTCATGAGATTGACAACATTCAGTTTACTCAGACTTATTTCTATTCTTATTATATTGGGTTATTAGGTGATGTAGTGGCAATTTTGTTCTATGATCTTGGGCCATCTTTCTAGTAACTTGGAGATCCCATGTTCGTAGAATTCCTGTTTTTTATTAGCAAATAATTGAGTTGTATTACTTTTGACGCCTTCATTTAAAATGATAGTTACACCGCTTAAAAAGTGTTGAAAACAACGAAATAAATGGTAATACGACGGTACATCTTTTTCCCTGTTTGCATTGCGTTTTTACCATACGCGTAACAGAAAAGCAAAATGACGGATATGCTCACTTTAATTTTGCATATTTGATGCGATGACAAAAGAAATGGTTGAAATATTATAAATTTCTATAAGGCAAGAAATGACGTCCGAAATGTCAGTTCTGAAAATATACAATGATTTTGCGACTTAGACTAATGTTAACTAATAATAAATGGAAGCAATACCATCTATACACGAAAAACGAGATTATTTTCCGAACAACCAATAGTATACTTTTGCATTTACAAGAAAAGCCGCAGTTGCTTTGCATGTCTTTTGGGATTGTCATTATTGATCCTTTGTCGGTTAGAACGGTACCACATTTTTATTCAAGAAATTGCGCAGACGTTATTCAATCGTTGTACGTTGTATAGGTAGAAATAGTTGCATTCAGAAATTTTCATTCATTTCCGCTTGACACTTTAACGCAACGGTTTGTAGCTCATTTGTAATTTCATAATTGAAGGAAACCCATCTTGTGACTCGAATAAAAAGAAATCTAGACGTCTCACAGTACCTAGAAATAGGAACGTATCTTTAACAGAACTACATTTTCATGCATAATTTTAGTAACATCATAGTAGTATTATCAGTTTAGATGCAACACATATGATATCCATCTCATTATTGTATTCTTAATGTTACTACAATGGCAATATAATTTACGAATTGACAATTGAGTTGAGAAAATAAATTCAAATTAACACTAAATAATAGATTCATTATTTAAATTAGATTCTATATTAGATATAAGATATAATATTTAGATTCAATAGTTAAATAGAGTCGAATCACTTTTCCCACACTGTACACGCACTATACAGAGCATCTAGCTATTTCTGCGATTACTATTAGTACCATGGAGCGCGGTGGCGAATGTCTCCGCAGGTAACGCGGTGCAAAGGGTTGAATTCTTTCGACGAACGGAATTCATTTCGTTGATCGCGTCCCCCATAGCCATTTTCGCGTCGAGCGGGTAAAATCGATAGGAAAAGAGACGATTTTGTGTCTGAAAACGCGAAAATTGGACCGCGTAATGGCAGCCGGCTAAACGAACAATGTTAGGCGACGTGGAACGAGGCAAAAAAGGGATGTTCGAAACGCCATTTCGAGGCTAGAGGCTAGAGGAGACTGTGGCTGCGGCTTCCAAGAGAGGGAATGAGAGAGAGAGAGAGAGAGAGAGAGAGAGAGAGAGAGAGAGAGAGAAGAGAGAGAGAGAGAGAGAGACAGGAGAGAGTACAGAGCGCGTGGTGTCTAAGCGTGGGTGTGGGTGTAGAACGCCGCTGGTGGCAAAAAGCTTCGGCGATGGTAAGACGAGATAATTATTCCAGCGAGCGCAAGCTCTTCGATCATTTCGGAGCGTTGCTTTAGGCGTGGCAACACATGTTCTCAGCTCGGCCGCTATGCACACCGCCGCATAGGTATGCGCCGCGTACTACACGTATATGCATCGTGTCAGGACACGTGGTACCGAATCTCTCAGGCTTGCCAACGGCTATCCATTTTCGCAACGGACAAGATCCCACGCTACAAATTATCCACAGCGGTCCGAGGACCGAAACGAACCTCTCTCTCTCTCCCTCCTTCTCGCTCTTTCAATCGTTCTGCCTCTCGCTCTATCCCACCGGACGGATTTTCACCAGAAAACCTTTGAATTCCAACGGGACAATTGTACCGGAACGATCGCTGTTGCAACCCTGATTAGCTACACGGACGTGTGTCGTGTCCACGGGGTCGTAAAAAATGACTCGGGACTCGTTCTACTCTTATCTGCTTCGTGTAACTAGCTGACACTTTGTTGCACTTGAACGATATCTGTTTACATCACTTATTTCATCCGATTCAATTTTATTTTACCTCATTTTCTAGGAAAGGATTTTTAAATTTATCCTGCGAACCTTAGATTAATACATATTTTTTATCCCAGACTGAGAAACTCTTCGGACAGATGATTTGTGCAATTGTAATTGTGTTGACACGTAACTTCATGTGAACGATCTCGATTTAAATTCATTTCACCTGATTTTATTTTATTTTGATTTCAGTGGAGACATTTATGAACTTATCTTGTAATCCTTGGTCAATGTACTTAATCAACACATTCGCACCGGATGATTCATGTACGAATTTTTACATTCCGATTTCTGTTTTATTATAAATGGATAAAATGTTAGGACTGGTTCTAATTTTCTTCAGATATGTGTTATAGAGGATGTTTTGGAGTTACGCATGTTAATTGGTTAGAAGGTAGTTACAGTAGTTTGTTTCTTAATGTTACAGAAAGGATAAATGTAATTCTCCAAGCGGCAGAATTATTTATCTTTCCATTACTCCTTCTAATATTTAAAGGGACATACAAATCTGTGAAATATCAGCAAACATTTTCACTAACCCTTTCCTTACTTAATATTTACCATCGGTAACATTGTGCTTGTTGAAAGAAACTTTTCTTTATTCCCCGTTTTTAGAAAATAATCCACGAAAATAGAAACTTCTTTAAAAATCTACAATCTAATCGTAATTAATGTGCTATTCGAAAAATTAGTGTTACTTCGGACGACACTTAATGTTGCTTCGGACGACTTAGCGTGACAGAAAGACAAGGGGTTATCTGTTCTCTGTTTTTTGTTATGATTTCTTAAGACTCAGTGTACTCTTTGATAATCAATTACGTGGACAAATTACGTCAGAAACGATCCTCTGATATGTAACATTTTAAACATTTTCTCCTCCATATGAAAAAAGTTATTTGCTCTTATATAATCGTTAATTATTTTCTGAATCTTTCTTGAATTTCCGGACATCTCGAAATCCTTCTCTTCGTTTCGCGCCGTATATATGTATCACGGTACTATTGCGGATAATGAAAATGTTTCGGTTAACGTGGACCGTGGCGATAGTTCGCGCGATTTAATCGATGCTCCGGTAGGAGAATTTAGTGGGCAACTTTGAACTCGTGAATCCGGGGCGAATGAGTAATAAACGTTCGTCGGGAAGGTTGGAAACGGTCTACGATGTTTAGAGCTCGATTGTGCGTTAGAATCACATTGTACGGCATAGCGCCATCTGTAAATCTTCCGTCTGGCTTGTATTACGCTTTCAGGTGATCTACCGTGCGATAAAAACGCTGGAGTAAATGTAATTTGTAGACATTAACGCCAGGAATTCATTAATGTCCTGCTAACTGATTTCCCATCGCGATTCTAACGAAAAATCTCTGATCAACCCTCAGTCGGAACACAATTTCGTGTAATTTTTTTTATCGGCAACTTAACTATGACTTTGTCTTTTGAATCAATTTCATAGGTTCTCAAGATGTCTAGAATTTTTCTCTTCAAGGGAAAAGGTCAATCTCTACAAGATTGCAAAAGATAACAATTAAATGAGGACTTTGTCCTTTCACAGTAACAACTTCTCAAATTATTACATTTTTTTAAACAGTCATAGTACAATTTCCTTCGTCACAATTCTGGTTCTTGCAACTTCCAAGGACTTTTTATATTCACAGTAACAACATCTTGTAGGGTTATTTTTATTATATTTTCATGAGGTTGGTATTATTAGGGTAACAAAATTAAGGTTGGTATGAGAGGGGAGAGAGTTGCGTCTGTGTGTGTGAGTCCAAGCGAGAGTGTGTAAAGAGAAGTACGAGCAAAGAAGTGTATTGCATATTTTATTAAATATATAGTTGTTTAGTTACAAGAGTGAGTGAGTTATTCAAGAAATTTAAACCACCCATTCCTACAACACTACTCAAGTTATTATTATTATTATTATTAATTTATTGCTTTAAACCAAGCATGGTACTTCTCAAGTTGTTACATTTTTCTAAACAGTCGTAGCACAATTTCCTTCATTACAATTCTCGTTCTTGCAACTTCTAAGGACTTCGTGTTATCACAGTAACAACTTCTCAAATTTTTAAATTTTTCAAACAATCATAGTACAGTTCTTTTCAAGTTACTAAAATCTCAACAGCTATCTAAAATTACCAGCCTCCTCAGCGAAACGATCCAAGCAACACCCTTTCCGCTGTATCCAACTGTCAATCCAAATCATCCTAACACTCAACAAAACCGGTCACCAGCTTCAACAGTTGATAAATACTCAAAGAAGCTAACGAATCGAGTCCCGTCGTTTGTTGGAGTTCAATCGAAATCAATGGACAAAACGCGCAAAGAACTGCTTGGATTAGTAAAAGCACACTTTAAAGAACAGATCAGACTCATCCTTATTACACGGTGAATAGTCTAGAACGTGCAAACGATTGGTTAAACACGACAGACTGCAAGATCGCGTACGAGAGAGAACAGATAGACGCAAATAAGCAAGAGGCTTTCGACCGGTGTATGCATTTGACTTTCAAACGGCTGGAATTATGTCCGGATTCATAGATCCGGTGGCCGGACGACGGTTTACCTGCAGTTTCATCCGATCTCCTACCATCCGCACACGAAATACACGCGCAAATTCATTTAGAACGTATGTAACCGTCTCGTGCAATTGTTCTTACAACAACCAGACTGCTGAAGAATAAGAAGACTGCGGTGAATCGACCTCGGATGAAGAAAAAGAGGTTCCTTCATTGGAAGAACCCTAATCAACAGCACACTCAGGACCTAACCACTTGGATCTTCCGTCAACACATCAGCTAAAACGATTAACTCCTGAGTGGTGCCATGTTTAGTCAGATTATCAAGTATCACACTTTCTAAATACCGTGAAAATTAACTAAAATAGTTTTAGGGTATATAATTTAATTCATACACTTAACTCTTCAGCATGCAATTTTCTTTTACAAGGAAAATCAATTCGACCTATCCAGAGGTATGCTAACAATAATTCCCGTCCGCTAAGGGTTAAGAGTAAATGATCTAAATGTTTCAAACCAGTTAAAGACATTTCATATTTGCAATTGTCGCGTAATCACGCTAATAGCGAAGATTAGCGTACAGAAATGTAGTTTGAGTCACGTGAGACCTCAAGATATCATCGCAGAATCAAACATTGCAAATTTTCTATATTTATGGAAACAATGGGTGAGTCAATTGTAAAATAGAAGAATTCACTGAACCTATTTAGAGACGAAATAAATTTCTATTCGTTTCGTGTTTCTTGTTAGTGATGTACAAAATGTTTTGTTTCGCATGAAGATGCACAATGTACTAATTAGTTAACCTAAGAAATCATTCACAATGTCCCGATCTGTACCAACATTTTTTTTTCAGCTGCGCTACAACTAACACGAGCCATTTTTCTTTTCAAATTTCTTGTGCGTCGGTTTTGCGGGACTCGCGGAATAGTTCAGACAATTCTTTCCGCGCGTCTATGCCCTTCTTTTTCTAACGCTGCGCTAGGCTCTCGCCACGGCGCGGCGCGCGGCTCGGTGATCGGCAAAAAAATGGTTTTGACGAACACGGTTCGTCGTTCACGGTTTTTAAACGTGGCAACAAAATTTCACAGCTTTTTAGACGCAAACAAGACTCCGTGGCTGACCGGAGCCCGAGTTTTTGCCGATAGCTCGGGCAACACTCAACCATAGATGTTTTTTCTTCGCGGAAAAAATTCTCGGCGATGTAAGAGGCCTGTTCTTCGAAAAATCTGGGCTAGTGAATGGAAATACAGTGATTTCTAGTAAATATCAATTGATTTATTGCGGAAGATTAATGCCGAATATTAATGCTAACGATTAATACTGCTGGCAAGGATTGTTAATTATTTAACCATGCTATTTTTTATCTGTATTATCGACTAGTAGTTCATGGCATGAATGGAGCGTTTGTTCGACAGTCTTCGTTGCTTTATTATTATCTTTGCTGAACTAGTCATCACACTAGCGCACCGCGGTCACGTCAAACCTTATGCTAATTATCTAAATGTTCTGCGACATGTGATTCTAATAAACCCAGGAGTATCTGCAACTTCCGGTGTTCATTTTCTCTGTTGCGAATATAAATAAATGTAAACCTTAACACGTTGACAGCCGCATGAATTTTGTATGTTTGACACAAGTCTTGAATTACATTCATTCGTATAAACGATCGGAGTTTTCAATAATTATTATTAGTTACTTGACAATGAAGTTTGCACCTTACACTATAATATAGTTTATTTCAGAACGAATCAATTGAATTTCAGTTGCATCAATTGCAAGGAACAGGAACCAAGTAGACATTACTTTCTTTTTTCAGTAACTTTAGTCATCTAAAATTAATATATATTTTTACATTTTTTAAATCCTATTGTTTTAAATTGCGCTACTACTGATTTTTGTCGCAAGTGCATATAATCCGCTTATTTATGACAACCGTTTTTAAGCAAGTCAATGGCTTCCGGTGACCACCACGACAGTCAACGTGTTAATACTCTGCCAAAGTATTTCTTTATGTTGTCAGCAATTTTACTTTTAGTCTGAAGCACTTGGAACCCGACAATTTATTTCCAAGAAGACAAAATTCAATATTTGACTAATTTACTTTATTTTAAAGTATATGAACGATGTTATTAGTATTATTATCGGTACTATATCTCGAGGAGCGCATTGTAAATGTTTCTGTAACGGTAACAGTGTTCAAAAGAGTGCAACTGTTTAAGTAACGAGATATCGTTCAGCTAGAAAGCTTTTTAACTAAACAAATACTTAAATTCTTTTAGAAGTTTTCTGTTGATACAGACGTTAGACTAAATTTTCTACAGCTCGCTAAGTTTCCTTAATTTTGTTTAAATCTCGGAGCCTGTGCAAGGAATTTCTTTCCTACAATTGCTCGAAAATTCGATTTCATCCCTAACACGAACCAGCGAAAAGCCAATCAACCGGTCTGCCCATTATTTACCGAAGTCCTGGCGACCACAGCATAGGTACCGATTGATTCCGTTCGCGGCGAGCATGATCGATGTCACAGCGAGTGCATCCATCACGATGTACTCCCGAGACCCATTCCACCGATCCTGCGTGAAACCGGCAGCGTAGACGGTAGAATCGCTAGAGAACTCACCTGTAGATTTGGTGATCCCCGGAAAGAGAACTGTGACATTGTGTGTCGGCCACTCAGGGCCGTGATGGTCGGGCACCGCTACGCGATCATGGTATGGCACTGTGCATCCGTGTGTCTTAGTCTCACCAAGTCTCACTTCGAGGTATAGATCACTGTCGCTGGGCTATACGATTAATTCCACTGTGCTCACAAGACGAAGTTGGGCGGGATAGAACCGCGCCGGTGTGTATATATCTCTGTCAAGTTTCGAAACGAACGTGTTCCGGTGGACGATCAAAGCGAAAACTCAGCTAGGACCACCGGAGGCAGAGAGGATCGATCTCGCACTGCGTGAACTCGCGTTTTATTGCACTGTCTAAAAGGCTCGAAGACCGTCGACCCTGAAGAGGTAGTCTCCGGGTGTTGTACACACTTGGTTTGCACTGTCACAGACTCGAGGCGCGGGGGGCACAAAGGCACACAGGGACCAGTTTTCCGATAGGCGACCGCAACGTGGTCGGACGATGACGACGATGACACTGTCTGCCGCAGCGACCGGCTCGCGACTAACCGAGCACACGCGGCTTCCCCGATGACAACCTTACTGTCGTCAACTATGTTGCAGGCTAAGTTCGCCGAAGCCCGTTACTCCTCCGG
Organism: Sphecodes monilicornis; assembly: GCA_913789915.3. Taxonomy (NCBI): domain Eukaryota; kingdom Metazoa; phylum Arthropoda; class Insecta; order Hymenoptera; family Halictidae; genus Sphecodes; species Sphecodes monilicornis. The sequence continues at coordinate 11,680,452 of OU565285.1, read as the reverse complement.
TTGGCACCGATCGAAACCGATTTCCGGTGGTGTCCAGGTGCGTGTCGGGTCACGAGGTCCTGTTTGGCGCGCGCGAACCGATTCGACCAATCCGCACAACAAAAAAAAAAAGGGAGAGCTAAGATCACCCTCTGCGAGATAGCACTGGTGGGGTCGTCGCAATCGAACGATCTTTCTCTTTGGCTGCGAAAACTCAGCCGGCGTTGATCCGATCGACGCGCCAGCTATGATCGGTCGCGACTATCCTCCGAATCGTCGTTTCTTTTCGACGGAATCCAGTCCTCCGCCGAGCGGATAGGAAGGCGGTGGTACGCGGGTGCGAGAGCGCGAGGAGGATAGGAGAGGTGCAGTCGGAGCGAGAGAGAGCTCCGGACTGGATAGAGGGAGGAGCGAGCGAGAGAGGAAACGCCAGAGGGACGGACAGTCAGCCGGGTAACGAAAGATAGAGGGAGAGAGCGGCAGGTCGAGAACTCGAGCGATGGTGACGGAGAGACGACTCGAGAAAAAGGAAAGCCGAGGATCGACTTGTTCTCGCGCGCACAACGCTTCCTTTTTTTCTCCCAAAGCTTGTACGGCTACGTCTTCCCTCTTTCTTCTTCTTCCTCCGCTTCTTCTCCTTCTTCTTCTCCTGCCACGCACCGTGGATCGCTGTTCGCACCTCGAGCGATCACGACCCAGTGTATCTTGCTTGTCCCGTGTCTTCTTTCTCCGGACGATTGAAAATCGAGGGATCCCAGCTGGCTCCTAAACCGACGGGGAACCGAATTGTCCCGCCCCTTTGAGCGGCGGTGCGCACTCTTTAAACCAGCAGACGCCGAGAAACTGGCGCGGATGTTGCGCGCGTAACGCCCGCTCGCTTCTGTCCTCTTCGTAGTCGTCGAGCGTGTGCGTCCACATGTATACGAGCGTACGTCTCACTCGGTGGGGAAACGCATGGAACTGTACGGTTTTGATTTTTCGCGGGTTGGGTGTGCCCGGATTTTTCCGCTGAAGGAAGGGCGAGAATAGTCCGATTAGGTACGTTTTAATCCGTTCTCGATTAAGTTGATACCGATCCACTCGCGCACACTTTATTGTATTTACAAATCGTCACTGGCTACCGATCGACCACCGAACGCGAATAGTTGTTGCAAAACGGCCGGCACCGATCCCCGGATGGGCTGCAGATCGCGGCCTCGTCGTAAGGACCGAACGGCCAGATCCGAGTCCGTAAGTTCTGGTATCCTCGTTCCGCGAGATGACGGTTGATCGCGGTGTAGGAGGAGGCACGGCAGCGGTACTGTGACGGTGGCGCTGGCGATAACGATGGTAGTGTGCCGATGGTGGTGGTGGTAGTGACGAGAAACGGTCGGCTCGACGGTGGTGGTGGCAGAGTCGTCGCCGTAGTTCTTTTCCTTCCATGGAAAGGGGGGCGATTTTTGCGAGATGGTTTGCCCTCGGCGAGACGGGTGGGAGGGTCCAGGCCGGCACGCCGCGAGCGGTGGTGGGGGTGCTGGTGCCACCTCTGCTGGTGGCTGATGATGCCACTGCCGGCACCACGGCACCTCTAGCCCACGCGAATTCGTCGTAACCGCGCGTCGATGACACCGCTCTCTTGCTGCTCGTAGGCCGCGTGGTGAAGCGAGGAGACAACTCGCACACAACCAGTGTATCTCTCAGTCTCTTCTGCCAGGCTCTTCTTGTTTCGTAGCCTCGCGTCTCGTCTCAGCGGAGTCAGGTCGCCGGCATCTCCGTAGATCGAGCACACGGAGCCGTACGCCGGCGGTTAGCGTCGGCAAACGCGACAATAAAATATGGTGAGTCGCCCGTGGGGCCAGCTAACGCGCTCCCTGCCTACCCCCTCTCGCATTCGAGTTCCGTCTCTTTCCCTCCTTTTCGCCTCTTTCCGTTTCACCGTCTCGCTCCCGCCCACAGCCCGACCGATCCGCCTCTCTTCGTCGCCCCAATGGGCCGCGTACCTCGTGACGCCCCACCGTCGATGCTTTCTTCCCTCTTCGTTCGGCTTTCGTTTTGGTGGAGGGGATGGGTGCCAGCTCGCAGAGCCAGAGGGGGCGCAACCGACCGAGATGCTGCCGTTGCCACCGTGTGTATTCGCTCTGGTGGGGTCAAGGGAGAGAGCGAGAGGCCGGCCGCGTTGGGAGGGGACCAGAAGAGGAGGCAGAAACTACACGACAATTTTAGTTCGATAGATCCCGAAGTTTAGCCTCGGCGGCGCTGCTTTACTTGCCGCTGACTTCTTCCCGGTAGTTTGTTCGCTTGCCCTCTCTACCGTCCCTGTTCGCTTCTCCACCTCTTTCTTCGACACGACCGCACACACTCTGACGTCTCCCCACCACCTACCGATTTCCCACTACTCTCTTTCTTTCTCTTTCTCTCTCTTCTCCACCTCCTCCTACTACAACTACTACTTCGCCAGCGACGATCGTCAACTACTTCGTACCCCCACCTCCAAAGATCCACCTCCTTGCAGCACACACAACGCGACACTTGACTACACAACCTCTGTCTCCTTATCCCGCCTTTCTCACTCTATCTCACTCTATCTCACTCTCTCTCTCCCTCTCTCTCCCTTTCTCTCTCTCTCGCTCTCTCTCTCTATCTCTTTCTCTCGTTCTCTCTACCTGATCTCACCATCGTAAGCCGTCTCGCTCAGATTCACCGGCGTAATAAAGTCTTTCTCGCTCCGACGCTCGCGAAGCGGAACGCAAGATCGCCGTCCGACGAACGTATTACACGAGCACGTTTACGCGGGACGAACGCGTACCGGAAATTTAATGCGTGGATGACGCGTGGCCGTCCCATCACGCGCCGCGATTGTCATCGATGTTCACGGGAAGTTGGCGACGACGAACACCGATTACTTGCGCGTCTTTGTTCGCCGGGCTTCTCGAGATTCACGAGGGGTTTCGCTGTTTAAAAGAGAGAGAACGAAAAAACCACCGATCGGACGACAACAACGTCGTCCGGGATGATATCGTCGCAGAGACAGAAAAATCTCGTCGAGCAAGATTGAGCGGTTGCGCGCGATTGCGGCGACGTGCCGGCGATCACTAACAATATACAAGCTGACAACGGTCGCCGATCCGCGCCGCGACGAGTACGAACCACGGTGGCGACGACGACGACGACGCCGACGCCGGCGACAACGGGAGACGACTTTCGGGGCCGTGGCGATGCGAAAATGTGTTTTGCGCAGTTCTTTCAAGGGAACTCGCCTCCTCGCGCTTACTTGTCGCCCTCCTGGCGCGAGAGCCGATCAAAGGGGCGGGTAGGGGCGGCTGTAGGTGGTGGGTCGCAAGCACGGATGGTTCGCGGGGGAGGACGACCCGCCGAGGCTGGTGGGGGACGTGCGAAAGGAGACAAAGAGGTCCGCGGGGTTGGATAAAAACGCACGCCGACATTTTTCGCCGGCCGGCGCGTTGCGGATCGTCGCCGATATTCGAGCACCTACCACCCTCTACCGGCGGGCAAACCGTCGACGACGATATTTTTGCCGTTTCGTGGTGAGACCCGCGCGCGATCGCCTGTTTATACCTCACTCGTTAGACGCTCGCCAGTGTGTACAGCGGTGTGTGCCACTTCGGAGATATCGGCGAAACAGCGGGTGTGAGAGTGAGAGGGGGAGAGAGAAAGAGCGGCGGCCCGTGGAGCAGGATAAATCGTCCCCTTCCACACTTCTTTCGTGTCCCCTCCCGCGGACCACGGTGGGTGCGGAGCTCGGCTTTTTTCCCCTCCGTGGGCGCGGACTAGTCTTGCTCCGCCCCTGCCACCTTTCCCGTAGCCCTCTCCCCGTCCCATCGCGTCGCCTCGCCTCGCTCCGAGCTTCCTCTCGCACTACCACCGAGGCCCGGTGTTCGTGCCGCTCTGCCGCTCTCTGCCTTCCTCGTCACCACGCAGTGTGCGCGGCACGTTGAGCTACTGCTTCGCGCTCTCGCTCGCCACGGAGGGCGACGCTAGCCTAAAGGAGACCGTCGCGGAACGAGGAGCCCACTCTGCGACGGAACGAGACGGGAACATACGGCGGAGGCACACCGAGATGTGAAACATTAGTGTACCGTTTGTTAACACCGCGGTCTACACACAGAGCCGCGCGCAACTCGCTCTCTCTCCACCGCCCCCCGGGTGCTTCCTCGCGCACACCCTCGGCTCCCCACCCCACCCCACCGCGATTTCAAGAGGCCGCTGCTATGCGTGTATGCTTTGTAAGCTAAGCGCAAAGGTGTGTGGGTCGCCGATACACGCGAGTGTCATTCCAGTGTGTGTAACGTCGTAGCACTTTCGCCCTCCTCCACCTCCACCTCTTCTCTCTTGCTCCTCCGCCCCCCGGTCCTCCTTTCTCCACCTCGTCATCGTCTTCGTCGACGATCTCCACCCTCCGGCTCCTCGACTCCACCTTAAAACCTCCCCTTCCCCGGCCGGCTCATTCGCTCGCTCGCGCCTTCTATCCCCCTATGGTCTCGGTGACTTTCCGAGAATGCGACACCGAATTTGTCGACGGCACGGAGAACGTCGACGTTCCGCTACGACTACGCCCAGGCTAAGCCGCTGACCGATGTCGTCGCACATCGATTTCGGATTTCCCGTCGGCCCGTCTGTGCGTGTGTTTAACCAGGATCAACGCGGTGCGTCGCCAGAATCGGGGATCGGGCTGCAGACAGTGGGAGAACGGACGTCGCGGTCCCTTTTCTCTTGACACCGATACGACGGTGCACCGAACACGGACACAACAGTGCACGCGTGAAACATTTTTTCTTCGTAGAACAAACACACCCCCGTTTGTCTCCCTCTTTCGAGGGAACCACGTGTGCCGCGCACATTGAATTATTCATCGTGCCGATTCGGGGAAACCGATCCTCTCAGTGCGCGTCGATATTACGATACTCGGTGACGATTTGTTAGAGAGCAGAGTCTTCTATTTTGCGGTGCGCGTGTTTTATTATGATTGTGCCTATAGGTGTCGGGCTTGGTTTTGAATCACTAATGTCGTGGATCAACCTGCGCGTTTAGCTGTAGTGAAACGCGACGAGACGGTTAACTGTAGCGCGAGACGAGGCATTAGCATGCTAATGCCGCCCTTGCTCTCTGTAGCCTATAGTCATTATAGTCCTGCACTCGGGTACATCGCGATTCATGTTAAATGCATCGGCCACACGCATTGTTACACTTCGCCTAATGATCCACACTTCGCCGGGAATTCGAAAGCTAATCGCTGGAAAGATAATAGGCCGCCTCCAAATCTGTATCTTTTAACTGTTCGCGATCCGTCGAGTGTTTGTTTGTTTCTTTTTTTTTTCGAGCAAACTGTGTTTTTGGAACTGAACTTGAGACGAACTTTTGAAACGATAAGTTTTTTATGATAAATAATGGAGTTTTCGAGTAACGTTCTTTCAGTTCAGATTTTTATGAATGAAAGATGATAATTCATTGGATATATAAATTGCAATTTGAATGATAGGCTCGTGCCGGCTCGAGTGTTTGACTCCTGCGAACTGTGCATTGTTGTTTTCGTAGCTGATGTTGTTCTTTGATTACCAAGCTCCGATAGGTAGCGATTAGTTGTTCACCATAAATAATGGAATTTTCAAGTAACGCTGTTTCAGTTCAGAAAATCATAATTCATTATTAATCGCGATTTGATTGATAGATTGTTACTCTTAATCGCCGAGTGACGCGTTGAAGAGGTATATTTGATTGATCGAGTGTTTTATGTCTTTGTGCATTCAATATTTAACCCCCTGTGAACGAAAGTTTTTTTATGTTGCATTTTTCGATTGATTGTATCAAGATTAGATATCAAGGAATCAAGTTGAGGAAAAGAATTTTAATGGCGATGTACTCGTCGTACGAATTCGTTCGCAAAGGGTTAATTTTGTTAACTACCTAAATTAAGATACTATAATGATTGACTGCATGATTTATGTTCTAGTTTCAAACTAAGAGATCAAGAGTGGCTTTAACTTTGCAGAGGGTTCTAAGAAAGCGAGTTTCTCGGGAACAATGCCGCAAACATTGAACACAGTGCTTTGTTATACACTACATAATTAATCTTATTCATTTTTGGAGTCTGAATCAGGAATTTGTTTCTGGAGCCTCTAAGTGCTTCGATAATTGTCTCGTCGCGCAGTCAGGCAATTATCGAAGAAATTTTAGTAAGTATTGAAGCTCTTTCATAGAATATACTAATCTTTACACATTCGATTTTACAAATTCTGTAATAATATAAACAAAAGCGGATGAAAATTAAGAATTCTGAAACCCAGATTAACGATTTTGAATATTTTCTGTAAAAGGACTTGCTTTTAACGATTGCTCCTTGCATCGGGACTCATCCATAAACAGACTGCGGGCCTCTGCGAAGAGAGAAATAGAAATTTCAATAGACATTTGTCTTTTTTGTATCATCTTTAACCTATTCATGTAATTTTTCACACTTTCAGTTGTCGATATAGTCTGCTTGCAACTTCCGCAGTCTAGGGTGATTTGTGCATTGAATGCACACTTCCCACTGAACGAACATATTGTAGTTCTTATTAAATCAAAAGAACAGCATTTATGATACGCTCTTCACGTTGAAATTTATACAGTAATTCTATTGTAAGCTCACAGACGGCTCGTTAAAGAGATTATGTTTATTCACAACCCATTCGGCACTGTATTAATTTACGTAACAGTGTACGAACGACATTCAAGCAATCTGTATTTTGAGGTGGTTCAATGGTCCTCCGATTAATTCATTCGTATAATCATCACTCATTGAGGTACCTCTTTCGTTAAATATAAATTGATGTTCATTCATCGCTCATCTGGTCCATTTTTCGTTCAATTCTATGCCAGTTTTGAAGTGAGAACTTCTTTAGGCGCGTTAGGCGCAAAACCTCGACGCGGTAGGCGTAAAACCAATCTGGCTATGAAACGATGAAACGATGAAATGAAATTATATTCTATTAGCATATACGGTTGAGGGTTCGGCATTGCTTAATAAAGATTATGATAAAATTCCGATGATGCTAAGTGGAGATTTCAACGTGAACTTTCCATCGGAACAATCCAAATTATTAATAGAATTTTTTAGAAGTAAATTAAGATTGGAAATGGTAAATAATCCTAATGAAACGACAACAAGATGAGGAACAACTCTCGATGCAGTATTTGCAAGACATTTAGATGAAATTGATTCAAGAATATTTATATCATATTTTAGCTATCACAAGCCAATTGTTTCAATAATAGAATCATAGAAAAATAAATGTCATAAAGTGTTAACAAAAATACGAAAAAAAATTAAAGAAAGATGTTTCACTTCAGCCATGTGGTCTAATTTTAATACAAGCATCGAAATTGTTAAAATTGCGTTCTGGAATGTAAGCTCTTAACAATGGCAAAGCCTTCTCATAGAAATGCCGCTCAGGAAATTAAATACCGGTTTGCGAACACTAATTTCGGCAGACGTGCAACTTGAGCGTTCGTTCACTGAACAGGTCACCCTATTTCCGAGTGATTCGAGGATGACCACCGTAGAATCGGTACGAAAGTCTGCAGGGATGTTGAAACACAATCGCGAAATGGTTATCGCGTTCTTGATCGGCGGATATCCCCGGACCCCGTGAAAAAAGGCAACATTCTCACGTGGTTCTGTGAGCGGGCCGCCATACAATGCGTCCGTGTACAAGAGTCTGTCACGGAGCACGTGAAAACTGTCACGCTGGTAACCTGTAATTACAGATCGCGAGCGATAGGTAAAAGGCGCACGTAACTGCCGAGTGAAAGTTCATCCGACGCTAAGCCGCCGTTCGGCTCATCGTCCGTTGAACCCGTAATTATTTGCACGATATACGCGGCCACGTGTGCGCGTTCTTCTGTGTAATTCTTTCTTTCTCTCTCCCTTCTTTTTTTAAATTTTAATCGGACAGCCCCGGAGATAGCGATTCGGTGGAATTACCCTGCGGGACACTATCTGATTCGCGGCACGTAATTCGATTTGCATGTATCCCGCCGCTGAACATTGTCCTCACCGGCCAATCACGAAACATCGGCGAGATCGAATCGGCGGATTCGTGTCCGAACTTCGATTCTGAATTCCGGCAGCTTTTAAATCGGTCGTGATCGTCTGTGTTCAGAGATAGATGGCGGTTTACGTTGCACAAATGTGATTTGATTGATACGTGTTATGAATTTTCTGTGTAATAAACTGCGGATTTTATGCATTCAAAGCAAAAGTGACCAGACGAACTACAAAACTGCGGAAACATTTAAAGAATCTATTATTGGAGAAAGAAATAAATACGAATACATATCTATACAAGTCCTATATCCTGCAATTAATGCAGACACTTTTTATTTTGCATAAAAGTCCGCAGTCTAGTAATGAAACAACTCGTTAAACTCGAAAACACGAAGATATTAATAAAGTTTATGTAGGTTTCTACTTTGATTGACAGGTTTCTCAATCGTCGTAAGATAATTGTATGATTTTGACTATTCTTGATTGGTTTACGAACGTTCACGGTTGCAGCAACGTTCGTGATTTACTGATGAGATGTTGCTAGTATGTAGGTTGCAGCTCATTTTACATTTGAGGTGTTTAAAATCGCAACTGGATCCTAACGATTTAATCCTGTTGACCCTTACCATGTTTGTTTCGTCATTTTCATAGAGTACAAGCAATATGAATAGAATATTATACGATCATCCTGTATCCTCTAGTTAAACATCGTCTTTTATAATATCAAACTTGAGTATGATAATCAAAGCTAGGTTTCAACGAAACACTGCAATCCCTACTATGATGATCAACAGATCAATTTTACAATATACAAATAACATTCGTACATCAACTACGAGTTTGAACCACATCTTTCGAACTAAAAAACACGTATAGGAGAATCACATTTAGGTCTCTACAAATCACCGAAACTTACACCTTTGTTAACATTTTATCTACCGGAAGCCTGTTAATCGGCTTTTCAACAGTTGTACGGTACTAAAAGGAACCTTAAAAATTTTCTTTTCGATAATAGTTCCAAACGAAATGATTACATTACGTTGTTGAGGTTGGCTTGTTGGTTCACGATTGGAATTGCTATTGCCGTTGAAAGATCCATTAAAAAATCCTTAGTCGTGGATCATAGACGTTCTAAAATTATAAAATAATTGCAGGTAAATGATGTGTTAAAATAAAATCAGGATGGGTTAACAGGATGCAAATAAAATTTGCACAACAATTTACAAGTCTCCTGTATTTCCCAGACGAATATATCCTCTGTAACCTGAAGCTTGAATAAAAAAATGACAGCTGTATCTCAAAGAATCGCCAACACCTTCACCCCTACAAAGTTGATCATAAGATCAGATCAATAATATGTAAGCAAACCTCGTAAAACAGTGTACAAGTCTCTTGTATTCCCCAACGGAACAACATCCTCCACAAGATAACGCTCGAGTAACAAAATCACAAGGTCTCAACAAACCATCAACATTTTCACCCTCAAAAAGCTGATCATCGTATCGATTCAATAGTAACCAAGCAATAATTCGTAGAACAACATACGAGTCTCCATCCCTTGGTCAAACAATATCCTCTTTAACCCTTTTAGTGCCCACTGGAAAATGAAAATTGAACGAAAAATACCAAGGCAAATTTGTGATACTGAAGAGGAATTCATAAATGAGAATAAGGTATCGATTCTAATACTAGAATAAGCTTCTAATATTCTAATATGATAATATGTATATTAAAATAAGATAGAACTTTAGTATCATTAAAAATCTGTAAATTAGAATAAAATAATCACTTTCGTTCGTTGTTCGCCACCAAAAAGGTTAAACTAAAATTTAATAAGAACTCAACTCGTCTATCCAATCCCCAACACCTTGAAGACGAACGTAGTCCCCAGTCCACTTGCGATCAACAACCTCCAAGCGAACCGTGGCGTCTAACTCTGTGAACTGAAACCCGAAATCTCAGCTACGTCTCAATGAATCACTTGGGACAACTCTATGTAGAGGATCTCCACGGGTTCGGTCACATAGGATGTAAGCGAGATTCAATTTAAATCCAAGACTGTGCTGGCGAACCAATTGCAGGCTCGCCGAGCGGTGTAAAATCGAAGTCAAAGGCAAAAGCGAGGCAGAGGCGACGGAGAGACGGTTAGGTTCGGAGTTCAGAGTTTCGTGCGCAAGATCGACGGTCAACAAGCTCTTCGGGGCGAGATGCGACCGGGTCCGAAGTGCCCGGCGACCAGTCACGGACAAGGTCGACGAAAGCTGCTGGCACAGGTGGCAGCACGACTCGATAAAGGACGGTTGTAGACCCTCCTCGTTGGCACCGTGTGGCATCGGCTGCTTTGCCCAAAGCAGGGATGGGATCGTGAAGGGGTGGGCGGGGTTGAAGGGGGCAGGATCCAGGTGGAGGGGGGCTTTCCCTTTCCCAGTTTCCCTTTCCAGCGACCACCCCTCCGACGCTCGCCCCCCTCGCACCTGGAACCACGAGGAAGGGGTGGCGTATACTTTCCACAATGTGTGCAGCAACGGTTGTCACCGTGTTGAATACCCGCACTTCGACAGGTTCTACGAGTGAGACGTTTCTAACGCTGGCCCCCCGGTGCAACGAGGAAAGAATCACCCGCGGGTTCACCGTGCACTCGGTAGAGTGCGCGCCCGATGCACTTTTCAATCCGATGTTGCACCTTCCCCGGAACCGCCGCGGCCATCCGCCGAACGGATATTGCACCCTTTCGGTCGCGAAATCTGTTTCGACGATTGATGCTCTCTTCTCAGCGGTCGGGGTTGCTCGTTTAGGGTATCAGGGCATTCCGTGCTTCAGGATCTTCTAATTGTTCGGAGCTTTATGCGAATCCATATTTTTGCAGGTATCGTGGAAGGCAATGCAGGTTGACGAAAGATTGTTCCGGGTATTTCTGTTTGGTGTCCTATACACTTTTGCCATATATTTGCAGCCTAATTGGAGACCTTGCAGCAACATTCCGGTAAGTCCAGATTTTGAAAATTGTTCAATTTTTACTTCAAACAATTAACAAATATATGGAAGTATGTACAACTTCAATGAGAACAATTTTACTGAAAAACGTACCTACTTAGTCACTCGGTTTTCACATCAAGAGTTTTAATTACTGGATACTGCTTGGATTTGTGACGTTTGCATCTGTCGTTGCTGTGAATAGATTTAGTTTCGTACTATTAATTAATTTTTATTTATTATTATGCTGTTTTATTTAGGCTTATTATTATGTTGCTTGTAGTTAGTGGTCCATTGTTAGTTTGTTAAAAGACTTGCCAATTATACTGTATTAGCTACGAAGCATTCATACATAAGACCGTGTATCTTTAAGCATTTGCGCCGCGTGCAAATTTGTGATTCATTAGGGCTAAAAGATTTACAAGCATCTCTATAGACGTCCTCAAACTTTAACTGTAGATAAGTGATCAGTCGTCTAAGAGTTTATCGACTGCTGCCACTTTTGGGAATTCGAGATGTTCCCGTAGCACTCCCAGTTAAGTCAAGTGAATTCAAAATTTAATCTTGAACGTTTTTCTACCTTTCAATAAAAAACTAATAGTACATCACTTAAGTTGTGTTACATTGTTTGAAATAAATAAAGAAAATATAAAATTATATGTTCTGAATTCATAGTTAGTGAGTCAAATGATTAATTACAGAGTAACACTGATTTAGGTTTAGTTATCTAGGGTTAACACTAAACCTACCAAGCATTAAAAGTGTCGGCAAATGGTGCCATTTTAAAATAGGAACACTCAATTTATTGAGATTGTCCGTAATTTTCAATATAATAGATGCTTAGATCAAGAAATTTATTCCGGTATTTTTCATAAATGAATTTTTATAATTTCAATAATTGCAAAATATATTAACCGTCATTTGACCGTGTTAGGTTTAGTATTAATTTCCTAGAAACCTTTCACTCGATCTCAGACAACCATGAACGATACTCGTCGTTAATACTAACCATACCACGACCGGTTTCACATTTTTTATTCTATGATTATTGAAATTACAAGGATGCTTCCATAAGAAATTTTTAAACAAATTTCTTAATTCAAGCGCATCTTGTTATAAAAATTGCGAGAAATCGAAATCAATTCAGTCTTGTAATTTTTATAAAACAACTTACATATATCAGTTACATTAGGTGTTCGGTACGGTTAGTGTTAAAGAAGATGGCGTCTTTCCTAGCACTTCAGAATCATTCTACATTGACTCTACCTAACCCGCAACATTTACCAGCATAATTACAGAATTAATTAGATTGATTAAACCCTCCGAAAGTATAAGAACCATGCAAATTAGCTCCTACTCGGCCACCAAGCATGACGAAACCCTTTCATCGGGGTGCGAAAGTTCACGGGCGGTTTTCTCGCTGCGTCGACTGTTTGTCCATCAAGGTATCACAGAGGCGGACCCCACGGACGTCGCTCATAAATCAAGACGTTAGGCGAAAGTCGACACGGGGCAACGGGGAAAGCCGTGGTGGAAGGCAAAGCGAAGTGTGCTACTTCCATAAGGGAAGTGGATGAGGAGAGGGCACGGGCATAAACTTGAGTGATTAATCTTGCCGGATTGATAACGCTCTCTCACTCGCCCCGGTAGGCCGTGCGCCCTCCCAGCCACCCATAAATTACGTTATAAGGAGGCCCGGGGGATAATTAATACCCCACCAGGCCGTACATAAGCACGCCGTTGTTGCGCCCTGGTTGACACAAGGTGATCTGCGACGGCAGCCATTGTGCTTAACCAGCTCACCATGAAAACCATCGCTCCGGAATCCGAGGCGGATTGCGCGATCTTGCGCGCCGACAGATATCCCGAGTCATTGCTGCTACTTATTACAACGACCGACACACTGCCGGCCAGTATTCGGGTTATTAATGAGATAGCAATTACTTCGACGTCGATTGTGCCCGACCCTGACCGGACCGGACCCGATGATGTTGTACCTTCCAAGATAAATGAGCCGCGAACGATTAATCTCGCGATCATAAACCGACGTCGCGGAAAAGGCTCAAACAATTAGCTCCTTGTTGATAACAATCGCCGGCGTCTTTGATGCGCTGGAAAAATCGACGAACAATTTCGAAGGTGCAGCAGCACGCTCAAAGAACGCGAAGAACTAAGAGACGATGCAGAAAATTCAAACAAGATGGCGCACGAATTTTTGAAGGCTGAGTAGCACTCCGAGGAACGCGAAGAAATAAGAGAAGATGCGGGTGGGAAAGAGATCAAAATTTTGAAGGTGGAACAGCATGTTCGACGGATATGAAGAAACGAATGAAGATGCAGAATTATAGACAAAAAGGAAAGGCGACGATACACAACATTTTGAAGGTAGAGTAGTTTGTTCAATTAATACGAAGAAATGAAAGAATATGCAGAATTGCGGATAAAAAGGAAAAAGAATTATTAAAATTGGACTGAATTATAGTACAATTGAACTGCCCATATGAAATGATTAAAGTCCTTGAAGCACATCAATTGAGATACCATTTCGTTCGTAATCAACGTGAGCTTCTGTTCGACTACAATGTTTCTATTTCTATTTCTGAAGGTAGGTTAGTTTGTTCAATGAATACGAAGAAATGAAAGAATATGTAGAATTGCGGATAAAAAGGAAAACGAATTATTAAAATTGGACTGAATAGTAGTACAATTAAACTGCCCGTATGAAATGATTAAAGTGCTTGAAGCACATCAATCGAGATACCATTCCGTTCGTAATTAACGTGAGCTTCTGTTCAATGTTTCTATTTCTATTTCTAGAAGATCATTGTGTTTTATCGTTGACAAAACAATTACACGATATAACAAGATCTAGAACTTGTACGGAACCGTTCTAACCAGAATATTCTACGATACTAAATCGCAAAAAATCGGTGTAGGAACATACATCCACGTGCGAATTTTTCCAAGAGGCCTGAATCACCGATACGGAACTAATATCGATGTAATTTATCTCGCCAGATAATCGGGTCAAGAACGTCCACGATTTCGTAATCGGCTTCCCCGGAACGATCGTGTGTTACGATTTTCCTTGGGTTTATCTGGATGAAGTTGCAGTTGGAGGTTGCACGCGTTCGTTCCGATAACGTTTTTCACGTAACATATGCTCCGGAGCCATTATCCTCGGGAACCTCTGGTTGCTGGAACGTGCAGGACGGTTTTTCGTCGGCCATTCGCCGATCTCGTTTCAGCAACACTTTTTGAGCGACACACGTACAACAAATATGTCGTAGCTGATAAGGGCCGGTACGAACGAGTGGCCCAAGCGTCACGATCACCGGAACCATCGACGATCGTTGCCGTTATCGACGGCAGACGGAGTGCACGTCCATGTTCCGACGCAGATCAAACAACGAATCGACCGATACGCGATATCTTCAAAGGATTTCGGCCGACCCTTTGTCAGCCTATCGCTGATAAATCGGAAATCTGGTCCGAGCAAACATGTCCGCGTAACAGACGAGTCACGGGTCGTGCTGGGTGCGGATGGAAGAACGATAATTGCGAACTGTAGCCTCTCCACTGTACTAACTTATAATGTACAATAATGTGCTGAATGGGAATCCAGAATCATTTTTTCAGAAATAATGGATGACAAGTAAAATTAAGGCAACGACAATTCTAACCCTCCACTCTACTAATTTATAATGTACAATAATGTGCTGCATAAGAATTCAGAATCATTTTTTCAGAAATAATGGATGACAAGTAAAATTAAGGCAACGATAATTCTAACCCTCCACTCTACTAATTTATAATGTACAATAATGTGCTGAATGGGAATTCAGAATCATTTTTTCAGAAATAATGGAAGACAAGTAGAATTAAGACAACGACAATTCTAACTCTTTACGGACACAGGTCTGCTGATAGTTCGCCAAATAATTTTACCGTTCTGTAACTGCGAATAATTTTTTAAGAAATTATTATTCTCAAAATATATCAAACAAATTTTTACCAATTACTTATAGATTTCTCTTCATTTAATTCTAATACTTGGCTCGTGAGTACATTATTTCATTTTATCAAGAAACTAGGTTAGGTACATTCGAGCCATCAAAAAGTATACTGAAAATAATTCAGCGTCCGCAAAAGGTGCATGGTTAACATTTTTGAAGAATTCTTTTCTCATTTGTCTTTGCGCAACTTAAGATCGAAATTTGCACTATGTAGTTTCTGTTCGTTATTCTAACATTTGGGACAACTTAATAAATTATGCTTTAACGTATCTAATAAATATTGCATTTTTTCCAGTTCAAAGACTTCTTAGTGCAAAATATTTGGTAGGATAGTTTAAAATGCGCTAATAAGTAACTAAACCCACTAGTAAATTGGTTCGCAATGCAGGTTTTCTTAATAGTTTGTAGTTTTAATTGCTTCGTTCATGAATAAATAAACAGTTTCATTAATTGGTTCACCATGCCGAGATTTTCTTAATATATCGTAGTTTTAATTGCTCCGTTTGCTAACAAATGACCAAACATCTGGTAAATTGGTTCGCCATGAAAAGATTTTCTTTAAGTAGTTTGAATTGCTCAGCTAACTAACTACAAGTAACTGATGCTTATTTGTGGAATATTTACGTCGATTTTTATACACTTGTAATACATCAAAAGAGTTCTAATTCCATGTGCCGTCAAATACTGTGGTGCCCAAGGTGGTTCGAACCCATCTTAATAAACTGTAGGTCCCTTCGCGAAATAACCTTAGCAAAGAGTTGAGAGCGACGTAAAATAAATAAATAAAAAAAAGAGTTCTAATTTTTCAATAGAACTTCCTAAACAATTATACTAGTTAGTCGTAACTGAACCTTTCCAATGAAATCTGACAATAACATACAGGGTATTCAATAAATCCATTCTAGATTCGCATAGCATATATGGCATGACCGAGTAAAAGATCCTCGTTAAACTCAGTTCGAAAATTCAAACGTTTTCGAGGCACAATCATTTTTTATTCACCAAGACTCTTTTTAATCGGTATGCTCGAAGAATTCGGATTCTCTTCCCCGCCAAGCACGCGTAAAATCGCACATCCGAAAGAAGGCCGTCGCGATCTGACTTGAAGTCGAGGGCCTCTGATCTCCGCCGAGCGTTTTCAGGAGGATCGTTAAGCTGTCCAATCATCACGCAACAATTACCAAGATCCTCGCGGACACGCCGCGTCCCGGGGAGCTTTTGTACGCGCGGTCCCGTCGACCCTTTGTTCCAGAGCTCTCGAACTGTCCTGACAATTTAAAGCGGAAGGGCGACGAGGGACACCGGGGACGGATTTATGAATCGGTCGATCGACTTTCTGGCAGATGATCGCCGGACGAAGCGGCTCCTTCAGATGATCGCGGGGGTTGGCCGGCTTGGAACAAAGGAGGGAGAGAGGAGGGGCGTCGGAGAGGGTTGGGAATCTCACGCTTCGTTTAATTAATGAACGCCGGCGTCGTTCCTCTCCATCTCTCTCTTTCTTGCTCTCCTTCTCTCTCTCTCTCTCTTTCTCCCTTTCTCTATCTCTAGCTCTCTTTCTCTCTCTCTCTCTCTCTCTCTCTCTCTCTCTCTCTCTCTCTCTCTCTCTCGTTCTGTTCGAGCCCACCTCTCCGCTTCGGAAGGTCTAGTCGTGGATTCTTCTCACGATTACACGCGCATCCAGCATGTGGATACAACGATCACGCTGTTTATGGACCACTCAGCTCCGGCGAGGATGTATGGGGTTGGAGCTGAACACGAACGAATCCAACGGTGGAGTTTCTACCGCGAGGAATCTTTCATGTTGCCGCTGCTGCTCGCATACTAGCCCGCCTTTATTCCCGGCACATGGACGCCGATCACGCTGATTGGTTGCATCCGAGACTTCTGGCCACTGGGCTTTATCCACATTCGGCGATATTAGTCCGCCGACGATCCTTTGTTAAGTGGCTCCATTCGTTACCTGAGAATCTTCCCCGTTTTTATCCTCCTCGGCGATAAACTCCGAGTCTCTATGCAAAAATCGCTTATCTGAAGAATATCTTCTAAACAGTGGAATAAAGCGCCGATTTCTTTCAGCAATTCAACAGTTTGCCAGACTTTACATCTTTCATGGTGATAGCTGCGATTCGAAGTCTTTATACGAAGTCATGTGTTCGAAGATTGTTTTGTGAAAAGTGTGAGCGTAAAATCCTTGCTCAGATTGAACGATTTCTTGTAGCAAAACAAAAATATTCTCAAGTTTATAAAAATACTGTCAAATGTTATAGCATGGACAAGTTTGTACAATAAAATATAAGTAAAGCTTAACCAATATCGACGACATTTTTATCTTATTTTCACTAAAAAGTGTCTCCTAATAAACATACGAAACGTTTTTCTTGACCATTGTTTATATACATATATTATCTGTAAAGCCGAATTCATACTTATCCACTCCGAACCATTATCATGAATGATTCATCCACAGTGAATCACAAAACATGACGGAAGAAAAACAATTGCATTTAGATGAATAAATGAAAACAATATTTTTAGATGAGTCATTCGCAGCGATCATCCAAAGTGAGAACAAGTAAGTTCTCCAAATTTTAAGCCACTATAATAAACGTCTCCCTCCAAGCGTTCCCAAAGTAAAATAACTAAACTGCGGATTTAATGCATTTATGATAAAAATGAGTAAATACAATTTAGAAGAATTTAAAAGTACTATTATATTATTTTCAACCGAATAAACATAATAAGAAAGAAAATAAATTTCTACTTCACTCCAGTTTGTTGCACTCAGTGCCGTATTGGGTCATTTCGAGGCCCTAAGCATTTAGAAGATGGCCCTATCCCTATCCTCATACAGGATTACTTTAAGACAATTTAGTGATTTTCGATAAGGTGTCTAAAAAGTATTTTTAACAAAAATAAACTTTTTAGCTGGTTCGCTACCGATCTTCATCTCTCTACTATTCTTTCGTTCTTCCCACTCGCACATACACGCACATAAACACTTGCAATATTATTACTATGTAAAAGACGTAAAATTCAGAAAATTTCTATGGTGTCCCCTTCTCCCGATGCCCTAAGCACGTGCTTATTTTGCTCATTTTTTGAAATTTTTATTTTGCATGAAGATCTGCAGTATACTAATAACAATGAACCACAAACTTCGACAAACTTTTCAACGAAGTCGCAGACGCAAGTGTCTACCATGTAGCTTCGAAATTCGTCGAGTGTGTCGGGTCGATTCATCATTTACCTGAGACAGGCTCGACTTTCTTCCGAATTTGTTCGATCCGTTCGACTGATGGATCGTGACTCCCCGGCTGATTGACAATCCCGTGGATCCCAAACGATCGTATTCCTCCGCGAACTGGTCCGGGACAGGACCAGGGGATGGTTTCCCCCCGATTATCGCTCGACAACGTTCGAACGGCGTCCGCTTATCGGTGCGCGTTAAATTATCCCGTTCCACGGAGGGGAGAGCTTTCTGAAAATTTCCAGGTGACTCGGGCGCCGATAAGAACCATGATCGATGCACAGGTATATCTGGCCGGAGACAACGGGGACAGGGACATCATTCCGGGTTGATGATCGACAGGGATCATCGCCGGAAACGAACGCGAGGGATCCTTGAAACGAGTCTGAAATCTGGCGATGTCCCTTTCGGTTTTAATGGCGATACCGATTTATCGGGATAGGAGTCGACGAAGCGGAGAACGAAGCGGCATAGATCGAAGAAGAAAAGGATTGATCAAGGACCAGTCGATCCTCGATAATCGGCAATCGACGTATCCCTTATCTTCGGTACATTGACAGCACGATCTCGCAATGATTTTGGACCTATCACCATCCCTTTTACTATGATTTTTTACTTTGGAACCGAGTCTGTGTCCCCCAAAATGGACGATATATCCAGTGCGTATGCAAGAAATTCCGGGAACGTTTCATAACTTGTTTCGAAAGGCTTTAAAGAAATGTTTGTACTAAGATCAGCTCTTTCAAAAATATTCGTTGGAACCTATTCATACAAATTGAGTATAAAATATTTTTTACACCCACACGACTCGTAAATAGATATTCAGGTGGATACCATTATGTGCAGTTTTCTGTGTATTTTATATTTTCACGCATGGAGATGTCTTATTTACGAAATTATTTTATTACAAATTTGTCACCACTAGATTGCAGATTTTATGCATTTATGGCAAACATCGGTGGATACAATTTGAGACTGTAGAATGATTGAAAAAATTTAAAAATGTTCTTGCATTACTTACAACCTATTGAAATTATTGAAAAGAAAAATAAATTGCTACTTGGTTCCTATGACTTGGAATGAACAAGACACTTATTCTTATTTTGCATAGAGACCCGGAGTCTGTGGAGATTAAGATAGTTTCATATTCATTGGTAAGTAGATCAGAGGATAGGTGGCACACCGGTATGAGGATGTATGATGGTGTGAGAATGGATGTGTGGGTATTAGGGAAACGTGAGAGATTGTCCACACGCGGGAATTAAGTTTATATCTTAATATTAGTGCACTAAGTACTGTTATAATTCGATATACAGGATGTTCCACGTAACAGTTTTCACGATTTTCTAAGTACTTGCGATAATTTGACAAAAAATATTTTCAACAAAAGTTGATCAGTTTTCGATTGGCTATATATTGCAATAAAAAAATTCGAAAAACTTTTCTTTTTTATAATATTGTCAAGATCACCTTCATTTTTTTAAATGGCACTTTGTATTTTTGAATTAACAGTATTATAGCCCATGTCAGGACGAATTCAACGACCTAGTTGAATGACCTTAGGACGACCTTGAAGGCGAAGAAATGAAAATTTCAACAAAACATGACAATCTGCTTGAATGGGTAATAATAACTTGTATTTATTATTAAGACTTGAAATTACATTCAATTCAGAAACCTTGACTAAATGAACGCAAACAATTTCGTAAAAAAGTCACATCAAATGTTCGAATTTAAATCCGTTTTGTTGTAGGCACAATAGCGTTCTTCGTAGTAAATTTGCATTGGTTGCTCTTACGATACTGTCGTAGCGTAGTTCTTCGCATGCCGCCAATGCAAATTATATTACTAGGTATACTATGTATACTAGGTCGTTGAATTCGTTTTGACACGGGCTATAATACTGTTAAATCTAAAATACAAAGTGCCATTTAAAAAAATGAAGGTGACCTTGACAATACTATAAAAAAAAGTTTTCTGAACTTTTTTTTATTACAATATATAGCCAATCGAAAATTGATCAACTTTTGTTGAAAATATTTTTTGTCAGATTATCGCAAGTACTTAAAAAATCGTGAAAACTGTTACGTGGGACACCCTGTATACTCCTTATATCATAATAGACAGTTTCTTTTAAAAACTAAAAGTGGCCTCACACAGTCTAGTCACTATATCTATCTGATGGCATAACCCTCCATACGTCTTCATCGCCATAATTTTTGTAAATTTGTCCCTTGGTGTCATTTTCATATAATATTAAAATGAATAATTAATTTCACAAGTTCCTCATTTAAAAATGAAAAAAGATAGGGTAACATGCAGTAGGTTTAGACTATAACTAATATTTACTTACAATCAATGAAAAATGAATCAAACAGAGCCAAGGGGCGGCTGAGGGTTGAAGAATGATATTTCTGGGGGATGCCGAGTAATTTCGTTGGGGACGAAAGGCCAAACAAGTTTGGGAACCTCTGTGCTAAGTGAATCAAACAGTTCGCCAGCGCCGTTATGCCGTTAATGACACTTCGCCGGCACATTGTAATATTCTGGGGTGCGATAACGCGGATCGTACGCGATACCATTCTCGCTGGACATTGCACCCCCGCGATACAGGGATTTGCTGATTTTTTTTCGTTGTAGTCGGCGACTACGCGTGAACAATGGCTACACGCGTTTATAGGGAGAACAATAACGCGTTGCTTTATCGGTCTAGGACGTTCGCGGACGTCGTTTCGATGGTAATTACTGCGAGTGGCAGTTTCCGTTACCACTGTTCCGGGTTGGATGGACTTGTTGTGGAACGCTTTTATTAAGTCATTGTGGTATTTATTGTTAAGTCGTAACCAGCAACTAGATCTGATTCCATAAAGTATTATATGTATTTTGACATTTTATTTATTTATTTATTTATCTATGAACGAACCGACCTTACACAAAAGTTTACACAATAGAAAAAAGACTTTACATAAAATAACAAGGAAGGGACATGCACAATTATGGTATTATCCGATAATCCTACGTAATTGTTTTTTAAAAGTTCGTAAAGACCCACTAAAAAAATCAATACGATTATAGAGAGTGCTAGAGTCTGTAATAATGCGATTTATTGGATTAATTAATCCATATGTAGCTCTGGATTTAAGTGTTTGAAATTCAACTCTGGATCTCAATATACGTTCAGGTACGTAGAAGTTGATTTGCATAAAGAGAGAGGGACATTCAATATGATTATTATTTACACTTTAGTTCAATAAAATCTATTGTTCTTTAGCTATGTGTTACGGTGCTAGAATGAAGATAGAATCTCCAATTTATTGAAAAGTCTCTTGTTACTTCCTATGGTAAGAGAAGAGAGCAATATTATTGCCACGAATTTATTTACTCGACTATTATAACATATATTTGTCTGTATGTATATAAAATGTGTCTTGTTAAATACAAATCTGCATTAATTTTCTTTGGATAATACAGTGTCATTATAGCACTGCATATTTTCAGGAAAAAAGACGTTTTTTGAAGCAAATGTTGAAGAACAGGAACAGAAACAGATTCTTGTTACTTTAGCAATTTGAAGAAATTGTTTGTTTCTCACAAATTGTTTCTAATATTTCTATCGTTTCTTGTTTAGAGCCCCAACTCTTGCCCCAACAAATGCATAGCATCCACTGTCGAGTGATCTTATACGATTTTATTTCACAATCAAGATTAAAATATTAGTATACTAGAAAGATGAGATAAATAAGCCTACAGTTCGCAGGAATCCTCAAACAAGATTATAAACGTGCAGGTTTCGCCTAATCTAATTACTTGGCAGTTTCTAATTCTGCCACTCGTAGGTTTGATCGTGATATTCAAAAGTTGTTAGCGAAAGTTTTTGTAAAATGGATTATTATATTGGCGAACGGATATGAGAGAATTACAGGACCACCCTGCACGGCAACACGCGATACGATTCGTGTTCTTTATCTCCGATAGAACGAGGAAGATAAAGAATTCGTGTAGTGTAAAAATTAAAGTCTTGTACCTCACTTACACACGATATCATAAACATCTTTGGGAATTCCTCAATCCGAATACTTTTTCCTGTTACCGAGCGTCGTCTCTGCTCTCCCGAGACATTTATACAAACTGCGCTGCAATCTTCGTTGTCGGCAACTAATTAGTGTCATTTATTGATATCGGGACGATCTGCATTTGCATCGATCCATCTGTCATTTTCAACTGCACGGCCCCTGATAACAACAGTAATTTGTCTTTATTCAAATAACAGGATTACTTTATATACTTATAAACTTGTACACGCTGTACAACATTTGTATACGGTACTGAGTAAGCTATTACGCAATTATAATTCATAAAGATCAAAAAAATTCTCTGAAAATGAATCTTCTATTTCGAAGAACGATAAAGTACCAACGGTTTATGTTAATTTCAGCTTGCTAAACATAAGAATCTTCACTCTAATAATCTTTTGGTGGACAAACGAAACAACATAAGACAAGGTAGCACGAATCATAATTTTCAAAGAAAGAAGAATGTTTCTGAAATATTTTACAAGTCTAATGAAATCAAATGTATGCTAGCAACTTTCATGTCACACTTTCGCAATTCTGATTTATACTCATTTTGCTCATCCCCCAGAGAATCAAGAACGAAGAAACCATATCAAAGCTATCATCATCGAATCACACGGCATCAAGTCACCAAGGTGCTATTTTGCTCGCGTCCAGGCCACACGGACCACTGGTTTATCGTTCCAGAGCACTATTAACAATCTGAAAACCATAAAGGATAACGCAGCGTGTACACAGCACTCGCCATCGCAGAACCAAGTATCAAAGCATCTTTTCAAGGGCCATTGGTTTATCATTCCCGAGTTGGAAATCGCGGAGGGCCCGTTGTGTAACAGTCGACGACTCGGTCGGCATAACCGACCGCTTAAAGGAGACGATAAGCCCGCTTTCAGCGGTGAATTATGCATACGCTAATTATTAAAGCCAGACTTTTATCTGGGAACGCGTGTGTCGCCCGTGTACAAGAATTAGCGTGTGGGCATTCCCGTAGATTAAGTCGACGGTGACGGAGTCGATTTTCCCTTTCCGATGAGATGCTCTCGAAACGACTTCTTATCGAATGGTTCTCGACAAATAATGTTAGCTGATCACGAATTATTCGATGATGACCCCGTGTATTTCCCTGTGAATCATGCTATTGAAGTGCTCTAACATTTCAATAGAATGGCTTAATTCGTCGATTCATCGAAGGGTGATGATGTAAGCACACTCTCCAATTCCGTGAATTCGATTATTGTTTTGGAGATTGTTCCGTCGCAAAACCGTCCGTGCTCAAGGACAAACGCGCGACTGAGGTCAGGTAAACCACCTGGCTACGTACCGACCATAAAAACCATAAACCTCGTAGGACTCATCCAATAGTACAGCTGATTGCCACATGTTTTGAAGGGCCTGTACCGCGTTTACTTACGACAATTAATAACTAGGGGTGTGCGAGTACTCGAAATTTCGGGTTCGGGTCAGGTCGGATCGGGGTCCCGAAAGTTTGCAATATTCGGGTACTCGAAGTTAAAGTTGGGGCAAGTCTGCGGTCAAATCAGCAATAAATAACTCTGTGACTCTGTGCATATTAAGAGGTCCAATCATCGGTTGTAATAATATTTCAATTTGTAGCAAACACCGTTTACGAAACAGTGCTTGTATACGAACAGTGTGCGGACAAAGAGTCCTTATCTTGTAAGAACAGTGTTTACTAGAAACAGAAACGTCCTTTACGTACATTCTTCCAAATAATGTATTCTAAAATATTTTTTTCCTCGCGAAGTTTGATAACCGATTACACTAAAAATACAAAAATCAATTAAAAAAATTTATAAGTAGGTTCATTTACCATTTTTTTCTGCATTACAAAGCCGAAATTTTTTTGCGAAAATCGCAACTTTTTTGTTGAACCTCAAAATTTTTGCAATCTTATGCTTTTTTCAGATTTTTTTTTTAATTCATCGACGACATATGTAATTTTATAAGGATTAAGAAAAACTTTGGTTTTTCTGTTTCAGATGGAAATTATAGCCTGTAAAATGTACACGAACTGACGATGCGGACTGCGTGGAGCTGTGAAGTTAAATAAATATTTCGACGACAAATATATTAATCGTTAATGTAGACTAATTTTTGTCTTGTATAAATATAGAACAAGACTCCAAGAAAGATTGAAAAATATCCGCTTTGTAGTTGTTAAGAAAAAAATTCCTAAAAATCACCGATTTTCGAGCACTCTAGTGTCTTCCCCTTAACATGAGATCTAGTTCTTCGATTTTCATCTCAGAATACTTTCAGTTTAAAGAAAAGATATTATTTTAATTTTCTAATGAAAGCACAGGCACTATTTTCCAGGTCTGAATTGAGTAACAAATATTTTCTAGACCACATTTTGTGTTGCCTCAGCGCACGGAATTACGGAATGTTGTGTGTTTAATGTGAATGCTCGACGCTATTGTAGCGAAATGGACCGTACGCACGAACTTCTCACAACGATCTAGAGCCGGTTGCTCGCCTGCGTATCTGGGCTGGATCTCTTCGCAAATATAATCAAAGCAATTAAATAGGTACATCGCCGGGCCGTGTCGATGCATCAGTGTCTGGCCGATGAGAGACAGGTGCGCTACTGTTCCTCGTCCCACTCGCTATTAAACGGTAATTAAAGGTAATTGCGCGAGTTTGCATCCGCTCGATAACAAAGTAACAATCGCTTCCTGCTGTAAGCTCCGGCTACGTTGGATACGACGCCGCGCATCGGTAAACACAGATCTGCATTTCTATGAAATCTGAACGGATTTTCGTCGGCTGATACGGTATATCACTGTTGGAAACGCCGCGACGGAACCGGTCGACAAGTTTACAGCGAACCACGAAAGTATTTGAACAGTTTCAAATGAAATGTATGAGGCTTTAAAAAATGTACTTGTAGTGTACGTCATCAGCTAAATTGGCGATCAGCGTGATCGGCACGAGGCGAGAGTAGGGGGAGGACGCGACGATAGCTGCAGCGAGCGTGGAAAGAAAACTTGCGTGGAACCCGAAAATGTCGAGTCGAGACGAGAATTTTTTTTCGAGATCGGGACGAGTTCTCGAAAATTTCGGGATTCTCGATTATGTCGAGATTCTTAAAAGTCTCGGGATTCTCAAAAATTTTAACCCTTAGCGGACGGGGATTATTGTTAGCATACTTTTTGATGGATCGAATAAATTTTCTTTGTGAAACAAAATTGTTTGCTGAGGAGTTTGGTGTATGAATTAAATGAAGGGACACGTGTTGTGTTCAGTAAAAATTTGTTTCATATTTTTCGGGAGTATTAATTGTTTTAAAAATTATTCACAGTCGCAGAACAGTAAAATTGTTTGGGCGACTGTCAGCAGACACGCGTCCGCAAAGCGTTAATGTATGTTTTATTACTACGATTGTAATATCGTAACAATTCTAAGTTTCAATGAAAGGCATTGTCGTTTTAGACGTTTACGCCTGCTGTAAATGCATAAAATGGGCCGTATAGTAATGACGAATATTACAACACAACAAAGTATGCGAATAATTTGTTAGATTCAGAAGAAAATGAAAAGTTTTCGACAGGTGACAGCAAACACGAGTGACGAACTAGGTCATTAGTCCCAGTTAAAAGGTTAGCTCTGCAGTGTTTATTACAATGACTGAATTACTTTGATTTTATGGGATTTTTTGAGGGTTCGGCACCGAGCCCTCCAATTTCCGAAACCGGTGGTCTCAGCGTCCCGAATATCGTTCCATCGTGGGCAATTAAACGGTCGTCGAGTGTTCCCACGTTTCCCACGTCCCATAAAAATCGGCGAGGCCCCGAGGACTGTCTACCGACTCGGAAGCATGGTTTCCCATCGGGGTCGAAGTTAGGTTCATCGGCAAAAGCAGGAAGAGCCACGTTTCTCACGGGGGCTTTCCATAAATCGCGGTTTCGAATCGGCCGCGACTCTCGCCTTGATGCCTTGGCACATCGGTGGACTCTACGGCGGAGCTATACGATCACAACATGGTAGCGAAGGAGTCATAGAGGCGCGCAACCCTGGCGCGGGATCGGCTTCACCACTCCCATCGGCGGAGGCATGGTTTCTCCAGGTGAGTTTTTCTCACCTGGTGTACCGAGGGGTCCGTTCGTCCAACCAGATGGCGGCTTCGCCTGGGCCCGCGGGCCAATCCACGGTGATGATCGCAGGTCCAGAGAGCCCAGCCACAGCCTCCTTTCGTTTTCCCTCTCCGTTCAACGGGTCCGTCGGCCTCTGTCGCTCCTCCGAACCCTGTCGTCCGCGTTCACGGTCCTCATTAGTGCCTCCTACCTTCCCCGAGACCGACGAGACGTCGTATCCCAGGTCCTTATATCAACGGCCGCCAAGGAAAAGGGCGACCGTACCCCTCCGGCCCTCCCTGGTCGCCAGTAACGCCCCTTTCTGATACCTGGTCATGTTTCATTATTTTCCCCCGGAATCATTAAGCCGGTCGAGTCATCTCCCTCCTAAGAAGACCGGACTCCCCCCATCGGACCACCTCCCTGCCATAGAGGAGATTAAACGCACACTAGCCCGCTGCTCGTAGACACGAACGAACACCGATCCTATCTTTCTCTATCTCTCTCTTTCTCTGCTCTTTTTTTTCCACGACTACCACCCCTACCAGCCGCTCTACGATTTTGTCTCTTTCCTTTCGATGTCTCTTTTCGATCCTCTCTATTAGGTTCACGTGTCTCTCATTCTGTCGCTCTCTCTTCGTTCAGCCGCAGAGGATTCTCGCTCCATTCATTCCACCACCTCCTCCTCTTCATACTCCTACTCTTCATCCTCCTCCTCTTCCTCCTCTTTCTAGCGAGCCAACGTTCCTCCTCCATTCCAGCTTTTTAATTCCACACGGTGCAGTGCGGTGCTGCCATCTGCTACTTGCGGGAACTAAGCGTTTTTACGCGTTGCAACACTTGCATCGGCTGCATCCACGGTCATTGTGTTCCGCTGCACCAACGCGTCGCGGAGAACGCCAAGAACCGCGGGCGTCTTTGTGAATGGGACGACTTCCGGATGCGGGGCCGCGGGTTCGTTGCGTTTGATGCGTCCGTTGATGTGTGAACATGAGCTCGAATGAGGATTTCCAACGGGTTTTTTGTCTTGTTGGATCGATGTATCGTTTTGGACTAGGACTGGGAAGTTTTAGTTTTGTGATCATGGGGTTGTGGCTCTTCTGATAGCAGATGGGAATTATGAACGGAAGGATTGAAACTTTGGTTACTGTGTATAACAGAAATTGAATTGTTTGTCTGATTTGCAAGATGCAGAAGAATTGAAAGAACACTCAATGTACTAAATTGCGTATGTTAAACAAATTAGTTTGACGAGAATGACGAGTTACTTGATTGAGAAACTGTACAATTCGTACCGTAATTTTAATACAAAAATAATGAACGACTCAGGTTTATTACATAAATCTAGCAAACTCTGATGTTGATCTAGTTGACTC
The DNA here is from genome assembly GCA_913789915.3 of Sphecodes monilicornis. NCBI lineage: Eukaryota > Metazoa > Arthropoda > Insecta > Hymenoptera > Halictidae > Sphecodes > Sphecodes monilicornis. Next base: position 11,652,671 of record OU565285.1, on the reverse strand, counting down.
AGGTGTTTCTAACATTGACTGCACTATCAGCCATCTGTGGTTGCTACAATTGTTTCATCATTGTTCTAGACTTGCCTCTTCAATTCATGCAAATATATTCACTGAACTAAATCATTTTAGAGTTTACGAAATATAACTCCAGTGAAAAAGTAATTAGAAAGAACTATGAGAGAGCTCAGAACAATGACTCACCAATTACTGCTACATCAAGTAATTTTCTTCGATTCTATGTGATTGTTGTTTTTAACGGCTTGGCATTCTTTATGTGAGTAAATATTTATCTCTGTTAATAAATCACGATATAAATGAATTGAGAGATATTGCAATGCATGCCAAATTGCAATATAAAATTTGGACAGCTCACAGTTCAAGGTGCAGTTGAACTTATCTGTTCCTTATTCAATTATGCGGAGTTTAATTAGTTATTCAAGCCGAATTAAAATAATTTTGCCTTTCCGATCAAAATATCCATAATAGAAGACACGAATTTTTGTCAATAGCAATTTTTCTGTTTTAATGTAGGAAAGTCTGAATTTGCATAGGAATGTTACTCACTGGTTTTTTAAGGGAATTTAGGTGAAAGCCCCGCAGCGGGTAAATGATGTAGATCGCCGTACAGAGTACAGGATGTATAGTTCAGAGACGTTAATTCTGGACAGTTTGAGAGGATCAAGGTAGAAGCTGGTAGATTCTGATTAAATTCTGCTCGGTTAATTAGAGTTCTGAAGGCTGGACAGTTTGAGAGGTTCCGGTAGAAGCGAGTAGACGTGCATCGGATATTCTAGTTGATTAATTTATCAGTTGAAATTTTATACCTTGCCTTGTTGAAGGGGAGGTTGCGAGAAAAGACAATGATGGATCTACGACGAATTCAGCGAATATTAATTACATCGGACATCAATATTCTTCTGTTTATTAAAAGCAAAAAGTGCCTTAATATTTAACATTATTTACCGTTCCTTCAATAACCAGTCTCATGCTTTTCTCTTGACAGGAAGAGGGTTTTAATACTTTACGATTGGTTCAAGTGAAACACAAATACTAAAATTTAATTTTAAGATGAAAATCTTCGTTTGATAATTGATATCATGGCAATATGGGCTGGATCAAATCAAATCTCTATGTAACAATTTCGTTTTATAAATTTTTGACAATCATCTTTGCGATCAACTTTGATTCTCATATTATACTTCATGTAAACACCTGATAACCTGAAGTGAATGCTCGAAAATTGGAGTTTAGATGGAATGATTGTAACCATTGTTCAAAATGGCCTCAAATCTCATTATTCGAGGGTTAATTAGCAGTTCATCGGTTTCTCATGAACCGATAAAAACAAACTAGCAGAAAACTATGAAAATGATAAAAAATGATAAAACGAAACTGAACAACAGAGGCATACGATGAACATACATATTTGTTCTTACTCTGTGAAATCATTGAGGACGGAGAAGCGGTAATCATTGCAGCCGTAAAGAAAATCGCGCGGCAGGGGGTTAAACTCTACGAAGAAATGAGCTCGCGATCCGCAGTGAACAAATCATTTAATCACAATCCGCTATCCATCAACGTGTCATCGCAGCAACCATCGAAGATACTCGCGTCCAGTTTATAGCCTACGTTTCCATTCACGATCGAATAGCTCAGGCAGTCGATCATCGGCGCGTTCGTCGGACAATATTCTCGAATTCCTCGGAACGAATGCTCGCCGATTGTCGCGATCATACTCGCAACTCGCCGTCGCTGGGCAAAGCGGATACGAATGTGCGAATAGGTCATCGAGTGTCTTGCGCGGAGAGAAGTGTCGATTTGCATCGGCGGTAACTCCGAGCGCGACACCGGCGTTCAGCGCGTGCAAAATAGATCAGAGAATCGGAACTCGAGCACGCCACCGGCTGCCATTTCCCTGATAATGAATGCCGAAGCTGCCATTACTCGCTCCCCTAACCCCCCCTCTCTCTCCCCATCAACGATAAACGGCTGCTTATCAGCGATAAGTGTGCACCGGTACACGGGGCCGACATCGCTCCGCAGCCGTGATTGCACGATAAAACTGCGCTAATGAACGAGCGATCCCGTTCCTCGCGAATATTTCAGGAGAGATCCCGTGTCGATCGGCTCGGAATAACCCGCGTTTAATTATCGATGACGCGTTTAGATTGAATTTACGAGGGCCGATGCCGAGAGACCGATCCGGATCGACGCGAAGCGCGCAGATCGTGGAAAGTGAAAGGTGACACGAATCGTCGAAGAACACCGGAACACAGAAATACAGAAAAAATCATGTCTTCGGAATTCCAATCCGGAACGCATCCTCGAATATATTTGCAATTTTTTTCAATGAAATTAGTGTCCTTTCGATGCAGGACTTATACACCTTACATACACCTTAGGTATCGAAAGGGTGTACGGATTTTTCTATCGATGGAAGATTAACACTAAACCTACCAAGGTCAAATGACCGGTTTTTTATTTCACAATTGTTGAAATTATAAAAAGGCATTCATAGGAAATTACTAAATTGACTTCTTTATTTAAGCATGAATTATAATGAAAACCGCACAACGTTTAAGCAATTTCAAAATTCTCACTTCTATAAGACGTTTCACATTTATATGTTTTGTGTTTGGTAGGTTTAGTGATAAGGAGCTGTTTACGATTTCTTTTTGTTAGAAAACTAGCAACCCTCTAGATACAGGACGTCAATGTATATCTTTATTTGGATTTTAAAGAAGCCTATTGTTGAAATGAGCAATTTATATTTCGCGCTCAATCTGTTGTCGTATGAAATAGGTAAACCGCGGGTCAGGTAAACATCCGCGAATGTCACGCGTTCGTTGCTTCTGTGTCTGTCGCACTCCGATCAGTGTGGCTTGAGTTGTTGCCCGAGTAAAGTCGTATCTGTTTGTGTCTGTGCTCGAAATACAATCTTTGCATTGCCACGTGCAAACGATATCTGAGTTCACCGTTTCTTACTCCTGAAATCTCAATACCTATGAATTTTTATATATAGGAAAAGTCGGAATTAAATTTACCAGCTATCAACTACATTCAGGCAGGAGAAGAAAGTATCTAGATAACTATTATGATTTTTAACTGCAAAATTGAAAAAAGCTAGTATTTTAATCTAATAGCTAGATTATAATATAGTGATAGGTGTGTTGATGGTACACACAGGGTTTAAAGCTAATCGATCCAGTAGAATTCGAGTTATTATGGCGGTACAGTGAAAAATATAATTTCAAGATAAAGTCTCATCTATTGCTCATCATTTGCCTATTTCAAATTGCTAAAAGTCTGTCAATTTTGAGAATTTCGAGACACCGATTTAGAGACATATTCTCTACACGTTATTTTTGAAGAAGGTGAATAAAAATTATTTTCTGTCAGAGGTGTTTGGTCTCTAGTACTCGGGATACAATACACGGGAATATAGAATTCAAGCGCGCAGATATGAACGGCGTGATTGTCAGCACGAACTCGATAATGACAGCCGACAGAATGAAATGGTTACGTGCAGAAAAACACTATGTTGCCGCGGGGTGATTGTAGCTGTCGTCAAGGGGCGACGAAAGGTGCGAAGACTTGTTAGGTCGTCGTGCGTCGCAATTTTCGCGATCTTTAACGAACCGAGCCTGTTATTAGGGTATGATCTCCGGTTGTTGAGCAGTTTTTATCGTTCGGAGGATATAGTCGACAATTTCTTTCGGTTCTGCCTTCAATTAATTCAGCTAGCTCCACTTTCAGCGGTACAATCTTATTGATATCGAGCCTGACGCGTGAAAATAAATAATTCATAAAATTTATCACGAATTTTGATTCAAATCGATGAGGATTTATTTATGTTTAGCTTGGCAAAACATTTAATGGGAGAAGGGCGTTGTAATGTAACTTATCTGGCTTTGAACGATTCGCTTGTAATTTATTCACAATTAAACCACGGTCATTAAGCATTCATACCTTATAAAAATGTTGATAACGCAGGTCGATCTGTTCTATAAAATTGGGTAGAACGTTTTATTATTATTGGTCGTAAAATGACAACGTTTTATGTGTATTATTATAGGTTTCACGACTGTTGCAAGTTTCGTATTCCCGTTATGTAAGCCATAATCTTTAAGTTATCTAACTGATATGTCTGTCATTAAAAAACAATGAAGAGGTGATACACGACGTACTTACGACACTACCGTGGAAATGGTAACTTGTTTCGAATTAAAAAACAGTTGAAAACCCATGCGAAGGCCCGTTATAGTTTTTTAAAGTAAACATTCCGTGAAACGTGGTCCAAGTTATTCTAAACGCCCGTTAAATTATTCTAAACGCAGGTTAAAGTATTCTATTTACATAATTTAGAATTATCTTAATAGAAAGACCAAAGTTCGATAACGAAATTCTACCCAACCATTCAAAGATTCTTTTCACATAATTCATTAGAAAACGAACACTTTTACATTATGTAAATGATACGGAGTAAACTGCAATGAAACAAATGTCACGAAATAAAAATCTTTCAGAGACATTAATAGAGAAATAAATTAATAGACGAAATATAAAACCTTGAAGCCACGTTAAAAGAATTTTGAGAAGATTGCTATATACTAGTTTCGACTTATTATTGCGTTGTAACAAAAATTCGTTGGATTGCAAATATAAATATGTTTTAATTTTCACGACTTTGTCGTGTCTTGCTCCTAATGCAGATAATTGTGACACCTTGCACTATAATATCGAGTCATGCTCATGATGAAGATTTTGAGCAGAATCTACTAAATACATATGTCATTAATTTCCGCTCAACCGAAATAAAATTCTCTTTTCCTGTTGTCGATATAATAGACGTCGAAAATTATACAGATATATAATAAACATAAATTTCTTCTAGAAAATTATGAATGACAAAGTTCTAATTGCTCCAACCGTCAAATAAACGTAGTCCAAGGAATTAAATAAAAACCACTTACAGTCAACGATTTCGTAATTGATTGGAGAAAGAAAAGTGAAGCAAATATTGAAGATAACCCGACGAATTGATGTTACGACCCGATAGAATCAAATTTTGTACCAATATCAGGAGAAAGACGTAAGTTATGAGTGCAAGGTGGAAAGAGGATCGTTGGCGAAGACTTCAGGAGTAATAGTGAACGGCAGGAGCCCGCTGCTTTAGAAACGGGACAGGGAGTGGCATGTTTGACGGAAAGTTTGCCGGTCAAGGGTTAATCGCGAATGGCAAAGTTGCTATGCGATTTGCACTGTCCTTGAGGCTGCGTTTCGTCGGTCGTAGATCAGGATCAGTCGGACGGGGGGTCGAGCAGCAGCAGCAGTGGAAGAAGAAGAAGAAGAAGCAGAAGAAGAAGAAGAAGAAGAAGAAGAGGAAGAAGAAGGAGCATAAGCGCGAGCAGGAGCAGGACGCAGCGCAAGGATCGCGGCAATAATTATTCCGATGTAGATAGAGCCGCGTAACTCGAGCGTTAATGCTCGCCGACGGTGCAAGTCGCCGTGAGTGCACGCTGCACCGCTCGACTGCAACGCTGCGGTCGGGAGAGCGAAACGGGGAGACAGATCACGAGGCCCGATTGGCTCTCGGCTATAACCTGGCTCCTGAACGATATTCATGCCGGTCAACGGTAATAACGATAAATTGCCGGGGCCCGTAATGCTCGTACTGCCTCGTACCCACGAGAGTCCCGGGAGGATGCGCCCGAACGATGCACCCTTCGCCGTTCGGTGAACCTTTTTTTTTGCTCCGAAAGGCCCCATCTTAAACACCGGAGCCTTTTTCTTTTTCCACGGGGGCTGACGGCTCGCGCTGACGGCGCGAAGGGTGGCCGCGATGCCCGGCGAATTGCCCGTGAGAGCCCGGCTACCCCAAAAAGTATTTTATCGAGCAGACCGAACGCCCCTTGCAATAATTATTCAGATCTCCGACCGTAAATTGTCTCATCGACTCGATCGAAGGAACCGGTGATCGTTAAACGTCTCAATGTCGATGTCGTTTATACAAGGATGCAGAAATTGAATAGTTCAGGTTTGTTGTAGCGATTGGTAGACTGTGAATTTTTGTGGAAAATAAAAATTGTCCTAGTCGATTATAGAAAAACTGAAATTCACCAGAAACCTTGGATACATCATGTGTTTTAAAATATTGTTTAACGTTAAAGACAAAAATTATCAGCAACATGTCCATTATTATCTCAGAAACATATTTGTTTTGAACTTATTCGAAGATCCATTGTTAAACTGGTAGTAGTGACAAATGGCACCTGACATTACTTCGAATTTCATTTATCTAATTATGATTTCTATCGATCGAATTTTGAATTATGTTAAAGAAAAGCTATCGGCGCAAAGGTTCGATCTTCTTGATCAGGAAGATCGAACCTTTGCGCCGATAGCATTTTCTTTAACTCCGTACATTAGTGGGGTTTTTTTTTATTCAGAAAATCTTAGAAGAGATTTATTACAACATTAGGTACAAACAAAACCAAAGTGTACAGAGAAAGTAACCTCTACAAATTAAAAGCTAGTGCACATCACTACTTTTCTGCTTTTTTTTTGTTTTTCCTTAACACGTTGACTGTCGAACAACCACCCTATGAAATCTCCAAACAAATTACCCTGATGTAAAATGAAACAAATTCTCCCAAGTATTTTTCTTCATTCAACTTTTACATTCGACCCATCGAAAAATAAAATAGAAAAAGTTCTCGCCCTCAAAAGATTAAAAAGTCCTTAAGCACGGTTCATAGGCTTTAAAGAACTATGAATTAATCGCCGGTCCATACGCGCAGTGGCTCGGTGGATAGAGCGCGCGACTACCAACAATGTGGTCGTGAGTTCAAATCCCACCCTCGCGCCGTCACTTCTGGAAATATTCTTCTATGTGATATTATACTGCGTCGTTGACCATGGTGATTCGAAACCCACCGTAGTAAACAAGTGGGTCCCACTGAAAAGTAGGCTGAAATAGGCTGAACATATTGGCGTTAGGTGAGAGTGGACAAAGTGGAAGAACGGGGAGAGTGGAGGAAGGGGGAGACTGGTAAAATGGATTTGAAACCCTGAGGGGGAGACCGAATATCAGTACCTATCCTATCCTATCCTATCCTAATCGCCGGTCTATAATGTGTAAAGTTCAATAAATCGTTAAAAACGCACCATCCATCCGAGGGTTAAAAATCGCCACACAGGAATCCATTTTCAATCGAACAACGACAATATTTCCCAAAATAATTGCCGCCTGTAATAAATCTTGAAAAAACATTCTTGAGGTAACTAATAAATAGCTTCAACGTTCGAACGATGTGATGAATGTGAGCCCTTCAGCAAATTACATAGAACCGGTTGCGAAACGAGCCTCGAAGAGTTCTTCGCGAACTTGTCGGGACACCGTCGAAAATCGCGAGCAGCTCCTTTTTGCTCGAGCCCCATCTGGGCAAGACGACACGTCCCGTGCACGTCACACATCGTGACGAAAGTTCGGCTACTTGTACAAACTGTAGGTACAGCGCGTTTCGACAGCGACTGACTAGGTATATACGCCTATACGGGGGGTGGCAGTATAGCTAAGACATAGGGGCATGTGCGGGAGTGTAGGGAGCGTCGTAACGCAGCAAAACTTACACGAAAGTTTCAGTGTCGAGGGGGGACGGAGAGGCTGTGCGAGTATACGCGGCCGGAAACTCGGCTTCGACGGAAACATAACGTCGCTCGCGAGATCATGGAAACGGGCCGTAAGGCAGCCGGAGGAAGAAGAAAATCGGAGGAGGTGCACGTGTCGTGCTCGCGAACGGTGAAGCGGCTGGAACAGCCCCCGAACTGCGAGTTCGCGCTCTCAACTTTGGTCTAGCCCCCGTTGTACCCCGACAAACTTTCTCTCGGATGAAATTCGTTCGGAGCCCATCCCGCGCTCCGGAATTATTCTTTGTTTCGGCCATATGCTGCCCGTTCCCGCCGCTCCGATTGAATTCCAACGCCGGGCGTCTTTGAGCGATTCTCGCTTCGAACATACACAAATTTGCTGCAAATGTTACGAAAATGGACAAGTTAACTCTCTCTCTCTCTCTCTTTCTCTCTCGCCATGTAAGTTACAGTAGCGTGCAAAAGTATCCGGACACTCTTTAAAAACGAATAACTTTTTCAAAATTAGTTCAAACGGCTTGAGTTTTTTTGAGATGTTAGACGCATTCGTTTACTAGGTAGCGTGTAAATAATTTTTTCTAAAAATTGCTATTGGTCGGAATTGCGACGAAAATAGTAAAGGTCCCGATTCTTAATTTTTTAATCTGTGCCTGTAACAAAAATTTAAAAGACGCGTTTTATAGGTCTAAGTAAGTTATGTACATGTACAAAGTTTCATCGAAATCGGTTAACGTCGTTATGAGTTACAAACATTTAAAGGTGATTACATAAGGACAAAATTCCCTGGGAAGACCGAAAATCTGCGACTTTCACCCTTAAGCTCCCATCTTGCAATGTTCGTAGCTTATAACAACATTAAGCGACTTCGATGAAACTCTGCGCATGTATACATATAACCTATGGAGATCTACAAAAGGTATATTTTAAATTTTCATTACAAGCACCAATAAAAAAGTTATAAATCATGACTTACTTTATTCTTCACAATTTCGACCATTAGCAATTTGTATAATTAATTCTTTACACGCTACCGAGTAAACTAATCCTTCTAACATCTCAAAAAAACTCAAGCCGTTTGAACTAATTTTGAAAAAATTATTCGTTTTTAGAGGGTGTCCGGATACTTTTGCACGCCATTGTATATGTAGACTGCGGATTTTATGCATTTATGACAAAAATGAGTAGGTAAAACGAGATATAGGAGAAAATTAGACTGAATTTAAGATCGATATAATGTTATCGACTTATTAATATTATTAATGGTAGAAATAAATTTTCATTTGGTCGCAGTACCTTGTAAATAATGTAAAAAAATTTTATTTTACATAAAGTTCCGCTATCTAGTTATATGTGAGCGACACGATTTTTTTTATCAAACTTGAAAATATGTTTTTATTACGATCTGTCAATCCTTTACACTCAAACAGCGACTGTGGGGCGACATAAAAAATTATCAGAACATAAACCGAAACATTTTTCACATTACTACATTTGTTTGTACATAATAAATTACCTAAACTTTAAGTCTGTTACAATTTCACTTGTTTTATTCACAAAATTTGTAGATTCTATGAAATTTTGAAAAAATTCGAGTTGAAATAGCTGTGAGTGGAATTCGTTCAGTAAAGTAAGCTTGTTTACGATCTATGAGACGTAAGAAGGGAGTCAGAGTAATTTATTGCTGTGATAAATCGTAGTGTTTCTATTTTTATGTTGTTAAATAAGTTGCTCTGATTTATGTGACTGTCATGGACATAGGCATGGCAGTCAACGTGTTAATCACCCCTTGGAAGAGTGAACTGTTCTAATCCGTGTATATTCCTCAAGTCTTAAAATGTCAGATTATGTTTTCTTTAAGATTCTATTGCTTTTTCATCCTTTATTAAACTTAATGCATGCAGGTTTGAGTGTGAACAATTTACGGTAATCATCATTAACTAACAATGAATATACATGAACTCGTCACTCAAAACGATGATGCAATTTCCGTTCTTTAAATTCATTAGAATATTGAAGTTACAATTCGCAGTTTTAAATGTTGATCTTTAACTAAATGAACGGTGTTATCACGGCTTTAAACACAAAAAATATTACAGAATGTATAAAATACATAAGTATCCTCATAATGTACACTAGTTTTTATTTTAAAATACCTATTGGTTAATTAATAAGCTCGCTGTCGATCTCGTGCATCCAACTGTGTAAATTCCGATTGCGGACTCGGTTAAGCTTTAATCGATGAATAATAAATGCGCGTACTAGATAAAGTAGAACATTAAACTTAATTCCGTGGTATCTGTCATGAATGAATAATCACTCACAGGCTAACAGATGTTCTACCCCATCGTTCATAAATGTTCGTCCTGTTATTAAAGAATTACGGAATTTTTATATTTTAAGTGTAATTTTGCGAATCAAAGAAGATATTTCCCTATAAAAAATACCCAATTTTCATCCTAGTTGTAGAATGTTAATAGCCAACGTTGTGTAAATTTGTGTAATATTTTAGCAAAGTTTTGAATTTGCATTATTGAACTCTATTGTATATGGTACATTTGCAATAAGAGATTTCGAAGATTAGCTTAATACATATTTTTCATCATTATATCTTTTTTCTCCTTGATCGTAGGGTGGTTTGAAATTTGCAGAAACAAACCACCGTGATTAGGGTGGCTATTACATTTTTACGATTATACTTCACTGTGATAAACGAACTGTGTCCTGAATCAGGGAGAGACCATTTTTATGTAGCTTTCTCGTGAAGTGCATTTTTGAATGCTGCCTAGGAAAATATTGTAACTTTTATGTTTCAGAAAAATAATATACAGGTTTGTACATTTAGTTTCACAAAAATTACCACCCCGAAAATGTTTTGGCATCGTTCATACTCTTCCATGTACACTTTAAAAAGTAGCAAATAATCGTATACACAAAAATTGTCTGATTCCGTGGCTCGCGATTTAATGGGATGCTGAACTGAAACAAATGTGAACAAGCAGAAACTTATGAACACAGTTGTACTTACAGGAGTCATCGAAGATCTCGAAGTGGTTTGAGCAAAGAAGCGGCCACAAATTAGCTCGTTAGAAGCGCGACTTACCAGGGAACCTCTGTTCGAGCATCGTCCACAAGAGACACGCTGGTTCCCGAGCAGCTGAAGTTTCTTTTATTCGCGTTTCTTGGATAAATTTGAAGGGACGAGTCGACAGGGGACTTGTAGCGCGCTGGTACCGGCAAGCTTTTCTATCCCTCCCCCGCGTCGCGTTCACCTAATATTCGCGAACTGCGAAAGTTCCGTCGTAAAAGCTGCGACAAGGAAGATGAGGAGTCCGTGTAACGAGATCAACGGGCCCCGCCTATGTTTCGTTTCCACTTCCTTTAGCGGCATTCCCTACCAGAAGGTCCTCTTCATCTTTTCCTTCTTTGTCGCCGTTGTCTTCTTCTTCGTATTTAACGCGCGCGCCATTAGAAGACAACTTTCGTCATTAACAAGCGCGTCCTCCGGTTCGGATCCGTTCGAACAATCTATTCCATCCGCGAGCGAATTACAGCCTCGTTTAAGCAGCGAACGCGTCGCTCTGAATGTTAACGAAGTTTCGCTTTGTTCGACGGCTCCCTGAATACAATGCCGTACTTCGTGGTCACGCGACTCGTGAGCCAGCCGAGGCTAATTAGAAATTCAGGCTGCCTGAAAGCTCGCCGCCGCGAGACTCGTCTTTCCATTGGGAAACAGACGAACTCTTCTTTCGGGTATGCTTCGATGTCTCGTCCATAGAATATTATATCAATGCTACAAAACTGCTTTGCACCTATTTTAATTTTACTTAATATTACAGTCGCAATTTTTAGACATATTATCCCTTTTTTCCTCCATTTGGACTAACTTATGCAATTTATTTCTCTTCTTACTGTGCTACTTATTCCATGTTGTATATTATTATTATTAATGCAATTTGCAATTGATACACCGTTACGAATCTCTATTTCTTCTGCTTCCATAAAAGTTCGCAATTTTCTGAGCCATTTGCCTATCTCTTCATCCTTCCTTTGTTGTATAGATACCTATTTTAATTTATAATAATTTTAATATTTTCCCTTTTTCCATCCGTTGAACCGGATGTCATTCTTCTATCTGCAACTGTTTTATACATATTTATTTTAATTTTACTTAATTTTCCATTCGTCATTCTCATTATATTCTTCTACATTTTCTTTCTTTAATCTGGTTCACACGATTTATTTCCTTTGCGATCGTGCTATGTATTCTATACAAGATATAATTTATGCCATTCTTGGTTGCAATACTATCGGAAATCTCTACTTCATCCATTTCCATAAAAGTTCTAATATTTCTCAGAAAAACATTGTAATTCTTGAGAAACAAAATGGAAACCTTCTCAGTCTGCTTCACAGAAGAACAGAATTAGCGCTGTTGTGGTCATAGGATGAACTATGTATTTAACACTGAACCTACCAAGCACAACGCATATAAAAGTAAAACGCTCTACAGAAGTTACAAGATTGAATTTATTTAAACTTTGTACCGCTTCAATTACAATATGTGCTTAAATAAAGAAGTTAATCTAGTCATTTCCTATGAAAGCGTTTCTATAATTTCAATAAATGTGAAATAGAAAACCGGTCATTTGTGGTAGATTTAGTGTTAAAACATTGTTGAGAAAAGAAGAATATATTAGTTCCAATTTTTTTTACATTTTTCGAAGAATATTATACTCGTAATAGTATTAAATAAATAACAATGTTTTCTTCTTCACACGAAGAAGAAAGTAGACGTTACAGCATTAGTTTTTTGCCATCTAGAATCCATATGAACGCTTCTAAACGTATTTTCCAACGTTTCTCGCTCCTTGCCAGTCTTGTTCAACGCCCAAACTGGAACATTATCCAATATCGCAAGAAACTTCTGTTATATCGTACGTTCAGCATACTTCAATAGTCTTTTACACACTAGGCTAGACACGTAACAGCCTTACAAAGACCGAGGCAAAATGAATGCGACGGAGGGTTGCACAAAGTAGCAAACCAGTGTCAGTTTACCTAAACTTTCTACGTCTTCGCCAGTTAACCAGAACATTTTATTTCAAACAAGAAAAGGATTAAAACTACTTTTCAATTCTTTCAACCCTTCTGCTGTTTCAAATTACAGTAATGCCAATCAAATATAAAGCGATGTAAGTAATATAAAATTGATAGACATTTTCACTGCTATACTTCCGCATTTTTGTAAACAACGAAAGAGTTGAAAATTCAATTTTCTACGATATTCATTTTAATCGAGTCTCTGCGGAACTAAAACTCCCAACAAAGTTTAGAATCAAGAATTCCGTTCCCTGGGGAACCGATCTCGTTCCTGCGATTCACAGCTTATCGAAGCGGGTCCAGGGGCGGCGTCGATCGATTACAGAAAAATAAAGAGCATGCTTTGAGCGGGCCCGGTGAAACACGCTCGACACGGCCTGGGCCCGGCCGAGTGCGCCAATTAATTCACCGCGGTTTATTTATTTATCGAACAGACCCGCGGTACCACGCCACTTAATCACCGCGATCTACGCTCGGTACGAAACTGGCAAGCGAAAAAAGACGGCTTGCTCGGCTGCAGATAAATCAGCGCGAGCGATCCGCGAGAGATTCGCTGCGATTCGGCGCCGGCATCTTCGTTTTTACGGACGGAAACGCTTCGTTTTTAACGAGCTCGCGTCTTCTTTCACGCCGCCAGTTCCACCTGGCGAAGCGCGGAGATATTCGAGCTAAAGCGGGCCGAAACGAGCCGGAGCGGAACAAAGCGGGTTAAAGCGGGTTAAAGCGGACCGGTGCTAGAAACTCGTAACAGGGTTCCTCAGACAGAGTGTAATTATCCTTTTTTTTGGACTCCCACGCACTCATTATATTAGTGCGAGAGGTTCGCAAGAAGTTCGCTGCGATTCGGCGCCGGTATCTTCGTTTCTACAAACGAAAACGCATCGTTTTTTAACAAGCTTATGTACTTCGCAGATCATTTTGCTTCATATCGCGAGTTCGAGTTTGCACCAATGTGCTGCGATATTGGAGTTCCAGAAATTTCAGCTTTTCGCGCATGCGTACGGCGACGCGCGCGGAATCCAGTAACGTATACACGCCAAAAAAGAGAAACATCTAGGTGGCGTGCCGGGACCTAGCACTGCCACAGACGAACTTGAAGATAACGGACGTTATTTTTTATTTACTTGTTTATTTATATAATTAGAAAATATATTTTTATTATTTTGGACACTGGAAAGGTTTTTGGCAGTATCCTTTTGTCTTGCAACAATTGTTGGTATTCTTTATAGATTCTGCCAAATAAAATAAAAATTTATATTATGTTATCCCGTATAATCCGAACTTTTTTAGGTAAATAAAGTATGTGAATGTTGAATGAAAAACATTATTTTTAATACTGGGCCTTAAAGAACTCTCAAAAATTTGAAATTAGTACAGTACTGATGCCATGCGCGAAAAACTGACATTTTTGACATCACTGGCGTGGACCAAAGCTAGCCGAAGCGAGCTGAAGCAGGCCGCAGCTACACGCTCGAAAAGCGGTCCCTCAGGGAGAGTAGCTATTCTTTTTCTCGACTCCTACGCGTTCATTATATTAACACGAACGATTCGCGAAAAAACAAGCTGCGATTCGGCGTCGGTGTCTCCGTGTTTACAAATGGGAACGCTTCGTTTTTAAGGAGCTCGAGTGTCTCGCTCGCGGCCCGTTCCGTTTCACGCCGCGAGTTCGACTTTACATCAACGCGCGGGGATAATCAAGTTCGGAGCGAGCTGAAGCGGCCCGAAGCGGGTTGAAACTGAAAATTCGTAACACGGTCATTTAGGGAGAGTAGCTATCCTTTTTTTCGACTCCTACGCGTTCATTATATTAACACAAACAATCCGCGAAAAAAGAAACAGTGCTTCAGTGCTGTTATGTTCGTTTTAACAAACGAAAACGCTTCGTTTTTAAGACTAAACCTACTACGGTCAAATGACCGATTCTCTATTTCACAATTATTGAAATAATAAACACGCTTTCATAAGAAATGATTGAACTGACTTTTTTATTTAAACACAGTTTAGAATGAAAACCATACAAATTTAAAGTAAATTAAATCTTTTCACTTCTATAGGGCATTTCACTTTTATATGTTTTGTGCTTGGTAGCTTTAGTGTAAACGAGATTGTGTGTTTTGCGGACAGTTTTACTTCACGTCGTGAGTTCCACTTGCTACAAATGTGATAATCGAGTTCGGAGCGGATAAAGCGGGCCGCGGCTAGAAATTCGTAATAGGGTCGTTCAGGGAGAGTAGCTATTCTCTTTCTTAACTCCGGCATGTTCATTATATAAGTACGAACGGACCCGTGAGAAATTCGTTGAGATTCGGCGCTGGAGTCTTCGTTTATGCAAGCCAAAACGCTTCGTTTTTAAAGAACTTGTGTGTTTCGCGGGCCGCTTTGTTTGACGCCGCGAGTTCCACCTGGCACCAAGCTGCGGAGATAATCGAGTTCAGAGCGTGTTAAAGCCAGTGTCGCCAGATCGCTGAAATCGAGGGGAATACAATTTACCACCTCTCTGATGACCAGAGTAATATGTAACACGTTGCGCGGCACGTCACGTGACCAGTCTACGGTCTTAGTGGGGGACGTTGGAGTGTGCGCAGGAGTGGAATGGGATAGTGGAAGGGAAAAGGAGGAGAGAAAAATGAACCCAGTTCTGGGTTGATCTGGCGACACTGATTAAAACGGGCCAAAGCGGACCTAAGTTGGTCAAAGCGGACTGAAGCGGGACGGAGTTAGAAACTCGTAACGAGAACTCGCAGGGAAAGTAGCTAACCTTTTTCTTAACCTGCACGCATTCATTATAAAGGGTGTCTCAAAATGGCCTGACGTTTTAATTTATTAATGAAACGTATTATTTATTTGAGAAGTATGAATGTTTTTATTTTAATATAAGGTACAAACATGGAGATTATGTGCGCAACACAATATCCGATAAATGGCCGCCTCGTCCCTATTTGCAAAGGTTCACTCTATTGACGAAATTTTCAATAACATTTTGGTATAATTGCGGTCTAATTTCATTAATGGTGCGTCCAATTGGTTCCTTAAGCTACGGAATGGTCTGTGGATCATTGGCATACACTTTTCCTTTAAGAAAACCCCAAAGAAAGAAGTCCAATGGCGTCAAATCGCACGATCTTGGTGACCAATTCACATCGCCGCGGGGCGAGAAAACACGACCATGAAAGTTCGTCAACAATAACTGCATTGTTTCGCCCGCAGTGTGGTAGGTTGCGCCATCTTGTTGAAAGAATAAATGTGAATTTTCACAATTTCTATGCGTTGCTCGATCGTGTAATTCTCCGTGACTAAACCTCAATATTTCCTGATGCCAGTTGTCAAAGATTAGTATTCTATGTGCACCACAAAAAAAAAATGGAGCCCAATTTAAAATGTCAGGTCATTTTGAGACACCCTTTATTAGCACGAACGGACCCGCAAGAAATTTGCTGCAATTCGGCGCCGGTGTTTTCATTTTGCAAACGAAATCGCTTCGTTTTTAACGAGCTTGTGTGTTTTGCGGGCCGTTTTGTTTCGCGAGTTCCACTTGGCACCAATGTCCGCAGATAATCGAGTTCGGAGCGGACCAAAGCGGGTTGAACCGGGCAGAAACTAGGCGCTCGTAACGGGGTCCCGCAGGGAGAGTAGCTATCCTTTTTCTCGACTCCTACGCGCTCACGGGGCTGTCCCTAATGTCTAATGAATGGCCCCCAATAAATTCATAAGCCGGCCAAAACATGCCCGCGAGATGCAGAACACGCCGCCGAGGCCGCTCTCTTCGCTCGGCGCATTAACCCGGTCCCGAAACCGCGTTTTATATGCTCGGCCGCGCCACGAACGGATATTGCCTGTATACGACCTGGCCGCGGCTTCTCCAACTATCCAACCAACCGCCGTATCCCATCCTGTGAAACCGTCTGCTCGGAAGAATCGTGAAAAGAACAGAGAACGCTCCGCGCGGTTTGGAGAGCACTTCTGCCGTCGGATTGTTGCTACCTGCGGATATGATAGGAATAGTAACAGTGTGCGACAGAATACCTTGATACAAAACGGAGTATATGAACATGATAGATTGCACGTCATAGTTAACGCGTTCACTGCAGTATTGCAAACCTAAAACGTCCCGCAACTGCAAAGTAATCTTGGTAACACGGTGGATGCTATGGAGGTCACCGGTGTCTGAAGGATAATTGTATACCACTGAATATTAATTTATCAATACTGAAGTTGACTAGATTATAGTGCAAAATGATAATACATTACAGTCGAACAGTTAACAACTGTTATTGACAACACTCACCGCCTCTGTGAACGTTCATGTTATCTTCTTTATTAATTATTAGATTATAGTTAAATTAAATAATTCGTGCGCATCTTTATGCATTTATGGTTCCAAAACATTTTCAAGAAATGCTAGAATATAAAATTTGATGCGATGGTCGTTTATTCCTGATCTACAAATTGGATCCCACTTTCTTAAAACTGGGCTACAACAATTGAAAATTGAACGAACATCCGCAGTCTAGTGAGTACTAATAAAATTTAATGTACTCGAATATTGCACGAAACAAATTAGGTTTTTAAATCTGGTCAAAGAATAATATCATCCTTCTAATGTATGACTGACATGGCAAACAACGTGTTAAACTTTGTTTTCATTTTATCATAAATGTACCTATACCATCGTCTACATTTTACATTCGAAAATATTTCGACACTTATCTACATCCCTACCTACATACATATGTCTTTTATTTAAGAAGTCATCGTCCACAAAGAACATTAAATATGCAGATTCTAGTCGTATTAAAAACACGCGTAATATAGGTTGGTAGAAATTTGTTTTTCAAAGTGAGAGAACCAAATGATAATAAGAATAACAGTAATAATGACAGTAATAAGGGGGGAGGAGAAGATTTCACCTTTATGGGTTCGTTATTATACCATAAATGCAAAAGGGGGAGAAATGGAAACAATGTATGTGCCTATGTCTATATTAGGATGATAATCCTGAAACCTTTTAGATGCACATTTAGATGTATGTACATCTGCGCTAATGATCAAAAGAATAACACAGGTAGCTCAAGTGAGAATATGCTAATGATCAAAATTCACCCTTCGGAGCACAGGTTGCGTGCGTGGGATCCACGAAGAAAACTGTTCTCTTTTGTTCTTCTTTAACTTTCTTGGAATTCCGTAATGACTGCATTAACTTCGTGTGCTCGCTGTTATTAGCTTTCAGCACTGATGCGTCTAAATTTTAATACTACGTTTTGAAGTTTCTGCCTTGCAATTTTCAAGTTTGAAGAACAACTATTCCGGGAATCAACTTAAATTGAGAAGTTTCCGGTGCATGATGTATAGAATGTAGACGTTTTCGAAGTAAGTCTCGAAGTAAGAACTAAAAATGTTGAGGGTAGGAGAATATGATACATCGAAACTTTAAGGGATTCAGACATGCGAAAATATTAACCTGGTTTTATCAAAATACGTAGCTTCGTTCAATTTATTCCTGAAGAATGCGCGAAGTAACAGTTTTCCAAGGGTTTCTCTACATTGTGAAGTACAAGTTCCACATGTGGGAAAAACACCTGACCTTGCTCCATCGGATTTTCATTTATTCCGATCACTCCAACATCATTTAACAGATAGGAATGTCCAAACTTTGGAAGAGGTTCCAGAAAGTATTGACGAATTCATTGCCTCAAAATTGCCATCTTTTTTTTGTCAAGGAATTCGGCAGTTGCCTGAAAGATGGACCAAAGTCATCGAAAATGTTAGAGACTGTTTTAAAGAATAACAGATGTATGATTACTTTATAAATAAATACATACTAAATTTGTTTGAAAAAGGCACCGAATTAATTTGTACATCTAATACAAAAGCTGCCTGCAGAAGAATCGAATCCGAAAGGAGGAAACGGGAGGAACGGTCGCAAGGTTGGAAGGGAGGCGCATACATTAAATTAAGTCGGTTTTACGAGGCTGCCCTGGAAATGAATACGCCACGGCATGACTGCACACCCTATGCCTACCTCGGTACGCGATACCATAAACTTCGCCATATCACCGTAACGCGCGTATACGACCACCGGCCACGAAAGCTACGCGCCTCCACGCACCCACGATACGCGGCCTTTTTCGCGCTAACAGTTTCTGGTTATCGAGCCTCACCCTGCAGAAATGTTACGGGAACCGGCGAATCGCGATCGTTCTGTCACTGTATCTTGTTCCACGGAAACGGTAAACCTTTGATCTCAGAGTGTTCCCTGGATTCTCGATTATCCGTGCAGATTCCGAGCAACCAGATTGCATTGTACCTCCTCCCGTTCGGAACGGTTTAGATCCTCTAGAAGTTTGAACCATTAGCGCGTCAGCGCCGCAGAGTAATTACTAGACTGTGGATAATTATGCAAACTCCCGTTTTCATGCACCGATGAGCTCCGATTTTCTTTCTTGTTGCAAGAATTTCGGATGCGAGTGGGAGTTGCGATATTCTCTCGAATTTTACACGATGTCTTCTGTGCGTTGCAAATGGGTAAAATTGTGTAATCTATTTGTTAGAACAAATTTGATGTTCTAAAGTACTCGACGTAGGTTAGAAATATGCGTTATTGCGATTTTATTACGCTCGTGATTACGAAACTGCGGATTTTATACTTTTGTGATAGAAATGAAGGAGTGAAAAGTAAATTGTGAAGGTACTGGAAGAATTTAGGAATATTGTTATATTATGTTCGTCTTACTAAAATTATTGGACAAAGAAACACATTTTCAACTAATTTCTATTTATTAAAGTGAAACTGCTTTAGGCGCGTTAGGCGCAAAACCTCGACTCGGTAGGAGTAAAACCGATCTGGCGATGAAACGATGAAACGATGAAACAATGAAACGAAATTCTATTCTATTAGCATATACGATTGAGGGTTCGGCATTCCTTAATAAAGATTATGACAAAATTCCGTTGATACTAAGTGGAGATTTCAATGTGAACTTTGCGTCGGAACAATCGAAATTGTTAATAGAATTTTTTTAGAAGTAAATTAAGATTGGAAATGGTAAGTAATCCTAATAAAGCGACAACAAGATCAGGAACAACTCTCGATGCAGTATTTGCAAGACATTTAGACAAAATTGAGTCAAGAATATTTATATCACATTTTAGCTATCACAAGCCAACTGTTTCAATAATAGAATCATAGAAAAATAAATTTCATAAAATGTTAATAAAAATTCGAAAAAAAATTAAAGAAAGAAGTTTCACATCAGCCATGTGGTCTATGCACACACCAATTTTTTATAGTAGTATAGTAGTCTAATAACTACTGTTTTCATTTTTTAAAGTACACATAGAAGTCCTTTGCAATCGTCTATGAGCTAAAATTTAATCTAGCGCTTACCAATTATTTCAACGACTGTGTGATTTAATAAAAAATCTCTGATTGTCTTCGAGGCGTGTATTTAACTTGTTTCTTTAACTAATAAAAATGTTTCCGCGATTGCAGGCCTCGACGAAAGATATTTGTCGCTGTTCCTAATCGTGGAGTATCTTCCCGGGAAACGAAAGGCATGGAGTGTTGCGTGCTCGAGTAAACTATTCGCGGGGTGACATAACTTTTCTTTAATACCTCAGAAGCATGATAATTGGTCGTTGCGAATTAATTAGACTCGGAAAAAGCGTTGTACCCGCGTTGTTTTGTTCCGTGCATGCACGAACTCGGAGGTAACACATAAAGCGCGTGTAGATAAAAGCGAAAAGAGGAGAAAGAAGGGAGAGAGAGAAAGAGAGAGATAGCGAGGGAGAGAGAGAAACAAAAAATGGGGGAACGAAGTCGATGATGGCAGGGAACTGGCAACGCCTCGACAAAAATTACCGACGATATCATGTCCCGGGCTGACAGTTACACGCGTACGCCGGCCTATCATCATTGTTCCGTCAATGTGTCGCAAGCAGCGTGGAACAGAGATGCGGGATGCATCAATTATATTGCACTCGGTGTATTCGCAACAATCGCGAACGCTTTCGTTCTGCCGTGACTGAGCGCAGTAAGCCCTCTCCAACTATCTACGAATCTGCGCAACCTGTTCGCTGGGACTCATTTATTTCGCGGGGCGATCTGACAATGCGCGAGTTCTTCAATATTTCATTTTAGATTTTTACGGCAAACGGATGAGATAGTTAATCGAATATGAAACGCCGAAAGTAGGCTTGGTCATGCCGACTGACGTCACAGCAATTTTTCAAGATCTTTCGTTCACGGTTTTTCAAGGTTCCAAGATTCCATTTTCAAGGTATATCAATTATTTTGAAATCAGTGCTACCTGTTCGCAGAGCACTTCTATTTTTCGATCTCACAACATTCTAGCAGTCCAGAGCTCATCGGGGTAGATCCATCTAGGACAGGATGACATCATAGAAATTTTCTAGTTTCCGTGTTTGTCGTGATTAATCGAAAGCCGAGGCGGCCATTTTTGCAAAGAAAAAAGTTACTTTAAACACCTTTGGAACCGCCCATTTCAAGGATTTACATATTTAAGACACCCTGTATACAGTGACACATGTCCTTACAATATTATACATATATTGTTTTGTAAATTCGATACCGTCAGTCCCCAGGGATTGACGCAGCGTTTAACGCGTTAAATGTAGATCTCCCTAGGCCAATACGACATAGCAGAGACATCTCATTTCCTACCATCAAGCGTCAACTCTTCTCCATCTCCGAATCGGCGTATCCTGGTACACAACGTCCTCCCATGAGATTCGCGACTATCCGTCGATCCGGGTATCATACGGGATTAGAGTGGCGATCTTGCCCGATCGCCGACATTCAATCGAGCGGGTACGTAGGAAGGTAGATCCAGCTATCCGGATGACATCAGGAGTAGACCCGGTTCCCGTCCTTCGTGGAAAGGATCTCGCGATCGATCGAACACCGTTCTAGAATTCGACTAGCCTCGAGGTCGAGGCTCTAGATCATCGTCGATCTCCCGCTTTGAAGGCGGGGTGCCGTGGGAGGGGAAAGGCGATCTTCCTCGAGTAATGAGAACAATGCAAGGCACGTGACGCTCCGGTCAGTCTTATTCGATTTTTCCGTCCTCGTTCCTCTCTTCCACCCTCTTTTTATTCCGTGCCCCATGGCCTGGCCTCTTTTGCTCTCTCTCTGCCTTCCTCGCACCGTCTTGTGCGTTCACTCTTTCGCGCTCTATCCCTCTCTCTCTCTCTCTTTCTCTCTCTCTCTCTGTCTGTCTCTCTCCGTCTCGCAGCGCAACGAGGCAAGGCGAGTTATAGCGGCATGAATCGAGGTAAATAATATATTAATATAAGATACGAGTGGCGGTGCAGTGGTTGGCAGGGCACCAGGAGGTAATGGATGCCCGGGCTCGCTGGAAGTGACGGCTCTCCGCTGGTTGCGTGGCCATTCGTGGTTAAATTCCTGGTTCCTCCGAGCGGACCCCCCGCGGTCTGCGGGCCCCGCTGTCACCACCCCCCGCCAAGGCTCTCCCCTCCCTCTAAAACTACGCTCGCATGCCTCGGGGCACCGCGTTCCTCCACCGCGTTCTCCGCCACGTTCCATCATCCGAGCGAAACCCCTCTTCCTTCTATCTTCTCTCCTTCGTCCTCCCTTGGCCCGCGATCCCTCAACTCGCTTCCATTTGCCTCGTTCTCCTTCTCCAATGATAATCCTCTCGTTCTTTCGCCTCGCCTTTCTCGCGCCACTAGTCCCTTTCTTCATATCTCTGTTTCGCGCGAGATTTCCTACGCAATCTCTCAATCTACGGTATTTCGGGTTTTCTGACGCGGCGTACTGCCCCTTGGATCCGCTACGGACAACGTTGATTGGTTGTGCTGTTATATTGCTACACGGATAGATCGCATTGATTTTTAGAGCTCTGTTGCTTCTCTGCAGGTTAGCATTTAGCTATGTCCACATCAAGCGACTCTTCGTCGCTTCTTATTGCTTTTATCTTTTATTCGGTAAACGCAGCGACTTTTTAAAAATGTATGGAACGTCAACCTGCTCGTTGTTGCTGCAGTGTGGACATAGCTTTACTGAAGGAGAACACGGCAGTGTTACAGATTTGTTTCATGGACTGTCCGAATGGATAAATGAATTATCCTTCACGGACACGGATGTTTTAGAAATTGATGTACACGTTCCTCGAAGAAATAGATCGTATACCAATGTCTTAAATTTTCTTCTCTAATCTTTCTTTACGTACACAATTCAATTATTTTCTCGCAAATTCAAGAATTGGGTACATAGTCCAGACGCCGATAATATGTCAATATTCTTCCTCAAAGAGTTGGCTGATAGAAAAGCAGCCGGGTGAATCGCGATGGGGTTTTTCAGGGGTATTCATTGGTGCTGTGTACAAGAGAGATAGGTAATTACCGTGCAGTGGAATATTCGAAAAAGAACGAAGATGATCGATCATCGTAACATATTGGAAGTTAAGTTGCTTTCGCAGATTATCAGCTAAGGATTGTGGGCGGCAGTAACGGGACGAATGAATAGGGACAATGATTTCACCTAACAGTATTTTTTTCATTTTATTTATTTATAAAGGTCGCATCAACAGCGAGGTCATTAGCGACCACAAAAATTACAACATGTGATTACAAAAAATAGATCCTTATACTTAGAAATTGATAAAAATGCATTGTGGAAAGATCAGTTGACATCTGTTATAAACCTGATTACAGAGTATGATAGATATTGATGGATTTTAGAAATAGTATGACTTGGTTGATGTTCTTACTAATATTGAGGTATTCACTTAGTTTGTTAGGGATAGCCAAGCGACGTCTTTCGAAGGAGAAAAGGGGGCAGTGCAGGATAAGGTGTTCAACTGAGAGGTATATTACATCGAGTACATATGGGAGGGGGGTCTTTCAAAATTCTATATAAGTGGGTTAGGTTAGTATGACCTAACAGTATTTGTTCGCGATCGCGCGAATTCAAACGGGCTGTTGACGCGACGCGCCCTCCTCGCCCCATCGTGACGTCACCCCCCGATCGCGATCTCCTGCGAAGCCGTTACGCGACTCGCGTTACCGCGTCGTTCCTCGGCAGGATCACGCGATGACGGTGACCCAATCAGCGGGCACCCCTTCATCGGGTAATCCTCGAGAACCAATCCCCATAAATCTATTGTGCGGAATCTCTCGATTCCCCGAAATTTCGTCACTTCGTGCTCAATATTCGCAGAAATCAGTTTTCCTTTCTCTCGTTGTCCTTTCTCAACTACGCGCTGATTTCTCTCTCTCTCTCTCGTACGCGACATCGCTCTTCATATTCAAATCGATCTAGTCTCACCGCATTCAGTTATTGTTCATATATTTTATTCTTGTTCTACATTTTCATCCTCAAATCAAATACAGTCCACTTTGTTCTCGTAAGAAGCAGTGTTTGTCGTGTCGCTACAGTTTTTTCACCTTCGCGCACAGCGCTGTGCGTTTCCCGCCTATTCCTTCGCTAACGGAATACGTGACCGTCGGTCAATTCCGCTACAGTATTATTTGTGGAATTTTGGTTCAAGATTTCATGATTCAAGTCCTCGTGACGGATCGTCTCAATTCAACAAATATTCGTTCCCCGAACAAGTCACCCCATTTTCAATTTGCATGTTGCACATCAGTCGAAAACGAAACAGACTTCTGTGAGCCCTAAGACTTCTTGGTTAGGTTAACAACTTCAGGTACTCTCTTTAGTTTTCCGAAGTGGTTGGTCGAGTTTGGAGCAGAAAAATGATTCCGAGCTGATTCTCGGTAACAAAATCTCCATTCGCAAGGGACCTCCTCCGTCCATCGGATCGGTAATTCGACCTTGTTTCTTCCCATCGTTCTCCTATTCACCATTGTCGTCGGACCATGGCGGTCGTAGCCGATAATCAAATTAGGTGGCCCGTAGCCCGTTCTGCGGGGGGAGGGAGGGTCAGGTCGTTGCGATCATTGGGGCCGAATGGAGTGAGGCCGTGGGGTTGGGCAGGTGAGAGAGGACGTCGCTCGTATCGAACCTGTCCACTGGCCAGATCCCGTCCAACTGATGGAACACAGAACGCGTCTCCTAGCAGGGCGTCCTGTTACGGTCGCGTAATTGAAAAACGCGTGCAGAGCTCGACGCAGTCACGGTCTCTCCTCGTTGTTCCTCCTTCTCTTCCATCCGTCTCTCCCCTTCGTCTATTTCTCTTTCTCTCGTACTCTCCCTCGTCCCCCTCTTTTTGTTGTTGTTCTAATTCCATCGTTTTTTTTTTACGACGCGCTGAATGGAGCACCGGTTCTCCGAGAGGGAGAAAGAGAGAGATATAGAGGTGAAACATTGTTGCCGATGGATCAAACGTTCGCTAGTCCTTACCGTTGCCCCGGCTTTACGGTGTTTTTGTGTTTTCAATTTGGTCACGACGATACGTTTTCATTAGATGTACCGGCATCAACGGATGCGACGCAGGATGTCGATATCCTGGAGTACGATAGGGTTCTCCATTTTTTGGGGGATGTTCGAGTGGACTGAATGCTGAAAGTGTTGTTTGTCGCATGCTTGATGTTAGCTTAGGAAATTGTATAGACTTCTTGGGATCGCAAAGCGACGAGATTATTCCTGTGGAAAAGGAAGCGAAATGATTTAGTTTGGATGGAAAACATGGTTGGAAAAATCGTAACACAGGAGATGAGGATAATGATACAATTTGCTAAGAAGTAATCTTGGCGAACCTATTAATTCGACTACCAAGTACTACAAACTAATATTTTACATACAACAGACGCAACCAACATTTCGATTAATTTAAATTTTGTATGCAGTCCGAGACACGGATGTCACACCAATTAAGAGTTAAATAAGGGGAACATTCATGACAATGGAATGTAAAATATTTTCACTAGAGTATAATATCGATCACGATAAAAGCCGACTTTCTTGAAAGAAACTGTTTATCCTAGCTGCCTCTGCAGCACTATATACATACGAAGAACCCAATAGCATCCTCAAATGGTAGAACCACCACTGAACGATTCGATAAAAAAGCGAAAAAGTATTTATCTTAGCTTTCTCTGCTTTAATACTTAAATACAAAGAACCTCAACGCCATCCTAAAATGTTTGCAGCCAGCGCCGAACACTCGAACAAAAACTCAAGAAATTGTTTATCCTACCTTCCTCTATGCAAAGAACCCAACACCATTCTGCAATGTTCCAGCACCGAGCGGTTCGATAAAAAGACACGAACGTCGAAGAAGTGGTATCGTTGATCCGGAAACAACGCGCGCAAGCGACATGAATAGAAGGGTCATCCGGTTGCAGAGCGAGTGTCTAAATTGATACAACACCGTCCAAACGATGCCAAGAAACGATTAGGCAGTCCGATCTGGCGGGGACGGTGTTCGAATGAAGGTGCCCGCGGCGTAGTCGAGTCTCGTGAACGACGGCTGGGTCCGATAGGAACGAAAACCGTGCGAAATCGTTTCGATTCCCCTCGGCGACCGTGACCACTCAGCTGGGCATCCGTCGAGTCGGGTACAGCCCTGGAAGTCACGGGTAGGGCAGGTACTCGACTCGGGGCCAAGAAGGGCCGAAAATAGCCCCGATACTAACCGTGCGGCTAGGCCGCAAGCGATCTCCATCTTGGAAATAATTAGGGGGACCAAGATCGATGTCCTGGTCCCGAAAACCACTTGCAGATAGGATCGGGACGGAGTTTGAATGGAGCCCATTGATGCGTCCGCGGCCGTCCAGCGTTCTTTCTGCTGCTATCAGCGGGTCCACGGGCCCCCGGCCTAAATCTCCGGGGCCCAGGGGCCCCTCCGGTCGTTCCGAGAAATCGAGCGTCCTTTCCGGGACGAATTCTCGAGATAAAAAGGGTCTGAATGAATCAAGGCCAGCCGCACTATACGCCGGACGACTCCTTCGTTTCCCTTCGCGTGAACCTCTCGTTCCCTCACCACTCGGCCAGCTTTCTTCTCCGACCGACTCCTCCTTCTCCTACTTCTCCTCTTCTTCTTCTTCTTTTCCTCTATGTTGCTTGCCTTCAACCTTACCTCGAACCCTGTCGCCATCTCTTGAAGATGAGATTGCACGATAGAAGGTCGGCTCGATTTTTTCATGTCTTTTTCAGCTACGATTTCTGAGACGGAAGTCACTCTACTCGGTGCCATCTTCTTTGTCTCCTGGACCAAACTTCCGGCTACCAATTTATAATTCCACGTAGTTTACCTGACTTGGTAGCATTATTTGTTTGGTGCGGAGATGCTGGTGAACGTGGGTGTTCAAATCTGTACAATTTTTAGTGCCTTTTTCTGGAACATTTTCTTGGGTCCTTTTGCGATGCAGTTATCAAATTGTCATAATCTAGATCAAATCTAACACTCATACGTTGCTCACAAATAGTTGCACGATAAGATCTTCCCACAGTTTTTATTCAATTTCCTTTTACACTTAAATTCATCCAACCGTGTCTCATGAATAAACTTCGGACTTTTTTGCAAAGTAAACATTTTCTACATCAATTGTAAGATACAAGGAACCAAGTAGAAATTTAATTCTTTCTTTAATAACTTCAAAAACCGAGGAACAATTCATCAACATCCTTATATTATTTTAACCCTTCTTTCCTTCTAAATTGCACATATTCATCTGATTTCATAAATGCATAAAATCTACTTACTAATTTATAGTTTCACATTTCGAACGAATGCACCAAATTTGCAACGGAATTAACCGTTGTCAGATTAAGAACGTTTAAGTCCTGTCCCAAATAAATAATAGCACCGAAAGATCCAAAAGATTTGTCGAACAAATAGTATTTAGAACGCGTGTTTGTCAACGCCTTGGGTATTCCCACGTTCGATAATGGTTCCGTGAGATTCAGAAACTTTCCAACGTCCGTCACAGTTCACAGATAGACAGTTCTCGGCTCGATCGAGTTAGGAATTTGAATGACCTTTCAGGATCGCTGCACGTGGCAGAAGCACCGGTCCTGACAGATTGCCCGCAACGACCGAATTATCGACCGCCATACATCAACCCGCGGAATTTCGATATCTCCGACAAGCCGATCGATCTAAACTTTGCGCAATAATCGCGGGGAACATCGCCGGTTCATTACCCATCTGGCATAATTACCCAGCTCTTATCGGCGCAGTAATTCAGCCGCTACTAAACTGTTTTGACAGTGAACATCCTCGCCCTCCGGCTGTTTATTGTAGCGTTTGCGTGTGCGCGTTACCACTCACCCGAATTTCGTATCGGTTTCCATTAAAGGGTAATGGTTATTCTTGTAGCTAATTAGTCTTACTATGAAAACTGTACAGTAAAGAGAAACTACTTGTGTTTTAGGTTAGAGGAATTAGAAATGTTTACCAACCACCATTTTTAAGAGCGATTAGGAGTACTTAACGATTGCATAAATAGAATTTTTGACGTGTACATATTGATGAGACTTTCTGTCTAATTTTGTTCTTATCGGGAACATGATTTTTGTTCTTATAGACTATATTCAAAATAGTTTCTATAGAAAGTCAAACGTAGCTGTTACACAGAAGAGATCATACAATAAGTCATCTGACCCATAAACACAATTTTCCAATGTTTCAGATTTTTGGGAATTAAAATAGGGCATTTTCATTAAAAGAAATACTTTATTGATTTACTAGATAAAATCATATATTAACAGTACTTTTAATAGAGGATGGGAGGGGAGAGGAATGGATGAAAAAATTAGACAGGGAGAGAAAGGAGAGACAAGAAGGGAAGTACGAAGGAGAAAAAGAGAGTGGTGAGAAGACAGGGGAGTGAAAGTTTAAATAGTTTTAGATGGAAGAGTCATAAATTAAGTAAGATAATTGTAAAGGAACCGGGATCTCCTTGTAACCCGTAAAGGGAACAAGAAATAAACATACATACATACAAACATACAGTTCTTTTAATATTTTTCATTTAAGATAATCCAACTCCAAAAAATACACGATCAGCGTGTAGCGTCTCCAGAAAAACAACTTCTGGAAAACAAACTGTCACTTCGACATTTTTTCAGATTTTGCAGTAAACAAATTTATACAAGAATAACAAGTTATGTTCTTTTAGATAAGGCAACCCTTAGAACAGAAATTCTATTCGCTTCTTCAGAAAAAATTCGTAAATATCACGTTTTGAACAGGTAGCTACCCTGGCACGACTGCTTAAACGATCGAATTTTACAATCAGCAATGTTAGCTATTCAAAAAGCTGAAGTAATACAAGTATACAATAATGAACATTTAAATGTACCTCTTAAAAAAGGAAGTCTACTCTTTTCTATAGAAAAGATTTCTAAAAGTCACGGGTATTTTCTAGATAGACCCTAGAACACGTACTCGTTAAATGATTGGATTTTACTGCAGCTGAATGGCAATTAGAGTTAGCTATTAGAAAAGGTAGAGGCGGCACACGACACAGCATTGTGATTCATTTGGCTGTGTTTGCGTATGCGTGGCGAGGGTTGTCGGCGCGTCTCGGTAAGTGACAACGAGTATGGTCGCCGGTTGTAACGATTCAGCTAGAATAGCTAGAATACACCGTCGAACCTAGGCGACAATGGCCTGCCACGCGAATAGAACGGGAAGAACGAGGAAAAAGAGGAGACGCAAGCCGATGACGATGTACCTCGTGCCTCGTGGTACGTGACAGGATGGGCAGCCACGTGCCCGCTAAGCGGGTGGTGGTTGTTGCCGACACTCGGTGCCGTATCTTCGTCATCGGTTACTTGGAAGACACCGACAAACACGAGGTATACGTCGGGAATGGATAAGCAACCCTTTCTTCAAAACCTGCTGATAACGCCCCGACGTCGCACTGGCATGATTTAACCCCTTGTCCTACAACAACGAATGAGACTCGTGGTAAGAAATTTTGGTCAAAAACAATAAGGACGAACCTGACTCGTGGTACTTCGTTCGGACGAAACGTAAACAACACGAACCTGGCTCGTTGTACTTCGTTCGGACCAAACGTAAACAACACGAGCCTGGCTCGTCGTACTTCGCTCGGACCAAACGTGAACAACGCGAGCCTGGCTCGTGGTACATCATTCGTGACAAACGTAAACAACACGAACACGAAGATTACTAATTTTCTACGAGTTTTCTCAAAACATTATTAATTTAAATTAAGTATTAATTTACAAATTGTTACTGTTACATTATCCACTTTCAAATTATAAATCATTTTTGTTCACCGATGAATTGATCATAATTACTTCCCAGACATCTTAAAAGTATTAGTTGTGCCCAAACGTGTTTATTATTTCACAATTCCTTTCGTTGCGCCGGAATATACATGTCATTACATTTTGCGCAAGTTCGAGCACACGGCTAAACAGCAAAATGGCTCGACGCGTGACCGACATTCTTGTTTATTATGGCTCAAGCGATCTGGAGTTAGCGGGTAGGACAAGGGGTTAACAATGTGCCGGTGACAACTGACCTGCGGATTTTATGTAAAACATAAATCCGGGAGACGCAAAATAGAAAATAATGACGTATACTCATAATGGTTACGATCTTCCACCTTCTTGTGCAATTGTTTGTTTGCTATCAATCTGTGTAAACGATCAACATCATTATTGATTGGTAACTTTTACTCGAATGTCGTGTACGAATAAAAGAAAATTGAAAGACAGACTAAAACTTTTGCATCTTATTGAGATTCTTAGGAAAAGTAGTCCGTGTTAAAAATTATTTTATTCAATCTCTGCTTCTTTAACAATAAACCTACCACCACTGGTCAATTAGCTAGTTTTGTATATGCTTTAGAATTATTGAAATTGTGAAGATCTTTGCGAAGATAGGAAACAGCCCTGAAAAGACCTGAGTGATTCTAATTATGAGTGAATATTTATTGTTCGACACAAATCATAAGCGATCATTTTTTATAAGACATAAACGTTTAATTTATTTCCTATAATTTTTGTTATTATTATTACCTTCTTGTTGGTTTTATCAGCGTTGAGGTAACAAAAAAATGTTTCAAATAAAAAGTTTAAGTCAAGAATTCCATTTGTCATATCCATTTGTAATTTTCATCATGTTTTCAAGGTCATTTCAAGGTCAACTTGATTTTTTCAAATGGAAACATATATTTTTCATTACAGATTCTTGATCCATGACTTGAGACAAATAACAAAAATTGGAAATGTTTTTTTCTTCGCCGATTATTTATATAACGCTACTATTCGCAGCGTTTCAGGAAGCAGTCAAGCAGCGAAGAATCGAATCAGCGAAAACCGCATTGAATTGACACAAAGGACGATCAAGGATTAACTGTTCCTCTGATCAGAAATCATCAGGTGTCCCGAAAACTCCCAGAGTCCAAACAATACTCCCCCATTCCAAGGAACCGAGAATTATCGACGATCCACGCGAACACGCTTGTAGACGCGTCCCTTTCATAATAATTCCAGGTGGACCTGACGACGTGCGGCTACAATGATTCGAAAGACGCGTCTCCAAGCCCGATGATTCACGGCTAGACAAGTCGAACGAGGTACGTGTCGATTTTTAATCATCCCACACGCTGTCCCAAGCACCCTAACCGCACGCTTCGACGTGGCCGACGCGTACCCTCACCGATTTCCTGTGTCCGGCCGTCCAAAAACTGACACGGACCGTTCACGGGGACAATGAAAGACCGTGGCCATTGTTTACATGGTAACAGTCGGAGTTATTGTGTTTGAATAAAAAAGAAATCTGTTCGGCGATTATTGTTCATTATTGTACGGATCCAACGGGACCATCCGAATCGTTGGACAACGTTTGACGAATTTTGATGGTTTTCGATGGCGTTGGACCTGGACTATGTCCTGGTCTCGATGTTCGAGGAGTTGGGTCTTTTGATGGGGTCTTTGGACTTTTGTGCTATCGCGAACATGAGTTGCATGCGAAGGAGTGCTTTCGTGCGAAGTATGTGGGCTAATCGTTGGATTTTGGTGTTTGGACCTGATCGGTTTGCAAAGAAGAGGTTCATGATTTAATTGTAGGGACACACCATTTTTACATTTATTAAAAACGACGCGGTAGACAAGATACATGTGTACACCTGCAAAAATTAATTTCACTATCTTCCATTTGGTTTCAATGTAATCATCAGAAATAAGTTTTTTCGTTCATCAATTTTTCAAAAACTATTTATGAAAGAATCTCGTTAAAAAATAAAATAGATAAAATGTGAACGTACATGTTAAGTTTAACATCTTTTAGAAGACTTTCAACTATAATCATAAGACTGTAGGTCCATGTTGCAAAATTAAAATTTTCAACATCATCTGCAAGAAACAGTAATCAAATAAAAATATATATTAATATTCTTAAATTCTTTTACTTTTCCTGTTTTAAAGTTTATCTATTCAATTTTTTTATAAATGCATAAAATCCTGGGCCCAGTGATGATACTATTGATCAATGATAGTTTAAGTAGACTCCTTGCTGTAACTCACAGACAATTGTTTTAAGGTAAGACGTACCTTCCGCGAAAAAAATCGGTATAGCAATAAAACGACTGTTCACCTTTGCAATATTCCGATCGAGTCCTCAACCGTATTTAGCTGTGGATCGCTGGCATTAAACGGGTCTCTAAAATACGTGTTATCCGCTTCTCCGTGCACGGTGGAATTTGCGATAGATATAAAAAGAGACGTTATAACGAAAGTAACAATATTCCAGCGACGCACAAACATCGTTCCCGGTAGAAAAAATATCAGAAAATACGCATGACTATTTCCGACAGGGTCGTTCTCTCCGCGGAGAGACATCGAATCCTCGGGGCAATCCAAAAACCGGGATCTACGATTCGACAGTTTCCACGTCGCAGCTAACTGTCGGCGAAATTTATCGCGCGCCAGTAGCATCCGCGAGAGAAACGATTCCAGAGACTGGCCCCGTGTTAATCGGAACGAACAGCTCTTCGGTTGAAGGATTTGTAGCCACGGAATGAAATTACGGCGATAAAGTGTCGAAGAACCTCCTGACTGACGTATAATACTCATCCCGAGGCAGCATCAAAGCGTATCCTCAGAATTTGCTCGCGGGGGTATAAAAGCCACATAAACGCGGCCCTGTCCGAAGCAATAAAATCAAGGTGAATTTAATTACGCGCCCGTTATCTTTCAGAGGATCTAGTCCTTTTATCATTAAACCACCTAACCGCCCACCGATCCGTCGCTTAGCCATTAAAGCCCGGGATTATTAAATTTGTAGGCGGCCGGTTCTAAACAATGGCGACGCTGCGATCCAATTACCAAACAGAGTGAAAACTACCTTCTTCGCGTTACACCTTGTGGATTTTGCGTCAGGTGTATTGAATCTTTGAGCACCTTCGGCTTTCTGCCAAAGGGTTAGTTCTTTTGACCTTTGGCGTAGCTTTCATTAAAAAGGAACAAATTACTCCACTTTTAGCGAGCTTTCAAAATCAAAAGTTCGATGATATCAATTTTCACGATGTATTTACGTTGATTACCATTTTTATCATTCCAATGTTACCAGTCTCTCGTTACGTCTTCCTAAGCGTTCGTAAATGAAAAATCAATCAGTTAATACTTTCTGGTCTGGCTGTACCTCACTTTCAGCGTATAGCATCGTATACTCATATAAGAAATTTAGTAAATAATATATTAATTAATAATACCAGGGCGCACAGTGGATCAGTGGATAGAGCGCGCGACTACAAGCACTGTGGTCGTGAGTTCAAATCCCACCGCCGTCACTTCTGGAAATATTCTTCTATGTGATATACTGCGTCGTTGACCATGGTGGTTCGGAACTCACCGTAATAATAATAATAATAATAATAGGCTGAACATTAGCGTTAGGTGAGAGTGGACAAAGTGGAAGAAGGGGGAGAATGGTAAAATGGATTTGAAACCCTGAGGGGACCAAATATCAGTGTCTATCCTATATTAATATCACCAACGCTTAAAATGACTGACTACTGGAACAATTACCCTATAACGCTTTTGTGTTGTATGCGAATGCGAGAAAGAAGCAAAGCGTTAATGATTGTCTTATAAATAGATTTGTCGTGGTCTCACCCAGCTTCGTGCATCTTTAAACTACGAATTACAACGCGGCGTTGAAAAACGTGACCTGAACTCAACTATGACATTAGCACTGAAGAAGAAGAAATTCTATCTGACAACATAGATGTCTTTTACGATACGTCTTCTACAATCGTCGCGTAATAACGAAACCACGTGAAAGGCCGGTGACAATAGTACGGCATCAGTTTTCAAAGCATGATACACCTGACGGTTCGTGCCGGGGAAAGGAAGGGCAGAGTTTCCGAGGTGGAGGGGGTTTGAATGGAAGGGGGATTCATCGCGACGAGCGTTAATTACCGTGAGCCGCGGTCTATCTGGTCGCGAGGAGGACAGAGAGGCCGTCGGCGGAGGAACGCAGAGGCAGAATGAATGGCGCGGTCGGCCGGCGCAGGAGGAGGAGGCGTTTAATTAAATTAACGCTTAGCGAGATTAACAACAGAGGTGCGAGCTGAGATCGGAGATGCATAATGAGTAGCCCGAGTGACCCCGCCGATCCCCCCTCGGCCCCTTGTCCGCCAAGGAGGAGGACTCGCTGCGTCGTCGCCGGCCACGATGGCCGCCTCCTGTTCGAGATTCTTTGGGTGGTCCGCCGCCTCCGTCGTTGGACCATTCGTGCTCGTTACCGAGCCTGGCGACACATTTTATTGCCACTTTTCGTCCGGTTGATTATTTCACGCTTTACGAGGGCCCTGTGGACCGCCTGGAAACCTCTACGTCCACCATAGGACATCCGGTCGTTCTAACGCTGCGCCGCCGGAATGGAAAACACGAAAATCAAACGGATGTCCGACAATGAAAGTTCCATCCTTAGCGGGGCCCTTTGGTAGTCTCCGAGCAATGGAATTTCGATGTAAAATCTTCGATGTGTAACTTAAGAATTTGGTCAAGTACTATAGCGGTTTCGAAAAGTAAGAAGGAAATATATTGAAAAGATTTTGAGTAAAGGATTTTGACGTAAATTTCAAATTTGCCTGTTTCTCATTCAAGGCGCTATTTTAAAATACTCTCAAAATGTTTAGCATTGACGCACATTGTCTACTCAGTATAAATAAGTGATAGTTAACAGCTATCACACTGTATAAAATATTTAAACACCATATTCACTATAAGCAATCCCTTATACTGAAATACATCTCCTTCGATCCAATTAGCATCTACCTAACAAATCATCGTAAATCGAAGATTAATTAACGAGCAACAGTGGCAGCATTCAGTAAAGTTCACGAGGCAATGCTTTCGATTCGGCTGCTTTTGCAATTACCAACACGGTTGCAACGCCACTTACTCCAGTCGAAGACCGAAATTTAGTAGCGCAACAAAAAATCGATGATGAATGTTTCCCCGGCAGCGTTCTCGTCGTGCCAAAGTGCGGCAATTAAAACGAAACGAGGGCGTTTCCGTTATCACCGCCAAGGATCCCATCGTACTTTCTTTTTTTCGAGAGGCGAGTGTGTTACCCGTTGCTCATCGATCTCCGGCAACCCTGCGCCGCAACTTTGTACCGTGTTGCGATATCGTAACGAGGCAGAGCGTAGCGCTTCTCAACAGGTTGAGCGAGTCGGAACAACCGGAGGCGAATTGAGAGTGGACCACGATGCAGCGGGTCGGAGATTAATATAATTTCTTTGCGTACATAAATAGTCAACTCCTTGGAAAATATTCTTCCCAGAGCATTTATTGAAATTCAGAAAAATGGTGTGCCTTTCTTAATTTTTGATACCGAGTGGGTGATGGAAGTACTGGTAAATGGTTAATGATTTTTCGCATACACATTCTTTAATCCTCTCTATTAATCATGAACCTACTCTTTTTACTGATATTGTTTGAATAATTCATTTTTATTGCAGGACTTTTCGCAAGACCATGAATTTTTCCTTCTAAATGGCTCTTTCTTCAATTGTTCACCTTCTCGTTTTTCGATTTAAAAATTGATTTATACTGAGGATATACTCATAAATTAAAGAAATATATTCGGAGTTTTGGCGCGCTGTGGCTCAGTGGATAGAGCGCGCGACTACAAACAATGTGGTCGTGAGTTCAAATCTCACCGCCGCGCCGTCACCTCTGGAAATATTCTTCTATGTGATATTATACTGCGTTGTTGACCATGGTGGTCCAGAACCCACCGTAATAAACAGTAGGTCCCGCTGAAAAGTAGGCTGAAATAGGCTGAACCAGCGATGCCAGAAATGTCAGCTTTTCGCGCATGCGTATTCGCGCATGACATCAGTACTGTACTAATTTCAAATTTTTGAGAGTTCTTTAAGGCCCTGTTTTAAAAATGTTTTTCATTCAACATTCACATACTTTCTTAACCTAAAAAAGTTCGGATTATACGGGATAACATAATATAAATTTTTATTTTATTTGGCAGAATCTATAAAGAGTACCAACATTTGTTGCAAGACAAAAGGATACTGCCAAAAACCTTTCCAGTATCCGAAATAACAAAAAAATATATTCTAATTATATAAATAAACAAGTGAATAAAAAATAACGTCCGCTATCTTCAGGTTCGTCTATGGCAGTGCTGGGTCCCGGCTAACCTAACGCCACCTAGATGTTTCTCTTTTTTGGCACGTATGCGTTACTGGGTTCCGCGAATCCAGGAGTAGTCTCTCAAAATTGAAAGCTCATCTTATATATGTATGTATGAAGAGAGTGAAAGTCTGTTTTCTTTCTGATGTCCACAACGTGTTTACAAAAATAGTAAACAGACGCCGCGCCACGCCGGAGCAGGCATACGTTGCCACGGAGCGTGCACGAATACGGAAAATTCAATTTAGTGCTACCAATAGTTTTTTGCAATTATCTCGGAAACTAAATCCGAGCACCGGATAGATGTAATGACAAAAGTTATTCAGAATGTTGTCCTTGACAACATATGTCAAGGTGAAGGTCGTGGGAGCTGCCTCCCCTAATAATTACCATCTTATTACTGTTATAACACCTGTATAATAATGTAGTAAAATAGCCTAAAAATTTCAAACCCTATAAGTCACAAGAAATTCCCAAAAACTTCGTTTTCCCATCGTTCACATCAGGCTCCCCTCTTCTTTCGTCTTTACGAACTGCTTACGCGTGGCAGCAATTAGTCCGCCAACGACCATCAATTTCGCGAGATAAACTGGCGAAATAGGAGACAAACCGACGATTCTGAAAACGTTCCTCGATGCGGCTCTTGTGAAACGTTCGTCACCCTTTCACTCGCGAGAGCCTGCTAATGGTGTTAGATCGTGTGCACGATGGCTGCTGGCAGCGTCGACGAAATATCAGCGATGTCGAAATCGCTGCTCGATCCTTTCGGAGGGTGAGCATTGGAAATCCCACCGATCGATGGGAAATTGAAAGATAATCGCGCTGAATACGCTGCGCGATTATCGCGACTACGTGCGTCTACCGATGATGGTGTAATACCAGTTCGACATCCTGCGCGCATCAACGACTCGAAATCTTGACGCGGACGACAGGTGAGTGCGAGCCGATCAGCTCCGACAGCGTTCTTGAACAAATACGGCGGGTCGTGCTCGCGTTACCAGTTTTACCTGCGCAAAACTGTAAATAAACGCTTAAGGTTGCGGCGTCTTAGCTTTGCGCCTGTTACCGGTTGGTCGTTATACGTGTCGCTGCTAGGAAAGTTTTAGATTACGTTTCTTGACTGATCGGGCTGGTACAGATGAGTTTTGGATAACGGATATGTAGTTTCTAGGTCTATTTGGTTTATGGTAAAGCGAGGGGACGACATAGTGTCATACGGTTAGAAGAAAGATTCATTTGATAGCTGAATGATGAGTAGACGAAGTTTGCGGATGTTAACGCTAGAATTACGGGACGAGGCAAAATTACTTGATCCTAAGTTCTTCTTTCTGAATCAGTGAAATTATTAAAATGTTTAAATCAGAAATGTCCGAATGAACTTTTTTATTGAAGCATACAGTCATTCACATAATCGGTCACATCACATTTTAAATTAGAATAATCTTTTTATAAATAAATCAAGCAAGTTTAGTAAATTACGTGTAATGAAAATTTTGTAATGGGCGATTGGAAATGGTGAAAAATCGCAGTTATAGGCTTAAAAACATGATATATGTCATCTTTGCCTGGTTTAATCGTTGATGGCTCAGAAATAGACCGCGTATTTTATGCATCAATGACAAAAATGGGTAGGTGGAACTTTGATTAGTAGATATTAAGAAAGTTTTTTAAAAATCTATGTTACTTTCAATCCGCTAAAATAATTTAAGAAAGAAAGAAATTTCTACATCGTTTCAATGTCTTTCAATTGATGAATACAATTTTTATTTTGCATAACGATCCACAGTCTACTCATAAACCAATTAACCAATTTCGATGAAATTTTCAACATGTGCATAACTTATATTAGTATGATATAACACGGATTCAGGGCATGTTCTCCATATTGTAGTTCTCATTGTAGTGAAAGGTCTAAACTGCAAAAGATACCTATACAGACTTAGAAGCTACAGACCTAGCTAGTCCTAAAAACCTACCAATCATCATACTCTAATAGACCCAGTTCAGGGAGGCTTCTATGGGATGGTAGAATGGAAGGATTACCATCAGCCGCGAAAACCATGGACCACAGGAACGCAGCGCGGTTGTGTCTTGAGCGAAGCATCTTGGCGTGGGGGTATCTCTATCAGAATGTGTTTTACATTAATACTTTAGTGTTTTAGTGGCGATTGCCAGCCGTTAATGCCACTCCGGCTTGAGTGGCCTGGCTCCCGGCTTTACAAATTTATACACTCTCCCGGTCGCTCGTCCTCTCCGATATGATATCTACGTTGGAGCGGGCGAGGCGAGCGGCGTCTCGCCTCTGCTCCGCTACAGCTGACCTTATTCCCGGACCTGGTCCAACCGATCGTCCGGCGACCTCGATCCTCAGGATCCTCCGCGGATGTCGCACGCGGAACCTGATGATCGATGCCACTCGATAATTTTCACGGATCCGCGAGCCCCGCAGCCACTAACCCATTAAACAAACGCAGCGTTACGCAACCCGTCGAATCCACCGCGACGCGACGCCTAGCCTAAGTGTCTTTCATCGTTCCTCTGACGCGTCATTAATAATAGCGGCGGGTTTCTGTGCCGTAGCTGCGCGTCGATGACTCCTCCGCGTGTCTCCGGCATCGAGAGGCAAGGAAAGTTGCTTCGCCGTTTCGAATACTCGAAAACAGGAAGAGGAAAGATCCTCCTCGAAGATCTTCAGACCTGGATAAAATGCTATTTTGAAATTATGAACAGCAGAGAAGGAGATCTAGAAATTTTGAATAAGATCTACTTAAAACATGAACTGTGGAGGTTATCTAAAAAATGTTCTAGCGTTAGAAACGTCGAGCAGAAGAGATGAAGACAGTTCGTGAAAGTACTGGGTTCTAACTTCCTGCATACATACGTTTTAATTCCAACGATTTAGATATGACTTATTATAAATGTACGCAACTGTGATTGAAAAGAAGCCACTTGCAGTCGGAAATTATACAATTGATTTAATATGCACTATATGAGTAACTAAAAATAAATATCGAACGTAACCAGACGTATTCAATCGTTCGAAAGCACATAATCTTCTTTAGGATACTCAGTCACGTGGTAACGAATAAATGATTTCCCTTTCTTCGAAAAATTCTGCGAGAAACGTCTATTCAAAGTCAGAATCCAAATACGCATTTTCCGGCATTATTGTTTGTAAATGCAGTAGTCGCACGTTCACGCATTCGCACGACTTTCTCCATTGTCCTCCGTAGCCTGACCGACCCTAAAAAATCGAGGCACCCTGTGCGATCATCTTGCGCGGAGAAATCATCTCGAAGATACCGCGTTTCATTCACAAACGAGACTTCCGCGAACAAAGGAAGACCAAAAACTTGGTTACGCTGTTACGTTCACACTATAGGAGCAAGTAGGAGGATAACCGCGCGTTGTTCTACGATGTAGGAGATCATTCTTTCGATTCCGGGGGTTCTTTTGAATAGCTAGAAGGTAGATAGAGTTCCTGGAGGAAGATAGAGGGAAATCTGTTCGCGGCTCGCGATCACCGAGTCTCTCGCAAGAAGGCAACGTGTACTGTACGGTGATCCTTGGGGAATGGTAGTGGTGACGGATACGAGGATACGGCGACGATGACGGTGCTGGTGGTAGTGCCGGTGGTGGTGGTAAGTATGGTACCCCTTGGAGCGGGTGTCATCATTTATCTCGCACCGGAGATCGGGCCCGCCGATACAGCGGGACGTTTTAATGGCCGAACCATGTTGGAATTAACCAAAACAAAGACGAAGCATCAATTAGGCGACTTTTTCTTCCACTTCGCCTGGCTCTCCGTCTCGCTCCCTCCCGGCCCGCCGTGTCAAAGAAGAGGATCGGAGGTGCATACTCCTATACTCGGCCCACCTATGTACTCGGCTCTGGCCCCCCTTTGCAGCCCCCTCGCCTTCTTCGAGACGCTCCCTTGCACCGAACCCTCCTACCTCCTTCCCCCCTCCCCTTTCTCTCTTTTTCTCTTCCCCGACGACCATAGTCGCCGCAATCCTCTCTCCTCTCTCTCTACAAGCACCCTCGCGAAACGCTCTCCTCTCAGAGCTCCTTTGAACCGTACGCGCCCTTTGGCGCCCAGGTAGCCGCATTGTCTCAGATAATGGCTAATAAATTTCCCGACGAAATCGCGCGGACCCGGACCACCGCGGCCGCACTGTCGCCGCGGATTGCTCACAGCAAAGAATACTAACCTCGATCGGCCACTTTCGATTTCGATGAGGCGAGGTCTGAGAGAGTGGGCTGCCTTGCGGGGACTTGAAACTTGTTTGGGTTCTGCGAGCCCTAGTACTTCAGGTCTCGTGGACGTGCAGGGTGCGTCACGGGAAATAGACGTTTACAAAATTACTCCATTAATTCTTAGTATAAAATTGATTTATTATCACGAAATGATACGTTACGATATGCCATTTTAGGCTGTTTATGTATGAAAAGCCTATATAATGATCATTTTGACAAATACAATTTCGTTGTCGTTCCCGGTAGTTCGCTTTTACTCTCTCCAACAATTCTTCTTTATTATTGAGAAAATCTCATAAGAGATTTATTACAACATTAAGAATAAGCACAACAGCAGTACACAAAACAGAAAAAAAACTCCAACTCAAAATGACGCGTTCTAATATTTTTAATTTACGAGTATTGAGATTGTAAAGATGCACGTATACAAGCGTGTGCTGTATAAAAGACTGACATGTCTGTCAACGGTCAATATCGTTATTGCTTTAGTTTGTGTGTAATGATTAGGCTGTAGTTATAACAAAAATAAGTAGATGAAACTTGAAACAGTGGAGAAATTGAAATTCAACAATGTTGATGCATTATTATCAATTTATTGGAATTGTTAAAGCAGGAGAGAGATTTCTACTAGGTCCCTATCTCCTGCAATTGATACACAAGATTTTTATTTCGCATGAAGATCCACAGTCTAGTAGTGATGTCGGTGAAGGTACTCAGGTATCGTTTTCAGATCCACATGATAGTGGATCCTTGCACTTACGATCGACAACTCGGCCGAAGTCTACCGTTTTGTCCGTTTCTCCTTAACAGATCGGGAGTTTTTTTTTGCAGATCATTTTGGAAATTCGATTTACAGGCAGAACCGAGCGATAAATTTGTCGGAGTATCAGGAAACCGACACGTCGGTCCTCGTTTTTCTGCGGCGCACGGTCCCCGAGTCCCCGGGCCAGGTAAGAAACCGAGAGTTTCACGAAAACCGACGTTAATTATTCGACGACGGTCAAGGATAGTCCGATCCTGGCGTCTCCTCGTGATCTCGTAGGCCACTTCGTGGGACGTCTCGTTCGCACGCTACTTCAGACTTCAGGCTCTCGTAAACGCGGAGGCCTCGTGCCAAAATACGATATTTCACGGTGACGCGACCCTAGGAACCGTGTAATATACGTCTGGCAATTTGTCAATTGTAACTTCAACTGTCCAGAGCCTCTGTACTACCTCGATTTTTCTTTTTGTTCCGTCTTGTGACGGGGAAGAAGCAATCTGGTATGCTTTGATGAATTTCGAATTGTTGAAAAGATTCTACATAAAGAAATAGTTACAGTGTTGATGAATAGACTGAGGATTTTTTAAATCCCGTTTGGGTGGCGCAGTTTGTAAGAGAAAGAAAGGAGCCTGGTCTGTTCAGAGAAATTTCGGATGATTAAGATCTACATAAAGAAATAAACTGAGGACTTTTTTAAAGTTCTTTTGGGTTGGAAAATTGGTGAAAGAAATGGATGATTCTGGTTTGATTGAACACATTTTTGAATATTGAAAAGGTTCCACAAAAATGTGTAGTTAGAATGTAATAAATAGAGTAAGGATCTACCAACATCTTCTTTAGATGGCATAACTTGTAAGAAAGAGAAAGGATTCTGATTTTTTGACCAAATTTCAAAATATTGAAAAAGTTCTACATATATTAATAGTTAGAGCGTGATGAATGCAATATGGGCTTTTCTAAGTTTCCTTTAGATAATGCAACTTGTAGAAGAAAGAAAGGATTGTCGTCTGTTTGAACAAATTTCGAAATTTTGAGAAGATCCATTGGTAATTGGATACTTAAATTGTGATAAATAGATTGAAGATCTTTTTAGTAAATTGACATTTCTCTAAGACAAGTTTTAGACTGTATAATAAGGGTTGTATAATACATTCTCAAATTACACTTTCCTCTATAGAATATTAATATATTATCTTTTTTATGAAACAACTCCTGCTCGATGACATTTATCTTATATACACGATGTTTCGCACTTCGGAGCAAGCTGTAACTTTCTATCTATTACGTTATTATTTAGCCAGTCTTTGGTGTCAAACAACTTTACTTGGTACAAGTCGCAATTTAGCAAACAATATTTCAAATCCCTACACACAATTACAATCCTCGGAATGACTTCCTTACGACTATGGTATAGCAAGAGTCTTCACGATTCCCTTTTAAATAACGATCCCTAAAGAAATGGTTGGATCGTGTTACTCAAGATGGTCTTTGGTTTACGAATGAAATGGAACATTCAATAACAAATTCATAGCCGTTAATAATATTTTCAAAGCCATCTTATGGTAGTCCAAAGTGTTAAGATTCTCGGAGAAAATCGATTCACGATAGTAATACCGACTGACGATGCCGTTTCTAGCCTAATTATTTCAGCGTTTTCGCGCACGGAAGAGTTCAGGATGGACAAGATCGAAGGGCAGCGATGATGGATAGTCGAAATGGAGGTGGGAATCGGCCACGGAAGGGCTGTCGGGCTGCGGCCGCGCTATAAACGAGAAGCTGATCGCGCAGGTGACGCCGGCTCCTCCACTAATCACCATCGGTTTTAGATTATTCTAAAATAATGACCGCCTTCTAACGACGCGAATCGACGGTGACAAATAGCTGCCGCGGATCGGTTCACGTAACGACCGGTCGCAAGCGTCGAATCCAGCCGAACTATCACTTTTCGAATGTCACTGTACAGAAATCTCTAACATTTCTGGCATCAAAATCCTCTTCGACTGGGAAAACCTCCTTCACGGGTCTACGTATTTTGAGAAATTTGAAACTAGGCTAGTTTCCCACGCAGCAAAACCAATAGAGTGAACAACATTGGCGATATACCCCCAACAAACAGATCGAGAAAATCGGGAACACCGTATATTCCGAATTCAAATCGACGGTGAGGCTCCATCGGGTTACAAGAGTTGAACCCGGGATATCGCCGAAAATTTCGATAAAATCATTCGGATTGTACGCGAACAAATCTATGAATCACGTTTACACAGGTAGTATATCAACCGGTGATCCGTGTAGCGAGAACCTCCCGTTTAGCCTATAGTCAGGGAACAGGGAACCGAAAGTCCTCTTA
The DNA here is from genome assembly GCA_913789915.3 of Sphecodes monilicornis. Classification (NCBI taxonomy): domain Eukaryota; kingdom Metazoa; phylum Arthropoda; class Insecta; order Hymenoptera; family Halictidae; genus Sphecodes; species Sphecodes monilicornis. The sequence continues at coordinate 11,608,973 of OU565285.1, read as the reverse complement.
TCTGTCGTTTAATTCCTCTCCGTTTCGTCAGTCCGGGAGTCAGCGGCGAGACTGTTCTCGCCATAAATCGTGCACGGTGTTACATAAATTACCGTTCGAGCGTTCGTTAGAAGCAGACACATCGGACACACCGGGCGCGTTGTCCCGTGGAAACGAAGCGACCGGTTCAAGCAACTGTTAATCGGCGCTGGTTAAGTCAGAAACGGTTCGATAATAGGTGAACCGCTAATAGATAATGGTCGAGTTCCGAGCCGAACCGAGCCGAGCCGAGTAAAACAGAGAGATGTATGTTGTCTCTCTTTCTCGCGACGTAGCTGGTTCTCACGCGACACCCCGTGTATTTTCCATCGAGCGGCTTGATTTAATGTTTCCTGCGAGAGCCGCGCCGCGGTCCGAGGCGGCCAAGAACAATTCGAAGCATCCTCGACGGTGGGTCGGGGGACAGGAACCGCGCGGTGGCTCGGGACGTTCCAAGGATGTCTTCGCGACACCTGAAAGCCCCGTTTCGCCGACGCGGACGCTGAAACAGCGACTCCGCTCGCCTCGGTTCAGTTTGACTCGAACCTAGAGAACCGCATGAGCAGATATCGCTTTTGGAATGACATCAACTGCAGGTTCTAGTACGCTTCTAAAGTACCCTTAAAACACCTCTTGTAATGAGCCCACATTTTTAAGAAAATTGTGTTCACAGTTTCGTACACTGTGATCCACTCTTTTAATACGTTCGTTGCCACCCAGAAATGTTTTAGGGACATGGTATCGAATCGATAGGGTGGTTCGACGTGGCAGTGAACGTGTTAAAGGAGAATCGCACTGCAGTGGTCCGTTGCATCTACGTTCTACTTGTTGCGTCTTTTGGTGTTTCCACCATGATTGTATCAGGGTATGTACTATGTAATGATTTGAATTAAGCATATTTGAAGAAATAGTACTTTTCAGTCTATTACCTAGACTGATTAGTAAAGTTACACAGCCGTGTGCTATTTACTGTCAAACGCAATTTTCAATTTTTCTCCTTACAATCAGAAAAAGGTGAATATTTTAATGATTCCCTATCATGGGTCCCTTTTTTCCACTCATGATCTTGTGTCGTTTTGGGCTTTTGAAAGATTTGGAAAAGTTCTGAGTTGCTTGTTGTGATCTCTAATTTACTGTGTAAGTGATATTTCAGGCAAATGTTCAAACTTTATAGGCATAAACATGAAAAACCTACATAAATTGTGAAGGAATAGAAATTTTCCTGGAACTTCATATTGCAAATTTGCCTAAATGGGTAAAGGAAAGCGGTCTCCTTCGCAGGTTCCTCAGGCTCCGGGATAGCTAAGTCCTGATCGATCTTCATACGTTTCAGGCTCGGTATCTTTTCTCTTCTGATGCAGGGCCCGCGGGGCAACGAGTTGCGAACAGCTACGAGATAAGTCCGCTCGCCGACGAAATACCGTGAGAGAGGTATTCCTCCCTTGGATGGGGCGAACGTGTGGCCACCCTGCGCGGCAGCGGGGACCTATGGGACCCCGCCCCACCCCCCGTTCATTCACGCGAGAGCCATCTTCCCATTGATGGCCGGCTGAGTCCGATCTCCGTAAACGGGGGGGGGGGGGGTGGCTCGGAGGGGACCGTGGATCGCGGCACGGCCAAAGGAGGAAACTATGCGACGACGGATGGCGTAACGAGGAAGGCCCACGCATTAATACTCTCTCCCCTCCTTCCTCCCCTGTCCCCGGGCCTCGGGGCCCTTTTCTTTTTTCACGCCGACCCGCCGTGAGAGCGCGCGCGATCAAAAACCCCGGGCCTCAGCTCCTAGGAGACGCGGCGGGCTCGCAAGGGCCCGCGACGGGCCCCGAGAAAAAGCGGACGGATTCTCGCCGGACCGATGCTCGCCGCCAGGACGTTCCAAGGATGTCGTGGTCACACCTGGGCCAGGAATGCACCAGTCCAGCTTTTTGGTCCCCGGTGGAACAGTTTTATAGTAATTGATCGTATCGCCGCCGATTCCATTCTGAGGCCGACTCCTGTTGAAACGAGGAATGGATATGGGTGGCGGTCAATGGACGGATAGACACCGTTCGATGCAGTCGTGGATGACCCTGAACTTTATTTCGGGCAACCGGGATTTCGATGGGAAAGATGGAGGTAAGATGCTTTTATATTTTGAAGGCTGGTTCAATAATTTTTGTAAATGTGATCGAATTGTCGATATATAACTACTCCATCTTTGAGTAAGACACAAATCACAGATCAATTTCTGAGACGTTACAATAACGAGGAGACATCCCCTTGTAAAATCACATTGGAACGAATGTGGAAAAAATTATTTAACTCTGCAGAGTTGGTTAGATTTAAAGATTTTGGAAGAAAGAAAAATTTTACCATAGAGGACGAAGTGCTTCGCTCGTCGCGAACAATGCGCAGGCCTCGCGCATGAAAGAGAGGTTGATGGGAGAAGCAGGCGTTTGAGGGGCTCCTACCGTGCCCATCCCTGTTGTAAGATGTTTTTACACAACAAAATTACAAAAGTACAAAGATTGACAATTTTTAGACTATAATTTAGTAACCCTGTAAGTTTCTGGAGTAGTGTGTAATTTGTTAATAAATGGTATCATACAAACGGTTTAAAAACTTTACGGTAGTTCAGTCACAATTTTTCCATGTTGTGTGCTGTTACAAAAATTTGCAAACAACTTGATTAACATATTCCTGTGCTGCAGAAGCTGGTTAGCTTATTTTTAGCGATCCTCGGGTAACGGAGTAGTAAAATGGGTCATGGAATTTTATCGACCCTCGAAATATCTATATCTTTTTTCCGCAGATTAGAACGGCCGAAAGATATCGGTGGCATTGCGAGGGCGGAATGAAAGGGCGGCAGTCGCGTTTTCGCGAGCGGAATCGCGCTATTGTATCTGAAAGCCGGCGCATTATTCAGTTGGTACGGCGGCCCGTTAGTCGATAAGGATTTCAGGTGCGATGTTACGTGCATGTCGCAGGACAATAAACCTCGCGAGGCGAGCCACTTCGGAGTCAGCTTTCCGCGGCATATCAAAATTTACGACTAAGATTAATATTCCTCTCGTGCTCGGGCCACGGTGTATTTGTTAAGGGTTTTCGAGATCGAACGATACCACCATTAAATATAATTACCTCGCTCTTAAATTATATCGTATTAACAAGCTTTCCACCGGTCCGTCGTTCGTCATGCGTGGTGCGTCCCACCGTTTCACGCCTCCAAGGATTTTCCGTATGTATTTCGTTTGCAACTGAGAAAAATTCTGCACCGTGGGATTGGTTAGGCCAGCCATGATTCGACGAAACACTCGTGCGATCACCTATCAGCCTTACAATCCACCTAAGAAAAGATATACATAGTTGCAATTACATCTTCAACGGAATCAATTAAACATTCGCTCCGAAACGGCTGGCTCAGGCCGATTACTTATTCAATGCAGTACGTGTGTTTAATTAGGTTCATGCGAAATGTAATTTCGCGCGGAACTTTCAGGGGATGCGCTTATAGCGGTAAATGAGATACTATTGAATTTTCGCTGTGGCCATGACTTATTAATGAGCCCGAGGGAAATGGCAGTAAGAGAGTTTTAATGTGCTCCGATTTAGACAGATCCCGATTACAAGCATCGGAGCAATTTCTTCCCAGTAACAGTTCGTATTAAAAACAATGCAATACATGAATAATTCTTGACAGGACCCATCATGTTTATAAAGGACACAACTATCCACATTCTTTCCTAGCCTTTCGGTCATCTTTGTCGACGTCGATCATTTTTCGTTCGCTTTCGACGCTTAAAATGAGGAATACAGGGTGTTCAGGCTATTACTATACGAATTGTTTCTTCCATTTCTTCCATTTCTGACCTTGCATGGCCTTGAAGGTCATTGTGTAGTAGATGAATGAATTCATCTTGACACACGCTTTCATACGACATAAACAAATAATTAGCATTCCATTTAAAAAATTGGAGGTCACCTTCGTTTCTATCAAAATAATGTAAATACAACAAAAATGCATATGTCAATTTGTTGCGTATAAAAAACAGTACTACTTTTTCCTCTATAATTTTTTTCCAATATTTACTATTTACAAAAAGAATGCTGGCTAGTAATAACCTGAACACCCTGTATACATATACAGTATCCCAAGAAAAGGTTGATAGCTCTTTATGCATTCATTAACTAACTCCTAGTGGATTCAGTAGAGATGAATATTGAATACATTAAATTGAGTTGATACAGTTTTGAAATTGCAAATGTGCCAACTCAAGGTCACTTTAAGGTCATGGAACGTAAATTATTGGATACAGTTTGACCACACCTTTTAATGGTCAATAAGTAAGTAGGTCATTCTATCTTAAAAGATATTACTCATTACAGTTTCCCATCCTTTTTTCAGTCGCGACCCCCTTTTATAATATTCAAAGAATCTGCGACCCCCACGCCCCTCCTCATATAAGATACGGTAAATTTAATACTGTTATTTACGAAAATTTTCGTAAAAGTTATGTAAATGTTATGCAAATTAAAAAAATCATATTCAAATAAATAAGTGCGAATAATTAATAATGAATTAAAAATCACCCTCAAGGTGGTCGCGACCCACAGGTTAGGAATCACTGCTGTAGACCAAGCTATGCAAAAATGTTTACTTTTGACAATTTTCCGTCCTATTCTTGCAGCATTCTCGAGAAAAATCGACCAGGGCAGTTACAAGCTCACTAATGCGAAAGCTCGTGAAAGGGAGCGTTGGGCCCGGCAGGTTCGACGATCAATAGGTGTTCCCTCTGGTTACATTGGTTTATCTACAGTTTCCTGGTTCTAATGAAAAGCCCTGATACCAGAAAGTATCGCGTGGCTTCCGCAAACGAGATACGGCCGGGTTTGGTCCTTGGTCGCGACTTGTACCCCGATCGTCGTCGTCCGGTTTGGCCGATCGGGGGACCACCCTGTCCTCAGCTCGGAATTTCGGGGACTATCTGTTGCCGCGCGACTAGGTACAAAACTCTCAGACGTGCCTGAAACTGGGCACCGGATATTCCCTGTCCCCGGTCCTATCTTATCGGCGACGTCGCCCAGAAAAACAACCCTCGAGGACCTCGTCGACTTGCACGACACGCTCCTCGTCGTCGGCTCCTTCCCTCCCCTATCCCCTCGTCGCCCAAACTGTCCCACGTTTGCTCATCCTCTTGCTCGTCCTTTCCTCGTCCCTCTCGGAACAGACTGGTTCCGCTCCGGCCCGCCGAAAAATCGTGATTTAAGGTCAGCAGGCGAGCAAGGTGGGCCGAGGCAGGCTTTCGCGAAGCTGGCTGTCGCCAAACCGGACGTCTGAGTCGAACCGGCCCCTGAACGTTTATCCTGAAAATGACCGGCCTCGGGAAAAACAAAGGAACCCGCTAGCCTATGCGCCAGCTAGTTCGGAACCCGACAATGCTAGTTACTCGGTCACGGATGGGTCCCGGATTAACCTACAAGCCTCTCTCGCTATTTTTCCCTCTACTGCGACATTCTCGTCTTAGATGGAGATCGCTGGTCCTGCTCGTTAACCGAAATTACGCGACACGTCGATGAGAAACACGCCGAGGACCTTTCGACATTTCTCGCTCGGATCTACGAGTCGGGCTTTCTGTGTGGAACGTGGGAAGATTATTGGATCGACTGGCGTTTGTTGGTTTATGGTATGATCTTGTTGTTGTTGGTTTGAGGAATTGAAAGTTTTTGGGAGGTTGAGGGGAGAGTTTGTTTCTCGATGACGTACAGGGTTATCGAAAGAGACCAACATTACTTCTTTTAATTTCCAAGCATGGAACATGTCTTGTATGAAGGATGTGCGAATGGCGTTGAAGCAATAAAGGGGAAATGACAAAGATCCTATGTTTCCTTCGTTCTTTAGAGATTCTACAAGTGAGTTGAGTATTAAAATTTATATGAAAAATAATAGATCTGTTGGATCAGTAAATGAAAAGTTTGGTGATCGTGTCATCTTTCGAAATGCTGATGTGAATTGACTACCAAGACCATACGACGTATCAACTTTAGATTATTTTTTCTGGGGTTATGTTATATCGTTGGCTTATTCCAATAAGCCTATAATTTATTCGAAAAAGTTGCTAAAAATTGCTGTTTACGGATTGATTTTTTAAAGTAGTTCAGAGGCGATGATTTGTCCAAAGGCATATTTAGGTTGATCATAAAAAGAGGATGGTAAAAAGTAGCCAGTTTTAATTCGGAAAGTAAAAATATCGTGCAGGTTAAGAGCATCAAAAGACACGTATTCTAAAGGATTTTGGTAATACATCGATCTTCAAAGTTCTTCAGTCATTAAAAGCAGCTATTTTCTACCACCTTTCCCTGCATTTCACTGCATAAAGTACTAATGCATTTCAAAATGGATTTTCTCTGGATTAATCTTGAATCGTCGATATTAAACGTTCCTATCGAAGAAATCGCAAATACCTGGCAACTCGGAAAGGCATTAATAAATGTATAATTGGATGATTCAATCAAATCTTAACGTATCAGAGAGATCGTGTCTAATTAATGTCCATGCAACGTTAAATAGTAATCCTTAAATTCTTATCTAAGAAATTCGTATATTTCGGGGTTCTGCGGTAATTTTACGTATTTAGTACGTGGAAACGCGTGTCAGAGATAGTCAACGTGGAACTTAGCTCGTTGAAACGTCGATATCTTTTACGAAATAGATTTAGATACTGCTCTGATTACTTTAATGCTTGCTATTGATAATGTTTTACAAGATATCGTACGGAGCACAGCAAATGTTTCGACGGACTTTTCAACTATCCGACAACGGAATCATGTCTCAACTATCCAATTATTTAAACATTACGATGATCATGAAAGTCCTTTATCGAAACCAATTGATTAAGTTCAAATTCCTTTTTTCCAATTACTACAGCACAAATTTTGTACATTCTGTACAGTATTATCCAATCACCAGTATTTCATTCTCAAATTATTGAAATTATAAAAATGCATTCATTGAAAATGTTCAAAAATTAATTTCCTTATTCAGGCATCTATCGCAAGAAAAATAGCAGAGCATCTAAATACTGTCGATCAAGATTTAATTGATCTCTGCGCATCTCAGAAGCAAATCACTGTCGTGTCCATTACAATTTCTTCTAGTTCGCGAAAAAATAGACACGCGTAATCTTTAGCAGTTTATTTATTAGAGTAATGTGGTCGTTTACCTCGATCGAAAATGTAGAGGCCGTGGACGCGCGGAAAACAGCATGGCGCTGGGATTACGGAAGATTAAGTCGCGTGTAGAGTGTCGGGAGTTGAGCGACAGCTCCAATCAAGAGCGAAAATCAATTATCGGCCCCGAAGATGACCGTGTCCCGTAATTAACCCGATGGAGTCTTCCCTAGGGTCGGTGGCGCTGATTGGTTGCCGCCGATAATCAACTTATTTAGGAATAATCGAACGATTTCCGGTGGTTGGACGTTGCGGCGCGTGACGTCCACGGATGTCTGACAGGCAATTTCGGGGCGGCGGCTACCCGTATTAACCAGAAACCCGAGTGAATATCAGCCCAGCTCCTCTAAACGCTGCTATCTCGGACATTACGTTTTCATGAATTCTGTTTCGTTGTGGTTGAACGAAATTCGGATTAACGAACAAGTCTTTCTGGTCCCCGGGACCGGACTTATCGTAATATATGAAGGCCATTTAGATACTGCTATCCTTGACTCTGTCACCCTATTAACTGAATGAAAGAGAACAGTCACCGGCCCACTCGACTCATCCACACTCCCTCAGGACAAACAGGATCTCGGAAACAGTTGTCTTTCCCTCGATTTTCAGAATTTTACCGATTAGGATAATTGTTAGGTCTCGAGTTACGTATTGGGCTGCCGGTTTGGGACTGTCTTTGTTTGAGATAAGAACTTCTCTAATCATGAGACAGATTCTAGTTTTATTTACTGATTTTTCGAAAATTTGATATTAACCAAGTTTACTATTATTTTTATACTGGTTCAGCGCCAAATTAAGAATTTTAGAGACCACAAGTATTCAAAAGATTGTGAGGCCCCATTATACATGAACACTTCAACGCAATATAGGATGGACCTGTATGATTTCTTAGGCAATTTCGATAATTTGACTAAATAGTGTTTTTAACAAAGTTATAATTTCGCTGGCTTGCTAACGATTTTCATCTGTCCATTATTCTTTCGTGCTTTCCAATCGCGCACACGTGCTCTTAAACACTTCGCAATACTGTAACTATGTGAAAAATGTAAAAAATTTAGATAATTGCTATTGCGCCTCCCTTCTTCCGATGCCCTGAGCACGTGCTTATTTTGCTTATTGATTAATCCAGCACTGTTCTGACTCGTATTTGTTTTTGTGTTAAACATCCGATACCGTAGGTTAAAATCTGAATTTACAATTTTGTACAAAAATGCAAAAGCGCGAAGAAAATGTGATTGAATAACAACTCGGATTAGCAAACTCAATTATACTTTCACCGCATATTATTTTTACATTTTCCCGCTATCTTAATGCCCAACGATTTAGAAAAATGACACATTCTATGATAAAGCACCTCATAACTTTATGCATCCGCAATACTTAAAAACTAAAAACACGCCTACAACTCATCTCATATATAATTCATCGTAAAGCGAATAGAGTTAAGCTTCTGCTCAATTACCTAACAATAACATAAATCTTCATGAGTTTGTCGAGTTCAAGGATCATGTAGAAATATACCAAAAGATTTTGCAAGTCGTCAAGCGGTCAGTGTCAATAAAGGATAGTGTTTTCGCTGCTTTTTACCATACAATGTGTACATTATATTTGCTGGAACATTTCCTAGAACTTTGAACGATTCCGTAAGACAAGAGGACGATTGTCAAGACAAAGCCAGCGGTGTAAGTCAGTGACATATTTGATAATCGCATCGCATAATCGCCGCAAGACGCCCGGAAGACCTCCCGTGTCCGGTGCGTGGCATGAGTTTTCGACTCGGATGGACTGGCCGTGTAATTTAATTTAAGTTACGAGCACCGATAGCGGCCGAGCCACAAATCAATTAGAGTGGTCCGTTCTTTCGGGGTTATAGTGATAGCGGCGGCGCAGACCGCGCTGTAAACATCTTTACTGCCAGATAAGTGCGCGAGAGTCCCTCCGCCACGCGGCCTGCCTCTCCCTCTCCCTCTCTCCCGCCCCTCTCTCTCTCTCGCTCTTTCTCTCCCTATTATCTGACCACCATTTTGTACTCACGATTATTTCGCTCATTGCATTATTACCTTACTGTTCGGTAACCTGGTGGCAGCGATACCGATCGAACAATTAAAACCGTTTTCGCTGCAATGTCTTCCGTTTCTTGACTCAGGTTGTTTTATCTCTGTTCCATTGTTGCGATCGTGACTGGGCTAAAAGTTTTTCTCTGTCAATAGTTTCTGAGTCGTCTGGAATCATCTGAAACACGTCTACTTACCTGGGGAACAAGATTAGTTGGCCAGTTAGACTGTTAGACTGTAGATTTATATGTAAAGTGAGGTGTGATGAACTTTCGGTAATTATATAGTAGTTGGTCCTCCTCACCGATTCTAATGACCTTGAAATGTGTTGTCGAGGTCATCATTCAGAACAACTTTTCCCTATACATGTTACCGCTGCTCGATTTTAGTTTTCGAGATATTCGCAAAAAACTATATTGAACAACACAGTTCAATAATCTTTGCATTGCAGCTCTGTCATCCAGAATTTGATTTAGTAATGGAAAAATCATGTGAATAAAATGAGTTGTGGTTAGGTCGCGGAGGGGGCTGTGCCGACCACGTATACGAATATCAAAGAGTAGTCTTTCAAATTTGAAAGCTCACCTTATATCTGTGGTTGCGAGGAAAAACGCCGCATGTCACAATTTCAAAAAAATTGAGTTTATGCATTAACTGAGCTTTATAGTATAGGATTTACATATTTACCAGACAAAAAGTCATGAAAACAAATTCGGAAGGCTCAAAAAAATAACGCAATTTAACCGATGTCCTATGTCAAGACAGTAGTGATCAGGACTTTAAACGGCAATATCTCGAAAGTGAAAGTATATGACATGCGGCGTTCTTCCTGACAACCACAGATATATGTATGACCAGAGTGAGACCCTGTATTCTGTCTCATCTCCACAGCGTGTTTACAAACAAAAAAAGTAAACAGACACCGCGCCGGAACCAGTGTCGCCAGATCAACCCAAAACTGGGTTGATTTTCCTCTCCTCCTTTTCTCCTTCCACTATCCCATTCCACTACATGAGCACACTCTAACGTCCCTAACTAAGCCGTAGACTGGTCACGTGACGTGCCGCGTAACGTGTTACATACAGGGTATCCCAAAAATGTCGTTCGTCCTTTAAATGGGCGGTTCCCGAGACCATTTGAAGCGACATTTTCCTTTGCAAAAATCTCGAAAGATTTTTCGAAATCTTAAAAAATGTTGGTTTTACAGACGTGCAAAGAAAAGTGTCAACTTTTTTTCATTAGCAAACCAACATTTTTTAAGATTTCAAAAAATCCTTCGAGATTCGTTCATAGGTTACTAAAGACTACAACACGTTCAAGTTTGAACTATCCGAAATAGTACTAGAAAAAATTTTCTTGCCTTGTTCGTTACTTCGTCCGCGGTGTATCACCATCGCTCGACTGATGTCGCGCGCGGCCGTCTTTGCCAATACGCGTCTAGGTCGCGCTCTGATTGGTCCGTGTTTTTCGTTAATAACTCCTTAACAAAGCCGAAACGAGGATTTTTGCAAAGGAAAATGTCGCTTCAAATGGTCTCAGGAACCGGCCTTTTGAAGGAAGAACGACATTTTTGGGACACCCCGTATTACTCTGGTCATCAGAGGAGTGGTAAAAAATTCAATACAGTATTAGCAATAGTTTTTTGCGAATATCTCGAAAACTAGAAACATATTTCAAGATTATCAAAATCGGTGAGCAGGACCAACTTCTGTATACCTAATTACCGATCTTTCTTGGTGTGATGAACAAAAGTTGATATAACATGGAAATTGGTTATTTTGTAGACGTATTGATATGTTATGTGGAACTTGTTAGCCAGCTTCCATTGATCAGATACAGATTTATATATTTATGAAATACATATCAAAAATATTTAACTAATATACTGCTTTCGATCATCTTGTGTCTGGACGAAATTATATTAATTTATATCAGCGATGTACAAACTCGGCTCCCAGGAGCTGAACGCTGTCCTCACTACCGTTCGCCGTTTCTACCGTGACGCGGCGAACCGATTCCCATTATGCTCGCTTCCTGCGTTAAAAAGATGATCGTCGATTGTTTTATGACGCGCGGGTTGGTTACTCGGTTTCTCGGTTGGCGGGGCGAGAACACACTGCGCCTGCGCAAACTGACAGTAGCAAGGGGAAGCAGGCGCGTGAGGGGCCCCTACGCTGGACACCGCTGATTTATATTAATGTTTGTCGTTGTACTTTTTATACTTGCTCACTGAAGAAACCAATGGTGATGAAATGCTTAAGATCCCTTATACTAGCAATTATTTGAATCAAATTGTAGTATGATACATACACACACACACACACAACTGGATGTTGCAGTTGCAACAAATAATTCATCCCTTATTTAAACCCTTTCACTGGAATTTCCTTTACTTCTACAATGATTAGAGAAAATTAATATTGTTTGTGTTTCTACATTTTTACTAATAGTTGAATATCGATAACAGAGAAATTGACTTCTGTACCAGTTTACAAGACATTAATTCACATGAACATATAAACCTACACATATTTGTATAGTAGATTTCATTAAAAATCTTCGTCACGAGTCTGCACCTCGATATTATAGATCGAAAGAATCATTTCAGTCCTATTCGTTAAAAAATTAATGTCTCCGTGCATTCGAGGTTAAAAAAACATTCTCCAAAGAAAATATCAACGAAGTGATTAACAGAGTAACACCCTTACCTGCAATAAAAACAATAATGAATACCAAAAAGAAATAACTTCTTCGTAAAGAGTTTCAACGAATTGGAGGTATGTAAATTCTCGTATAAAAATTGTAAAATGTCATGCAATGTCGCACTTGTTATGAAATACTGAACGAACGCATAAACTTCGGGTGCCGGTCATATTTCATCGACACGGAAATAACCACAATGAAATTGGAGAAACAGGAGAGAAAAAAGGGGCGAGCTTTACGAGTCCGGGCGAGTTCTCGCTGCGATCTAGAGGCAGACAGTTCTACGAGAGAATTGAATACGACACTGTCGTCGGGAAGGGTACCTACCTAAATGGAACTTGGCATTCCAGCGCAGCGTGAGCTGACTCGGTCTCGTCCTAGTCCTGTGCACCCGCTGCTCAGCTTCGGTCGACTCCTAGACAACGTCACGCTGTCGGGGGTGTCCTGCTGACCACGTCGATTCCCTCTTCCTCGATGACTCCATCCGGCTCCATTCGACTCCAGGACCGGCAACAACAACCGGTTCCAACGCACACTGCCTCGCCATTGATCGGCGCTGCGTCTTCCGCGAAATCCTCTGGCGTCGTCTGATCGCCAGATGTGCTCGAAACAGTGATTGTCGTCGTCTATCTCAACGATCCGCAATTTCGATGCAAAGGACCTGTGGCTGATGACGATTACGCTGCCGATGTTTATTCAAATTTTAGAATATTCTAACGACGATGGACACTCGCTTCATTGATGAAAAACTTCAAAAGGTTTGACATGGAACGAGGGTTTTGTAATATTTTTGTGAAGTATTCTGCGATTGTATATCAATTTGTTGATTATTTAGAACCTTTACGGAATTATATGTTGTAGGTTGGTTTGTGATGGGCACATTGCAGATTTGTATACACTTTGTTCAGCGTAGAAACCAACACACATTTTTAAGATATCTTATTGTATTTTTGTTTTAGTCAACAGAGATTTATTTTGTATGAGATTACACCGTCTATTATATCATTTGATTCCACTGAAAGAAAATGAGAAATCCTGCCCAACCTTAACTCTATCCCTGCAATAATATAATCAACTGCCATCTCTACTGGCTAGCCTGCAGATCTTTATAGATATAATATGATAAATGTTGAAATATTGAGCAAAGTTAGAGAATCATTTAAAAAAAAAATTGTTAAGTGCATTGAAGTAAGAGGTACACATTTGAACACATACTAAACTGAAGTAGAAAATAAAACGATTACACCTTTTCTGCATTTTCCTGCAAGTTTAACCTTGAATGACCTTGAGTCATAGGTAATTGAACTCATCTCAAAATGCACTATTTGATGGTGGATAAAAAAACTATCATTCCATTTAAAGAAAGAAAATTGACCTTCATCTCACCTTGGAGTGTCCACCGGGAAAAATAAAAGTCCCACCACATGATGTCCCCCTCGGTGCTGAACAACTTTTATCTGAAACATTTTTGCGTTCAATCAATACTTTTTGGGAGATATTCGTCTGTAACGCTTTATAATTTCCACCCTGTATTGTATATATATGGTATATATATAATAATTTGAAAATGGCCTTATAATAATAATATATAATAAAAATGAGTGGGTACAATTCTGAAGAGCAGAAAAATCGGTGTGCCATTTTCAAATTTTCGAAGATGTTAAAAAAGAAGAAAGTTTGTATTTGTTTCTTCCGTGTTTCTTTGTTTCTTGTAATTGATGTAAAAATTGTTTAGTTTGCCCCTAAATGAAACCTCGTGTACTCCAGCGGAAAATGTTGTCTTTTCTAGTAAGTCTTCTTTAAAAATGTCTTTTTTTCCTTTTTTGGAATTGATCGAACTCGAAGGCTTTCGGGATGAAGGAGGACGTCTCGGATTCTTGCTGGGTGTCGAACAGTAACATTCGTCGATACGTCCAGCGTGAAGGAGAGGACCAATCATCGATCGGTTGTTTTTCTTGGACGGTGCGCCGAGCCGGGGACAATCTATTCGCTATTACTTGTCCGACGCAGTGTGCACGGTACCGACGTCCGATTCGATCCGATTCGCACCAGTGCGCAACTAGTTCTGCGATACAATGTCTGATCCGATCTGATCCGATCCAATCCGATCAAATCCGGCCCGATTCGAACCAGTGCGCGACTCGCTTTAATCACGCACACGTTTTGCATACCTGGTTTTGCAGATTTGTGACTGCGATACGCGTACCACGGCGCTGAAGAGAGCCGAACGCGGATCTCGTGACACTCTCTACCTCGTTTCGTGATACCAGACGCCACTGCGCGGCTCGATTTTCCAACCGGCCGTTTGTAAATTCGAAATTGACCTGTAATTTCCTGACAATCGGATTTCCGGAATTTTAGAAAGAATTGGCAGACGCTGCGATACAAAGCTTTATGGTTAGAAAATATTCTCTCCAATTTGTATATTTCCGTTGTGTTTCAACTAGGTCTGCAGCACAATCAAATAAAACCCAACTAATATAATGTTTAGATGGAGCAGATATTATAGTCCTCACCTATTAGATGAACACAGGAAATTAATATTGAGAATATTTGAACAACATTGCACCTATATAGAAATATTCTCTCCACTTTGTATATTTTTGTTGTATTTCAACTAGGTTTGCAGCACAATTAAATAAAACTTAACTAATATGTTTAGACGTAGCAGGTATTATAGTCCTCACCTGTTACATGAACACAGGAAATTAATACTGAGAATATTTGAACCAACATTGCACCTATATAGATATTCTAGATATGAAGAATTGTTACTTTTAGACATTTTTACTTTACGAATACGTTTTCGGCCATTTGTGTTTAATAAAGTTAGGATACTTTAAACCATATGACATCTAGACCTAGCAGATACGAAGAATTGTTATTTTAATGATTTTTACTCTGTGGGAGCGGTTGCAGAATTGAAGAAGATGATAGAAACGTAGTCCAGATGTCACAGGGTGCTAACTACTACGTTTAGACATAGAAACTACTTGCCTGTCGAATAAAGTCAGGAGATGGTATTTAAAAGTCTATCTAGACATAACACACATGAAAAATCCTGATTTTTGGACAACGTTACACTGTAAGAGGGACTCTAGAGTTAAAGGATGACAAAGGAGGGTTAGTAACTAAGAGAGCTAGATAGTGTTTCATCCATCGCCTATTGAATAAAATTGAGGAATTGCAACCTAGATGAAGTAGACAGAGAATTGTTATCTTTAAAACTTTTGATATTATAAGAGGCAGGCCAGGTGATAGGGAGGAATCAGCCGAGGGAGGAGAAGACGAAGTAAAATCTGAGGAGAAGATAATGGCGGGCAGCCCGGAGGGGTGTCCGCGCTCCGATGAAATAGTGTCCGTAATCCGGCGTAAGTTAGCGCGGAGCGATGTCCCACGGCGAGGAGCCGAGGTCGAACGTGCTGCTCTTCATGGTGCTCGCGAGCTGCGTGCGCTCGTGAATACTGGCTCGCGGGTAGCGGGAACCAGCGAACGGGTATAAAACCGATTGAATCAGATTTACGAAGCGAAATTTTCAAAACCAAGCTTCCTGGACTCCAAAGAACCGAAACGAAACATCGAAACATTTGTATTCGAAGCCCGATGGTAATGAAGATGGATTACCAAACGATCATCATCCTCCTTTTCAAAACACTGTGTCGACAGATCGAAGTACGATTTATCCCCGATTTAAAAGTCAAATTCTTATCTCCCAGAAAACAGCGAAGAACCTGTCGAGACCACCCCGCGATCTAGACGTAAAAAGCGTCTCCATAATAGATACATCGCGGCGCAGAAACAAGTTTCCAAGCTGCCCGGACTTTGTCAACTTTGTGGAACGAAGTATTCGTGTAATGCACATATTTATACAAGCATTATGCAGCTGACGAGCATAGCGGTTCCCCGCGAAATTTGAATAGATAACGAAATAAATAAAACATGTGTCGCGGTGTCCGGAGTCAGGCGAGGCACCCTTATCTCTGAAAAAACTACGTTTATCTTCGTTGCGACTGTGGCGAACCCCGTTTAGCCGAGAATATCAATTCGGTAAATAACCCGCAAAAAATTACCAAAACTCGACTCGACTAAACGGTTCGTTTGTCCGGCGCTGGAGCTCTTCCATATTTCAGGCACACAATAAGAACTCGTTTCCGAGTCACTTGTTCCTGCGGGCCACGAGGAGAGCGGGTCACGATGTTCGGGGCTTCGGGGAACCACGGTTCTACGCGATGGGAAAATAAAATGCTGTCGTCTACAAATCGGGGCTATCGAGCTAATTTAGGGACACGGCGACGGGATCTTGGAAACAAAGGTCTCAGAGGTCCTCTTCGAGGCTGGACCAAGGACACTCGCCTCTCGGGGACGAGGAGACGCGAATGCGGCAACGATAGTAATATTAATAATAGGCACAACAACGAGCGAGCGGGACCATATCGATAACCCCGTGCCGAGCGCTCGGACATTACCATAAATTTGAATGTCCGCGGGTTCCTCCAGGCTCTCTCTCTCTCTCTCTCGATTTCTGCTGGGTCTCGGGCCCGTTTCACGGAGGACAGGTCCTCCTTCTTCGCGCACGGCCAAGGCTCGAATCGCCTCCCTGCGACTGCAACCCCTTTTACGGCTTACTTTATGGCAAAGACTCAATTTGGCCGCGGCAGTT
Organism: Sphecodes monilicornis; assembly: GCA_913789915.3. Classification (NCBI taxonomy): domain Eukaryota; kingdom Metazoa; phylum Arthropoda; class Insecta; order Hymenoptera; family Halictidae; genus Sphecodes; species Sphecodes monilicornis. Next base: position 11,592,332 of record OU565285.1, on the reverse strand, counting down.
GGTGCCCGTTCCCGGTGACTAATATACCGGGATGCGCCGCGTGCGGTGCACCGGTGATGCATCGCTCGTGGTGCCCCACGTATGCAACCTCCCGCTCCGACCCTTTTCTTCCACCTCGAGACCCTGAGGATCCTCCGCAAGAAAAGTTACCGTGAATACGATCGGGCTCCAGAACCCGAGTCAATTGAAGGGTTTGGTACGTTCGCTGCGGGCTTGGTGTGCGACGATCATAATTGACTATTCGACGTACAGTGAAATTAATGTCAAATTTATGTCATGGATATCATTATTTACAATTGTACGCGTAGCATTGAATTTGGAGAATTTTTAACTTTTCTGTCAATGATATTGTTTTCTAGGAGGATCAGTTGTGTGTAACACCTTGACGTACAACAACGTCTTGGGTACGCCGTGTCTCTTATGAGTAGACAGCGGATCTTTATGCAAAATAAACATTTTCTGCTTGGACTGCAATAAACTGAAGAGAAATAGAAATGTATTTTCTTTCTTAATATGTTTAATAGGTTGAAAATAATATAATAGTATTTTAAAATTCTTTTAAAGTTTTTCCTGTTTTAAATTGTACCTACATATTTTTGTCATAAATTCATACAATCTGCTGCCTACTTACGAGACTGTGCATATTGAAGTAAAATATTGGTCAATATTAACAGTAAATATTACTAGCAATATGTCTACTATCGTGTCTTTAGTCATTAAATAATAGACAGTATCTTTGATCGCATCGAATTTCATTTTTTTCAGCGTCTACAGTAAACGTGCTCCACCACGCGGTTACGAAGAGAAACACTACAGTTGTACTGCGCATCTGCACCACTGCACTTCTGTGAAAACCGCTATTGCACGGTGATACAACTGATTAAATCATATCGAACTTTCATTTGTAACTTTCTTCTATTCTCAATATCAACCGAGTTGTTGTAATTCGATCCTATTACTAGATTACTAGATCAGTAGCCAACACTCTGTACATCTGTGGTTAAATATGTATGTATTAGGTTGTTCTAATATAACCCCAAGAAACATAATCATTGGTTTATTAAACCCCATCATGCTTACCTGTGCCATTTGTCTTTTTACAAAACTAGCTTGAACTTGCATTGAACGCACTAATTGAACAGGAAACGAACTCTCGAGACAACCTAACATTGAACTATTTTTAGTGCACATTGGATGTATAATGCTTTTCTTCTGGAGTTATAAATTGGCAAAATGTGTAATTGTTCTCGTCAGAAGGATGGACGGAAGCAGCATAATCGCGAAGCGGAGGATGGCGTTCGTTTCCCAAGGCACGCGCGGCGCACGCGTTAAATCATCGTGCAATACGTCGAGCCGTTTCCCTTCGGAGCGTGTGCGATAGTGTGAATATTCATCGGGAGAAAACGACGACCGGGGAGCCCTTGGGTGTATCGGAGAACGGTTAAGTTAACCGCGGCGGTGCACGCGGCGCGAAAGGTTTCCGCGCGCACCCGCGGGGCCTCGCGACACGTTCAACAGCCGGCACCGAGATCTCATATTTCTTTGCGGATGATATAAGGCTGGCTGGGCTGGCTGGCCCGGCTGGTGCAACGTTGCAACGCAACGGCTCTCGTAAACCGCCGGTTTGGCCGGCTACGAACGGACAAGGGCGCCACCGCGGCGAGAAATAAAAACGGAAAGGTTATGACTTTATAGCCACCCGCTCAACCACCCCCGCCAAGGCCTCGACGCTCTCGATCCTTTGTCTTAGCGGATTGTCGCGGCCCCCGGCGCCCTTTGTTCCCCAATTTACGGTTGTTAGGGTTTTAGGACGCCGCAATAGGAACCGTCCGCGCCTCCCATGTACCCTGGGTATGGGGATGGTTTTATTACCCTCTCGAAACAGTTTCTCTTTTTTTTCGGCGCCTTTGCCATGCCAGCTCCCCCTGAACCCCTTCTCTCACTCGAAAGTTTGATACGCGTCGAGTACCGAAGCAACCGTGTTAGAGGAAACAGTCTTCCAGGAGCGCGAGGTTAACGCTTTTAGGGGTGGTTGTATCTGTTCGAGCGAACGCGAGGATATTAACACTTTGATCGCCACGTCACCCATATCTGGGTGACGGAATTATTTATACAGAATTGAAAATTAATTTTTACGTTGGTAGATTGAGTGTACAAAATTTCCTTACGATCTGAGGAATAGAAGAGGTACGAAACAGTAATTAATATCACAAAACTAAACTTCTTAGCTTTCGTTTTGTTAAATATATTGCTTTGAGTAATTTTTATGATTGTCGAGTGGGCGATCAACGTGTTAATGAGACATACCCCTTGTTTTGAAGTATTAGCACACATGGGAATGGTGAAGGGGTCTCCTGTAATTTTTTGGAAATTTTTGTTCAACCGTCGAGCGACGTGGCTGGGTCCATTCTCATGATCTGGTAGTCATATCGAAGACCTCGGCGCAACACAAAAATGGTACTGAAGTTTTATATATTTTTATACATTGACGATTATTTTGTGTATGAATCGAACTTTCAAAAGCTGAATTTACCTTGCGTTGGCAAGATGATGTTCAATTGTTAGCTGATTTTTCAATGTTCGATTAAGGGGTTGATTCAGATTTTGGACAAGTTGAATGTTCAAACTGCGGACCTTCGCATCTACTTATGTCATTATAAATTCGTAAAGTACTAAAAATGGTTGTATTAACAAACCTTGACGACATTTATGCTTTATTTTGTATACCATTGTTTCAATTGATTTCGGTATACCACAAGTGAACAACCACGTTATAAAACACATTTTCCGCATTCAAAAAATTCACCTGCACAGGAGAAAACCAGCGTAGGTTCCACAGAATCGATAGACATAACCATTTTTGATGAAACAAATATAGATGTTTTAATATTAATGGATACTGGTCTGCTCGCGTTAACAATTGCTTCGATTGGGAGTTGACTGTTAGTTCCTAGCGTAATATAGCAAAAATTGCAACACAAACTTTATACATTCAGAGGCTATCTACTTTTAGTTGAAATGTTAAACGCGAGTTGCGCATGGCAGGTCGTATTATCTGCAGTCAGATAGCGAACAGTTGATTTACAATTTTTAAAAAAACTGTATGTTTACTCTTCTTATTATTCCTGCGATACCAGATATCGGAATTTGTTCGTACATTAATTTAGACGTTACATGTTGCTAACTAAAACCGGTTCAATACTGACGGCAGTTTGAAGTGAACAGAATATTGGCGTTAGAATATCATCTAACAAATCGAACCAATTGTTCGTGTCATTCAAATGTTGATAACACCTTCGTGTGTCATCGACTGACTGTAAATTTTTATTTTCACATAGAAATGGGCAAAAATCGCAGATAAAGAAAAATAGCTATACGATTAATCAAATTTGCAGAACCAAAAGTAAGTAAAAAATACTAGTATTGTTAACAGATGCGTCTCCTTCTGTTGCACTTGAAGGTGCAGTAAATGTATGTACAGTGGCTCCAAAGAGTAATGACATTCTACATTTTTGATTTTTTGTAAAAAGAAAATCGTACAACAACAAATCTGAAGCCAGAACAATCAATCACTCATTTTCTTCTTAGGTGTAGAAAAAATGCTAGAAATCGTAAATAAAATACGTCTCTAAACAAATTAAAAAGATTGTTTCGTGACTCAATCTACCATAGATATGGAGACTATAATTTTATCCTTATAGCGACCCTACAAAAATTGATGCGGTATTTTTTTATCAGTTGTATGGAACAAATTCGGTCCACCGTGTGATTTTTTCTGCGATACTATGGAAATTTTTAGAAAATCCGAAATTCTGTGTCAATACTTGCTGGAACCACTATGAAGGAACAAATTGGATACTTCTTAATGATCTATCATCAAGAAAGTCCTACCTCCTCGGGTCCCTCGTTGCAACATCCTCGTTAAACCAAAATGGCGACGGTGGAGGACGACTCGGACGAGCGAGAGGCACGATTTTTCGTCCGGGAGCGATTCTAAATGATTTCGTACACGCGAAAACATAAATCGTCCGCGACAAAGTAGACAATTCCGTGTTCTCGCGCTGAAAAAGAAATAAAAAGAGACAAGAAGGGCCACGAAGGAGAGCTTTCTCCGGACGACGCGCGACAAGCGGCGCGGTGATTTATACGTCACGAGCGGCTCGAACCTTGAATCTTCGTGGGAAGTTTTCGCGCATAAATCTGATCTGCAAATAATGCCACGGGCGATCAAAGCGACCGAGCGTGAAGCGGACACGTGAACGCCGGGTACGCGCCCCTCTGTTTTCACCTGACGCGCACGACGGTAATCCTCCAATGAAAATTCGGTTCCTAATGAACAGAGTGCACCTTTATCCATTAGTGGATCTTTATGCAACATAAAAATATTCTGCATCGATTGCAAGAAGTAGAAACCAAATAGAATGTTCTTTCTCGAATAATTTTAATAGATTGTCGTGATTCAATTTGTTTATTTCAACCCCCTCCTCATTTATACAGTTTAGTCTGTTTCTTGAGCACAAAAATGGGCACTATGGTAAAAAGTCAATATGATGGAAGCATGGATAATTAACATTGCAAATTCCATCTTCGAGAATGGCCTCACCGAAGATGACATGACTGATTTTGAGTCAAGTACGGTAAGATAAATAATTTTACAAATTCCTCCTTCGGGACTGATGGTTTCATCTAGCTCACGATGATATAAATTCAAAATATGATTATTCTTATCGTGTGCAACCAATAAAATTATGTACAGAAGAAACTAGTTATTCAATATTCATAAACATTGTGCTAAACTGATATGAGGAACGGGTGAGGCTTAATCATGTTGCTGTATTTAATTTTGTTTATTCATTTCTGTGATAAATGCACAAGATCTGTAGCACGCTAATGAATTTGCCATGTAGATCGCTCGAATATTTCCGTCATCGGCTATGTTTGTTGCTACATCGATGCGAGGACATTTCTCGATCTTATCTTGGCCGTAGCAGTGCTCGAGCATTATCATCTGATTTCCATATGCATGGACTTTACGTAAACGTTTATCGAATTCGAGAGTTCTCAGGAAAATTGTCGCCATTAACCTTCGTACGGTTTTCATAGTTAATTTGTCTCTTGGTGTCCAATCTACACGGTGATAAAATAGACAATGTATTGGAAAATGTATTAATCTGACAAAAAGAATTCAAATTGCGTTGTAATGTTACATTGCTTGCATTGTTTAGGAATAACGGACAACACTGCATTCTGTATTTTTCGTAGCTTGTATTGTGTACAAAAAAATTGTATTAGTGCAGGGGATGAAAGAGGGTTAATTTTAAATTAATATTTCCTACTTGGCTTAATACTAGGGGTGTGAGAGTACTCGTAATTTACGAGCAGAGCTGAACTCGATTCGATTGCTCGACGCGAGTCGATCGTTTGTATTTTCCGAGCTACTTGAAATCTACGAACTGCTTGAAAAGAATGCGAGCTACTTGAAAAAATTAACCGACTCGAATATTCGAGCTCTCGTGAATCTTCAATTTACTCGAATATGAATTTTCAGCTCGAAATTTTTCGAATTACTCGAATATATTCGAACAGATCTTTACCTTTCGAGTTACTCGTAAAAATTCTAATTGCTCGATTTACTCGAATATTCATTTATTTACTATCAAATACTATTCTAACTATATGGAAGAAGAATATGACGCTAATTTAATACTTCTGTTTCATTTCCATGTTTTCATAAAGAAAACATATTCGAATTTTTACGAGTAACTTGAAAGTGAAAGATCTGTTCGAATATATTCGAGTAATTCGAAAAATTTCGAGCTGAAAATTCATTTTCGAGTAAATCGAAGATTCACGAGAGCTCGAATATTCGAGCCGGTTAATTTTTTCAAGTAGCTCGCATTCTTTTCAAGCAGTTCGTCGATTTCAAGTAGCTCGGAAAATTCAAACGGTTGACTCGGCTCGACAGATCGATCATTACTCGACTCGAATTTCGAATACTCGAATAAATCGAGTACTCGCACACCCCTAGTTAATACTGATACATCGCATGTATATGAGATGAAGTTACGTAGAATGTCGAATAAATCAATAGAGTACTGTGACCTTCAAAATTAGTAATAAGTTGTCCAAGTGTAAACATTTTCGTTAGAACGATTAGTGTAGTTCGCAAAGGGCATACAGTTTAACCTTGTCCAGGTACTCAACTCGTTGAGAACACTATACCATAAACTTGGAAACGAGTAGGGAAAACATGTGTAACCTATATGGTTTTCACGAGTCCCAGCAGGGATGAAAGTGACTTTCACTCGGCCATGGTCAACAGATGTGCAGGGAAACCACAGTTTACTTGGGTTTTATTACCGACAAGTATTTTTTGAGGTGTTCAAGGACACTGCAAGGTCATTGAGAACTTGAAAGGGCAATTTGGGTGGTGTGTTTCAGACTTTGCCTTTATGCTTGTATAAGACAGTATAATGATCGAGCAATAATCAAACAGATGCATTGCAATTTCATTCTACAAAAACAACAAAGGACCACTTTTATTACATTATGCCGGGTTACAAATCTGAAAAAGCGGGATTTTTAAAAACTCTTCCCGAACAAAATTTAGAGATTCTTTTCTAAACAAGTAGTTTATCCAAAAGTACGTACACTGTAGTGAAAGATCGATTTGTTCTTTCAATAATATGAAAAGTCTGGTTTTAGTTTACGAAAAAACGAAAAATATAAGCGTTGAAAAATCGTATTTTGTGTTACGCCATTACCATTTTGTCAAAACTAAATGTTCTCAAATATCATTCGTGCATCTATTAGTCAAAGTTGTATGTATTAACAGAATTGTCATGAATTTTTCATGTGATGGAGATAAAGGTGGAACGACGAGTTATAATTCAAAAGCAACAAAAAATGTTTTACATGTTGTACAATGTATATACTTTCAGTTTAGGTACTCGTTAAAGAACAAAGTGCATTAATTTGTCCAGAAAAATTTGTTCCTAAAAATCTCGTTCTTTTCAGACGTACAACAAACTATATGCTTTTAACTAAGGTCTTCATTGAAAAATAAAGTGTATGAATTTTTCCAGTAAAATATTGCTAAAGATCATGTTCTTTTGAGATTGTTAGCCAGGCACGTCCCCTTAAGCAGTACATAGCGGATAATTGCGGGTGAAGAGTTGGGTTTGGCTCGCGAAAAAGGAGGAAGGCATGTTTCTGTTGGCGCCGGACGAGCAGGGTGAGGCCGCGATCCCATTGTCCTTGCCTCGGGGGCCGCGTATTTTCGTTGGAACTCCGCCCACCGCGAAACTGCCATTGTTCAGGTATTCAAAACGCAGACGTACCCGCCGTGGAATGTCTGAGTAGCCGCGACGCGTTTTCGGTGTTACGCGGCGCGCGTGCCTAGACTCGCGAATCGCGGGTCGCGCGAAAATACACCCCGGTCCCGCACGAAAATAATCGCCGCCATCGGCCTTGGCGTCGAACGCGTCGAAATTCGTTCCGTCGGCCGCGCTAGAATGCCAATTATCCGGATTTAGCGGAGAGCACCGGTTTGGTCCAGTGAATTATTAATATTCCCGGAATCGCAGACACCGTGGACACTCTGGGGAACGCGAAACCTCCAACCCTCCCCAACGATCGCGAACATTTTGTGTTTCAAAAATTCTCGTAAGCAATTTTTCGTTTTTTCATTTCCCACAGTTCTTTCTTTTAACCCGTACATGGTACAGTGTTTACTCTTTTTGAAGTTCTGAAGAACTTTTTGAAGTTCTAAATAAAATATTCTTAGATACCTTTAACCCATCGTGGACAACCACGGTCGTTTATGTCTGGAACGAAATTTCACTCTTGAATTTCTTTCTTTGCAATATTTATTTTTTCCCATTAATGCTTCAAACAATTTTAAGTTTCAACGATTACATATTAAAATAGGAACTTCAAAATATACCTACAATTTTTTTATATTTTTCAAAAGCCTAAAAGAGTAAAAATGTTAGTGTAGAACATAAACGACGGCGTTGATAAAAATAAGGTTGAAGACGGAGGGTTAATTTAAGGCTAAATAATCTAAATGTGCTAAAGCAGTTAAATAAACGTGATATTTGCAATTATCGTACAATACAGCAGCGAAAGTTAGTGTACAGAATTTTTGTTGGGGTCACGAGAGACCCTAGTATACCAGTTAAGGGTTAATGTACTTTTTATGTCGCTTCGATTTCTTGGTTATTGGTAGGCTGCGGCTTTCATGACTAAATTGAGTCAGTGAAATTGAAAGATGAAGCAGTAGGAACATTAAAAGAGTTTAAGAATGTCGTTATACTATTTGCAGTCTATTAAAACAATTAAAAAAAAAATAGAACGTTCTATTTGGTTTTTGTTTTTAATAATCGATGCTACATTTTGGTTGTTAGTAACACGTTTGGGTCAATTTACTAATGGGCGACGGATGGGATACATTTAAAGAGATGAAATAGAATATGAGATGTTGTAAATAGTCCTCGATAAATAGTTTTAGTGCTGGGTAATAATATAATAATTTTTTGTGTGTATATTTGGATAAATCTTTCTCGACGCTTACAGTACTTCTCAAGGAGAAAGATTGGCATTTATATAAACTATTATTCTATTGGTTGCTGAAATGTTTGAACATTTAATCACGCCCATATTGTCCCGAGGTTAGGTGTAACTGTTTGATGCTTTACATAAATAAATACATTTTTGAGCCTGTTTCATGGAGACTTCTAAATGCTTGACGATGAAAGAAATCTGGGCAAATATAGCCTGTTTAAAAAGGAAGACCTTTTAGGTACACCAATGTTCATAATAGCTGTTCATCCTACTCCATCTTGTCCAGATTCATAACATGTATTTATTACAGTAGTGGGGTGGACAGTTATTATGATTATCAATTTATCTTACATTTCAAGAAACGTAGCATTTTAGATGCACAGAGTGGTACAGAAATATAAAGTTGTCAGAGTAAGACATTTTTAAATTAAAAATAAGGAAATGGGTACAGTGTCCTTTTTTGTTTGCTACCTCAATGTTGGCAGTATATTCTCTTCATCGTGGAGGAACTATTCGAGCAATCGTCGAGTACAAGAGGAACATGACCGATCTTGTTATTAGAGGCTTGCCAGACCTGATTATACAATACACCAATAAAAGAACACTACAGTTTAATAATAAAAACGGGAAGTAAACACTGCAGTTTGATCGAAGTCTCCTCTGCAGGATGCAAGGACGCAGGAAGTGAGCTGGAGAGAGGTCAACTGTTTGAGAAGGTTGATTCTACAAAAACCGAAAAATAAAATAAAATAAGAAATAAACGTACAACATAATAGTCTCCTTTTTAATATAATGAATAATGGTAGTAGACAATAATAATAATAATAATAATATAATAATAATAATATGATGACAATAATAATAAAATTAATATAATATAATAATAATAATATAATAATAATAATAATAGATATATTCTGTCTATATTCACATTCAGAACTATGTACAATTGAATTAATTTACAATTGAATTCGTACGAACAACCAAATAGAACCTATTAATCGTAGTATGTATATATTTATATATTTATATATTTATATATCTATATACCTAGTACCTGTATTATGTATATTCACAACAAATCGTTCTCTCTTCGATTCTTCTCACGAGGGCGCGACCGTGTACACAAAAAAAATTTCTCACTTTGTCCCTTTCACTCGCTCTCTCTTTTTGTCTTTCCCTCTCTCTCTCTCTCTCTCTCTCTCTCTCTCTATATATATATATATATATATATATATATATATATATATTGTTTTACCCTTTATAATTCATAGTTCGTTTTTTGTTATTCATTTATTTATTTGCCGCTTGAATCTGAAAGGAAGGCGACCCTCGCGTGTCTCGGGCTACGCATCGATTATTTACAAAACCGTAATCGAGTCTAGAATTAATTCTATGCGATATATGCGTCAACGAATGCGCGAGCACCGATCGTCTTCGTCGTCGAACACCTCGAAAACACACCTCAGAAACGATCCATTCCTCACCTGTCTCCATCTCCCTCGTTCATTCTCTCATTCTTTCTCGCACCATTCTCTCCCATTTTTATTCCTTTTAACCTTGCCCAGTATCACAGATATAAATAAATGTACTCTTTACAAAACAATGTACAATTTCTCTTCCTCTCTTGCTCAGCATCACCACCAGCCTCCCTTCCCAGGAAACACCATCAACGTCCCTCTCCGTCGCTTGCTCACTCGGATATAGTCAAAGTACAAAATGATAGTCGATTTTTATCCCCTTGTTCTCCAACTCAACCTCTCGCACTCGCTCGTACTCTCACGCGCACCCGCCTCACCCGCCACCGGACACGGAACCCGACGATCATTCGCGACACAGGTGTCTGCCCCGACCCGACAACCATAATCGGGCCTCCCGAAACGAGGGACCACTCGCACGATATACATATAATATAAAAAAATATCAACAATCTCGAACAGCGGCGCTCGCTCGCCACGTATCGCTTCCATGCACGGGAACTAGACGGAATTCGATCCGAAGGAAATCGCGCGATCGAAAATTGTTTCGCTAAACGATATATTGCACAGAGAAGGTTGAAATGAGGGTTAAAAGTACGCTAATCGTATCGCGCGTCCCGTCGACGAGCCCCCCGTGCTCTTGAAGGAAACCGGAAGCGACACTTGACCCGCGAGCGCACACCGTCCGCGCGAAAAAGGACGAATTTTATTCTTAATTAGTTTACCGCGAACACCTCCGCTCAACTGTGAAACGATTCCCTCTACTCCATTTTCTCAAATTTTCGCTTACGTTCCTTCATTTGGAATTTACACAGTGTCGGTTGTTCTGCGCCCTTCATCGTGGTAGACCACATGAATTTGTTGTTAGCTTGGCCACGAAGTCTTTACTTTTTTCTTTCTAGTTTATCGAAGCTTTGTTTCCGAGAATGAACCACCTATTAACCACTTGTCTTATGATTTATTTCACAGCTACTGAATATACAACTTCTTTGTCGTTTATGATTTCCTACAAAAAATGGAAAATTGTATGCCTCTATTTTTTCTAATGGCTACGCATCGATAACGGAAGAATGGATTTTTATAAGGCAAGTGGTTAATAGCGTTTTTAATAATTGTGTTGTACCAAATGAAAGCTTTGCAACAATCTTCTTTTGCAGAATAATACCACACGACATGATTAGATTACGTTACTGGGGGTAACTCGTTGATTACGATTGGCTTTCCTGTTGCTGTTGAGTGATCTATTAAAAAGTTCGTAGTCACAGATCTTAGACTATCGAAAATTATGAAGTAATAATGAGATGACAGAATGTTTTCGAATGGAATGGACGACGCATATATTTGATTAATTTCCATTGAACCCTCGCAAGATGTTTCTGATGATTTTATTTACCTGATGATTTATTATTTTACTGACCAATTTTATTCTACACATATTTGAACATGTTTCTTTGAAATCAACGTTGGTCTTCTTAATAGATCAAAATACAAATAGCTAATGATATGAATTGGCAACTAAAAAATTAGAATTTAGATGGAACGTAACTCTGAATCAAAATAGACCATCATTCGAGGGTTAACCCTTTATGGACGCGGGTCTGCTGATAGTTGCTCAAACAATTTTACTGTGATTGCGAATAATTTTTCAAGAAATTATTACTCTCAAAAAATACCAAACAAATTTTTGAGAAATGCCTCCAGATTTCTCTTTATTTAATTCTTACACTTGGTTCTTCACTTCACCGAGAAACTGGATACATTCGAACCAACAATATGTATGCAGAAAATTATTCCCGTCCCCAAAGGTTTAATTAAGTCGAACTTACCTGTCCACGTTAGAATATACAGAAAGATTTTCTGGCCAAGCTAACGAATCCTGTTTTTAGATAGGAGAGACCCGAAGACCAGCGTCCGTCACAATAGCTGTCCACTCGCATGATCATGGAACAGCTATTGCAACTGTCATTGAATCTCTGGTTTCCTTTCTCGAAAAACATACCATATACTATCTCGACGACCGAAGCAGACCCTAAACATCAGAGTCTCGCTGTCCATCGATACATATTAGTGCTAGGTTTACAGTGTCTTTTCGTCATCCTCAGATTCTCTGTCGATCTCGAGGATCGAAAGAAACAGCGTTCAGGATCCTGCGATAGCTACCAGTTTGCACGTTGCCCATGGGTTTCCGAGGTCCCGGAAATCGCGAGAAGATTCGCGACGACCCCGGGTACAGCCCTAAGGGTTGGAACTTCGCGATCCAACCCCACGAAGGTATATACAAAACAAGGATCGATCCTTGCGGGTGATCCTTGGACCTCGTATACGAGTCTACCTCCCTATGTACAGACCGAAGACTAGTCGTCGACGGAATCTCGATTGACTAATAAGCTCCTCGAACTTGTGGAACGCGAATCACGGGGTCAGACACCGGGCGAGAGGGTGGAAGAGGGGACAGAGCCAGAGAACAGGGTTGGAAACTCTCAAATCTGAAGTCTGAGACGCGATTCAGCGCACGTCTGCTCTCTCTCCCAGCGTCTTCGGCTCGCGTACTGGTAAGCAGGCACTCGGAACGTAATTCCCCTAATTCCTAAATCTCCCCTAAGCTCTGCCCCGCTCGCAACCGCCCCCTTACCCGGTCCTCGCAGTCGCACCTTGCGGCCAGACGCGATTTATGTATCTCGGAGCCCCCCCCCCGATGATTCTTTCCCTCCTACCACATCCTCCATCCGGCTTTTTCACGGCTGCTCAAGTCGACTCCCATTTTCTGCTTCTCAAAGCTCTCTGCCTCTCTTCGTTCTCTCTCTCTCTATCTCTCTCTCTTTCTCTCTCCCTCTCTCTTCTCTACTCTCCCCTCTGGCCCTCTGTGGTCCTCCCGAGGCGACGCTAATAAATCCCAGGACCTCTCAGGAGCGAGTATTTACAGTCCGGTCGTGGGACAGTCGTTCGCGCCACGGCTTAATCCTGCAACAAAGAGATGGAAATCGTCTTAGCCTACGTACCGCCATGTTACCAACCAACTTCCTCCCTGTTAGAGGGTGGGTGCGTAGACTGCGTGGCACGCATACGAGCTGCACCTCGAAGGTGTGTCGAGCGAGGATCAATGGTGTTTTCGAGGGTGGTAACCATGCGGAGGGCGAGCTTGCGCGGGAGTAGCATTGTTTTCACTGGAGTGGGGGCGATTAGGCGCTTGGGAGCTTGATTAGGTGCGGGGAGTGGGACTGGACCGGATTGGTAATATTCTCTTTGGTTTCCAATTTTAATCTTCATTTTTCAGTGGGAAAACATAGATTGTTAAATTAATCCTCCGCGAACCAGGTGTGGGTTAATTAACCTTAACAACTTTGATTATCAAAAGTTGAACAATTTTTAATTTTTAATAGTATATTGTTATTGTTAAGAGGCACTACTTTCTCTGCATTCATTTCAAACCAGCAGTGAAGACATTGTTTCGAGAAAAATGCTTCTAAAGTTTGAAGTTAGTACTCGAAGTACCAAGCTACATATTTTTTACTAGCCAGCAACTGAGAAAACACTGTGAATTCAACTTCAAGCGATTAAGTCGTCTGACGTCACTAAACATGACCATACTATCATTCAAAACAATTTTCACATTACCAAACATGATTGTACTTAATAATTGCTAAATATTTATCTGTGCTAACAAAGTTCACAAAGTGGATTGAGTTCTGTAAAATGGACATACTCTAGTTCGAAAGACACGAACGTTTAGTTCCTAGCATATTGAAAAGTCATCGAAGTCGGAGGGTAGGTAGCTGTTTTGGAGATCCACCAAACCCTCACGTCAAAAACATAACCTCTTACACTACGATTTATTTTACGGTTACAGTGATTCGGACTGTTTTGTCGTTCGTAATTTCTTAGAAGAATAAAGAAGTTTATATTTATTGTATGCCCATGTGTTCTTCAATAGCCATACGTATATCGACAACAACAATATCAAATTTTATTTCGGTTTAAATGAAATTGGAAATCACACACATGTTCAAATCTACAAGGGATTAAGAAAACGTTGCTCTGTGTTCTCATTGCGTCTCCGTAAAACGGTAAACAGAAATTGTTTAAGCTTCTATAAACAGTGCTGGTTGAATAACGATACATGGGCGCTAGTTTCCTCCCGGCAGTTAATTTTCCCAGGTGTAGTGCAATTTTGCAATTGCCGCAAAGCCGATCTCGCTCCTCGAATTTCTCGTTCCGCGAACGGCTAGAGGATCTTTCGCGGCGAGTTTCCCGTTTCAAGGGGAATATACAACAGCAGGGAAGGCGTGTGTCCGTTGCGTCGGTGGCAAGGAGAACGGTAATCGCGTAACGATGGCCGGTTACATCGTGTACAGAGAGCCTGATGGCCAACGTAACCGAGCGGGTAATAGTCCGGTCGCCGGTTTACGAACGCAGCCGACCGATATTTTCGCCGGTGTTACGTCGCCTAAGCGTCTAAGGGAAAACCGGTTGCCGACGTCGCGTCGCGGAGGGCCTTGTGTAATTGCGCTGCCGCGATTGTCGCCCGTTATCGGGCCCGCCTAATCGCCGGGACCCGGGAACGATTTTAGAGCCCTGCCCTAATCGCGCGATAAACGGCACCGGTACGCGTTCCGCGCCAACCCGAATGATATACTACCGGCCGCAGAGCTACCCGGACGTGTACTCGCCGATTGCTCTCAAGAATTACGCGAGATACGATGGAACCGATGCGTAGGTACTCTTCCTGAACACCTGCTGCACCTTCAACGGGCCTACGACAAATGGAAACTCTTGTCTTTGATACACCGTTCTAAGATAATTATTCGCAATCGTTTATTCCTCGATGTTCCTAGCCTTTTAATGTTACTACTATTTTGACTCATTTGCAACTGTGCAGGCTACTATGAACTGAATGTACCAGTTCGTCGTCGGTTGCGAATGCGTTAAATTTCACTTATTCAATTTTGTAATAAAGTGAATCAAATCTGCAATCTAATTATTATTAAGATCGTTGGAAATCTGAATAAATTCGATCTTGTTATTATTACAAAGCAACATGCGTCAGTTGTGTTTAGTGTTCGGCAGTTCTAATATTCAATGTATTTAATTTGAGTACGTGACTTAAAGTACTAGAGTAAAGTACGCATATCTAATGAAATACCTTTTGGACGAAGTGGCTATCTGTCTTAAGACAAACTTCAAAGAACCACGATTAATTGACTGAAGCCATCAATCCCAAAAAATGACCACTGGAATGAAATAAGTACGTTCAAAGGAGAATTACGTCCCTCGTGTGCGAATACTCGATTTATTTGAGTATTCGAATTTCGAGTCGACTAATGATCGGTATGTCGAGCCGAGTCAAGCGTTTGAATTTCCCTAAATTACATAGTCTCAACCTATTTTTCGCGCTTTTCCATCATCCTTAAAATCGTAGACGAATTAGTACAACGTCCACAGTGAACGATCATCGACAGATCGCAAAGACGATCGTTCGAGCCACTTACAGGTATTGTCAGCTCTCGTGTTAATGAACAGTATGTTATCGTCGGTAGACGTACAGCGAGTCAACTATTACGGAAGTCTATTTTTTCAACACCTCAGCTTTGTCAGCGCCGGTTTAGAAATCGGAAAAATTAACATAACAGGCTTCATCGTATCAGCCGCTAATCGAATCAGTTTCCGAAGGGTTATTACACGAGTTGGACTCATGTAAAAAAAAAAAACGAGTACGCGAATGGGAATGACTCACAGACTCGTGGACGACTACCATCGACTTGTTACATGTACATATCACCGTTGCGGCGAACCGCGGTTTTCTATCACGCAACTTGCACAAACGTGATCGAAATCGGCGCGAACGCGAAACGCAGAGGGCCGATCGTCTCGGCCGATGCAGTTACGGAAATCGTTTTTTTTTTAATTGCGTGTTTAAGGTCACATGTACCTAACTGTGGTTATTAGTGACCCCAGTGGGTGTGTCAGTGGTTGTCACGTGTCTATATCAGATGGTAGAATACGATATCTTTCAGGAAGTTTGGTACTTTTTTACAGGAGTCCTCCGCTTGGAATATGTACAACGGCACTTTTTGCAATTTGGACTGGTGAACAAGATGTGTTCGATGGAGTTTTGGACGTCGCAGATATCGCAGATGCTTGCTTTGGTAATAAGGTGGGAGTGAGTCCAGTTTGTGTGGCCTATTCTTAATCGTGCCTCATACGTATATTATAAGTATAAGTAATCGTATATTCTTAATTGTGTCCTTTATACTGTTCCGTACGTCACGTAACTTCGTGGTCTTCTAGTTTATTCATTCTTAGTCCCATGCTTCCATTTGGGGTGTGCGAGTACTCGTAACTTACGAGCTCAGCTGAACTCGATTCGATTGCTCGAGCCGAGTCGAGCGTTTGAATTTTGCGAGCTACTTGAAATCGACGAACTGCTTGAAAAGAATGCGAGCTACTTGAAAAAATCAATCGGCTCGAATATTCGAGCCCTTGTAAAACTTCGCTTTACACAAAAATGAATTTTCAGCTCGAAATTTTTCGAATTACTCGAATATATTCGAACAGATCTTTAACTTTCGAGTTACTCGTAAAAATTCGAATTGCTCGAGTTACTCAAATATTTATTTATTTACTGTCAAATACTGTACTAATTATAAGGAAGAAAAATATGACGCTAATTTAATGCTTCTGTTTTATTTCCATGTTTTCATGAAGAAAACATATTCAAATTTTTACGAGTAACTCGAAAGTTAAAGACCTGTTCGAATATATTCGAGTAATTCGAAAAATTTCGAGTTGAAAATTCATTTTCGAGTAAATCGAAGTTTCACGAGGGCTCGAATATTCGAGCCGGTTGATTTTTTCAAGTAGCTCGGATTCTTTTCAAGCAGTTCGTCGATTTCAAGTAACTCGCAAAATTCCCTAGCTTCCATAGTCACTTTGCTTAGATTTTTTGGAGGTCTTAGTGGAATATATGTTGGAAATTGTTTCCGATCGGATCAATATACCTACATCTGTACCACTAATCTAAAATGTTCTCTTCTGACTTTCCCGGATAAGTGGACTGGCAAATTTACTGTGTTTACAACGTACGAGATTTTCTAGTGCAGTTTGAAATTTGATACAATTTAATGAGCTTCGTATCTTAGTTGCTGGCTGGTACAAGTATTTAATTTCATTCACCTCTTTAATTATGTTCGAGATTTTGTATCTCCGTTGCTGTGCCTAGAATATTGATAAGACACTCGTTTTACTCTCGTGAGAAGCGCAGAGATACTATTGAAATGTTTGTAATTCCATGATCGTAATTAGACTGCAGACTTTAATGCTTTCTAGTTTTATTGGAGTTTGTAATGATATTCGAAGACGAAGCGTTACTAGTTCTGTAGAAATTGATACTGTCATACTGTTTTTACATTACCGAAGCTTGATATACAGGAAATAAAATCCTGTTTCACGGCAGCTTTGCTGTTTCGCTGCAAACATGCGAGTTTAAATAAAAGATACACGGTTGAGAGATAAATCAAACGGTAGTAGGTTATCAGTTTTCAATTAGAATTACATTTCCAAAGAAATATTAACAGATTGGTGAAGTCGCCTCATTCTTCTATGTAAATACGATATGTAAAAATTAATACAAAAGTTCAGATAGAATTACAAGACGTAAGAACCTTTTTTTGGTAAAAAAAATTCATCTTTATTGTGATGTATTGGAAGAAACCGAATTTTATTAAGAGTTTCAGAATGCTAAGGGGTTAAAGTGGCATCCGCTGTAATCAATCTTGGTTGTCTAGCTTCATGTTGAATTAATGAAGTTACTTTGATTTTATGGTAGATAATGTTCTGGGGGTTCATATTCGGTGCGGTGTTGGGGGTTGAAAACAGCGAAACGATCGCGCGAGTATGATCCACCCTTAATCCAGTAAAACGACCCGCGATGCTGGAAGCGAGCTTTTCCGGTTTTCGCAACTGCGGCTAGATCGAGTGGATGTAAGCGGCTTGTAAGATCATAGTTAACTATTAGCGGAGAGCTATATACGTCGGCGTTGCGGAGGATCGGGGCTATATACGTCGTGGCTGGCTATCGATACGCGATTACCGTGTCTCGTCTGGTAGACAAGTCCTCCGCGAGCGTACCATTACGATCACCGCGTCTGATATACCCGCTTCTACCCGCTTTTTCTCCGGTGCGCGTCGCGAAGCAAGGCGACTCTTCGCGCAAATGTAACATCAACTGCGCGCACACGTCCGTCAGTGTACCCTTTAATCACTTTATCCTCTTCATCTCTTTCTTATCACGTTATTATATTACCTAATCTGCAAAACTTTATGCGGAAGGAAAATGTTCTATTTCGGTCAGAACAAACTAGAATAAAATAGGAATTGCTTCCTCAACCCTCAAGTACAGTTTTCTAACGAAATGTCATACTAGAACGTTTCTAAAATACTGTATAAATTTTCTCAGATATTTTGAAATATATAATTTAAGACTAAATAATCCAAAAGTGCTAAAGATATTAAATTTTGAATATCACTTAAGGGTTAACACGTTGACAGCCGAACAATCCAAAGAATTCAACAAAATGAAAACGGATGAAGTACGGATCTTTATGCAACATAACAATTGTCTGTATCAATTGCACGAAACAATTGACAACCCTGAAACTTCTATGCTTCTTCAATGATCTTCACAAGTTGAACATACAATGACTGTCCTAAATATTTTTAACTTGATTGGTATTTTAAATTGTACCAACTCGTTTTTGTCGTAAATCCATAAAATCCGCAGTCTACTTATCATACAACGTTGGCTTTTTATCTTTTAATTTCTGTCTGAAATGCATAAAGTCTGCAGTTTAATTGTTATTGTAAACGGGATTGTGTCGGCTAGGCGTGACAAAATGTTTCTTTTATTAACGTAACTCTCGGGTCTTGGTGAACCTGATGCTGAACCGTGCTGGCTTCTTTGTGAAAGACAGATAGGTGTGATCGGGTTACCCTTTCCTTCGGACACGCTACATTGTTGAGGCAGAAGATCCTGACCGCTGAAGGACATTGTCTTCCCACTGCTATGGTCTCACGACAGCATCTTACTCTCGTTATAACAACTTATTCTCGAAGAAACTTGTCAGGAAAATTCTGAGATGGCTTCTCACCACTTTGTTACTCGTTCTGGCAACTTGCTTGCAAGAGGATCTCCCTGGGACGCTCTGCGGTGCTCTGTTGCTATTTTGTTAGCCGTTTCACTTACTTGCTTCGTAAATGAATCTGCTAGAAACACTGTGAGGTTGAAACATCGAGGTACACCATTCTAACTTTAACAGGACACAACTCTTTGTGTACGTTTTTGCTAATAAATAATTGAGCAGAGCTCGTTTGCTGGTAAAAAGACTGCCGGTGTATCTCATAAAACTGCAACGAATAACAAAGAATTTATTTAAGCTGCTAAAGAGATTCAAGAAAGTTTAAATGAGAATAAAAGAAGAAAAGTTTTATTCATGAATTTTACATGTCCCATCTGTGCATCAGGCGTTGAAAATGTGAGAAAACATTTTTTCCAATCCAGTACATTTTTTCAATCTTCATATATGATCTATTGGAGAGTACTAAATAGTTTTTGGATGTGAAATTTTTCACAGTATCTTCAACGGTAACAACAATTTCAATCCTGTACCAAGAAATCTACCAATATGCAAAGTTTTGAGAAAATCTGAGACCGCGTCTTTTCTTTGTCAGTAACACGACCCAGTAGCTTCCCTAGCAATTATCGATTAAAAGAGCAATTTCAAAACCTTTACAATGCAATGCAGTCGTCGAGAGTCCTATTAATCTACTTCTTGTGGACGAAGTATTAAAACTACGAAGCATTTTGATCCTGAAGAGAACAAACAGGCCAAATACCCAACAAAACGTGCCCACAAAGAAAGAAAAGGTCCGGTCAGAATCAAAAGGCGTTCCCGATAATTAAACACTATCTATCTGATCGCGGTGGTTAATTAACCCGCGAGTAGGCGCAAACAGCGCTAGACCTTCCACGAGTTACGTAAGATTTCCACGAACGTTGCTCGTCCGATCCGTCGAATTTGCATACGTAACGACACACAGCAGCCGAGATACATTCCGATCGTAGCTCGCCGAATCCCGAAAATCGCTGGCATGCGATATTATCGGGAAAGGATCCGCAGACGTTACGGTATTCCGGGATCCATCCCGGACTCTCTCACGGGAAATCGGCTGCATCCTCGAAATACCGAATAGATCGGAGACGATCGGTGTTTATGATACGCAATTACGCCCGTTCCGCCGACCGCAGCGCATTCCTTCTCGATCGGGATCGAGAATCGATACGATTCCCAGATGTTCCGATCTTATAGGATTCCGTGGTCGACGCGACAAATATCTACGAGTTCGGAGGACGACAAACGCTTTGATTCAACCTGCCGAGTACATCCTGAGGATGAGGAGTGAACTGAGTTAACATCATTCGAAATAGACGATTTTATCAAATAATTCATTTTACAAAAAAAATGTGTTTTTTAATATAACTTCTAAATTTATAATTATAATTTCATAAATTTCTAATCGCTTAGAATTGGTGAGGACATATTAATTACTCCACAAATAATTGTACAAATATCTTCTATTAGAGGCACCGATGCCCAGGCATCACTGAACCAAGAATTTTGAAAGTCTTTATACGCTGGTTACATCTTTCAATATGCACTCCAGCATATTTAAAATTAAAATATACTGTTCTTTCCTAAATTGTTTCTTATTTTTTAGAAATGGAAGTCTTATAAATTTTAAGCAGTTCACTTCACATACTTCATTTCAAAGTGCGGAAACGGAACAACAAATTATTGCTCGCTCTACTATCGCAATCTTTCATTACATAGTAATAAAAATTTTTTTACTACGCGGTGGAAAAATTGGAGTTTCCATAACGATATTTTTAATTAACACCTGTTTTAACACTGTAAGCTTATACTGTAATTGACACCTGTTAACACTGTAAGCTGCTTTAAGCCAAGTCAAGCCTAGCCAAGCTTAGAGTCTTTCTACTTTTCGGCAGCAGATGGCGCCACTCAAAATGTCAGATCTCAATGTGCTTACTCATCGTTCCAGATATTGAGAAAACAGTTAACACTAAACCTGCTACGGTCAAATGACCGGTTTTATATGTTCCAATTATTCAAATTATAAAAATTCATTTGTAGAAAATAATGGTACAAATTTTCTTGCGCAAGCATCTGTGATATTGAAAATTTCGGACAATTAGAATAATGATAGTGTTGATTTTTAGAGAGACATTTTTATAAGACAATATTTACCATATACTTTTAATGCTTGGTAGGTTTAGTGTTAAGTAGAATAGCACATGATGTAAATTCAGAGTAAGACATGTTAACTTGGTCGCCGAGCTGCTGTACAATACAAAATCCTGTTAATATTTGACTGGGCCTTCTAATTCAGTGTTCCTTTCATTATGCGTAGTGTGTTTAGGTTTGTCGGGAGTCAGATAAAATTTCGCAATGGTCCGAGAGCAATTGCAGCGATCGATAACGATGAAGATCAGGGATCCTTGGAAGGAAATGGAAGCAATTTGCTTCGGTTCGCGCCTCGAGGCTCTCGGCCGGCGCGATCATGTGCGTGCACGCGTGAAAAACGCGTCGAATATATCGGTGGCTGTTAGCGGAGCGTTATATATGTCAACGCGGCCGTGGATCGACGGTTTACACGGTGCCTTGACTATCGATACGCGATTACCGTGTCTCACCTAGGCATACAAGCGCGAGCTACCACGATCGGCTTGACCGATAGACCGTCTACATCGCCACCAACACCGATTCTACGGCTGTCCAGATGGAATGCAAGCTCGCGATCACTCGAAACGGGTATGATACCGGGAACCGAGAGAGCCTAACCGCGCCGCATGCTCTCTCGGTGTCGATTCCTTCTCTTCGATTTAGTAGAAAGTCCTCTTTCGCAGTTACGAGCTGATGTTCGACGTCCGTCGAATAATTGAATGTTCTTATCTCGCCAGACGCATCGGCGAATTATTAAAATGATGATCCGCCCCAGGACTGTGTGCCGGTGTATTACCACCGACTCTCTCGCGATGCTCGATTTGACATTCCAACGTGTACGGCTTTCTCGGAACCGGGGATCTTTGTAACGACACTTCTTTACTCGTGATTTATACATACTACCGAGCATTCGACTCGCACCGGTCGACTTATAAGATTTTAAAGAGACATCTACGGAGCAGCTGCAGGTGCGTCTTTTTGTCTTATGATTTCGCGAAAGTGGAGGAAAATTAAGTTGTTTTGGAATGCATGAGGAGGTAGTCAATTTTGTTGTTCTTTTTTACTCTTCAGGATTATTAAATGCGAAAGTTTGCTTTCTTGTTGTAAAATGCTCATTTTCAGGTTCTTAGGTCTTAACGTCTGTGCTTCGCTTTATTAAAGAAGTTTGTTGCTTCTTCTTGTTTGATTTTTCTTCAGAGATTACAAAGATGATCTTCTTTAGACATACTTTTATGTAAATCTATTGTTGCGAAGTTTTCTGTTGATCTTCGAGCTTGTTTAATAAGTGAAATATCTTGCTAACGTTAAAAAGGATCTTTGAATCATGAAGACTCGAATGGCGATAAATAATTTTTCAAAATATCACAATTCATTTCATCAAACAAATACTGAAACGTTTAATTATGTTAAAACTATAATTATTAAGTGTATGGCAAAGATTAACTCTTTTTTCAATTTTCTTGTATTTATACGTGACAAACGATAGGTATGGTACCAGTCGATAATAAAGTTGGTTAGCTAAACATATCAGTAGCAAACAAACAATTGCACAAGAGGGTGGAAGATGATAACCATTATAATTGTAAGCTATAATTAGACTGCGGGGCTTTATGCAAACTAACAATTGTTTGTCTCAGTTGCAAGAAACAGGAGTCACACAGATATTTCTTTCTTCATTTAACACTAAACCTACCAAGCACAAAACATATAAAAGTGAAAAGATTGAATTTACTTTAACTTGTTACGGTTTTCATTATAATCTGTGTTTCAATAAAAAAGACAGTTGAATCATTTCCTATGAAAGCGTTTTCATAATTTCAATAAATATGAAATAGAGAATCGGTCATTTGACCGTGGTAGGTTTAGCGTTAATGATTTTAGTAAGCTAATACGTAGATATTCTTAAATGTTTTTGTTCTTTCGTATGATTTAAATTGCAGCTACTCATTTTTGTCATAAATGCATCAAATCCGCAGTCTCGTCAGTACGAATGAACGATAGAGAAAGATTGAAATACATATTGTATACGCTTTACAATTACAGTTTTAACCCTCCTATATTTCGCAGATCGTAATCAAATGTGCCGCACTTGATCCAGCTGCGCAGAAATTAATTTTTAAATGTGAACAAATAATTCTGTCGACCGTAGGTACATATATGTGTGACACGGCAGAGTTAATGGATTATTATGATATTTACGTGTTCCCGGCACAGCTAAATCGACCATTTCGAGCAGCTCGCATCGCGCACGGCCATTTGTTCGACGTTTCAACGGCGTTGACGGTGGCGTAACCATATCCGACGAATATTTCAAACGGCCACGGGCTATCTGTCGGCCGAGAGACATCGTCCCTCTTTATTCCAATGATGGTCCCAGGTCCCATGCACCGGCACGAAATGACGCGAAACCGGATGACGAATGCCGCGCGATTACGCGACAAGTCGTTTTAAGAGTTTCACGGTGTCGTACGAGAGCCTCGCGCACGCTTTCTCGCGACGATAAACGTTCCACGGAGTTTTTTTTATCCTTTCCCCGGCCGCTTTTGTTGCATCACGGCTTTGAATTTCACTTTGGACGCGACGGACATGTAATTGTGCTTTTGATGAACGTGTCGCGAAGATTTCTTCGAAGTGCAGAGTAGGGCACAAATCAACTAATAATTAAAAATGACTAATTGTCTCATTGATTGTTAGTCATAGCAAAGTAGTCATTAGTCAAAACTAAGTGTGAAATTTATTGTTTTACGGAAGATTACAGAAAACGGACCACGTGATAAGAAGTCAAATTCATCCAATAGTGGTTCACTGTATCCGTTTTCGTAATACGAGTTTTGAAATTTTGTATACATGTAAAGTACTGCATACTTAGTTTTGATTAATGACTACTTTGCTATGACTAACAATCAATGAGACAATTAGTCATTTTTAATTATTAGTTGATTTGTGCCCTACTCTGTCGAAGAGTAGTTCAAATTTCACGGGTTTCATCGCACAATTTACGAAAATTTTACAAGATCCTTTGAACGTCGACAAAATACAGCGTGGGAATGGGAATTATTGTTACGGGTCGTGCGGATTTCTTTGACGGGCCTCACTGCTATGAAAAATTTATAAAATCGCTTGGACGTTGACAAATACAGCTTAAGAATGGGAATTATTGTCATGGTTCCCTTTGATGATTTTTATGTGGCTTAAGAAACTATTATGCATTCCTAATCCGATACAACATTATTTTATATTTGTTGGAAGGAATATGCCCGTCGATGGAATGAATTTAATATTGTCGGTTTGACACAAATAAAAAGTTTACCTTGCACTATTTAATACTAGAACTACTGAACACTAAACACGGTTGGCATATATTGCTTTATAACAGTGTCAAGATTTTATTTATCCAGATCTCCTGAGATCTGTATTACTAGACCTGCGGAGCTATATGCAAAATAAAAATTGTTTGTATCACTTAGAAGAAACTTAATCATTTTAGTACACTGAAGCTAATATATCGATACCCTTAATTGTTTTATTCTGTCTTATGATTTAAATTGCACCCATTCATTTTTGTAATAAATACATAAAATCCGCAGCCTAAAACATTTGTATAATTCCATAATCATAAAAGAAGAAACCAGGAAACAAGTCATTTTGACTCGACTGATGGTTCCAGCGTTAACACATTAATTTACACACTTATAAAGTAGTAGGCTTTTTCAGTTCTTGTGTTTTTAAAAAATCGTAGGTGCATTCCACTTATTTATAAGGGAAAATCAGTGACTCAAATTTCGGCAACAGGTTTCTGAAGATCCTAATTCCCACAGAAGCCGTTCTTTCTAGGCTCGCAGGTCGTCCTGCGATTAAGTGATGGAGCAGGCCCTTTGTGGACATCTCCGACAGGGCTCCAAGGGTTCCCAGAGATTAAATGCTTCTAATTCGTCCGTGGACGGAGTCAAATTCGGCTGTCAACCGAGAAGATAGTCCCCGAGAGGCCCAGGCTTTCGGATCAACCGCGAACCGGATTTCGTAACCTCGCTTTCCGAAGATAATGTGCCCCATCTGCTCTGACATATTAAAAGCCCGGCAATCACGAGGACTGATAGTCGAATTGCTTCGAGTGAAATGTTTATATGATTTTTAGTCTGAGGAAGAACCGTGGAAATCAACGTGCAAAGAGATAATGTACAAGGGGACGACAAAAAGGAGCTAGTGTGCATTTCACCCTCGATTCATGACCGACTTCATGAATATTCCTAGATTTTGGACACTGTGCGGTTTGAATAAGTGAACCAAGGCCTAGCTACATCGTGTCCGATGAATTTCATATAGGTGGAAACGATGTAGCTCTCAGGTATCCTTGATCGAACGGAAGATATGCCAAACCTCGGGTGAACTGCAGATTTTTGTTTGTACGGTAAAGAATTGGAGTGGACTAGTTCTGCAGTAAATAATCAGAATAGAATTTAAAGAGATGTTTATTTTATCTAGGCCTTTATGGAAGAAGCAAATTTTATTTTGATTCCAACTTGAGTCCAATGTTTAGACCTCGATTGCGTTGAATAGAGCAAGCTATCTACTTGAAATGTACCCAATTTGTTGAAATTAGTCTTTAAAGGTTTATAATCTGAAATGTTTACAGCGTTGTAATACTGTTTGTGCGAACAGATATTTGTAATGACGAAGAAGAGTGTTATTATGCAAAGGCTCGATGCAGCTTTAATTTAATACCGTTAATAATTGAAGAGTGCAGTGGATGGAAATGTTACGAAACATATTTGTGAAATTTGAGATGAAGTTATTGAAAGTGGTGCAAGGTGCTCTTCCGTTTCACTTTATCCTACCTCGGCAAGAAATTGTAGAGAGGATGAAGGGAACATGTTGCATAAGTGACGCACGTTACGGGATATTCTTAAACTCAATTTACTCGAAACTTTATATTTGTAACACAACACTTTCACCCTCGTGAACCCTTCAATTCATATAACTACTGATTTCGTAAATAGATTATGATTTTTTCATGTAGTCACATCGAATCTTATTAAATAGAGTACAACGAAGTGAAAACATTTATCGAACACACAGAAGATTATGCTTCTAGTTCCTGCCAGCGCGCATAAACATTGTAAACTAATACTATCTACTCGTCGTGATGGGATTTCGGATCGGTATGCATTTATAGCGCATAGAACTTTTCGACAATTTGTAAATCATTTAGTTTACTGACGTTAACTACGATTTTATTTTATAGTCAAACTGACGGGACCAATGGTGGAGATAATAAAGTTTTATTCGATCTCCACATCTGTAAACATGTCAGTATAATTTCGTCCTTTCCAGTGCGCAGTTTAATACGATTTTTGTTATTTAATTCTTATAGCTAGCACTTTTGATTAGACTCGGGCAAAAATATGGAAGATTTGAACTATGAATTCGATTGAATTGTTGGGATTTCGAAAATACACTTAACTTTTGACGTTTTTAATGCTTTTTCTTCTCCAATTACAGAAATTGCAAAAATGTTTAAATAAAATTCTTCATTCCAGCGCATATAATAAGAATCGTACTAGACTTGAACAGCTATCTAATGTTGTATTACAGTACAGGTTGGCTACCAACTCTTTGCATCTCACACTTTATCAGAATAAATATTAAAACAACATATCAGAGCATTAATATAAGCAAAATAATATCGTTTACAGTGCAACAAAAATTCATTATTAAGGAATTAACTGTTCAAATTAGGGCTGTTACTTTCCTTCGAAGATCGAAGATTTCGAAGCTTCGATTTCAGAAACGTCGAAGGTGATGGGAATCGAACTTCGAAACTTCGAAGCTTCGATTCGTTTCCAGTTAACGGATAAGAAGCAAAAAAAGTTGAATCTGCGCGAATGAAGACGCTCATTTTCTAAAATGCGTTACAACGTAAGACCGCCACGGGAAGCCTTCACAGAATTTAATAAAACTCATTGAAATTTTGTTTCCAAAGTATCATTTTTCAAGTACATTCGTGATATGATCCCGAAATTTATTAATAGAATGCAGTTTTTTAAATTTAATTTAATTACGAACAGTCCAAACGGAAAGATCAGTCTCAGTCACCGGTGACTGACATGGCGCTTAACGTGTTAATATTTTTATTTATCAAAAATCGTGACATGCTATGAAACTCGTAAGTTACAGCTTCATGCGTTTCGAAGACTTCGAAATTTCGTGCACTTCCAAGACTTCGGAATTTCGAAACTTCGATACTTCGAATTTCCCTTCGTTCCTTCGAATCCTTCGAAGCTTCGAAGAGTCGAAGCTTCGGGAAAGTAACAGCACTAGTATAAATGTCAGATCGTGAGCTTATCCAAGCGATTCGAATATTTTGATTATGGACTGTATCTTAAAAATTAATAAGCAGAACGCAATAACGAGTACCTGAAAACATTGTAACGCACACAAGGGTCGAACCCACGCAGCAAATGACCAGTAATTAATTTCTCCCGACGAAGCAAGCAGCGCGCGTCCGTAGAGCGCGCGGTGCCCCGGAGATTTCAACCTCGCGATTCGCACAGGCGATGACGCCTAGTGATCGGCGCATGAGATCCGCATAGATTTTTCCCGCGATCGCACGGATTCGGTCATTCCTTGCTGGTAGTCCGTGAACGGTCGGATAAGGCGGATTAAGATCGTAGGGTAGCGTTCTCTCGAGGATATCGTCCACACTCGTGACAGTAATTTACGCGTAATCGCGAGGATGATCTGGAGAGTAGGTTGACGCTGCCCGGGCGTGCAACTTGACGTCGTAATTTAACGCGAACGTGTAAGGTCACCGCAAGAGGAGGGCGAGAGAAACGGAGACAGAGAAGAGAGGAGAGAAGAGAGAGAAAGAGAGATCTCGTGAAATCGACACGTGCGCCGTAGGAGCGCGTCGGAGACGCCCGAGAGTAACGGAGAGGGCAGAGGATGAGAATCGCGCGACGATCGCCGTGGACGATAACGGATTTCAATTCCTCGGCGTGTTAACGCGACTACAACCGCGGGACAAACACGGTGTTTAATGGAAACTCGCCGCAATTACCTGCAGGGGCCTCGGGAGTTATCTCTAGCTGGCGTTATCCCCATCGCGTACGCAACGGCCGCAGAAAATTATGAAGATCGACCGATGATCAGGTCCGACCAAATTACCGGGCACCGTCGCGATTTAATAATTATCCAGCCGGACGCGTACGTGTTTTTCCCGCGCGCAGATCCACTATCTACAACCGCGGGCACCTGATAACTCGGACGAGAGAGGCGACTGCGCCACGGCGATACGCGCGCCTCGTTATTTAATTGTATAATTATAATACGCGGACTCGCTAACGGCTGTATTAAACGTGCCGGCCCCTGCCGTATTTTCCAACGAGATCGCAGACGATTAATTGGGAGTGGCAGGGCACGCCGGCAGCGCGGGATAATTAGAAATTGCCACCGATAAGCGGTCCCCGGGGAAACAGATTTTCCATCGGAGGAGCCTCGGACATCGTGCGTTGCGTTGTATAGTTTTATGAATGCGTGTCGACCTAGCCCGTGTGACCGGGAAAATTGAGCTAGAACACCGGAATCGGCGGCAAATTACCGCGTAACTGTTATCTAAATAAGCACGATGAAAAATCATCCACCAGAGGACGGAAAATAACACGATGCTACTTTCCAGCCCGCTCTTTGTTAACCATTTTTTCGAGCTCGATTGTTTGATGAGGAAATGTCTCGCGAGTCATAGATATGATTATGCGAGTCGCCTCGAGAACACAGACTGACAAGGAGAAGACGCGGTCATCGGGTCTTAGATGTTGTCGAAGCTTCTCCTGTTTATGAATATATAGCATTATAGGCGTCGATACTCAATAGTTTTTGAGATATTTACAGTTTAAATTTCATTATACCCGTTAAGCCGTTAAGAAGTTTTTCTCAAGTGCCAAACGGCGCGGCGTGATGGTAACCTACTAGATTCATTACGGGGAAGGCTAGTGTTGAAATCCCTTTTTCCTTCTTTTCCATTTTTTTCTTTTTTTTCTGTTGAGTTTATCTATTTTAGTTAATTGTATTTTGCACATGAAAAGTACACTCATAATATCTATATGAAACAAAATATAAACATTTTATTGGAAAGGAACATAATATGAAAGATAGACTAACTTCAGCAATCTTAACGTATCTCAAAAGTTGTTGAGTATCGACGCCTATAATGCTACATTTTCATAAACAGGAGAACGAAATCTACCAATATGCAAAGTTTCGAGAAGATATGAGACCCCATGACCGCGTCTGCTCCTTGTGAGTTTGGCGAAGATATATCTTGCCAGGTGTCGAAGGAAACCTTGGAAATGCGATGAAAATTCGAAATACCGTTGGGTTGTCCCGCAAGTTGGTTACGGTGTGTAAATTACAATCGTTGCTTGTATCGAAGAAGAACAGCGCTTTGTCTTTCGATTTTTGAATAACAAAGAGTTGCAATTGAAATGTATGATTGAATTAGGTCCGAGTTACGTCTGGGTTAACCCTTTGCACTCGAATGGTGACTCTGAGCCACCAGGAAAAATTGCCATACCATTATTCAAAACAATTTTTGTATTATTAAATTTGTCTCTATTCTATAAATGACTAAAAATTCAACTGTTGTATGAGGAAACAGGTTCAATTTCATGTGCAT
The DNA here is from genome assembly GCA_913789915.3 of Sphecodes monilicornis. Lineage (NCBI taxonomy): Eukaryota > Metazoa > Arthropoda > Insecta > Hymenoptera > Halictidae > Sphecodes > Sphecodes monilicornis. The sequence continues at coordinate 11,562,324 of OU565285.1, read as the reverse complement.
ACTGTAAAAATGTTTACATAGAATAAAAATGTTGTACGTTGAAAGAATTGACTTCATTTTCGAATTAAAATTGCTTCGAGTGCAAAGGGTTAAGTTACAGTCTACAAATGGTAGTAGGAAGTATTCGTTTCAAAGAAGAACAGCATCCTGTATTTCGGTTTTTAAGTATTGATGAGTTGAAATTGAAAAGTATGATTGAATTTAGGTATGGGTTACGTCTGGATTAAGTTACAGTGTAGAAATGGCAGCAGTGGATACTGGTATGGATGAAGAATACTGTTTCGTCTTTCGATTTTCGAGTAGCGAAGAGCTGGCATAGATGGTGAATATGATTGCGTTAGATCTCTTGGTAAATTTACCGAGAGTTCACTTTCGACTCAGCTTGGTATGCAGTGCTATTATTAGAGCAATAAGTAATGCGAGTTGACGGTACAGGAATTACACCTTTCATGTGCAAGAACGGACCGTTGAAGATTAATAGACAATACATAAATTCATTACACACGCATGTTAATAGGGAAAACAATTTATTGTATTTCATGGTTTTATAACACGATACTTGAGAGGAACTAATTACAGTGAGTATATCCGATGTGTATCGGGGCTATTAAACGAATACAAATGCCTCGGTGGGTCATCAGTCACACGCAACCGGCTAGATTCAATGATTAAAGTCCACCGACTTATTAAGCTGTACGATATACCGCATTATCTTTAAATAATAAAGCGAATAATTTTCACATTTGTTAAAGAACGGCAAGAAAAAAGGATTAACTATGCGCCATAATGGAAATATATTTAGAACTTTGATTAACCCGTAAGCGTAGCTCGTTGCACAGTAGCTTGAAGCTGAATATGAATTTCATTCATAATCCAGCTGGAAAATCAATCGCAGAACGGATTCTTTTCCTGGAAATTGTAATGCTGGCGCTCGGGTGTTTATGCGAATTTCCATAAATCCATTCACTAAAGCTAGAGTCTGGAAAAAGGGGCATAATTTTTTAAATGAGCAGATACACATACTTTAATCGAACTAAAAATACATTTAATTTTAATCCTTAACCGTCCAACATGTTCGCTTTCTATTACTTTAGAACTTGCTACAAAATATTATAGTTCAATTATATTCCTATTAATAGTTCTATTAACCTGTTTAGAACACATACAAGACACTATAATTTATATGTAATGGAAATCAATAAAATAACAAACGTTTCGTGCAAAAGTCAATAACGACACTAGCTCGACATAGGACTGCAAAGGGTCAAGCTTGAAAATACTCATTTATAAAATTAACGAAAATTGTTTTGTTGTAGTCTATGAAGTTGTGCGAAGATCATCGTTCTACTTATTAGTTGATTTCAATCGTTTACCGGCACAACGACGTAAAGACGCGTTAACGACCTCTTAATTTTTCTGGGCAGCAGAACCACGTAACAAAAGCCTTCTACGGACATAAAGTTGCAAACGTCGCCAGGGCATCGTCTCGACTAAAGAGCCGGGGTCCGAGGGTTTTAGCAAGTTCTCCGGTTACCCAGGTAGCGTGAAAGCCGGCGGCCATTCGTGGACGTAAATCCGGGCTACCGTTTCGTCCCTGAGGATCGCACGATCTACGCCGCGATGTAATAAAGCCTCTGCTAGCCCCCGGGATCGCGGATCGAGCGGTAGCCAGGAGAGGATCCATCCTGTCCCGAAATGAGGGTCGAGGACAAAGAAGGACGTGTCCGGGAAGAACGCGTGCTCCTCTCGGACCTGCGCGGTCTCTCCAAACGCTGGGAATTCCAGAAACGTGCTTTCGTCACTGAACGAAATGGAAGACGGACGAGGATGGAGACCGGAAAGGTGGGAGAAAGACAGAGTAGCTGACAGAGCGAGAGAGCGAGAGAGAGAGAGGGAGATAGATAGATAGATAGATAGATAGATAGATAGATAGATAGAGAGAGAGAGAGAGAGAGAGAGAGAGAGAGAGGGGGGAGAGAGAGACAGAGGAGAAGAAAAAGAAGAAGAAATCGTCCAGTGTAGGATTTATCGAGGAGACACCTGAATCCTCCCGGAATCTCGAAGCCGTTAAAAAGATCGGTTATCCTGTCGGAGGCCACGGGTGCCTGGTGGTCGCGAATTTTATGCAGATGCCGTGGGACCCGACGAGTATCGCGGGCGGAAGGGGCTAGCCCAGATGGATGGTCTGTTGGTCGAGGTCAGGCCGAGGGGGCCAGTAGACCCAAATCGGTAGTTCACCACCCAGCCTAATGGCAATTAAATATCCTCGGGCTAATTGGCAATTATAGGCCACGGGTGTCGAGGATGTCCTCCTTCTTTCCTCTCTTGATCCCGACGCTACCGCACCGTAGTCCTCCTTTTCTTCGGTCCCTCTCCCGTACTCCTGTACTCCCGTACTCTCGTCGCATCGCGTCTCCGAGGCGAGAACGGAGGGCGAAAAAAGAGCAAAGACCCGGCCAGGTAGGTGCAACAAGAGGCGCTCTCTCGCGCGATCTGGAGCTTATACGTATACCTGGCTCCCTGTGCCCGGACCCAGGGGCGAAGGGGACCCAACAGGCCCATCGAGATCGTTCTGGAGGGAGCTTGGACCGGGACGCGAGGCCCGCACCGCGTTATAAGCGTCCACAGGCCACGAGGCCCCTAAGGTCCCCGCAGCCCTGGTCAGAGGAGGGGGCTGGCCGAGGTGACGACAGCGAAAACTAGTTTATTTGGGACGCGGCTATAAATTAGGATCAGATCGCCACGCGATAAGAGTACCGGCTAACACCCGGTTCCCTTCGAAAGGACGCTCCTTCTCTCCTCTCTCTCTCTCTCTCTCTCTCTCTCTCTCTCTCTCTCTCTCGCTGTCTCTCTTTCTCTCTCCTCGCTGCATCCTCTCTCGAGAGACTTCTTTCAGCTGGCAGCCTGTGGAACGAAGCGACGCTCTCATCTCTTTCTCTTTCTCTGTCTATCTCCTCGACGTCGCACCTCTGACCGAGTATTGTGTCCGCCGGTTTTCGCCTCTATCTCGGCTGAAGAAGTCGGGACAGTTGGATGGTTCGTATAAAACGGCCGAAGTGACGCTAATTAGCGTAGTCTCCCCTCCGAGCGGAATATGAACGATGGCGAGAGGCTATACCCCGTCTGGATATAAGCGACTCGACGCGACGCGACGATGGACGAATGCTAGTTGATGCTTCAGTCCCCTACTCCCTGTTCCTGGGCTTTGTTGTGGGCGTTTGTTGTCGATCGCGTTGATACTCTCACTCTACGGTCCCAACTCGTTCGAAGAACGTTTGATGAGTGGAAAATAATGTCCCTACCATTAATTCTTTGTTTTATTGTGAATAGGTAGAAACATTTCAAAAAGTAATAAAGATTCACATACTTTAATAATTTGTACATACCGTTACGTATACATATTACTGATAACTAGACTGTGGATTTTATGAATTTTTGGCTAAATTAGCTGGTGAAATGCAAAACGATACAATGATTTAGAAAATATAAGAACGTCCATATATTATTTTCAACTTGTTAGTTTTCAGTTGTTTGCAATTGACGCAGAATTGTTAGCAACGACGGGAATCTTCCCTAATTCTTTTTATAAATAACTGTGTGACTAACATAGGCATCTGTGATGTAATATGACAATAAGCTTTGGTAATATAGCCAGAAAACTTGGGCGTGTATGTACGCTCTGGTGATGGCAATCAGGTGAATAACGCGTCTATATGCACTAATGATGCAAGTGGGTTAAAGGTTCCGGATTTTTACATGAGATAAACAGATTTTCTTAATGAAAATAGATTCATATCGATCCCTATGGTCTAGAAGCTTAGAGAGTAAGCGTATACGATTTTCCAAAATTAGATGAATTAGATGAATCTCGGAACGCTTTTTCCTTGAAACGAAGTTCACTGACACTGTTTCACGATCTTTTCGAACACTGTTTTCTTTCTACTGCGTATTTAGAATGTTTTCCATTATCTATTCTATCAGTATCAAGCCTGCATAATTAATCTTCTATAAAAATGGCTATTATAACATTTGAAACTTGTGATATCAGATAAAGCATCGAATGTTTCAATCCAATACCAAATAAAACTGTTTCATTTCGTGTATTCTGATTCTTTACAAGATAAAATTTATCGTTGTTGAATAAATGGAGTCCAATTATATTCGGGATTTTATTTGACACCATTATTTTATTTGTCTCCTCAAAACTCTGATCATCCTCCCTACGAAAGCCACAAGAAAACACAAATGTTTTACTTCAACCGTCGATTATTCAACGAAAACATTTTTTAAAATTCACGATCATGGTGTAAACAATACCAACACTCGCAAAAATTAAGAAATGCTTCGATCCAATCTCTTCTGGCCAATGAGAGAATCAGATTTAGCAGAAGATCGAACGAGGGTGTCGACAGGTGACGTTGCGCGCGGTGCTTTACATCAGCGAGCGTTGTAAACATATTAAAGCTTTATTAATGGTTTTAAGCAGTCGAGGTCCGGCCGAAAGTATCCAACGAAGCGCCAACGTTGTAACGTTTTCTTTTTTTCGCCGGCCAAAAAAAGATCATAAAACGGACGGTCCGACACGGAATAGACCCTGACGCGGGTAAATGAAATCGACGGGGAATATTCTGGTCCCGTGAAGGTTCAGCGAAGTTCAAGGTCTGCCGGAGAATTTGCACGACAGGCGGAACACGTCGGGATCAAGAATCTTAATTGATCTCGATCGCCGGAATTGGAGAGATATATTCCTGAAACCGACTAGATTCGGGAATGATCCACGCGAGGTTGTGCGCGACACGCCAGAATTATTAATGCCGGACGGACGGCAGAAATTGTCATCGCGAAACGTAATCGAGCGATCTCGTCAGCCCGAAGATTCGCATCTATAACGGCATGTGTGTGTCTTTTCGGGAAAAAAACTGGTCCTGGCTTGTTTACACCGTCGCGGAATCAGATAGCCTTGGATGTGCGCGACGAAAGGAGCGACGAGAGAAAAAAACGGGAGAAAGAAAAAAGTAAGAGAGAGGAAGAGAGAGAGGGAGAGAGAGAGAGAGAGAGAGAGAGAGAGAGAGAGCGAGAGGGGGGAAGGGAATCGGAGTAGAAAAGCCCCGGGAGATGAATCTGGCGAATCGTTTGTAAGGAAACGAGGGAACAACCGTTTCAAGATTCCCCCCTTTTCTGTCACCGTGGCCGTGAATGGAATGAAGTCCCGGCGTTCTGAAGCCGATTTAACGATCGCTCGGCTGCTACGGATAACCACTTTTCCATCTCCTCTCGCTCGGTTCTCTCTTTTTATCCGTCGAGCCTCCGTCGTATTAGCGGGCACGTTCGGAATCGATATCGCCCGTGGAAATAGGTGTAACGCGATTTTCCTCTGTCAGATGCACCTGCGTGCGTTGAATTTAGACATGAAACCGGAAAACGCGGATTCGTCTCAATTTTTCTGCCATGGTTTATATTCCGCTTACGCTCCTTCGGAATTGTCCGGTATTTAACACGCTGCATTCAGATTTACGATCTTATTGTAAAATTCGGAATTGAAAAGCTTACTGCAGTATACTAAGGAGCAGAAGTGATGGATAATTTATTAGGAACAACGGTGACGCAGTAGTAAATTAATCTTTATGACCACGACACCAAAATTGTATTTTTATTCTTGATCGAGATGTGTCTGACACTGTACACGGTGTCGCACGGGATTATATTGTTTCTTCACTGCTTAAAAATTGTTGCACCAAATATCCTTCTACAATTTTCATCTACCTTGGTATTAAATTAGTCTTTAACATGTCGAATTGTGTTTTGTTTGTAATCTCAACATTGAAAGAAATATCTACAACAGAAAGTGTGCGAGTAATCATCCAAGAAACGTACGAACGTTAACACTAAACCTACTGATCCATACAAGTGTTATGTGCATACTTGTTAAAAGAACAATATAGAATTTATTTAGGTGAGTTTCACTATAATTGGTGTCTTAATAAAGAAATTTATTCAATACCGTGATTGCATTTCTATAATTTCGATCACTGTAAAATAAAATGTGTAAAATATACTATTGGACCCGTGATGCTAAATTCAGCGTTAAAGAATTAGGTGTTCCTCTAGAGATTCTATAACCGCGTTTGTGGCTACAGACGAGGTTTTGAAGAAGCTAACGTTGTTTCGCCGTTAATTCGAGCCCTCGAGAACGTGTCCCATTTGTGATCGTACGCAAGTGGACCGGCGTTCAGTCAGGAACGCGCGACAGGTTCAGGTGTGTTCAAGAGAGAAAGGGGAAGAGAGAGAGAGAGGGGGAGAGAGAGAAGGTTGTTCCGTGGCGAAGCACAAGCGTACACGTACACGGGGCCAAGACGCAGCGTGTGTAAGAGAAAGACGCGGTCGGCCAGCGGTGATTCCATTCACTGATTGAAATCTTCGTCCATTTGTCACTGTCAAGAAGGTGGCGATAGCCTCTCTTCTCTACCGTTCGCTCTCTCATTCTCCCTCGGGGGATCGTTCTCCTTCGCTCTGCCATCCCGCAGACTGCCCACAGGCTGCTCAATGCTCGATGCCATTATTATTTGAACGTGAGTCCGTGCCTAACGACCAATCGACGCGCCGGATATTAATTTCTTATCGATTTTCCCGTGCCGGGCCACTGATCGACCGACTCGCCGAGTGGATCCGGAGCGGACCCGCCATTTTAACGACCCGCAAAACGCGATTGCGCACACCCCGACGCAACATCCTTCTCTCGGCCAATAATTCGTCCAACTTGCTTGCTCGATTTTCTCTGTACCTTAGAATCACGGGCGGATGTTAATTTCGATTTGTCACAGGGATGAACGAACATGCTAACCTATCGCAGTCCAAAGTGTTCTTTCAGGACTTGTTGTAACCGTATAATTGAATTGCACTGTTGGTTGCAAGAAGAGATTCAATGACAAGTTTTGGTTCCCATAAAAACGTCTTAGAACATGCTAAGCTTCTGCGGTACACAATGTTCTTTCTTTCGTATTTCAGAATTTTCCACTAGATCATATTATTGAATTGGACTGTTGGATGCAAGAAGAGCCTCAACAACAATCGCCAGTACCAACAAAAACGTCTCTAAACACATGGAAGTTAAATAGTTCTTTACGAAGAAATAGCAAACTGTTCGATACTGCAGTCTTGTAACTTTCAAATGTTCACGCACATTTTTGTGAAAACTGCCGATTGTCATTGAAATCATAGTTACATCCATTAGTACAATTATATTGCAAATATTGCCACATGTAATTTTGCTAACTTACTCAAACCAGTTGAGGGGATAAGATAAGAAAGAGAAGAGATTGGTTTGGTTTAGGTGTTTAGAACGATGAGTGATTTGTTCGGGATGTTTTCTAGGTTTGTGTTCGCAGTTTGTAATTTATTCGAGGATCATGGTCGTTACGGGATCGGGTTCTCGGAGCAGCGACCAATGGAATTTCGATTCGATGACGTGGTCGATCGGATGAACGAGAGTTACACTCACCTCGGGGGACACAACTGTGATCCGACGTTGATCCAGCGGACTTTACACTGGCGAGACGAACCCACTGCTCATCGACTGCGACCTGGAACCATTGGTATTCGAGTGTTATTTTCTTCCTGCGAATCTACACGCAGATTTGATTATTCTTGAATCTATTGTGATTTTTTGGGTTCCCTTTAGTTGCTTCAATTGTGGTCAAAGTGGATTAAACTTGCTTCCAATGAGAAGAAGAGCTAACAAAATCATCGCATCGTATGTGTCGACGAGAGATCGATATAAATATAAATCATCATTTGTTAAGAGAAATTAGAAAACAGGACGAACAATAAAGTCTTTAAAATCATATTTTACAAAATGTTTTAGCCCCTCTACTAATACCTGGCTGCCTACTTCCAATTTTTAAAATTGTTCGAGCGCTCTTGTTAACAAATTGCCACAACCTTTTACTTTCTAGGATATTTATACCACGAAACACAAAGTTACCGACCATCACAGAGATCATTGGCCACAGCCACAAGGGTTAATAACTCAACCATCCCTGAACAATACATCAAGTCCACTCACCCCTTGTAGAACGGCTTGAACGCAGTGGTGGCCTCCGTGGGCGGCAGGCTGGCAGTGGTCTGATGCTGATGCAGGATCGAGTTCTGTCCCGCCGGTGAGAAGTCCTTGTGCGGGGAGGCCTGCAGCCTGGAGCTGAAGGAGGACGCGCTGCTGGCGGAACCGGAGCTCGTGGACAGGTAGCCGGTGGCCGGGTGGCTAGCTGCGTACGGGTTGGGATTACCGTTGGTCGTGGTGTTGCCGTTGCCAGTGGTGCAGTATCCTTGCGGTGGTGCCTGGATCACTCCATTCGGTGTAGCCACCTTCATGTTGGGCGGTGTCTGGGGTGGAGTGTCCGTACCAACCTCGGGAAACCCCGCCGCCGCCGAAGAGGATGCCGAAGAACTGGACCCGGACGAGGAGTTAGGGTTGTAGTGAAGTTGTCCGCCGGATGACGACGACAGGAATCCCCCGTACCTCGTCGCGGCGCTCGAATAGGGGGCGGTGGCTGCTGCCGACGGGCTCATGGATGCCGAAGAGGGCAACGCGAACGAACTTAGGTTGCCCCCGCCACCACCGGAGCCGGTGTTGCCTCCGCCGCCGCCAGACCCGAGCCAGGGTTGCTGGGAATGATGGTGGTGGCCTTGATTCGCCAGGTGATGTTGCTGTTGACCGTAGTGCTGCTGATGGTGCAGATGGTGGTACTGTTGGTGATGGGGATGCGAGGGTGGAGGAGGCGTTTTGCAAGCTGCCGTGTCCGCCAGCGACCAGATCTTCGGTTTGGTAGCTGGAATTGGTACACCGGCTGCGCTGCAGTCCGACTTTATGCCCTCGTCCTTCAGATGGTCCTCCCCGGCGTAGCCTTGGTGGTGGTGGTGGTGATGCTGCATCGCGTGATGAAACGGATGCTCGCTCCGCCGCGGGTCCTCCTCCAGGTCCAGGTCGTCGTCGTCGTCCAGGTCCTTGTCGTGCTGCAAGTGCTCCGCCTTCACGTGCCTCATCGGCTCTGCAAACACACCGGCACCGCTAATTTAATAAATTGACCAGTCCTCGAGCGGCCGCCGCTTATTACTGCATGCAGATGGCACGGAGGCGGTACAGAAATGTGGAAAGTAGTCGTCCCATACCTTCCAGAGTCCATAACCACTTCGCACATACACTCTTTCAGCTGGTCCTCTTTCATACTCATACTCATACATGTCCCGAATCGTACACATTTTGCAATGCGATAACAACGATCGAATCACTACTGCGACTTATCGTTCAAAAAGATGACATCGACGAAAGCGACTGCAGTAGCGAAAAAGGTTAATATTTGTGACCAATCGCAGACTGTGCAAACTCTGTCGCATGGTGCTCGTAGGTGAAGCTTGACAGCCAGCAAACGGAAGCCTAATAGCTCATGGAACGCGGTGGCAAGCTTTTTCCGCGACACTAATAGAAAATTCAGTACGGTCAGGGGCGCGTTGCGTTTTACGGAGTGTCGCGTCCCCTCGGCCTAGAGCGCGATGTCAGAATTAATGGTTTATAATCCCTGGTGTGAAAGTGAGATCCACGCGAGAGTCAGTGTATCGGAGTCTGCGAGGGATCGGGCCCTGGAAACGGTAGGAAGGCGACTCCTCCCTTTCGCGCGCCCTTACGCAGTTAAGCTGTAAGGGATGCTGTGAAAAAAAGGGAGCGGAGCCTTCAACCACTTTGAGGCGCGAGAGATTTTAGCTCCCCCTCGAGCCAGGAGAGAGCCGCTCGGGGTAGAATAGGGAAGCTGTGTCCTCTATCCCTGTTCCACGGACGCGCCCTCCTCTCTGCTGGTCTCTCTTTCTCTTTGGACGAGTCTCTCGGGGCACTCTAGGATCGTCCCAAGCGTCTGCCAGCTAGCCAGCCAGCCAGCCAGCCATCCAGCCATCCAGCCGAGCCAGCCAGTCAGTCAGGGGTGAGAATTTCATTAAGAGGTTCGAATGAGTCGGCAGAGGGTTTACTTGATGGGTCGTCAAGCGATAATTCCCAAGCTAGAAGGGGCGGCTAGCCCCCGCCGTCAAACAGATAGACAGAGAAAGAGAGAGAGAAAGGGAGAAGGATGGACGAGACCAGGGAAAGAGAGAGCCACAGGGAAACAGAGAGTTTAGGTTTAGGGTGCGCACGACCCCCCTATAAAGGGAACCTTATGGGCCAACTAAATAGATACCACCGTCGAGTCCACAAGTGGCTCTTTAACTTTTGACCCCCTTTTATCAGACGTTAATCTCATAATCTTCGAGCTGGCCCGTATCTCCGCTAACAACGCGAATTGCGAGGATTAAATTCCGAAATTTCGGCGCCTTGCCGGCGATACAAGCCTAACAGAAGTGATCTTGTTTGCATTCAGGGTCACCGGAAGCGAACAACCGAAAAAAACAACTGAACGGTCGAGTGTGTCTTATCACAACGGCAACCCCTGGCGCACTCCTGACCGTCTGAAGTGACCACAGAGAGCCAGCGGAGGCGGTCAACATGGAAATTCATGAGGGTTAAGAAAGCTCTTGAATTTGGCAAACCCCTGGCTAAATCTGCCGCGTTATTACGAGTGCTGTTGCCCGAGAACCATTATTCGCAGCGACTTCCGTGATGAATGGCTCTGGAGCTTGAATGGATCGCTGCGCAATGGGGTAAATACGAAACCGCAAGGTGGAAATAAATACGAAGATCAAAGACTCCTCGATGATATTCTGGTCGACGATATTCATTCCCGGACAGCATGTTATCTAGGTCCATTTTGAAGACATTAGACATTTAGGTTGTTAACTACTGTGAGCTAAGTCCGGGAGCTTATCTTGTTCCGTCTAATACATACCTAGGGCTAATGTCTTTCTGAGAATAAATTCAAGGTTTCTGTATGAAATGGCTTATACACGGTATATTGAATCTGTTCATTCAAACTTATGCATTGATTAGGCAGAACAGCTGATATCACAAGATTCAAACGTATCGATCACCATTTTTTTCGAAATTCATACTAATTGTCTAGGACTAAGTTGTTGAGTACAGTACACTCGGAAGAACCGGACCCTCCAGGAGAATTAGAAAATAGTCAATATTATCTCTCTCTTTCAAGGGCCAGTGATTTCAGAACATATTTGAGGTGTTTTTAAAAAATTCAACCGTGCCTGGTCTACCAACTGAAGCCGCCCAACTTTATTTAGCAAAATCGCGGTCCCAGAACCCGCCGATCCAAAAATTGCAGTGTTCACAAGACGGTCCCGTGCCCAAGAGCGAGGACCACCAACCCAGATATTCATACTTGGTCACAAATCACGCGTGTCCTGGGACGAGCGTCGAATAGAAAACAAATCGGTCTGGCTCGGTATTCCGCGTAGGGTTTACTTCCTCTGGCAGTCCTTTAAAATTACGAGCGGGTACATCGCGGACCGCGTCACGCAGCCTGCTCGCAACACCTAAATGTCCGGAATCGAAGGGGCCCTGGCTGGGGTGGCGACCAAGAATGACAGAGGAGGAAGAGAACGAGAGGGAGGATCGTAGCATGGAGGAAGAGGAGCGACGAAGAGGAACGATATTGGCCAATGTGCGGTGGGGTAATGGTGGCCATAGGAGGGTCCGTACCATTCGTCTCGCCGCGGGCGCCGATACATCACCGTACCTCGAACCACTGGCTCTCTCTCTGTGTCTATGTACATCCGCATATGTATATACACACGATATACTGCATGTATATAGATGTGCATGTATCTGTATATATTGTATATATGGAGCCCGTGGCACCGAGTGTATATGGTCCTACGGATGGCTACTCAGCCCGGGCGCACCCTCTGCCTCTCGCCCACAGAGAGACACGCTTAGGGAGAGAGGAGAGGAGAGAGACAGAGAGAGAGAGAGAGAGAGAGAGAGAGCGGGAGAGCTCTCGGTGAAAGCGTCGTCGAGCCGGAGAGCGTGTGGACGCGAGAGAGGCCACGTACCAATACCTATGAACCGGCCAGGTCCAACGGGGGACCAAACCGAAGGCCATTAATCTCTTCGCGCGGCAACCCGCAACCCGTCACTGTGTTTACCCACATGTGAACCATTATGTCCGCCTCCACGATATAGACCCCGACACACGCAGTCCCGCACCGGCTAGCGAATTTCTAACTCGCAGTTTCCGGCCGCTCGCCAAAATGCTTGAATAAGTAGCCATTCGACGACACCAGGCCTCTGGAAATAGGCGAACGATGCTTTGCCGCGCGCGCTGACCGGAAGTGATCGAATTTGCACCGACAAATCTGCAGGTTTGTGCTGGAAGCTTTCAGAATTATCTATCTCTTCCTCGGAGTGGCCTCAGAGTGGGCTAAGCATATTTTATACTGTTTCTGCTGCGGTTTTTCTTAAAACCTACTTCGACTTATTGTTTTATGTTGAATCACCTCCGTTCTGGTTGTACCACTAGTTACCAATCATCCTATATATTCAAAGAAGTAGATTATTGAATAATTTCCCTTTAATTCATCTTTGCAGTCTCAATCAATTTTTATTTATAATTTTAGAATGTGTCTTTACCGCAGAAATAGTGTTAACACTTTTTGGAGTATAGTAAAATGAAGATCTGGTAAAAATGTGCACTCTTTTATGGTTGCTTGTGCTTTGAAGTGGATACTCCGTTTCTCGGAGTGGATAAGTGCATTGCGTATCTGTTTAAAATATACAATTACTAATCAAATCTAACGAATAACCACAATTAATAAAAACATTTGGTTAAATGAAAGTGTTGAATGAAAATAAATGCAACTTGACAGAAAAATATTTTTGTGGAGAATCATTGTTGGGAATTGTAAGAGGAGCGCAGTGTTAGTATTGGTTAGTTGAATTCTTTTAAATATTGTCGCATAAGAGAAATATGTGGTTTCAGCTTTGTTTTATTGCGAGGGAATCTTTTGCTTCGAAGGTTTTCGGTATCTTCGATGGAGACGATTCGAGTAAGATGTAGGATTAGCTGACGCTCGTGCCCCGACTATAATATTGTAACCGGTATCCGTGCCAAGACAAACATTTCAGCTCCCACCGATATCAGAGACTCTAAAGTGTTCCTGTAGGTCTATAAAGGTTTGACGCGCAAAGGGGTGAAATTTATGTGAGGGATGAAACAAGCCGAGGCGTCTCGGAAACGAAGAAAAGTTGACGATGTTTGGATAGTCCGAGATTGTTTTGCCTCGCCCTCGACGAACGATTTGTGCAGCTGCGCCTGGCCATTGAAAGATTCCTGTGACTATACAGAGTGTTCCATGTACTTCTCACTCTCCGTTTTAACAACCTCCATAAACAATAATCTAGTCAATGTTACCCTCGAAACGGACCAATACTTCTAATTATATTTCCCTACTACGGAACCGAGCAAGTTAATTTCGTACCAACGATTGAATCACAAATAAATTTTTCTCCTGAACTGGATATTAGGTTTAATTTAATTCGGTAAAAGTTTTCACTGCATCACCACTGCAATTTATTTTTGCACTTATATTCGTGTGTTGCCTGATAGAGATATTTAGAGTGATAAGGGTTAAAATTGAATTTCTATGTTTTATCGTTGTTTCTTTCATCTTAAAATGAACTATCCAAAGTTGGACAAAATTTATTCCCTCAACAGAGGGATTAAACAGGACAACTAAAGACTAAATTACGTCTTCCTAAAACCTTCCACAAACAAAATCTACATTATTTCTGAAATGGCTTTAAACAATTTCATTCACTTCTGAAGAGTTCAACGCACCAATTACTTCGTCGCAAGGGTTAAACACAAGATTCTCCAACAAAAGATGCAGCTACATCTTCTTGAAACTTTCACGGTAATTCACACTATATTAACAATATGTGTATTACTTCTGGAAAGACTTTAAACAATTTCATTCACTCCTGAAGATTTCAACACACCAATTACTCAGTCCCAAGGGTTAAAAACGGGAAGTACAACAAAAGACAAAGCCATATCTTCCCGAAACCGTGCAGATCCACGGAGGGTTGAAAAAATCACTCGCAGGGAAGAGCTTGAGCCGTCAGCCACCCCAAATATTTGTCTCCGCGAGAGAAAAATCGATGAAGTCTTCTCGAGCGCGAAAGGAGCCCGATGCTCGGGTTCAACGCGCCTGGATGAAGAGATATTTATTGGAAATCATGGAAAGAGTTGTAAAATCTGTTGTACGTCGTTGTAGCAGGCGGTTCGGCCTCCGCGAAAGTGTTTATGCGTCTTGGGGATCTCACGATCAGCTTGGCCGATCCTTGTAGGGTGAGGTCATACGGTTCGGCTTATTGTCAGCGAAATGGATGCTTGCGCAATATCAGAAACGCTGTTCGATGGCCATTAGATATCCGGGAAGCTGGTCACGCGAACTGTACACGCTACCGGCATAGGTTTTCGAACGGTGCTAGCTGAACGGAACGCAAAATTTTAAGTTGCAAAAGAAAGGATAAACACGCATTTACAAAAGATACTCCCCACCGCCTTCTGATCTCGATATTTTACTACGTTCATATTCTATACACTTATAGTAAATTTCTACGCATTTATATATATTGCTCTTATTTATTGGAGCTTACTTGATTGATGATTGTATGCTGATTTTCTCACTTTGGAGAATTTTGTAGCATCATTTTAAAAATTCTACTGGGATACTCGTTCCAATTACTGTACCATTAAGCTAACTCGTTACTTTCTCAAATTATTAATGAATTAAGTGATTTAATCTCGTCTGGAAAAAAATTTATATTGATTCTCAAACTCTTTCTCCTCATTAGAATATTTTTTTCAAGTGGAAAATGTTCATATTTCGCAGTGATGTAATTGAAATAAAAAGAACGAGTTTTGTCCCAATTAGTGTGCCTTTAGAAACGCTTGGAACACATTAGTATGTCTCCAGTTAATATGACTGCCCTATTTGTGTCTCGACAATTAATTTGCTCGTCCATATTTGCGTGCTTCCAATTGTTTCTTTAAAAATTGTAATTCTCTTGAAAATAAGCGTTTTTAGTTATTAGTTTGACGTTCCTTAAATTTTTTGACAAGGCATTTAGATAAACCTATGGAAAGTATAATGTGGATCTTCGGAAAAATGTTTAATATACTTTAGGAGGTAAAAACGCAATATTTTCATTTTTAACACATACATTAATAGTTTAAATCGATCTAAAAAGATAATTTCTCTATTTATTTTTGCAAGTTAAAATTTACTTCATATTTAGCTATGAAAGCACATTCATAGAGACATGGTCACTAATAAGGTCAAGTACCCTAATTACTACAATTTTCTTTTTGTGTTTTAATGCGTAACGACTGGATTTTGTAGTTATAGGATTATAAATTCTTTTGCGTGATGTTTCGAGCATTCTGACGAAGGAAAGCGCATAATCACATGCGAGTGAATCGGTAACAGTATAATACCACGTATAATTGCTACACGCGTGGCTGCTTATTGACTAAACTTCGGCCGTCACACGGCTCCGATTGAGACATAGTTCTCATTCGTGCTCTGCAAACCGAGGGGTTACTGGGATAGGGGAGCTGCTTGGAATAATTAGGAACCGTTTACGAGAATGACTTCGTCGTTCTCCGAGGTAATTAAGCCGGCGCACGGTAGTGTCTCTGTGATATCAGGTTGAACTGCGGATTTGATGAATTTATGATGGTCTGGAGTAAAACAAGTAGTAAATTTCGTACCTTATTTGAAACTATTATAGACAAAATCGCCAATAAAGTGCATAAATTGTACGTATTAATTGTAATAGATCGACTATCTGTCTTACAATTAGTAAAGTGTACATATATAAAATTTGCAGGACAAAGTTACAGTCAATTTGTCTTGCTAGTTGGTGAGAACTGTACAAGATAAATGTCCTCATTCAATTCCTCATTCCAGTGAGTCCATTTGAGTCCACATAGATAAATGAATCTGTTTTTGATTTGTTACAAAGATCTGCTAAGAAAAGGGCACTGATGGGAAGTATGTTCTTACGAAGTTACAAATAAAAATACATGGCAGAATATTTTTATGATAAAAACGTTCTTTTATTGCGATAAAAATCCTGTCACGATCATGACAGACTAGTGTACTAATAATAATAATTACATAGAACGAACAGCAACGAACCAAGAAACAAATAAACAGGAAGCGCGAGTTAAAATTAACATATCGTACAAAGAAAAATATATTAAAGAAAGATACGCTAAGATACGCTAAGATTGTTCAAAGGACTCTGAACAGCGACATTTAATGCCTTTGCGTTTCGATCATCAGGAAATTGGAATAAAATTATGTACGTTTTCGAACGTGTCGAGGAGAGTGTGAGAATTTCACTTACCATTCTCTTCGAGGCCTCTCCTCGCTTCCTCGCCAACCCTGTCGCCCTGATTGTCTCCCGTTAGGTCGTCCTTCTCCTTGTTATCCTCCGAGTCCGTGAGAACCGCGTCGTCGTCATCGTCCGTCTTGTTCTTCGGCTCCCAAGTCATCTTGTTCTCTTTTTTGAGGCGCCGTCGCGCGTTTGCGAACCAAGTCGAGACCTGCGTCAGCGTCATCTTCGTGATGATCGCGAGCATGATTTTCTCGCCCTTCGTCGGGTACGGGTTCTTCTTGTGCTCGTTCAGCCAAGCCTTCAAGGTCGCTGTCGACTCCCTCGTCGCGTTCTTCCGCCGCGCTGCTAGGTCGTATCCGGCGCCATATCTGAAACGACAATGGTAATATGCATTATTCATCCTGTATGTTGCTTTGGACAGAAGCAGAAACTGTTGGGGGGCTGTCAAACTTTTTAACTGGGCTGCTAAAACAATATTTGGCACCTTTTAGTGGAAAAAGTCACAACCCTGGTTAAGCATCTTTTTGGTGGACGCTGTTTATTCGCTTACATAATCAGACGCAACTCGTAGGGCGAATTTCTATGAATTATTCCTTAATCTCCGTTAAATTCTCCTCATTAGTATAGTAAAAAAATATTTGGCACCTTTTAGTGGATAAAGTCGTAACACTTGTTGAGCATCTATTTGGTGGACGCTGTTTATTCGCTTACATAATAAGACATAACTCGTAGGGTGAATTTCTATGAATTCTTCTTTAATCTCTGTTTAATTCTTTTCATTTCAATCGAATCTCGGCAATCTTTGTCAAATTCTCTATATTTTTAACACTAGAACTGTCGAACCCTACATGAGATGCATATATATTCCTTTATAATAATAACAGGATTTTTATTCAGATTTCATAGGATTTTTATGGTAAGATTGAATAAAGAAATATATTATAAAATATTGTCAACAAAGTATTCCTATAACTTCAGGAATTGTAAAAGAAAAAATTTGGAATCTATTATTATGACCAGATTGGTATTTCTACTAATTAATACACTCTTCAGTACACCCCCCAGTAAATCATATACATAGAAGTAAAATAGTAGAGATCCTCACCAGAAGCGCATTGTAATTTCAATCGCGGGCCGATGGGCGAGGTGGAAGAGCGCGGATTAAGCCCGAGCGACGAAAAACGTAATCATTGTTGAACATTTGTCGGTTCGGGGGCACTCCACTCGAAAAGTGGTATCCTGTCGAGGGTGCGAATTCCCCGCAGATTTCGGCGAGTCCGAAGTGTTCGTCGCGAGGGCCCCGGCCTCCTAGATCCGAGCGCTCTCCCCTCCCCTCCAACGCAAAACCTGCTCGCCAGAGCATCGAACCCTCCGGGATAAGGGGCGACATCCTACTGGGTCGAGGGTGATACTCCGGCAAATATATACGGAGAATAAACCCCCAGCGGCGGCGTGATTCCATCGAGCAACCCCCGGCACTCACTCGCCGTAATGGCGATTCGATCGATCCCCTACCCCCTAACCACCCCCTTCTCTCTCTCTCTCTCTCTCTCTCTCTCTTGTTCCTCGCTGTTCCACCCCCGTCGCCTGAACGGGGTCTTTCTCGCTCGCCTATTCTTCGCTAGGGTATCCCACTTCCTCCCCATTGGAGAACCCCACGCGAGGGTGTTATAGGTATGTACTATTATATACCGGAGCCTAAAATACCTATCGACGATCCATCGACCGTGGAAGGGTGCTGCTGCTACTCCATCGGCAGTGGTAGTGGTACCAGTGTTCGAGGCGGTGGTTACCGACGACATTGTACCCGCACCGTGACGCGAGACCTGACGGGTACTCGAATCGTTCAGCCTGTCACGGACGAGCAACAACGTACTAATGAAAACCGTGCTTCGGGACGGTTTCCTATACCCGATCCAACGAATCTGTGTAGCACCAGCACGCGTCCTTAGCTAACTATCTGAGAAATGTAACTTCAACTCTGTCGCACTCATGCGCTACTCGAATGCTACTACGTGCATTTGTTCACCTTTACTGAACAGACTCGTTCGACGAAACAGAAGTAGGTGCTCGATGGTGTGACAGACTGTAGTGCTCGGTTAACACGTTAACCCTGTGTCCTATAACGTCGAGTCAAACTCGTGACGAAGATTTCAAACAAAATCTAGTAAATATGTATGTTACTAATTTCCTTTACATCGAAATAAAATTCTATTTTATTGCTATCGATGTAAAGCAATTGGAGACCATATAGGCATACGATAATTGCATATAAACTTCATTTTTATAAGAAATTATGAACGACAAAGATGTTGGAGTCACTGCAACCATAAAATAAATCGTACTGTCCCGTAGTCCCGCTTTCCATCTCACTTTTTATGTAAGTTTAAACAGAAAAATGATACTGTGCGTAAGCAAAAGACTCGGTCACTCCATTTCTGATTAATCTGTTTCGATTAACTTTATTAGGGCAGTGTGAACATTTTTTTATTATCATATGAATTATATGTTATATAATGACATAGCGTTTAACGTGTTACATTTAAAATCTGCTCTGATTTTACAGGAGTCAACCCAAGTCTTCTCCCACAACTCAGTAGACCAGGATATACAATCAATAGACTGCAAATTGTATGCATTTATGAATATTTGAAACAGTAAGAATATTACAAAAATTTAGAAACATCGATGAACTGTTTGGAACTTATTCAAATTATTGAAGAAGCGAAGAACTTTTTATATTGATTCTGTCTGTCGCAATTGAGGCAGAACGGTTTTGTTTTTTATAAATAACCGAAATCTAGCAATGAATAAAATTTGGAAAAAGAAGGCAAAATGTGTCTCGCCGCAAGAATTTAACCACTGGGTCCCGAACTGATTTATCCGAGCACGCCTGTAATGATTATTATTAGATTTTAGGATTGTTTCACTGGACCATATTAAAGTAATGTAATGCTCTCGTATTCGTCGATGAAATGTCAACTTGAGTGGTTAAAGTATACCGTGAAAAGTAGTGAAATATCTGGAAGATCTTCGAAGCGCCTATTTCCGAGTTTTGTTGGAAAAGGCGATGGTCGGCCGAAAGCGAGCGTTTAGGCGAGTTAAGGCGGCCGTGTTGCGACAATGCCGTGTCCCGGCGGAATCTCCGAGCTCCAAATTGAGTGGCATTGTCGACATAACGCCCGGCGATATTTTCGGGGATAGTTGGGTCGTTCCGCGGCGGTGAAACGCCGAGATTAGATCACGTCTAAACTTATAGCCCGAGACGGAAGATTTCATCGGGCCATTTGTTGCGGCCGAACAGAGAGAATCGGGGGCCGCCGATGGCCCCCGCGATCGTAAAGCGCGATTTAGAAGCGGAAAACGTCTCCATTTGAATAAACTCTCGTGCCTCGTGTTAAAAAGGATCCTTTTTGATGATCTCGTCCGGCGAGGACGTAAAACACGATAGATTCTTCTCCACGAAGCGACGTGCAAACCTGGCCGTAAAATTTTCGACGGTATTGACCACCGTCACTTTCGGGGGAGAAAGGACCACGGTTTATTTATCTCGTGGACCCGCGACCACCAAATTACGACGCGTTATGTCGCCAATTTATGGACCGCGATAAAACGCGACGTTCCGCTTTTGCTCGGGTTTCACACTCGTTTCCAGCCACTGTCGCTTTTAATAATCTCCGCGGCGTCAGGAAGGATACCCTTCTACAGCGTTCGGCATTATCGAGGGTTGCTTATGCATTTAAAATGTTTCTTTTCTCGCTATATTGTACTACATCAAATCGACACCGGCTCTTCTAACTCCGAAGCTCTGCTGACGGCTACGGCGCCGTTTCGGGCGTTAAAAAATCATTTTGCGGCTCGTTGATGCCTCCAAAATGATAATATCTTCCGTGGAGAATACAAGGTACACGAACACTCATGAATAGACTGCGGATTTTATCCGGTTATGGTAAGCGTGGATGAGCGAAACACAAAACGGCAGAGACATTACAAGAATCTACGACTTTGTTGAATTTTGGAAAATGTATTTGAAAAATTTTAGAAGACTGAAAGGGGAAATACATTTTCATGCGACTTCCATTTCTTACGATCCACTGAGAACATTTTTATTCTGCATAAAGATCTACAATGTATTCATAAATAATTGTCCGCAGAGTGAAGAAACTTCTGTCCCTTTCACTGTAAATTTTACTTTGGAAGTTGTTGGTCATAAATTACAGATTTGATTCACTTTGCCGCTTCTGTTATGACAAGGACCACCTATGATGACACTTAACACCTTGCACTACGCTGAAACTCGGAAAAATCCGTGCCAAACCCGTACGCCCGAATGGTCGCGGAAGGAGCCGAATGGCGGAGCCCGAGTGTCGGAATTTGAAACACGATATCTTACGACTGAATGAATACAAACAAATAATACATACAAATGAATTTGAATCAAAAACTTTTAAAAAATATTTTAATTATTACATATGATTGGAACAAATTCTGTATAAGCAATAATAATATGATTAATTAATAGCGAGATATTCATGTTTGGCCTGAAATGTCGATAACGAGTCAGACTCGTGATATTCATGTTTGGCCCGTAATGTCGATTACGAGTTAGACTCGTGATATCCACGTTTGGCATGAAATTAAACAACGAGCCTGACTCGTGATATTCAAGTTTGGCCTAAAATTTTCATTACGAGTCAGACTCGTGAAAATAGTGCAAGGGGTCAAATACTTTTCGTGATCATGGGCAATGTATGCAGATTCTGGTTCCAGGGCGATTTATCTCGGACACGCGGGAGCGAATTATAGATCGTGGGTTGGGAAAACGCGAATGTAAGGTAAATCGAAGGAAAAGCGGACGATTAGGTTTCTGCTTTCGCCGGTGGAACAGAGGATTGCGCAATTCACTTCTCGGTATTCCTGGCCGAACCCCGACGACCCCGTCGTTACTGCTATCCACATCCAAGATTGCTGATGACCGCGTCGATGGGGATGAAGAAGCCAGCAATTCGAAGGAAGCAGACTCGTGGAAGTTCGAGGACGTTTCACCCTCTATTAAACTCCCTCGGACAAGGGAAAGGCGGCCGCCGTGGCTCTCGTACCTCGCCAATAAAATCAGCCTCTTTTTGCTTGTACCTCTTTTCTTTTTCCTTTCTTGACCTCCGCTTTCTTTCTCCTCCTCTCCGAACCCCGTGGAAAACCATCGATCGATCCGGATTGTTCGTATCTAATGACAGGTTTAGCTGGTTCCAGCTTCGGAACGAGTCGGTTTCAGCAGGGCCGAGGCTGATCAATCCTTTCTTGAAAAATTCTTGCCGTTGAATTAGAGAGAAAAGAAGCAGGGAGCAGGGATAATGGAATTCCGGCAAGCGAATTCGCGATTTTATAGTTTAATTTCTGCGGGATTATGCTGTGCTGAATTGAATTATTAAATTAAATTGGAATCTATATTTTAGTTTATTGTACTGTTCTATTGGTGATGGTAGTAATTTGGGGTTGGTAATTGTTAGATTGATGCAGAAATAATTGGCGACTTTGAAATGCTGTAACTCGGTTCGCCCTTGTCTTTTTTAAATTTTAGGGAAATTATTTTAAGACAGATGGATTCAGCGACAAAGAAGCTTTACAATGATTTATTACTCTGTAAAGAACAATATAAGCAGTATGATTTATTAGAAAAATTGTAAGACACACAGTGAAAAAATACGACCCTTATTTTTGCATCAACATAATAATTTTTAATTGTTTTATTCAGAAAATATGTTCATATAGAGGATTATAAAATTAAAGAAACCGTTCAACTAGAGGAGATACAGGCGGAATAAAATTCCTGCGCACCTCGGACGTGTATCGAATTCATCGCACAACCCTCGAGTGCTCCCACATCCCCTTGGTTTATTAGCCGCCGAGGGGTAGTTGGGGTAGTTATCCGTCAAACGAAAACACACTCGAGCCCAACGACTGTTCCGATACGTTCCCTCGGCGAAACTCCAGGTCGTAATATATCAAAATCACACGAGAACCGTCGAATACGAGGAACTAGGGTCATAGTAAACCTCAAATAACAAGGACAAAAATATTGTATATTTGATACTAGATAAACCTATTCGAATACTTCATTTTTATACATATAATCTGTTGATGATATAGACTCTTTAATATCCTCCATACCTATCTTCAAATTCTGGAAAGTAAACAATACTACATGCAAGTTCATCGCCCCTAATAATCTGGACTAATAAGACTGTGACATTTAACTGAAGTATCACTCGCGCGTTTAAGTAGAAACTATAATAAGTACCTCAGAATATTTTTAGACGCTTTCAAAGCCTAGCACAATAGGAAATCTGGCCTAAGACCTGTTACACAAACACTTGCTTGTATAATATCGAATTACACTTGTGACGAGGTATTATTGTAGAACAACATTAATTAAAGAGGTGTTGATTTCCTTTAAATCGAAATGAAATCCGATTTTCCTGTCATGGATATTTAATCGTTAGAGAAAATATAGACACACAATAGATAATTTCCTACTTATGAAAGAAGATTTTACATGATGAAACAGTTGTAAGCACTGGAACCGCAGAATAAATAGTAGGGCAAGGGATTAATGAAATCCATATTACAGATGAAGTGTTCAAATGCTCCTAACTATACAAAAATTAAAATCTTTTACAGAATTATTCAGTAAATAATCATTTCACTGCAGAATCTCTCTGCAATAAGTCCGACTGTTCCGCCGGTGCTCGACATGTCCTCTGTGCGAAACTCCAGGCGGCAATAAATCAAAATCGCACGAGGACCATCGACTACTACGATGCGCTGTCTCTTTGTCCGCGCGAGTCAATATAAAGTTGTTACGCCCGGCGAAAACGGAACTCGTTCCGTCCGCGAATCCCTCGGAAGTTAGAAATTGACAGTCGGCAGGTCGGGCCGGGCTTGCTTCCAGATTTAATCGACACCCTCCCCCTACCGCCGAAGTTCATTGATATGCGCAATTTCGACTGACTCCCACACGGTCGCGGGGGCCGTGCAATTATCCGCACACACGAGGGCGCGAGGCGACGCGAGGCAGCGAACTGCCGCGATTTGCATACTAAGTGTGCCGTTGCGTGCCGAAGAATCGCTCGCTGCTCCGATGTATCGGCACCCGATCGTTTAAACCCCCGTGTGTGCAAGCAGAGATGCAATGCAGATGCGACCACGCTGCAACGACGAAAGCTCACAACCATCCCCGCACCCACCCTCTTCGCCCGTGTAACCGGGGACCGCTTAGATCCTCGTTGCCACGTTCTCGCAACGTTCATAAAACTCCGCGACACGGCGTTATCGCGGACGACGTCGAGATGCACTGGGAACTCGATGCACAAGACGATGCACAGACTCGGGATCGCGAGGAATCCCGACTGCGTGGGCTACGACGCCATCGATCCGCGAAATCGAGACCGTAGCTTCGCAGCGAGGGATCCACCATCGCCATTTTATGGGAGATTGTAAATCTCCGGGCAGGTTCGAAATTTTGGAAAAAACTCGAGGAAAGTAGACGATATTTAGATGTGTGTCGAGATGTTAAACAATGTGTAGATAAAGATATTATAGCTTTTATTGTTCGTTGAAGAAGGTAGACTATTATCACTGCTAATTTTCTGCTACGATTTGGAAACATCGAATATTCTTCCCTTATGAAGACACCAAAAGAATCATTTGGAGCTGTGTAACTGGACGATGTCTTTGAATTTCTGGGTCAAAACGAATTGTTCTTGCGCCGATAGTACAACGTAAAACAGCATAAAGATATTTTAATCTGTATAAAATGTGCACATATCTTAGGAATCGAATTAAATGTTCCTTACTGAATATCATTACTACCTACCTAAAAATAAATCATACATGAAACATGAAATAGATGAATTCTCGATCTGAGGATCGGACGATGATTAAAACTGAACACGGTAGTTTTCTAAAAAGAAATTGTAAATGCACATGTTTGAGCCCAGTTCGGATCAAACCAACGAGAAACAAGTCCTCCAGCATGGTAGGGATCGCGAGTCGCAATTTCCCCGTAGTGCACTGGCAGCTGCGCGAATCATCCAACAAATATTCGTTCTCGGGCAATCGTGGACCGTTCGCGGTGCATTTCAGAGTCGTTGGTACCGGAGACGAAAACGTACGCAAATTTCGAAGCCGGTGGAGAGCTCGCATCGGAGGGAAGACAGACGAAAAGAACGAAAAGGAGAGAGAGAGCGTGATGGGGATAGAAAGAGGGTGGGAAAATAGTGGAGAAAAGAGAGGATCGTCGAATATCTCCGGTCGAGGTAATAACGAGAGCGAGCGTATAGGGGGGCAGAGACGAGCGCGTAATACTAGACACCGGGGCCACTCGAGCGACTCATTAGGGGCTTTGCATATGGTGGCGTCAACCTCGAAAGGTTAACCAATATTGGCAGAACGCGCGTAATTACGTCCTCCGGCCTCGTATAGCCGTGTATATAGCTCGAATAGTTACGCCCGGTCCCGGATGTGCAAACGTTTCCTACCTACCTACCTACCAACCAACCTACCAACCGACCGACCAACCCAACCAGCCAACCTACC
The DNA here is from genome assembly GCA_913789915.3 of Sphecodes monilicornis. Classification (NCBI taxonomy): domain Eukaryota; kingdom Metazoa; phylum Arthropoda; class Insecta; order Hymenoptera; family Halictidae; genus Sphecodes; species Sphecodes monilicornis. The sequence goes on along the minus strand of OU565285.1, from coordinate 11,537,387 downwards.
TTGCTCGCACCACGCAACCTACCGCGGCGCGCCGCGTCTGCTCCGATGCTGCTGCATCCAACTGACCCGCCCCCTCCGTGTAACTGCTGCATTCGACTCCCTGCTGCATTCGAACGACAACTCGCCACCTCTTATCTAATCCGCCGCTGTCGACGCTTCTTCTCGCTGATTGCACCCCCAAGCTCCGCAACTACTCGCTGCTTCACGCCCCCTGATCCTTTCCGCTGGCTTCAAAGATCATTCGACTCTGTCTTTCGCTAATTTTGCTCCAGCAGCTTTCCTCATCTTCCTTGCGAATGACAATTGCGTACACGACCCTCTGCGATTAAAGTTTCTTGCGTTCTCTAGCTGTTTTAGCTACCGACTTGTGATTCACTTTGCTCGGGGATCACAATTGTGTGCACGATGCTCTGAGATTCAAGATTTTTAAGTTCTTTGGCAATTTTAGCTCTGAGATTCAAGATTCTTGGATCCTTTGGCAATTTTAGCTAATGATTTGTGATTGACTTTGCTCGCGGATGACAATTGTGAACACGATGCTCTGAGATTCCAGATTTTTAAATTCTTTGGCAATTTTAGCTCTGAGATTCAAGATTCTTGGATCCTTCGGCAATTTTAGTTACCGATTTGTGATTGACCATGCTCGCTGATGACAACTGTGTGCACGATGCTGTGGGATTAAAGGTTCTTGTGTTTTCTGGCTGTTTTAGCTACCGATTTGTGATTCATCTTCTTCGCGAATAGACAATCGCGTGTACAACCCTCTAATTTTAAAGATTCTTGGGTTTCTTGGAATTCTTTGTTATAATCTTGTGGATTAGAGTATGTAGAATATGAAGAAATCTTGTTTGAAGAAATAAAAGTGAAATTATGCACATAGACTGTTGATTTTTATGCTTCTGTAGCTTTTAAGGACTTCGAGATATGCTAGAAGATTGCTAATGTCTGTTTTTTGAATGAAAAAGCTTCGAGAGACATGAATAGTTACAATAGATTCTGTAGTATTCCTATAAGTCACATACTTAGTGCCAGAAATACTGTGGACAGCTGCTATGATTATTAGATTAAAGATTAGATGCATTTATGAAAAAAGGGAGTAAATGAAATTTAAAACAGTGGACAGATTAAAAGAATGCGAGAATATTAATATATGTCGAATGTTATAAAATTGTTAGGATAAATAATTAATGTGAATAAAGTAGCTTTGTAAATAATCATAGGATTATGTGAACAAAGTCTAATTCTTAATTGCGAGGCTGAATAAACCATATTATGTATAAAGTTGTTCAACAGGGAAATATATTTCCATTTGGCTGCGATTTCTTACAAACGAAGCTGACAAATTTTATTTTGATCAGAGATCCACAGTTTGTCATTACCGAATGCAGTTCAGTATTTTTAAAAGAATCGATAAAAACATTGAATATTTTATACAGCCATTACCATCTTTCGTTCCAGTAATTATCTGAGAAATATCGTCGGCAGAATTTAGCCGCATTGTGTCCCGAGACGGATTCCTTTTTAAGATAGAACGTAAAACGTAGTCGTCCCCCTAATGTCCAGAGAGGTAGCGGTTTATGGCGGTGCCTGTCGAAGGATATTGTTTTCGTTCTAATTACAGAGGCTCTCCGAGGCTCTACCTGGCTCAGCATTGTTTTTTCTCGGAGATCGGAGACGACGATGACGTTCCACCGATTTTCTCGTCAAGATTCCTATCTTGTTTGGACGGTGTTTGTCGCGGCAGCGTTGTACCTTCCGGCATTACCTGAGGACTTCCGTGTTCCTGGAGTCCTTCGAAGATTTTGAAAAACAGACTTATCCGTTCTTAGCGCCGGATTACCTTGTCGACTCGTACAGGGTGGTCTTCTAAACAGTATAATCCCGAAGAATACGATCGTAACTGTAAAGTGGCGCAAGGCTCTGGAGCTTTCGAATTTGTCGCTCTGTGATCCAGATAACTGATTCCTGAAGCCTAATTCCAGTTATTGAGCTTCTTACAATGTTTAATAAATTCTTCTTGTTTTCTGTAAGCAATCTTCGCTGTGCAAGCTTCTCAGTTTTTCAATCTTTGAAATGTCATATCAGACCTTTTGTCTTTTGTCCCGTATTTTCTCAAATTTTTTAAATTTATAACTCTTATAGAAATATCGTTTTCTTTGCTTCAGTTCTCAATGTTTTGACTCGTATTGTCTTCTTTGCTCTAGTTCTCACTGTTTTGACTAGTGATTCCTATTTCTCTCCATTTTCTGTATTTTAAAACTAGTGTAGAAATATTCTTCTCTTCGCTTTAGTTTTCACTGTCTTGACTAGTGATTCCTATTTTTCTCAATTTTCTGTAATTTATAACTAGTATAGAAATATTGTTTTCTTTGCTTTAGTTCTCACTGTTTTGACTAGTAATTCCTATTTTTCTCAATTTTCTGTAATTTATAACTAGTATAGAAATATTGTTTTCTTTGCTTTAGTTCTCACTGTTTTGACTAGTAATTCCTATTTTTCTCAATTTTCTGTAATTTATAACTAGTATAGAAATATTGTTTTCCCTGCTTCAAGTCTCACTGTTTTGACTAGTGGTCAACATAATATTAACTTTACCAGTTCTTGTTTGAACTAGCTTTCAGAGCTTTGAGAGTTTTCACAGTGTGTTTGATTCTAGCTTCCAACGCTTTGACAGGTGAGCAAGACAAAGGAAAGACTGGGTAAATCTTGGAATTACAATTTCTTTAATAATAGTAACCAGGTCTGGAGTAAAGATAAGAAACCAGAGCAGCATAGCTTATTGTCAGCTTTCTTTGTGGGTCAGCTAAAAAAATCTCTTTGTTGGATAATACAGTAACAAGAATCTGGTAAGCTCGGCGATACTCCGACGAAAGATTTAAGAGCTACGCTTCCACACGTCTCTCTAACAAATCGAACGTCATCGCGACGAAATTCCTCTCGTACCCGAGCAGTTAAATCAATTCGCCTTTGAACTTTTGGCACAGAACCCGGCCACTACACCACCGCTCTCCTGTCCACGCTTCTGTCACCGGTACTCTGTCGAGAAAACCGACTATGCCCACGCTGACCTTTACCGTGTAATCGAATCACCAAAGGCTGTACCTAAGACGACAGTTTCAAGACTTCACGCGATGTCGGCGTCCACTCGTAAATGTTTCCGACCAAACCACACGTTAAATCATTCTTACGACTCTGTCAATCTCGGAGGAGAACAAGAACCACAATGGAACCTCGATAGTTGCACAATCATTCACAATGTAGCCAAATTTTTTTAATTATACACCTATTAATAGTACTCTACGAATCGTTATGCATTTATGCTGTATAAGAAACCGCCCGTATTAATCTAAATTAATAGCATTTTCATTTTATTTTGATGTAATAAAATCTTCTAGTGGAAGGAAAACATTTTAAAATTGTGTTCTGTATTTTATACGTTGTTTATGGGACAGGAAATTTGTTTGAAAGTGTTCATTCTAGTCGTGGTAAATGTTCTTAGCAGTTCAATGAATAAACAAGCGTTCTTACAACACTCTGTCACGGATAGAAAATATTTGTAACATATTCCAGAGTCTTGTTTCTCAAGTATCGAAATGAAAAATTGAGATATAAATTTCTTTAATCTACAGACATTTCCATTTAAGGTCCTCGTATGCTATTTATGGTGTTGAACGGAAAGTGCATTCCATGTTTGTATGATGTCTCTCTACGCAAGCAATTACAGTTGCGCTCGTTTTAATTGAACTGCGACTAGTGTATCGTTGCATAGCTAGTACTCCATCGTGCAGTATAAAAGGAAACATTGGGAACATTATTCGTTTCTCTTTTTTACTATCCAACAATGAAACATGCTCGCCATTCTAAACGTAAAAAGAATTCTTTTCTAATCGCCAAAAAAACTAGTAGAACGAAAGCATCATCCCTTTGTAGACAAACACGAAGTTGCAAATAAGTAATTGGATTGTGTAACTAATATCAATACAACTAATAACACTGTACATATTCTTCTTCTCCCAGATACATGGCTAATCCACACTCAAAGCATAATTCACAATTAAACAGCTGATTTTATGCATTCGTGTAGTATAAAATAATAAAAACATTAGAGTATTTAAAAATATTATTGTAGGATCGCCTGATTCGCAGGTGTTCAGCGAGTTCACGAGCGTCTGCAGGTGGCCCGATACAGGCCTCCGTGTTTGTTTACCTTTTCGCGTAACGCTGTGGTCAAGAAAGAAAGAGAGAGCGAAGGAGTGAGAGAGAGAGAGAGTGTGTGTGTGTGAGGTGCAAGTGGGGAGTACAAGCAGCGAAATCGAGGCATTCCGGGTTTGGAGTTAGGACAGTGAACTCAAAAACAGCGAAGTCTAGCGTAGAAGTAGTGTATACCGTGCGAGATTATCCGATTAGTTTAGTTATAAGTTTTGTTAAATAAATACGTTACGTCGAAGCTTGTTCTTGCCAAACCTTCCAATCCCACATTATATTATTTTCAACCTATTAAATATCTTACGACAGAAAATAAATCTATCTATTTCACTCCAATTTGTTGCAATTCAGGTACATAATTTTTTTTTTGCACAATAATCCACTGTCTATTCATAATTAGTTAATACGACTAACAAAACTACAAATATTTTTCTTTTTCAAGGCACATGGTGGTTCAGTTTTAGGCACTGATCCAGATTAAGATGCTCTCCTCTATAATTTACTATGTTACAGTCTAACCTAGGAGAAATATCTATGTTCTATATCAGGGATGGGCAATTTTGCCTCAATTGAGGCAAAACCGTCCATACCGTAGCGCCCTCTGTCCCCTTCCACGGCAAGGCAACGAACGTGCGCATTGCATAAAAGAGACGTGGTGGGAGAAGCAGGCGTTTGAGGGGCTCCACTCGTGCCCAGCACTGTTCTATATGTTAAAAAATCTTCATCCAGAAAGGATTAAAAATTGTAACAATTAAAATAAAGCGTCCGAGTTCTCGTTGCTTTACAATTTTCCACACGGTTTCCCCGAGACAAAGCGATGGTCCGAGCCATGCATCGCCGGAATGCAGCCTGCCGTCTAGTACCAAGGTCCCGGGTGCACTATCAAGATTGACAGGGAAAGTGCGCTCGCGCTTTTAATTTATTCGCGGGCGCTTTGTGCCCGGCGTATACAGAATATATTCCATCCGGGGCGACACGTGTCCGGCGGTCGACGCATCGATAAAAATGTAGCCGGCGAGAATGGCCCATTAGCCATCGATCTCGGTTTTTCCTGTTCCTGGGGCACCGTGCGATCGAAGGGGGCCCGCGAGATTTTTCTTGCCGATACCGAGATACACGCTGCGCCGAACCGTATTATTCGTACTACCGATACATACCACCATTCCACTACCACCGTTTCGCCGATCGACCCGAGGCTGCGCGACAGCCACGGATGGCAGCAGAAAAATCTGCGCAGGCAACCGGTCGACCGGCGATCCATGGAAAAAGACCGCGGCGAGTTTCACGTACCCATAGCAGACGTCTGTATCGATGACGGCAGACTAAAAAGTAGTATCGCCGCATTTGGGGCAGAATTGAGTTAACTCGGGAGCATGGCGTTCGAATGTCGCGTCGCGCAGTGGTTCAAAGGAAAAAATCATTTTTCTCAACGTTAGGTGCACACACTCCACTAGACTTTGATGCACAAGATTAGCTGAGCCTCAAATCCATTCAAAATGTTTTGTGTAGTTCTCTAATCATTTGCGGGCGAGGATTTTCTAAAATACTAAGAACATTTTCCTGAGAAAACTAGATTTTTTTATGGAAGTCTTTAATAATTGGGAAAATGAACAATGTGTACTTTCTTAATGTACATAATTAAACTATACATTTGCAATTCCATGAATTCAATGTAGACAATTCTGATGTCATCAATATTTCGACATTCGTCCGTAATAACCCTTATGTCGGTAAATGAGTACCTAATCTGTCTGTCTTGATGATTTTGTGTGCTTTCTTGTTGGAAAATAAGAAAATTGTTACAGATTCCTACTTGCTTGAACAATTATAAATTTTCTCGTATTTCAGACACACGAATACGCACTAAAATTATAAAGCCTACGATTTTATTGAACGTCGTGGGAAATTGTAGATGTTGACATAGTAGTTAAAGTGTAGGAAATCTCTGTCATCAAAATTGGGGGTGCACATATATTACATTTTCGAGTTGAAAATGGCCCATTTCTTCGGCAATATGATCGGAGTATCTGAATAATTAGAATACATTCTTTTTTCTTAATATGTGTGTTTGGCGGCGTCTGAAATTGTGTGTGTGTGTGTGTGTGTGAGGAAAAGGAAAGGGAGCGTTTCGTCCTGAGGCTGCTAGACAGAACTCGCCAATAAGGTTATCTAGCGGGTCCTGCCTTATACGCGTGGATATCATAGTAATCGGGATAAAATAAATAGTGTAGGGAAGTGTAGGGTGTTATCGTACCGAATTCTGCCGATTACTACGACGATAGTAACCGGTAACGACGCGACGATCCATTAAACAACATTATTAATTGCGGTTTTCAGAATAGATGAGAAATACGACGTGTGTGATTCGAGACGTAAATTGTAAATCTCAGACGGAGATTGAGACGTAAAAAGTGTAATTGATTGTATTTGTTGTGTTTCTCTAGTTAAATTATATATATTTTCATATTTATCGTCTTTGATCCTACATATACATATACGAATCGGTGACGGACCTGCTAGTAGCGAGAAAGGTGTTGTCTGTTTGTCCATCTGGTGGCGAGTGTAGGAGGTAGCCGTCAAATGTAATGTATATGCACTTCTACAACGCCCAACATTTGTTTTTTTCTTTTTTCAGTGAAAACTGCGATGCTTCCGTATAACCAAAATATGTTTCAATGTACAATTTTCCTGCGCAACCTAGTCAACATAAAACATTACAAAAGAGTTGTGTCGAAGCTTCCATTACGAAGAGAGATAAGAATTCGATTTTTTAGAATTTGGATGAATGTTCTCGACGTCTAATGCTCGGGGAGAACAATTTATCGATCGGCGAAGCTCCTATACTGCAGTAGCCTCGCGAGTCTGCGAAGGAAAAGTGGTAATTGACTTTGAGGCAATTAACGTACCAGCGTATAAATATTCATTGCTCTGCGACTCGTCGAGATTCCGTGGTCGTTCTTCCTCAAGGTGTTCGCCGAAGAAGATCGACGGTTTTCCAGTTCACGACGACGGCGATTCTTTATTCAACGGGCGCTCTCGAGCAGCCAGTGAGGGCTAAAAAACCCCTGGCATAGGGGGTAACGGAGGGGTGCCGGTGTGGATCTTCATGAAAAATGGCGCGAGCGAATGGGGAACTTTCTGGGGAAAGAGATTTTTACCGTGTCCGCATCTGCGACGGTTCCGCTCGTTTTACGGCGAATTATTCCGCGGAACGGTCCGACTGGAAATTGCGGAGTGATGGCGTTGTTTAAACGCGAGTTAGCGAGGATTGGTGTCCAAAGATTTTCTCAAGTGTATGATTCGGATATCTGTTCCACATCTAAATTGAGTTTTTGTGAACCTTGTTCGACGTGAAATTGAATGTGATCTAAATAGTACGAGTTTGCAAAGTGTTAACGAGTAAATAGCGAATTTTGTGCAATTTTTTTAATTCGGCGTGGGAGACTGTTTAAAGACGTTTAATGAAAATGTTATCATTGGACTGTGGATTTTATACATTTATGACAAAAGTGAATCGACGAAAATAAAATTTTCCTTTAAAATAATAAAAAGAATTTAAGAATGTCAATATATTACCCTTCAGCTTACTAGACCCATTAAAATAAAGACAATTTTATTGGACTTCCGTCTCTTGCAATCGAGACAGACAATTTTTATTTTGCATAACGATTCGCAGTTTAGTTATCGTCGTTGAAACATGTTAAAATGCTTGGGCGAGTGAAGTTCATAAGATTATGCTGATGTAAATTAATGTAGAATTACTTAGAAGAATTGAAATTGTAAAAAATATTCCTTTAACCATTAAAGTCTCCGGTACAGTCTAAAGGAAATAATAAATTCACTATACTGTTCTTGTAACTGATTATACAATATTAGAGATGCTCTAAATGAGGCACGATGTATTATTAAAAACTCGTCTATACAAACTCGAAAATAGAAATTTCTTCTTTTCATGAAAGACGCGGCTCTATTCAAAGCACCACAAAAGATCCACTAAATTTTCTAACATGTTCTCCAATTAACTTTAGAGTACTAAAACCGCTGTAAATCCACGAATATCCTCAGTTTATAACAGTTCACCCATCATCAACCTAAGGGACCAACGATGTCCACAATTCTCCATAGCCCGAACAAAACCGGACGGCCCCACACCATCGCGATACATCGACGAGCAATTAAGATTGACCGAGCGGGTTCGAAAAGAACGGTGTTTGTCAGGATAGTCAGCGTTACGGAAGAAAGGAGCCGGAGAAACAGAGAGAGAGAGAGAGAGAGAGAGAGAGAGAAATAGAAAGGAAAAGAGGGAATGAGCACGCCACGATTCCCAAAGGAGTCACCGTGCGCGGCTAACGACGTATTTCTCATTTCCCGTAATCAGACCGGTCCGTTCGAACACACTACGGTTTTATAACCATCCCTCGGTTTTCAGGACTGGATGCAGACCATTGTCTCTTCACTGACCGACCAGTCGTCGACGAAAGTGACGGCACAGAGGCTGCGACGTCGACAGAAGAGAAACGAAACGAAGAGAAGAGAAGAGAAGGCCGGATGCGAGGCAAACATGCAGGGATGAAGAGGCCGAGAGAGGGCTGTCGTATTATTAAGCAAGTAAATTAATAGAGGCTCGGAGAGAATGGCGAGGGGCGAGCACACGAGAGAGGGTGGATTCCACGATAAACAATGCCTACAGTCCGGAGTTTTGTACGCGGCCGGGCGCACACGCGTTTCCCCGCGCCTTCGAGCGAGGGGTGCTACGGGGGTGTTGCGGGGATGTCTAGGCTGCGAAGGGGGTGGCGTGGGTGTAGGGTGAAACGGCGGAGAATCAAAGTCCGTGCGTGAGCAGGCCGCACGTAGGTGCGCGCGAACCTGGCTCCGAGCGTATTTGTGTGGACACGAGGGTTGCTAAGCAAAGTAAGTAAAGCACCTGTGGGAGCTGGCTCGCTTTCGAGGGTGGAAGGAGGTCGCCGAGGAGGTGGAGAGCACGTCGGGCTGAGGAAGAGAGAAAGAGAGACAAAGATAGAGATAGAGAGGGAGAGAGGGGGAGGAGGGCATGCAGAGGGAGTCAGAGGAAGAGAGAGTGCAGAGGCCTGGCGAACAGGCGAGCCAACCCCGGGAGGAAGCCAATCAATAAACTCACTCACTCGCTCTCCTACGGAGAGAGACCTACTGCTCTCCCTACGCTCGCGATGCGACTATATATACGCAACCTGGAAGCCTCCATTACGTACGCCCACTCCGGCTCTGCCTACAGCCATTTTGTAACCGTTCGCCGTGCACGGTTTCTCTCGAATCTCCCTCGAAGAGGTGTCCTCTTCTCTCATCCCCCTCGGGACCCCGAGGAATCGAGGAGAGAGAGAGAGAGAGAGAGAGAGAGAGAGAGAACCGACTCTCTCGTTCGATGACGAGAAAGACAGAGAGAAAGAGAAGGAGAGAGCGAGAGAGAGAGAGAGAGAGAGAGAGAAAGAGAGAGAGCGCGAGTGAAACACAGAGAAGCAGGAGCAGCGGCGAGATCAAAGGAGAATCCGAGAGGCAACGTCGCCGCGGCCCGATATTGAATTCCCCGTCTGCCGTTTAGCGATTTTTATCCTACAGCAGTCCTCTTCTTCTTTATCCAATCGACGATCCCGAGATTGGAAACGGTCTATGAGCATCGCGTGTGAAACGCGATATGAAAATACCGGACAAGTCTGGATGGGGGGAAAAAATGGTAGGGAGGAAGGGATACCGAGATTTACGAGGGACGAAGAAAAATCGAGGCGGGCCAAGTGTTTCCAATTACGACCGGCGTCGAAAATCTGTGTCAATGTCTCATTTTGTCAACGGCACGCGACACATGGTCCTCGAAAATAGACCCTTTCCCACGAACCAGAGCCGCGGTTTCAAACAGACCCGGCGCCGGGTTTCCAATTAGGTATCGCGCGGTTCTAACCCGACGATCCGTGGTTTTTCTGGTTTATTATTTCGCGAGAGGGCTTCCCTGTTTTCTTGCAATCACGGGAAACCCGCTCGTTCCGCCGGTGAATCTACCCCTTTGCAACCACAGACGAAATTTAGCCCTGGGAATATTTATTGCGGGGAAAATTGGACGTTTGCAATGTTTGGAAATCTTCTGGAATTGCTAAAATGCTGTCTTCGGTGTTTTATACAATTGCGCTTCTTTAGTTCAGCAACTGAAAAATTGTTTAGTTACTTCAATTTCACTTACTGTCGTTTCCTTTATATTTTTCTATTAAAGTACATGATATTTGAAGGCATATTAAACACATATAAAGGTCTCTAAACAATATGTCAGATGTTTGATAACAATTATTTCGGAAATCGTTCTCCCTACCTATTAACTTGCAAGATTTTTTAGTTACGATTAATTGAAACATTCAGTAAAATAATTCCTGTCCTAACGCAAGGTTTAAATGTTCTGATCCTTATTTCTATGAAAGGTTAGTTACCTACAGTCTGAAACATATGAAAAAATACTACTTTGTTTAATTTTCAATCTACTAAAACCACTGAGGAAATAAGTAAAATTGAACAGAATTCGAATTGCTTAGAATTAGCCACTCACGACTACATTTCAATTAATGGAACATTTTCAGAGCTGTGCGCTGTACCGTCGAAATGCTTCTGAAAGTAACAGTACAAACTCAATGCAGAGAGCTCACTGAAAACCTTCAACGATTAATTCTCACAAAAAAAAAAAACAGATACTCGAGGTACCTATCTTCTCGCAGGATTGCGAAAGAACGCAGGCAAATCTCTCGAGCAAAGCTGCGAGCGGTATTCCCCTTTTTCTTTTTAAAATTTTAATTCCGTCTCGATAAACGATCGTTCCCTTGTCCTGGCAGATTTTGATATATCGCCGGCGTATCGCGATCCAGCTTGTCGAGCGTCCAGCGCCACGGAAATAAATTCCCGTCGTAAATTCGGCCGTCAGCTTTTTTGTCCGCACTGCCATTATTAATCAAAACAGACCGGGATCCGTAACGAAAATACGCGCGCCGCGGAATATAGCCACGGGAATCACTTACCGAGCCCCCTGATACAATGTTTACGGGATTTGTGTGCGTATGTGCGCGCGTGTATCTACGCGCGTGCACGCGCGTGTGTATATCGTCCTAAGTGACGAGGTCTTCAACGGCGTCGATACGCCTCCACACCGATGCGCCGCCATTCCGCACCCCCGTCCCCTAAGCGGCCACCCCCTCCGGCAAGATGAAGTACAAGGGTCCTCGTGTTGACAGCACCCTCGTAACTCTTATCCACGAGCAGGAAGAACGAACATCCGGTTTGCTCGTCACCCTTCTTACGGATTAATTGTCGCCTACCTTGACTGAGCGCGCGTCGCGTCGCGTCGCGCCGCGCCGCGCAGTTTTAAAGCCTGACGGGAACGAATGAGATTAAGCGGAGCCCGTGCCTCCGGAGGCGATCACGGTATCACTTTTATACACATTGTTTCTGGTCCCAGATGTCCTCGACACACTATTTTTCGGTTACACGGATTTATTTCATTCGCGACGTTCGGTGCTACTCGGAATTTTTATCGCCACGGTGATTCATGATGATCGATAGCTAAACCGAGGATCTTCAGGCACGAGGAACATGTTCTATCTCAATTTTAACAGTCAGAAGTGAAATAGAGATTTGTCTGTTCTATAAACGTGTTCGGTAAGTTCGGAATAATGCCACAGTATTTTTTAATTGACCTGATACTTTGTATTTCAAGCTTCATTCTTCATATTCTACTGTTTTGTACTTCACTCACCGTAGGCTTCCGCATAACTAGATTAAAGAATTGTTGTAAAAAGACTGTGGATATGTGTCTCTTGTGGTAGTAAATGTGCAGTATTTTTAAACAATTCTTTGTACATGTACTGTACATTTACTACCACATATAATATACAAATTTTGCCATTTCAAATATTATTCGTATTCGTATTCGTAATTTATCAAAAACTGCATGGATCCCAGAATTTTAAACTTGGAAAATGTAGACTTTCACGAGTGCCTGTATTGTCTAGAGTCTAGAGTCTAGAACAATGTTTGGAATATGTTGATCATGTTTAAAGGTAACCAGTACACAAAAAAAATATTGCACAATATACTTTTGCTCTAAGGGATGAAATATCTCTAGTATCCCCTTTCAGAACAAGAATTGGTGTTGCAACGCAACCTCGGCGTGATGAAGGATATCCTGAAGGAGCGATCAGGCTAAATAGAAATATTGCTCTTTTACAGGTCGTTCGGAACGCGACCGTCATCCAGAAACGGCAATCGTCTTTCCCATAGAAGCTTCAACAGGCTAAAATTGTGTGGCTCTCGGTTTACGTGGCCCGGGATAGAAGATATTACGGATTCGCGATAACGATAACCATTCCTGACGGGATATGTGTAGCGAGTACGAAATCGTGACTCTTGTTTTAATGGCGGCACTGAGCAACACCGCCGACGGGCTAAGGGATGTGCGTGTGTGTACGTGTGCGTATATACTAGGAAGAGAGAGAGAGAGAGAGAGAGAGAGAGAGAGAGAGAGGAGCGCGCGGATGGTGGTTTAATCTAATGGAGCCGAGAGACCATGAAAGCTGGTGATAAACTTACCCGTAGGCGGCCAGGGTTGGATCGTAGGGGTAGTAACCCGTGGCAGCAGGTTGAAGAGCGGCCGTGCCCCATGCAGCACCCATATCCGCCGTCATGCCCATCCCCGTCGTGTCCTTCAATCCGTACGGATTTCCCTGCAACGCGATCGACCGATTGATTATTATGGGCGAGGGTGAAAATTGTATAACGCGCCACCCTCTAATTCGAAAAGTTACTTATCATCGCGTTCTACCGCATTCACGAGGGTTGCGCGCTAACAGTTACCTTACTCGCAGCGGAGAAATTAATTGGCCTGCCTAATATTCACCCCCAGCTCAATCAATTTTATTGTGTTATTCCATTCGCTTTCAAGTCTAAACCCCGCGAGATACAAAATTTAAATATGATACTATATATTATTTTCATTCCTGTTTCGTTCAATTTTATGACGTCCATCCATTCATTTTCAAGTACAGTCTTCATAAAATGCAAAAATTGAATATGATATCAAATATTGTATTTGGGACCCATCTAAATCAATTTGATTATATTCTGCTATTTATATGCAAACATAAAAACTTCGTAGGATATAAAAATTGAATACAATACTGAATATCGTATTCACCCCTGTTTCATTCAATTTTATGATGCTCTTCCATTCGTTTCAAAGTCTAAACTTCGTAACATTGAAACATTATGAACTACTGCATACTGTAGAATATGAAATAAGATGAGAAACATGCACACAATATTTTTTATGGTCATTAAAAACAGTCTGTTTCCTTATTCTTTGGATATTTTTGTACTGATGACTTTAGCCCTAGATAACTACCCATCCTAAATATAACTATCATTTCATGTTTCCTGTTTCTTTGTAAAGTACAATACGTTTGTTATGAAATAAAAGGAGGGCAATTATATTCATATTTTCATTTGGAATCATTTCTATGCATGATGGTTTAGTTATCTAGGGTGAAACTTATTGGACACTATGTACAGAATTTGCTTATTGGTAGAGGGGTTGATCGTATAATAACCCAGTCAATTCTAACGATGAATAAAAATTGTTCAGTAAAATTGCCAAGCCAAAATTTGTTCACCCCGTATCTTATAAATATAATGATGTTTCAAATATATATAATATAATAGAATGATATTTATAAGATAAGGGTTGAACAAATTTTGGCTTGGCAATTTTACTGAATTTCTTGCATTCATGTGATCATGAATGTTTCATCACCGGCTATTAGAAAAAAGCATAAAATCGTATAAAATCGTGTAAAATTTATTCAAAACAGACTCGAAGACATTTATGCGTCTATTTTGATAGCGCCTCCAAACAGTCGTAACGAATGTAAAATTCGAAAGATGAGAAACAGGATCGGCACGTCACGCGACACGATCTGTGCCTTCCAAGATGTTTTTGCAACCCAGCATCGTCACGATCGGTGACAAAAATAGTCGGTATTCCGGTGTTCTATTTAATTCCGTCGGATCGCGTGTTCGCAGCACGGATTTCGCTAAGAACAAGATTTCGAACAACGACGCTGGGCCCGGCTGCGAACGACGTCCGTCACCAAGAATGTAGCTCCTGCTGCGACATCGCCTAATCGTTTGCTAACACGATTTTACAGCTGTACATCCTCCGCGAATATGTACAACGCGGGACGCAAGAATGCACGCCGTTTGTTTAAAATTCTACGCACGAAATGTTCCCGATACCTAGCGTGAGCGTAGACAAGGGAAAAATCGCTGTCAGGATCCCTGCCAGAAAACAGTGTCAATAATCAGTCGTGCGATCACTCAAGAGTACCTAGAACTGTCCAACAACTCGCGAATTCCTATCGGAGCACGAAACATCTGCTCTTTCGTATCAAGTATGCAAAATTTGGCAGACTCGGAGACTTTTACGACCGAATGTATTTTAAGGTGTGATTCTACAAGTCAATCTAAGACTGAAAAATCGAGAATGACGATTTTATTGTGGACGCTACGTTCTCGAGACGTTGACAACTACGGAATACGGAAAACTGGCTTGTGCATCTCTATTGGAAGATTTGAACACTAAACTTTATCATAACTGGTCAAATCATCGGATTCACATGCTTTATTTCGCAATTATTGAAATTATAAAGACCTTCCTGTAAAAACTTATCAGTTTATTATTCACTCACACATCACAATAATAATCGTACGAAGAGTAGATTAAAGCTTGTAAAACATTATTATAAAGCAACACGGTCACATATAATTTTCGGTAAGCTAGCTTAAATCGTTAACAATTTAAAAGCAAGGTTGCTACACCAAAATTGTTCCTCTTCATTTTTATCTTACTAAATCGTCCCTTAATATATTTAACATATTTAAGCACCCCGTACAAAGCTTTTCAAAACTGATGATTGGATCTCGTGTGAGGATCGAGGCTACAACCAGAAAAAGAGTACGTTTCCGTGATTCACGGATAAGGTTTACGAGTAATCAAGTTTAAATTACTTCAGCTGTAAGTTAATGGTATGTGTAACAACCTGTACAATTTGTAAGACACAGTCCCACGCGATTCGAGGTTGGCAGAGCCGTTCCTCAAACCTGAACGCGTCCCACTCACAGTCGTGGCGCAATTTATGCAAATACCCTGTCGAATTAAAATCGGCCGATCCATCATCTGAAACAGCGATCTTCTGCGACCTGAACGCTCAACGGGGTCAGGAATGCGCGGATCAATCAACTCATCGGTGAATGACTGACGATTCGTTAATCGAGCTACACCCACGAGTCATGGGACAAACGAGGTCCCAAAGAACGACAATTGAAAGTGTCAAACGCTATCATTTTGTTATAGGTATGATTCCTAGTGAGGAAAGAGGCATAATTCAGTTGAGAGACTTTGTTGCGAGTTAAACATGTTCTGAGTTTGGGAATCCAGTTGCGACTCGTTGCAAATGATTTTGATTAACCCCTTGCACTATGATTTATTTTACGGTTACAGTGATTAGAACTTGATTGTCGTCCATCATTTCTTAGAACAAAAAGAAAATCGAAATTTATTATATGCTTTTATATTCCCCAATGGCTATATATCGACAGCAACAAAATAAAATTTTATTTCGCTTCAAAGGAAATTAATAATTTACGTATTTAGTAGATGTTGTTTGAAATTCTTATCACGAGTCTGACTCGTTATTATAGTGCAAGAGGTTAATAAGAAGCTGCTTCTAATCATTATAATGAAGGTGCCACTTTCGAGAAAGTATGTAATCATTTGCTAATCGAAAAGGATTGCAACCGATGCTGTTTACGATACGATGCAATAAGATGCAGAAGATATTTCATATTTCTCTTTTAGAACATTTCAGATTTTTCTGAATGATTTTTCTGAATTCGTATCTTTAAGGTTGCAGTTTAAAAACAGTTTCTAGCTCAAAGTTCGTAAAGTATCTTTTAGTTATTACTTTTATTGAGTATCTTTAATTAAGTTTCTCGTTCAGTGAAAATTATTAGATCTCCTATTTATCACTGTGCCTATAAAAATGCGCACTATTATAATCAGAATAGATTTCAGGATAGTAAAGTTTTAACTCGCACGAAATAATTTAAAATACCGCCGCATAATCTGATTAAAATGGGAGCGCTGTTTGAAGCAGAATACTCATGGCAATTAATGCAAAGTAGAAAGTCTGAAACTAAACATGAAGCATGCTTAGCTCCCGTGTAAACTTTCTTGAAATCCGTTTACAGAGTAACTGTCAAGAACGAAGCAGGAGGTGCAAGAACTAGAAGAAACAAGTTACGAATGTACGAATGTGCGATAAGACAGCCTGAGAAAAGAGTTCGTATGAAAATGTGTCTTATTTGATCTTATTTCGAAATTATAGAACAGATTTTTAGAATTAGTATAATCTATCAACTTTAAAAAGCGCGTAAATAGGCTTCCAGTAGGGGGAATGCTAAAAATTTTCTTCTAAAAAAACAATCTCAAAAGAAACGATTGCTCCCAAGGACGACTTTCCAACTAAAATTGCCATTGCAGTGGAACAAATTTTTTGAATAGAATGACATACATTTTTTTATATTCTTTTACGGTTTTGATCATTGCATCTCGAAATATTTTTCCATAAAATCATTAATAATTAAGAAGAGATATTTAGGTGTTCCCATTTAAGTGCCTTGCCCTGTATATCAAAAGAAATAAATCTGTTAAATAATTCCTTATGGATGCATCTCTACAATATTAATAATCGTAAATTAAAAATATTAGGATCCTTTATTTGCCGTAAACCTAGTGTTGATATTAAGGACACCTAGAAATCATCAAATACTGCAAAAAACGAAGAAGCTATTTAATACTGCATAATATACAAACTGCAGTAGAACACTTTCTTAAGCACTTTTCAGCGAAGAATCATAAATACACTGCTGATCTTTATGCAAAAATTCTCTAATTGTAAGAAACTGAAGTTGAGTGCAATTTTCTCTTTTGATAATCTTGAAAAGTCGAAAATGAAGTAACAGTATTTTTAAATTCTTCTATTGCCTTTTCATTTTGTGTTTGATCTATTCATTTTTACCATAAGCGTATATAAAATCCACAATCTAATCATTAACGTTAAAAATCAATCAAAAAGCCACCGGTAACGTCAGTCACGCGTGAACTTTCGATTCCTCCAGTTGCAAGAGATCTTTCCGAAGGAGGGCGGTTTCCCGAAGGACACTTTCGCTGAAGAGGATCGTGGAGGGTAAATGGAGGATCGTAGGAGTCGTCTGCTAACGAGGGAACGCAGACAGAGCGCAGTCTCAGCCGGATGTGTACACCGAGGCGTCGAGTCAGTCGATGTTTGGAGATGTCTCTACAAAGCGCAACGTAAAGACGCGCTGGGCGGAGGCGGAAGATGGAGAAAGATAAAGATAAAGAGAGAGAGAGAGAGAGAGAGAGAGAGAGAGAGAGAGAGAGAGAGAGAGAGAGAGAGAGAGAGAGAGAGAGAGAGAGAGAGAGAGAGAGAGAGACGTGAAGAGACAAGACGAGGAGGGAAAAACCGCTGGGCGGTTTTAATGTGCCCCTTTAACGTGCCCTCGGTGGCTAATGGTAGCACAATGGGATATTATTAGAGCGAAGGCTTAGAGGCGTTTGGCGCCAGGAAGTTTCGCATTACAGAGATCGGCTTGGCCCCCTTCTCCGGTGTCCCTCGACTCCTAATTCCCTTTTGGGGCCTATCCCGTAGGTTCGATTTCCGAGTAACCCCCTCTTCATGGTCCCCTCTATTTTTTCCATTTTGTTTCTTCTATTATTTTCCCTTTTTTCGCCAGGTTTTTTGGTTGCAAAAGGGAAGAGAGAAAGAGGATCGTTCTCTTTTTCCAACTTGATTCCTCCTCGAGTGCCCTTTACCCGGCAGCGACTTTAATGGAGAGCCACGGGTGGTCCAGCGTCGACGCCTCGGACTATTGTTACGACTGCAGAACGGGGCACGGTCAGCAGCCGATTATGCGAGCCGGGGTGCATTAAGGTAGCAATAAGCGTGCGCCTCGAGCTCGCTGAACGTTATGCCCCTTCTTGCTGCGACGACCTCCGCGCCAGGGATTGAACTGATGACGAATTTTGGAATGTGTGAAGGGACTTGAGAGCATCTGGATGTCTATGGTAACTTGAATTGCATTAGGTTATAACAGTAAATAAATTCAATTGTGCTGAATATATTTTCTTATTTGTCGACAAAGCGTTAGAATCATCTCTGACTACAATTTATCAATCTCTTGTCTTATAATATCGAATCAGACTGGTGATGAACATTTCAAACAGAATTTACTAAAACTGAGTATTATTCACTTTTTTAAAGTCGAAATAAAATTACACTCTTCCGTTATCAATATTGAAGCTTTAAAGTAAATTCCGGTATACGGTGAAGGTTCCTCTTTCCTTCCATGAAATTATTACGGACAGAGAAACTGTAATCATTGTTGCTGCGATGAAAATCATACGGTAAACTAATTGAGATTTTCTAAGCATCTATTTCGAGTCGCAATGACCTGATTCGCAGAACGATGAAATTTTTATAATGCGCTGCCAATGGGTACACATTTATAGAATGCGAAGCTGTGTTTTACTTACTTGATAATTTATTTTGACCCGGGCGGTTTGTAAGTGTAGGATGTTTAAAATTGAAATAGATATAAATTTTAGATTGGTATTTAGTAATGAATGTGGCTAGTGAAACGACCAGGAAATAGAAATGATGAAGCAGTGGTTAAACTTGTCTGATTCCGGTGAAATTCCGGGTTCGTTGAAATCTAATTCAATTCTCGATTCGAACTGATATTGTCACCAAGTTATTTAACTAACCAGTCTAATAGTGATACATTCATTTCATCTATATAAAATGAAATTGCTAAATAAATTCGTTTGATCATGTGTGCACCACAATAAAAATTGAATAGATTATCCATGAACCTACTCTTCTAATTCGTGTAAAATATTCGAAACAAGCCATTTATAAAGTTCAGTAACTTCACCATGAAAAATCGTACAAAAAAGTTTCCGGCAGATAAAGCGTTAACAGTACTATTTTCTAAAGACACATTAAACCGAGATAAACCGTAGCGATTCCGACAATTTCACGACCAATCAACGACATCAAAATTTACACCGTACAATTACGATTAAAAAATAAGATCCGAGGATTATTTATCGATCGTGAAGCGGGCATGTAGTACGGGTTCGGTATTTCTGTTTTCGTGTTCCCGGGTTCCGCGAACAGGTCTAAGGGGAAGTATGTATTTGTTGCAATCAAACCGGCCAGAAATTACAGATTCGAATTTCTGTAAATTGCCGCGACGTTATCGGTCGGCTTTTGCCGTGGCTCGCACGACGACGTCACAGGTGTATCTATCAAACGAAGATGTCGCAGACTGATTATTAGGCGAGCACGTGGATACGTATCGTCGGATCGGGCTCGGGCTTTGTGGCCGGCACGCACGCCGTCGGATACGCGACGACACGCGAAATTATTAAACGAGTAGGTTGGACTCGTATCAATTCGATTAACGGTAGATTCGAGGGCGAATAAGCGGTCTCTTCTCAAATAAAACAATACCGTTCCCTGGTTTTCCCTCTCTCTGTTTCTCGTTTCTTCCTTTTTTTCAGCGGAACGATTCGACACTCGCGACGCCGCGATCGTTATTTCGCGTGGATGCTCGTGGAGGGGTGCGAAACCCTCGGTTAGGGGAGGGAGTGACTGCAGTCGCGATAGTTGCGCGAATGTTGCGAATTTTTTACTTTAGCCTGGCAGTTTTCATGAAGAATCGTCATTTTTTAGAAACTAGAACTGGTAAGTGATTTGTAATTTTTTTATTTAGGAATTTTAGCTGGTAAAATGTGAAACACAGGATTATTTAAACCTTTACCTCTTTCTGTAGAATAAGGAGTTAGGCTTATGATGAATATTTGAAACATAATCTGATAAATGTGACTGTTCCTCGTTTGATAAAATTTGTTCTTGTGTTATCAGTATTTAAATGTTAAAGGAAGTGTACATATACAATGAATATGTACAAAATCTTCTTTTTCTACGTATTAAGAAATTATCAAGGACAAAGAAGCTCTAATTTTTGTGGCTTTAAAGAACAAAATACAAGATGGGGTTAATTAGTCAGATAATCGAGAATTTGATGTTTTATCGTTCTGTTTTATTCATATTCAATCGCGTGTTTCTCTGCGTTTTTATTATTCATTATAGAAATCTCCCTATTTTAAATATTGTATGTACAGCTGTAAATAGATCATTTCATAGATTGCATTCGTAGAAACACAGAAACGAAAAGTATGTAACAGCTCCATCCTTGTTTCTGAAGGTTTTTAATCCCACGTTCCTTATTGTGTAGTTAAAATCCTCTGGTGTCAAATTAACAAAATGGTGAGGATTCAATACAACATAAAATATACGAGCTACTTACAAGACTTTTTAAAAGGTTTCTTGAAGATTTTTCTTTTTGATTCTTTGCTTTTATCTTGATCCTTCGTGTCTTTCGATTCAAACATGAAACACAGTGAAATGAAAATTGTCGCAAAGATTCTCCTGGAAGAGACTCAAAGATCACGAACTACAGGAATACAGTGTCTAAAATAGTTCTAAAAATCTCCAAAGCGGTAGACATTTTTGTTCGTACATGAGAAATAACAGCTTCGTAGCCAAATGATTGCACCAAGGTAAGTAAAACAGAAAATTAGCAATTTTGCATCCCAAGACGTGTTTAAAATTTTTGAAAAATTCCCGAAGCACTAAACATATTTGTTCATTCATAAAAGGCAACGTCAATGCCGCGGATGGACGTGGCCACGCGCGTTTAAGGGTTAATTAACATATCTGTAGTGCATACTGCAACCCTAAAGACGGTGCTGCATCCTGTCGGGCGTAAGTTACCCGTGCGTTTCTGGGAAGTAATTCTAAACAAGCGGCCGAGTTTCCCCGAGGCGGGCCAGCCCGTGGATACTCAATTAGTATGCGTAGCGGCGGCATAAACTTTGGCAAACAAACACTTCGGAACTCTCGGGCAGGAAAGTCGTTCTCGATCCGCGGGAGAGGACAGCGACAAAAGACAGAGCCCCGAAGTTGAAAGAGCGAGCGGGGGATCGTCACGCGAGACCTTCTCTCCTCGGGGCGAAAGTTTGAAGCTTCTGCCGCCGGTTGTCCCGTAATAATTTAATTAACGTCACTCGGCGAGTGGTTGGGTGCGGGGGTGAGTATCGACGCAGCGATGATGAAGCCGTAGAGAGCACTCGCGCTCGTCGGAAAACCATAGTTCTCGAGATCGCCGAACAGAATCGAAAGACAGAGAGAGAGAGAGAGAGGGAGAGAGAGAGAGAGAGAGAGCCGAGCCGATGCTCAAAAGAAGGGGGTGAGGTCTGCCTTTTTTTATTTATTCCACCACGTTGGCTTTTCGTTGAACAAGGACCACCGTGCTCGCCTTAAAGAGCCTCCGCCTTTTTATTAGTCCCTTTATCGTTCTTCCCCCGCTATCTCTCGCGCCACCCACTTCATTCAATGCTAATCCGATTCTTATTATATTATAATGCTCGTCGAAACGACGGCGCGCCGCCGCTCGAATCGTCGAAAGCACGTGCTTCCTATTTAACGATCCACAACCAGGCACAAAAGGGTAGCCAACAATTCACAAGCGAGGAAACCCCGGGGGTGGGGCTCTCTACAGTCGAGAACCTTTGCCTCCTCGTTCACACCAATCGAGTTTACTCACCATTCTTAAATTGTTTCGTTCGACTACTTTCTTTCCATTCCTCGAAATCGGCGATTCGTGTCCGATCTAACTGCTCGACGATCCACTTCGATCTCTGGCACCTTGCAACTTTGTTCGATTTTATTTTCGCCGACAGAGAGAGAGAGAGAGAGAGAGAGAGAGAGACCAAACGCCCTTTCTTCTAATTATCTACTGATCTAAGTGCGCGATTCGATTTTTACCCTCTTTGAAATGTGACTGAACCTCTATTAGGTAAAATAATTTTTTTATAGTAGTTTCCGTGCATTAGTTACTATTTTCTGAAAATTTGAGTCTATTCAATCGAGGAGAGAGAGTTAGGAGTTAAGGGTGGTATCGAGTCTCTCTGCTCACCTATTCGAAATAATGTCTCGTTATAATTATTAATTTTTCTTTAAAGATAACGGACAAACGGTTCTAGGTATTGTAAATAAGTGAAAGTGGCCAGGGTTGAAGAAACGCCGTCACGGGCCGAAAACCTGCGACACGACGCTAGAAATTGAAACAGCCATTCGTTATCAGCGTCGACAACATTTTATTTCACTTTGCAGCTAATATATACGTATCTCCGCGACGATAAGATTACGTTATATTCGATAGATGTTACTAATAACTTCACCCTCGCCGATAAGATTAGTTCGCGCGGCGAGCGACAACTATTTTCGCACGATTGCGCGTTAGCTTTGTGCTCGACCGCGCGTGGACTTTGGAACCTGACTTCCAAATTCTCGTAAATCTATCGTGTCATTCGTGATTTGATACTTATTAAGAAACGCGGCAAATTTTACCATATCGGAAACTGATAACAAATTAATTCGTTTGGAATAGTAAAATTGCTCTCGCGATTTGCCAAAGAAATAGTGAGACAAGGCAAACCGGTTGAATATGTAACAAAAAAGTATACAGAAAAGTGTATTGATGTTATCCTCATTCATAGCCACATCTTGCCAAGTTAATTTTTGGCACCGAATTGACACAATAACAAAAAAAAATGCATACGATGGAAAAATTAATGATTAATACTGCACAGTTTTTTTAAAAATTAAACACTCTGTGCTCAGATTAGACAAGATTATTACACACATCATTCATGAGTATCAACATTCAGGACGTATCAACGTTTCCGGGTCAGTAAAAAATGTGTTGAATCGATACAACAGTCAAACGAGGGTTCAATTTGAAGTAATGAAAGATTACACTTATGAAAGAAGTTAAGAAATTATGAAGGAAAGTATGAACTGAAACTCGATGCCACTCGCAGCCCTGTTTTGATAAGGAAGATCAAACAACTGCCGGCCAGAGGGTAGTTCGTTCCCTCTGGTGAACAAGCTAGGTAGAGGGTAGGTTCCAGAGGCTCGTCAAAATTCTCAAAATTCCCAGTGACCGGACGCTTATGACATTCCAGGGTGGCTGGTCGCGCGGTCACCGCGGCCAATCCTCGCGTGCACGAAATTGCACGACGGCCGCTGAAATTCTTCGAAGGGCTGACCGACCGGCTGCAATTTATTGCGATAAAGGTGCAAAGCTATGACGTTGGACGCACCGTCCACGACAAATGGCATTCCTCGGGTGTCGATAGGCAGGGGCTGGTCAAATAATAACGCCGGAACAGGGCGCGACCGAGAAATGTTTTTGGCCAACCATCGAACACCGCATGCTTACAAGTAACGACTGAATTAATATCCTCGACTCTGCGATCCGCAAAGGCCATATTGGAGGTTCTTTAATACAACATGCAGGTGAACGTTTTATCATTCGTGAACCTCTAAATATAATATTTTTATCCTGACATTAATACTTTTACTCTAAATGGGGTACTTAAGATTTTTAATACAAGGCGTTTTTTAAGATATTTTAACGACTACTTTACGAATTAGGGTATTTAGACTAGCAGCAATATTTTAGCCCTTATACAAATAATTGTATCCTTCAAAGAAGAGCACAACAATTTTATTACAAGTCTCTAAAGTATTTTAATTAGTACTCCACAATTTAGAATCTGTAGCAGCAGCAATGTTTCAGCACTTATACAAAAGTGTCGACCCTTAAAGAGATCACAAATATTTCGACTGTGTTGTTCATGAAAAAATTCAACAAATTAAAATTTCAGAAAAAATTCATTAATTCAAGAAATTAATGTTTCTAGATGAAGCAATATTTCAATCCTCATAAATATTTCTATCCTTAAAGAAAAGCACAAATATTTTACTGTAAGTCGTTCTTTAAAGTATTCAAATGAACCTTTCACAATTTAGAACAATAACCTTTCACAGGCAAGGTACAGCAATATTTCAACCCCTAAAGTATAACCGTCAATATTTTACGGAAAGTAATTTTGTAAGATATTTTACTGAATACTTCGCAACTTAGAATGTCTAGATAAAGTAACATTTCCATCTACACAATGGAACCACTCAACCACTCACAAAATTCTCATGAAACCCAGCGATCGCTTTTCGCCCAGCGAATCACAATCAACGAACATATCGCGAGTGCACGTTTCCTTAAGCGTGCATTGCTGAGGCGTGTGCAAGCAGCTGAGCGGAAGAGTGGTGCATCCAAGCGGATCCATCTCCGCGTGCGTCTGAAACGGCGCGTTTTCAAATGTTCCGTATAAGTCGCGAGCCCGAAACGCCACCATCACCATCACCGTTTGCAAGGTTCGCGGGACTTACCCAGGTCGGCTCCAATATATCAGGTTCACCGTTGCGTTTATGCGCAGGATGCTAGTCGTCGTGCGCAACGAGCATTACCTCGAGCTCAGCCAGACGGCAGAACGATCCTCCGGGAAAATAAAGATCGGCGTGCAAGACGTGGCCCGTATTTACCGGCGTCGCGTTTACATACATTAAGTCGGCTTCGTTCTGCCCTGCTCTGCTCCTCTCGGCTCCACTCGGCTCCGCTCCGCTCCGCGTCCACGGTTCGAGCAGAGCCGGAGCGGAGCACGTTGTAGGCACATTGTATCGCATGCGAGCCGCGCGTAACTGCCAATTATAAGAGCGTAAACGGTCCGCGATTAAGAGTGCTACGTGTGTTACGCTTATCAATGGCCCGTAAAGTAACGCATTTCGCGATATCAAGGATCGGAATGCCCGCGGAGCCCCGACTCTTTCCTGTGGAACCGAGTCATGCAAACCTGGATCCGCAGCAAGCCTTCTGCGAGACACGACACAGTCGTATTTAAAACTCCACCGCGAAATCTTTACCGGCCTTGTAACCAGATAACTCGCCCAAATTTCGACGCTTCCAGGAGATAACTAGCCACCGTGCTGCTGCTCCGATCGATTTAATTTCGGCGAGCCATCTTCATTAGCCGCCGCGACCGTCTGTATCGTCAGCGTGATCCAATAAGTTCCTGGGTTAAAGGGCTAATAATGTTTTAGTGCTGATTGCACATCTTTTATTGGGAAGAGTTTCTGTAGCACTTTTAGTTAGCAGCATTTAAAAGAAAACTTAGTCGTAGCTCTCTGTTTCGTGTGAAAAATCATGATGACTCTATAAGAGCAACACGAGGGAACGACTTTACTTAGGGGATAGCAAAAGGTCCGTACTAATCGGACCAATCGGTAAAATGAAAATTACGACACTGATACGTCAGGAAAAAATTCAATCCTCGAATCTTCCGCACATCCTGTGCATATGGTACGTTGGCTAAGAAGACTCCTTCCATTTTTCCATCAAGATAACTATAAAAAAATCGTACGAATTTTTTAGCCATTCCGATAGCAAGCTGCTGACTCCTATCGACTAATACGAAGAAACTGAAAGTTTGCGATCTTGATCATGCTAATAATAAGAGTCTGCAAATTTTTATCAACTAAAGAAACTAAAAGGAGCAGTAAGAATACAGGGCACAGAATTATTTTCATAATCACATTTCCATGGGTATAAATTCTTGTTATCAGTTCGGGAACATATTTTATTGAATCTCGCGCCAATTATAGAAAAAAATAGTGTCGTTTCTGGGTCAATGCGCAATTTTTCGAAAGCATCGGCACCGTTTTGCTTCTCGGTGTCTGCTCGTAAGCAACATGGTTTATGAATGGCATTATCGCGAGACGTTGACATAATAGGCGTACCGCGTGTCACAAAATATCCCGTTGGCAATTAAACACCGGCGCTGAAAACGCAGTCAACCCGTGGAACGAACTGTGAAATGGCAGAAATTAAGTCAGGCATTAAATCTGCATTCCTTCTACCCGCGGCCCGCCTATCTCGGGCACGGGCCGCGATAAATCGGCGATCTAAATTAATTTGTTGGATCGATAGCTGAGACCGATGCAACCAGACTTCTGTCGTTTTAGAAAAATTGATCGCTCTCGGGAAACATTTTTCTTTGAATGAGTTACGAGCTCCGGCTACTTCAAGCGTGTCGAAACTAGAGTTTGTTATTTAACGACTCGAAGGTTCGAACTCGACAAACCATCTTGAATGTCGTTGACCGTTTGGTGAAGTATTTTCGAGGATCTCTGTTTTATTCAATTTCTGAATAATCGTGTTATGGTTAGTTAACTGATTGTAAGCGCCGAACGTTCCGAGCAACCGGCAGCTATTATTCAATCGTGGATTCCTCTCGTTTAGAGCTAAATCAGTTACACGATTCGGAGCGACGGCTATTCATGACTACCGCAACGTACAAGACTGATCATGTTAACGGGAACAGTACATTATCAAATTCGATGGAATATTCATGTGGAGCTGAATCATTAAGACCGATGTAGAATATTAAGTCATTTAAACAAGAGAATATCGATCAGCGATATGTATAAACGTTTCTCTTTTTCTCGTAATAATTCTGTAAAAGTATCCATATGTACAGAACGCGGATGCAAGAATCGATTTTGAAACAGCCCGAGTCCCCTAACATGGTAAATAGAAACAATAATTGAAACAGATAATTAGACTGCGGTCTTTTATGCGACATAAAAATTGTCTGCATCGGTTGCAAAATACAGGAACTACACAGACATTTAGATCCTTTCTTAATAACAAGCTGAACATAATACAACAGTATATTTAAATGCCTTAAGTGTCTTTGCTGTTTTGCATTTGATGCACACAGTTTTGTTATAAATGCATAAAATCCGCAGTCTACAGAGAAGAAAAATGTCTGTCCATCATAGCTGTTACTCACAATTTATTAGGCGAGTACCCGTAATTTCCGAGCTGAGCTGAACTCGATTCGACTCCGAGCTACTTGAAATCGACGAACTGCTTGAAAAGAATGCGAGCTACTTGAAAAAAGCAACCGGCTCGAATATTCGAGCCCTCGTAAAACTTCGATTTACTCGAAAATGAATTTTCAGCTCGAAATTTTTCGAATTACTCGAATATATTCGAACAGATCTTTAACTTTCGAGTTACTCGTAAAAATTCGAATTGCTCAAGTTACTCGAATATTCATTTATTTACTATCACATACTATTCTAACTATAAGGAAGAAAAATATGACGCTAATTTAATGCTTCCGTCTTATTATCATGTTTTCATAAAGAAAACATATTCGAATTTTTACGAATATCTCGAAAGTTAAAGATCTGTTCGAATATATTCGAGTAATTCGAAAAATTTCGAGCTGAAAATTCATTTTCGAGTAAATCGAAGTTTCACGAGTGCTCGAATATTCGAGCCGGTTGATTTTTTCAAGTAGCTCGCATTCTTTTCAAGCAGTTCGTCGATTTCAAGTAGCTCGGAAAATTCAAACGCTTGATTCGGCTCGACAGACCGATCAGTACTCGACTCGAAATTCGAATACTCAAATAAATCGAGTACTCGCACCCCCTACAATTTTTCATAATCGTTTCAAGAATACCGAAATCGCTATTACACCATTTCTCGATCCCTGAGTCATAAATTCCAAGAATCAATTTCCGATCTAATATTTCATAGAACCGCAACGTGTCGATCGTTCACGAAAAAAGATTGCTTTCGATTGTTCAGGAAAGCGTGCTCGAGAGACAGAAATCAAAGACAATGAGTGGCGATAAGAAGCCTGCGGTATCGTTATCGAATGGAACTGATTGCTGCGGCGAGATCAAACGTCCGGAGGATCAACGTGTCGCGGTAAAAATGTTACACGGATATTATCGACAGATCGGGGGAGGCACGAACGATAACTTTCGAGTTGGAGAATCGACGCGAAGTATAATAATGTCGGGTCCGGTAAACGCAAACGGAGAAATTTTCATGTCGCTCGAGAGACAGTGAGTCACGGCGCGCAGACCCGAGATCCGTTATCGTGGCCTATCGGGCGAATGCGTTCATTTGTCGGTCGACCGCATAATTTTGGCCAATCGAGTCAGCCGAGCTGTTATCTCGAGAGACGGCGGCCGATTGGCTGGCAGCGTCGATCGCCACGAAATTCGTCGGCGAAATACAGGAACCGATATCTCCGACCGTCCGATAATTCATTGAACTCTGCTCACCTCACGCTATTACCTTGTCCTATTTATGAACAGCTGCTGTCCCGTTAATTAAATCGCGCCGCGGAAGAGTGTCGAGATAAGAAACCAGAACTTTTGGTACAAAGATAACGAACCGAGCCTCGTGCGTGACTCGCGAGACCTGTCCCATCGAAAATCTGCCTTCTCAATACTCATTGCGTCCGGTAACACAATTTTTCTAATTTATATGCAATTGTAGTTTCGTCTGGCTTAGTTTAGAAATTCTGTGTTCTATAATATTTTCTGCGTCCGGTAAAGCAATTTTTTAATATTTATACACGATTGTGCTTGAACCTGTGTGTATTACAGTTTTATTGCGAATGGTGGTGAGATTTAAAAAATTTGTTTTCTATTATCAATGGAATCTGTGTGTAAGTTTTATTCGTGAAAGATTGTGTGATAATTTGGTCAATTTCACATTGTTGTAATTGTAGCTGTTAATGGTCTTCGAAGATTAGCATTTTGGTTTGTGAGTTGCAATTTAATCTGAACTGCCTTAACAATTGTAAATCACTCTTGTCAAAAATGCATAAAATTCATAAATTTTTGTTTTTCTTCTCTTTTGATGGCGGAATAATTATGATGTTTCTATTAGTAGAATGATATATAGGAGTGGCTTGAATTAATAAGAGAAAAATCGCGGGATATATAGGCAACATTATGAGCTAATTAAATAATTCATCGGTTAACAAGTTTGTCGACTTTGGCTATCGATCCTGGAGGTGGAAACGGAATTTATAATTCATATATCGATCCAGGAGGTCCGCTACAGCGTCTCGTTTCATCTCAATTCATTCCAAGGCAATGTTGAATTTAAGACGACAAGTTCAGTATTTTTTGTTTTTATTCGAAATTTTGTTCTCTTGCCGAAACCTCTTATCTGTATCGAGGTGTTTCGTTGGAGTCTCCGATAAATGAATCGGCATTTTTCAAAGAACAACCAATTAGTCTAATTATGTCAATAAATTCTGATTGAATTGACTCCGTTCGCGCTCCGTTCGCTCGGCTACCCGCCGTGATTTCTGGAATCGAAACAATAATATTAATGATGCTGATAATGAGTTCGTGATCGTATCTCAATGATGGATTTCGGCTATAATATATATAACCGGAAACTAAATCATATTATTACACAGTGAAACAAAACCTTTATCGTTGAATAGAGAATAAGAAACGAGCAATTAAAATTCCACATGGGACTGTTAGCTTTTTATATCGATGATCTAATTAGACTGCGGATTTTAGGCACTTATGGCAACAAATGAGTAGAAGAAGTTTAAACCAGCAGAAAGGATAAAAAAAGTTATTTAAAAAAGAAATTTTTAGCAAGATATTTTGCATGAAGTTTCCCAGCCTAATCACAATGTAACAGTCAAAGTAACGCAAACAATTGTTTAATAATTTTCAACAAAGACAGCTTTATTGGAATCTGTAATATACTTGGCTGTCGTTCTATTAAATTTTCAAATTCACTGAACGGTTTAAAGGAATAGTAAAATTAATATTAAAAATTCAGAAATTCAGAGATGCATATACATATGATAATAAAGCAGTCAAGACTATCTCGGGCCGAGCACACATCACGAAAACGAACCGTTTCGCACGAAAACAGTGTTCCACGAGGTAGACTGTAAAAAAGCCCAGAGACAATAAACAATAAAAAAAAATGCTACACGGCACGGTGTCTCGTTTATCCGCGCTCGGTTTCGAACTGACCTTTCACTTCGGCCAGGATTAATGCGGTTATCGTTCGTGGCGGACAACACGCGCGCGATCGTAACGGGAAGGAAAAGCTCGCTGGGAGTGCGCTGCGCCGTGCAGAGCGTTGCAGCGCGTTGCAGCGCGTTGCAGTGCGTTGCATCGCGTCGCGTCCCGTCGGGGGAATAAATGCAGAATTTAATTATCGGGGCCCTCTTTCTCCTCCTCGCTCTCCCGAGTCGCTTCGAGTGGCTCGCAACAACATCTGGCGGACCGCGTGTTTTCCCAGCGACCTTTTTATCGTTTCTACCTCCCGGTGGCCGAGTTATCCACGCTCGAACGCAGATATAAATTGGCCGAAACGCTGCGATACGATCGCGCTCTGGCACGTCTACTCCTATATGTCTACGTCAACCGGGAATTATCAGCGTATCGCCGATGTAACCGTGATTAGGCAACATTTCGCTCGAGTACACGATCTCTCATAACCAAACGGGAAGAAAGTGCTGAGCTTTTTCTACCGACGTCCCGCTGAAAACGCTCCGCTCTTGGTTTCGCACGAGTCTCGGCTGTGTTTCGTTCATAGAAACCATCAGTGATATTTGCATAAAATATTAGGTACTTGCTAACAAAGTTTCCACTTTATTCCATCGCCCAGTTAATTTCTGTATTTGATAAATTATTATTCGGTTGTTTTAGTTTTCAGTGGCTTCAATTTTCTAAGGCAGTGCTGGGCACGGGTGGAGCCCCTCAAACGCCTGCATCTCCCACCACCTCTCTTTTATGCAGTGCGCACGTTCGTTGCGTACGCTAATATCTCGTGTCTTCGTTGCCCCATTGTGCCGCGCTTGGTGGAAGGGGACAGAGGGCGCTACGGTATGGACGGTTTTGCCTCAATTGAGGCAGAATTGCCCATCCCTGTTCTTAGGCATTCAACGTGTTAAGAGAGTATTCTAGTGTGACCGGTTGTTTCTTTAGAATTATTTGCGAATGTTTCAGAAAAATTCAGTATTGGTCATTTACATAAGCTCTTTTTCTATGAATTTACTTGTCTATGAGGAGGGAACACAAATTGTTTTGTTAAAAAATTATTAACTGTAATGGAAGACACTCGGGTATAAGAGAACAAAGTATGGTCACGTTATTACCACAATTTGAGCAGTTCTGCTTATCTGAAGTAAAAAGATGCAATTGATTTTTGTTTAGCGCCACCTCCGACTATAATCAGTACCAACAAAAATTGAAAAATGCTACAAATTACAAAAATTTAGTGTTCGCTTAACAGTTTCTAACTCTATTTTATTTTTAAGAGGCTTTAAAATTTATAAAAACTTTATTTTAGCATGGTACTTGTACCGACAATAGCTATGCATGCGCCTGAAGATATACTTAAAATTTGAGGTTGATTGGTAAGCAATTTTCAAAATATCGTATCAATCATTCCAAAAAAGATGGATTCGAACGATTGTAAAAAACGATCTCTTAATCTTTAAAGTTTCGGTTCTCCCTATAGTCAGTCCCTGAAGCGCCATACTAAACGATCTGTAATTTCGATACTTTCTTGAAATTCGATCCGATAAACGCGCGTTATACCGGAGAAAATCGTCACGAATCGCGCGTGTTTCGCCGAGCGAAAACGCCGATAATGTGCGCCGGTATAAATCGGCGGAGGCTAGCGTCCAATGAAAAATCTTGTCGCGACATGTGTCCAATTTGGATTAATTACGGAGATATGTAAATCTGGAAACGTTGGAACATGTTCAGGACCGTATGAATGCAGATTGAATTTTTACTATGGAATCATGTAAATAATGTCCGGTCCGTGTGTTGGGTAAATTAATTGCGTTCGCGATCAACGAGATCAGGAAGGGGCACACGAGCTACTACAGTGAAAAATGCCTCGGCGCGAGACGCGAAATATGTTGGAACGAAAATAGCGTCGGATAGAACGAGTCTTGTGCGTGTAGTAGCTTTTTCTCGAGAAAGTAAGCGATTGTGATTGTGATTGTGCGAACGTTTTTCAAACGGTTAACGAGATCTTACGGAGTGTAACTTCAGAGTGTAACTTCAGAGTGTAACTTCAGAGTATAAGTTTAGATTACAACCTTAGAGCACAATTTTAAAGGACAACTCTAGAGGACAACTTCAGAGGACAACTCTAGAGTACAATATTAGGGAACACTTTTGGAGGACAACTCTAGAGGACAAGTTTAGACGACAACTTCAGAGTATATCTATAGA
The DNA here is from genome assembly GCA_913789915.3 of Sphecodes monilicornis. Classification (NCBI taxonomy): domain Eukaryota; kingdom Metazoa; phylum Arthropoda; class Insecta; order Hymenoptera; family Halictidae; genus Sphecodes; species Sphecodes monilicornis. The sequence goes on along the minus strand of OU565285.1, from coordinate 11,504,970 downwards.
GGAGAATATTACGGAACACTTCTAGCGGACAACTTTAGAGGACAACTTTAGAGTACATCTATAGAGGAAAATATTATGGAACACTTTTAGAGGACAACTTTAGAGTACATCTTTAGAAGACAATATTAGGGAACACTTTTAGAGGACACTTTTAGAGGACAACTTCAAAGTACATCTTTAGAGGACAATATTAGGGAACACTTTTAGAGGACAAGTTTATAGGACAGCTTTAGAAGGTAATTCTTTTATCTCTTTACAGTGTAACAGAATTGATAATAGGTTAAACAACTTTTTCTTCGTTCTTCGTTCTCAAATCATTCCCTTAATGTCTTTAAAAATAAAATTTTTAAAGATGTATTAAGTCTTAAAGTTTCTTGATGCTTGGTGCCAGCTAGTTTGTAATTAATCGTACATTAGTTGTTTTGTTCATACACTAACGTTGAATTGAATTCATTGACTTGAGGAGATGCATTTTATGAAATACATTGTACATAGTTCGTGAAGTGGTTCGATTAAAGTAAGACTTAAGAATTAGACTTAACAACGTCGATTTGAATGAAATGAGATCAAATACATGTAAACTATAAACTGAGCCTTGCAAAGGTCAAGAAATGGGGAACATATTGATCACCTTCATGGGAAATGTCTCCAGTGGAGATGTAATAGAATCTAATTAATATTTTCTGCAGAAAATTTTGTCACGACTTCTATCGAGCGAATATCTGTACGAGGCGCATGATACCGATTCGACTGGAGGCTGGTAGGTTAATTACCTTTGTCGACAGGTCGTTCGGGTAGCACGCGAGTGGATCCTCACGGGTAAGCGAGCGTAGACAGTGAAGCAGGCTGGAATGGAGTAGGAGGAGCCAGCGGTATCCAGTACTTTATTATTAGCCGGTTTCTTTCGGCGGGTTGGAGAACAGCCGTTCGTTCCTCCCTACATGTTTGCCTATGGAAACTTGTGTTTCACAAGCTTCCTGGCCGAAGAGGTGTCTCTGCTAGCCACCCCCGTCCGTTGAAATATAACCGCGAATCCATCAGTCGCGATCCTCGTTAGAGCTAGGAGCTAGAAGCTGGGTCGGTCTTCCGCGAACCGAAACTGAAACGAGATTATCGCACGGCCCGCGACAGCTACGACTGTGAATAATTCGAGGCAGGCGACGAAGACGACCACGCGGCGAGGCGAGAGAAGCTGAAGCGAGAGGATATCCCCGAGACCAGCGAGCAGACGTCCCAAGACAGACCAGCCATCGCCGGGATTCCAAGCTAATTCGTGGCAAGACCGCTCGCTAATCCGTCTTAAGCCGAGGTCGCGAGCACGCGAGTAATAATCGGCCGGTACGCCTAGCGCGACGGGCCAATCAATCTGGCAGCTTGGTACCGGCATATTTTACCAGTGAAACGTTACAAAGCGTATTGCGAAACCGGCGATACGTCCAGGAGACGCGAGGAGACGCAAAGGGACAGGAGGACGACGCGAGCAAACACCATCCAACTCCCCCGCCAATGCGCCCACAGCTAATAAACCGTTTAATGATTCCGTTTATAAATACAACCGCGGCTCGTAACTCTTACGATTAGCCGTGGCACGAGCAATTTGCCTGATTTATCGCGGCGAACCGCGGTATGGAAGACGCGGCGAATTTTCCGCGAGGGTGGCCGCACGCGGACGTGCCAAGACGCGTTACTTTGAGAGATACTGATCGCACGTGGCTCTTACTATGTTAGTTTACCTTGGAGAACGTTATTGTTGCTTGGGTATTGTGAGAAATTTGGGTCTTGTGGTGATTGGCTGTAGGGAGATTCGAGAGCAATTTTTGCAGCTTCGAAGATGCAACATATTGATTTTTTATAGAGACGGTCGCTAAATCGGCAGCTTCATACTTTTGTTAATTATATTCAAGAGAAGATGCGATGAACTTTTGGCTTGCAACACGTGCTGGTACTATGAATGAAATAATAACAATCAAAGACGTGAAAGCTTCGAATTTCTAGCTCATCTGTGCACAATCTGATTTTATTCCAAAATTGTATTCTTCATCATTCATCTATGGCGACTCACGGATTTGTTCATGACAATTTGTCAACGTCCAGCTGGTCAAACTGCGTAGAATTCAGGAAACTGTATCGCTGAAGGTTGCTAGCAATAAGATTTGAACCAATGACAAAAAAGATTAGGAGTGGCGTAGCAAAGTTCTCATTTCAGTCACTGTACTTAGAAAAATTGTTTTTAAAAGAAATTTGTAGGTTTGTCTTTTTAGAATTAATTTTATTTCAGTGATAACACTATGGATTTCTGAAATATGTATATGGTTATGCACGAAGATAAGTTTCTTTCTAGAAGAATAACGCTGATTATAGTGCTGCACTGGTTACGCAAACCAAAGATGAGTAGATGAAGCGATTATCTAGTCACGTGTGCTTTGATATTTAACGCGTGGATGATGTCGACACAAAAAGGTAGGCCGACCGAAGTCAGGCGAATAGAAGAAATTAATTAGTGGAAAAAGTATCGATGCAGGATTCTCGAGATAGTCTTTTTACCTTTGGAAGTAACCTTTGCAGATAGTTCCCTTAAACTTTCACGAACTGGTAATAAGTCCACTATTGTATGGGATGCCGTGCATGTACCTAATACTGTAATTATAATTGCATTACTTTAATGACTCTTATTATTCCTGAATACTTCATCCCCAAAAAGATATATCGTTCCTCACTGTTCCACGCATTTTTAGCACCATTTCATCATTCATCAATTCATCATTAATCAGCGGGGAAACTTTTGAGTTCACTATAAAATACATATTTGAACTTTCGACTTTAATTAGGCCTTCCTCGTAGATTTTAGTGCCCCTATTACAAATTTGAACACTTTCTCGCTTTGTCATATCGAACGGAATCGATATTGGAAGCAAGAAACACATCTTCCACTCTTACAACAACGTGCGCCTTAACTATAATAGTCACGAACTGTTACAACGCCATTGGTATGTTTACTAACAGTGACATTGTACATCCAGTTCAAAACAATTTTCATGTTCGTGCACGTTAGCGCATGTTGTATAAAATTTGAAATATCACCTGCAATGTTATCTTCTTGACAGCGTGTTCTATTTTTGTTCAGAATAACAAAAGGAATCAAATGATGTTAAACAAAAAAGCTGCATCGTTATCTAACATCATTCTAAACCATCTATTACACTTGATCAAAAGATAAATTAAACCATTCATAAAGTTTCATCCATTTATTTTTCCCCAAAAAAGTGAAGAGTTAATATTTTTAATTTTCCATTATTGAGATTGTAAAGATGCATCCATGAGGAATTATTCAACAAATTTATGTCTTATTTTTATAAATTAATACAAAATTGACGGGTTGACTATAGTTAAACACTCATATTGCAAATTCGTTAATGTACGCCCAAAAATGGAGTAGGAAACTTACCAAAGGAGGGTAGAACGCTGAGCTATCCATGCTGATGCTAGGGTAGGGCCCCTGGTCCGTGGTGGATGGCGTGGGCGTAGGGTACGAAGAGTAGGAGGTCGCGGTGGGTGCTAGCCTAGGGTATGCACCCAACGCGAGCCTCGCCGCGCTGTCATACTGACAGCTGCAAACCGTTTGGCCGGTAACCGGGTCCGTCATCATGGGCCTGCCATTTTCGCAGCAACCGGGACCCGTGGTCCCACCCACGGGGGTACTGGCCCCTCCAGAGGCCGCTGCGGCCGCAGCGCCCGTCGTCGTCGATGACGAGGGAGACAACGCACCTGGGCTCAACGCACCACCCGACGACATCGCCGGCGATGTCGCCGTCGTCGGCTGCCCGCCGCTCACCAGCAGCTGAAACGTTGAATAAACATCCTTGTCAAATTTTATCAGAAATTGTTCTACCCCCATTTGGTCTAAAATAAATCCGGTTAGGTCTGAATTTGTCAATTTTTCAAAATTTTTGCTACCCCCATGTGATCTAAATTAGATCTGGTTAGGTCTGAATTTGTCAACTTTTCAGAATTTTTGCTACCTCCATGTGATCTAAATTAGGTCTCATTAGGTTTGGATTTGTCAACTTTTCAGAATTTTTGCTACCCCCCTTTTGTCAGTGCTGGGCCAGAATTAGATTTAAATTCGTCAAATTTTTCCAAGAAATTTTAGTTCGTGTTAGGTCTGGTTAAGTCTGAGTTCGTAAACTGTGTTCAGCTTGTCTCGTAACCCAAATTTGGTCTGAGTTAAGCTTGCTTAGGTCTAGATTTTTCAAAATTTATACAGCATTTCTCCTACCCCAATTTGGTCTGGGTTAGGTCCGAGTTTGTGAAATTTGAACTAGTGCTGCAATCTTTATTATTATTTGTGGTCTCTTGAAATGACATACATACATACATATATTTTTTCAAAATGTTTGTTTACGTTACGATATCTTCAATCTCTTGAAATGCTTAATCGCTGCAGGAAATAAAACGGTTATCTCAGTTCCGTGATTCATAGTAATAGAAATTGAATATTATAGGTACGTTTTGTGTCAATCGTATGCTGAACCTTTTCCAATATAATTTATTTTGCCGTTACAAATTTAAAATTCATTTACCATGAAAATTTAATCTTGATAAGGGGGAAATAATTTTTCTCGTCGACACACATGAATTGGCAAACGTCTATTAAATTCAATTTAAAGCAAGCCGTTATGGCACTGCTTCCAACAGTTATTATAATATTAACCGACCACTTTCAAGATAGCGAGCAGAATAAAAAATGGAAACCATTAACAACTCCTAATTTTGCACTACAATAATTTGTCCCTCGAAAGTGGCTTATAATTGCTATCAATTGTTCAGCGTGTCTTTATTTTTCTGTTAAATTGGTTCCACGGAGCTAGCACAGATCACTATTCGGTCGAGCATCGTCGCGATATAATATACGTAATAGACCACTCGAGTGAGATAACGTCGCTGGAGATGTTGTCGCCGGAACGGTGAGTGATAGTAAGATGAACTGCGCAACAAGTCAGATAATGAATTTAATTTAACAGATATTGAGAGGCACGCGTTCGATAAATCAAAAATAGACGGGGCTCGAGTATGCCTGAAGAAGCGGCAGCTTAACTTAAGCCTACATGACATCGTCTCCCATTCAGCTGGAGTATCATAATCGCTCTTTTATTACAGCCTCGAACGGTGGGCTCGAAAAAATCTAACAATATCGCAAAAATTGTTCCGTAAATCAACCGGTGCCTCGTCGATCTACCGTTCTCGCAAATTAACTCTGTTCGAGCACCGGCTATTATTCATCGTTCGAGACGAAATACGTGCGGAACCGTGTTATAAGAACAAGACCGATCGGTAAGAATAACTAACGAGCTCTCGAAAAATAATTCGATCGCGGAGGGTTAATGGCGATAATGACGGTAATTTCGAAAGCAGGTGATAGGCCGCTTATCGGCCGCAGATCCGGTTATAAATGCGTGCTCGATAACTCGATAGCAATTTCGTGTTACTTTAATGGACGATAATCGTGGAAGGAGAGCGTAGCGGTATCTGGGCGTTATTAAACAACAGATGACAATCGACTATTAATTTCCGTGAAAGGGGCCCTCTCTCTCTCTGTTAAACCTCCTCAGGAGAAGCATCTCTCGGATCGATACCAGAATCCGAAAAATCCTATCCTCCTCTCCTCCTTTTTCCTTTTTTTCTGCAGGTGGAATCGTGTGCGCGCGTGAGAGATCGCGGCGTTTCGATACCGATAATTGTCACATAATTTCGCGTAATGACGCCACCGGCATTATCGTGAATACCGTTTCCAGAGAGCCGGCCGAATAAATTAAACGGAAATTTATCGGCAGCGCCGGCCAAGTCAAATTGCTGGCAGCGTTCATATATCAGCGGAGAGAGCCGTGTTTGCACTTTTGCGAACCGCGGCCACCGTGCACACACGCGCGTTCCGCTCTCGGAAATTGAACCTCGTTATATGCTAATGCGGACAGCGGACGCACGCGCGTCGTCGTCGTCGGCGTCGTCGTGCGTTCTCGTTTTCATCGTTACTCCTCGTCCCTCTCTACATATCTATCTTGCTCTCTCGCTCTCCTTCTGAAACGCCTAAAAACATTCCCCGTCAAAATGGCCATCCCCCACCTCGACCATTTGTTACTGCTATCGGCGCGAAACTCGAACACGCGAAACAACCGACCGACTTGGAACGATAGCAAATACCTTGTCGTGTACACGTACTCCCGGGTAATTGGTACAAGTCGAACCGGCCCAGTAAAAAAAACACTGCCGCTTCTAACAATGGATTATTATGTTGCTAATGCCGCTGCGGCAAAATATAAATAAACGTTGACAAACGACCGAACGACCACGGTTTCCCTGTTGGTCGCGCGATAGTTCGTTAACGGGCCTGGAAAAAGGTGATTCTGTGTAATTGATAGTACGACACACTATTATCAGGTCGCTTTTTCTTGAAAGGAACTCTTGGATTCTGTGAGAGACGTTTTTGCGAGGACGTTTCTACTTTAGAAAGTGCAACACTCGTAGAAATAATTAAATAGGCCGATTGTTGCATTATGGGTCTGTATACGAAATAAACTATTCCAGGTGCAGTTTATAGAAAGTTTGCTTTATTAGCTTTTATGTGGTATTATGCTGTACGAAATTAATAAATTCTTGGATCTTGTAAAACACATTGTTGTGACAATGTTACTGCTTTAGGAGATGTGTCATTGGTGTGATTATACAGTATATTTATCAAAACATGGAGCTTTGTGTGTAATCAAAATATTTCAATCTAATTTATAGAGTTTGGGATTTAATAAAAGTTTTTATTTTCTCCCGATGTTTTTAGTGCACAATTCGTACATATTTGACCTCCCACTCAGTGATGGGAACTCCGTGGGCTCTAGGCGAAAATACTACCACCACTCTCACGTACTGTCTTCCCCTACTTTGCTTCTACCGTGCATGCGCTACACACAAGCGTAGAAGCAAAGTAGGGGTAGACAGTACGCCAGAGTGGTGGTAGTATTTTCGCCCAGCGCCCACAGAGTTCCTATCCCTGCTCCCACTGAAGATAAATGTAACCTACTAATTCTTGATTTTGTCTTGAACTTTGTTTCGGTCAACAATAATTTTTGTTCGCTTTGTCAGTTTCATTACTAGGGATACTTCTTTTGAGAAACATCCACCTTTTTTTCAAGTGAAACAATGTTGTAAAATATAGCCACTGTCTTTAATAGATTTGATTTCACTGAACAATAAAATAAGAATGAAGCATCAGGAAGAATTCCAGCTAAGTAATACTGTAAACATTGTCAGCACGGAAATGCAAGATTAATTGCATTTTACACGAGTACTATGTCTCCCGCATTCGTGTTTCGTATAAATGCGCATGCATTAATCTACGATCTTGTAATTGCTCTAAAATGAAACATACCTCCTTAACACGATTTTTATGCAAGTAGAACTTACAGCGCAATAGTAACAATAGAATCACAAAGATCCATCTGAAATTGTTTATTTCACGGCTCACACAATCATAAAGATACCATTGCAGGATTTATTCGAACGCGTGTTGCTATGCACATACAAATTGCCCATGACCTTAATAAATACACTTGTAACTTTGTAACAGACTAAAAACCCGTTATTACTAACCTTGTTGATTCTAGTGTCAACGACAAGTAATAGTACCGTAAAAACGATTAATAAAAAGTCGATGAAAAAAACTACTATAATTAAGAGTTGCTCAACAATGTTTTACTTATGTCTGGTCGGATAGAAGATTGCCTATCAGAGACACATCGTCGGGCCATAAGTCGACTATAACTTCGCCGTGCGGAAATGGTAATTTTTATAGCTCATGTTCTTAGCTGGAAGCATTAAACGGTGCTTCGGTGAGGATTCTCGCAACAAAACGAGAAGATACGGGCATTTTCTGACTCGCGAGTAGCTGGCCAATGATCATACTCGAAACACACAAACTGGAAAGTATCGATAATTAGTGCCGGAGGCGAGCATCGTGTCTACGTAATCGAACACGCTCGTAATTTGCATCATACGCGAGTCGATGGAATCGAGATCGACTATCGTGCAAGGAGAACGAGACAGTAGCATTGCCACGGTGACCGCTTAATTAAACTTAATAATCGCCGCGATATACAACCGTTGAACCACCGAAAAAAGCCAACGTCGCCGTCCGTCTGATACCGCTTGCAAAACCGTCGTTACCTGTTGCGCGTCGACAAAAATATAGCGCAAAATAAACGAACGCCGCAATCAACGGAGTCGATAATAAATATACCGGAGTCCCTTAATTGCGGACGAGGAAAATCGTTTACATAAGAATCACTCGTTAATCAATCTGTTAATATTACAAAGTCGTTTCTCCCGTGTGTACAGTTTCCTCGCGGACGAAGATCGCCGACGATCATCCTACTCGCTCCGAAAGTATGCCGAAACTTCCGCTCCATTTGAATAATTATGCAGTTTGCATGCTTTGTATTTATGACCGTTTCGAGTATTGTAACCGTAAATATTTTTTTTTTGCTCCCCGGGAAATATGGAAACCCTTTATTAATATGAATACAGATGGTCTCGAGAGTTTCGAATGGGGCTCCGAGGGTGCACGCAATAACAATGCTCGTTGAGGAGACAAGAAGAAGAAAAAAGGAGGAGAAGATCACTCGGGTCGCATGCAAGTTGATGCAGTTTTTGCTGTAGGCGGGCAAGAGGCCACTCTAAAACTGTCGAGTGCTCTTAAGACCTCGCCGACTTCGACGGGAGCCATCTTTCACGCGGGCAACTGCCAAGAAAGGTAGTTTGGTAGCCGCGTGATAAGTTGTACTACCATCTTTGGATGATTCTGCAGGTGGACGAAATATTTACAAACATAATCGACGCGGTCCATCCACGTAAACTTGCCATTCTTTAAACATTCTGCTTCTGGACGCAATTTTTGGATGTTGCTCGTAACTCGAGAGCTTCGAAACGACTGCAAATAAAGTACGATTGGAAAATTCAAACTTTGAGCTTCTTGGACTTATATCTTGCAATTGCAATACGTTAAGAATACGATTCTAGTAAAATAAAGAACATATTCGACATGTATCTACTTGTCTTCTTGACAAAAGTTAAAAAAAGTTTAAGCTCCAATTTCATTAAATTTCAAATATTCAATCTCAATATTTTGTAAATATAGTTGTCGTAAAATTATAAACACATTCAAGTCGTATGTAGCTATTTTTCAACGCTTGAGAGATGAACGTGGTCGTATTGGTACCATCAAGTACATTTATCTAATTCCTAAAATTGTGAACAAATAATGTGTTAAAATATCCTGGTCTGCAGGAGATGGTCCTTTGAACACTCATCATCTAAACACAATTTAACCCTTTGCGGACGAGAATTATTTTTAGTATACTTATCGACAGATCGAATGAACAAATTTTCTTTATGAAATGAAATTGCACACTGACGGCTAACTATAAGAATTAAATGAAGAAGCAAGTGTTCTGTTTAGTAAAAATTTGTTTCGTGTTTTTTGAGAGTAATAATTAAAAAAAAAATGATTTACAGTCACGGATTTGCAATTTTACTAGAAATAAGTTAATTTCTAGATCCCAGAACCACAAGAAAAAATTGGCTAAATTAAAAATTCGAATCTGAATCTTGCAGGTTTTGATCCTCGAGTCCTAAGACAACAAAACGCAATCGATTTGGCTCGCTTTCACCTTTCTATCTAAATTCGTATAGGCTTTCTATCTAAGTAAAAATCGGTTGGTCGTGTTCCTAGGTCCCAGAACGACAAGGAAAAATTTGCCAGATTAAAAATTCAAACTCCAATCTCCTCGGGATCCCATCGTCTCGACCGGGATCCTCCCAACACTCGAGGGTCCCGCGTGATACTCCGGGACAGGCAAATTTTCCCTCCCTTTTTCAAGTTCCCTGCTCACCGTTATCCAGCGAGCGTAACAACCCCGTCGCGATTAATCGCTTCATGGGCTCGGGGCACAAGGAGTCCTCATCGTCTGTTTCGCTGGAGTGAGAGAGAGACGGTGGAGGGGAGAGAGAGAGAGAGAGAGAGAGAGAGAGAGAGAGAGAGAGATAGCAAGAAAGAGAGAATCCGCTTTGAGAGGGAGTGGTTGCGTACATATATCGCGTAGGCTTCACCGCGGTAAATTAGCCCGCGGTAAATGAGGATGAAATGAATCCTGGTAATTAATACGGCAGGAGAGTTATTTCGAGAGAACGAGCCTCCGAGTGAGAAACGGCTAGAGGGCTGTAGAGGGGAAGAGGGGAAGAAGAGGAGAGGGATGGTGTATCGTCGCGTTGATGAAGCGTCTTCGTATTCCGGTCCCTTCGAGCCGAGGGAGAGCGGAAAAGATCGCAACGGAAACGCGCACCTTTCTATTCGTAGATCGGTGTCGAAATCACCGGGTCGCCCACGAGGGAACGTGATAAATAGGATCAAGGAAAACATTATTCTCCCGCACGATTTTCCCCGCTTTTGTTTTCTTCTCACCACGCGACTCGATCGACAACGCCGGAAAAAGACGGCGCAGAAACGGTCGGGCGTCGGTTCTCTTCTTTTTTTTTCTCTTTGATTGTATCGCGGCCGTATCTTCCGACGCGCGGACGTGTTTACGAAAAACGGGATTCCACGTCGTGCTAAATAGTCGTAAGATATTTCGTCGCCCGTGACGCGGCCGGCTACAAATTTCACCCTAATAATTTATCGTTGGCAGATACCTAAATAGCACCCCGCCGTGAAATCGGACGACTGTCGCCGATCATACCGACCACTCTCGAGCATGAATCGGCCGCCATTCCTATGCGAGCGAGATCATTTGTCTCGATCAACGGCGGCTGTGATTTTGGCCCCCCGTGGCCATTGGATCGCGCTCCTGAGGGGCCATCGAGCAATCTTCGAGAGCACTGTCTCTGGGAATGTCGGCAATATCTTTCTACTAATGATACAAAAGATCCTAGGATAATGCTCTTTAGCAGATTATGATTTACACTTGAGAATTCCATAGATAGCACTCTTAATTCTGTTTCGTTATTGTTCCGTACAACCTCCTGTCACTTTAAGTGTTTTACTTAAATGCACTTCGAGAGACAGTTTATACTTCGAAAGACATAATTCATAAAGCCTCATCAAAAACATGTCAATCCAGAAGATGGACCCTCAAAAATATGTTTAAAAATTGATAAACGAAGCAGTAAATAATCATAGGCGTCTTCGAGTATGTAGCTGTTAAAAAGATCCTCTATCCAAGGGTTAAGGTGCATCAACCACCTCATCGAAGAAGGGTTAATTTTAAAACTCACAGGATGCATTCCTTCAGGTTTACCAGTTTGCTGATCGCTGTACCACAAACGACTAACAAAGAAAATCAATGGGAGGTGTAAATAATAGAAGATGCGAGTACTCCGCATCTACACTGAATGTAGAATTGAATTAACTAACTAATTTCTCTATTTCCACAGGGTAGTCACATCGAGAGGCTCTTCGGCTCGCCGCTCGTTCGGGCTCGGAGAGGCTGATGCAAAAATAGACGAGAAAAAAAGAAACCCAGCGACCGGGACCGGGTCTCGGAAAGGAACGAGGTAAACCGAACTTTCGTGAACAAAGAGCCGGGAGCACGAGGGGTGTGCGGGGGTGGAGGAGCTCACCTCGAGGCCGTGACACACGCACGGCTGGCCTGTGTGTCCCCGTGCACGCGCAAGCAAAGTCCGACGTGTGTGCGTGTGTCCCTCTCTCGGCTCTCGCCTTTCTTCCTCCCCGACCATTCTCTCTCTCTCTCTCTCTCTCTCTGTTCGTCTCTCGGCGAATTTTCCGTCTCTCTCGCGACGAACGGAACACGTTCCGGTTCCTCCAGCCGCGTCTGGAGCCATTCACGCCCTGCTGGGTTTCCCATCGGAACCTTTTAAAAGCCCACTTTCACCCCCGCGGCACCAACCACCGCCGCAAAAACCCTACGGATCCTGGCCCGCAGGAAGAGCCCTCCTGGATACGTCACCCTCTCCTCTCCAACCCTCCGTTACCCTTATTCTCAGCACTCCTCCTCCGCAAACTCTCTCTCTCTCTCTCTCTCTCTCTCTCTCTCTCTCTCTCTCTCTCTCTCTCTCTCTTTGTCTCTTCTAGAGTCCCATAGCTGCGCGACGATTCGGCAAAGCTCGCGCGTTCGCAAATCAACCCCCTCGGAAGGGTCGCGACGACTCCCAGAGGGCTAGCCAGGCTTCCGACTAGAGTTCTGGACGAGGTTTCCAGGACCCGAACAGTGAAAGGAGCAAATATCAAGAGGATGTGCTTTGATGGTGCCGTGGAGCTCGGTTTTGAGGAGTCTGCGAGTTTTTGAGGAGAATGGAAACTTGGACCTGGAGACTTTTGATTGGAATGATGTCGACAGCTATTTAGATTTTTTACTTTTTTTTACCAGCTTGTATTTTATTGATTTATATGTTGGAAAGGTATTTTGTTTCAAGATATGTATAGTGTTTCAAGGTTTGTTGGATTCTTTGAGATTACGGGGATAGAGGACTTTAAGGTTGAAAACATTTTATTTGAATTGCTGTTAGAAGGCTATTTAGATTTTTGGGGAGTTTAATTGAATCTGAGAGTCTTGTGTATGAGTTCAACAAGCTCTAACAACTCGCGTTGCATTGATTTGTAAGCAGAATAGGGTATAGTGTCTCCAGACTTGTTGGATTCTTCACGCTTTTGAGGACAAGAGACTTGGGGTTAGAGAAAGTTAAATACTTCTTATTGGTACGAGCAGATGATGACATGGAAGATGACTTATATTAATAAAGGTATTTATAAATGCCTTTATTTATGCAGTCAATGTATAATTTTGTGGACTCAACAGGTCTCAATAGGTTCTATTTTATTCACACATGTACGCAGAAATACTATAATTTTGGAGGCTTGTTGAACTCTTTGAAATTTTATCGATAAAAGATCTTAAGATCGTAGATTCCTGACTGGAAGGATCTCTGGAAGATGACAGAGATTTTCAACATCTACATTAGTTTTCATTTCATCTATTTTCTCAGATGTACAGTACAATTTGTAGGAACTTGCATTTCTAATAATTTTAGGGTAGGAAACTTTGAAGTCGAAATTTGTGGTCTCTTCAGAAAATTGTGATTTTAGGAAACTGTCTTTGACCACTGATCATTTTTATCGATTTCCATAGTCTGTCTAGAAAATGAATAAGTTGCAATTCCTTGCATCCTGTAACCTAAGATTGAACAAACTTATTGATTTCATAGCATATATAGAGAATCAATAAATTTTAATTCTTCGTATTCTAGAACTAGGAAGACCAAAAACCAGTTCTCCAAAACAATTCCAAAGGACCACTTAGGATTTAAAACAGTTAGATCAATAGCTTCCATTTAATTTACCGTGTCTTTAAATTCCACAACAGTGAGAGATTATCAATTTCTGCAATATATTACAAAATCTCGAGAATCTAGTTATTAAATGTTCTATTTTGAATTGCATCGATTTCACAACATTCCTAAAGAATTGTACAGCCTTCAACAGCTCAGCAGAAAGTCACGGACCATAGAATCCAGTTTTTCGAAGAATCCGCTGCAGATAAAATTACCAATAGAAAACCCGCGAATGAAATAATGGCGTTTCACCGAGTGGAGGTAACACGGTAGCTTCGTTCAGCGAGAAAATGGCCGTGGTTCCCGTTAACACAGGCGTTAGCAACAGAAGCAAGAAACGCAAAACGTACAATTAGAGTCGGACTCGATGAAAGGTACGAGAGCAGCGTTTCCGTGAAAGTGTTCGTTTCTTCGTTCGATCGCGGAGGCATTTAGACCGCGGCTGGGCGGAGAAGAACGGCGGCGGGTTCGAATTGAGAAATAAAATTCAAATCGCGGCACGGAACGACCGCGGCCGAGGCAACCGGTTGATTACTGGCATTTCTTTTAATTGGAAGATGCTCGGAGCTGAACGGCGCGGAAAGAGGGAGAGAGAGAACCCGGCGTTCGTGGAAAACGCGAGTTAAGTACAGTTTATCGATGATCTGATGCACGGTGTGTAGCGGCGCGTGACGCAGGTGTAAAGAGAACGCGAGGTACTTCTTTCGATGCCGATGATGAGGAATAATTTACCGGCGGGAACGTGTAATTTCGACGTAAGTGCTCGAACCCTTCATTCGTTATGGCCACGAATTTACAATGTAGCGATTCAAGAGCCTCGCGGCGCGGCACAGCGACCCGAACTGGCCCGAGGGCCCCGAGAACCTCCCGATAATCCGCTCGCGAACGAGCCGATAAATCGTCCTTTTATTAACAATTTTCCGGCGAGCAAACATCGACGATGTTCAATTATCTTCGAAAGACCGGCGTTATCAAAAGCGAAACTCAACGCGATCGGCACTCGACGCCGGATACGTCCGCTTCAAACCACTATATTTCGAACGACTATCATTCCCGGAATCTCCCTAAAAGCTACAGTATCAGACACGATAAACGAAACTCGGTCACTCCTTCGATTTCTCTTGAATTGATTTATCTTCAAGGAGTAATTGCTTCCAGGGACGGTGAAACCCGTGAAAATCGATTTTCGGACGGCACACGGTTCTGCGCGCAGAAAACTGTTACATAAAATGAGTCAAATTCGGTGAAACTGGTCGGCGATAAAAATCTTGAATCTCTTCTCTGTGTAATTGTTTTGTAAATTACTTCTGTCCTAGGGAATGTACAATTTTAGAGCAACAAAAAGTTAATCTTGTACTTTGTAGTTACACGAGTCGAATAAGTGGAGTGATGAATAAGTTGCGGTTTATAAGAGTCGTTGAATCGAGACGAGACGGGAATCGGCTCGCAGGAAATGTTCGAGGAACAGGACTAAAGAAGTCCTGACTCGTCATAAACGAGATTACACGTGTCGAACGAAAGCAGTTGAGTTAAACAGCGACCTGATCGCGAGTTATCGCCGCTCATGCAAAGTAACCGGAGAGACCTGACAATGCGGCGCCTAGACCGCTCTCACACGCGATGCTGGAATATGCAACGAGATCCGAACCGTTTACACGATACGCGGATTCCATCGTGAAATTAATGTCGGTCTGCGGGAAACGCCGGGATACGATATCGAACATGGAACTGAAACTGGACCTGATGAATAGAGAACGGCTCCCGCTACACTTCTTGAAACAATCCCACATTCGGCTCTCTTATGAATGATTTATGAAACACTATCGCCGAAATCTGCCGCTGCAATTTCCACGGCAAATAATTCTGTGCCATTTCAGTTTCGTCTATTTTGCAATAGTTAAAGCACTATCTCAACTAATTCTTTCCGTAAACAATTTCCATAGATTAGGACTGCCTCCACCATTTTACAGTATTAATTGTTTCAATATGTCCAGAAAAATGAAATACGCTATGAAATTAACTGTTTTTTATTTTAATATCGTTGGATATTGTACTGACAGTTCTGTTTCAGTTATAATTGCAGAGCTTTGTACGAAAACCAGGCAAGTTTATTTTTCTGTAAAATATTACTTGTTGAGGTTTTAGATAGTTTTACATACTCCTGGTTGTATGAAGTAAGAATAAAATAATTTTCTCAATCTGGTTTTAACAGGCTTCTGCACGAATGTCTTCAATTTTATATACAAAATTGGCATTCACTTGGTGATGCACAATTTCTGGTCAAAAACTTGTAATTTCAACCATTTAAAAGACCAAGAACGTCCAATTAATAAATACTTTCATACTGAATGAAGATGTCCTGCCGCAACTAAGGCTCCCAAATAAAATTTGCAAGTATTAAACACAAGAAGAAAAGAGCCCTCGCTAAAAGGAAAAGGACGGATAGCATCGGCTTACAAGGTATAATTGATTTTTGATTCTGGATATGGAAACTTCACAGCCTCGTGAGATCGTGCAAGGTCTCGACTAATGTTGGAAGCAGGCTCACCATGAACGTGGCCCAACATAGTGAAAGAGGGACAGATCAGGCGCGCGCAAATCGCACCAAAAAGATGGCGGACCCGGAGATACGAATGGACAGTCTCTCGGCTCTCGACTTCTCTAGACTGATCCTCCTCCCTCTTCCGTTCCTCCCTGTCCACTCGTTCCACCTACCATGTGTCTTTTTCTCCAGGCTGAAATCCGGAGTACACAGGGAACGAAGGAGTCCTCCGGTTCTCCCTTTCAGCCCCTCACCTTCCCCTCGTCACTCGAGATCTTGTAAGACAACGGCGTTACGGGCCGAGCACAGGCCGCCCTTCTTTTTCGCGACAAATTAACCGTTACGGTTACTCTCACGATTATCTGACGTTCAATCGAACCTTAACAATGTGCCCTGCGTGGTCCGTGGAACGAGGAACCATTGGGGAAAAACATGATGAAATTCAGCTCCTTGTACTATAACACTGAGTCCGGCTTGTGACAAAGATTTTGAGCAAAATGTATTGAACATTAAACTTTTTTAGTCGAATTGAAATTTTATTTTTGCATTAAAGAAGACGAGAATAGAACAGATGCAAATTTTGTTTTCTCTCCTAGGAGATCATATGTACATGATAAAGATGTTTTAATTATCGCAGTTGTGAAAGAAATCGCATGGCAAGGCGTTAAGTAAGTCTGTAACGCTCAGACGAGCAGAAGAGTAATCTAATAGATTTAATCACTATGCGCTTCTTAAAAATTGTAGAACCAAAGGCTTCTCGGTTAATATTCATGCATTGGCATTTACCATTTTAATCCTTTCTAATCGGGACGATTAATTGTCAATCTGGCCGAAAATTGTAGTGACCAGAAAAGAAAATGACTTTATTTGTACGTTTACAAGATTCGGACGCAAAATACAGACTGTCGGTGTCGTGGCCTCTCCTCTGATTGCCGACCGTCTCATGTCATTTACCGAGGTTTGTCGATATTGCCTTATACAGGGTGTCTCAAAATGTTGTACACTCTTGAAATGGGCGGTTCCTGAGGCTATTTAAAGTAACATTTTCCTTTGCAAAAATGACTGTCATGGCTTTGTTAAGGAGTTATTAACAAAAAACACGGACCAATCAAAGCGCGGCTATAGCGAACAGATTCCGGCTCGGCGACAGGTTCCGCTAAGCGTGGCGTTGCTATTGGTAGAGCTAGAATCCGTTTGCTGTAGCTGTGCTCTGATTGGTCCGTGTTTCTTGTTAATAACTCCTTTACAAAGCCAAGGCGGTCATTTTGGAAAAGGAAAAAGTTACTTTAAATAACTTCAGGAAGCACCCATTTCAAGAGTTTACAACATTTTTGAGACACCCTGTATGTATATGGTCATATGACGGACCGTCGAACATACCAGACAGGTTCCAGACGTTCCTAGTAATTCGTTCCTACACTTTGGATTATGTTTTATCTGTAATCGCACATTTTAAATAAATACTACAAACTGTGTCGCAATAGTAGAGGAAAAACAAATTTTGCAGTATCTAAAACAGAAAATGTTCTAATTGAAATATTCAAAGTTGGAAGTATTTCACGAGGACATATCGGATCACTTATCGAGCTCTGGGGTTTCACATTTCAGACTTCCTGATTTTGTGCCTGTTTCAGTGAATCGCTCCAACGTGAAACACATTCGAAACCTTTGTGCTATCTATTTTGAAGCAGACGTGCCTATCCATACTATTTAATTTTACCACCGCGCTATGCGTGCAGCTCTTGCACGAAAACCCAAAATAGTTCAGTTTCCATTAAATTCATTTACAAACACATCGACTCTATTTTATTTTTGATTTTGTAGATTTACAAGGCAACGATACAATGAAAAGTAAAAGTACAAAATAGTTTCCAGATGAAAATGAAAACAAGTTACAAAGTGCGAAGCAGACGTAGCTCTTCAAAATTGATTTTGGCACAGAAACCTTTCTACACGAGGGGTTGATAGCACCAACATAATTCGTTGAAAATAAAAACTACCAGAAAAAGGATGGAGGACGCCCGCCTCATTTTTCTTTTGGCGCTATCACAATATTTTCGCACGCGAAACAGTGTTTTCCGCAGCGCGTTCAAAACACCCTGTAAAATCTTGTCTGCGTGGAGGATCAAAGGGAGCTTTGATTTTTATACGACATCTATTTATAGCGACTGACTCTCGATTCTCTTGCCACCCCGTCGACCGTATAAAACACAGGGTCGTAACAATGGCGAACGGGGGCGGTGGATTCTTGGGTAGTAAACTGGCGAAAGTATAAGAGTCGCACGATTTCTGTCGGTGCGTTCGTGAGCTACGACGAACACACCAGATGCCGGGGCCGGTGAAATATCGGCCAGCAATGACGGCAACAATTTAACGTTAATTACCTCCGGCTAAGGGCGCTGGGCCGTTCCCGTGAACGCGGCCAGCTTTAAAAACGTCTCGATGGGAAAGGATGCGAGCGAAAGAGAGAGAGAGAGAGAGGGGGGGGGGTCGATGGGGGCCAGGATCTATTTGAAGCCCTAAAGACTCGGTTAAAGCGGCTGTAACTCGACGTTAAGAAGGCGTGAACGTTAACGGCACGAATGACGGGACCCGAGGTATTTTTATGCGGCCCGCCGAAACGTTTCTCACCGGCCAACTAAATTTTTACGAGGAATTCTGCGCCCCGTTCGCCTCGCCTCGCGACGAATCTTCCGAAAGGCCGAGTTTCCAGCTTTATTTACGCCGGCTCGCGATTTTATTCGACCGTGAAACCACTGTCGCGATCCCCCTCCACAGATAGCTCGACCATCGCTCCTCCTCCGCATCGACGCTCGCAAAAAAAATATGGCTGACCGGCCAAAAACTGAATTAATCGTCCCGCGTAGATTCGATCGATCTCGCGACACGTTTTTCGGATTATTTGCCAGGGTTGATTCGCGATTCGAGACGAGTAGGTGGCGTGCTGTACGCGAGAGCCATGTTTCTAACCACTACACTTTTTTAAAAAAAAAATTGTGTTTCATTTATAATTACATAGATCGATGAATTTATGTATATTTTAATCTCTCCCACTTTGTGTTGTGGAAAAACGATATCGCAAAGTAAAAGGATTTTCACCCCGAGAGTTATGCTCGAAGATTTATCATGGTGTGTTTGATTCTATGCTTTAAAATCATCGCTTAAATAGTTATGATGACTGGTGACAAGCTTGAATTGGTTGAATTTCACATTTTAAAGAAACGCGAACAAGAAGAAAATTAAATATTTGACAGTATCTGCAAACAGAAAATCAGGTAATTTTTTCTGAGGTGCGTGCGAGGATTAAACAAGTTTTGTTTTGTATGATTGGTTGGTTCACTATTGTATTTTTTAAATATCTCGGAGTTTTCTTCAGGAATCAACAGCTCAATTCTTCACTGTACATTGCCAGTTGTTTGATCAATATCATGCTAGTTATCACATGGTAGAGTGGGTGAAGAGCATTCATCTGAAGTGAAAAGGTACGAGAATGTTCAAAGGAATTTTCCTCTATCTCACCTATAAGTGTACCCAAAAATGTACTTCGTGTTATGAGCCATTACTTTGCTCATTTTCATTATCCGAATACCAAATTAATATTCCTTCGTTAGAAAAGCACTTAAGGTTACAAAGAAAATGACGTCAAATACTCTACCAACACTGACTAACTGCTATTAATAACATGTGTCTGTGATAAATAAAAAGTCTCGTAAAACACTCGTACCAGTCGACCCGTTGATGTTATTAACTTGTTTTAGTGACTACGACACATCAAAGCGTAGTATTTATCATACGTTGCTCGCTTACAACTAATTGCCTTATCTGATACCTATTATCGTGTTTACTAAAAGATTTATTTATCCATTAACAATATTCAACTAGTAATTTAATGTTCACTTGTCGATATATATCGTCAATCTCCTAATTCGCTCAACACATTTACTGATACGTTAGGTCAGTAGAAATCAGTGTCTAATATGCAGTTACTACAGTCAGTATTATATTTAAATCCTGATAGTAGAGAACGAGTCGAATGAAAATAGTGCGCTGGCAAGGAAAATAATATTCGACAAAATTGTAATACTTAAGACGTGAAATTAATGTGAACAGAGAGGGTCGATTAAACTTAGCTCAATGTTCTCTTTTAAATATTAGTATTTTCTCTTTTCTGTTGCATGATGCTTTTATTATGCTTGAATATCCTACTTAAGCATTATTATACGTTCCTATTATTCATTCTGTTGGATTAGACGGAATATTCGTTTCCAAAACGAATGAACCAATAATCTTCGCGACGTTTTTCATTCGACTCACACAAAAACGGTTTACCATCAAACTCCTTATATAGATTAGACACCAGTAGATATGTATAGAGAAACGATAATCGATATATTGTAAATAATTTAATGTTACGGAAACCTTTCGCCCTGAAAAATTTATTCGGATTCAGAGTTACCAATGGTACCATTTTCTGCCATCTTATTAACTATTTATAAAAGCAAAATGGCACTAAAATTCTATACCACAATACGACCATTGATACGTAGAACATTTCCTGACAAGACTAAACAAATTTTTCAATTTCGACACTTTTAATGTTTTATAGAGACCATCTACGGATTTAGAGTTACCAATGCTACCATCTTTTGCCTAACTATTTCATGAAAACAAGATTGTACTAAAATTCTGTACAAGGATAAGACTATTTGTACGTAGAACATTTTTCGATTAGGAAAACATAAATTCTTAAGGTTAGCACGTTGGTGTTTTCTACGAGGAACGTTCATTATTTATTATGTTGCGTCGAGGCGCATTCGAATAGAGCGGACCGTGACGGGCCGGAGGCCCCAAATGAAATTCAATCTACGTCGATATACATATCGATCGTTTTTCTGCGAGACGGCATTCCTGGCAGATCACACGGCTGCTGCGCCTCGGGTCGCCGAGAAATTGGGAAAAAGAGAGGAGAGCCAGTTCCGAATTCGGCGGCCGCGCGCAACGAGGCCGTTCCTATGCGGGCAGACGAGACACGTGCACCTTTAAAGACCGCCAACGGGCCAACCGGTTTACCGCGAGAGCTGCGTGTAGAACCCCGGTAGGTAAGTACGTGCGAGAATCCGTGCCGTAATTGCCGATTCCGTCAATCATCGGGGGCCAACCGTTGCGCCGCGCCGGGCCCCCGTCGAATCCGCCGCGGTTACCGAACTAAACACACCGGTGCTAATAACAAAGTATAAACCGGATAACGACGGCATAATAACGCGAGTTAACGAACCGAATGCGAAAACCCCGATCAACCACCCCGTGTTCGCTGTTGCCAGCTCCACCCAACGATCATGCGATGCGCTCATGGAACCCGATTCTAACCGATGTACTACACGTTATACTTGAACCGATCGCGTCCGATCCGTAGAGAAAAACGATAATCAATATTCTGAATTAAACAGAAAATGGTACATGTTGCTGAGCAATGTGTATACAATAAGTATTTACGCAAATTCAAGCTTTTAATTAATCAATAGGATGTGTACAGTAAGAGAGACTCATATTTCATCCCCTAAAAGAATCATGAAAACATATTTGTTTAAACATGTATCTTATCAGTACAATTCAGTGGCGTACTTAGGATTTAATTTTGTGGGGGGGGGGGGGGAGAGGACGAGTTGAACAGATAAAATTTTGTGATCTGATGCAGGAATTTCCAATCTACATATGTACTTCATAAATACTGGCATTGAAGCTTTTTGTATCAGGCTACAGAAAGATTTTTAATGCACATTAAATAAAATACATTAAAATTATTATAGAAATTTATTTACCGAATAAAATCTAGTTTTCTTTTCTTTTTACACAGCTCTTCAATTACTTCGGTTATAGTTATATTAATGTCTCTGTGTATGTATAACAAAGCCAACCTAAGCGATTGCATGCCTTATATATAAATAACTTTGGTAAATTTTCCAGTGTTCTATTTCCTTTTTCTTGGGGGAGGGGTGGGGGGGGGGGCAGAGGGCCTTGATGTGCGCCATTGGAACAATTAGTTGCGATCATGCGATGTGCCGAAAGAACGCTACTCTAATCGATGTACTCCACATTATGCTTAACCCGACCGCGGCGATCCGTTGAGGAAATGGATAATAATCAATGTAATGAATTAAACAGAAAAGGGTACATGTTGCTGATAAAAATGTATACTCGGAGAGACTCCGTTATTCATCAACCTAGAATAATTATGAAAGCATATTTGTTCAAATAAGTGTGTTACCGAAACAATTATTGTTACCAACGATTAAGGATTGCACCATACAGTTGTGCAACTGCACATAAGATGCACTTCGGACTTCAGCGAATATTGTATTGCAAAATGATATTCGTTGTAACTATCAGAAGGACATCTTTGTTGGAACGTGTCTGTTATCGAAACAGTTACCAGTAGTCACTCCATTAAAATTTCATACAACTGCAAATGCGCCAAAAATGTACTTCAGACTTCAACTTGCGTCCTACTGCACAACGACAGTCATTATAATTTTCAAAGAAATATATGAATTGTAAGAAATAATGTGTACAAATATGAATATGAGTGCGAATTTGGTTGTCAAACCTATGCAAGGAAAAGAGAAGTTTGCGATGTGAATTTACAATATTGATTTCATTGTATTTCACCTGGACATGACCAGGAGCAATTTGTATTGTATAATTACGAATAAATTAATATTGAACAGTCTTACAAAATATCTATCCAAAATCAAAAACCGAGATCACAGAAGACTTGAAAAACACTTACAAAATCTCTAACGCAAATCGGAAAACCCGTCCGTGTGCCAGGAACGTCGCCAACGACGGTGTTCCGAGTACGGTAAATAAAAAGATAGAGCTGAAAGTGGGGGAGAGAGATTGAGGGAGAGTTTTCGAGTAATGAGGCACACTACGAGAGAGAAAGGAGAACAGAGAGAGTGAGATAAACGGAGAGAGAGAGAGCGCGAGAGAAAAAGATAGGCAGAGAAAGAGAGAGACAAACAGAAGGGAAAGGAAGACACGAAGAGAGCGTAGGCCACGATCCTGAAAACCGATATTACGGAGATATCGAGGCGCTTCCGTGTCCAGGGCCGTAATTACACGACGGGCCGATGCGCCCGTTGCGCGATTCGCGCATTATTGGCATTACTGCTCGCGTAAGCGAGTCCACTGTCAAACAGATGCTCGACCGGCGATACCGAAATCGAGGGACCGAGAGACTTCTCTCTCTCTCTCTCTCTCTCTCTCGCTCTCTCTCTCTCTCTCTCTCTCTCTCTCTCTCTTTCAGCCTCTGAATCGGCACGACGACGAAACGCGACGCTCGTAAATTTAGCGATCCTCGCGGGCCAATAGACGTCGCTCATGGCAGCGAGAGCATGCTCTCTTGCGATCATGCTACATATCCGCTCGCGTTGCACGAGCGCGATTTCTCGGATCGTATTCGAGCCGGGCCGGATGGTTCTCTAGTTACGTTCTGTGGTGCTATTGGACTTTGTTGCTCGCCTCGATAGGTAAACAGATAAACAGCGAGAATTCGAGCGGACCCGCGGATCCAGTTCGCTTCATTTGTATTTGTAACGTGGCTGTGAGCGGCTAATTGCTCGAAATGCATTTTCTAGAAATGGCTTGCTTTTATCCTGTATTTTACTGGTGAATAGGAGAAATTTTTGTTTTTTGTTCCATACTTTATTAGTTCGGTAATGCCTGTCCAGTACTGCATGCAATTTTATTTAATTCAATCTTGTGGTATATTTTGTGTTGATCTTGAACATACTTCACTTTTTGCTTATATATTATTGCTTTTGGAAAGAATATTTTTTTCCTCAGATTCTGTTCTTCAATAAGGTCTATCACACCTTAAGAGTATCATTTCTATTTTGTAGTTATAATATTGCTATAATATTACTTATAGAAAGAGCAATTTTCGTTGTCATACGATTTAAGAAATTCTGGAATATTTCTCGTTTCTAATTTATCTTCTCGTTTCTAATATTTCTTGTTTCTAAAATATCAATAATGTACAACAAAAAGTGAGACACATTCATGATCTACAGGAAACACTGTCCGTTCTATTCATTTTTTCTTAATCTTTTATTGATTTCAGAAAGTGTCTTTAGTACCTGATAAGTCTCTTTTATAACCTACACTTATAATGTTTCGATCAATGTCCAATTCGTTGAGACACGTTTTATACACGCCTTGAACGTACTTAATGTTTGGCTTGCATACTACTGGCCTGTTAGAGTATCTTTGGCATTATATGAATATTTTCAAACGGACGATCGTGTGATGTATTTATTACGAATCAATTTTA
This sequence comes from Sphecodes monilicornis, assembly GCA_913789915.3. Classification (NCBI taxonomy): domain Eukaryota; kingdom Metazoa; phylum Arthropoda; class Insecta; order Hymenoptera; family Halictidae; genus Sphecodes; species Sphecodes monilicornis. The sequence goes on along the minus strand of OU565285.1, from coordinate 11,480,710 downwards.
GTCATTTTTATGTACTCCTTTAAATATATTGAATTAGCTTCAACGTTCTGTATCGTCGAAGATATCGGAATGTTTTTAACTAAAGGTAAAAACAAGGTTCCATTGTAAATCACTTGATCAGTTTGGGGTTCAAGCGTTGCACCGAAGAGTACACTACTGGCCGGAAGTATTGAGTGAGCCGTATGTCCCTGGCAACGAATAAAGGGAATATTGTATGCAACACCATAATAAACGGTGTCTCAAAATGACCTGACATTTTAAATTACGCGCCATTTTTTGTGGCGAACATAGAGTACTAATCTTTGACAACTGGCATCAGAAAGTATTGAGGTTTAGTCATGGAGAATTACACGATCGTCCAAAACATAGAAATTGTGAAAATTCACTTTTATTCTTTCAACAAGATAGCGCAACGTGCCACACTGCGGGCGAAACAATGCAGTTATTGCAGACGAAGTTTCATGGTCGCGTTATTTCGTGCCGCGTCGATGTGAATTAGCCATCAAGATCGTGCGATTTGACGCCATTGGACTTCTTTCTTTGGGATTTTCTGAAAGGAAAAGTGTATGCCAATGATCCACAGACCATTCCGGAGTTCAAGGAAGCAATTGGACGCACCATTAATGAAATTAGTCCGCAATTATGCCAAAATGTTATTAAAAATTTCGTCAATAGAGTGAATCTTTGCAAACAGGGACGAGGCGGCCATTTATCGGATATTGTGTTCCACACATAACCTCCATGTTTGTATCTTATATTTAGACAGCGGATCTTTATGCAAAATAAAAAATGTTCGCATTGATTATAAGACACAGGAGCCAAATAAAAATTTCTTTCTTCTTCTAATTATCTTATTAAACTAAAACTAATACACCGGTGTTCTCAAAGTTTTTTAATATGTTCACTGTTTTAAATTGTGCGTACGCATTTTAGCTATAAATGCATAAAATCCGCAGTCTACTTATATTAAAATAAAAACATTCGTACTTTTCAAATAAATAATACATTTTATTAATAAATTAAAATGTCAAGTCATTTTGAGACAACCTTTAGAACTACAGTAATCCTTACAATTTATTCTATCGTTATTAACCGATGTTATTCCAGTTCATTAACCACCAATCTTAATGTTGTACCGTTGACTGGCAGTGTATATCGTTAACCAAATCCAAAAAATAAACGATAAAGTACACCGAATATCTGTATGCATTTACAGGGAACATTCCAATGTCCAGTAAAATAAAAATTACAAAAATGTATATTGACTTAAGCAAGGCTAATTTCTAATCCCATCGAGTGGTCTTCGAGAACGTGATTTTGTCAGGCTTATAGAAAATATCTCGAAACTCCACTGTGTACAGTGTTCGACAGTGATTATTGGTACAAGAGTGCGTTAAGCTTCTCCTAATCAGAATGTAAACACAATTGATAAAGTCAACTACCTCCCGACCGGTGGATTTAACGCTCTCTACCTGGAGGGACAGCGCCGGCAAACACGGTAGAAAAATTGTCAAACAGAATCTCCGCTCACGAAACCGAGTAGTTAAATACCGAATTAAATATTCACGACAGGTACGTTTAAAATTTCGCACGTGTAACGCGAACATTTCCAGGCGATATCGATTGCCGGCAAAAAAATATATTCGAACCGGAAACCGCGCTCTCTCTCTCTCTCTCTTTCTTTCAGGTTCAAAGCTCAATTAATGCGGGAACATCGGTCACCCGCTAATAAGCGCCGCAAGAACAGTGGTAGTAATAACTTTATACTAATTATTCGCCAAACGAAAAAGTAATTACCGTCGTTACGCGCGCGCGTATGTATAATCGGCGAACAGATGTTGCCGCGTCGAAAGTCGACTCGTTCGACGTGTTTCACCGCTGCTGACAAATAACGGAAGGATCGCGATCGATGCGTTCACGGTGAACTTAACGAGCCACGGACGATCGTCGAGTCTCATTACGCGTAACGAACGAATTCGACGTTCCGAACGCATCGCTAACACCGTTCCTTATCGACGAACTTTTTCGGGGGGCGTCGCTCTCGATACATGCCTCTGTTCCGGAGCAATTAGTCTCAGATAACTAATTTCACATTTCGGAAAAATTACCATTAAAATTATTTTTGAATCTCGTGATATCGGAGGATCCACTTGTGGACTGCATTTGTTTCAAATATTTCTATTGATAAAACGGGCGTATGTGTTGAATTTTTAGGTTAAGTTCGATCAGTTAGAAGGATAACTTTGAAGTTCGATACCGAGCCGTGAGGCTGAATAAATAAAAATGATTATATTAATATAATTATTTCATTGATAAATTCGATACTAAATGTCATTCTTTTAGAAAGAAAGGATCTTCGATGTTTGTCTTTAGCAATTGACGGAGACAATTTTTACTTTGCATGAAGATCTATAGAATAAGATATAATTCTAGCAGCGCCATCGCAAATGCCTGGCATTTTTTAACGTGAAACGAAACGTGAAACAATGTTCAATCGAATGTATTCAGTGTAAGCTGGAACACTCGATGATCTTAACATTAAAATAAGCAAAAGAAACAAAAGTGAGTCGTTTCTGATATTGCATTTTAATCGTCTACCAGTAAGAAATTATTCAATTGATTTATTCATGCGTACATTCTAAGAGATACTAGGAGCTAATTATTTTGAGTGCTCGGTGCCCAAATGCTCGCGATCGCCGGCGTTATCTCAAACCAAGAACAGGAACAAATTGTTCTAGCATTAACACCGAATACCAATCACTCGCCAAGAAAATAATTTTTCACTTGCATGACACGTACACCGTTCGCCGTTTAAGCTATCCGGTTAATGAAGATAACTTTAGGGAATGTAGCGGCGGCTCAATCCAGAGTATTTCCCAAGAGAGTAGTACACCGCACAGAAGTAATGTCTACAACGAAGTCAGAATTAGCAGACTTCAATCGACGAAGTAACCATCGGTTTCCTTTTGGTCCAGTATAAGCGAACCGAACTCGTTAGAAGTCTCTCAGGAATGCGCCTTTTGCTGGAAACTGAGGAACGCACCATCCCGCGTGTAGGCGATAATCTAAATGGCGTATAGAGCATGAGAAAAATCTGTAGAAAGTCACTGAAGCCGAAGTGGCAGTTAACAACCTCCAGTTTCTTCTTTAATGAACCGCGTGCGGCGAATTACACTGAAGAGTATGCGAATTTCGTTTCCGCGATCATGGTGAAAAGTTCCGATCGCTCGATAGGAGCGAGCCGAGACGATGAGGCGTTATTTAATTTTTCTTGCTCGGAACTGTTCGTCTCGTCGATTTGTTAACCACTCTCGCAACCGCACCCACCACATCCCGATGTTTCAAAACACAGATTACCGTGGTCTCGTTCGACTCGGTGAATTAATTAATATCATTAGACTTGGTTCGACTGGTAGCCGGAGCCGGAGAAAGAAAGAAACGCATCGCAGGCGACATACAGGCGTAACTGCACCGCTTTGAGATGCGTTTCACAGGTGCACGCTGGCATATCATTAACATTATATTAGTTGGATCTATGTTAACACCTTGCTCGCCCCTATACTACGCCCGATGGATACAAAAGGCGAGTCGTCGGCGTCGTCGTAGTCATAGTCGTCGTCTACGCCGAGGCTCTCTCGACACGTCGCGCCGGCTGCGTCTATCTAAGCTCCCTCCTTGCCACTTCTGTCCAACGCCCATTACTCATTTCGAATGCCATTTTATTGCCAACCGTGGAAACGTAAATCACCGGGTATATCTGCCGACGATTCTATTATTTTCCGAACTTTATTCCCCCTCCGCACTCCTTCCCCATCCGCAAGCAAATAAAACCTCGAAGTGCACTGCTCACTGGAACAATGCGGTTGCATTACACACCGATTTTTTTTCTTAACAAACTTCGACATTCATTTCGAATTAATTTATGCATTTCAACCGAGCAAGTCGATTAACCGGTCTACGATTTCTTTTACATTTCATTGCCAAAGCTCGTGGTCGATGTTTAACTTTTTCCATTTAACCGCTTGCATTAAAAACATGTCTCATAGACGTCATAGGTATCGGACGCAAAACTTGATTATTTTTAGCCTTTCATAATAAACTAGCGTATGTAGTAGTAACCTAACCATTTTACACGGATTTTGAAACAATACAAATTATTTTAGTTTCCATAGATGCGTATTTAAACGGTGGAATTAAATTGTTAGGCAAGAGGTTCAAATGATTTCGAATGTAGTCACTGCAGTAATAAAACGGTTTCAAGCTCCAGGTTATTGTCTCGAAAAATTTGAACATTAATTTTTAAACACAAATCCATTTTTTGGTAGTCTATTTTTGTATAATATGATAACAAAAAAGTTTGTTATTCCCATTTTTTTTCGCAATTTTCAACGACCAGTAAAGACGCGTTGTAATAAAATTAATGATAAATACACTACGCACTTCAATACGTCAAGCAATGTATTTCCAGGCTGGCAAGAGCTATGAGGTAGCAAGCAAATTTCCGTCTACCTTCAGTCTCAGGAAATCTGTTCATAAAAGTTTATATTCCTATAAATAACCGTAGTCTACCAATAAAACATCTTTACTCCAACCAAGAAATAAAACAAGCTATAAATAAGTTCACAAAAATAGTCGTTTCAGTATTTCTGCAGCTGTAACCAACTCAGAATCTAAATCCAAAGCTGTAACTTACAATCTGAATTCACAGCCATAACTGAATCCCATAAACATTCAATTCCTCACATATTCTTGTCGAAGACTATCAAGTTCTATTCCGTTGAGACACATTTGAGAATCTCCCAATTAATCTCGCGAAACAATTTAACTTTGATCGATCTGTTGAAAGCAGGAACAGTCTACATAAATGTGAACCTAATAAACCTCGAAGTGAGTTCAATGCTACCAGCCCGTAAAAACAATATTCACCTAATCTCAGCCTTCTGCACACGCTTTCCCATAACATCATCGAACAATGCATACACCAACGCATTAATCCCCACTAGCTTTTTTTCTATAACTGGGAAACAGCAAATATCGTCCTCTAGATACAAATTAACAATCAATTCACAGTTTAACCCCTCGCCTTAAAATGACGTCTCAGAGACGTTATGAGTAGTGTTGAAACTAACATGTCGAATAGCAATCTAAGCAATTCACATAAATTTTGAAGCAATAGAACGCATTTTGTTTTCCATCGATGCATTATTAGATCTTCAGGCGAAATGAAATAGTAAGGTTTAATCTGAAACCTTGAAATTGAATTTGTAAGGGAAGGGGTTAAAACAAAAATTTAATTCACTCCGATGTGTGAAACAAGCGTTGACAATAGCGATGCATGACATTGATCCCTGCTCTTTGGTTAAAAAAGGAGACACAAAAGAACAAGATACTTGCGTCTCATCGTGGCTACAAATTAGACAAAACAATTTTGATATGTCAGTATGCGATAGAGGGTCCATTCCACTAACAAACAACGCTAGGAAATACTTAAAAAAAACGGCGTTTGTTCGAAACGGGATTTGTACAAATGAATCGCGGACAATTCGCGCGCAATTGAGAGCCTTTTGCACTAATCAAGTGTGCCCGGAAGGATATCGTGCGCCACTTCATAAAACAGTTTATAACGGCTCTGGTCGTTCCTTAATTGGCGATGGTTTTACGCGTCGCGGTGTCCCTTTTTACAATTTGTTCTTCGAATCAGCGGGCAATAATCGCGATTCTCTTTTCGCCAGGACGAGAAAAATGATGCGCTACCGACGTTTAACGCGCGATAACGGGCACAGAGGCCGTCGGTAAACGGGAACGGAAGGGAAAACGCAGGGTGAGAGACGGGGTATAGGACAAGCGGAATTACAACTGGAATCCCCGGGGCGGTGGCAGTAAATATATTAACTACCTAATCTGTAATCGCGAATTTTACGAGTCGGTGCCGGGCCGCGTCGCCGCGACGGGACAGTATTATAAATTCACGTAAGTAGGCTATAAACTCCAATTATCGTTACCCGCGTTTCCGTGGAAATGATCCGCGTAAAATATTTATTATCCAGCGCGACGGGATTCGGCGACGCGATCGTAAAGCATTCGCGAGGAGAGAGAAAGAGAGAGCCGGAGAGCACAGCGAGCTGCGTTATTTAGACGGACGGCCGTTTAGACGATCCCGCCGGCGCAATTAGAGGACGTCGCTTTTCTTCCTCTATTTCTCAGCAGTTCCCGGTATACACTCGGAGAGGCCGAGAGAAGCTGCGTTTCACCGTGGCAGCCCTGCCGGAGAACTGCGAGGACTCGCTCATCGGCCGTGCAACCAGATACCAGCCGCGATAACCGATGCTTTATTGTCGACACTCGTCTAAGGTGGTCCCCGGGGATGTCGGTTCCTTGGCGGAATCGAATACGAAGCGATAACTGTCTTACTTTTCATTACAACTTTGTCCCGAAAATCCCTAACCTCCACCTTTCACCCTTTTACCATCAGTTTCTAACCGGTCGTAGTCCTTACTCCTACTTTTTAATCCTCGCCAGTCGGATATTTTTGACGATTTCATAAAAGTCATTGCTAAATCTATTCAAATCCTTAAACACTAATTTTTATACATAATTTTTAACCAACTTCTAAGACCGGCGCTGATCTTATTGAATCTGATGGAAATAGCTAATAGTTTTGAACAGGCTTCCAAAAAACTAGAATTTAGGTGGAACGTTTGTAACTTTGGGTCAAAATGGACCCAAGTTCCGCTATCCGAATGTTAACGCTTCTTTCAATTTTTGCTACAATTCGATACAATATTTTATTGTTTTGTTAGATCTTCGTATCTTCGTCCTTTTTGTGTAGAATTGAACTCAAATCGGATTGTAGAGAGTTAAGTACTGGCTTTCAAATTCGTGTTTAATTTATTTTCTACTACGAGGACACAAATTTGATCTTATAATGGAATGTCTACTTTAATCCGGGGAATATTCCTTGAGGATCAAATCCTCCAGGATCCTCTTCATATCCTCTAGGATTTTTCTAACAATAAGTGATCGGGCTACAGGACAGGTATTTATTCAAAGATGATTCGCCGATGTCTCTACACAAAAATTAACTAAAACCAATGAATAGCAACCATTGTTTAACACAAATCCTTTACTTAGGAGTACAAAGTATACATCAGTCGCGTTTAGGGCTCGGTAGTTTTAGTATTAACCCTTTGCACTCGTAGCAATTTTATTCTAAAAGAAGTTTCTGTGAACCTAGAACATTTTTATTCTGTGTATCTCTTTTGTATTGTGCACCTGAAATTAAACCTGTTTCCCCATACAACAGTTGAATTTTTAGGAATTTATGGAATAGAGACGAATTTAATAAGATGAAAATTTTTTTGAATAATGTTATGGCAATTTTTACTGGTAAATCAGAGTCACCATTCGAGTGCAAAGGGTTAAAATTATCTATAGCCCAACGAATACAACATAATTTTTAGTGCATGTTAAAAAAAGCAACTCCAATCAGTTTTTATTTACAATCAATGTGAGAGGATTATTTAAACAAATTCTTTTATTGTCTTGAAAAGAGGTTGATATAGGGAATATAATTTCGGAGTACTGTGTCTATTTTGTCGTCTATCAGCAAACTATGTTTAGTATACAGGAATGTAATTCGATTAATCGTGGAAGAATACCCTGCAGGAATTTGCGGCGTGGTTTTCCGATTCGTAGAGAATACTCTTACATAAAATGGCCACTTATTGCAACAACTAACTAAATGTTAAACGTATTCGCATTCCTTTATTCTTATTTATGCAATACTTTTTCTACAATTCTACCGATATCCGTTCATTAAACTTGTCTACAATTCTACCGATATCTGTTCATCAAACTTCGCCAATTGCGAAACGTACATTTTATTGTATTCGCAACCACACACATAATAAGAAGTATAATATTTCTACTATGTCTACAAGAAGAAAGCAACATTGAGTAATACAAGGTTCGTGTTCAGGGTTGTAATGCCGAACAATTACGAGGTGTGTTAAACAGGTGGAAACGCAATCGTAAGTACTATGGTAACTGTGTAGTATTATTTACTCCATCTATTGTATAAGAATTAATAATTTGTAAGACAGGTGTATTGAAACTGCTGCTGTGTTTTTGCTTGACAAGATCTATAAAAACCCAGTCTAAGTATCAACATTTATATTTGTTCTCTCTAAAAATGCGAGACTCCGTTTTTGGTTGCAGACATACTATACAGTACTAAAAACATTGATTGCACTACTCCAAAAATCTACAGACTATACGCAATATTTAAGACAATGTGATGTGAATTCATATTTTACTCTTATTATCTAGTATGTCGTACATCTCTTCGACGAATGCTATAATTAACTACATAACATTAATAATGCAAGAGGTTCAAGTAATATTGTACGTAACTCTCCATTATCCTGTATAACTTTCCAGCCACACATTTCTTATTTACAACACATGTCAAGTCTTGTTTCCGTTTATTGTTACAATTAAGTGTAACGTATTAAGAATTAGCAATATTTTGTTCCCAAAAAATTTCTCTAATATAATTTTACACCACTGTTTAATTGCAGCCATATCATATACATGTCAACCTTTTTCACACTCCATACACTTTGTTCAGATTTCAGGAAAATTAGTTTATATACACTTAACAGTTAAGCATTCTCAATACTCCATCGCAAACCCTGCTTTAATAAATAAATACTTTCAATCACTTGCTCCAATGAAAACGTTTGTAGTAAAAATATACCAAGACGTCCAAGTTTCACCAATTCGTCAGATTTTTCATGCGGAGTGCTATAAAATGGCATGAATAGAACACGAGGTCTAGCCGGCATCGAAATTCGATTTCCCGGCGGTTCGATGGGACAGCTTCATCAGCCTCAAACTTCAACCCCATCGACGACAGAAAAAGAACGGAGCGGTTCTTTTATCGGCGAGTTAATCGAGACGAGGGAAAGCCAGGAGCATTCGGTTCGGGTCGAACGTTAAAGCTCTTTCGACGCAGCCTCGCACCTTCCTCTCGGACCATGCGGGCAGACCTAACCCGTATTATTATCATCTAGCCCCGCGATCGCACCTGCGCGTACACGTCCAGTCCCTGTTCGCAGTTATTTCGTGTTTGCGCTCTCTCCTTTTTTCGGCAACATCGGAGAGAGATAAAGCGAAAGAGAGAGTACGCGCCTGCGCCCCAACCCCTTCCCTGCTCTGGACCGCTCGTAAATCAGAATTTCATTTTCCCTTTTGCACCGATCCGTTTCGCCCTCGACGCCCGGATTTGCCGGTGACGAAATCACGAAAACAAAGTGTCCGCCCCAGTCTGCGCTTCTGTTTTGTTTCCGCGGTTCGATTGGGGGTTGTATATGGAAAATAATACGCAGATACACTCCTCCAATCGCGATCGATGCTTCTTGTCTTCCAAAAATATCACAACGTACCACGAAAATTGTTTAACGCAGATAATCAATTTGGACAGAACTTTTTTAACATCCTTTTGTAGCTGAAAGGCTTGTCTTCCTTAATGAACATTGTTGGAGTGGGTGATACGGTTTTCATGATACTCTATGTTCCTTGGGTCTTTCAATTACTTCGTACTCCAAAAATCGTTTAGTGCAAACTGAAAATTTGGATAGGATCTTTTTAACAACCTTTTGTAGCTGAAGGGCTTGTCTTCCTTCATGAACATTCTTGGGGTAGCTGAGGTGGTTTTCATGATACTCTATGTTCCTTAGGTTTATCAATTAATGCTTCGTACTCCAAAAATCGCTTAATAAAAACCGACAAGTTGGATAGGATCTTTTTAGCATATCTTTGGAGTTGAAATGGCTGTTTTCTTCAATAAATATTAGTTGGGTGGTAGAAATGGTTTTTAATACTTGTCAACGTTCCTTCTCTTTTTAAGAAAACACCTTGCACTCCAAAATAAATCCTTTAGAAGTTAAAAGAGCTCTATCCTTTAATAAATATTCGTGGTGTATTGGATATGGTTTTTTTAGTGGTAATCGATTTTTCTTATCTTCTTGACTGAACAAATCACACTGTAAAATGTTTATAATTACGAATCTCCAAACAAGATTTTGTACGCTTTTTTAAAATCGAAAAGATTCTTATGTAAAGAAATTTATATAAACCCATGGAGTTTATATTTCTTTATCAATCCAATGTATCTACTGGTAAGTAAATCTAGTATTTTACGGCGAATTACGTCGATGTGGCGGCATGATTGGAGCATAAAGTTGTTAATAAACGATCCAAACGTCGATAAATGTACACGCTAAGTAATAATGTTTATCAGTCCACCGTGGACGTACACGCAAATACGAATTTCTTTCGTCCAATTTACAGTAATTGAAGTTAAGTGAATATTAGCACATTCCATCGTCCGATTTGTAGCGTATTTATCGGCTGATGGTTAATAAACGTCGTTACCGATGAAAATATCGCGTCTCAAATTTTTAATTAAGAGAACGACGGTGTTTCTCGAGCTTTCTAGTCCAGGAGCTCATTCACGGATTTCCTGGGCCCTAAAGAACGGCGCGCGGAACTCGTAGCGACCGCCGCCGGGGTCACAGGAATTTTAATCACCTCATAATTAATTTAACTCGGCACTGGGGCGCGCGATAAATCTTCCCGATACCTAGCCGGGGCATCGCTAGAGCTTGAATACACGTCTATATAAAAACTGCAGTGAGCGCGTAAATTAAAAGATACTTTTTACTATTTTTACCCAATTTCGGGTAAAAATAGATCACGGCTATTCGGTCGACCTATTAACCAATTTTTGCGGACATACTCCTCTGGGTCTGCCAATTAAAGAACTAGTATATAGACAATACTGTACAACCTTGCGGCAAAATTCACGAGAGGGCATTCCACCGATAAGGTACCTGATTCAGCCTTGAGCATTAATTTCTACACGGCGAGACTTTCAAAGCCAGACAATGAAGTCAATTAGGCTTATACAATACATTCAAATGAGTAGTACAATTAAGAAGACAATTCAAACTTTGTTTGAAAATAGAGTATCGAGAAAATTGTAACTGTTCGAGGGTTTCGATGATTCCCCATTGATCGGCCAATTCGATCAGTATTCAATAACTTTATACGATTTTTGAATTTTTGGAGTTCACTCTGCAAGCCTTCGATTGGAAGAATTTTTGGAAACGTCGAGGTTCGAGGCTCTAGGAAATTCGTTAGTCAATTGAGCGTAACGAGGATATGGAAGAAGTGCTGTTTGGTTGCATATTTGGCGAGTATCGACTAATTTTTTCCCGCTCGTAAGAGCGATCGAGGTTCAAGTAGGCATCGACACGGCGTGCGACGGCCGTCGGTAAACATTTACGCGATACAGGTGCGCGGATCTCAAGCCAATCGACGGGACCTCACCTGATCATCACTGTGAGCGACAGTGCACACATTATTTCTCAAACGCGTGACATCCGAAACGTCCGAAGGTTGGTCAAATAATTTGAACATTAATTGTCACTAGGAAGGAATCGCGAACGACATCGGTTGCTCGGAAAACGAACGGTTAGGTAAACTGCATCGAGCGAGCAATTAACAGGACCATTTGGTCGTCGAGCTGGCGCGACAACCTGGGGCCCGCTACGTGGAAAAAGCAGAGATGGAATTTGAACCGTGAACGAGGGAACCTGGATCTAACAACGTGGCAGAGTCTAATTACCGGCAGCGTATCGCGCGCGGTGTGCTCGTTTTCACGAAAAGAAAGCCTGCGCGAACACCAATGGCCTGGGATTAACAATGATCCTGAAATTGCTACCCGGTAAGCGACCATCGTTAGGCGAATAATTCAGCCTCGATTTTGCAGACAATGGATCGGAGCACCGTTATGCTTGCCTGTCTGACGGTAATTGCCTTACGTCGAGTTTTTATCGAAAACATGATCCCAGATGATATTGGAGCAGACACTGATCTTTGAAACGCGATATTTTCGGAACTGTGTTTCGATCGTCGTGTGAAAGGGTGGAAGCTAGGTGAGAGATCGCGTGGTCTGAGACTCACCTGGGACGCCGACGGATACGAGTACCCGAACTGCGCGTACGCTGACATTTCGGCCGGCTCAACTCGGTCGTCGACGGTCAGCAACAACAGCGGATCCTCTCTCGGTTCGAAGTCTCGCGCGTCGGAAACAACAAAGAATTAGGTCACCAACCGCACCTGCACGCACTGCACTCTCTCACTGAAAAGTCAGCCTAGTACTACTCCCGGTATTGACGAATCGGCGCCGTGGAAGAGACGAACGGGGTGTCTAATGGCGGCGAGCGATCGCGATCTGTCGCCGGAACGGTGACTGCCATCAGGGTGTCTTTGAGTCCTGGCCGGCGGATCCGAGCGGCGACCACATGACTTTCCCGTGGCACACGCTCGTGGTGGACGCTGGTCAGCGGGTTTCGAGGACGTGCACTGTGGTCCAATAGTCCGGCGATAGCGTCCAGGCAGGTCCAGCGGAAGGCACGAGGCGTGGAACGATGATCATCCGAGTGGACACTGAGCGGCACTGAGCGAAAACTATGTTACTCGACGGCGGATGGTTGTTTCTCTGAGCCGGGCACGGAGAAGAAACGCGCGTTCACAAGAGAACAAGCCGGCCCGCGGAGAGGCTCACGTCACCACGAGGCGAAAAAGAGAACGGAAAACAGAAGTGCTGTGTGTGCGGCGCGTCGGCCGATTTGGGACGGACATTCGGACAGACGACGAAGCGTCACGAGCGATTAGTTATAGAGAGAGTTCGTTCGTTCGTTCGGTCCGTCCCCTGCTCTCACAGGGCACTCCAGTCTGCGACTGACTCGCCACCACTCACACCACTTCATCGGCCTTCCACTCCGCTCCGTCCCAGTTCCCCCTCTGGTGGACGAAAACCGAAAGCAGCCCGCGCTCCCACCACCGTCCCGTGGGAGGCGCCCGTCGCCGTTCCCACGAATCGCCGTGCTCCGAGCTGCCCCACGGGCGTGTCACGTGGGCCGGCGCGACGCTGCCGATTGGAGCGTCGTTTCGCGCGCGGGCGGCCTTTCGAATCGAACGTGCCCCCACGAGACGAGCTACGCCCACGCCGGCCCCCACCACCGGCAAACAACCGTGAAACGATACAATCCCCCTCCTCGTGTGCCCCCGCCCCGCTTGCCCCCGCCGCTCCGACAAACGGCCACGGCGGAACAAGGAGAAACGAGTATGTTTACGCGAGTCTACTCTTGTCAACCCGACGGCGAGGGACTTGAATAAATCTGCCGGCCTCTCTCGCGCGGTTTCCTCCCCACCCCACCCCGCCCTCTCTGCTTGGCTCGGTTCTGCTCTGCTTTGCTCTGCTCTGCTCTTACCCCTCCCCTCGCGCTACACTCTCGCGCTCCGTCGAACCCCCTTCCACCCACTCTTACAACCCTCTCTGTCGTACTTTATCCGTAGACGAGCCACCTTCTTCCGGCTTATATCGCGCCATTGTCCGGCCCGTGAAATCGCTGAGTGCCGACGACGACGCGACGCGAGGCGTCGTGCCGCCCGTTTCCACGCATCTCGGGCTCGAAACTTTGTTACGACGATGTGACATGAACGCGAAAATGTCTGGGTTACAAGGACACCCTCCTTCGACGCTGCGAGCAGACGAGGGTTGCTCCTTGCCGGTTAGAATGAAACGATCGCGACGTTAGGGGCTTTTGGAGTGTTGAATAGGCTGACCAAGTTGATTTCATGAATTGACTATATGTTGACGGCATTTCGAACGGTAGTACATTTTGAAGGTACTGGAAATACAAATGGTTTTTGGGGGTGAATAATGTTTAGTGATGATAGCTGAGACACGGGGGTTGTAGAATTCTGGGTAGGATGAGACTGTGTAACGGTGTTGAATGATAAATAGGTACTTCCTATTGATTGGTGTTTTTTGGAGGGAATTCCGATTTTAGGGATAGTGCTGTATAGTAAAGACTGTGTACTTCTGAAAGAATTATATGTAAGGTCTTTTTAAAATTCAGTAGATTGTCAGTATTTGTGATGCTACCTTCTACCTACTGCAATATTTCATTCATGAAAATAATCTAAACAGTTACGCGACTATTATTCATACAGTTATAATTCTTGTTTCCGACGAATCGCGTTTCGGCAAACAAATTTATATTAACTAATTGATTTTGATATGCAATTTCATACAATCACGATTCAATTTAATCGACAGAAATTAATATAAGTAATGAATATAGTTTTGAATATTTTCTGGAGTAAATGCGCCGTTGTGCGCGATCTATCAGTTTGAATCAAACCTCATTCCATTGTGAAACATAATATTACATACTTTACTTCTTTATCCTCCTGTCACCATCGTCCTAGAAGAAATATTTAATTGGCCGCGTGGTGATAATATTCCAGTAACACTGTTGTTGCCACACGGTAAGTTCCATATCGTTCGGATCAGTTATTCGTACTTTACACTCTATCAATCATAAAACGTCGTATATATGATGTGTCAACTGATACGCGCATTCATGTGACCAAGCATTTAAACCAGCATGCAATTAATACAAAATAGATAACTCCATATAGACAAACTATCCCGAGTGACCGTCACTCGTTTATTAAATGGTGCACAATACTCGAAAACGAGCGGAAGAAGATTATTTACGAGTACCGCAGAGAAAAGAAACCTTAAAATAGTGTTGGAAAATCGAACGAGGGAATTTTTGAAACCACTTTGCGCAAATTAGTTTCCCTTTACGATAATAGTAAAAAATCAATTTATCACTATTATTAAGAACGAAACGAAAATAAAATTGAATCCATCAGATGGAACGAAAATTAAGTGACCTCCTTGCGATAAAAATGGAAGTAAAACACTAAAAGACAATGATCGACACAATCTTTGACTCTGCTATACACAATGTTATATAATTCAAGAACCATGCTATTCAAGGATTACCAGCATCTTCTAAAAGATGAAATAAGCAGAAAATTGACCTCACCAAGTAGAAGTTCGCGTACGACATAGACGTGCCAAAATCGCCAACAAAATTGAGTAAAAACGCACTATCTCCTCGCATTTTAAGAATTCGTGAAGGACCTAACTGCGGGAGGACCCACAGTCTCAGCTTTTGGATCGCGTCGGATCGAATCACCGGTGGTAGCAGCGTCGGCAGCGCATCGGTGCGTTCACGGTCGCTCGATGCGAGAACCTGAGGAACGACGGACGTCGGAAGGATTAGCCACGGGGCTGGCTCGGTTGCCGCGCCACTTAGAATAATTTCACGGGTTATTAGGCGGTGGCTGAGTCGGTTCCCGGTCGAGAAGTATTTATCCGGCAAATTAGAGTGTCGAGAGGGTGCCGGGGGGGCTTGCGAGGGGGTCGGGCATCGGCGGTGTGGCACGGCGTGCGCGTCTCCGGCGTAAATACCGCAATAATAGCGCTTCGGGCTGGCGAGGCGGCTTCCTCTGGCCGGGGCCGGCGCGAATGGTTGCGTTTTCTTGGCATCATGCTTGGCCGGCCATGTGTCTTATTCGTGTCAATGCGGCCCCGCGTGGCGGTCGATTTTCCGCGACGTTGCCCCGAGCAATTTGCAAACGTAATACGCGTACACCGCGTCCTGTGCCGCCCCGGAGAGTGGAATTCTATGGAACGCGTGAAACGTTCTGACAGGGCTCTATCGCACGTCAGAAAATTGAATCGGTCGTCCATCGCGAGTGGGAGACGCTTCGTGGACTAGAAAGATAGGGGATAGCGCGATTCCAGAAGCGATCACCGACGACCCAGGTGGAATCGGTGCCCGCGAAAGAGACCCAAGATGGCAGGAAAGACGCGCAACAAGGAACAGGCCCTGGGAAGACAGTGGAAAAATTGTGGTCGCGACGCAACGGGAAAATTCACTACCGTTATAATAGGATTACCTGATCGTTCCGACCGTCGTCCATCGTGGCCTAGAAAGATAGGGGATAGCGCAATTCCGGAAGCGCTCTCCGACGCCCCAGGTGAAAACAGGGCCCGCGAAAGGACCCGATGGGATACGAGAGACGCGCGACACGGAACAGGCACCGAGAGACGCTGGAAAAATAGTGGTCGCGACGCAATGCGAAGATTCACTGCTGCTAATAGGATTAGCTGACAGGTCGACGAGGTCCTTGGGAGATAAGGATCCTTCAGAGGACCCCGTACCTGACCCACAGGGACCCTCTGACGGCGGGGACCGGGGGGAACACGGGCTCTTCGGATGATTTATTGGCCTGCGTAAACCTAGTGACCTGCCGATCACGCCCCCTCGACGAACAGTCGCCGACATAATGCGCGCGTTTTCAGCCGGCCCTGCCACAGCTTCTTTCTAGAGTCGTCTCGTGCCACGATTCCCTTTCAAGGAGTCACTGCGACCCGTCAAAACCGCACAATAACCCGTTTAATCCCGTTCCTCCTACTCGTCGACGCTCGTGCGCTCGCCTTTGTTTACCGTCCTACCGCAAAAAGGGAGGCTCGAGAACTCTGCTCGATGTTATGTTTGCGCGGCAAATATTTTGCAGGCGGCGTCGAGACGCGACGAGTTTTCGGACGGACCTACTCCAGCAGGAAACGCGGCGAAAGTCGACTTCGAAGACGGGCACGCGGGCCGAGTGTCTTGAACGAGGTCGACTCGATCCTGTGCCCATCTCGGAAAACGCGTGCCAACATTCCTTTTAATGTTCAACTTCGTTGATTTCTCTACGTTTTATTTAATTTCGATATAGAGGTGATATTATCTAATCAAAGCATGAAAAATGTGCTCACAAGCCGACAGTGTCTGCTGTCTTATAATGATTTTAAAAAACGCGTCCTAAAATTACTTTAATTTTTGTCTAATTTCGTCGGCAATTTTATATAGGTTCACCTAAAATTGATTTCATTTCATTCATCGAATAATGACACAGTTTGTACAATGACGGACACAATTGAACAATTTGGGTGGCCAAAATGAGGCAAAAGTCTATTGAAAATCTCTATTTCCGTGGTTTAAAGTTGAAAGAATCAATAAAAACTGAATTTTTACCAAATGTTAAACAAAACTTTACTTTTTCTGCCACTGGAAAGATCATCAAGATTTCTACAGCCACAGGTACGTGAAGCATGAACTTCGGAGAAGAAAACTATATAATTCACATCAAATAATACGAGTGTAGTAAGATATCTTTGATAGACGAGCGAAAAGGAATAGGTCAGAATTATTAGTTATGCAGAATATCAGATTAGAAATACAATGTAAAAACAGTTGTTCAATTTTGGTCATGAAAGTTCATAACTCGTGTTTTATCGCATCGGACTTGCAAAATATACATCATATATTTACATTATTTTGTCTTATCTTCTTTTCTCCACTCGTCAGAGAAGTAATATGACGGTTTCTGCTTGCAGAGTGCACTGTAAAATTACATAAATGTATGCATTTCCCCCAAGAAAAAACCAATTACACCCAATCACAATAATTGTTACTACGACGTATGAAATACCCGCTATGATTGGTTTAGAAACTATGCCGCGGACGCTTTTCACTGGTCAGGACGCGAGTAAATACATACAATCATTCAGTTAGGATAACGAGCGGCTCAAGCAGAAAGTATAGCTTTCAACTTTACGAGATCTGTGAAGTGTTCTTTTTTGAATCATCGTGGAATTGATTCAAACGACTCGGTTGTTGAATCAGCATGAATATCTTTCCTCTTCACTTTTTAACAAAATATTTTTCTCTTGTATTTGAACTACTTTTAGGTCCATCTGTCCCCGTTTCAAGCGTACCATTTATTATTTGTTTGAAGCAAATTGCTCGTAAATTGTAGATGAAAGATCGCTTTGTACACTAGAAAATCTGGAAAGTATGCGAGGAGAGGGATACGGTCGCTATTATTGTGTGTAAACTCACGGGCACGAGCTTTGTGGTTGGGAAAGCGTAACAAAGCAGGTTCTTCTTGTTACGAGAAATTTTACTCGATCCATTAATCATAGTTTCGCTTATTATTCGACGCAAATCGAGATTTCACCAGTTAGCCGCCATCGAGCGGTCGAATCGTTGTCACAGGCAATTTAACATTTTCGGACGTACTCGAAACGAGCACGCTCTATTCTGTTAACTTACTTTTCGAACATTTTATCACTGTAGCCTCTCGTACAATTATTTATCCAATTTCACAATTTTGCGAATGAACAGCATAACTTTGATCAATTCTATCTGATCCAACTTTTTTCGTTAACCCTGCGCACTGTTCAGAAAATTAGTCACACTATTCCAAGCCACAATCTGGAGATAAACAAGTTCGTAAGGCGTACAAACTATTGATATTAAATGAATCTAGATATTTCTGCAAGAAAAATGATTGCATTGAAAACATGGGTCTGCTTTCCAGTGCACAGGAATTAAATCAATTATTTCCTAAGCCAACGCGTGGCACACAATTTCTAGTAATTGAGAATAAATTTCCTAACACCGATGTCGAATAGAAAATTGTTTCCCCAACGAACAGTGTCAAGGTATTCGATGAAACAGAAAGATTACAAGTGTCGTGACATATTTCCAGGAGTCAAATATGAACGGCGAGGTCTGTTCACAGCTTCGGATGATTAGTAGGTGACCTAACCAATGAATGAATATCTCCTAGTGCAAGAACATAATTCCTATTAAACGAAAAAATAACATTTCTGATGCACTCTTCACGTTGTAATTTATGTAGTAATTATATTGTAAATTCACAGATGTCTCGCTAAAGAGATCTAATTTTCTATCCTAACCTATTCGCCGCTACATTTATTTAGTTAGGAGTGGTTCTGATCGTAATCGATTAGCAATTTGTATTTTGAGGTGATAAGTCCTTTTTGGATAATAATCATTCACTGGGGCACCTCTGTACATTCGTCAGAAATTGATGTTTATTCACTGGTTATTTGGTCCAAGTTTCATTTAATCCCATTCCAGATTTTCAATACAAGCAACAACCATCAAACATTTTGAGAATTGTGTTTTCTGAAATGTAACAACTTAACAATGACGGATACTAATAATCTCAAGGCATGCAGCATAAGTGTCATCCTATCTCTATCGATGAAATCGCAAAGCTAGGAAAGCGTTTCTGGTCCAGAAGGGAGAGTATGCAGTAGCGAGAGGCCGTCACGAGATTCCGCTATTACACCGAGGAATTTCAATCAGCGTTGTTCGACAGCGTGGAATTTCATTCGAAAACGATCTAGCAGCGAAAGCAATCATCCAGAAATGGTGTCCGGTATAAGTTGCTCGTTCGAGCAAGTTCAAGTTCTCCGAAACGGTATAGTCCGCGAGGCGGCTACAACGGCGTGGAGCTGCTGTTACCAGCGACGCTTAAATATCCCGGTGCGTAGTTAACGCCGTTTAAAGACGCATTGTAAATCTCGCAGAGCGAGGGTATCTGGGGGCCAGTTGCAGCGTCGTCTCGTGTTTACAGCCGTCAAGTTTTTCAACTCTGATAAGGCCGAAGGTCCGTACCGCGTAGCACAGTCCTCTCTCAGGCTCTGGCTTGCCAACTGTCCTATCTCCCTGGCCAGTGTGTCCACTACTTGTTTGCAGGTCGAGTAAAAGTTAAACGGCCGTGTCGGGCCGGGCTGTCTCTAGCGATAAGACTGCTTAATAAGGCAGCAAACCATCCGCCTACCTTACTACTCGTTCATCTCATCCGTCCCTCCTTGACCAGGCCTTCTTTGTTTCACCCTCGACCCAGTTAGGTATGGTCTCTCCCTCCGGTTCTCTCTTCTTCCTTTATCTCTCCTCCCGCTGCCAGGTTCTTGTAATTCGTTACTCTCCCTCTCTCTTTCTATCTTTCTCTCTGTCTCTCGGCTACGAGAACGTTCGGGCTCGGCCTAACGAGGGGAAGATTTCAACTACCTAATTCGAGGCGAAACAGGGAAATCGGGAGACACGGGGCCCGTGGGTCGTAAACTGTCCTGCCGACACGGAATTACGAGCTTATCGGGCTTATTCCCAGCGAAGGAACTCGCCTGAAAAACTGGTCCAAGGTTTCCTCTCTCGGGAACGAAAATGTCTCCCGAATTTTAGAGATCGAAGAACGTGGACCGAGTTAGGGTGAACTAGCTAGTGTTTTCCACCTGCTTTGCACCTATGTCCTTATCGTTTCTCCTCGTAACTCTCGATAAAGTTAGATCGGAGATGAAATCTTTAAGGATTGATGCCCTGTTACCTCTCGGCTTGCTCGCTTCCTATACGCGTCAACGTCGAGGACGAATAATATCATCACCTCGATGTCCAAAGACGTCTCAGATACGTTGTGGATTCTTTGGTCACATCGAATTATTATTTTATTATTATTATTTATTTATTGCTTTAAACCAAGCGTGGTAGTCACATCGAATGTTATAACTGGATTTTTAAAGAATCTTTATGTAAAATAAAAATTTTCTTCATTGATTGCAAGAGACAAAATCCACATGGACGATTCATTCTTTCTTTAATGGTTTTAACAAGTTGAAAATAGTATATCTATTTATTTTAATGTATCTACTGTTTTAAATGGCACTTACTCACTTTTGTCATAAATGCATAAAAAGTCCGTAATCTGGTTATAACCTAACAATTCGTATGTCAAAGGGTTAAATGCGAATACAGTGGAGCAGTTCTTGTTGTCATGCGACAGCAATACTGAAGAGGAATTTACAATTAGAATAAAACTTGTCAGACCTAGAGCACTTAGAATTCTTAGGATAAGATTTAGAGACTGAATAGAAGAATTGAAACTCTCTCTGTAGTGACTGTATGTCTCTTATCGATTCTCTTCGTAACTCTTGATAAAGTTGGATTGGAGATTGAAGTCTTGGAGGATCGATGTCCTGTTATCTCGGTTTGCTCGCTTCCTCAACGTCCAGAATGAAGAATATTACCTTTGGACGTGCACAGACGATACGTGCGAATAGAGTGGAGCTATGCTTTCCGTCATGAGAGCACATAATCATAAACGGTACGAGTTATCGTTCATTTTTGCTCGTCTCTAATTGGCTGTAACTCTACTGTAGACGTTTCCTACTGAAGAGGAATTTGTAAGTTAGAATGAGACAATCGATGATCCCGAGACGGACAAGTTGTGAGACATACTTGGGAGTGGAGAAATTGAGACCCCACAGTAGAATGCGCAAAACGATTATGAACTGGCGAGAAATATGCGTCGCTATCCTCTTTGCCAATTTTGATCAACTCGGACGAGTCCGAGTATTTGATTCTTCAGATCCTGTTTCTTCAATTTGCTTGCTCCGTGAAAACGTCTACGTTGACCATGAGGAATATTAAGTGGGACTAGAGTGTAGCCAGAGATGTTGAGGATAAGTTTGCGAAAATTAGCCTTGGACCACCGCACAAGTGGCGAGTTGAAGCCGGATGCTGAAGCCAGCGAGGCCAAGGTTGCAGGTTCTGTGAGCGTTCGTTCCGGCACGGTATCGGCGACCTCCTCTGTCGGAATCACAAAGGCAGGTCTAATCTGGACGCCGTAAAACGGTGCGATATTCACACCATAGGATAAAACAAAGGTTGTTGCGGGGACCCGAGGTAGACGGTAAAAGTCGCTAGAGGGGAGCTAATAAGGGAGGTCCAGACTGCCGTGGCGCCTTCGGTGCACCTTCGAGGGGCACTGCAGTTTTATTGGCCGGGGCGTCCTTGTTCTTCGTCCGCTTCCTTCGTCTTCTTCTTCTTCTTCTTCATCTGCTCTTTCTTCTTCTTCTTCTTCTCGGCCGCTCCTCTGCGGCAACTTCGTCTTCCTCCTCGGCGCTCTCGGTATGGCCGACCAGTATGTTGCCGTAAAAAAGCCGGTCTCCCCTTGTCTGTCCTCCTCCTCACCTTCCCCGTCCTCTCTCGTATACGGTGGAACGACGAACGAACGAACGACCAACGAAATGTCAACCGTAAACCTCGCGAGGCAACACTAATTAACCCGACCGAAATAAACTGCGCCGCTCAGCGCCGCTCTCATGCCTTCTTCATTCACCCCTCGCCTCCTCGCCCTTCTACTGGCCTACCCTCCCCCGTTTCGATGTTACCTCGAAAACCAGGCTTCCTTAGCGGACTAGCGACTACTGGACGAAAGAATCCTCGAAACGGTTTCGAGCCGTTCGCCACCGTTCGTTCCGTGCTTAGAATCCGAAACGAAGAATTTTAGGCGACTTGTTTTTTCGAAGACCATGCGCCGCAAGCTTCGGCGGATCAACACGGGGAATCAACCCCCCCTGTACACGGTGCCCGAACTTTCATTAAGGACGTAACGATTCCCTTGTCGGAAACCGGCGACCATCGTTTTCGAGTCGATCGCCGATCGTCTGCGGTCAGAATCCGAAAGCAAGAATCGTCGATGACTGCGTCCGCTGGCTGAAAACTGTCGACATCGACAAGGGATCCGGAGTTTTATTATTCCGAATTAACAAGCCGGAGATCTCTAAGGCTCTCTAGGCTTGATCGCTTTTCTGAGATTCGGAGGAATTCTTTAATCACTTTATTGCCGGCGATTGAGGACAACGGGGTTGGAAGCCTTGTCCAAACTAAATTGGACGGACGGTGATTTGGATTAGAAAATATAATTTCCGGGGTTGTGTTTCATTTTCGTTTAATTTGATTGGTTTGAATCGTTGTAGGACATGTTAACCATGTACGATAAGAATGTAACTGTACAGTATTATTCACGTTGAGAAACTTTTGCGATCTAACAGATATGAAGGTTTGGGACTCGTGTCCCCTTGCCTTGCGATATCGAGTCAGACTCGTAGCGAAGACGTAAAGCAGTATCTACTAAATATTAATGTTTTTCGCATTTTTTAGGGCGAAATAAGATTCTGTTCTTTTGTAAATGATATTTAAACCTCGATGTAACTATAAGCATACAATAAATATCAATTTACTTTTTGCTTCTGTGTATTTTCTTAAGGATAATCAAGTTGTAATTGTTGTAGTCGCAAAGATTCTCGTTTTAATAAATACAACTCACTTTTAGAAGAATGCGTGTTTTGTTATCAGAAAATTTGTTTGTACGACCACTTTCGTCTCTAGATGTCTACTAGAATGCACTAGAGAGAAAACGTATGAATGTTCTTGCTGATGAACAATTTTTAAAGAAATTCTCACATAAAAGTCTCAAATTGATGAAATAGCCTCCGGTAACCAATGTGTTAATACGAAAATGGTAGGGTTCGCAGTACACCAATGCGAATTAAATGATTATCAGCATAATTTTGGTAAAAGGGCGCGCTTAATGGACCGCAGAGGGGTTAAAAAGACGTAGGAACGAGACCTTAAGCGCCAATAACGATACACCGATCCACTTTCCCAGTCTTTTAGCCAGCTCCATCGAGGGCACGCATATTTCACGCACTTCGGATTCGGTTAAGAACTCGTTCCGCAGCCGGAAGGGAGCGGACCCTTCGCGGGAAATAAATCGAGGGCTTTTTCCCGGTATAGGAGCGTCCTCGCCGAAAAGAGCCTGCTCTCTCCTCCCTCTCTTTCTCACTCTGAGAACAGTCTCGAAACCGCGGGGTTTCGCCTATACCGCCCGCTGCCACGCATTTCCATTTTACCCCGCAGACGAGGGGCGTCGCGGTGCCTCCCCATACTTTATGCGGGGACACCTACATCGTCGCCCACGGGTACTAGCCGAACTTTATTTATAAACAAAGAGGACAGTCGATAACTACGGAGATTGCGGGGACATCTCCGTGTCCGCCTTGGCTGCAAGCGATTTCCTAGAAGCAACCTCGGACAACCTGGACCCGAAAAATGGCGACCAGGGGTCTCGACGACTGTTGTCGCACGCGTCGATGAAGATTGATCGGCCATCGCGCCTAACGATCCCCATTTTCGTTAATTAATGGGACGCGACCGCCTAGAAACACGACCATTAAATTCTTGTTAGCTTACAGTTCAACAACTTTTCTTAATTTTGGCTGTTTCAAATATAATTTTCTGTTACGTTAACTGTTTTCTTAAATAACTTCTTGCTCCTTAGATAGTCTGCTTTTTGCTAAATAATTCGGTCTTAACATAAATTAACTCAATTTCAATACTACGAAATATTAGGAGGGTGATATGTAAAATTAAAGATACGTCAACATTCTCAAATGTACTTGTTAATCATTTATGAAGGAATAACAAGCGAAAGTTGAAATTTTGTGGAGTCGCTCTCCTCAGTCAAGAAAATGACCTTAACAATACATATCAAGGTTATTACGTCTAGATCCCCAAGAAACTGCATTCGTCTTCCTATTTTTTACTTATTTTTATTTTATACTATATTTTTTACCTATTTTTTTTATAAATTTTTGATTGTTTCATTACAATTTCATTTTAGGTAGCTTCATTGTATCACTAAAACGAAAAATAAGGTAAAAGTTGCTAAACAGAATAATTGTCAATTCTTTCCGTGACTTTTGTGTTGGTGGTACTCCCGCCGCTCAGTTCACTGTTGTTTCTGTCACCGAATACTTCCTAGTTTCTCCTACTTTGTCGACGTGGAAGTAATTATTCTCGATTAAGTTGCCGGCAAAGACAACGAAGTCCCGTTGATTCGCGATAACCGGAGATCTGAACACTGGAATGTAGCTGATCGAAGTGCATACGAAATCGGCGCACACAGCGGGTTACAGTATTTAGTAACGGACAAAAAAATATTTCTCTAGATACACAGTGGTGGATGGCTAGATTACAGCACTCGTCGGCTTCTTTCGGTTACCTAACGCCGTAATGCCGTGTTACATAAAATCTACATCACGACCGGAGATAACGCCGACACGCGGAAGACATTTCCTGCGAAGGCGGTTCACAACTCAATTGAGGATTGTGCGTCTAATTCCTCCGCGAATCACAATATCCATTGTTACAACCGGGTGAACATTAGCTGTTCGGACTTATTCCGACATTGTAGAAACTTGGAATTTTTCGACAACGTCTTGGTTAGTGTACTTTCAAAAGAAATGCGCAAGATGAATAATAAATAAGAAATACAATCATCTACATATTTATCATTCTTCTTTTCATTCGTCTTTTTCCGTAAAGTATCTACGATTGTTCTTGATTCATCTTGAACCTAGACTAGGCTAAAAAGATAAAATTCCTAAACTTAACCCTGCACCATATAGCATCAAGTTTGCCTCGTGATGAAGATTTCAAATAGAATCTACTAAATACATGTATTCTAATCCATTTCAAACCACGAGATAAAGTATTTAGCTATCAACGAAGTTCTAGAGAAGCAGCAAATATAAAGTTTCCTCTTCTTCTAGAAAACTGTAAATGACAATCAAGTTCTAATCTCTAGACCAGACAGTTTCAACCAGTAGCTCCAGAGCTATCGAGGCACCTACCGCGCTTAGGTTCTTCCCCCACCACGAGATCTGCACGGCGCGCACAGCACTCACTGACTCTACGGCTGTACGTAGTAATGTGAAGAGGTTCGGTGGTGGGGACCTTGCATTTCTCGGAGGGAAATACGTTGGAACTCCCTGCTCTAGACTGTTGATTTTATGCATTTGTGACAAAACTAAGTCGGTAAAATATTGTACAAAATCATGAAAACATTAGAAGAATTTAAACACACTATTACGCTATTCTTTACATATTAAAATTATTAAAAGGAAAAGTACGTTTTTGATATCACAGAAAGTACGTTTCTTACGACTTAGAAAATTTTTCTTTTGCATAAAAATTCGCAGTCTATCACTATGTCCATGAAAGAAGACCTAGTTCAAGAAATCAGTCAAGAAATGTTCGTTTTCAGCCCTTTGACACCTCGTGCCTTTATTTGATAGACATCTCTTGAACTTTAGGGGCTAAAGTCTTAGCATCTGGAACAATGAACAATCTCGTGACGCGATTCTCGAAGAAACAGTCGTCGTACAAAAGCGTCGACGTAATTCTGGATGTGACGCAACGCGGAAACATCGTCGGCTAATTGTCAGACGGCTTTCATAACGTCGCGGTAACAGATCAGCGCCTGGTGCTTCCTACGCCTGACCAGCGGCCATCCTCATTGTGTCTCGTCAGGATCCGAGACTCGCGATACGCACGCTACCGTTTCCCAACGTGGAAACGGTGCACACACGCCGGAAAGCAGATGTAGCGGAATCGGCGAGAGAACGCCTCGTGGGAGGGACAAGAAAACACCGGCTTAACGAAGCATGTGTTCGCGGATGGTATCGCGATTAGGCGCGTTCATCGCTGTTTAGAAAAAAAGTTTGTAATGGTTAGCGCGATACGGGAACCGCGGCGCAATTACGTCCATTCGGTCGGCCGGTATCTGGCATCAGCCAGACTCGAGTGTTTTGTAATAATTACGGGTCTGAAAAACCGCCACGAAAATCCGTTTCCATTTTTTCGCAATCGTGATTCTCTTTGTTGAAGAATAGAGACACGTTTGAGAACGTTTGTTGCGACAATGTAGTAATTGTGAGATAGACTTAACGACGACTGAGCGAATTAGAAAATGTAGGAAATAAATTGTTACAATTTTAATATGTTAAGCGCGGAGCAATTTTGTCTCGTTTTCCATCTCACTTTTTATTTAAGTTTAAATAGAAAAAATTAATGTGTGCTTCTTTCTTTAATTTTTTTTCGAATTTTTATTGACACTTTATGACATTTATTTTTCTATGATTCTGTTATTGAAACAATTGGCTTGTGATAGCTAAAATATGATATAAATATTCTTGATTCAATTTTCTCTAAATGTCTTGCAAATACTGCATACGAGAGTCGTTCCTGATCTTGTTGTCGCTTCATTAGGATTATTTACCATTTCCAATCTTAATTTACTTCTAAAAAATTCTATTAATAATTTTGATTGTTCCGACGCAAAGTTCACGTTGAAATCTCCACTTAGCCTCATCGGAATTTTATCAGAATCTTTACTAAGCGATGCCGAACCCTCAGCCGTATATGCTAATAGAATAGAATTTCGTTTCACTGTTTCATCGTTTCATCGCCAGATCGGTTTTACTCCTACCGCGTTGAGGTTTTACTAAATTGTTTCATCGTTTCAACGCCAGATTGGTTTTACTCCTACCGCGTCGAGGTTTTACGTCTACCGCGTCGAGATTTTACTAAATCGTTTCATCGTATCATTGTTTCATTGTTTCATCGTTTCATCGCCAGATCGGTTTTACTCCTACCGCGTCGAGATTTTATGCCTGCCACGTCAAGGTTTTACTAAATCGTTTCATCGTTTCAGCATTTCATCGCTTCATCGTTCCATCGTTTCATCGCCAGATCGGTTTTACGTCTACCGCGTCGAGGTTTTACGCCTACCGCGATGAGGTTTTGCGCCTAACGCGCCTAAAGAAGCTTCACTTCAAATGACTTGTTTACCACATTTGTATTTGATTTGTATCAGTTAAATCTATTAAAACAGTGTGAACATTTTTTAATATCACATGAATTATAGATTAAATATTGTTCTGTAAATTTGATACCATCAGTCCCCAGGGTGTGGCATAGCGTTTAACGTGTTAATATGTCGAAGTTGAAAATGGTCTAGATGTCATCATACACATATACAACAGTTGTGTACCTAGACAGGTTTTTGTCAAGGCATTAGAGGATCTCTATCAGACGACGATGAAGTATTGCCTACACTGAATTGGGCTATCCTCGACCGAGTTCACGGATTGGACCACTGTTAGGCCCGAGTTAGCTCTAGGTCTGGATTAAAGTGATAAGTGAGTCGGCGCTACCTCGGGTCAAGGTTTATCCATGTTTGGATCGGATTAAGTTTGCATCGAGAGGAATTTCGCGCAAATCTGATTTAATTCTATTGTAGCGCTAGACCCGGCCGAATTGCATTTCGGTCTGGATAGGGATTAAGCCTAATTTCGATTCTACATTGTATTTCGATCAAGCACCCGAGCACGCGGTTCTAGACGCTGTTTGATCCGCGTTATATTCGGGTTCGATCAAGATTATAGCTCTGGTATCGTTTCGATCTAAACACGGCTAGGAGCGAATTAAGAATGACTCTAGTTTGTAGTATGTCTGGACTGAATTGAATTTGAACGACAACTGTGTAAAGCGAATCAAGATCTCGGCTGGAGATTAATTAGAATTGAGATCTGAAATCAGTCGGTAGATTTGTTGAGTCGCCTGATGTCAACCTAATTGTGTTGCATTTCAATTATAATTTACGTATTTAAGTGAGAAACTTCATTTGAAAACACGGTAGATGGTGTTGGGTAAATTGAGATAATATGGATCATCGTAAAATACCCAAGAAAGTAACGAATTTAAAAAATGATCGTGTATATTAATTTTCTAGATATAGTACGTAATCGTGTCGGCCATTGGAGCATGCGTATAGA
Source organism: Sphecodes monilicornis (assembly GCA_913789915.3). Classification (NCBI taxonomy): domain Eukaryota; kingdom Metazoa; phylum Arthropoda; class Insecta; order Hymenoptera; family Halictidae; genus Sphecodes; species Sphecodes monilicornis. Next base: position 11,452,392 of record OU565285.1, on the reverse strand, counting down.
CAATAAAAAACATGTCTGAACATTTAGAACTAAGTCTTGTTCTTTATTGTATTATAACAGATGATGATTAGACTGCGGATCTTTATGCAAAATGAAAAATGTTTGTATTGATTGTAAGACACAGGAGCCAAATAAAAAATGTTTTCTCCCTTTTATTACTTTATTAAGCGGAAACTAACCCATTGATGTCCATAAATCTTTTTAATATGACCACTGCCTTAAATTTTGCGTACCCATTTTGATCATAAATGCATAAAATCCGCAGTCTAATGATGATAATAACGACGATGCACATTTTGTTACAGTAATTATTCAAGTGCCTAACATGAAGTACACGCAGAAGACTGCAAAACGTGCTGAATGAAGAAATATACTTATAAGGTGTAAGTTTTTTCAAGACTCTTTATAGATTTTTCGCGAGTTCCATGTTAGTTACCAATCATCTGAACGGTCGATCTTTTAAACGTTTCTACTAGAATTTCAAAATATGTGAGTTTCTTTACACTTCAATCACAAATGTACCATTATGTGTTAGTTTCTGAGTTCACTAACGTAGGTCTTATTTAGAAAAGACGAAAAATTCCTCCGTTTTTGTTAGTTTTATGAAGTCGGATGTTCGTATGAGAAACACTTGGCCTATTAAATTTTGCTCAGCGTTTTTCGACTGGATATTCTTCCAGGAAGGTTGGTATAGCGTCGAACACGCCGAACAACTCGTGACGGTGTCTCCAGGTCGCCCTCCTCGTCCTCTATCTGCAATCAGGTGGAGGGCACCGGTGCATCGCATGAGAGGCCCGATGTTACGTGCCCATGGAAAATGAATAGGTAATTATAACGCATCCATAATGCAGGCAGACACGGCCATGGTAGTTGGCATGGCGGAGTGCGACGATCGAGCCTGGTTCTCGGAAAGGGATCACAGTGCGAAGGATCACGGGGCCGCAAACTAGGCTCTCTCGCAGCCTACGTGGATATATCCTCTCCAGCCTCTTTGCCCGGAGAGGAAAGTCAAATCGCGCGCGCGAGCCCGGGGCTCACGTTGAAACTCATTCGCGGCCGTTTCTTTTTTGCTCCGCGGACTGCGCCTTGCGCCTTATCTTGCTCTTGTTCCGACGTCTTTCTTGCGGCCGTAAGTATCTCCGGCACGAAACGCGGAGATCGTGCGTTGCTCTTCGAACCGGACGGTTTTTTAATTGTACTTTATTGCGCGTCAGGCCGATTAGAATCGTCCGAGCGGACCTCTTCGAGCTACGAGCTCTCGCACGTTCCGTTTCGCGCGTTTATAAATCCTCGCGATCTACCATACCTATTTTTACTGTGCATCCTGGAATTGATTTATGCAAGTGTAAATTCGTAGTCTAATCGAGAAGAACGTCTTTCCTACCCTTTCCGCTATTTTTTCAATCAAGAAAAATACTTCGATCTGCAAAATAACAATTTTCAGAATTACCCAGTCGTAACTAGACTGACAACTTTTTTGCATCGACAATAGCCAACAATTTTTTTAAATCAATAAATTGCAAGATTCCATTCTAAGAAACGTTAATAACGATAAGAAAATTTTACTAGAATTTATATTGCCCAAAATGACCAGTAACCATGCGATTCTGCGCAAAGTTCCTCGATCCGTTCTCAGCATATTGCTTTAACTCCACTTTTTACGTTCCACTAATCTTTTATGCTGTCCCGCTTTTTCAGACCGCACAATCAATGAAGTCTCTTAGTATTTATTCTTGCTGCTCCAAGATCGATAGTCTGTAAGAAGCTCGTCCAACGACCAATAAACACTGATAGCCTCTCAAATACTTCACTCGACAGTCCAGCAGCGTTTTCCGGTAAACCAGCAGATTAACTCAGCTCGATTGCCGATAATTGGCCGCAAGGACCGTTAAACTTCACGTCACGAATAGTTAAATCGTTGGCTGGATTTCACCTCTCTTTCTCCCCCCCCCCTCTCTCTCTCCGTGGCCACAATGCCTCCTGCATTTTTCAAGCAACCCGTCACTGGCGGCCACGCTCGCGATTCGCTAGTTGAACAGTCGGGCCGGGCCCGGGCCTCTCCACCCACTGTAGCTGTCGCTTTTGCTTCTTTATCAGCTGGTTAAGTGCTGCTAATTATAGTTATTACAATTAACCGCAGCGTTCGTGGACGGTGAGGTTTTTATAACGGTGACTTGGGTCTTGCTAGTTTCGCTTAGACATCGGTTAGGTGCGTGGTAGTGTAGAAAGAACAGAATATCTTTTGTGTGAGAAAATTTCTTAGTCGCACAAACAGGCCATGAACGAACCATGGTAATGTACAAATTTTAAAAATAGTAATTATTCTGCACGAGTGTTGAACTTATTGAATGAATACGATGAACACAATACTTGGAGGCAATTAAATACTTCATGCGATTTTTGTGAGAATTAGAGCCTGTTCAAGAATCAAGAAGTGGTAAAAAATGTTTAGGACCCGGAACAAAACTTATAGGGCCTGTGAGAATTGCTCTAAAGTCCACATAACGCGTGTAAATACATTAGTAGATAATTATACAACCTGGCAAAAATTGGAGAGTTTATTAAAAATATTGTTGGAGCTACGAAAAAATTCTAGGGCCTGTAAGGAAGATATTAGCCTTAGTAAAAAGTGGTGAGATTTATAATACAATTGGAGAATCTGTGAAACGAACATAAGGGTTGTAAAAATACTTTAAGATCAGCACAAAAATTGCAGGTCGTGAAAAACTATTGTATGATCAAGAAAACAATTGTAGGCTTCGACAAAAAATTGTTGGAGTACGAACAAATTGTAGGATTCGCAAGAATAGTTTAAGGACTATTTAAAAATTGCAAATGCTACAAAAAGCTACAGGATCCAAGAAGAAGTTGTAAGGACTATTAACAAGTTTTTAGTACTTGTGACTCAATTGTAGGGTTCATCAAAAAATTTGTAGGGACCACAGAAAAATTTTGAAATCCTCGAAAAAATGATGGAGTTTACAACAAAGATTGCAAAACCCGTGAAAAATTTCAGATCTCGCCAAAAAATTGCATTGGCTAAAAGAAGATTGTACAGAACGATTGTACGAGCACTAAACAAATTCTAGGACCCGTCACCCAATTTAAAACTTTCCAAAAAATTGATGGATACGTCAAAAATTTTCTAGGACCTACTAGAAGCTTCTGACGTCCTGTAAGGCTGAACAAAAATTCGTAGGGCATGTCAAAGAGGTGTTAGTAGGTATCAAAGTGCTGGAACGAATCGCTGTCGGAAAATTGCGTCGGCACGCACAGGTACGTGCGTTGTACCTTGTAAACGCAAGCGACGCACACCGGCGGTATCGGCCGTTGGCCGGTCGACTAGGTGTGCGCTACTTCTCCAGTAATTTCAGCCAGATCTGCATATTTTAGCACGAAAACTTCCGGCGATCATTATCCTCGCGGCGACTCGGCCAACCTGAGACTTTGCCGCCGCCGTGCCGCTTTTACTTTGTCGCGTACACACAAACACAGTCGCGGGGGCTGGGGCTTTGCCACGCGATCCGTCCGAAGCAATGGAAAATCGTTGCACCCTGACCTGCACAGCGTGGCAAGGAAAATGTCGGTGGCCTGGAGAGAGAGGAAAATGGGTCTCCGGAGCGGGTAATCGCGCCGGGAGATCGAACCGAGCGATTACCGGCCGTTGCGGAAAGTTTCGCTGTTCCTTGGTTGTCTCCTGTCATTCACGATCTGATGCCAATCTGGAAATTCGGCGTACATCGAGTCCTTATACTATCAAGTTTTAGGTACGTGTCTTTAGATATCGATTGCGCTCGTTTCTTTAAGAAATGTTAGGCTCTTTTTACGGAGACCCGATTGCTAGCAAAACGATGGAAAAAGAATAAAATCGAGACTGTACTCGATCAATATTTTTATTCCAATCGTTCTACCATTTTGAATTTCACTATTATATGTGATTCTGTAAGTGGGATTTTCTACCATTGCGCACCATTTGTTCTTGTATTATTTCTATATGACTATCTATGCTTATCGTCTTTAACCCTAAGATATTTTAAGATAATCAACGATCTTGTACTTTATGGTTTCAGAGGATATTTTGTTGTGTGAAATATAAATCAATTTGTGATCACTAGACTGTGGATATTATGCATTTATGACAAAAACGGGCAGACATAATTTAAAATAGTAAATACAGTAAGACAATTGATGAACATAATTTTTATTTTACACAAAGAATTGCAACAGCATAAAAGTCTATAATAATCTTGCTGCTGATCAACAAAAGCATTAACCGCTTGCACTATGATTTATTTTACGGTTACAGTGATTAGAACTTGATTGTCGTCCATCATTTCTTAGAACAAAAAGAAAATCTGAATTTATTATCTGCTTTTATATTCCCCAATGACTATATATCGACAGCAACAAAATAAAATTTTATTTCGCTTCAAAGGAAATTAATAATTTACATGTTTAGTAGATGTTGTTCGAAATTCTTATCACGAGTCTGACTCTTTTTATTATGCAAGGGATTAAGGAAGTTTTAAAACGAAATTGAAATTGAGTACCCGGTTACTGACATAAAAGTTAAATTCTAGAATTGCGAGAGCATTTGCTTCGCAAGAGATTTCACTGCTCTCGCACATCTTCGAGAGAATTGGTTTGCTTAATTTATATTGAAATAAAATAGAGGTGGAGCAAAGTCCTATCAACCCACATACCCATCGTCGCCGTGCGAAAACAATCGGTTGCGAAAAGTATCGTCTCCGGCAGAGGAATATCGTTCCCAACAGAGCCCGGTTCCCGGGAAGACCCAACGGCGCATTAGTCTTACAAATGACTGGAAGGCAGCGCGCAGCACTTAGAAAAGTCCAGGAAGACGATTCGAAATTGCTTTTCTGAGTAGTGTTTTACTTCGATAACGATTCTTCTCACAAGCCGGCTCGCAGAAACGAAAGGAAACCGAATAATTTAGACGTAATCCCGTTGCGTGGGAGAGAGAGAGCTAGGTAGCCACGGCGAATGGAAATCGTCGGGCAGAAGCGTTGTCTACGCTTGTATGCACAGTGGCTTGTCGCAGGAACCAATTAACTTCTTTACAAGGAACGACCATTACCTCCTAGAATGCGTTAAAATCGCGGAGAACGCAGCGCGGCGCGACCCGGTCTATCTTGCCGTGGAGTTTCCCGCGTTAACGATCACCGGTGACCGGAAGTCGCGGTGTCCCAGGTGTCTCGGTGAATCTTAGTCCTGACTGTCGAATGTAAACCGCCCCGGCCATTTTTCTCCCGGCTCCCTCTTTTCCTCTCCTTTTTCCTACCCCGCAGCGGCATACTCCCCGAGTTACTTATTCAGCTACACCGTATAATATTTCACCGGTGCACGATCCGCGTAACCTGCGGTTATTAATAGTGGCAACATTAATAATCAGCAGCGCGGCGATAACTTCAGTTAAGCAGGGAGTTACGGTCTCCCGCTACCAGGCCTCCGTTTCCGCGTACATATCCGCCGATCGTTCCGCGGACCGATATCATACATAATACGGATAGACGACATCTCTTCCAACGGTATACATCATGCTAGCCGATTTTTCCTGGGGGCCAGAGATCCTGAGGTCTCCGGGGGATTAAGACTCGCCACGCGGAAATCGCATGGTTTTTGATTTATTGCCCGAGCTATGGGACTAGCCGAGGATCGACCTTGTACGGTAGTACCTCGGTAGTTGGCGGCTTCGATGATTTGTTTCTAACTGGTGTTTGATATGAGGCAACGGGTGCTCAGTTTGCAAGAAAGATTAGAAGCAAAGAAAATGTTGTGACTTGTTGTACGTTAAATCGGTGTCGGGCTTGCACGGTAGTACCTCGGTAGTTGTTACTTCGACAATTTGTTTGTAACAGTACTGAGACATGTGAAAATGGTTGTCTGGCTAATAAGAAACATTAAAAGCGAAGAGAAAGATAAGACTAACTGAACATTGAATTATCTGTCGTTTCTGTACGGTATAGCTTCGGTAGATTTAATATGTGGAAATGGTTGCTTGGTTAACAAGGAAGATTAGAAACGTTAGACAAACGTAAGACCAACTGAGAATCGAATATATCGTCATGTTATACACACAGCATTACCTCGATAGTTGTTACTTCGATATTTTTGAATAGACTGCGGATCATTATACATTTATGACAAAAATGGATTGGTTAAATACAAATTGTAAGGTTATGAGAATAATTGGCATGACGTTGTTATATTATTCTCGATTTATTAAAATGAATTATTAAAATGAACGATTTATTGAAATGATTAAAATTATTATAAATGCATTTTGATTGAACGTCTGCTTCATAGAATTGATTTGGATAATTTTACTACTGATGAGCGAGTTCTGTTTGCTACTATCGGTTGACATGTGCTGACGGTTGGTCAATTGATCAAACGAAGTTCAAAACGAATGAAAGAATAAGTCTCGCTCTCTTATACACCATGGTGTCAATAGTCTTATTAAAATCGATAATAGAAAAAGGAACAACTATCATTCTCCTAAATAAATGTCTCTATACCTCCTAGGTGGGAAGTTATCCTTTTAAAGGCAGCTTCGTGTGGACTACCGAACAAATTTGAAGAAAAATTGAGTAGTATTCTTGGCTTGATTTAAACGTTATTTTTGGCAAGATTTGAACGTTATTTTCTGTGGTGACAGGTAGGAGAAACCAAAATTTGAGGAAGATGAAGTGCACACGGATTTAAGTCCCAGTAACTATAATAAATCTTGATTGTTCAGTTCCTGATTGTAAGACCATGATACTTGCAGGCATGTCAATAAACTTATTAAAAGAAGTTACAAAGAATATAGATCCTGGTCTTGAGACATTTAACCATTTGCACTCGAGTGGTGACTCTGAGGCACCACTACAAATTCTTACACCATTGTTCAAGATATTTTTCAGATTATTAAATTTTTATTTAATAAATTGCTAGATACCTTAGTATTGCATGTGCATATTGGATCAGCTACAGATACATAGAATGAATGAATTGTATAAAATGGAAGTATTCTAAATTAGAACAAAGAATTTGGTTTCAAGACTAAATTAATTCCGAGTGCAAAGGGTTAAAAGACAAAAATGATTCAATAAAGTACAGAAGTATATAATAGAATGCTCGATGGCCCACATAACGGCTAATAAGAAAAAAGGTCAGCGTTCATTTTGAAGTCTCCGTGCAGCAAGGTTCTCGTCGGAGGATCTTCGAAGTTTTTCGCGATTCGAGCGGTTGCGTGCGAACACGGTGGAAGTTGGGGGCTTCATCAGGCCTCCGTGGCGCTATTGAATCTGATAGCTATTATCGTGTTCTTGCCTGTAGTTCCTTGTGCAATTCTTTGCGGTCCGGCTGCTTTACATAATGGCCTGCCAGGAAGTCTGACGTATTCCGGAGCGACGTTGCATCAGTTGGAACAAAATAAAGTAATACGGAGGGGTGATAAGGGATCTCGTATCGCCCCGACAGCAGTTCATCCTCCGGTTACAAAGTTTTTTAATCTTCCCGGGCGTTGTAATTACCAATGGAATATCAATCTACCGCGACGCCATCTCCTGAACTTCAATGTACCGTAAACGGGAAGAGAAACTGGGGTTTACTTAGTTAGATCTTGGTTAGATTATCGACAGCTGAGCGAGCACGGTTTTATCAAACCTTAGGTAGGTAACTGTCTATGTATAGAAATGGTGACGGATATTCGAAGATGAAAGAAAAATCACGCAATAGATGATTGGCAATTAACATATTTTAGAAAAGAGAAGGATTAGACGAATTTGATGGATTTTCTTAGTTGATGTAAGATGAGGAAAAAATTTACTCTTGCAGTAAAATGTTTGAATTAAGAATTGAAATATATATACAACGTGTGAAAAGGATCAAACAAATATTGTGGAGATATTACAGAGTTTCTATGAAATCAACAACAATGGTAAAGTTCCGATAGACTTTTACCAAAAGATACAAATATTAGTAGATGATTTTAACCGCTTCATATGATCAGGCGAAATCATTCATTATGATGTAGGATTATTTTACAATGCACAACCTAGGATTATTGAGCAGCATTATTGGCAGAACGAATCACCGCATCTAACAAGAAATTCTAAATAAGAACCAGCGAGAAACCGTATACAATGCATACCGATAATAAATGATCATTTTTCACAAGGCGCAACCGCGATGGTTCAATTTCGCTCATCACTGTATGTCCAACGTTCTTGAAGACAAGTGTCCAAATAAGACCTCGAGGACGTTCCAAGTGGCGGATACCATGAAAAAAGCGCGAGTGCCAATAATGACGGAGGAAAGCTACTGTCGAAATGTGGAAACAGTCGTTGAAAACTATCAAATGAAATCTCGGAGTGCGCTCGGCGCAACCAGAGGTGAAAGAGTGTAGAATCTATTTGGCACGTTGCTCGGGTGCATGTCGGGAAAATATCAGGTTGCGGAGTTGCAGTTTTCGCCTCGATTAGCAACACGTAGCCGCGGGAGGCTTATCCTTTGCCTATCGGGGATGAAAAGGCGGCTGCGACACACACGCACGCGCACGGACACACCGGTTCGCCTTTCTCAAACAGAAGGAACGGGAAGGAACGCGATGGAACGCGGTGAGGAGCCGAGCGGAGCCGAGCGGAACTGAGCAGAGCGACGAGGAGCAGCCCCGGCCATAACCGAGCACGTTTTATGCGCGTATAAACGTACGTGTAACGACGGAACGAGAGTACACACGCGCCGCCTACTCTAACCTGTTAACAAATATCCAAGGCGGGCGGTTAACATGCGTTTACGATAATTTATCGTGCCGGCGTGGCCCCGAACAGGCATTATGTTCGGTACCGAGTACATACACGCGTACCAAGAGCTGATATCGGGTCACCGTGAAGAATCGGCAAGACGAGCACCGGGAGTACGGCCTCCTTTCTTCGGGACTGCATTGTGGATCGGCTTCCGTTGCTTCTTTTGCATATCTTGTACAATTCTGCTACGCCCGCGACCGAACCTCCGCGTTTTCGTCTCGCAAATCCTGTTCGATTCTCTATTTCTAGTATTTCCTATGCTACTTTGTATATTAGCATCATCTTCCACTTTTCATTGTTACTAATGATAAGTCGACTTTCATTTTATATTCTAAAAGCAAGTCTGAAAATTTGATTTTATGTACGCGTAATTTTATGCATTATTAAATGAGTAGGTGCAATTTAAAGCAATAGGTTGATTAAAATAATTTAAGAGGTTCAATGTATTAGTCTCAGATGATCAAAATTATTAAAACTGATTCTGTGAACTGTCATACAATAGATTCAGATGTTTTTAGACAGACAAACCATAATTTGTTCTTTATTCGAATACAATTTTCCCACTCCAAGTTTGGAATTCTTGTACATAGGCTAATTCTTATTTCTTTCCTATATAGGGTGTCCGAGCTAACCTGACTTATAACTTGAAAAGAACGTTATAAGACAATATTAACCTAACCCGAAGGGGCAATATAATGATTCGGAAAAAACTTTTTTCAAGGTCATTTTTTTCTAAATATCAAGGTCATCCATTTTTTTTAATGGAACTATAAATTTTTTTATTGCGATGGAATATTAGGGGTGAAGACCTCTTCAATGACATATTATGCAATGACCTTCGTGTGACCTTGGGTATGAAAAATCCAAAAAGCATTACAGGTATTATTAGTGATTAATTTCCTACAATAATCGGTTTGATTGAACTACTTGTATTTCAATAAATGTTCGAAATGATGACCATTGTTTTCAATACATTGTTGTATACGGAAAATAAATGATTCTCTGGCTCTTCTAATAGTTCCATTGCTAATATTGGAACACATGATGTACAGTAAAGTCTCTCAAGTAGTTCAATCAAACCAACTAGTGTAGTAAATTAATCACTGATAATACCTGTAATGCTTTTTGGATTTTTCATACCCAAGGTCACACGAAGGTCATTGTATAATATGTCATTGAAGAGGTCTTCACCCCTACTAATACATCGCGATAAAAAAAATATATAGTTCCAGTAAAAAATTGATGACCTTGATATCTAGAACAAAATGACATTAAAAAATGTTTTTTCCGAATCATTATATTGCCCCTTCGGTTAGGTTAATATTGTCCTATAACGTTTTTTTCTACTACTAACACTAAGCGAGATATTCAAGGTGGTCAAGTTAGCTGGGACACCCTGTATATTTGAACGGAGCCGCACAGGTATTAACTTCTTAACATTCGTACATTGAATCTGAAAGCTTATTGACAGATGCAGCCTGGCTACCACTGTATGTTCCAGGAACAATTTTCTTAACGTTTACACATTAAATGTGGAAGCTTCGTTTCCCTCCTACATTTGCAGATAGCCGTACAAATAATCATTTTCTCATGTTCATACATAAATCCTGATTGTTTCCACATGTTCTATCATAAATGTACAAGTACACAATTTTGTTTAATGTTCATACACTAAATTCTCATCTTACGAGTACATGAATCCTAAATTTCGTCGTCTACGTCCTCATACTAGTCAAACAAGCAACAACTTTGTTTAGCATTCACACACCAAATCTAGTAGCTTATGAATAGCCGAACAACTTGTTTACAGTTGTCACAGCAAACTCGGAAGCTCATGAATAGATAAACCCTACTTCACAGGTGGTGTTTCACCACAGTCGTAACGACCTCGCGAACTGCCATCGAACAAGTTCAGCAGACGAAGTATAAACGCCGACTCTAATCTACTTTTAGCTTGCACAACGGTTTTTGTTCCGTTTCTGCGCGAGCCAGGGGCGCAAAAGTCGATCGTTTAAATCGGCAACACGCTGCGCAGGATCGACGATGCTTCTCGATAATCGTGGACTCTCGAACCCCGGAGGATGACGAGGTCCAGGGGCCAGTTTCTCGGCCGGTTCGAGGCGAGGGTAATTTGCCCAGGATGGATTCTTTCTATAAATAGAGATGATTTTCTCGATAAAAGGAGAAGCGCGATTCCGCGCCGAGCGCGACTCGCATAAGCGCGTCGTAGCGATTTCGATCACGCGCCGAGGCCCGGTGATCGATGATCGTCGCGAGGCGACTCTGGGAACGTTTCAGTGTGTCTCCGATCCCCATTCACAAAGAATATCGACGGCCGTCGCGAAATCGAGCGGTACCGCGGCCCCGGCTTCTCGACAATCGAGGCACGATCGTGCTTAAACGATTGATAAAAGCTGCCGGATCGATCCATCATGATGCTCCGCTCGTCGCGAGCCTCGATCGTCGAAACGAAAAACAAAACGCTGCTGACCAACCGTACCGGGGGATAAAGAAAACAAAGGGAAAGACAGGAACCTGGTGTGTGCGCGCGGGCTCGGTCCACCGAGATAATTTGTATTGCCTCTCTTGATCGAGTCATCGTCGTCGATCGGTCCGAACCGGCCCGGCCCGGATCAGCCCGCGGGTAATTATTATTATTCTCGATGATAAATTAATACCGCTTAATATAGGCGGTGCGCAGCTTCCTGCGGCTTTGGCGCGCTATAACAGGCTAGGCGATGTTACGTCCGAGGGCTTGTCCGTCTACGAAAGGAAAAACGAACGAACCAGCCGTTGGACAGGAAATTCTGAAATTTAGTTGTCTAGGACCTCAACTTTTCATTCTGCGTTTGCCTTATAAGAACGTAATTGGCTGCGGAGTTTGTAAATATGTTGAGTTCGCCAGACAGTCTTTTCATATATTTTAACGTTTACAGGTAAGTTCTACTTTATTAAAGTGGAATTAATAATAAAATATTAGTGTTGTCTGGTCTATTCGAAAACATTCTGCCATCTTAGAGTGTCTTTATTTCATTTTAATATTTATTCTTGTAACTAATACCACGAGTAGACTAAAAAGAGTGAAGGAAAGACTTTGTGGCGAATCTAATAAATATACTGAGGATCTTTATGCAAATTAAAAATTGTTTAGATTAATTGCAACGTGTAGCTATTATATGTACATTTAATTCTCTTTTTCAAATTCTTCAAATGTCTTCACTGTTCTGCATTTGATCTACTCATTTTTAACATAAACGCATAAAATCCGCGCTCTACCAATAAAACTTAATTAATAAAATTAAAATCTCGTTATACGTTCCATATGATGTTATTGGAATGAGGAAATTGAAGTCATATTTATTTGAAGACAAGTTGTATAATTTTCTTACGAAACATTCTCATTAAATTGAACGTTCCCGAAAGAACCAACTGAGATACTGTGTTGAATCAGATCAATGTATGGGAACACCTTTCAATTAAAAATGAACATTTGCGTTAAATAACTTCGAAGCATCATTACACGCGTAAAAACAGCACTCTTTCAGCCTCGACACGACTATAAGTCAAAGACATTCCACTAAAGTATGACTGAAGTACATACCGGTGATCGAAGAAACACTGCGATCTTTTACAAATTCAACGATCAATATCTAACAGGCCACTCAAGCAATTAAAATTGTACACGGGGTAATTATCCGATCCAAGAGGTAGATCTATTTAACCCTTCGGGGACGACGATGATCGATTAATTTCTAGATGATTTAGAATTTAGACAGTTTGATATTTTCCCTAGCTATCTTCAAATTCTAAAAAGCGAACAACAATGCATGGAGACACGTCGCATATAATAATCTGACCACCTGTAATCAATTTTGAAATGTTTCAATTTTGAAACGATTGAATTTTGAGTATGTGATCCGACAATGTTACATATTCGTAAACAGAAGAGCGAACTGTATAAGTGTGTGACGTTTCAACTAAATCGGCAACCCGAAGATCGTGCACTCTCCTAGCCAGAGTCAGTACGAGGAGTACATACTGACGTCATGCTTGAGGACTTAACCCTTTCTGGTCCTATGTGGTGCCAGACTCGACATTAACTTCTGCCCCAATAGTAACTTATTTTGCTGATTCTGCATTCATCAATAATTCCACAATTCCATGGTATGTAAGAATAATCATAGTACATATTTCTCAGCTCTTCTACATAGGCTCGCGAAGCTAGGTAAATACATATGGCAGAGTTAGGCAATTTTGCCTCAATTGAAGCAATACCGTCCCCACCGTAGCGCTAACTGTTCCCTTCCAGCAAGCACCGTACGGTGGGGCAACGAAGACACGAGATGTCAATAAGAACGTACACGTTGTATGAAAAAGAGATTGGTGGGGGGAGCAAGGGTTTCAGGAGCCCCAAGCGTGCCCAGGCCTGACATATGGGAATATAATTGAATTATATGAGGTTGAAGCAAGTTCTAAAATAAAAAAGAGAAAATACTTCGGACCGCAAATATTTAAAAGAGATTGATGTCTGCCGAACAAATTTTCAGCGATTCGTCGTGGGAATAGCGAGCCTAAGACGAGCAATAACCGTGTCTCGTCTGCGCTCGCTTATTTCATGAGGACCTGTCTCGAAATATAAGTGATCGCCTGCGTTGTATGCTCGAATATCGGAACACCCTGTACACATTAAGCGAGCGAGATACGGGGCCCTTTAGCCGGTGAACGGGAATAATAATTTCGAGTGCTCGTCGCGGAGATAGATACGAACACGAACGAGAGGAGACGAGGATCGAGACGGAAAGAGAGCGCAAAAGAGGGAAGGAGAGAAAGAGAGAGAAACAAAAGCAGCGAGAAAGGAAAAGAGACACCGACGTTCAAGTTGGGGTTAGTCCGATCGCGGTGGATGGAGGAGGTGACGGGGTAGAGGGGCTCGAGATATACGTTACAGGTGAGAGCGCGAGTATCGCGTGCTGTAAACGAGCCGGCAGCTGCCCGCTTCTGGCTACACGGTCCCAGGTATTAATATGCGACTGACCGAGTGGGACCGATGCTTTCGTTGTTACATGTGAGAGCCATCGTATTACGTCACGTCAATCGAGCGCACGCCAACCCGCCCGACACCCTTTGATTTTGCGAGCCCTTCGCAACCGAGCCCTGCCAACGGTGTGCCAGATACTGTGGGCCACCGCGCCGATCGTTGCCGAGTGATATAGTCGGGAAAATCTGCACGAATCGGCCATTGTACTCACTGTTCGTAAAAACTCAATTTTTTCATCAAGAAATTGTTACACGAATCAAGGGAAATATTTGGTGTATGCAAAAGTTTCAGTCTTTTTCAATCGATCATCCAGGACAATTCCCCCAGTAGGCAACCATCTTAAGCGTTGTTATTATTAATATATTTTCTAAATGTTTTATTTGGGGACATGAAGCTACGCATTGGAAGCGAATTATTTTTAAGCAATTTGTTTCCAAGAAGGCTGGCTACTGGCTAGGGGCTGAACTAAGACAAAATCCTACAATGACTTATAATTATAATACAATTAAAATTATCTGCATTCATTGCAAGATACAGAAGCCACATGCATTTCGGTAATTATTTACATTAGTGGCTTCCTCACAGATTTTGATGACGTTGAAATATGTTGTCAAGGTCATCAGTCTGAACAACTTTTTCCTATACATGTTACCGAGAAATCTAACCCAGACCTACTCCGATCATTTTGCGAGATGTTGAAATTCTTTTGCGAATATCTCAGAAACTAAGGCTGAGCGGCGGTAACATGTATAGGAAAAAATTGTTCAGAATGATGACCTTGAAGACATTTCGACGTCATCAAAATCGGTGAGGAAGCCCCTAATGTAAATATTTACCTGCATTTCTTTTAGAAAAAATCTTAAGCTTTTGAAAATAGTACAACAGTCACTATAAATTCTTTGAATGTTTTCCCTGTTTTGCATTTGATCTATTCATTGTCATCACAAGTACATCAAATCCGCAATCTAGTTATTAGCAATGTGTCCGAATAATCAGCTTCATCATCGATTGGGAACATATAAAATATTAAAAAAAAATTCTTTCTCACTACCAACGTCCTCTAAATTGTTCAAAACGTGTCAGAGCCAACAGGAGACAGCTCAGCCAGGAGGCATCGTGTCTCTAGGATTAAGCATTCCGGACAACTCCATTATCATTTTTTCAAAATCGTCTTTTGACCCGCAGCCATGATCGCATTACTCTCTTGGTTCCTCGGAGCCGTAAAATGGCTCATTATCGACATCGAACCTTCGCGTGATTTTGCGCGCAGGTGCGATCCTCCTTGACGCGTTCCCTTCCAGCTACCACCGTGGACGGGACACACTGTGGTACTATAAAATCCAGACTTTTTTATAGCGTATTAAAGATACGAGATCCGATTGAGATATTCGGGAACCTCTTTTTGTAGCCCGGTACACTTGCAGTTGGGAGGAACCTGATTGACAACCCAAGGCCACTCCCCTCCTGAAACGATCCTGATGGAAAAAAATGGTTTTTGTGTCTGGGCGGCTTGCTTTCAGACATTGATCACCGAGAAAAAACAGAATGAGAGGTACAGAGAATGATAGGCAGTTTGTATAGAGGCGGTAGCTTCGAGCAATCAATGTTTGCAGTAACTATTGTATAAACCAGGGATTGAAAAGGTTCCGAAAATAACTGTTTCGAACTGGTATATATCGGTTCTGACAGAAACAGTTATGGAGAACCGAAAAAATGTCATATGTAACTGGTATTAGGTATAACGGTTCTGACTAATATCGGTAACAGTTTTGGTTCTGTAGAATCGATATAATATCGGTTCTGTAACTGGTATTTTTCGGTTCTGCATTTCGTTTATCGTTCGATTCCAGAATATACAATGTAATATACCAAGCTTCGAGCCACCTCAGGACAGTGTCGCCAGATTAACCCAAGATTGGGTTGATTTTCCTCTCCTCCTTTTCCCCTTCCATTATCCCATTCCACTACATGAGCACATTCCAACGTCCCCCACTAAGACCGTAGACTGGTCACGTGACGTGCCGCGCAACGTGTTACATATTACTCTGGTCATCAGAGAGGTGGGAAACTGTATTCCCCTCGATTTAACCGATCTGACGACACTGCCTCAGACCCGTACCATATCGTTGCCGAGCGTCGTGCCCCGATCTTCAAGGACCAACGGCATACAATGTAAGCAAATGGGGAATCACGCAAAAATGAAAATTTAAACTTTTATATTTTTCAAAATACATTCATAAAACTATTACCAATAGATTGAGGAACTTTTTCCGATGAAAATGAATCCAAACACGACATCATTCGGACTATCTTCAATAATATTATAATTTCTATCATAACATTATGTATCAATAAAAAATGGGCGATTATACTCGAGTTTGGACTCATTTTCATCGGGAAAAGCTCCTCAATTCATTGGTAGTAATTTTTATCACACAAGAATGAAAAATATAAAAGTTTAAATTTTCATTTTTGCGTCATTCCATCTTTGGTCCTTGAAGATCGGGGCACGACGCTCGGCAACGATATGGCACGGGCCTGAGGTGGCTTGAAGCTTGGTATATTACATTGTATATTCTAGAATCGAACGATAACCGAAAAATACCATTTACAGAACCGATAGTATATTGATTCTGCAGAACTGAAACCGTTACCGATATTAGTCAGAACCATTATGCCTAATATCAGTTATGACATTTTTTCGGTTCTCCATAACTGTTTTGAGAACCGAAACCAATATAATAACAGTTTTCAAACCCTGCTGCATTGAAATTATTTTCAATTCTCTCCAATTTCAATTTTCTCGAGAACTAATACTCTAAGACTCTGTCCTGGAATTCGGAGGATCATATCAGTACACACCATTTTGACGCCTACACCAACATTGCACTACCAGAAATTTTAATTTTAACGTCAACGTTCATCTCAAGCACTTCAACACTTTCGGAAATCTAATATGATCACGTTACACTGCGGCACAGACACCGAACGTCCAAAAGCCTTCATTAACAGAACTCACAAACGAAACTTCTGCACATTGAATACGTCGAAGAACTTGTTAGTCTCCGAGTCCTCTATAATTCCGTCACAACGACGTTGCAGTAATTGCAAAGCGGGACAAAAGATTCGTTGGTTTTTTCAGCTCGGCGGACTGGTGTCCACGCGTGTAAGAGATTGACCCGCCGGCGAATGTCTGCCGGATTTTACATGGAGTAGTCGATATACTTTGTCGAGCGAAGGGCATTAAACGCGCGCGCGCTAGCGGGCCCGGTGTTCGGCCCCGTCATTATGGTTCCTCGAGAAAGGGTGCTTTTTCATTCGGGGCCGACCGCCGACAGAGGCCCGCGATACCTCTATCAGAGAGGGGACACCGTTTTAGCACGAGAACGGCCGAGTTTTTAATTAAATCGACAGCTCGGGGCGGACTCTCTGCGAAATGGCACCTTGTTTGCAGTTTTGTCTTCATCTTCGTGTCCGAAATACGGGCTAAACGCTGCATTCCTGGGCTGTATTCAATTTCGAATGGATATTCAAATATTGCTTGTTTGTTTCTATTGGATCGATTCGTTCGTGCATTCTTCGGATTCAGGATCCAAGTTTCTGGACTTTTCCCATTTTGTTTATCGCTAATCGTACCAAACAAAAATGTGACTGTTACGATTGTTTTGTAAAAATTACATGACTGAATTTATTTAGATTTCTCGAAACTTTTATAACAAGACGTGCTTGAACGAAGAAATTGATTTAATAATTTCTGATGGAAGTATCTTTATAATTCCAATAATTATAAAATTAAGCAGTGCAATTTTTCTACTAATTCCCTAGATGATTGCCGTGTATCTTTACACAGAAGAGCTTCCAATTGTCCTCTTTAAACCGAGAGAACAATTTTTGTGCTGTTCTATCAGCAACATAACGTTCTCCGTATAACAAATGTTGTCAACGACCTCAGCAGCATTAAACTCAACAGTAAATTCGTAGTAAGAACAACTTTTGTTCACTTGATGCCCTAGGCTTTTCGAAGAATAAAAATTGTTTTACTGTTGATGCAAAACGGAAAAGTATACACGACTGATAGGCCATTTTTACAACGGTATACTCGATATAAAATAAAACGCACAGTAATATAAATTGTAGATGTCTGTGCAAATGTAAATCTTTAACCGCTGGTTACTTAGCATTCCGTCAGTCTTCAGAAATACAAACGGGATCAACGAACCCCATTATCCCCAACCCCGTAGCTTGTCGTACAGTCAACCTGTTTCACCGGTATCGTTCGCAACCTAGAAAACACCGTTCCAGGTTGCTAAAGCTCTTTATGATTTCTAAGGGCTTCCGGATCGACGAAGTGCTTCTGCCTCGGCACACTCGCACGATCATTTCGAGCAAAGCGAGGAAGAACGGGAGAGAGTGAGAGAGAGAGGTGTAGATAGTGGTGGATAGGGAAAAAGCGAGGGTGGATGGAGGAGCAAGGTGGAACGGTCGACATGACAGAGGAGGTGTACCAATGAGTCGGATGGAAACCGACCCTCGTCCGTGGGGGTTAGCCGGTTCCCCGGCGTTTCCTTCGTTCGTTCCTCGGTTCCTAGCCAGCCACTTTCCCGCTTATTCAGCAATGATTCAATTCGGATGTGCTTTTTACGCCCGGCGGCGTCGTCGATAGCGTCGGTGGGAGGTAACCGAGTCGCGGTTGCAGTCTAGCTAACCGAAAAGGGGAACGGAGAATAGGGGGATGACAGCCAAGGGGGGTGTCTGCGGGGGGCTAAAGCTAGAAGGGACGCCAAGTTATCCCCCGCGCTGAAAACAGATTGCCTGGCATTCACTTCGCATTCGCCTCCAACCCTCGAACGACCTCCTTCCACTCTTTTTCGCTTCGTTTCGCCACCGAGACCCGTCAGAGAAAAACTGAGACCGTAGGATGGAGTCGGCTAACCAACAAGTCGTTCCTTTAATTCGGCTCGCCAGTCTCTCCTCCCTCTTTCTCACTCTCTTTTCTCTCTCTCTCTCTCTCTCTCTCTCTCTCTCTCTCTCTCTGTCGCTCTATCTCTATCTCTCATGCCGAGCACTCCCGATCCCCGTCACCTGTCCGGATCCTTTTCACCCCATGGCAGCAGCGTGCCTCGCGTATTACACCCGAGTTTTATCGACGGTATCTGCTTCAAGTAATTTTTATGCATAGCATAAAGGGAAGGGAACTTCATTGACGAAATACACCGTTCGAGTGTTGGCATGTTTCTCACAGAACACGGTTCAATTTTACTGGAAACGAGATTCAGATAAGAACGTTGTCTAGTACGCGGGCTAATAATTACATTTTATTAACTGCATCCTTATGCGTGTTTGATGGCTCAGATATTGGTTTATGAAAGGGGGAAGTGGCTTTTATTTCCTGTGCCTGGGGCTTTATTGCGCTTGTAAAGTTGTGCCTTCCTTATTGAAATCCTTGTTTTATTGCTGTGTGTGTTATGGCGAGCTGTATATGCATAAACTGTTGTGGTTGATTAAAGTGCTGCTAGGAGTAGTGTTTTTGTAACTAGTGTGAAAAGAATGTGGATTTCTAAAAACTTTTCTCATGACCGTCTAACAGTTGAGTCTGTCGTAAAGAATTCTCATTTTAACACGTTCATCGCCCACTCGACAATCATAAAAATTACACAAAATCAAAGTAATATATTTAATAAAACAAAGTAAGAAGTTTAATTTTTGTGATATTAATTACTGTTTCAAACCTCTTGTATTCGTCAGATCGTAAGGAAATGTTGTACACTCAATCTATCAACGTAAAAATTAATTTTCAATTCTGTATAAATAATTCCGTCACCCAGATATGGGTGACATGACGATGAAAGTGTTTATGTTCATTTAGTTGTCGGATCGTTACAACTGTCTCCTCATCTACCACTAAAATTACCGGGATTAATTCTCAAGCAAGATCCTAGTTCCACAACGAAATTGCAACAGCAAGAAAGAGTCTCCAGTTTTCAGAAAAATCGTTCTGATGTCTAATTAAAATATCAAATCTCTTCAAAAAGAAATCTCCTTTCACTGTTCATTTAACCATCTGATCCTTGCAACATCCATCTTTAACACTGTCTGGGTTCGATTCAAACGAGATTCCAGTTTCAAGAAAAAAATCTCGAAACCAAGAAAAAGTCTCGAGATTCCAGAAAGATCGTTGTAACGTTCGTTTGAGAGGCAGATTCTTCGCCTGTTCATCCCCTAAAGCGGCTCTCGTCTCCATGCATGGAAACCGCGCAATCTCGTGCAAGAATGTCGCTTTTTCGCGTGACGTTCCGTAGGAGTGTCTGTAGAAGGAAAATTGACTGCCAGCAGCGTAGATCCATCCCATCGGGGACGAGACCGTGGGGTTTTCGGGCATGGGGGTTGGACCGCAAACTGTTGCGTTAAAATACTCGAGGGCCGCGTGCGGCGCCTCCCGCTTAATAAAGCGGCCTGCTAGTCGGCTAGAAGAGAGACGAGAACAAAAGAGAAGCGAAGTGGAGTGTAGAAGAGAGTAGATGATAGAGAGCCGTGCACAGGAATAAAGGCGGAGTTGCTTTCTACGTACTCCCACTTCTAGGTGGCAGCGCGTTAACGCGTCGAGATAAACTCACCCTCTTCGGAGCGAAGCGTGGCTGCGAGGAGGGTTCGTTCAATTAGAACGGGGAACCCCGAAGCTGCTCGCAGTTTACGCCAAGGGTCGGAAACTTTTAAAGGAACGACACGAGGAAGGGCTCCCGCCGCCTGGGAACGCCAGAAGTCAAAGGGAACGGAAGAGAAAGAGGAACGAAGCTGAAAGAGAAGGGCGAGAGGAACGAAGAAAAAAAAAAGAAAAAAAGAAAGCGATGCGGAAGGGGAGAAAGCGAGCTTGTCGGAAAATAGAGAGGCAGAGCTCCGGGACACGGCGTGCGTGATACCGCCGCAACGACACAGAAAAGATTTTTACTGCTCGCTGGAAAGATCAAACTGCCCCGTGTCACGGCTCGTCGAGTACGTTCTTGCGTGTACCCGTTCCGTCGACGAGTTTTAAAAGAATTACGATTAGAGGCGATAAAGGTACATCCGGACGGCTCGGCCGGACCGGTGCTATAATCATTCGTCGATTGCTTCATCGCTCCAGTCTACAGCTCTCTTGTACCTAGCCCGGCTCTGCTCTGCTTCAGGAATTCACTCTTCTTCCCAATACCGATATCCTGTTTCTTGTTGCGGGCCTTACGGGTCATTTTCTCGCCGCTGCCGCGGTCTTTTTTAGCAACAAGTGGTCGCCCGGATTCTTAAAACTGACAATCAGCTCCGTACAGAGAAAATCACAAATTCAGTTCTTTTGGTGGTTCCAGTCTCGAAAGATGGTTTCGATAATTATAAACGGGGCTGTCTATGTCCCCCATGGTCATTTCATTAATTAGCTATTGTTTTATACACTGGTCCGATGTGCATTCAATATTTTGGTCTTTCTTTTATTTCCTTACTTTCTTTCTTTATTGGCCTCAAAGGAGCAACATAATGTTTCTTTTTTCTAGAATATTGCTTCAGAAATACACTATTCTGATATTCATCAAACACTTACTATATTTATTGAAATTTTCATAGAAGTATTTCACAGGATTTGAAATGTTCAATGATGTCTATAAAATGCTGACTATAAAAATCTAGACCCAGACATCGTTGTGTAAAAACTCACGAACACGAACATTTACAACACATTGATAACTTTTGAGATAAGTTTATACAGACAACCTTTCTACAATAACTGATAGATTCTAATAGATTAATGCAATACTATCTTGTACTAAGTGAGAAAAATTTACATTTCCGATTTACTTTTACTAAAACTTTTGCAAGGATACATCAAAATAATAACTTTGACAAGGAAGTAATGTATTCAGTCATTCAAATAGTGGCTTTCCCATTAAGTTCGAAGACTAGCATCGGATAAATGACCACTTTTGGACCGTGTAGCCAAACTTCAGCTCTTTTCCTCAAGTACACCACATTTGGACCGCGGATTGGAGATTTGAAAGCTTCAGCAGCCCTCAACAAATCGAGTGCACTCGTAGATCAACAAGAGACGACGTTCATGGAACAAAGAACATCCAAAAGGAAGAGGCGACGAGCAATTTCCTGCGGTCGTGGCCGACGACGTTCGCTTTCAGCTGTTCCAGCCGTTGTTATTACAGCGGAAAACGCGATCTACTTGAGCGACGACGCCGAGAGGACCATCAGCATGGGGGTTGCACCGAGCGTGGAAACGTACGGTGCATTGCACGTGTCCAGTCGATACGGGATGCACGTGTCATGTGTTTCCAGTCGAAGAAAGCCTCTATCCTAGGCGGGCAGCTCGCAGTAGGGGTTGCAGGGCTGGAAGCAGGGCTGGAAGCAGGAAGGGGTCGACAAGTGGACGAGGCCAGGGCGACAAGTGCGTACCGTGCGCGTTCGCGAACGCGGAATACCGGGCTGTTACATCCGTGTGAACCGAAGCAACGAGCCTCCCGTTCCGAAAAGGAGATATCATCGAGGCGAAACGGCCCTCGATGGACCGTCCCGTCTAGCGACATCTTCCCATCCTTACACCCCCCACCTTGTTCCTCAGCGCCATGGGAGCTCTCTGCGTGGGACGCCAGATTGTGGGAAGATAGTATCGCGGCGCGGTACGAAATTCAACATCAACAGAGAGGACGATGTATCGTATCGTGCCCGTGGATCTCGAGCGAGCTCCTCGCGATCATTCTGCCCGATTTCGTCGAGATTGATGCCCCGGGATCCGCCGTGTAATTTCTTTCCTCGGGGACGCATACGTCGAGCCTGATTAACTGCGCTCATATTTTATACTATAAGGGGTTGTAATTACGGACATCTGTGGACGTTGTTACGAGGCCAGAAAAGTGGATCTAGCAGCAGGCTCTTAATGTTTCCGAAGAGGTTCGAGGATTGTGGGTTTACTGATTCGGTCGGGAGTATGTTTGTTGGATTTGCTCGAGCTTGATTTATTAGGGAGAAAGTGTACTTCTCGTACGATGGATGCGATCGAGATGTTGGTACGATGTCAGAAGTAATGGCGATCAAGATTTTAATTTAAGCTAAAGGGGTCCGTGCATTCGATGCTTCAATTTTCTAGCATATGATTGTTCCTATTGCTTAGTGAAGACGGAAAATATCAACACAGTGATGATTGCGTTCATGCCAGACAATTGACAGAACGCACACGGCAAATCTGATCATTTCACCACACTCACTTCGTTCTTCGCTACTTATGACTGCGCAAACAAAAGGGATGACAAGATGGAGCGTGTGTAGCGGCATTTATCCAGTATTGTTTGTTAGGTCGTTGGTTGCCACACAGTTTTGAAGATATCAAACGACTCTTGATATATCAGGTGAAATTTCCAAAAAGTTTCATGTACAAAGGGGAAGAGAGTGCTAAAATATCTTCTTCATTGGAATAAGGGATGATAACAATCCTGTAGCTTAGAAATGTGTTTCCATCATCTCAGTAATATAAAAATAGTGTCATTGTGTTTGCAGATTGACTAATTCTGTAATTCCTAGACAAACTTCCCACGTACATACCTATTTCAATAGGGATTGTTGGAAACAAGGGGTTGCAAATAATTTTGCACCTTTAAAATGTCTTTATCTCATTTTGGTAATGGGAAAGTAGTGTCATTGTGTTTGCACATTGATCAATTCTGTAATTCATGGACAAACTTCCCAATTAAATATCTATTTCAATAGGGATTGCTGGAAATAAGGGGTTGGTCATAATTCTGTACCTTTAAAATCTGTTGATTTGTATTTTTGGCAAGTCGGGCCGGCAAATATGGGGCGATACGTGGCGAATCAGTTCAGCGTGCGTAAAACGGTTCAGCACAGACTCTCACCGCGAGAATATTAAATTTCTGAATCGTAAAGCGCGCCATTACTCTGTCGTCCATCCGAGTTTAACAGACAATAGCGAGCACTGAGACATTACACTCCAAGGAATCCACGAAATAGGTCACTTAGCAAGACAGCCGGTATTAAGCGAGACAGGCATTATCTGTCTGGTTCCAACGACCTTCGAAGCTGGCAAATGATGGCGGTTAAATACGTTCAGAGACGTACACGGTGGCACACCGGGGCGAACTTGTGTACAGGCCGACGTCTCACGGAATACGATCCACCGGAGAGTTTCGTCGGGTTTGAATGCAATCAACGGGCCGTGATTAATCGCATTCCGGAATTTCCAAGGAGCTACGAAACTGTTACTTCGTTTCGAGAGATAGCGTACACGGGTAACAGGTGTACTCGCCGCGGAATTCGTATGAAACACCTTCGCGCAGGAGAGAACTGTACTGATCGAAATACTGCTGGTGAAATAAGAGAGCGGTTTTATCGTTTTTAGGAATTTATTGGTTCACGATGCTTGTTAATCACGAAATCCTTTTACCCTGTTGAAATTGGAATTCATGGCAACTTTAAGTTTCATAGAATATCTGATGTTCTACATTCGTAATTTTTCTTAATTTTAGTAATTTATGCGTTTCGTTGCTTTACTCGAAAGTAGGATGAAGACATAAAAATCAGACACGTTTGAATAACTACATAAGATTATCGTATTGGCCATTTTGTGCCATTTTACGGAAGTGATCTTACTTAATCTTACTTAATTTAAAAGTGTAAGAACTTGGATTTTATTTTCTACAAGAGATTCATAATTTTAACACTAAAACTACCAAGCCCGTCGAAATGACGGATTTCAGATTTTTCCTTTTACCTTTTTTCTATATTCAACTACATGTTACCATAAAGCTCCTATGAAATCCGAACAAATTCAAACCTGTTGTTATTATAAAGAAATATACATCAGTCTCGTTTATGACTCGGTAGACCTAGTGTTATGCGAATTGTTT
The DNA here is from genome assembly GCA_913789915.3 of Sphecodes monilicornis. Classification (NCBI taxonomy): domain Eukaryota; kingdom Metazoa; phylum Arthropoda; class Insecta; order Hymenoptera; family Halictidae; genus Sphecodes; species Sphecodes monilicornis. The sequence goes on along the minus strand of OU565285.1, from coordinate 11,427,652 downwards.
ATGGGTTAAGACGATATAAATTAGGGTCGAACTCTGATCAATCGTGTAGCTTGCTTCCCGTCCAAGATTTACAGACATTGCGGGTTCAGTTTTGGGAGACGCCGAGGGAACAGGTGTATTGGATAGAGACGTGGGTCAAAGGATCAACACCGCGTTCCTACGAGAGCACCGATCGGGCCCTATCCGGCTCTCTCTTAATCACCCTTAATTAATACGCCGCGATGAGATCTGGTCCTAAAGGAATTAAGAGAGCCGGCAGCATACAGCTGGCGTGGATTAAAGAACTAAAGGTGCGACGTATCCCATGGACTGCGGCCGAGATGTCAAGATCAGCCGTTGATAACGGGGTCCGCTTCTTCGTCGCTATTCGAAAGTACCGTGAGGATTCGAGCACTGATATCAAAGAAGAAGAGTGGTCAAGGAGGTTTCTCGGCCGGAAGTAGAAGTCGGGGGCTATAAAGAGACGGTTCGAGAGTGATCGGGCCCAAGACAAGTCCGCGCGCTCACGCGGGTAAAGCACAGGTGTACCACGCCATAATTTATGGCTACCTAATAAATTTCAGCCCGGGGAATCTTGTCGGTTGGTTTACGCTCGAATCTGGTGTCGTTTCGTCTAGAGCGGTTGCGCGCCAGTTCTAATGCGAGGACATAAACTGTCCCCGGAGATATTTAGAGGCGACATTAAGGGAAAAATAATTGTCACGAACAGCCGCCATTGATAAGGATGAAATGCATTAATGGTCTACCGTCGGGATAGCCGCGATTACCTGATATACACTGCCGATCTGCCGGCTACGCCTACATTTCGCGGGCCGAGAAACGCCCGATGACCCGCCGCCGCGTCGACTCCGACGGCCATTGCTAGTCGACGCTTAAATTATGTTTATCGCGGCCATCGCCGCTCAGAAAAACAACTTTCGTTGACGCTTTAACCGGAACCGCGTTCCACCGGACCGTTTTCATACCTCACTAGCGCCCCAAGCGTAAATCTCACCCTCCCAGATTTTCGCAATCGTTCATAGTACAATAAACTTACAGGAGCTGGTCAACCGTTAAAAATCCTGTGGATCGTAAATTCGATCGTCGAGGTCTCTACACACTGTTGGATATGCGTCTTGAAAAATCTTGTTCGATTCTATGCAAATTCTGTGCAGCTATGAACTAATTTTAACTTTCAACGTATGACGATGCAACCTCGAAAATGATGTGTGATCGTGCAACTGCCGAGGAACATCAATTTTCATTTACCAGTTCCGTTAATGTTAAATGAATTATTTGAGCACTTTAATCTTTAAAATGTTGCTCGAGTTCGTCGAAAGGTGAAGATTAAAAGGACTCTGCCACTAAAGACTGCTTAAATCAAACAGAATTATAAAGAATACATTGACCGCTTTGAATCTTGTGATACCAGATGATCTATCAAATCCGTCAATCAATAAATTCGATACCAAACTTATCTTTTGCATTTCATTTATCTTGTTTCTTCGTATGGTTCAATATTTCTCATTATTCGCGTCTTTCATTGACGTAGTCATTTAAACGCATTATAGCTTGATTATCCAGGGCTAATAAAGGAACCAGTAATAAATTGTTTCTACACTGCATGTCCATTAATATACAAGACATTCTACATAATTTAACCTGAATTCCTATCACAATGAAATGTGCTGTCACGACAGCAACAGACGTTGACAGAAGTCTCCAAATTGTTCAAAGAATAAAACATAATAATTTTGTCAGCAGATGTCCTAGCAAAGTCTCGCCAAGTCTCAATTACAGGATGGAGGGTCAACAATAGTGTTCATTGCTCCCTGCAATCGCGGGATGGAAACCCAGACGTGAGCAGAGTCCCGTGGATCGTTGTGGGACAACTATTCAATAAAAAGGAAACTATTAAAGCCGCGATCAATCTCCGGAAAGAAGAACGCTTGTTCTAGAGGACATTAATGCGAGCTGTTTCACGTTTACATTCACTCGGCCGTACGATTTTCATTTATAAGGTGGCCGGTATCTTCGCGCAGTCGAGCAGTATCTAGCGTACGAGACAGCCCATCTGGATCCCGGACGAGCACATAAATCCCGTGGCCGTCAGGGAACAGCCGGAGGCTCGATTATCGTTTCTCATTTTCCCGACAATGAACACTCGACGGTGGGGCTCTCGATGAATTCCAATCGAGCGACGGAGTTGGCTGAGGTGGGGCTCGAAGTCCCGACTTCGAAATTCTCCTTTTACCCTTCGAACTATCGGTTGAACGTTGCTTTGTACTGTTTAGACAGTAGGAGGTACCATCGAACGATCATGCGAGTCATTCGACGTCTTTGTCAACATTTATGTCTTCGTTGTACTATTCAAAGTAAAGTACAGTTTAACAGCGTGGCAGATGAACATTTTGATATTTTATAAGATTGTATGCATAACATCGTTTATTTCTGAATGATATTTTTATTCTATACAGGATGTTAAAAATACCATTCAATATTTACATAGTGCATACATAGAATACACTGTACTGAGTAAAAAGTCTTAGTAAACATAGGTCGAAAGGTCAACCGTTTCTGAGATATAAATATTTTTGTTTCATTAAAGCAGGTATGGGCAATTTTGCCTCAATTGAGGCAAAACTGTCCACACCGTAGCGCCCTCTATCCCTTTCCAGCAAGCGCGGTACAATGGGGCAACGAAGACACGAGACATCAGCGTACGCAACGAACGTGCGCGCTGCATGAAAGAGAGGTTGGTGGGAGAAGCAAGCGTTTGAGGAGCCCCAACCGTGCCCAGCCCTGCATTAGAGTAATACGCTGACATTTTCAGCACGATACTTTGTAAATGTGTAATACTAGTAAGATCCACAATCACCGATCCACAACTGACCGATTTCCGATGAAATCTACTGTCGGCACTTGAATAAGGACATTTAAAACGCGGTTTATAAACATTGAAGTAAACATCGTATGCGATGGAAGTAAGTAAGTCAATCATGATGCTAGCAAACAGAAGTCATTATATCTCAGAGACGGTTGACCTTTCGACCTATGTTTACTAAGGCTTCTTTACTCAATACAGCGTATTCTATATGTATACCATAGTACCACTGGGACAAAAAGATCCTTATATTATTTATCGATAATACACTCTCCGACTTATGTTTTTCTTTTCTTTTCAATGAAGCTAAGATGGTTATACAATTTTTTATTGAAGCTGTCTGTTTCTTTTTTATATTGTCCTTTAATATGAAATAAATAGTCTGTATTCTACATCAAAAAGTCTAGTAATTATTTGTTGATATTAAAAGAGTTCTTTGCTCGGACATGAAGCCAAATGTCAACAACCAAACTTTGTGAAGATAAAACCTAGTAAAGTTGGAGTTTGTACAAAATGAAAGGGTACGTATCTTCAGATTGTCATTGTTTACGAAGTTTACATAGGTTTATATGTGAAATGGTGCTTTTGCCAGCAACCTACCCCATTTTTTGATGACAGGAGGGAAAGAAGAGGCGAGTTAGGTTGACGTCCGCGACGCAGGACGCTTTGCATCAAGGATCAGAAGTCTCGCGCGTCGCAGTGTCGCTCGCGTTCGTCCTGGGAGCCGCGTGGAATTCCGTGCAGGCGTGCCATCCCAGCCTCGTTCCACTTCTCATTTCATTTTCACGACGATGCCCGGCCGGTGTCCGAGCGAAAACAGCAATTCGGAAGCAGCCCGTACGCCGTCGTTATCGTACGAATCGGCCGAGTTCTCTCACGAACGTGCGTACGTGCTCCGTAGCCTCGAGTCTTCTTCCTCCTGTCTCCGGATTTCGGTGTGAACGGGCCTTAAACTGTTAATATCGCGCGCCGGGGAATGCCTTGTGCAATGCGGACCATGCACTCTTTTGGCCTTGCTTGGACTAGCCAGGTTATTAAAAGATTGCGGATTTTATGCATTTATGAGTCAAATGAATATAACACTGAAGAGGAATAGGACACTACAAGAATTTAAAACGGTGCTACACTGTTTTTGTCTTGCTAACATTACTAAACGGACAAATATATTTGTATTTAACTTTCGTTTCTTACAACTGGGTCAGGAAAAGTTTTGTTTTGCATAAAGATCCATAATCTAGTTATTTGACACATTATTATAGACACATTATTTTTTGGCTATAGGAGACATTATAGTGTTAAACTTAATATAAAATTCGTCTTATTGCGCAGCGATTCCTATGGTAACCTAGTGCAGCATCAGCCTAACAGCCTATGAAGGGTCCAAGAGAAAGCATTGTGTTTGTTACACAATTTCGAGAGTGGCTGATAAACTACAAGACATCTGCAATAATTTTATAAAACGTTTCTTCTTGGTATCCCACTTTGAATTCAATAAATAGCGACAGATAATTTTAAAAAAGAGAAATGTGTTCCATGTACTTGTAACTTTTAAAATACTGGGTTAGCTAAAAGATCGTATATATCAATGTTTAAAGACAACTGTTACTTCAATTAAACTGTGTACAATATATGTGTAAAATATGTATATGTATATATGGTAACTAATTAAGACGTACCCATTTATTTACAATATTTATTTCCTACATAACAGCATCGCGAGACAGACTATAAGAAGGAGAAAACTCGGTGACCAACGCAATAACTCCAAAAGCAAGTCGGGCAAGATAAGAAAGAGAAACTGCGTGAAGTATAAAAAAGATAGCTTGACTGAGAAGAGAAGGGGGGAGAGGGGGGTGTTGCTTGAAGAAGGGGGATTGGTAAAGCGAGGAGAAAACGCACACGAGGAAGGAATACGAAAATCGACGTCCGATCGCCGATCGAACGTGTTACCTATGCGCGAGTAATAAGCCCCGATATTCCCACACGGGCCCACGCGGGCCCATCCTGGCCCGCCGTGGGAAACTCATACGTGAGCGAGCCGAGTATAGCAAGGCGAGTATACAACGCGAGTATAGCGAGCCGAGGGGACGATCGTGGCCTTCCGAGGCGAACTATTTCGGCCGCAGGTGCGGATTCGATCGGCATCGTTCGCGAGCCAGTATTTTTCACGCGCAGCTGGGACCGATATTTGTCCCCGATCAAACCAGAAGAAGCACCGCACGCCGTTCTAATTGAGCTCGTTACTCACATCGACTTCGATACTGGTCATTTACTTTATCATACTGCCGATCGCCACGATTTCTTCGCGCGATTCAACGAAAACCTTTATCGCGACGCTTCACGGGCGATTTATATCTGCGACGCTGGCTCGAGTGGCCAGATTGCCGATTTTTTTATCAGCACCCCGACGTTATTTATACAGTTTTAATAGAATAAACGCTTCGGCGAAGTGCGAAATGTGCTTCGGTTATCTCTGATCCAGGACAAGCGTTTCTCTGCAAGGAAAACGAACGGGAGCAAAGTAAGGAACTGGTAAAGCCTTTTTTAGCTTGGCCTTATTTACTTCGGCGTGGTGAGATCTTTATCCTTGTGTATTAAACATCGGTATTTATACAGTTTACTAAGTTAAATGAACCACCTAAGAATAATGAATAAGACATCCAGGTTATCTTGAATGACGTGAGAGAATTTCCTAGGGAAAATCATTCTTTCAAACCCTATTGTTTTATATTTTCTTTCGTTTTCCCCTTTCAATCAAAAGATATTGACATTATCACAACACGTTTCGCCTGTTTGAAGCATATATTTCAGACAATTTCTACATAAAATAAGGATGTACAGGCACACGATAAAACAACGGGTTTTGTGAGACACAGATGGATGCATAGATTTCTTGAGGCATTTTCTCGTGTCATTAAAAGTAACAAGAATATTTTCGGTTTCGGTGTTTATCGCTTATTGGGACGTGTGAATCTTGTTATTCAAAAATGCCTGCAAGATAAATTTTAGAAATTTTTCATGGCATTTATCATACACCACACTTGGACATTTATTCCTCTACATAGATGCAATAGGAGTAGATTTTCATAAAACCATCTAAATTGCCAGGGAAGCTAAAGCAGAAAAGAGAACAAAATAATTTTAGTTTCCCTGGCAATTTAGATGCTTTTATGAAAATCTACTCTTATTGCATCAATATAGAGGAATAAATGTTCAAGTGTGGTGTATGATAAATCCCAAGAAAAATTTCTAAAATTTATCTTGCAGGCATTTTTGAACAAGGTTCTCACGTCCCAATAAGCGATAATCACGCGAAAGTCGACAAATCTCGGCTACAATCCGGACGATTCACGTTATATCTTGGCTGGAGTATCATAGGAGAAAAAATTGATGACACTGACCCGGGGATCGATAGGCAGGCTCATCTAAAACTGTGCTCATTTGCAAGCCTGCTGGAACGTACTCGCGACTCGCCGCAATTTGCACCGTAATCTGTTCGTGCTCCTTTCGGGGGCAATTTGAGAGCGCGTCGCCAGTCCGGCGAGCCTTTTAATGTTTTAATTCGGTCGCGTATTAAAATCTCCCGAAGGAAATTTCCATGGCGGCCGGTGCAGCGCGGAGAGTGCAGCGTTGCAGCGAGTGCAGTGTGCAGAGTGTGCATCCCACCGCGCCGCGTCCCCTTGTCCACGCTCGATCGGTTGTTTGTAATTCTTCGCGTGCACTAAGGAAGCAATTTAATAATAATAACAGCGGGAACGCGGATTCTACAGGGCACCGCGTGCAATCAACGTGTCCGTGTACACGCACGCGTATAATCGTTTATCATAATAATGCGCGGGGCGAGTGTGCGTGCCGTCGCGGTCCAACACACTCATACGGATAGACAGCTGATTGCAACTTATGTTGCCGTGGTTATTACCGTCTCGTACCCGCCAAGACGAATTAACGTCGATACAGTTTCGTGTCCCAGAATCCCCGGCCGCATCTCCGCCCGACCTCCGCGTCGCGCCGAAACGTCTCCTCTCGAGAAAAGATGCTCAGATACATTGTACTTCATACACGGTGTTTCATCAAGTCTCTGTCACGTCACCGCATGATTCCGATTCTTTCAAAAGCGTCCCTCTTTCTCGCAGAAAATTGTAGATCAAGTAAAATTTTGGTGGAGAAGAAGTTACATCGAAGAAGTACATCTCTACTTTCCGATTTTCCAAAATAGTTTAACACTTTCACTGCACAATCAGTTACACACGATTGATATGATTTTTTAGTCAAGAGTAACAATGAATATTTACGAGAAATAATTTTTTCGTAATTTCTAAGATACTAGATGAATAATAGAGTAATCATGCTGACTGCGGATTTTACGCACTTGTGACAAACATGACCGTATGCAGTATAAAACGATACAGACATTACAGGTTTTCAAGAAGTCTGTGATAGTATTATCGACTTGTTAAAATTATTGAAAGAAGAAATACATTGTCATTTAGTTTGTGTTCTTTAGAATTAAATAAAAATCCGCAAATTAATAATCACAGCCAATTCAGATTTCTCAATTGAAACAGTAAACAAATGAAATAATAATTGTTGAGTCAACTAGTGAATTTTGAAGGGTCAAGTGTCTGAAGTTAAGACGCTATGAACACGCAAATGTCTGTAAACTCGTATGATGCAGTGAAATCAAATGGATGTAGAATTATATTTATCGAAACCCCCAGTGAATTTTGAAGAGTGTCTGAAGTTTGAACGATATGGTCTTACAAATGTGTGCAAACTTATTGTACGATCGAGTGGAAGAAAAGCGACGTGAAACGGTTTTTATTGAACCCTCTGATAAATTTGAGAATTTTCGTTTAAAGTTTAGACGCTATGGACACGCAAACGTCCGAGAACTCGTGCGAAGTTCGAGCACAGCAGGAGTGTTCGGGGCGATAAAAATTGGGCGAAACACCCTGTATATCGGAGGTGAATCTGGGCCTTGATCTCGGGGCTGGATGGCAGCTGCAGGTGCCTTTAGAAATTGGCGGCGGGACAGAAACGGGTAGGAAAGGCCACGAAGAGGGGCCGGGCTCGAGTGCACGCGCCTCGGACGCTCCGATGCCACCGATATCTTCTTAAACTTTGCTATCCGCTCATTCATGCTCGACTAAATGCCTATAATTTCCGGTTTGATTACAGGGCACCGTAACCAACGGGGCTCATGGACCCACGCTCTTCCTCCGCCAGTGCTCGTTACGTGGGATCCACGAAATTGAAACGGAATGGTCCGCTTCTTCTTCCGTTCTCCCCCTCTGCACCCCTTCTACACCTTTCTCTCTCACCCTCTACGCACTTTTCGCCGTTCTCCATTCAACGGCCAAGAGAACGATGTTTGCGATCCTCGATCGAGCTCGAGCAATAATCGATCGTCGGTTTTGCTTGAGCAAACAGTGAAATTGAGAAGGACAGCTGGCTACAGAGATTTCTGTACTCCCGTCACGTCGAACGACTGGAAATACCATGGTTTCGGAGGATCAACTGGATAATGACAACCCATGGAATATGGAACGCGTTAGGTGCCTCGTCGAGGAGTTTACCTAATTGATACACCGGGGAAGTGGGTTTGCGGTGCTACCTGCTTAAAGATTGTTGGACAAAATAGAAAATGGTTGTCCCTTGTGTTTGCCTACCCCTCAACTGTTGCGATAAAATCTCAGAAACTGTATAGAATTTTTTAAGTTAATGGTAATTGGGCTGTATTCGCTAGCAATAAATTTGTCATGAGAAAAAGGTGAAGATTTTAATATGTAAAAAATGTTTGGAAAATTCGCAATATATTAAATAATCAATGGTTAACCTAAGTAGTGTTTGGACATCTTCAGAGATTTATAGAGTAACTATAACAGAAGAAATAATAAACGACATTTCCCCTAGAATTGTCGGAGTCCTATCTTTCGCGTTATGAATTACATAGTACAATTTGGGACTAGTTTATTTAACCAGTCGAAGAGAAGTTCGTAAGAAAGGTTCCCAATTAGATTACATAATTGGAACGGCTTCCTCGACTAAGGTAAATGCGCGTTCAATCAGCTTTGCAACGCGATTGCTTCGGCGCGGCGCTCCCGCACTTATTAAACTAAGCAAGCGATACGAAACAGCAAAGCAACTATGAAACCATTTTTCTACAACTTCCCACGTTGTATATAGAGTCGGTAATTACTCTATCCGATTACATCTTGAGATGTTTAGATCGACCACCGAGCAAGTTCCATCAGGCCGGTTCGAGGCCGAAAGAATGCGCTCCTGAAGTCGTTACACACGATCCCTCGGACTAGCGAAAGCAGACTCGCATAATCCGCGATGTCGATGAATTCGGTAACGATTAATTCCGTCGAATTAGCTCAATGTCGGTTCCCCCGGCGCGGCGCGGCGGGTCTTATTGAAGACGGAGCGGCGGAATGTCGATTCATCGAGACGTCGGATAAATTAGCCTCGGTGATCGCGTGCACGGCAAAGTGGTTTTAATTTATAATGTGCCAATTAGAGGCGAACAGAGATTTGATTTCATATCTGTAACCGAACTTCGTTAGCGAATGTCCGTTATGTAAACCGCTGTCTTCCGAGAATAGACACGCTCGAAAGCTTCTCCCCGATTCTTCCGCGGACGCGAATCGAATATCGGTTCGTTTGATTCGATGAGCATCGATCACGGTGCAAGTGGACCGTCGAGGAAGTGATTTCCTATCAGCTACAGAGGCGGTTGACATTTTTTACACTTCTCGGGATTTCACCGTGTCGCGTCTAGAACGGAAAAGCGTTACGCGATGCGAAATACGAAATGATAACGCGTAACGCCGTTGCAAGCGTCCACCTGCGCACCGTAGATTAGCTCGAAGATCACTGCTCTAAACGGCTCCCAAATGTTTTCTATATTCACCGGATTATTCTGGGAAACTTGTGCACTTATAGGTATGAAATATTGTATGCGGTGCTATATGTATAACATTTGTTCTGAATATATAACGCTTGCACAGCATCGCGAATGAAATTTCATCTCCAACGATTCCTAAATTCAATGAATAAACTAGGGTCATAAGCATTATACAAAATACATTCGGTAAAACTTGCTTAAAGTTGTTTTAAAAGCTTGTTTCTTTAGAGATACTGGGAATTGTAAGTATGTTTGTATGTTTTACAAATATGTAACGTTTATGAGAATAGTCAAACTAAGCAGAGGTAGTTTAGATTACAGATCTTGTAATCTATCTTATCACTAAACTGCGGATGTTTACGCGGACTCCAATTTCCATAAGCGAACTGTGATAAATGAAATGTCAAATTAAACTGAGTCCTTCGTTTTTTTTTTTTTTTGAAATTGCAAATCTTAGAATGGTTTCAGTAATTGTTCTAATCATTTCCCTTTGAATGCGATCTGCTTCCCCGAATGTTACTACAAACGCATCAAATCCACTATTTATCTGTCACATACTTAGGACACACGATTTTTAATTCGAAGTGAATCACATAACACATCATTGTCTACGAAGAACAACGGAATTAATCAAATTCAACTGAGAATGGATTAAAAAATATAGAGCACTGTTAATTGAGGTTACTAGACGTGAAAAATAAATCCGAGGTATCCTAGACTTGCGTTCACGCCTAGGACTACATGCAGGATCGAACACGGACCAGGATCCTCAAAAAAGTGTTCACTAAATTTGAAGAAAAGACTATTTATGAACATATAAAAATGAAAAGAAAACATTCAACATCAAAATGAATTTTATACAGTACCCTTTCTAAAATACGACAGCCTAGCCATCAGTCCCCACACAAACCGAACATACTCAAGCGGCAGTTGTGCGACCACCACGTGGCCCCACAGCCAATTAAAAAGTACCGGACACGCAAGGGTCGAAAACGGTCGACACCCATCCGCAACCCTGTAAAAACTGTCACACACACTCTCCCGCGCTTTTGCCAACAGCCATGTACCGACCTGTTCCTCGAGTGCAGCGTCGCGTCGAGGGAAAAGAAATCGGCTGCTCACCTCCTGTTGCTGAATTAGGAAATCGGGTGCGGGTGGTTGCGGGTGTGGTTCCGCGCCGGAAACCTCTTGGAGGAGCCCCACGTGGTCCCAGCAATCCTCGGACATGTCCATGACGGTATTTCTCGAGTGAACGTCTTCGGGAGGGTTGGTACTGGGAACCAGGTCTTTGTCGCCCGGAAGCGGATGTCGGTTCTCCGAGAAGGGGATGAAAGAAACGCGAACTGGTTAGCTGGTAGTCACTCACTATCTCTGTCGCACCTGGCGGGTATTGTCCGTGGCCTTCTGGGCTGTCACTGTGATCTGGGATCCCGATGGTCTCTCTTGGACAGGGTCTCTCGCGAGTCGGCGGGGGTGGCGCGCGCGCGAAAAAAGCGGGGCGCAGAGGACGCACGAGCACGGGCACGAGCACACAAGGGGGAACCGTGTCGACGCAGCGTGTCGCGTGACCCGCGTTCTATGACGACGACGACGGCGTCGAGGACGACGACGGCCGTCGGTGGTGGTCAGTCGGCGTGGAATGAAGTTGGCCCGCGGGTTAGGTTGGGTTAGCCGAGCCGGAGTTGCAGCATCAGGCGAGGGGGAGGGCAGAGAGCGCTCGCGGCTGAACGAGCGAACGAGCGAGCGAGCGAGTAAACCGAGCCGAGCCGAGAGTCGAGCCAGCCAGCGTGCGAGCTAGCGTGCATGAGTGCGAGCGAGCGAGCGAGCGTGCGAGCAACTGAAACGTGGGAGAGGTAGGAGTGAGGAGAGAGTACGGAACAGAGCGTGCCGGCGCGAGCGAGCGAGAGGTGTCGCGAGGGGAGCACGAAGGGGGGAGACCAGCGAGAGACAAAGAGAACAGGGAGAAAGGGGAGAGATGAACAACCGAGAGAGAGAGACAACGAGAAGAGCGACTGAGAACGAGCGAGAGAGTGTGTACTGGTGCGAGACAGAGGGTGGGGTAGGGAGAGAGAGAGAGAGAGAGAGAGAGAGAGAGAGAGAGAGAGAGAGAGAGAGAGAGAGGCGCAAGGCGTAAGTCTGCCCTAGTCGCTCGCTTAACCGTGCAGGAGGTGGCGCCAATATAACCCGTACTCCACCTCCGTCCGACAAAGAGCTTGCGTATACCTGTATGCGCCTGTTCGTAGCCCATACCGCCTACCCGACTACCGTATTGCAGGATTTCTGATCCGTGCCGCCGGTAATTATTGCGATTTCACTTATATTCCGTCCTACACGCTGCTTTCGCGTACCCCGTTTGCTCGCCCCCCGCGGAGTGACACTCTTTTTCCACGAACCCGCCCCGGGGAACATACCTTGCCACTTTTCAGCGCAAGAATCCTCCGCTTTGCTGGGACCGCGATGCTCGGGGGCGCGTTCCCATTGCCGGGACACTTTGTTGCCGAACACTGTTCAAACGTTTCCGAGGACCGATCGGAACCGCGGATTGTAAACGGCAGACTCGCCGCTCAGCAAAGACCCCCGTTTTCTGGAGTGCCGTCCTGGAATCTTGGACGACGGGTTAATTGTATTTACTAGCTTGCTGTGAGAGCTGCTGAGATACTCGAGGACATTCGATAAGGACCGCGGATCCTTTGCAAGAGACCGATTTTTACCTTGATGTCGCTGTAAAATGGCCGCGGCGTACGATTCTATATTGACCCTTTGCACGGTAACATCTAGCCAGACTCGTAATGAAGAATTCGAACAGAATCTACTAAATATGTATGTTATCACTTTACTTTAATCCTTCTGATCATCCATATTCTAAATACGTTGCCTAATTTCTTTTGTCTCCCTAGCAGCACCGATCGTCAAGGCATTGCCCTCGTGCGCTAACGAACACTCGGTGCTGACTCATCTTTGTAATTTCAAAAATTACTACTCCTTACTCGTTCCTCAACCGGTGACCCACCACCGTATAAATAACACCGCGTTAATTGTTCCCGGTCTTTTGTCGGTTCCAACACAAATTACACAGTCTGACTATAAACTTACGCTTCAGCGATTCAAACGAAAACCGTTCCAGCTATTTTGTGTCTACAATCCAAACCTCTGTGATCATTGTAATTCAAAACTGCACTTCGTTGAATAAAGTCTCAGTTGTTTGTTAAATTCAACGCGCCACGATCATTTCAGCTATACGCCTGCCCTCCAGTACACAGTGTCCTCTTGGACGGGGCAATACCGGCACCTCCAGATCAGCCACGCATACTCTACAATTCCATCGACGACCCACCACGAAACAATAACCGTAAAATAAATCATAGTGCAAAGGGTTAAGCACTGGATTATCTCACACGTCAAGTCGCTTTTTGATGTTTTAACATTTTGGTGCTTTAAAATTTTGGTACTTTATACATTTATAATACTTTTAAGCACGTGTTAATTGTCGTTTTTTACTTCATTCAACTTTCGTAGCGCTTTTGATGCAGAAAGACTTTAAACATTGTTTAGTACTTCCTGTTTCCTGTTCTCTGTTCCCTGATGTCTGCGATGTTCTATTCTTTTTCATCTTTAAGAGAATAAAGGAAAATTTATATATATAATAACAATACTATGACCTTTTAACATAACGCCTATTAAAAAGGCAATGATTCTTTATATTGTATCTTTGCGATCCATATTGTACAATTACGTACATTTCGTAAAGAGATCCATCTTTTGGTGGATCTTCATTACAATTTTCAGACCAAGTTTTAAATTGACAGAAATATTGATCCAAGTTTAACACTGCTGAAATACTTGATTGGACTTTGGGTAAAAAATGATTCCACAAAAGGAACAGAGTGAAAAATAAATTCTCTTCCTGTTTGCTAAGCTTGATAGGATCCACGGTTTAAAAGGGTAACGATAACGATCCGTTTCGACTTCTCACTCTAGATTTCACGAACAACCTCGAATACAAATCCCTCCGACAATTGCAGACCTAGAAACCGCGATCGACATTGTTCTGATCAAGATCGCGAACATCGAAGGCGGCGGCGTCTTCCGTAATCGAAGCAAATCGTGTACCAGGACGTTCTCCGCGGTGTTGTAAACGCACCCCGAGGAAATGTAAACGACGATGAGCCCTCGCGGTTCTCGCGCACCATCGCCGATATACTTCATTCACGTTGAATCGAACGGTGCTCTCGGTCGCGATATCGACTCGCATCGTAAATCTCCGCGGCTCGCGGATTAACACCTTTCTTGCGAGAAGCTGGCGATCGTCGTCCCAGGTGAACGTATATCGCGTTCACTTATCGCAATTACCGCAATTCTCCATTTCCCTGAACCGATCTGTCGACAAGGAGGGCCGAGGGGAAACGATAGCGAGGTCTCGCGCGTTGGCGCCGATAAACGATCGTTATCCTCGATCGGGGCTGCCCTTACCTTTCACGTACACCTTCCGATAATCGGCGACGACGTGGGCGGCGTGCCGGCCTCTTCGAGACGACGCGGACCTCGTGCGCGAACTTACAAAGCCCCCACAGCATCGACGGACGATCGCCGATCCTGCCGATCCGGATCTTCGTTTCCGCTCGAACGGAACCGTCGCGAATTCCTGCCATTTGCGACCATGTCGCCCGGAACACTGACTCGTCATCCAAAGTTCGCGTTTTCTTGCACGCGAAGATTCGCCGCTCGCGGTTCAACCGTCATTTACCTACCTGGAATGGTTCACCGGATGAGTACACTTTGTAATTTCCTTTATGGTCATCTCCATATATATATACATCTCAGAAATAGTTGCATCATAATAGTTAGATCATAGAGTATGACGTTACGTTTTTGTTTTACTCTTCAATCCTTCAAGGGTCATATGGGCTGTGCAACGTAAGAAAAATATTAAATAGGGACAAACTGTAAAGTGTATGCAAAGCATGTTCGCTTTGCGTCTCAACCGGTTCTTGCTATTTTTATTTTTTTTTAACCTGTATGTCCTTCAGAAATAGTTGCATAAAATATTATAACATAAGATTTTCGAAGAAATCAATTTATTGAATGATTTCCCTTTAATGCATCATTGCAATCTCGATGAAATATTATTTTTATATTTCAAGAGTTGTCTTAGGACATCTATGATAGAAAAATAGTGTAAACTAAAACAAACTAAAATCTAGCGCTCCAAGTCGAAACGCGAATAACGCGCCGCTGATTGATCCTGATCGTCTTCCGCCACGTTTTCCAGGAACAAGTTCACGACTGGGTAATGCAAATCGAGGTAATTTCGCGGCTAATAACAGAGCCCCGAAGGGTCGTGCGGAATGTATACTTTGTAAGAGATACACCGTGGAGAAGTCATGAAACAACCAAATATATTCCAGGGTACAAATTACCGACTGGCAGGTCTCGGAGTTTATTACATGCTGTCACCGTGGATCATCAGCGTCTTTTTTCCGCCTGTTCTTGCCACACGGAGCCGCAACAAATTGCGGCTGCGAGGAGAAACGACACGCGATAGGTGACAGAACGCGGGACGCGTGTCGCTCCACGAGCATAATGCTACTATTATACATATATGCCACCTTGGCCGAGACGACGACGACTACGACGAGAACCTCACCGGAAGGCCCTATATTTACTGACACACTTTTCACCGGGGCCTTAAGTAGCCTGCATCCGAGCAGCGGAATGTTCGACAGGGTTTTTGCGAGCTTACAAACATGAACGCGTTGTACGGCGCTCGAGAAACAGCCCGATCGCATCGGGGACACTTTTCTGGGGACGACTCGCATGATCGTGTACAGAGGTGGAAACGAACGCGTGGACACCGGTCGAACGTAGGGTCGGAATGCTATATGAATGCGTTAATGCGTAGTTACTGACAGCAACACGAATACGCCGATAGTACTTTCGGCCCTCTTCGCTCACTACCCTTTCCAACGAGCCGCCTCGGCGTTCAAACCCTCCGTTCTCGATTCAACATCCCCACCAGCTGCCCAGCATTTTAATTTCATCCCTGTCCTACCGATCGACGCTGGCGTACCTGGCTTAGCACGCTACTAATAGTAGCCACTTGGCAGTCGTTATTATCGCTCCGACACACTCCGAAATGGCAACAGCCGACGCGTCAAAGATTGATTACGCGGATCGCTGCGACATCCTCGCGTCGATAAAAGCCGCTGTTGCTGCAGTCGAAATTTGTCCTTTATTATTGCCTCTCCTTGATCACACCATTCGTATTATCGCATTTTTTTTATATTTGCTTATCGTAACAGCTCTTCTCGTTATGTGCGCGCTTGGTGTTGTTAACCCTTTCACTACGCCACCATGTATCTTGAGGAAGAGAAATACTTGCAGTATTATTAATGGAATCGCTTGATCAATATTGGGTTTACGGGATGCATCAAAATGACGGGATTTAATATACTTAATTTACAATTGTGGAGATTGTAAAGGTGCGTTCATGAGAAATTATTCAAGAATTTATTTCTTTGGGAATATATTATTAAAAACTTGGATAGATACATTCCTGTTGTTTTTATAAAGCAATGTACAATAGCCGCTTTTTGTACTTCGTAAATCTAGTGTTAAGAATTGTGCTTTGGGTTTGGTTGAGTTATATACATTTGGTTGAGTTATATTTTCTTCTGCGAACCTGCAGAAGAAAAAATATATAATATTAATAGTGGTACTAATTTATTATGAATTGTAGATTTTATTCAACTATAGGCCAGGGATGGGCATTTTTGTCTCAATTGAGACAAAACCGTCTCCACCAAAGCGCCCACTGTCCCCCACCAGAAGGAAGTGCTTCGCCCGTTGCAAACAGTGCGCACGCCTCGCGCATGAAAGAGAGGTTGGTAGGAGAAGCAGGCGTTTGAGGGGCCCCTACCGTACCCATCCCTGCTATAGGCAGTAGCCCAGAATTGGTTACCTCTCTCCTAGTGTGTCCTGCTTCATTTTTCATTCTACTTATTTTTCCATGACTCCCTTCGCCTACGTTTTTAATACACAGTTCTCGATCCGTTTTCCTTTTGAGATCTTAACATATAATTAATGAACCCGTTTCGAAGTGTGAGCATCATTATTCTACATATTTCATCGGTTTACAGTAAGACGTATATTTACTCCAGTCTGCAATTTTCTGCAGCTGATACTCGTTTGCAACAACGTACCTGGATATTAGTGATTTACTCTAACATTGCTGAGTAATAACGTGTGGGAAAATTGCGGCAATTCACACAAACGTTTACCAGATTTCACTGAACGAGTGACATACTCTTGTCATCGTGTGTAAGTGAAAGGACTTTTCAAAAGCAGAAATAATTTTCATATTGCACGCGAAAATTGGCTTTTCGTATACAATTAACGATTATTTGTACTAAAACAAAAATACAAAATCATTGTCTAAGACATCATCACCCGTTAGTAGACTGCGGATCTGTATGCAAAATAAAAATCTACTGAATTCATTGTGGGAAACCGGAACGAAATAAAACTAAATTTCTTCTTTTCGATAACGAAGTAGAGAGTTTACCAACTTATAAATTATCTAAATAAGAAACGTAAAAATTATTTATCAAGAACTTTAAGTCTATGACTTTAGTCACTTTTACATCCCACTTTGCGTTAAACCACGTCTACCAATATAGTTTTTTTAAACTTTCCAAAAAACTACTTATACCGATTCTGAAAAACTAAATCATGGTTGGAAACCAATGTCGTTGAGAATAGCTTATACCGCCAAGAATCGAACACGTCACACAAACGATAATAGTGAAGCAATTGGGATAATTCGACTGCGGTTTGCAGACCAGCGGCAAAAATCAGATGACAAACGTTCGAGCAAATACCATTGAATTTCCAGGTGGCGTGTAATCCTCGGAAGCACAGAGGCCTACTATTAGCCTTGCCAAGGTATACTTTGCTCTTTTCCGCGGCTCTAGCCACCGACTCGACGACATTGCGACCCCGTGGAGCGTAGAGTGTTGATCGAGCCCTCGACTTTGTATGCACGGAAAGCCGCTTTGCGACGCGAGTCGATGAGTCGACGAGGACACGAGGTTCGGTTGAATGCCGACCACGATAATATGTAATGCCTGTATAGTGGCGGGTAGCTCGATCGCAAATCTTTGAAGTTCGAACTGGCCGCGCGGCTGCAAACGGTTCTCTCCTCCTCCCAGGATCAAGTGCTAAAAATCAGCGTTGTCTCTCGAACTATGAGAAAGCCAAACACACGTCGGCCACGCACTCCTATCGCTCATTCTTTCCCTGGTTTTCTTTTCGGTCGTTTTGGTACCCGTGGAACGAGCGTATATACGGGCGAGAGCACCTGTGGCCACTTTAAACGATGCCGTGGTAAACGGTAGTCAGGATAGATTGAACGGCCCGATAGGCTTTTAGCTCTCTTCTTTTGCCGTGAAGAGATCGGGACTCGCGCTTTTAACCCCTCGACTCATTAAAGCCCATAACTCTGTTCAGCGAAACGTTTCACGTTCGCTGCTGCTGTTGGCGCCGTGTGTACGTGGCCACCGAAGAGGAAGTGCTCTCTCTCTTTCTCTCTCTTCTTCCTCCTCTTCTGGTTATATACTATATTTTAACATGCGACGTATATCCCTCATGTTACCGGCGAAATTTATTCCCAATCAGAACGAGAACTTGTTACCGATACGCATTAATCGCGATAACTGTTCTGAAACGATCGGGGCTTTTAATGTCGCGACGTATAATGCACGCGGCGCTCGATGCGCGTTCGTGGACTTTCATTCACTTCAGTCTCCCGTTCCGTTTTGTTCCGTTTCGTTCCCGTTCCTTTCCTTTTGTTCCTGTCCTTGCGAGTTCTTCCCGGTGACGTTTTTTGGTCACTCGGAATTACGAGTTCGTACTAGAAACCGACTGCGGAGATTGTTACGCGTTATTGCCGCTTTTTCAGACGGACCTCCCACTGTCCTTCTAACGAGACCACCGAAGGTACGCCGGCTAAAAACCGCGCAAGAAACCCACCAAAGTGCGCTCTTTATACGGGACGTTTTATATATCGCGGCCAATTCGAGCGCGCGCCGCCGTTCCAATTATGGACGAATATATAAGTCGACGGGGCTGATCGCGTCGCGAAACCTTTATATGGCGTAAACCATAGAACGCGGGAAATCCACGTCATTCTTACACCATCGACGAGCCTTGCGATTCGCAAAATCGCAACGTGGTCTGCGTGCAATCAAAAAGTGCTAAGAGGTCTCGTATATTGTGAACCATTATACCCTGACAAATCTAAGACGCGTTGAGATTTTAATTCTTGGGTACTTCTTTACTTTCTTCAGCTTCAACTTGTTGAGAAAATAAAGGTGTGTTTTCTTCTTTATTAATCAATGTTAAAAGGGGTCTCCCGTAATTTATAATTATGCTGTGTAGCGTTTTGTTCCCTCTTTGTCTAGCTTTTGTTGTCGATTGAACATGATAACGCTTTTACTGTTTTAAATTTCATTTACTCATTCTTACCGTAAATGCATAAAATCCTTTTTCTAATTATTCGATCATTCATTCACTCGTACGTATAAATAATTTTTCGAAAATGTGACATTCAGTTGCTCAAGAAGGTATTCGAATTTGCATTTACAACATTTATAAACTCCAGCTTTTAAAAATATATGATACACAGCATTTAGCATTTTCTACAAGTAAAAATCAATATATCCATTGTTTACTTTTTGTAAGCTATTTTTATATTATTGTGTTGGTGTTTAGTCAGGGACTGTTTTTAACTCATAGCGT
The DNA here is from genome assembly GCA_913789915.3 of Sphecodes monilicornis. Classification (NCBI taxonomy): domain Eukaryota; kingdom Metazoa; phylum Arthropoda; class Insecta; order Hymenoptera; family Halictidae; genus Sphecodes; species Sphecodes monilicornis. The sequence continues at coordinate 11,408,084 of OU565285.1, read as the reverse complement.
TTTGTTTCATCATTCTTTCAACTGCTTCCTAATTTCACGTATTGTTTTTACAACACGCAGAGAACTTTTTGGCCACATTCGCACAACTTTTTTTATCACACCTCGTACACATCCCATTTTTCTCCACCAGCGACAGGATCGCGAGTGCATCGCGTTCCCGGCGTCTTGCATGCATGCACTCGCGCGCGCTTCTGTTACTTTAGCAAAAACGGAGCCGGTGTTAATGCTTGTTCCGCATATTCCACTAAATAGTTCTGGCGAACCGCAGAATGTAGATAATTCTGCTCAAATAAGGATATTAGTAAATGGGGTTGCGGCGGCCGTACCTCATTGTTTGCATTCTTCTGTAAATAGATATTGGTTGAGCTTTGATCGTCCGTTGCGCGCAAGAAACCTATCCAGTTGCTCTTCCTATGAACTTGTTCTGTAATTAAAACCATTGTACGGAGAGAACTGTAGAAAATTTATTCTTTGACCGTGATTTAGAAACATCGGTTTGAGATGAATCCTCTGTGGACTTGTTCCGGTGTGATCGTTTTGTTCGCCATTTTGAAGTCGATCGTAGTCATCGTAGATACAGGCAGAATTCATAGAATGTTAAATGTCTAATTTGAACGATATCTTTCTTGAATATATTTTTCAAAAGACAAGATCTGAGAATCATCGGTGATCAGAATGGGCCAAAAGCATCACGCAAAGCCAAGACCGTCCTCAACAGGTCACAAAACGAGACTCTAACAATTGTCTAACCACGAGGCTCCAAATCTGATCGAACCACATGTCCTCGTGATCATTACTTAAGAAGTACGATGAACAGCAACATCGCGCAAAACCGAGAAGCCAAGATCGTCTACAACAAATCAGAAAATAAGAATCTAACAATTGTCTAACCACGAGGCTCCAAATCTGATCAAACCACATGTCCTCGTAATCATTATCCTTGAGAAGGATAAACAGCAGCATCACGCCGAGCCAAGGATCCAAGACCGTCCCCAACAGCAAGGATCAAGGTTGAACCAACAATTCCAGCAACCTCGAGCCTCTAAAATCATGCAAAGCGCGAGCGGTTGCAAAAGAAGCGTCTGAAAATCGAGCTTGCTCGCGGCACCGAGGTAGCGTTTTAAGTGGCCCAAGGGTGAGAGAAGTCAGCGGAAACCATACATTACATAATGAATTCTTGTACACGCTCGGATAACCGTGCGCGGGAAAAAACTGCGAGAATAAGAAAAGAAACAGACCAGAGAAAAAGAGCGAAAGAGAGAGAGAGAGAGAGAGAGAGAGAGAGAGAGAGAGAGAGAGAGAGAGAGAGAGAGAGAGAGAGAGAGAGAGAGAAGAAAAAAGGGACAAGGCATTCCCCTGTTGCATTGTCCAAGAATTAATTAAAATGGCGCGAGAACAAACGGCCGGGGGGAAAAAGAAGCTCGTAGGTGCTCGAGGGGGGGCTCTCCTCGGAATCCCAGCGGCGACATATCACTGGGCGGTAGATCACACGAGGCTCTTTTGCAGTTTGCACCGGTCCGGATAAAGCGTTGCAACGCGCTGCGTTTGCGACGGTGCGGCGGCGGCGGCGGCGGCAGTCCGGCGCGCGGATCTTTTACGTATGCACGAGCATAAGCATAACGCAGGGGAACATGGGTAGATGATATCGTGGATGCACCTACGGGGCCACGGGGCGTCGACGCGATTCCTTTGTCCTCGTACCCGGCCGCTCGTTCTTCTTGCTGCGACCGCTGCTCGCCCCCGGAGCCCCGACCTCTTTGGCCGCGCGCATTTTGTTCGCGGAAATACCACGGCCAATCTCGTGCATCAATCCTGTGGCATGGCCGGGGCATATAGAATCGTATCAAAAGAACACACTCTGCGCGCGCGCATCCCTGCTACCAAGCCCGGCCGAGATCACCATCTCATCTATACCGGAGATGTCTGATATGCTCCTGTTCCCATTCAAAAATGTATTTATGCCTCTACTCCATCGCCTTTTTCTCTTCCTCTCTTTCTCTTATTTAGAGACACGGGCATATATCCGCGCGCGCAGTCGTAACTTGTAATTACTTTAATCGATGCGAGATCTCTGATCCCCGTGACGATCCTCGTAACACGCGTTACAAAAGACGCCTTAAACGCGCCTTTCGCAAGCCCAGCGTTGAGAAAGAGAGAGAGAGAGAGAGAGAGAGAGAGAGAGAGAGAGAGAGAGAGAGAGAGAGAGAGAGAGAGCGGTTTTATCAGCTGTTTCTGGGGCGGGGATTAATCGCTGCCATTAAGAATGTTTAAAGTACGTTCGAGAGCGAAGCGCTTAACCGTTGAGCCGTTCCGAGCGAACCCGGCTCAATCATTACTCGCCGTTTCATTAGAATATCGTCGACCGAAGGGGTTTAATTATGAAAGCCACTCGGCCGCTTCCTGCCACGCGGACACGCGCCTATAACTGTGCCCTGGTGCGTGACGCACGCACACACGCCCCTTTTCGCGCATGTTTTCATCTTCCAAGTGGACATTCTTGTCTTCCCCCAAAATACTATCAATAACGATACGTATTTGCTTGGTCACGGGAAACCGATCTTTGTGCAGCTGTTTTGCATCTAAATTAATCAGGCTTGATGATATTAGATCAGATATCAGCAAGAGCTTTTTTTAAACCGGTCTCTTTATTTCACTCCATTTTTAAATATTTTTACTATTATTTTGGATGCAATCTTTTGTTTATGTTGATCACAATCTATGAAAACTTCTTTTCAAACTGTTCCCTTCATTCCAATGTAACTTTTTTAAGCTGCTAACCCTGGGTTACTCACCATTGTTACGTTAAGTATTTAAATTTGAAAAACAATTCGGTTAGAAATCATGTTTTTCATCCAGTTAGCCACGTTACTTGAATTAAAGTATATAACAGTTTTAAAAACTTGTGTTTCCTTGTTAATAGTTACGATAATGAAGGTCGCGCCGATCTTACCAAATGGCGGGGATAAAAGGCGGCAGTTAAACGTGGGTTAACCAAAGCGACCCGAGTATTACTGTATGCGGATCGTCCACCGGATTATAAATATTATGCAAATCATCGAGTATTCCCGGCACCAGCCGTTGTACCACGATTAAATCAAACATTTATCCGCTTCATTTGATTGGAAACTAATCGACTATTTCTCAGGGATTACATCATTAGCCGTACCAGTTAACATCACGCGACAGCGGGACTCAATTATATTTGTGTAACAGGATATATTTTGCATTTGTAAACGAGTTTATCGAAGACTGATCCTACGGGGTGTATTCCAGCTAATTTGTGCGACTTTCATACTTCCATCAGCGTAAAGTTTAATTAATGAAAGTCCGGACATTTTCTTCATTTTCTAATACCGACTGGGAAATGAAAACACGGTACGGTTTCGGATCGACATACAGGACCGATTTTCTTTAATCGAACATTATCCTAACCGTAATCTGTGTCGTGTACATGTAATTCACAGGTTGGTGCGTTTGTAACACGAACACGAACATATTTTTTATTTTCGTTGGAAAATACAAAGATCATGTTACGTGGGAATACTGAATAAACATTGTTGTTGATGCATTATTTGCGTTTGTGATTCGTATTATACGCTATCGTTCCTTATGTTAGTATTCAGGTGTCTATTACCAATTTGTTTTTAAAATTTTCTTTATTTCCTTATTGGAAATTCGCAAGGCTGTTTATTCTTTAGACAGTGCTTATATTTTTAGCTCCAGCCTGTATACGATTTCTTGTGCAAATGATAAAGAATTGTTATCCGTGCGCAGACGTTGATAAAGGATAGTGAAAACTTTTTAAAATTACAATTACTTGAAAGGTAGTGGGTAAATGATTTTCTAGCTATAACATCAGGCAGCCTTCCTCGGGCCACTGTAATTTTCATAGAGGTTGTTTGTTGAAGGGTGATGGGCGATTGAGGGTGTAATAGTTAAGCGGGTTTGGAATAAAAATTTGAATACCGGTCGATCCGAGGGATTCAGCGGCCGGACGTCCGCATGGATGAAATGAAACGCGTCGGACGGCTAAAAGGTTTTGCGAATCGTCTATTTGCACGAGCGATTCGAATGTCAGGCTCGATCGTCGCTCGTTGAACACGAGCCTGCAGTCGCAGAAGCGAAAAATCGGTTCCCGGGGTGATTTTCAATCGAGTCACAACGCCGCGGTACGGTGACGGGATCGGGGCTCGTGCACACGCCCATCGTCGCAATTATAATGCAATATAATTGAGTCGTATTATGCGTTATGCATGAGGCACAACGATTGCGCCGGTTACTAATGACGTTAACAATTTCTTTTTTGCCGGGCCTGGTTCGATGTGATTACGGCTCGTTAGTACATTGTTAAGAACGAAATTACAGGCTGCGTACGTGTATGCATTTTCACGCATACGTAATTTTTATTTGCATTTCTAACCATCAATTAGACGTCGTTCACTTGTTACGAAAGCTTTTCCTTCCGGCGCATCGAACACGCGGCTGTTCCGCTACTGTTCCGATGCGATGGAAAGAAACAATTTGCATTTCGTTATGTTTATTTACAAATCCGTATAATTTCGGTATATATTTCACCCGGACCCGAGTTCATTGAATTGTGTGAAGGCAATTGTTTTAAATCTCATCCGTACGCAAATAATTGAATTAGCCCTTGAAATCTAGCGCATTAATGGACGCGACTTAAGTCTACACTCTTGAGTAACCACCAGTTTTTATCGCATTTACTCGGTTTACTCGTTTCAAATCAGACTCGAGAGGAATAAATGACAGAATGGTGTTGTGCTTGACAGGTTGTAATTCAGGTATAATTTACATATATCGTTGATACCTTCGATACGTAATTTACGCACATTATTTACATCTTTCACAAACAAAGTTTTGAGTTCTAGAAGTTACACGTTATAGACCACACGGAAGACAAATTAATAATACTCGTGTGGAGTCGCTGAATTGTGTTGCATTCTTTAAAATATTGTGCGGAAACAAATACATTCGATTTCATTAAATTTTAATTCAATGTAACAATTTAAAAGTTTAACTTCTTTAAGAACAATTCGAACGAATCAAAAGGAAAGCGAGACTGAAAAATTTTCATTTCTGCATCGACAGAATAACTCCTCTGAAGATCATTCGAAGGTCAACATATTATACATAATTGAATTTGTTTATTCATTAGCTATAAAAGTATACTACTCGAAGTACATCGTCTGATTTAAAAAGACGAAGATGAGATTTAAAATTTTGGAAAATATGACCTTCAGAAAAAAGTCTCTTCTACCACAATAATTCCCTCTCCGTGTCAAACAATGTCGTCCTGAAACATTTTCTGGTATCACTAAAAACAATGGAAATATTTTAGGTGAAAATCGTTGGTGAGTCGTGCTGTATGTGTGTACACAGTTCTTTTACCTTGCTATGAATTAAATTTCAATTCAATTTACACTATATAAATTTAATTCTCTTTAATACTAGCTCAAAGAAATTGAAAGAGAACTAATATTTATGGTTTCTTAATTTTTTTAAAATATATGTTACAGATGCAGACGGTTCTGTAGTGTACTAACAAAAATAGCCACCGCAGTTAACGTCTCTGTATCAAGATTCTTTATAAGGCTGACAGGAAAAATATCTGTAAAAACATGCTACAAGTATGCAGCACTGTGTTACGTTCTTATGATTTATAAATCCGTAAGTAGAACATGCTGCAAAACCGTAGCGAGACCGTTACGCACGCGTGTGTGCGCAAAGTAGCACAGAGGTCGTTTTTATCGACGGCGTCCGGGATCAGCCGTTCGCGGCGCCAGTGTAGCAGTCAGTAGTGACAAGATGGCGACGCCCAGCGAACTGTCTCTCGAAGAGATTCGGAAATATTTATTGGAAAACGGCGGCACCGCGAGGAACCACGACGTGGTGAAGCATTTCAAGAGATTCCTAACGGATCCGGAGACCCGAGGTACGTCGAAATTCCAGCGTGGAATTCGATCGGTTAACTGTCTCGTCTCGGAGAGGTGTGACCTCGATGTTGCACCCGTGCGCTGTGTGTAAACACAGCACCGGATCCAATAACGTTGTCACACCCGGCGAGTCACGGAACGACGGTTAGTGAACAATGCACGAAATTCACGTTACAGTCGAAGCACGGAATCGGTTCAAGGAGTACGTGAACACCCTGGCCACCATAAAGAACGAAGAGGTGCGTCATGCACGCAGATCCCTTCCTTGACAGGAGCGACTTGTTGCGCGCTGTGCGACGTTGCCGGTTTTACCTCGGGGTACTAAAGATACGGTTATCTTTTTTCCGATTCGTTTTCCATTCGTCAAGTTTTGCAATGTTTGTGTAAGTGACTCTCGGTGCTATTTTACTGTTCGGAAGGAATAGGTTTGAATTTTGAATATCGTTTGGTCGAGCGTGATCGTGCACCAATCAGAATGCGAGGAGGTTTAACGACTACGGTCTGTAGCCTACTTCACGATGCAGTGGATTCTTTTGTATTTATGTTAACACTCTAACTACTGATACTTGTTTAGTGGTTTTCACAGTCTGTGATTTTTTAAAATGAACTTTTAATCTTTCAAGCGAAAACTAACAAGTTAATCTCGATAACATAACCTAAAAACTTTGTTGAGAATTATAATTTGAAAAAATGAAGATAAATTCTATTGATAGAAAGATTGCACTTGAAAATTTGCAAATTAAAAGTATGGTTTACTTTTAGATAGCTTTAGCCTTTCAAACTTAAACCAAGACGATTTTGGTTACAACACAGATTGTATTTGGTATAAAAATGCAAAGTAATATTATGACTGTGTACTTCGTTAGACAATAGGCACTAGATATTCAATTTTTCAATAGTGTTACCACTCTGCAAACTACTGTTCTATCGAATGACTAGAGGTTATGAAAGAATAATCGACATTTCACCTTCACAAAAAGTTATGACAATAGATGATACATACAATATTATTTCCAACGTTTGTTCACAGTTCTCAATTTTATAATATTTCAATAATATAATAGTGTCACAAAGTGAATGAGCTTACGGGGAGTGTAAAAGGTAAAACCGGTCGCGTCGTTCCGCGCGTCTATCGCAGAGCAGATTAAGAGGAACTGTTCCACGCAGGGGGAGAAGTATTTGGTCCTGAAGAAGAAGTACCGGCAAACTATCCTGGAGTTTTCAACTCCTGATGAGATTGGCACTCCATTGACGACTCCTGACATCGCCACTCCGGTCTCTCCTCTTCGAGCACCGCCGCCATACAGACCACCGCCTCCAGCGCCCCTCAGTCCATCGGCGGCAAACGTAGACGTGATACCCGAGGAGTCGAATTCAAATTTCGCGCTAGATGGTCCCGCGATCGACGCGCAGAAAAATGACAATCACAGTGTCGAGACGGGATTTTCAACGTCTTCGCCCCCAGTGCCGCCTCGTCGTAAAAGTCAGGATAAGATCAAGATCGAGAACAAGGAAAATGTCGACAAAAATAAGGGAGGATCCGAGGCGGTGATCAAGGTGAGTTTTCCCTGCATGTAGATCGCTTTATAAATAACGTGAAATTTTGTTTCGGTTGACTGCCGCGCTTTGGAAAATTTGAATTTGGAATACCGCTATTACTGTTAAAAAGACAATATATAATTAATCATTTTCTGTGAGAAGATTGGGTAATTGCAAAGAGGTCTTCCTCACTGATTTTAATGACTTTGAAATATGTAGTCAAGGTCAGCATCCCCACTTATTTTTTTCCTGTGCATGCATATATATATTGTTTGACATTGGTTTCTGTAAATAGAAGTATTCGCTAGAATATGTTTGATAATGTACACGATATTTTTAGAGATTCTTTCAAAGATCCTCCCACCTAGTATTTTTACTGTATACTACATAATTTTTAGTTGTAAAATTGTGTCAGCTTTAAATCGTAACCTAAACCCTATTAATACATAATCTAAACCTAACTGAGAGCTTTTGTTGTTGTGGGATCGATGTCAACAGTAATGTTTTATTTAAATCGCGTGACCTATATTTTGTTGATCATTGAAGTGGTAAGGTCAAACGCATTCAACGATATATCGCAATATGACCTTGAGACGATCTTGATCCATGTGCAGGAAAAGAATTGTTAGACTGATCAATTCAGAATGAACTTGAAACCACATTTCAAGGTCATCGAAATCGGTGGGAGTACCTGTTCGTAAATGATTACCGCCATTCATTATGCACACCCGATTGGACAATAGTTTTATATGTGAAAACATGTTTTCGTGCTCGGATTCCTAAATGGGCCAAAAAAGTGGGCTAACCCGTGCTTTTAAATTTACGTGCTCGACGATAACGAATCTAAATGTTTCGGAGAATTGAATGCCGTGTAGATTGCACTGATTAAACGAGTGCTGTCGCGCGTTCGCGAACGATAAATTGATCGGTGTATGTATGTATTTGTTGATAATAGAGCTTGGCGTTCGATAAAATTTCACGTTCCTTTCTTTCGTATTCTTTTCCCTTTTTTTTGTTGTTATGTATGCACGTTGTGTAGCCGGTGTTTTGTCTATAAATCCTCGGTTGTGGTCGTACACGTAAATAAACTGTGCAAATGATAGAGTGGAGAAACATGTACATGCTTTATCGCGCAGTTCGCTCGCGACCAGATAATTTGGGCGTTATTGGGCGATATTGTTGCGTATACAGTGTTCGGTTATGTAGAAAGGTGATCATGGTTACAGTGAACGTCACTTAAGCGGCTGTAATGGCGGACGTAGTATGCGAAAACCGACGTGCCTCACCCTGTGTGTGCTATTGTCCCGCTAAGAATGTTGCGCGCGGTGTTTAATGATGCAGTTGTTGCGCAAACCTCTTCGGTTTTTTTTCTTTTTGTTTCCGTACAAAAACAGTTGTCACTTAGTCGCATTTAACAGGGATCAGTTGTGGCAATGTCCTCCTTTTGGTAAGACGTTTTAATAAGATCCTGACGGACTCGAGACACACCTGTCCCTCGCGGGTAATTGGCTACTTAATGGACCTTGTACAGGGTGATTCAAAAGAATAGTCACTCGCTTTTCGGTTACGTAACCCTGCTTTTGCAAGTATAGTTCGTGTATGCAGCGACGAATTAATCATTTTGGACTCTTTATCTACTGGAAGTTTTATTAATAGGACTTTCCATGATTGCGTTATATCAATTCGAAGTTTAAAAATCTTCCTTTGAGTAATAATTCTAACAGAAATTATTAGATTACGTTATTGAGGATGGATCGTTGGTTCGCGATCGAAATTGCGCTTTACTCCGCCAGCATGTTCATACATCACGTAGACTAGTCATAAGTAGATAAATATGTTTAGACGCATGGTAGCAAGCCGTAGACACCTAGCACCCGCACTTCTAGCTCCTCAGCACCGTACAAATCCTTCTCGTTAGGCTACAGTCCTTGTTGGTTCCCTCGGTCGCTATAGTAGTTGGCCATAGTCTTGTGTGTTACTTTATTGAACAAGATTCGGCAATGCGAGATGTTAAACGTGCAGGAAGATGAGGCTGTTACGGGGAATCCTAGCTCGGCCGAGCAATTAAGCTTCCGCGAGCGGATGCAACGCTTCAACCGGATGGCTAGTGAGACCGATCTTCATGGCAGACCTAATGGCACTATCACGCCTACTAAAAAGCGATCAGACAAGGTAACCAATAACTCTTCTTTCTTCACCCTTGAGTGGACAACTGTATCCATTTTTGTTCTGAAAATGCACAATTTAACTCTTAAGCGGACAATTGATCCTGGCTCCGTGTTCATTATCAGATCAGTCATATTTACATACACAGGCTTAAAATTTCATTCTTATCCTGGTAATTTTGATCAAAAATAGAATTTCTAGCATGTAACAGGCTTAAAGAAGTAATCATTGTGATGTATAGACTGCGGATTTGTTTGTCAAATAAAAATGTGTTAATTACAAGACACGAGAGCTACACAGACATTTGTTTGTTCAATTTTAACTGTCCAATTCGGTTCCATTGAGAAAATTGTGTATCTAAATTTTTTGGAGTCTTTGGAACAATTATTCAACAGTCAACGCGTTTATTAAGTTGTTGCATTTGAGTAGACCATTTGGAAAGTTTATTTAAAGGTTTGCAATCTCCGAAGACTGAAAAAAGTCGAACCTATTTTGCGCTACTTTTACAAGAACGATTAATTATTGAAAATACGGTTGCCCGCCCAAGGGATCTTTCTTTTTTCTGCTTCTGCCATAACGCGCGCAATAAGGCTTTCACCGGTGAGCCATTTTCTCTCATCGTCGCACGGCAGTCAGGTTAATTATGTTCTGGCCCGGTCGTCCGCGGGATTATGCCCGGTAACCTATTCAGATTCATTGACTAACAAATTGTGTTGCCATTCTTTCGCGATACATTCCGCGTCGAGGCGCGCCGGCTGCAACCGCCTAATCGCGATCGGTAATCAGTCGTTCGCTCGAAATAACGGAGTCGGATGATTGCAAAACGATCGAAAGGGGAAAGTCGCGGCTGTCTCGCTGCCCCGAGGAAAATAAAAATTCTTGGGAACAATAACAGAAAGACGCGTGGTAATCGCAACAATGATACATCGGTCTCTATTAACTCTACCTAATAAACCATCTTGTTCGTGTCTTTACGCGACTCATTTAACAGCGAACTCCACTCGGTTGCTGGGAAATAAACGGCCGATCAGTGTTCTTTTGCTTGACACGTTACTGGTCGTAATTTACGTACAACGATCAACCGTAATTGTGGTTTACAGATTTTTTATCGAGTCATCAGATTGTACCCTTCGTGAAAAAGTCTCAGGTTCTCTAAATGTACGTAATTTGTCTTCACTGTGCATTGGTCATGGAAAGAAATGAATACTGAGATAAAAAGGACAGCATTTATGCTCATAAACGGACAGTACATTTTTATGCAAAATGATAATTGCTCGCAGTAATTGGAAAATACAGGTGCTAGATAGACATTCATTTTTTCTCTTATTTCATTTTGAGTACCTCTAAATTCTTAAAACGTTTTTACTGCGTTGTATTCGACTAACTTATTTTTGTTATAAATGCATAAAATCTGTAGTCTAATAATAATAAACTGTGGATTTTGTGGATATATAGCATGCTGTATCAAATCTGTACATACAAAAACATTTATGAGAGTTTAATGAGATGTCTATCTTTTTTTGAGACGTGATGAAACCTCTAATAGAGTGAATCAATTTTAGCTAATGGCATTAATGTAGTAATTATGTCTCGATCGATCAACCAATCGTAATCAATCAAATTCCCGTAAACATCAATCAATGCGACGCGAGTTCTCAATATCGCGGACATCAAGAACAATTAAATAATATAAATTGGCCATTTATTTTCCGACATCCTAATAGGCCATCGCAAAGGAACCTACCGTGTAACATAGCGTCCACCTTACTGACAAATATGGATAAAATAGTCGGGTCTTGCGAAAAGCTTATGCTATCTGGCGTCGATCTTCACGCGGATGTAATTCATGTGAGAACACGCGTAAAGAAGCTCACTATCTATAAATAAGTATTTTATATTCCCCACGCGATAGGGATCTTGGCTAATAACGTCGGTCGCTTTTTAAACGGTTTCGAATGTGTAACCACCGTCTGCGGAACGCGTCAGCCTGGACAAACCGTGAGTTATCCGCGAACAGAACGCTAAAAAGGAGAAAGAAAACGAAAACGGAGAAAGGAAAAGGAAAAGGAAGTCGGCGAGGATTCGAGTGAACCGCTCCGCGGACAGCGGCTCGATATATCGAATAATCCACGAGGATATACATCCTTTGGGGTGGAAGGGCCTCGACTCGGTGTGTACAGGTCTGACTGCCCATCTTGCATACCGAATAGACTACTAAGAATCCTTTTCTCGTATCCTTTACACGCGCGTCTCTCCTCCTCCTCTCTTTTTCTCTGTCTCACCCCTTGTTTCTCGTTCTCTACTCTCGGCCGTCGTTCGTTGTCGTTGTTCGTGCGCCGTTTATCGCGGCGAGCAATATTCATCGCATTTGAATATCCTGCGGGCGGTATCTCGCGTACCGATCAGGATGTTGCGCCGATGTTGCCGTAAATCATAATTAGCCGCGCCTGAAAATTAAAAGTGGAGGAGGCAGCGGGTGGAGAGAAAGATCGAGAGAGGGAGAGAAAGAGAGAGGATTCTTTTCGACGCAAAAGCCTGCACCGGCTCCGCTCGTCCTTTACGCTGCCGATCCTCCATCATAATTTCGATATGTTTATCGTGCCGAACCATTAAAAGGACCCGCCACGTGTAACCCTACGCGGGAATCGGAAGGAAGGAGCGCCTTTCTCTTCCCTTCCTGAATACCCTTTCAAGCTTCTCGCTGCCGAACAAATTCTGAACCTCCATAATGGGAACGCTCTATCCTTTATTTTTCGTTTAGTTTTAATCACCTTAACTGTGGACTACATCTGCGAAATTGATGATATACGAGTTTATCATCCTCGGGTACGTTGATTTATGGATTCAAGACGAGACATTTTTATTGGGCAATTTTTTAACCGTAATTCTGTCGAGGTTGACTGTTTTAATGCGACGCGTTATATTAACGTAATTAACACTTCCGTGAGCTTGCGTAAATCATCGGTGAGGCTTGTGGGACTCTTTACCGAGCAAGTGCTCGTGCTGTTCTGTAAAGAGTAACATGTCTAGTGTGTATTTCTCTTTATTGTAGTTTCTCACGAACTTTTTCCTCGCAACCTTATATTTTCTTTTTGTTATTTTTTTCTGGCATTGCAATAAGTTTTATAAATAGAACGTGCAAGTTGAAGCTATATCTTCACTGGAATGGTAATAACCCTTTGAGAGGCTGCTGATGTTTATGTTTCATACTCAGGGTATGAAAATCATCATTTAATGGAACTTGATTTCTTGCAAAGCAAATTAAATTAATATCATAGGAGGAACGGGAAGAATAGTGTGTCTGCATTACTGTAGGACGTCTCTCTACAGAATGTCACCCTACAAAATGGCTGTCTAATGTCTCTCTATAGAATACGACTCTACAGAATGTGTCTCTAATATCTCTTTTCGTTTCTGTAGAGACAGGAGACTATAAGATCTTTTAGATTATAAAGGATTTTAGGATCTAGGTCTAGAAGAGGTAGTTTAAGTAATATGTTAAAGATTGATAATAATTGATAAATAAGACCGTGATTGTTCCAAGCCTGGTCAATAGAATACGCTTGTAGAAAAGGTGCACCGTCCAAGTCTTAATTGAACATTAAAGAATTTGTTCATTCTTCACGGAAGGTTCCAATAAATCAATCCTAGCACGTCTGCAATAAATTCTACTAAACCATACACATTAAGAATTTGTGAACCCTTCGAAACTCCCACAAGGTGATCCAAGGGTTGAACAATGTTTTCATCAGTGTCAAGGATAGTTCCTGAAAATACTAAACGCGCGGTAAATACACCGGAAGTCGCCGGAAATACGAGGCATCTTTCGTCACGTTGGGTGGCGCGTTCTTTGGTAATTATTTATTATTCCCGTGTCGGCGTCTATTTGTGGCGGTTCCTCTTTCAAGTCCGAATTCGACGGGATCGGTGGTTAATTTTGATTAGCCGCGGATGGGGTTCCGCGGGCCCGAGATCTTCTCGCCTCCGGACATCCTGTAATCTCCAGAGAGCCGGTAGGTGGGGCCCTTAGGTTTCTTTACCGGTAATTATCATGCACCGTGGCCACGGGAATCCGCCCCTCGCATCCGAAATGACCCGTTCGTCTATCACGGTGTCGCGTGCCGCGCCGTTCGCCATCGTCAACACGTTTCACGTAATTTTTCCGGCGTGCTTTCGTCGAACCGCTCGTTATGGGTCATTGAATGCACGCCGCGGCTACGTGTCGATCGACGATCACGTCACCGTGACGATGACAATTAAAGGGGCGACTTGGGAATCGTGATCCGAGAAGTACCCACGGTTTGACAAACAGTCGACGCCCAGGCGCGCACACCTTTTGTTTTGCATTCAAATCGAAGAGAAACATTTTCTGTACAGTGTCCCGATTTTCCCAGTTATATATTGTCCGTGTACTGTGTAGGCAGCAATAGAAAATTATCATTATCTGTAGGTTATGTCGTTTAAGATGAAGACTAGGGGTGTGCGAGTACTCAAAATTTCGGGTTCGAGTCGGGTTGGGAAATTTGTTCGGGATCGGGTACCCGAAGTTTATAAACTTTCGGAATCCCGACCCGACCCGATCATTGTCCGATTCGACACGAGGCTCGGGTACCCGCACACTCCTAATGATGTCTGAATATGAAAATTTTTGCGTTATTTATCGTTATATGAAAACATCATTGTTTAAGATATATTGTTTTGTGATATTTTAAACATAAGATCATTGTTTTGTGATATTTTAAAATTAGTAAAGAATAGTGTATAGGTGACATTTGAACTTTAAATGATATTTAGACGGAAAGAAGAATTACTGATTAAATTTCATTAACAAATTTGTAATTTTCTTACCAGCTATATTTTTTTTATACGTCTACTTCGGATTATTTTTACCATAGGGCGCCTTCAATTTTAATGTCTGGCTCAGGTTTGAAAACAGATCCCTTTAATGCGATAAATTATATAACACTGCACTTTGCAGTAAACTATGAAACATAGATGCTATAAGAATAATAGTCTTGTTACTTTAATTTTTCATGGAACGGGGTTAGAGGAATAAGAATAATTGAAAGACTGGATTGTCCAGGTTCCAACAAGGTCAGGATAATCCGCAGGACATTTCCCCACGATAATCATTGCAAGACAGTTTCACCCCCCTCTCGAGTTAACGAAAGGAAATATTAAAACGATGCCAGGAAGTTAATGTGGTTATTCGTAGTCATCGCGCTTCGGCGCTACGGACCTCGCTCGTTTTTATGTAAATACGTCGGAGATGTGGGTGGCAAAGAATACTATTAAGAGCTGTATCTTCGTGAGAAATTTTCGTAATCGTGTGTGCATTCCCTGTTTCCACGGAGGCAGTTTCTCACATACCAATATCTACCGAAAAATTTCAAGGACCGGGTTTTACGCTATTCCCAAAACTCTGTGGGAACAACCCGTTCTTCCGAAATCTTCCTTATTAATACCACAGCAATCTACACGACTTGGTAATCAAACTTTTTGTATTTCCGAACAAAGATTACACAAATTCCGTGAACTCATTGTTTGAATTGTTGAATTGAATTTTTACAAAACGAAATAAGAAAAATCAGAATAATATTACCGTCCTCTGAAAACAGGAATACAAGAAAATTAGTAGAAAATTCCATTAAAGAAAATTAGTAGAATTAGCCATAAAAAAATTAACGTCACCAGATTATACGCACCCCTAAACTTCAGCAAGTTTCACCTTGGGGGTAGGTGTTCTTACTTATCCCTAATGGTACGCAAGATGTTGCTTGGTTCAAATTCTCTTTTCAAAATCATTTATAGGATTTTGATAGTTTATACATATCTTTGAGAATCTACTGCTAATGCACATCGATTTGTTTCATGACTTCAACGCTATCTGTTCCAAATTTCATTAGTATTGCTAACGAGTTCAGGAACCTTTCCCCGATTTTTCGTCAAAGCCGGTCCTGGAGATCGCTTATAATGCTTGGGGAAACGCTGTGGGGCGTCTCGCGATACGCCTAACATGAAACCCGCTTTTACTTCGACACCTTTAGGACGCGTTCTAATTAGGATCACGCGTGTTCGCCTCTTCCACGGCCGAGTCTTGTCGGTAGTTCGTCCTTTCCGTATGGCGCTGAACAGAAGAGAAGATAAGGGAGAGTGAGGGAGAGAGGGAGGGTCTAGAGATACTCATCGTAAAGGCACCTAACACGGCCATGCCGAACTTGGAATTTCTCTCGTATAGTTCCGCATACATTAGGGACCCCCGGTGAAACTTGCAGGGTAGTTTGCCTCCTGGCGAAAGGAGCGAGGTCGTCGACGGCTGAGGCGCGCCGAGCTGAAGGACGAGCGCCGGGAGGGTGAGCCGAGGGTGTAAACCGCACAAAGTAATCTTACAGAATGTATATGCAAAGAGGTTCACCGGCAGAACGACGGGGGTAACGGGGGACGGTGGGCACACAGCTTGCATGATCCCATCCGCGACAACACCGACAAGACACCCCCAGAGGCAAACTTACCTCATAGTTCGAGGACTCTTCGACCTCAGCGCGCAGCCATCGTTGTCTTTGCCATGGTTTTTCCGCTGTTCATTAAACTCTCTTCACTGCGCAAAACGCTATCGATGAATACGTGCTTTGGAGGCTGGAAAAACTTCTGTCATCAAACGAAGATTGAGGAGAGTTGACATGGGGTGGTTTGATACGGAGATTAACGTACACAGTATTGAATGTTTAAAGAATTGTTATCTTCACAAGGTACAACACCATTTTTATAATAGAGGAGAGTGTAGAAATATGAAGCCCAAAATTTTTGTCCCATACACAATATCGATACTTTTACAAATGATTATACATCACATATTGTACCGACTAAAACACTTTTCCTTAGCGACCCGTGTTGTCGAACATCGTTCTTTTGTTTAACAAGCATTTCATCAGTTAACCGCGCTAAAAAGTGTTGGTACGTGCTTTTAAAACTGGAATACACTGTAGTTTCTTTTTTTATGTTATACTTCAGTTATACTGCAATAATCGCACTATTGCCATATACCCTCTCTATTGTTTTCAACCTACGAAAATGAAAAATGTCTTCATCAATTAGAAAGAGAAGGATTCATTATGAAACTGATATTACGTGAAATATGAAGAATGCAATATTCCTGGAGACATAAAAAAACAATCTCAAAATTTTTCAAAATCTTCTTCTTTAAAAAATTGTCTCAGTTCCGTGTCGTTTCACGCAAGAAATGAAGCCCCAGCGTTCTTCTGATTAAAGACGTAGAGATCTTCGAATCTATGCCGCTTAGAAATTAGTTAAAAAACGCAATGGTGTTGACACTGTCGTATGTGTTGCGAGACGCAGTTAGTGTTTTTAAGATCTGCAGGGAACGTTTAACACGTCCAGCATAATGCGAAGCGTTCATTAAGCGACGCGTGAAGGCGTTCAAATTGAATTCCCGGGTGCCGCCACTTTTCGTCGATGATTTGTCGGCGAACGCGATTCGACGTGACAGTTCGTTCTATGATAATCAAACGGTGGACGATGTTTAATAACCGGTCCCCGGTAATTATAGGTCGCGTCGGTACGGCTCGCCGGTCCAATAATTTATTGCCGTTATGATAATAAGACTGTCGAGAGATTGTCGATCGCGTTGATGCGCGACCCAATTTTCTTCAGCGTCGGACGGATCCACGTCTCTCTCTCTCTCTCTCTCTCTCTCTCTCTCTCTGTCAAGGTTGTATGTTCATACGCGATGCATCAGTATGAAACAAGCTTGTCTACAGGAGTAGTTAGCACCTACTGTTTCCCCGTGTAGTAGTTCTAGATACGCCTAACAGGTCCGTCGACATTTATTCCGGCCTATTACGAGTTAATCTTGGACGCATACACACCGCGGGCATTATCATTTAAATTGGTGCCCGTTATACACGCGCATTAAATTTGTTTGCTTAACACTCGTGTCGGACCGCCCTCGCTTCCGCGGGAATTCTTTATGTCTTCATGTTGGAAGCGTCTCGTCTGTTGATGGAGGAAGCAGCAGGAAGAACGAGGTATAAACCTTTGTTCGCATAAAATGTTTCGTTCCGCTTCAGGAACAATCGTTAATTTCGTTAACGATGCTGCGACAGATTTATTGCGACAGAGGTAATTTAGTCATCGCCACCAGCAAATCAGATATCACACTAAATGTAAACGACTTACGAGAATATTGCATAAATAAATGTGAAAACGTAAACAATAATTAACGCGATCTCGCTACCACGGATACAATTTTTTAATGTACCCAACTATCTTTTAGAAAAGACTCAGATTTGATAATATCAAAATTAAAAGACGGAGTAAAAATTATAATACAAGGACGATTATTCAGGGTTCATAGATAGTTTTCAAAATTACTGGAATTTTAGTAATCCCAAGTCAGCTTTCTTGACGCTTAGAGGTTCTCACAGGGTTTGGGGGATCTTGAAAGAAAGAAGTTTCTAGGATCTTCAGAGGTATAATCTAAAAGATTTTGGGTACCCTTGTAGGATTCGTCCGGAGAACTTCATCGATAGTTTACTCAAAGGATTTAGATTGAGAAGAAGAGAAGAGTTTAGATTGCAGACGAATTTCGAACTCTCCTGTAAGCCAATGAACATTCTAAGTTCTCGACGGACCTTCTTGAGCCCTGAACCCTCAAGTACCGAATATCCAATGGTCTAACCAAGGTCGAAGAGTCCCGGGTGGGTCACCCATCGGACTCCAGGTGGTCTATGCGTTTCCGACCCCAGTCGCGTTGACTA
Organism: Sphecodes monilicornis; assembly: GCA_913789915.3. Taxonomy (NCBI): domain Eukaryota; kingdom Metazoa; phylum Arthropoda; class Insecta; order Hymenoptera; family Halictidae; genus Sphecodes; species Sphecodes monilicornis. The sequence continues at coordinate 11,389,648 of OU565285.1, read as the reverse complement.
AACTCTTTGGAACTATTTTTTTTTGATCCAGCGAAACGCGCAACTTTGTCAGATACCGTGATTGTCAGGATTAATGAAGCCACGCGGATCCACCGTGGAGCAAATCTATTTTTCCCCGAGTCGTGAGGCGCACCGAATAAATCAGATTACCGTGTGCTATTCAACCGTGAGCTACCTTCGTCCGCGGGAGTCCATCTCCCGTAGTGACAGAGAGTGTCGAAAACTGATTGCGTCTGTCACGATAGCGAACGAGGCATCCACCCTTCCGGGTCGCGTTCGTTCTCGGTGGTCCTCGGCCGGTGCTCGTGGGATTCAGAAAGTTTTACCGCGTTGCTGACGATCCACGTGACGGGCGTACCTGAACAACCCGGGCAAACTATAATGCACTCAATGGGTCGTGTATCGCGCGGACTATGTGAGAATGTTACTTTTCTGCATGGTTGCACGCGTGGCGTTCCTGCGCGGCCCGTGGCCATCGAATCTGGAATTCTAACTACAATATAACACCGCATTGTAATGACACGTTGCTCTCCGTTTGTGGAACTATCAGTAATTAGGATGAACTTTAATGTGGCGGTTTTTTCAGGTAGTGTTGGCACGAATGTACGTTTGGCTACATACAGTTGCCAATCACGTGATTATTCTGCTCATGTGTATTGCACAGTGTGGTTTACTAACGTTTTAGTGGCTGTATAAATTTAGTAATTCCTGGAGAAATTATTACATTTCATTACTGGAGATAATTTGTTGATTTGTAACATTTTATTACACATTTCACATTTCGTTAAAATGACTGAATGATTCAATTAATACATTCAGTACGAAACAGAACTGTTTCATTTCGTATATCCTGTTCCTTTACAACAGGCATGGGCACGGCTGGAGCACCTCAAACGCCTGCTTCTCCCACCAACCTCTTTTTCATGTGCGACGCCTGCGCACTGTTCGCGACGGGCGAAGCACTACTTCCCTCTATGGTAACGGCGGATGCTGGTGGGGGACAGTGGGCGCTATGGTGGGGATGGTTTTGTCTCAATTGAGACGAAAATGTCCATCCCTGCTTTACAAGGTACAATATTTTTGTTGTCAAATAAACACGATTCAATTATTTTCGTGTTTTGAATTGGCGTCGTCATTTCCATACATAATATATTAGGTATATATAGTGAAATGGCATTAAGAAAATATGGTTTTCAGTTGTGTCTTTTTGTCCGTATTATGCACAAATTTGCTACAAAATATGCTATACATCATAATATGCTATCGTATTGACCACAGCTTAATAGATAACAAACCTTGTTATTAACACATTTCCACCAGATGCCGCATATATGAGCATAATTTATATTTCCTACACTTCTGTCTACGAAGTAAAAATTGTCTTCACCGACTGCAACAAGTAGAAGTCAGATAATATTTTTCTCTCTTTCTTTAATAATTTTTGTGAGTCGAATATAATGTATAGATATTCCTAAAATCTTCTAATTTGTCTACAACTTTGAATTGCACCTACTCATTGACAAAAATGTCATAAATGCATAAAATCCGCAGGCTAGTTATAAAAGGTGCTTCAAAACTTGGACATTGTTTGAAAAGTTGTAGAAATAACCCGACATGAATGTTGAAATGAAATTCAATGAAATTAGAATTCGATTCGAGCGAGTACGCGAAAAATCTTGAGAGATGTCAGCTCGTCAGTCACGGTTGATAATTGTCCGTGGAATTGTGCGTTTTTGCGACTGCGTCTGATCCCGGAGACACATTGTAAATTCGTTAGAAAGTTTCGAGTCACCTTACCTCTCGGTCAGGAGTGGCCGAACAAATGGTTGTCAGTGGATCGAAGGGAGGCGTAGTTCTTACACGACATTAGCCGCAGATAAAGCCAGATACTGTCTCCAATCCTGAAACGCACGGCAGGAGCGTAGGTATCTTCTTACTGATCGACCGGATGAAACCGGGGAATGACCGATCGAGCGATGGCATTCCTTTCTGCTTGGAAGGCAGAACATGGATGAAGACGCGTAATTTGTTATCGGCACTGTAAAATGCATTCCACCCGGGCTCTCTCTCGCCGCGGAGAGAAACAAAGCAAGAAAGAAAGAAAGGAAGAAAGGAAGAAAGGCAGAAAGAAAGACAGAATGGATAGAAGGAGAAACAGAAAGGAGGGGACACAGAAGATCGTTGCGGAAGATCGTCGCGAATACCGAAACGGCATGAATATTTTTTCCAACCGCGTACACCTAGGAATATTCATAATACTTTATCTAGCCCATCGATCATACGTGTAGTATCAGCGAGCGCTATTAGCGGTACGTTAATACGGACCTCTCGAATTGAATATATGAAAATTAATAAGCATCCGGTTCCGTTCGCGTACGTCCTGCACTGTTTTCTATAAATTACCCGCGAACATCATATAATTATTTCTCATCGCGTTTCTGTGCCGCCTACGACCCGTTCACTCGATCGCTGACGAACACCAAGTATCGTCGATTTAGACTTCTTCATTATCTGACAAATATATTCATCAATTTGAAGACCTACAAAGTCTTATGTTCCAGCAAAATTCTTACAACTTTACTAGTTTACCTTGGATAATGTTGTTCTCCTTCGTATTTGATTGACGCATATCAAATGGCCCAGACCGGAGTGCAGCTCTCAGTTTATTATTCTTTAATGAAATATCTGTATTTTTGGACAGTATGAATTTTTTGTGGGTGTCTCTTCAGATCCTCAAATATCTAGTTCGATGTTTCTCGAAGTAATGTTGAATTATTCGCTCGATAACGACGTCTGCTTCAGACGTACTCTTCTCACACCACTCAATATGTAGCTGGTGCTCGGCGAAGCTATTTTCGAAGGAGAGAAAAAAAGCGTTCCGTACACAGCAGTACATATGCAGTTTATATGCTCAACCTGCGAAAATGGACATTCTTTGGCATTAATAAATATTGAAAAGAATGCTGCACATATTGAAACTGTTACTTATTGTGCCCGGATGTGACGTCTCCGTTTTTTATCATTTTCGCTAATGGCAGCGTGTTGACGCAAGTAGCACCGCAAAGCAACGTCAGGCGAGTGAAACGATCGTCGATCCGGAAGAAGCGTATCCTCTGCGAGCTAATAACGTCTCTTTCACGGTTCCCATAGGGTAACCGATAGCAGGGTCTGCTTTCACTGATCGCTCTTTCGATTTCGCGAGCTCCAGCATTCCGTAGCTATTCGCTGAGGCCGATACAACAACGATATCGTCCGATGCGAATCGGCGGGTCCGTCGCGGGGATAATCTTCCGTTAAACGGTCGTGCGTCGGTGTCGGTGAGGGTCTAAGTCCGTACTTTATGCTAGACGGTGGTACCGGTAAGCCAGGAGTGTTCCTTATCAGGGATCTGAGTCGCGCAGTGAGCGGCTATTTGTATTCATAAGTCCGCGGGAGGCCGGCGCTCGCCTCTCCCTGTGCCCCCCTTTGGGCCCCCTGGACCCCCTGGACGTCCTGGGCCCGTCCTAGCTTCCACGGGGCCCCGTTCCCCAGGGATAAGGAACCCCGACAATCCTCTCTTTCTCTCTCGGACCTTGCAACGAAGAAAATGGAAGACTCCGGGAAGGGAGCAGAGGGCCACGTCATTCAACCGAAGGCGCCCTTCCACTCTCGCGGACATCTTGGAACGGTGATTCCAAGCCTCGGTGTGTGGATAAGGGTCCTATGTATGCCGCGTGTCGGAGAATGTGACCAGTCATCGAGTTATTTAATTTTTCGAGGCTCCCCCGTCGCGCGTGTTTGCTCAGCCCCGCTGTGAGCACAAATTACCTCGCGACCGAATCACCTCCAGCGAAATATTCGGTCCTCGTACAAGCTCTACTCCTCCCCACGTGGCCGCTGCCAATGGCGAACTGCCATTCATGTCGATCACACTTCGGACACGGGAGACACCGCAGCGACCTACGCTTGCAATTGTAGCGAATTGTGAGCATTTTTGGCATCGCGGTTTCGGCGATCGGCGCACTGTCCATCCAGTTGGCTAACTGGGCGGAATTTGAAATATTTGCGTCACAATAGAAAGTGAATGTGGTATTTTCTTGTTAGCGAATAATGAGGACATTGGACATTTGAAATAGTAACAGCAATTTTCGTACATTTACCTAAAATATTATACAAGATTATTTGTAACAAGGCGAGAACTTTCCTAGCTCAAAAAATATTATACACACCACAATAAACCCTCGCAAGGCGGATGCTTTTGACGATGTCATGGCGACCATGGTTAGATTCAAATTCTTTCGTATCAATCTTGGTTTACATATTTGTTCGAAATCCATGTTAATAACCTTATTGCATGTCACAGAAGGAGCCAATAATTCAAATTGACTTCAAACAACTTAGAACTTAGATGGAACGATTCTCAATCTGTGCAAAATGGATCCATGTTCCGCCATCCGAGGGTCACCGCAGTAAGACGTGAATAAGCAGACTAGCTCAAAAAATCGCAACAACTGCAATCTGGTTGTTTGTATAAGAGAAATACTGGTAATTTGAATGTTGTGCACTTCTAGTGTAGAAGTATCTTCAGGGATTAAAGTTTACTAGGAATTTGGGCGTATTAGGGTGTCATTCGGCGTGGCTCGACGCGGGCTTGTAATAACGAAGGAAATAGTTTGTCAGGCGATTGGTCCACTGTTTTCTTAATTAGCCACGGGCGTCCTGTGCACACAAGCCTCCCGGGGTTCATTCCCCGCAATCGTGGGGGTGTTGCAGCACCACCTGACCCCCTTACGTCCGGAGGACACGAGACCAAAACGGACATGGCCGCGTCCACCGACGTGGTCTAGGCGCGCATATATACGGTCAGCCCACCTCGCTATCTATATGCTAATCCATTGAGATGGTACCCGCAGATTACACCTCGGAATTAGCTCAGAGACTGGGGTATCAGGGCCGCACAGACAGCCCGGCCTGCGCCTATACGTACCTTTATCCCACCTTATACACGTAACCTGTCCTGCCGAAGCGCCCTTCTCTCGCCCTGCACTTACAACCACCGTGTAAGTGTATGTACATGTGTATAGACTTACGGCATGCACACCGACAAGGACACCCACTGATCAGCACACACCCACACAGGTGTGTGTACCTGTTGGAACCGCGTTTGTCGTAGGACCACGATGACTCGGCAATTCCAGTTCGTTAGCCCGTGTTAATAACGTTAAAGACGATGCGATAAACTCGTTAGGAGACGAAACCGCGCGGGGGATGCTTAAGTCGCGTTCCCACGTGCCGACCTTCATTTTTCTGTCGCCTTCGCCGGTCGTAGCAGGGCACGATCTTTGAATGAAACGGGACCCACGTGTGCTGGCGTCTTCAGAGTTGTTCAGTCTTCTGCAACGTCGTTGCGTCGCTTGTTTGACCTTTTAGTGAGTGTGAAGGACAAATTGTGAAGTTCCATTTCTTTGTAGAAATTTGGAGATTGTTCATCTGTGGGAGACTGTTTTTTAGTCCTTGATGTTGTTTCTAATAAATATTTTTATTATAGGAAACTTTTTAGACGAATAAATCTTTTTCTTACTTCGTCGATTGTTTGACCTTTCATTGAATGTGAAGGGCAGATTGATGTTTTCATTCATTTGTGGAATTTGAAGATTTTTTATCTGTGGGAGAATGTTCCCAAAAGCCTCGTTGTTGTCTCTAATAAATATTTTTATCATAGGCAACTTTTTAGACGAATAAATCTTTTTCTTACTTTGTCGATTGTTTGACCTTTCATTCAATTTGAAGGTCAGATAGAGTTTTCATTCATTTGTGGAATTTGAAGATTTTTGAACTGTGGGAGACTGTTTCGATAGACATTGGCAATGTTTCTATAATTATTTTCATCATTAGCAGCATTCTAGAGAAATAAATCGTTCCCTTACCCTGGTTTTCAATCCTCTTTTTCGAATATCTTTCGCAACTGCGCTCTTCAAAGATCCTGTTGATGTTTTATGGTGAGATAAAATATTGCATGTCCGTTGTAAGACTATGTTTACTCTTTAGGCTAGACATTAGTAACAGAAAAATAGTATTCTCATTTCTGATACTGTCAGAAAAATTAAAGGATATTCAGACTTTCTAAATATTCTTTCATATCTTTACCGATGCAAGTCTCATATGACATTATAAAAAAAAATGGTTTATATTGAAACTGTCTGAACATACTGAGGCTAAGAAACAAATTTACAAATCGTCACTATGATGACACATTTTCAAATGAACAGAAAGGCAGTACAAAATGACACTGTCGTAAGCGTACTTTGAAATAAAATCAAATGTAATCATCTCTTCAACAAGGAAACCATTTTAAAATCGTGCAATTTGTATCACTAAAATATAAAACGTACAAGTTGATCAGCTACTATATCTTGCCAAATAATGATCATTGAGAGGTACAAATATTTGAAACGAAGTTGGTTAAAAAAAGGAATGATCTTAGAAATCTTGGAAATTTGTCGTGAGGCAGAATAGTGATAGAATGGTGGTAAGGACCTTTGTCCGGCCATTATCCGGTCGATTGTCATTGTGGACGGTCCTCGAAACAGTGACATAGCCGGCGGGGCAATCGACCGACGACAGTCGTACGATGGCTGTGCGCTCGAGTACCATGGTAAATTTATTAGTCGACGGGAATATGATCGCGCGACGCGTATTGCGGGACCGAGGTACACCGAGGAACACGATAGGTACGTACGAATATAATCCTGTCAACGGAGGATGGCCGGGGGTTGGGTGAAGCCAGCAGCGTCGATGCTCCATGTTCTCCATCCGAACCAAATTCGACGTGCCGTCCGCGAAAATACGAGCTGCCGGTTATGAATTACTCACACCGGCCAACGCTGGTTCAGCTAATAATCGTCTCTATGCGGGAATTTCTCCGGCGTTGTGTAATCGTTCGATGCTCGACTTGTCGAACGCGACCCCGAACCCACTCTCACTCTCTCCCTCTCTCCCTCTCTCCCGCCCCTATTCCTATTTCAATATGAAAAACTGCTTCCGATCGAACCTGTGTTGCTCCGTTATTGGCTTGTAAAATTTCCTCCATCGAATTGCCAATTCCCGGGTCTTCTCTTGACATTCTTTGATGGTTTGAATCATTATTATCGCGAGTAGTCACTCTTCAGAAACTTGCAGATACTTCTTCAGAAGTTTAAATCTTATAACAGTTACATATAGCTACAAAAGGTTATGTATTCAATTGTTGGCACTACCTATTCTACTCTAAGTCGACTCTGGTTTAAAAAATGGTGTCTCGTTCTTCTGCAAATGGTCGCTTTTCGAGTTTGTACAATATGTGTATACTCATGAAGTTGTTCGTTGATGTCTAGGTAGCTAAACATTAGAGAGGTCTTAGAGAACCAGACATTTCTCAATTTTCCTGATAGACCATCAAATAGCTTAGACGATCATGACCAATAACCGGTTAAAGAAAAATCAGCTAAATAATGGTGCGATCAATTCAACCAATTAAACTCTTATTTCCCTAGTGAACGATAGAGTGATATAGAGGATGGTGATCAATAATTGATCAAAAGAATATCAACGAAATAGCCGTATCATCAGCCAAAGACTACATCCCCTAATGTATCTACTAGATAATAGGCTAGCTTAGAGACTAACTAACAATGAATCAAAGAATGTCTAAGTCTCCAATATATGATAGCTTTAAACCTGAAACCAACTAACAAGCAACCAAAAATAGAAAATTTGATAATTCCATCAGTATATTCTAATTTCGTTAACGCACAATGGGCTAGCTTAGAGGATGGGTCCAGCAATTGCTTAAAGAAAAATCGCCAAAAACCAGTGGGATCGTTGGAGCAATTTTCTAGTTTCTCCATCGGATCCGTGAGGTGTTTAGGCTGGTTTTGGTGTCCAGCCAAAGGGTTGTCCCTAGGCGGGTTGTCTGGTTGGGCAGCGGCGTTTCTGCCATTCCGCGCGTTCATTTCTGAACAGCAGGACTGGTCCGGCCGCGGTTTCGTCGTGCTCCGGGCTAAACCTTGGATTATGATCCCCGACGATAGCGGCCGATGGAAATGGCGTTAGGTAGGTGGGCGCGGAGCTAGGTAGGCATTATGGTGGTCGTTGGGAGGCGTCGCCGAACCGAACGCTGAATCACCCAGCGAGAGTTTTCCTGTCAGCGGCAGTACGGCCGCCCGCCATCCGACGAAGCCCCGTGGAATTGCCTCGCACGGCCACGAAATGAATGCGCGAACGCCCATTAGGGGAATAAATCAGGGCCAACGTTATCCGCAGCGTCGCATAATCGATCTCGTGCGCGCGCGAACGGCCACCGCTAATCCGGGCCTAATCGTTCGTCCTCTCTGCGCTTGGCCCAAGGAAAAGTTCCTCTTCCTTAACGATGCTCGTTAGAGAAACGCCGCGCCGGGAACTTTTGACGTCCAACGGCCTACGATCCTGATCTACAGTCCGGAGAGAGCCCACGGAGGAAGTGGGTAGAGATTATGGAGATCGTTGATCACTATCAAGGGTATTGGTACCGCTTGGAGACTGGAGAGCTCAATTTAGAAACGGATTCTTTATTTGGTTCTAACGTCTTCGTCGTCTCTTTCTGCCAGGTCCTCTGAATGAGGCAGTGATCGCAGAGTAAGACTGTAGAATCAAATGTAGTATCAATATGTATAATCAGTGATACGTATAAATAATGCGCGTCTTCACACGGAATGTCATTTTTAGACGATTAACATGAAGAACAAATTTGTGCTAAAATAATTGACTTTGTCATTCGAGATGCAATCTTCAAATCGAAAACAGCAAACGATTTCGCTGAACAGCTCAAAGAGACTCAATGATGCCCATGGAACACGATTTTGCTAAACTCAAAGAGGTAGTTCGTACCACCGTGCGAAAAAATCTTATTAGACAAAGTGGCGCGATAAATCGGCAGGGCTAGATGGCAAATACAGCGGGGCTAATCCACGGTCTCCGATAATACCCTAAACTGTCGGTAATCTTTTAAGTGGTTTCCGCAAACAGCCGGTATATTAATAGTCTAGCGCTAGCCGGACATTAACGGCCGCATTAAATAGATATCCAGGTTTAATTCGTGAAATCGATCCTCCGTCCTCTCCGCCCTGGACTCTCGTCGGCCGTCGGGGATGGCTTTGCGTCGGCCGCGGATAAATTCGAGGGTGCGGCGAGTCGCGAAAATGTTTGGTTAGCATTCGGCTTATTGGCCGGCGAATGTTCCTGCTCTGTTAGGCATGTATGGATGGCCCCCAGGTTATAATAAAGCTAATTCTGCGGTGCTCTTGAGGCAGCTCGTGCCGCAACATGTTTCGCTGCCCTCGTTCCCGCACCCGCAGCCCCTCCTTGTCCCCCAAAACTCGTCGAGGATTCCTTTCGCCGTTTCGCCGATATCCAACCTTCCCAACTCCTCTCACCTCCCAGCTCCCAGCTCAGTTTCTCTCTCTTTGCTGCAACAACCGAATATATTTATACACCCCCTCCGGAGGGTAGCGTCCGTTTATTAAAACGTTTCCACCCCGAACAACAAGCGCGCTTTCCCACCCACGTAACCCGATTACGCGGTCCGTCCATTGTCCCAGGAAAAGAGCCAGCACGTGCGCCAGCCTCGAGTGTCCGCGTGTTCTCTCTCAGTCGCAAATCAACCGCGCATAATTTAATTAGCAGAGAGAAGAATCGACGTACCACGGCTCTCGATAATAACAACGAAGTTTCGCGCGACTCGCTCGACTCTCGTCTTTCTCTTTCAGTTCGTTCGATGGGGTAAGATAATAGGGGGTGAAAGTTCGACCGGAATCTTCCTCCCGAGTACGATGTCGGCCTGGAAGTTTTAAGTGCGTGTCTGGGTTCTTTGGAGTTTGTGACCTCTTGCTCGCGGAGTCAACTATTTTGTTTCCACGGATTTCTCTTTTCGTAAAAATTGCTCGACCTGCAGAGGTTCGATTCGAATATGTTCATTTTGTGTAAAGATGTTTATGAACATTCTGGATATTACTTCAGGGATGCTGAAATACATATGCAAAATTGCGGGTAAAAGAAGCTAATAGTTTGCCTGAACTTCAGATTCAACTAACCCATACACCCTTAATTAAATGAAAATACAATTTGTTGACCAATAATGATCACAACAACTTCATTAAATTGGTTTGGATTCCATCACATTTTGGAATTCAAGGCAACGAAAATGCGGACAGGGCAGCTAAATCGGCAACGTCAATGAACACTTTTAATATTCCTGCGGTTCCATACACTGTTGCTTTTTTGTCCGCAGTTTGTTTGTTTTGGTAATCTTCGAGTATGGTAAGCAATTATATCCATGACCGGTTCTGAAAGTGTTAATTAAAACATTTGATGGATCATTTGACATCGCAAAAATCAAATGTTTCGATCATCATCTTCACGAAAGGTTTTTTGTCTATGGTTCAACAAATTCGTAAAGATAACGTTGAAAGTAAATGTTCGAATGGGAATTGCCTGGTGAGAATTCTTGTTTCTTTTTCGCGTTTTTTGCACCTGTCCCGCGAATCAGCGGATTGGTAGTTTCCCGCGGAAGGTATCAACGGCGCATGAACTCCCGTTGACCCTAATCGTAACGGTTGTGCGAGTAACGAGGACGAGCAAAAAGAAATCGGCTGGGAGATAAGATCTGAGGGGCGTGCACGCGCAGCGTGAAGTCCCGATGCTCGGCGAAATTCATGAAACGACCTGTACAGCTCTGACAGGCGCCGTGTTACGATCGATTGAACGAACAGTTCGGGCCGAGGGGTTTGCCGACGACGCCGTTGAATTAATTAATTCCCGGTGATCTCAATTAAAATATTAATTACGGCGAAACAATGACCCGCTGACGGGATCAGGCGCCGATGAGGATCGGGACGAGACCCGTCTTCTCTCTGTCTCACGATTTTCCTCTCTCTCTCTCTCTCCCTGTATCTGTCCGCCTCCGATTCGATCGTACTATAGTCATCATTGCGATGCTATTACGATTACCCTCCTTCTAGAAGCTTATCTGATAACCAGGCCGTTATGGTCGCCCCAGCTTCAACGTTTCTGGGCTACGTTCAGGATCATTCACGAGCTCGTCGCGCCCGCGGAACTGGATTCGCAAACCATTTGCATACTTCTCCGGCGAGCCACGGGGAAACAAGTGTCGCATCAGCTTCGAATCGGCTTCGAATCGCTTCAACATCAACGGTACCCGTTGGTGACACGAGGATTTTAATGCGACATCCTCGAGACCGTTCGCAAATGTTAACGCTTATCGAGATTCGAGGCGACGTGTACACCGTGTTTACTACTCCTCGCGACAGGGTTTTTGCGAGCGAACCGGACAAGATGCTCGCGGAATCGTTAGGTGAAATTATTTGCCGACATTTCATCCGAAGCAAGACGTTGTCAGATATAACCCTCGTACCGCGGACCGTTATTACAACCATACGAATGACGATGCTTAGAACCGTCCACAGTTTTATTCCTCAATTTTTTTTAACTCATTTTGTAGATATCTACTTTCTGTAGACTCATTGGTATTTTTGTTGTCGCTAACGCAACTGCTATTCGTTTCATTTAATCTTGTTGAATTGAGTAATTCGATGACAATTTTGGTACTCGATTCATATTTATCGTACAAATTGACAAAGACGAGCACTGTGGCTGACAAAAGTAATTGTTCTATTATTCGAACACTCGTGTTTCCTTGTTCAAATGGATTTTATTCGTCCCTGTCTTCAATCGCATTAAAACATCTCCTCAGATGCTATATGTCAGCAAATATTTTGTACAAACCAGTGCATTCCATTTAAAAGAACACAGCATGGAGTGAATTTCTGAAGCGCCACTAAAAACGATCATTCCACAATTCAAAACAACTTTCATAGTGCTAAATTTGTTTGAATCCAATACGTTGTTAAAAATGTGTTAAAAAGTTCTTTTCGAAATTAGATATCTAGGTGTAACACCTTCCGAGGTCTGGAGGTAGAAAAGCTTCGGATGCAAAGGATTAACATTGACTCACATTTGTCGTCACCGTCGATCATCGTAGTTGTTCGTGAGGAACAGGGTTAAGAACTCTTTGGAAAAGAGCCAATAAATATTGTGACCATCGCGTTTCGCTTCCAGTCGGCCGCAGATGATCAGAAGGCGACCGAACACATCCGCTTTCGTCGGTCTCGCTCGAAAATAGAGCAAAACCGAATCTGTTTGCGGTCGAACCGCGGCGGTTATTGTTCAGTCAGCCAGGCAATAACAACCGCTTATTGAAAGTACGATTGTCGAATCACTGATGGCGGATAACGCGCGCCCGGGGACGCACATAATAAAGACTATCCCCCGTGTCGGTGTGTATCGACGCGCTCCGACAAGGCCACGAACGTCTCTCGCTGCGAGAGAGTGGCCGTAGCACACGAAAGCTGGGAACGTACCTCGATGCACCACCTGACGCGACGGGGGGCCAGTGGTTCTCACCAGGAAACATATTCGAATCTTTCTTGGAGGGAAGGGGGTTGAAAATATTCGCGACACAAATTATCATCTTTGGACCAAGTTTTAGTTCTGTAATGGTATCCTGAGGTCTCAAGACTAGACTGTGGATGTTTATACAAAATAAACATTTTCTGCATCTGTAACAAGAAGCAGTGGCCTCTCAGGCACGTTTCTCTTTCTTTAATAATTTGAATCTGTCGAAAGTAATAGGCACTCGTTAATTCTTTCGCTCCTTGTATGGTTTTAAATTGCAGCCATTCATTCGTGTCGTAAATGCATATGATCTGAAGTCTACTCATTTTGTCATAAATAGGTACATACAGTTTGAAAATGAGAATAACTAAGAACTACTCCCGACTAGACTGTGGATCTTTATGTAAAATAAAAATAATTGGTATAATTTACAGGAAACAGGAACCACGTAGATCATAATTTTCTTCTTTAACAATCTCAATAGGCCGAAGGCGATATATTGACATTCTCCAATCTTTTCAATGTTTCTAACATTTTAAATTACCCCAACTCGTTTCTACAACAAATTCACAAAGTCCACAGTCTATTCACGACTCTAGTCGAATTTTCTGTAATTATTAAACAAAAATATGACAACTTTATTTCTCTCCTGTTTCTTATAACCGACGGGGACAATTTTTATTTCGTATAAAAACCCGCAGTGTAGTCATGATACGTATGAAGTTTCTTTAACTTCTCTTGAAGATTTGGATTCGATAGCCTTAAAGTACAGTTAAATAGTATACAGTTTAAAGAAGCTAAGAGCGTTTTTCACTTCGCAGTCTGTCGAAACGGGACAGCAGTTCTGAATTGAAATCGAGGCGGTCGCGAAGAATCTAAGCTGGCAGGACCTCGTCCGCAGGAATCACGATTTCACTTAAGGACACGCGAGGTGGTGTCGATCGATAGAGATATATCGGGGCCAGCTAATGATGACTCGGCCGGATTCGATGCTCGCATCCTTCTTCGGCCCTCTCGCCTCGCCCCGTTCCAAGTAATTTACGAGGAGTCACGATTGATTCGGGTACGAGTGTCGATGTGAGCACCTCGAACGGGCGATGCAGCCGTGACGAGTGAAAATACAAACAGTTTAACAGGGATGAGTAGTCGTTTAACGTTCTTGGGATCAGCCGCTCCTCACCACCTCCACCCTTCGCTCGATTCTTTTTCTTTTCCGCTTCTACCCGGCTCTCTTCCTACTGCATCGTGCGAAATGAGCTACGGGATAAGGAGTGCTGCCGGAAACGGGCCGAATGGAGCATTAGACTCGTTTGAGTTATTGATCAAATTATTGTTCCTTCCAGTGAACGATCGACTACATTTCTGAACGCTTTAACATGTTGCGATGAGCACTTGCCTGTATTTTGTTCGCACTTGGCTTCTTACACGGAAATCAGTAACACAGATTTTAATTCTCAAGTGGATCTTCAAAATTGCAATAAAATTGATTAATACAATGCCGTGCGATCTTCTTCGCAGTTACAATGTTTAACACTTCCTTGTCTGTAATAAACACCATTTTAAAAGAAAGTAATAACGTTTATATATGGCAGATTTTGTTCGACACGTTATCATATGAGAAGGAGCTAATGTAGTTTTTATTTTTACTCAATGGGTAAATGAAAATCAATTTTACATTGCAGCATCTAAATTTCAAATGGTTAGATTAGTACACAATAAACATGAGCATACATTTCCAATCTAGTACTTGAGGGTCAAATGGGAGTTTTTAAAAGAGTATTTAACAAAATGGTCCACCAAAGACAGCACAGTTGCCGATCCGCTTCTTGAGGGCAAAAGACGATGTGTGTTAAGTGCTGCAAAGATTGATACCTTATACAATTCGAACGATACAGAATATACAAAATTTCTATAATGTCACCATGTTTTTCAGTAAAATTCTTCAGAATTCCACTAGTAGTGATAGATCTGTATAATAATATAATAGAATATAAATAACATTTATTCAAAGAGACAGTATAAAAATTGCACGAGCTAATGGGTTTCTTATAGAAATCCCAAAGAGTGTAATTCGCTGTGAATTTCCCATTAGCATCATAATTTCCCGAGGTTCTCCGAACCACAACCACGGCACGAGCAACAAGCGCTCTTTGACACGAAGATTCCCAACGAAATGAAGTCAGATTTTGACGGGACCAGAGCAGTGTCTCACAGATTAATCTGTCTACATTGGCCGGGAGGCAAAAGGTCAGTTTGACGAGTACAAAGTTTGTAGATCCGTTCGAATCAGCTTCGAGAGAGGCCTTGCCAAACACCGCGTCAGACAAAGTCCGTCCAATCGAGGCCCATCGTAGGAGGAGATCCTGGGTCCGGTGGTGGTCGGGCAAGGGGTTGCGTAAGTTGGTCCAGCCCTCCCGGGGTGTTGCGTCAGAGAATCAATTATTGGATCCGTATATCAATCTGATGACCGTGGCGCGTTCGTGGTACGCGGCGTCCCGCTGCTTTTACGCATTTTCTTCCCCCCCCTCGTGTGCTCGGGGGCTCTCTTCGCCGCATGCACGCGGCGAAAAAGGGACGGAGATAGTTCTCCGGTTATGGTCGTGGGCCATATAGAGCAGGCCCGATCTCGCGCGGACGACCGGTTTTCTCTGTTTGTTCGACAAGACGTTCCACGGGCGTACGTTGCGCGTGACGTAGCGCGCCACGTTGATTTTTCGAGCGACCGGCTGGGTGACTGACTTTCTTCTTTTCCCCGCAGGGTGCCGACGAGGATGACAGCGCTTCCGTTGCCTCGGTAAGTTCATCATCGTCATCGTCGGTCCGCCGTGGACCGTGATCATCGCGCGAGCGAACGAGCGCACGCTCCTCTGCGAATCGCAGATAATTGTCCGGCCCACGATGCTCCGGACGGATAAAGCCACGCGATCGAGTATCGAGATCTTAATTAAAATTTTCGCCGCTCAATCGGCTCACGGATCTAGCTGTGATCGCGCACGGGGTGTTCGGCTACGCGTGGTGAGCATTTACTGGGTGCGACGGGGTTCCCAATCTTCTGCAAGCGACACCTTATGTGACAAAAAGATTTGCTTGCGCAGCTTTTTCCGATATGCACACTTCAACTCGATCAGAAATTTTCATAAATCTTCTTCGTTTGAAGCATAATGTATGGAAAAAATTAGATGTAATAATACAGCATAGATCTTGCTTAATCGACCCTCAGTCGAATAATAAGGGCTTCATAAACCCTTAAAAGACTCCTACAGGTTCACAGACCCTCAATCAACCTATACAAACTTTTTCTCAAAAGACTTTCTTCAAGTCTTCGTTCCATTCCGTTCAATCCCATTGAGAACCCCTGTACCAGGTAAAATAGGAGAAAAATTGAGTGCAACTATGTCACTATTTTGGCTTTGCTTTCGAATAATTTACATTTTATGGACACTTGTATAACCAGAATCGTAACTAATGGTTTTCGTTTCATTTCACTTAGTTTTTCTTTGCCCCTGAATTTGCTCACCATACGTAGTTGGACAAGTTGTTTACAAAGGCAATGAGTTTTACAAGATCGACATTATTTGTTCTAATCGGAAAAATATGTTATATAAATAATCTTATATGATATGGACATTGATTTCTCATGATAGCTTCCCGACATCGCAACAATGCTGGTTAACCCACAGCTGCAAAAATAATGCAGCTTCACATAGAAAAATAGAGACCGTCCTGAAATTTGTGTCGGTGCAAGAAAGTATTTCTATTAGGGGTGTGCGATTACTCGAAATTTCGGGTTTGGGTCGGGTCGGGATATTTGTTCGGGATCGGGTCGGGATCCCGAAAGTTTATAAACTTCGGGTACTTGCGATTTCGGGTACCCGAAAAGGTAGTCGGGTCGGGATCCCGAAAGTTTGCAATATTCGGGTAATCGAAGTTAAAGTTGGGGCAAGCCTGCGGTCAAATCAGCAATAAATAACTCTATGACTCTGTGCATATTAAGACGTCCAATCATCGGTTGTAATAGTATTTCGATTTATAGTAAACACTGTTTATGAAACAGTGCTATTATACGAACAGTGTACGGACGAAGAGTCCTTGTCTTGTAAGAACAGTGTTTACTAGAAACAGAAACGTCCTTTACGTATATTCTTTCACATAATGTATTCTAAAATATTTTTTTCCCCGCGAAGTTTGATAACCGATTACACTAAAAATACAAAAATCATTCTGAACCTGCCATTGAAAATAAAAGATTGAACTGAAAAATCATAAAACAGCAGTATGCTTATATAAATACAACTTTAACTTCAAGTACCCGAATATTGCAAACTTTCGGGACACCGGCCCGACCCGACCCGACTACCATTTCGGGTACCCGAAATCGCGGGTACCCGAAGTTAATAAACTTTCGGGATCCTGACCCGACCTGATCATTGTCCAACTCGACCCAAGGCTCGGTTACCCGAAATTCCGCACACCCCTAACTTTTACTATATTATGTTGGTGGAAAGCAGATTTTTGTATCACATTTTTTCCTCTCATCATTGGTATCAAAAGTATATAAACAATGTGATTGCCTCACCCCGTAAATTCTTCTGCCCGTTCGTTGCATCGGTTCGGTAACCGGCACCGCGAGTAACCCTCGTTAATTGCGGCAATTATTGGTTTGGGGATCAGCAACTGGACGGGAAGTCACGGGAATGGCTGGTGAGGGCAGCGCAGGGGGATTACCAGGCGTTGGCGAAGCTGGCAGGGGAGGAGCCACGCCTAACCGGGCTCAAGGTGAGTCTAATTACGATCTTTAATTTTTCTTGATCTGTTTTTTCCGGCTGGTCCCGATCGCGGTGATGCATCTCGCTGTCTCGAGACGCACACGCGCGCGGCTGGAAATAAGAGAAAAGAGACGAACAAGTCACGATAACAGAGCCGAGCACGCGGTATCGCTCGTAAATTTCTTTTGACTTGAAATAATTACCGGTCGAATCGCGTGGCCCGGCTAAAAAATTGTGGATTCGCGCGCGATTCGTCGCCCCGTTATCGTTTCCACGCACACACGGCTCGCGGGGTATGGCGGGAACGGATCTCATTGAGTTACGGCCACGCCGCCTCCGGTGATAATGACAAAGGTGGCGGGCCAGAGGTTCGGAAATATAATTACGGTGTGGCTTACCGTAGGCCTGGGATCAGGGCCGTTATTACACGCACGGCGGAACTTAACACCTGCGGCGTTGTAAATTCGCCGTTTTCGCGCTCCACCATTGACAGGTCAATAAATCTAAGAGCCCCCGTGGCAATCAGGCGGCCGGTGTACACCAAACCGCCAATATGTGGAGCGGATCACCAGTTGTCCGATACCCGACCAGTTTAAGGATTATTCACACTATTGATATTCGTTGTTATGCGTGTAAGGGCCGCTCCGGCCGACATCGAACCGACCCCGAGAGATTTCCAGCCGCGCACGAATCAATTAGTCTTTCTAAACTGGAGGCTTAGCGACGATTCTCGATCCCGGTGCCTTCTTCGCTCTTCGTTTTCGTTGAAACGACGCGTGCATTTTGCATTTTTAGCCTTTGCAAGAATCAAAAGGGTGAAACCTTTGTTTGTGATCACCTTTCTTTGCTGTTTGAATTTTTCAGAAATATACAAAAATTTCATTTCATGTCGTTTCGTCAAGATTTATGATACGGATGTGAATTTTTCGACATTTTTCAGAGAAAGAATCGTGACTTGAACCGGATGGTCACTCTGTAAATATTTGTACTAATCTAGTTTATGATTATTCAAAGCAGTTGTTACTGAACTCTATATTCTAAATGCAAGTAAGTCAACAGAATCTCTTTGATACCCTCTTGTAGTGTGATAGGCTACTGTAAGAAATATTTTCCAGATTTATAGAAATAAAAGCTTGAAAATTGTGGTTAAAGTCGAAGTACTAATAGTACATTATGTGAAAAGTTTTGCGAGAGTGCAATATTGTAGACTGCCCCACTCGGCTGGTCCACTTGGAACATTTCCAACACTTTTACTAGGTCATAATCCTCTATGTACAAAAGCCCAAAATTTTACGCGACTACTCAGTAATTTTATCTCAAAAAATTCTCATTAACCTTAGTACTCTGAAGCTTGTGTAATTGGAGAATTATATTCGAATTGAATAATGAGATACGTAATTTTAATGATGTATATCTTTAAAAATACCAAGTAACTACGGCTAATATTTCTTTTCCTACCACCGTTCAAAATCTCGTTAAAATCGTAGTTGGTCAGTTCGGGTCCCTCCCTCATAAGACGAGCTACTGATGTCCGATTCCGATTCGATTCTTCTGGTGAACTGATCGATATTTTTTATCGACTCTCTACACTTCGATTTTTTGAAGAATCGGTCTGAAAAGGATCGATTCCTTTTTCTTTTTTAATAAGACCATCTGTACAATACGATTCTTTTCCTGTACCGTCGATTCGATCATTTTCGAGAATCGATTTTTTACGGAAGAATCGTCCCATCCCGATTCATATTGGACAGTCCGGTGTTTCTAAAACAAAAGGTCGATCTTTTTCATACCAATTGTATGAAAAATATACAAAAATACAGTTTTTAAAGAGTCGATTTTCAGATACCGATTTAATCGTTACGATTTTTTTGAAGAATCAGTTCTCAGATACTGATTTAGTCACTACAATATTTTTGGAGGACCAACTCTTCAAAATCGACACGAGAATCGATTCTTCCCGGAGTATTGAACATCCCTAACCTATAATGCGTTAAACCTTGTAGTGCCGGGCAACGATATGTCGGATTATATCGTGATTGGCTTTATTTCTGAAAAGTGATTGTTCTATTCTAATTTACAGATTTCTAAGAATATTAGAATCCTATCTTATTCTCATTCATGAATTTCTCTTCAGTATCGTCAATTTGGCTGAATATCTTTCGTTCAATTGTAATTTTTCAGTCGGCACTAAAAGGGTTAACCGATCGAGGTGCGTAATATATCGAATGATAGGAGATTCGCGATGAGTACGCATCGACCAATCGTCTACGTATTAGTTCGAGGAGGTGTAGGGGATGATATTGAAAAAGTGTCGGCCGCGAACGACATCGCGGTCGTTGTTAGCACGAGTCGTTTCCCGACCGAATAGTTTGGACTGGCCCTAACGGCCGTTCGTGGAGAACGCCGATGGGAAAGGTAGTAGAGGAAGGAAGGAAGGAAGGAAGGAAGCAGGGGATGGAAAGTGGTTTGGGAGGAAGGGCGTAGAAGGGAGTAGAGAAGGGAAGGGTTTGTTCGGAGGGAGGGATGTAGCACAGTGGCTGGAGGTGGCGGTCTGTGAAAGGGGGATGGAGGCGGCTCAACCGCACAGGGGCTGCGTGCTGAATTCATTCCGCTGGACAAGGTTGCCCCACACCCGGCTCCAGGCCACGTCGGCCTCATCCCTTGGGATAAATTGGCCGAACCCGCGTGTTTGCGGATAACATCGCCGCGATATACGCTCGCCTATGGCCACACAGCTCCGCACTGCTCTGCGCGGCTCCGCTACCAACGTAACCATACACGGCCTCGTTTTTGCAACGAGAGACTCGCGCTTCGTGGAAATTGGCAACGAACTTCGCTCCGTTGTCTTTTTCCAGTCTGCTCTCTCCGAGCGTAGAGGCGTCCTACACGCGCCGTCTATCACGCGGACCGGTTTGCGCTCGCGTTCCCCCGCGAGATACGCTCGCGGGAAAATGTTTTTCCACGGCGCGCCGCGCGGCTCGCTGTTTTATTTCCGCGCACCCGGGCGGCCTTGTAGTCCTTTTAGTCTTCTGAAATTTGTTTCTTCCGCGGTGCGCACCCGGAACATCCTCCCGCGGAATTGATTCGACGGTGTCCGGCACTGTTTTGCGTGCAGCGAGACCCTGCCTCGAGAATTCGTTGGGCACCTGGAAATATTGCCGATTTATATTTATATTCATCGCGTACGCTTGGCTTCTTTTCTTGAATCGAGTGGTCTTTGGTTTACCCTTTGCCTCGTGGCTTCCGTCGCAACTGACGTAATTAACTACCTTGATGGCTCAACGTATCGTAGACACACTCCTGCCCTAGGTATATGAATTGAATATCTATGGATTGAACAATTGCATCTCCATGCAATGAAATGATCATTATCGGATCAATCGACGGTTCAACGTAACAAATGTGTGGTAGCGGTGAAATTCCTCTCGACCGAAAATGAAGTATATTAATAAACTTTATGATTTCGGCGCAAGGTTCGATCATATTAATATGATCGAACCTTGCGCCGAAATCATAAAGTTTATTAAAATATGTGGTAGCTTGGATAATCTTTGAGTGTCTAGTAAAAAGTGAAAAAGCACAAAAGGTGTCTTCCTCGTCGTACTCGTTAATCCGCCAATCATTCCGGGGCTTGTTAATGCGGAAATTCGGTGTCGTTGATACAGAAGGGGTGTAACGCTGCCAGTAGAGCCTTCGACGCACGGGATATACATATACTCGTATATATTAATCCATCGATGAATATGCAACGGTCAGGCCGCGAGAATGCGAGGGGTACGGGGCGCAGGAGACAAAGTGAAGCAAACGACGCGACGGGGCGATGTCGCCGGGGAAGGGGTCGGGGCAGGTCGGTAGGCATTCCAATTATTCCCCCAGTAATTAAATCAACACGGAAGCTAATCAACGTGACTCCCACTCGCATGCCCTCTCTCTCTCCTCCTCCTCCACCTCACCGCTCCCCAACCCCCTCTTTTCCGTTGAATTTTTGCTCGGATAAATAAATCGGCCGATTACCCGTTGAACGAACGGAAAATCGTATTTCACGGTCGATCGAGGCGAAGATGTCCACTGAATAATTGAAACAAATTCATTATGTCCCTCGATCGTTCCAACTGCACCGTAAACTGCAACGGGGAGGTTGAAAGCGTCCCGGATATATTTGTTAACTCATTTGCATCGGGACGAGCTTCGAAAATTATGCCCCTGTCAATGGGGCCTTTTTTGTTTTAATAGAGTGCTGCAGAGACAAATGGTTTTTGCGATTGGTTTTGCTGTAGAGAGTGAAGGGTAAAATACCAAGCTGTGCATTTTGTGCATTCGCGAGATACGTGATTCTTTCAATATAAATTAACAAACTATAGATTTTATGCACTTGTGACATAGATTAGTGGACGGAGTTCTAACACTTTCCGATTCAATGCGTCCAACCAAATTTCTATCTCATTCTAATTCCTAAAAATTAATATTCTTTAACCCCAAAAGGTAGCAGATGGATTTTCGTTCGACTCCAACTTATGTAAATGAGTTTCTAAAGCCGGCAACGTGACGAATTCGGTCAAACATTAGTGGTGGAAATTTTAACCCCTTGCCGTCCAATTTATCCACCGCTATCTCATTCTAATTTCTAAAAATCTGTATTCTTTAACTCTGAACCAGTTAACTGTGTAGCTCGACTTTGTATGTGGCTACACAAAATTTTTGAAAACTTTATTTTTCACATATTGACCTGTCGTCAATTTCTTTATTTCGTTTCTTTACTTCGTCTTTAACTCGATAAATTCTAAAATGTCGACAAATTAATAATGCGTTTTAATTTTCACTACAATTTTAACATAAATTGCAAGTAATTAATTTTTATTTCATGACGATTATACGCGGCAAAAACAGCTAACTGGTTAATGATATGAAATAAATTTTTCTTTCATTCCAACTTATTTATTGAATTTCTAAAACTACACCGAACGGTTTCGGCGCAAAATCGGTGGACGTGTACCCTTGACCTTGTCCGCCTAATTAGCGATTTTTGGCACGCTGTTACTCTTGCAGTTTTGTATTATTGTTTACATGGTCCCCGGTCGACAGTCACTCCGCGTACCTTCCCTTTTCTCGCGGATGGTTTACGAGCCCGTATTAAAGAGCCGTTCACAGGCTCTGACACACACATGCGCACGATTTACGTGACCGGTGCCTGAACGTCGTTGGGCGGCCATTGTGTTCGCCGGGTCAGGTGTACATCGTCGCCGGGGTGCCGTGTGCCCATTATACTTTATTAACGGACGCGTCTGGCATCGCGATAGATTCGACTGTTCGATCCGCGTGCGTCCTCTCGGAAACGCGGAACGGCTGCTCTGACGTGGCCGCTTCTCTTCAATCCCGACGCCATTATACCCCTTTCCCTGGAATCGCTCGGGTCCTTTTTCGTCCATCCGACAGGTGCGTTGCTACTGGTCTTCCGTTAAATACTGTATCGATTTCGGACGAGTTTCTAGAATCCGTTTCTTATCAACCTCTGATGCGACGAACAGTTTACGAGTGTCCGAAACCTTCAATTTGTGAACGCTGTTGTTTAAGGTGTTTTTCTTGGTTGGTCGATGGTCAAAATCGTCCCTAATGGCCTGTGCCAATAGTCGTTTAAAAATCTTCAATACTTTTATTATTTTCGTTAACAACAGAACTGCAGGTCCTCGTCCAAAAGACGAGTTTCACTTTTGTTAATGTATACTTATTACAGAAATGTGTCTGTGGGGAATGATTCAATAAATTTATGTCTGTGGATTTATATTGTTATAAAAATTGCTAAAAATGCTATTTTTGTAAAGTAATCTGTAGTGGTGGTGTTTAAAGTACTTCTCATTATTATGTAATAAAGAATTTGATTAAGATTCGTTACACATGTATACTTTTCAATTTGACTAACAGGACATTTGGAAAATTATTCCATGAATTTAACATTAAATACAATTCAAGTCTGTCATCTCCATCAGTACGTACGTACTCTGAACTTCAACTGTTTATCTATGTCAGTGAACAATCTCTGTTACAAATGCAGTAAATGCACAAGCATTCAAAGATTTGATTTATTCTAGAAGTGTAGAATGTTTTGAAGTCACGATCAATCTTGTAATTCGCTAGATAAAATATGTAGACTGTTGTAGATATTAATTAGATAATTCCAGGGATCAAACATTTCTTTAAGTAATGAATATTCGTGTAAGTTGACGGATAAAATAAATAGACTGCAGTTAATGTTTCTTGGATTGATATATGTATTTCCTCGGGACACCGTGTAAGAGCATTCGTTCTATTTCGGTGTCGAGATAATTATGCAATGATTGTACCATAAATAGGTCCGCTAATGATAGAGGATATGTTAATTCGAGGAAGAGCAGAGGTTTTAGTAGAGCATTAGTGTTTATCTGATTCCTGTTACGCGGATTGCGGTAGGCTTGTCGATGTTAAACGTTTTCTGCTTCAAGAAGCAGGTGTGTCTGTTCGAGACTATATTCTTCTTTGTGCTGTTACCCAGCCAATTTATTACTTATGGTCGCTTTCTCTTGTATTGGCGAGTCGTATGGCCGGCCAGTGATATTTCCAGTTAGTGACGAGTGCATGCAGCTTAATGTCAATAATATCAACGATTATTTAATATACAGAAAAGTGATTCGATCGAATAAAGAAAGAGGAATATGACTGACTGTAACGAAGTACGTTAATAAAATTTACTGGTGCAGTAAAAAATATAAATGCAGTTAACCTAGTAAAGCAAGCGGAGGACCTAGGAATAATTTATGTAAAGCTAAAGCACATACATAAATTCGTAGCGACACAAAATATAGATTAAAAGGACATCTTAACGAATTAGTAAAAAATTCACCGCAAAATCTAAAAGTTAGAATTTTGAAGAGATCATAGGCATCTCAAAGCAACTATGAGAATCATAAATAACTAGACTGCAGATTTATATGCAAAATAAAAATTGTCTGTTAATTACAAGCAGTGTTGCCAGATCGCTGAATTCGAGGGAATACAATTTACCATCTCTCTGATGACCAGAGTAATATGTAACACGTTGCGCGGCACGTCACGTGACCAGTCTACGGTCTTAGTGGGGGTCGTTGGAGTGCGCGCAGGAGTGGAATGGTATAGTGGAAGGGGAAAAGGAGGAGAGGAAAATCAACCCAGTTTTGGGTTGATCTGGCGACACTGATTACAACACACAGGAGCTACATAGACGTTCAGTCCTCCTTTTAATGATGTCATCGAGTTGAAAACAATACAACAGTGCTTTTAAATTTTTTTAAATATCTTTACCGTCTAGCATTTGATATATCCATTTTTGTCTTGAATGCATAAATTCCTCAGTCTATAAACAACAAAATCACGTTTAACACGTTAAAACGCTGTATCAATAACTGAGAGCTGACGGGTATCGAATTTACAAAAAAATATATAATTTGTAGGGCATGGATCTTTTATTTAGCGGAAAATGTACAATTTTTGCGCACGCGTATAACCATTCGATGTCGACGTGTTTGCCGCGGGCGCTTGCCACAATCTCCCTCCACGCAATCATTGGCTGTTCGGTCGCAATATGGCGATTCTTATGTTTCTTATATTAATAAATATTCACACTGTCTCAACAGATTAAACAGAAATGGGGCGAGTTTGTGAGAGGGTGAGAAATGTGATCTATAAAAATGTGTAGGCGTATGAAAAATGTAAGGAGATGGTTAAGTGTTCCCATCGAAATTAGAGTCAACGAGGGGGTGGAGCTGGCTGAAGATGGTTGATAGTAGTTTTTGCGTGTTCCCTTGGTAAACAACCCCGAGGATCGCCGGCGCTGCAGCAACAGCACGCGAGAGGAATTGCAGGCAGCAAGATATCAAGAAGGGAAAGCTGTTAGCAGCTTGATCATGGCGTTATATATTGGCCGGTGGCGAGAGCGTAGCTTCACCATGTGTTCGTGTATTTATCAGCGAGTATCGGTCGGTTTAATAACGCCAAGCAATCAGAAGGTGTTCCCTCCTACCTACTTCTGCATTTGCCGCCCCTCTCCACCTCCCCTCAAAAGTTCTTCGTCGGCGCTCGTCGATAAATAATAACCATTTGTATCGGATTCTAATTACTCGCTCTAAGCAAACAAATAAAAGCGAGGTGAGTGCTTCGCGAGGGTCAGCCTTAATGTTATGGTGGCTGCGGGCTGATTTAAGGAGTGTGGGACCGCCCACCTCGAAGATGCATCTCCGGGTCGGGCATCGGTCCACCTGTTATGAGTGTTTCAACGCCACCGTGCCGCATTCTTCTTTTTCTCCCTGCCTCTCGCTCTCTCCCTCTCTCTCTCTCTCTCTCTCTCACTTTCTTTCTTACTTTCTCTCTCTCTCTCTCTATCTCTCTTTCTCTCCCTTCATATCTCGTCCCGACACAGAACCGAGAAAAAATGTCGGCGAAATACCGCGGCGTAATTAAATTGCCAGGATACGCGCGATCGGCTCGATTCCCATCGAGCAATCCCCTCGCAAAACGATCGATTTATCTCCGCGAGATCCGGGGGCTGGACCTGTCTCCAGGTCTTCGTTTCTCCTCTTGCGAAAAACACCGAGCGTCCTGCTATTGGACGCTTAAGACGGATAGTCTGGTTTATCAACTTCGAATATTAATTTCTTCTTTTGGTACAATCGGCAGTGGGATACATAGAGATTGTATTCCTGAAGTTCCAGGTTGAAGTTCGAAGCTGTTGCGTGGATAGATGCACCAGTTTGAAACTTTAAACCTATTTCTCTATAAAACTGTTCGTCGGAATTGTCAGAAACGATGCAGAAAACGCTGGTTGATCAATTGAAATATACTGTGTACAGTTTAGGAATAGCTAACTGCTGCTGACGAATCTAAATCATTTATGAATGAAGGAAAGAAGTTGAACGATCCTTCTTGCTTAACCTATTGCAGTGCGATTTACAATAACTAGAACTTCTTTGCTTTTAATTGATCTAAAATTGATATTTATTCTGTATTAGTTACAAAATTTTGAGACTCATAACCAGACTACGGATCTTTATGCAAAATTTAAATTATCTAAGTCGATTGTAAAAAATAGAAATCACATGAAAATATATTATATCCTTCGATAATTTTAGTAAGTCGAGAAAAAGGTAACGATATTCTTAACTTATTTTAATATTTTTACAGTTTTGTGTCCAAGCCATACATTTTTATCATAGTCCACTTATAACATATCCGATAATCATCGAAATCATAGGGTACGCAGCTGTTCTGGAGATCCACTCTGTATTATATTATTAGACTGCAGATTTTGTGTATTTATGATAAAAAACGAGTTGATACAATGTAAAACAGTAGGAAAGTTGGAAGTATTTCACAACGTCAATATATTATATTCAACTTATTAAGATGATTAAGGAAAGCTAGAGTATGTCTACTGTTTCGTGCAATTGATGCTGACAATTTTTGTTTTGCATAATGATCCGCAGTATTATAGTACACATTGATGAATTACTTCCCCACTTGACTAACAGAATCTGGAAAAGTTCTTCCCGACATAGGTCCGTGATAAAGTCCGAAACGCTTCAATTTACCTTGGCGAGGACTCATTAACCGCGTAAGTGGACAACCGGTAGGCCAAAAAAAGAAATAGAGTTTCGCTCGTGCGTAGCCGCTTTCCCCGCTAATTATCAAGATCGTGGGCCGAGCTTAATAACGACCGGTCCAAAAATACGCAAGCTCGCAAGCTCGTAGGCCAGCGTAAGGGGCGACAGGTCGTTTGGCGAGTCTCTGGCCGAGGATAAATGATCTCCACGACTTGAATCCGCCGTTTGCGACCAGCGGCTACCGTCCGCGAGTGAGCGGAACGGTCCTCCGATAATAAGAACGCAATTACGAAGTAGAACGAGACACCTATAAATAGGAGGCGGGCTCTCTGCCGTGAAACGACGATGGAAGACGGTCGAGGACGCAGGACAACCAGGGAAAGAAGAAGAAGTAGAAGAGGAGGAGGAAGAAGCAGAAGAAGAAGAAGAAGAAGGTGGTTTGGGTAGTCGGAAGAAGGAACAGTTAATTTGTTGTGTATCAGCAGCACCGGCAGCTACGAAGACAAGCTGCGAGAGGGCACCGGGCTGGGCCTGGGTCTTCCTCAGAAAATAACTAGAGATAATTACGCGCATAAATCAGAGTGTTAATATTCGGGGGCGTAGGCAGGAGGCGCAGGTATCTCTTCGCGTTGGGATGAGCAGCGCGCGAGGCTCCAGCGAGAAAAGAACGGTCGATGGCCGCGAACGAACGAACGAACGAAGAAGCTGACAGGAGAAACAGGGAACAGAATAATGCTGGCTACGGATCGGTAGATCATTCGTGGCCGACGGATACGCCTCCTTGTTAGCCGGGGTTTACTTAGTCCTGCGACGCTGCCAGGACGTGCGTTACGCCTGCTAATAGCCCACCGGTAACGAACTACCGTCGGCAGATTTTCGAGGACCTCGCCGAGCGAGAACAACCGCGTTTATCCTCTCGCCGACGCTCCTATCGATCATCCTCGTCAACGCGCGAACCACGCTCGCCTCTGGAAACGAATTCTTTCTCCGAGGTTCACTGCGATCATCCACCACGATCTCTTCAGAACATTCGATGTCTCTGGCGCAACGCGTCCATTTTTTAAACGACTTCGCAAAGAAGGAGGTTATTCGATCACTATATATATTCTTTTTAACGCTGTTAAAACGCTGTTGCGGTACGTCGCGCGTTGCGAGATTTTATACATATTTACAATTATTGACAGCAATATACAATTATGTTCGGTACATCGATTATCTGTCTGGTTCGTTCGGCAGCCAGATATCGACTCCTCAACTGCCAGTTGGTACAACAGTGTCGTGGCAACCCCTCCCTTGTACTATTTCGTTAGGAGTTGTTCATCGCAGGGCAGTTTTGAATTACGGCGACTTGATATCGAACACGCCGCCGTAACAATACATATATTTATACAGGGTGAGTCACCTAACGTTTGCACCTCAAATATCTTTGTTGTTTCCAAAGATACGTAAAATATGGTAAGGACAAAGTTGAATGTACAATGTGGCTGACACGATGCCAGAAAAAATTTTGTTTTTATGTCATTTTTTTTAGAGATATCAAGGTCACCTTGACTTTTTGAAATGGAACCACTCTTTTTTAAACAGCTGCAATGATAGTCCCGTTCATTAGGAATTCAGTGACTATAATTACTCAAGGTCATTCAAGGTCGCGGACAGAGATAACGCATAAGATTTAACATCGATACATTCCTGTAAATGGGCTTTGAAGGAATGTTGAACTCTGTCCGTGATCTTGAATGACCTTGAGTAATTATAGTCACTGAATTCGCAATGAAAGGGACTATCATTGTAGGTGTTTAAAAAAGTTTGTTTCCATTTAAAAAAGTCAAGGTGACCTTGATATCTCTAAAAAAATTACATAGAAACAAAATTTTTTTTGGCATCGTGTCAGCCCCATTGTACCATTCAACTTTGCCCTTACCATATTTTACGAATCTTTAGAAACAATAAATCCGGACTTTGTACCGAGATTTTCGTTCGCTTGTTACCTTGTTTTTCTGATTTCTCAAGGGTTGTTGTAGCGTTTGGGGTAAGCACGATCTTCTAAACGCTTGGAAACAATGTAAAAATGTTACGATCAAAGGGAAATATTGATGTGAGTACTGAAGGGCTGATTGAATGTCAATTTCAATTCAATTCAAGTCACGAAGTACGAACATGATCAGCAAAGTAGATCGACAAAGAATTGTTGATTAAAGAGACATGTTCGCGTTGTTTAAGCCCTTCCCGTAAAGTAACGAGTAAGGTTCGTGGTGAAGATTTCAAACAGACACTACTAAATATGAAAATTAATCCTTTCCTTTAGGTCGAAATAAAATTCTATCTATATTGTGATCAATCTTTAAGCATTCGTCAGGAGAAGTAGTCGAGTCTAGGTAGAAGGTGGTCCCTTTGGACGAGGGGGAAGTTCGGCAATTTCTGTGGAGGTAGTGTCTCGGAGAGGGCCGATAGCGGATCAGCAATGGCGGCAGCCTCCGGAGCAGGATGTCGCAAATCTGGGCGCCAGGGAGGCGTCATCTTCCAGTGGCATCGTCTTCTTCGTTTTCCGAACGGTCTTGCGCCGGTTCTTCCTTGTTTTTCGGGCCCCACCTTCCCGCTCTCCTCGCTCTAATAGTCTTCTCGAGTTTCACGTTTCGTTTCGCCGGGGCTCCGGCATTCGACTCCGATCTACTCACGCTCGAATTAGTCCGAACTCGTGCTTACTCCGTAAACTCCACTCCGTGGACTCCGGGGATCGGCGTGTACCCTCTGTCCCGGAGCTGACGAAAAAACAACCAAGGAAAGAAGAATGGAGTATCGGGAAAGACAATGGCTTCCGGTGGCCATGAAACTCAAGAACCGAATTTCGTTTGGCCACTTCGCTACGAAAGCTCCGACGGCCGAGAAAACTCGAGCCGATTACTCGAGCCTGGGTGCAACTGCTCCAGAAACTCGCTCCATTTTCGTACTGATGCTCCATTCGACAGTTCTTCTTCCTTCGACGAATCTGCGACAATGTTCTTTGTTTAACTCTTGTAGAATTTGGTCCTTCGTGATAACTGTTCGATTCCGAAATTCATCTTTGGAACCAGCTTGTTATTATCGGAGGGATGGAATTGTAGACACAGGCAGAAATTTCGTCTATTTCTTATGTTTTTTTCATTTTGAAGGTGACCTTCGTGAAGAGGATATTTATTTGAAGAAAACGTATATACAGCTTTGCTATATTTCTTAGTAGCTAGTTTCCGGTACAGCATCTTACTATTTTCCTGTAATACACTTCTAAGAGACACTTTTATTCTACACTTTTTATTCTTTTTCCTGTAATACACTTCTAAGAGATACTTTTCTGTGTCACAAAACAAAGTTAATAACAGTGATAATGCTTCTACCGTTCAGTGCACACAAGCAGCGCATAAATCTCACTCTAACTGAATCGCTTTCGACGATCTCGTGAACACGCCTCTACAAACCTTTCTACAACACTATTCATCAAATACTAGACTGCATAAGACTCTTTATAGTCTAAACAATTAGTCCGTATCAAATATAATCGCCTTTTTTCGATCTCTGTTCCAAAAATCGTCAAACCACTGCAAACCATCAAAATGAATGACTTTTTCAAAAACATTCGACCCCCTTGTATCAATGTTAGGTTAGAAAGGCCCATTCAAAAATTTTCGAACGATGTTAGTGAATTTGCTTTTTGAACAAATATTTGGAGTTTGACTAATTTCTGCTTAACAGTTGAGGACACGTTTATACCCGTCGCTGTCAATTGAAGACGCAAGCCATCGACAAATGTCCTACCAGAGATTGTCGTGTACACTGAACCGAAGACTGTCGGTCGTTTGGTTATTTAAGAGAATTTCCCTCGGCCGTGAGAGATACGTTTCGCTCCCGGTGATTAATGTCGCTGGTACAGGTGTGCTAGTGCACACCGCGGATCGCGGCCTCGCACGCACGCTCAGCCTCGATTCTCGTCCAGTCGTAATTTCACCACGCCCTGATCTTCGGAGAAATTATGCGAGCAATAACGACGAAACGTCGCCGGTATCTGGCCACGGAATCGCTCGTGACGGGCGATCGTCGATCCTCGACTTAGAGATGCACTCTGGTTCGGCTTACATCGCCGGCTGTTACCACTGGAACGCATAAATTGGACTAGGTGCATCTGCACGATTTTTAGAAAGTTAGCACACCTTCGAGGTACCCTCATTCTCATCCACAAACGAAGAATGTAACGTCTTCAGGGCTGCTGAATATTTAGAGGTAGATGTGAATACGAATATAATCTGCAAGGTGGAAGGTACACTAAAAATAAGCATTGTGGATGAAATAATACTTCATTGAGACACTTAAGCGAGATGAAATGCATGTAGACAATTTTTAAAACGTTATCAGACCATCGAGATACCCTCATTTTCTTCCACGAACGAACAAAGTAACATCTTCAGGGAAGGTGAATATGTAAAAGTAGATGTGAATACGAATAGAATCTGTAAGGTGGAAAGTAGAATAAAAATAAGCATTGTGGATGAAATAGCACTTCATTGAGTCACTTAAGCGCGATGAAGTGAATGTAGACAATTTTTTAAACCTTATCAGACCATCGAGGTACCCTCATTTTCATCCTCAAAAGACCAGAGTAACGTCTTCAGGGATGGTAAATATTTATAAAAAGATGTGAACACGGGTATAATCTGTAAGGTGGAAGATAGACTAAAAATAAATATTGTGGATGAAATAGCACTTCATTGAGACACTTCAGCGGGATGAAGTTCATGTAGACAATTTTTAAAACGTTATCAGACCTTCGAGGTACCCTCATTTTCATCAAGAAACGAACAGCGTAACGTCTTCAGGATTGGTGAATATTTAGAGGCGCATCTGAAAAGAATGTGATCGGTAATAAGAAAAATAGACAGAATATAAGCATTGTGGATGAAATTGTATTTTGTTGGGACACTTAAACGAGACGATGTAAACCGTGACAATTTTTTAACTATTCCCAGACCTCCAGGTTACCCATATTTTAATTTATAAATGAAAAGGGTAACATTTTTAATTTGTAAATATTTTAGAACATAACTGCAACGTTAACAAATATTGAACTTCATGATTGCATTTTTAATTCAGCTGTTGCGACGCGTATTTCTGCATTCGAATGCTCCGCTCGGTACAAAGAGGAAAAATAATCGACGAATCTGAGGAAGACGAATGCGACGCAAAAAACTTAGGGGAACAAGTGCGGAAGAGCGTTCACCATCTCTCGCGAGTAACACGCGTTTACGTATACGTATACATACGTCGCGAAGCTGAGTCCGGCGACTGGTTGTTCGCACTGCGCGTCGCTAATTAGCTTCAAGACCGATGGCTATCTGTCCCCGAGCCACATGTCCCTAAAGTGGCGAGCTGAAACATCCGGTACGCCCTTTCCGTTCGGAAACTCGGTCGGATCCATCGCCGAGCGTGCACCCCTGGCCACGTCGATCTTCGTCCCCCTCACCCCCCTCCCCTCTCTTTCTCGCTTCTCCTCGTTCCACGTTGTATCAGTTAGCAGCGACGATGTCAAACAAACTACCTGCAAATGCGAGTACCTACGAAGGCAGCCAGAGTACACGTATCGATGCGTGACAACAGCTGTGCCGCGCTTTAAAATTCATAAAATACGCGTGTTAAACCGCCGCACTGATCGTTATGCTCGCATGCGAGATTATCGGCTGGTGTCCCTCTTGCGGCCCGGTTTTCTTGCGCTTTTGTTCGACGGCTGGCGTGCTTCTCCTTCGACTACTATAATCATTGAATTTGCCATTGAGAGTGTTATATTTTGCACGCTTGTACTAGTATACAGAATCTAGGGTTTCTAGACGCAGCAAGGTGAGCTTTTTAAACGAGATGAGATTGTTGAGAAGTTAAACGGTTTCTTCATTCTTTTCTTTCACTATTACTGTGATATGAGAATTTGGAATCAGAAACATTATGTTTCCCAAACTTTTACTAACAGATTAAATCTAGGTTTTCAAGGATCAGCAGTAGTCGTATTCTATTCCCTTTCTTTTCCTTACTTTCAAAAGAAGCTAATAATCGAAAACACCACATTTTGCAAACTTCTAGAAATAGATAGAACCTAAGGATCAGCAGAGAACTATTTAAGCGAAGTAAGATTATCGAATGATATTTTTTTTATTTCTTCTTTCTCTGTTGTCGGATGCGCTGTCTTAAGCTTCTTTTGCGTTGAATGCAAGAATTAACAATCAAAAGATCAGTCAAATCAGTAGTAAACTCTTCAAACGAAATAGGATTATCGTGTTTGTCTTTTGCATTTCCCTTTTCTTACACTTTTGCTAGATATTACTGTTAAGGGGGTTGCTCTGATCGACAACCATGATCTAGGAATTAACCACCAATCACAGACTTCGAATCAATAGACTAGCATTAGGTCTTTCGTGCTAGATAGGATTCTCAACCGATGTCCTATTTTTCTTTAATTTTTGTTAGATATTACAGTCATTCGTGACTCACTTCGACCACCAGGCACAATCCAAGAATTAATTAAGAATATCATCACATTTCACAGACTTCTATGAATAAATAAAACATAGATCTTCAAGGCTTACCTCTAAATTGTTACCGCCAAACAGGATCATCGAGTACCGTCCTATATTTCTCACATTTTTGTTGAACATTGTAGTCATCCTTGTTTTACTTCGACTTCTGGACATGATCTAGGACTTAATTATGAAGAGCATCACATTTCACAGGCTTCTATGAATAAATAAAACATTGATCTTCAAGGCTCAGCACTAAATTCTTGGAGCTAGACATGAGCAACGAGTAACATGTCGTTTTTCTTTCAGTCTCGTCGGTAACCACGAAAAGCAGCACATACCTCGATCATCTATCGACAGACAAAATCTAAATCTTCAAGAACAGGTACAACTAGATCCGATGGGTCTCCTCGATGGGTTGTAACCGAAGTCACCAACAAAATCGCGCGGAGCCATCATGGCGACGCTCGTAAAAATGGCAGATTTCCCTGGGAGCGTGGCGTTGGTGAGGGGAGAAGAAGGTTTTGGGAGGAGAGGTCTGGGTTCGACGGGCGCTCCGCATCCTCGATCGCGTCGATCGGCTCAGGCGGCCGTGACGTGTACGCACTACAAACAATGGCTTTGTTTCCACGCGAAAAACGTGATACAACTGTAAAGTAACAAATATCTCGGCGTGGATCGACACGCGATCCCGTCCGGCGCTCGTGCACACGCACAGGGCTCGCCGCCTGCGTGGATCCCACGTTTCACGCGCGTCGCGTCGCGTCGTTTGCGTACGAAACTCGGCGTTTTTCTTTCACGCAGGGCCTGTTCTATGCGGGCAGCGTGCGCCATTCGAAATTTCTCAGTCTCTCGCCAATCCGAGACGAGACGGTATCAGCCGTTTTAGGCGCGCCGGGAATCTCCATAATGAGCTCTGCTCGTTAATTGCGACGAGCTCTCTCTCGCGCGCGCGCACTCACACGCTCTCACTGTAATTTCGAGAATTAAGCCCAGGGTGGAGTCCTCGGTTGAAGCGCGAACCGCGAACTATGCTGCGCGAAATTCTGCTACGGAGCCGCAAATACCGGGCGTTGAAAACGCATACTGGAAACTCGGAAAACTTCCGGCTTCTTCAACCCCTTAACCTCTTTGCCTTTACCATATGCGAAATATACACATTTTTTTTAATTTACTGACTACCTCCTCGATTTTTGCAAGGAAAATATTTTTCCGTGTTCAAGCAAAAATTAGACAATATTCCTGTATTTTTTATAATGATCTTCTTGTTTGTTGGGTTTCAAATTTTTAGATAAGCTTTGAGTTGGATTATTAGTTCCACTTTTGAAATAGAATTTGATACATTTTGTTAACTAACTTACTTCCTCGATTTCTGGACGGAGAATATTTTTCCCTGTTCAAGCAAACATTGCAAATAGTTGGACGATTTAAGGTTCCCTGCACAACGAGGTTTCTTTCAACTCTTTCCAAATCGATTTTGATGCATTTTGTGAATATCTAGGATGAACGAAGGGACATTCAGCTATACGATTTGGTTTAATAGATTCAGCTGTTTGGATAGTACATGGAGTTATAGAACAGGCGATTGCAAAGACGATTTTCTCGGAACTAGTACCGATAACAACGAGACACTCTCTTCTTTTCAGTGAATCTCGGTTTGTTTTATTATCGACACCATTTCGAATAGCGAACATTTCCTACTATCTTCCAACCAGGTAACGCAGATAAGATTTCTGTGACGTACAAAGAACGTTATCGCGTAAACCTGTTAAAATGCTTGCCACGGTACGACCATCCCTTACGACAACCGTTCCAGTTCGAAGATGGAAAGTCGGTGACAAGCTCAAGGGTAGAACTGCCTGGAAACAATGGACGTAGACCCGGGTAATGGAGATTAGCCTGGAACATTTTGTACTGCAATTTGTGCTACACTTGTAGTGGCCAGATATCCCTTTACGAAATACAAGGTGCTGTACCTGAGAGAAAACGGGCCTTGGGAAACCCTGACTAAAAACTGCAAACTCCACAAACTCGCTGATGCATTTTCTGTTGCAGTTCGTACACTGTGAGAAAGTTGGACACTTATTTTTCCGAAATAATCATTTCTGAACCGACTTTGAAAAGCGGGAGCTATAAAGTTATACTTTATTTGAGGAATTGTAATTTTTATTGGATTCGAAACAGATTTTCTCCAATTTTGAAGACGCAAGGAACAATACAACATTTTTTTTAAGGATATTCTAGATAAGAAAATTATCACTTTTTTATATTTTGTTATAAGGGTGGAATTTTTTCGATTTTTGGCAGGATGAAGAGTAAAACCTACTGGTGTTACATTATTAATAATTAGGCTGTAGTCTCTTAATGTCCTTATGTAAAATAAATGTAAAATATATTTTATCTGTATCATTTGCAAGCAACACTATATTACAGTAGCCATATAGAAGATTTTTTTTCTCTGCTGTTTTAAATTTCACTGTCTCGTCATGAATGCGTAAAATCTATAGTCTGTTAATAATAATAACAGTAAGTATTCGTTCGAGAGTTACACATTGGTTTATTGTTTGTTTTGTAATTGGTTTATTATTAGTTACCATTATTTGGTTTGAATTCAAACAAGCATACACCTATTCAGAAAGATGTAATAAAAATCAGCACCAAAATCAGAAAGTTCTTCTTTTAGAATGCTGCATAACTATTATACAATTGTCTAAGAATATAGTATCTGATAGTTCGCCTTTAAAATAATGAAACAAGACAGAAAATAGCATCATCTATAAACTCGCGTATACAGTCCTTGAATAACGACGGCGGAAACGCATAATTCTTAACACTAAACCTACCAAGCATGAAAAGTGAGTGGTATATGGTGGGTGTACAAAGTATTCGTACACCTTTAAAAATTGAGTAAATTTTTTAAAATTGGATCAAACAACTTCAATTATTTTGTGATGTCAGACGCATAACTTTACTAGGTAGCGTGTAAATAATTTTTTTTCTAAAAATTGCATTTGGTCGGAATTGCGACGAAAATAGTAATGATCACAATTTTTAATTTTTTTATCTGTGCCTGTAATAAAAATTTAAAAGACGCATTTTATAGGTCTAACGAAGTTATGTAGATATACAGAGTTTCATCGAAATGGGTTAACGTTGTCAGGAGTTACAAACATTTAAAGGTGATTACATAAGAACAAAATTCCTTGAAAAGACCGTAATTCTGCGACTTTCACCCTTAAACTTTAATCTTGTAATGTTCTTAGCTCATAGCAACATTAACCGACTTCGATGAAACTTTGTGCATGTGTATATATAACTTACGTAGATCTACAGAAGGCATATTTTAAGTTTTCATTATAAGCAAAGAA
Source organism: Sphecodes monilicornis (assembly GCA_913789915.3). NCBI lineage: Eukaryota > Metazoa > Arthropoda > Insecta > Hymenoptera > Halictidae > Sphecodes > Sphecodes monilicornis. The sequence goes on along the minus strand of OU565285.1, from coordinate 11,352,914 downwards.
AAAGAAGTTAAAAATTGTGACCTTTACTATTTTCTTCACAATTTCGAGCAATAGCAATTAAAAAAAAAAATTATTTACACATGATCCAGTAAACTAATCCTTTTAACATCTCAAAACAACTAAATTCGTTTGGTCTAATTTTAAAGAAGTTATTTGATTTTTAATAGTGTACGAATATTTTTTACACCCACTGTATATAGCTTTCTAAAATTAGCAAGATTGAATCTATTCCGGTTCTGCGCAATTTCTATTGAAATGTATGCTTCAACAAAGAAATCTCTTCAATAATTTGCCATGAAAGCGTTTTGATAATTTCACTAATTGTAAAATAATAAACCGGTCATTTGACTTAGGTTCAGCGTTAATAAACAGCGAGCTTGTATCCACAGTACGAATGGTTCGAAACGATGTCCAATTTTTGGCGCAGTTTAATTATTTCAGGCGATAAATACGAGGCTGGGAACGGCTCGGAAATGGTTCTCGTCGTGTAATTAGAACCTGAACTGGATTTAGCCCAGCACCGGTGAGCACACGGCGATCCTGGCCTAAGGCTGCCGGTACAAATGACAAAAACCGGCGACGTTGACACTGAAATATCAACGGCGGCTCACGAATTCATCAGCTCGTGCCTCTCTCGGTTCTCCTCTTCGCGTTCTCCGTCGCCACGTGTGCAACTCCTCGGATCCTTCTCCTTATTTCTCTCTTTCTCTCCTCCAGTTCTTTGTCCTGCTGCTCGAGGAATTCGTGAATGGGCAAACACGCGGCCGCTTAGAACGTTTACCTCGGTCACGGGCCGTGGTTTTCGCGCGGCGCGAGGAAATTTTGCCGTTTAAACGCGATTTAGTCCTGGCTTTGTTCGATGCTATCAACGAGCGCATTCGTTTTGCCAGTAATTCGCGCCGGCGCGGCGCGGCCTTAAGACAGCTTGATTTATGAAGACGAGCGCGAATTAATGATTCCCGGTGCACGGGTGCGTGTGGTCGACTACCGAGAACCATTGACAAGCTTTGCGGCATCCTGGTGGACAGAAAAATTAATGTCTTTTTAACCATTTCACGGTAAACATAGGGTCTCGAGGAGATCTCGCCGGAAGGTCGGCTATTGGACTCTGGTTTCTCCGGTGTAATAGATTTCTCGCGTTTAACGTAGGTAACCGTTGATTAGTCTCCGGGGAACCTATAGTTATCCACGGAGTCATAATTTGAACTGAGCAATATTTTCTACCAGTGGCTGAATTGTTTTTTTTTATTTGAAGCTCTTTAGACCCTTAAACGGGTCCATTTCGCTTTACAATTTGGTGTTACATTAATACAATTTGGTGTTACAATGTTGCAAGATAAAATATGAATTAAATAAATAATTTGCAATCTTTGAAATATGAATGGATATAAATGCAAGCCTTAATATTAGGTTCCGCTATAAACATGTCTATACTTAGGGGTAGTTGGTAACCCATTTTACATAAAGAATCCAAAAGTTTGCGCCTTTGAACATCATACTTTTCGCACTGCCAAGTGGCGTGATTTAGGGTTTCGTCACTTTGATCACAACTACATTTGCCGTCAGAAATTATGCTTACGCGCTTCAACAAAGCAGCTAAATGATAGTGACCCGCCCGCATTCTATTGACCGTACTAATAAAACACCTCTTAAATCTTTTATGGGAGAACCAGAGTAGGGAACCGTCGGGTAAAAATCTTAGGAAATATTTTTGCCTTTAAATAACCCTTGTATCCTGATCATTTCAGTAGATTTCTCTTTGGAGCTCAATTGTTCTACAAAGTTCTCTGTTCTATAAGCTGTGATTTTTGAGCCACCTGGTCACAAGACCATACAATTGAAATTTAATTAATTAGGGTACCAAAGTAAAACGTTCGGCACTTGCAAACCTTAATTTCTAGTCTCTTTTGCAAAAATCTTTTGCAATTTGTATTTACTAGAGTTGACAGTAAGATATGTCGCAAAGTACTTAGCAGTGCATTTTTATCAATTACTGAACGAGTACGAAAAGTTTTGCGAATTCCTGGGTATAAGAGCTTCCATTTTGTTTCCTCTCGTTTATTGTTTGCACATACACATCCCCCGGTTCTCCAAGTATATAAATTGCAAACCTATTAAACGCACGCTGCTCGTGCTCGTTAATTTGAATACTAATTGCACTCGAATCATAGTGTACAGTACACATGTCTTCAAGGATCTTATCAGCTCATGAAGAAGCAAAGGTAATCTGAAAATCTTCGAATATACACTCTCGTTAAACATAACTGCCATGTTCACCTCTGAAACCTCCTGTTTGCCCTATATTTACCTCCACAGAATGTAATTACTCTTTATAATTGCTTATTATTCACACTTCCCTTTATCCTCTTTATCTGTAACATTGCACAAGGCGCAGAATAACGTAGGTAATAAGTACTTGTCGTAGGATCCGCTAAAAACAATTACAGTTCGTCCGATAAAGATAATTTGGATAACTATGGTCTGGATGCAAAAATAAAATTTCAGAATATTTACAATTCACATTTTTACATTTTAACAAACTGAGATAATTCGCTTCGTTCTTCCAATATGATTACTTCGATCAGTATTATATTAGAAAAGAACTTAAGAATCTTCTTAAAAATAATGTCGGATAAAATAATTAGTTCCTGTAGGTAGCCTGTTGGTTCATGAGCAAAAGTACAATTGCTCTTGAATAATTTTCTAAAGAACTCTCAGCTGTGAATCATAACCATTTAAAGTCTTTTGCAGCTTCTCCTTGCTGTACCAGGAAAAGAATTATTATTTCCAATTAACATCAAACAAATCTCCATCGAAAACTTTTCTTTAGAGCTTTCCACTTCAATCTTCAACTCCTCCGTGCACAACCTTGTTTTACGAAGATAACAGACAGAATCCAGCCTTAAAAAATCCAATTCAAGAATTTCTCGTCTCGAAAAAGTGAAATAGCCGTATTTATCTAATGCGTTGAAGTTTCTTCCAACTTCACCAAGCGTCCCCTTAGTTTTTTCGCATTTATTGTCGATTGAACGCATTGTGCGTCGGGTTCACCCGCTGAGGAAAGGTCTCCGGAATTTCTGGGTAATTAAAACCTCGAATTAACGAAGTCACAGGCGTGTCAGCCGATCAATCAGCCGGGTTTTTACCCGGGCTCGCTGGAACCGCAACGCGCGCGCGGTTCATAATTAGCCCGGCAGTTGCCGCGATAATTGCGCGGGGCCCGCTATCGAGCGAGACGTTTCATTCCCTGTCGAAGTGTGTAACGCGAGAGAGCGGGGCCCCGGGGCCCGTCAACTGAATCGAAACTCACGGAATTGGCCTCTCTCTCTCTCTCTCTCTCTCTCTCTCTCTCTGTCCCAGCCAGACTCTAATTGTCCCGACATACGCGCTCTTCTCGGAACCGTCGGGGCGGATAATCTGCTCACGAAGCCGCGCCACGTCGGCCGACGCACAAAAACGCCACCCTTAAGGCCGGACGGACGACTCGCTCGACGAAGATTAGCCGATCGCTATCGGCATCGGTTGTCTTACGTTAACGAGCCACGCCATACTTGGGCGACCTGTCCCGAACCGTTCTCTCCAGGTTCACTTCGGCCCCGACTTCCACTTCTTCCACTGACGGTCCCAGGTAAACTCGGTTTCGACTGCAGCCCTCTTCAACTTACCCCTAAACAGCCCAAATCGGTGCCCACAATATTTGGACTGCGAGTATTTACACGGACTTAAAGGCATGTAGCTTCTTTTCTCAGTAATTGAAACGATGGATGACTTGTATCTTTGATAACGAATTTTTAACGCATAGGCTACAATAATGCGCAACATTTATTAAAACTTTGACGACGGGGCACATTTGTCGGTACCATTGTCGCCAGATCAACCCAAAACTGGGTTGATTTTCCTCTCCTCCTTTTCCCCTTCCACTATCCCATTCCACTACATGAGCACACTCCAACGTCCCCCACTAAGACCGTAGACTGGTCACGTGACGTGCCGTGCAACGTCTTACATATTACTCTGGTCATCAGAGAGGTGGTAAACTATATTCCCCTCGCTTTAACTAATCTGCCGATTACAGCGATTTTTTTAAATGCTACGTAATATCATCTTAATTTTTCACTCACATTTTCACTCTGTTAGCCAGCAAAATTTCCGATGTCAAAGTATCCAAATTTTCAAAGAACATAGTACGAAGATTGTAGAAATTTATGCACACTAAAAATGATCTGCATCAGTTGCAAAATATTACCAAATAGACATTTGCTTTTTTCTTTGACAATTTCAATAGATTGCAGATAATATTGTGTACATACTTAATTCCTCTTTCTACTATTTCACCTTCTCATTTTTGTGTTGTAAATGCAAAATATATGCGCAGTCTAGTAATAGTTAACCAATTATATTTCCAGTAGCATTGAATTTTAACTTTTCAAGTGGTATTAGCGTTATGAATTTTTTAAGTCTTGTAGTCTAGAGGTGCATGAAATACGGAGTCTAAATATAGTTATCAAATTTTAAATATAAAATTATATTTCCAATGCTATTAATTTTTTAATTTTCTAATGATATTGATGAATTAAACATTTTTCTTCTAGGTTAGAGATGCATAATGATCCACAACCTCCTTATTATTAACCCTAGGACGAGTTCGGTCCATTTTTACTCATAGTTATAAATATCCCATCTAAATTTTAATTTCTAGCAGTCAGTTTAAATTACTGGCCATTTATATCGTGTCTCATAAGAAGGCTCTGTATGAACTATTGTTGTATTAAATCACGCAAATCAGTTTAGAGTAACTATCGCGTTCCCGTTGCGTCTACATACTTAAAAATCAATATTTGCAAGGTGCGTTTCGATTTTATTGGTTCGTCGTGCTTCGACGGTTGATTGGTTAGCCGAGTGTCTACCCGGTGTCTAATGAGCAGCAGTCAATCATAAGTTCCCACGCTTGTTTGACAAGTCGGCGGACCGGCGAGCTCGTTTTTCGAAGGCTGTATGGACAGGCTTATATCAACAGGGGTAAAAACGCGTCCGTAAATCTTGTCGTCGGCTGTGTGCGCTCTCAATTTGTAAGCGGCGCTAATATATTGCCTCGGCTAATCGAGGAGCGAGCATTGTAAATCGAGGATTATCGCGGGTTGATTACATCTAGCCCCGGACGTCGAATAACTTATTTTTAATTGGACCATTCGAAGATGCACGGTGGCAATTAGCGGATATGAGGAGGTTGCTTGCGATGTACACTTGTTAACACGCATGACGCCGGTGTAATCGACGTTCGATCGGTGTTACGATCGATAGGAATCGAAATCAATATTGTCGGATTGCAATTGTTCTCGGTTAATCTCCCAGTGATACTCAATCGATTATTAACGCACCCGGAGTATTTATTTCGACACGGAGAACTGATATCTGTGACGAAAGAAATTCGTATCGATAAGTGTGATTGTAAATCTTTAATTTACTGAGGTATGGAGTAGCTTAAAATATTACAGATTGAACCGAGCTAAAAAGAGCGAATAAATCAGGTGAGAGTGCTCGAACCTGCAAGATTACGTTAATAAATTATTTTTAAACTCTCCATTAATTTGTTACCACTTCTCGCATCGAAACTACCAGCTTGAAATAACATACTTCAATCATTGGTAGTACAAGACATAAAATTTGTGTTCCGATTCCTTCGAAACGAAGTCCATTTATAAATTAAAGATTTTAATCGAACACAACACAGATATTGCGATAACAAATCACAAGCTTATGTGATCGACGAATTAGTCAATTTTTAATCTTTGAACTGGTTGACTATAGGATTATGAACACTTGCGAAGACTTAATGAAAATCAAGTAAAATTGAAATAACAAATTTTTCGCCGCAGTCGACAATATGGATATTCTGTCACATTGATGTGAAAGAGTTATTCGTTGAATTAAGAAGGAACTGAATACAAGTTGTTCTGAAAGGTGATGGTAAATTAAAAATTACCCCGTTAGCCCCACTTAAAGTGTCCAATTAAACCTTATTGTTGGAAGGAACCTATTAAAAATATTTCTTCCAGTAACTGGACATTAGAATGACGAAACAAAAAAATCGTAAGCAACAGCGACGACTACAAGGGTCTAAAATGAAGTGATCAAAGTTCACCCGTTTAGGCATTCGGTAATGCGAGCGTGTAAAAGGTTAAACGCAAGGGGTTCGTCGAGATACGGCGAAATTTATTGCTAATATTTTTTCGCTTCGGCGTCGGTTTAAAACAGTCCGACTATACGACACGGATACCGACTCCTTAAAATTTATTAGTACTTTTCCGGGGCTCGTGTTACGCTCGCCAAGCTATGGCGGGGGACGAGGGGCCCTGGCGCCACGACGGAGACCGCTCCGGGGCCCGTCGTTAAACGATCGTTAACAGCAGATCGTATCTCGGTCCTGGGTCTTCCGGGACCCCAGGCCAAAGGACTCGATTTCACGAATTTTCCCGGCGATTTACGCAAACCACTACACTACGGCCAGCTTATCCACCGTCTGCGAAAGCTTACCGGAAAACGATACCTTCCGTAGCGATGGCTACACTGCAGGTGCAAAGGATATCTACCGTATTAGACACTAATATCTGTCGTACCGGATATTTACGACACGGGGGTGGTTTCCAGGCAGGATTAGGGCTGCGCTCGAAGAAATGAGCTTACAAGACTGATACCACGAGCCTTGTATACGATGGCTAAACAAATTGTAAACTGCTCCGGTCGATTTTATCGGATGGCTTTTAATCCTTCTTGTAACCTGACTTTTCTGTTTATTGCGTCCTGGGACCCGTTAAAAAATTCTAAAGTGAAAGATCACTTGGAAAAATGTTATATTATGTTACTTGTGTATAAATGTTTTTACGGTTCTGTGTTTTCCTGTCTGGTAGTTCTTTTGGAATTTAATGTTGTTTATGTTGTTCGTTTCGTTACGTTTTAAGGTAGAGTTTAAGTAGCTATTATCGGTAACGTGATGCAATTATTTTTTTATATTTGATAGTAACTGTCAAAAAGGAGTTGGTTCGTCATTTAGGTTTGTTATTATTAGACTGCGGGTTTGATTAATATATAACGAAAATTGAGTATCAAGTGCAAAACAGTAGAAACGTTTAAAGAATTTAAGTGTCGTATCATTTCCAACGGGTTAAAATTGTTATGAGGAGGAATACGTGTCTATAAAATTAATGCAGACAATTCTTGTTCTGCAGAAAAATGTGTAGTCTACTGACAATCATCAAATGTATGTAGCAGTTTGTAGCGAGAAAAATAAAATTGTACCAGGATTCTTTTGCTTTTTTAATTCTTCTACTATCAAAAATGTATTTTTATAGGCATTAATGCAAAGCATTGTACTAAATTATGTTTTAAAGCACAACGAATATGAACATTGATTAATGCATGATATGTGATGTGCCCTGTATGACACAGAGCATTAATCAGATAATTAACTTTGAGCCTTCAGCATCGTTTGGCCAAAATTCCGAGATTTATCGTTTCGCGGAGGCGCGAGCCGATATCGGTTAAGAAACTTTCAAATGCCTCTCGAGAGGTGAATAAATACGGATTAATTAATAGAGTTAGCGAACGAAATCCGGGGTTTGCGGTCACCAGGGAGGAGAAGGGCCATTCCGACGGGGGCGGAGCGTTGTTGGTCCCCGTAACGAATTGTTCATTTAATTTCGCCGGAACATTTTCGGCGTCGCAGCCCCGCTCGTAGCTCTCCGAACACCGTGTTCCGATAAATCGGGGAACGTGGAGAACGAGGAGAACGAGGGGACGAGAGAGAAACGAGAGAGAAAAAATGCAGCCGCCTTCCGCGCGAGGGAAAACATCGCTGGTCCAGCAAAAGCGCGCGGGAAAAGAGACGCCGCCATCGTTCCGAGCGGGTTACAGCTTCGAGGCGAACATTTTTTCCCCGAGATATTATCTGCTTTACGAGCTTTTACGGCGGCCCTTATTTATTGCCGCGTTACTGAAAGAAGATCAGACTTTATTGCGTTTCTTCTTTTTCTTGGACGGTGGCCTTCGCCGAGGCGAAAGTGGTCCGAAAAATTTTGAAACACGGCTTTTATGGATCTCGAATTGGGAACAGACTCCTACGTCGCATGTTACAACGATGGGCTAATAAAGATTGTTAATTAGTCGTGCGAGCAGTATGTTTGTTCTGTCGTTTGGAATTAATTCTTTGCGGTCGTGACACTTTTTTGTTATTCGTAAATGGAGATCAACGTTGGTTGTTTACAGAAAAATACAATGTGTAATACGTGTTAATGTTAAGTTTTATGCGTTACCATTGTCAAGACATTTGTTTTAACACTGTCGGAGACGTTGCAGTGTGATGTTGTAGCAAGAATTGCATGAAACGTCATTATTGACATGGAGGAACTTTATTTTATCAATTGGAAACACAATTTGCTATGCAGTGTTTCTTGACAATTTGTATCCTATGATGTCGTAAATTTTACCTCACACTTCTGGATAATACAAATACCGTGTTCAAAGATTATCGTATCTTTGTCAACTATTAATATTTTCGAGAAAAAAAATTTTGACAATTGCTTGAAAGTGCAATTCTCTAGACGCAGAATAACATATTTTGAAAAAGTACTACTTTTGTAAGAAAAATTTCCAAAAATTGCTTTCTTTCCATGTCTCGCCTGACCAAGGCTTTTGAAAGAGCTATCATGTCTTCGTTAATTATTAATATCCATAACAAAAAGCGACGTCCCGAGCGTTTACTGAAAACCGAGACAGGTAGAAACACCCATTCGGCAGCCGCATTTATGAAACGGGATGTAGAGAGGCTCGCACACGCCTGTGGCGACGCGCGTGTAAACCGTCCCCGCCCCGTCTCGTCCGGACTGAATTCATTAATTAGCTGGGCACAAAGGAGAAAATGCTTTAATGGACATCAAAGGCTTATGTCGCGACACTGAGTCGGTCGACGACGGGCCGAGCTCGACGACAAGCGATACCCGTGGCGACGTTGCAGGTGATAACTCGCGTAAACTGGTAATAGGAAGCGTCGTGACGGCGCGATCGCGTTCGCGGCTTGTCTCGTCCCTCTCGGACCAACGAGAGAAGGCTCGGGCTCGTAGGAGGATCATCTTAACGACCATCTAGATAGGCGTCGGTGAAATGATCTGTAAGAAAACCGGTGGCGAGTGGTATCCTCCGGCGGCCATTAATCAAAGGACAGGAGCGCTAATGAACCTGCTGGAATCGCGGGCTGGGGAACCGTTTCTGTTCGGTTCAGCGCTCTGCTCTGCTCTTCTCCCTCCCTCCCCTCTTTTCTCCCCTCTGCACGCCCCACAGACCCGCCATTCTCCGTCTTTGAATCCACGAAACCCCGGAGGGCAAACGAATCAACGAGCAAACAAATGAACGAGAGGGTTGCTCCTGCTCCTGCTGCTGATCCTCGCGGCCGAATGATCGAGCGGCTCGCCAGAGGAAAGTTCGCCGGTTACAGGCTGCGCACGCAGCGTCTTCCAGCTCAACAAATGCAACCGGCATTATGAACGTTTACGCGAGAAACCTCGTGCGAAACCGTTCCGCCCCACCGAATTGTTCCACAGGGAAATATCCCGGAATTGTATGCACCGCCGCCACTTCGATCACGCTTCCGGAAAAAGCTGCTGGATACATCCGATTTTCCCGACGACCGAACCAGCTGCGATATTGGCGCTTTGTATATGTGCACCTTTATTTGAATTTTGGTTATCTGAAACTATTTTTACAAGTTGATAATCTTCACAACTTTCACTTGAACGACGCAAAGTTGATGGCCGCAGTTGCGATGTCTTTTAGACGCTCTCACTGACTTTTCCTGGTACTGGTGACTATTCTACTGGTCGATGAAATTGAGTCAACCATTTTTTTAATCCTTATGAGCGCCACTATCGTCTCACTCACGACTGTAACAGTAAACAACTTTTTGACGAAATGGCAGACGGTTGAAGTCACAAGTAGTAGGTACATATCTTTCTGTGGGTCTTATAAACCTTAACTGTGTGCTATAACGTTGGAGTTATATTTATGAAAAATTGGTGTGTGCTTAGACCACATTGCTGAAGTGAAACTTCTTTCTTTAATTTTTTTTTTAATTTTTATTAACACTTTATGACATTTAATTTTCTATGATTCTATTATTGAAACAATTGGCTCGTGATAGCTAAAATATGATATAAATATTCTTGATTCAATTTTGTCTAAATGTCTTGCAAATATTGCATCGAGAGTTCTTTCTGAATCTTGTTGTCGCTTCATTAGGATTATTTACCATTTCCAATCTTAATTTACTTCTAAAAAATTTTATTAATAATTACGATTGTTCCGATACAAAGTTCACGTCGAAATCTCCACTTAGTATCATCGGAATTTTATCATAATCTGCATTAAGGAATGCAGAACCCTCAATTGTATATGCTAATAGAATAGAATTTCGTTTCATCGTTTCATCGCCAAATCGGTGTTACTCCTACCGCGTCGAGGTTTTACGCCTACAGCGTCGAGGTTTTATGTCTAACGCGCCTAAAGAAGTTTCACTTCAAAAGTTAATAAAGAAAGGACGATGACGTTTCAGTTACTTATTCTAATTCGTTTGGTTTAGCACCTTCGTCTTATAGGTGCTTAAAACATTGGAGTTTTTTAAAGTATTGATCAAGTTTTAGCAGAAATTCGATCCAGTACCATTTTTGTGGTTGTCGATCTTTGTCTCTGACAGTTCCCCTCTCCTCTTTTCGCCTACAACAATAGATCCGCAGCGGGATTAATGTCTATAGTAATTTTGACATGATTCCGTTTAATTGACCAGCGTGCAGTACACCGAGCGCACAATAGTTTTTTACAATGATGGAACTAACGAGGACAATTTGCGAGGGGAATCACGTAGGTTCGATAACGTTTTGCGAATCGATTTGGTTGCAGGATGTTGTCAGCTGTAATAGCGATTTTAATCAGTTAGAATACGCGCATTGTTCGGATACACCGAAAACACGTAAGGCTATTCGTTAAACGAGCGCTCCAATTATATCCGCGCGCCGCGTACGATAAGTTGTACCTGCAATTTGCTTTGTGTTATTTGCGCTATTGTTTTCGCCGGGCTCCCCCTTTTTCCCTTTCGCCGCCATCCTCCCAATTATTCGATGCTCCGGGCCGTTCGATCTCGCCATTATCGGATGACACGGCACCGCGCTTTTATGTTTAATTGATATTTTTCGTAATTCCCACGGAATCCAATACAGGAACGCTCCAGCGGACAGATATAATCCCAGACTCGACACTGCTCTCGTTAAAATATTTCCGATGGAAAATATTGTGGGACGACGGCTACAGGACCGCTCAAAATTGATCGCACCCCTCAAACATACAAAAACACTCCAACAATTTTCAGATTTACGCTACTGGTAAATATTCTTATCCATAGATACCCTCGATATCATCTGATGAAATATTTTTCACATTTTTAACGATATTAATCACCCCGCTACAAGAAGTTCCATAGGAAATTATTGACTCTATATCACCTCAAAAATAAACTATGCATTCGATTGTATATTTTTCCCTGTGATTATTAATGAAAATTTCTTAATTTAAATTACTATAAAAATGTTGTTCGAAAAATTCAATGTTACAAATGACTGGTCGATTCTTTATGGAAGTGCTGTTCGAATGCAGTAGAAGAAGATTCTACTATATTGTTGAATTTATAATAAGAAAGGTGGATAATATTTTTGCTACATCTTACAAGATACATCTGCTTAAGTCGTTCATATTGCTAGAATATTTTTGTTTAATTACAGAATTTAAAAATCGCTTGTATCAAAGAAAATGTATCTGCAAATGTTTCGAGTGCAGGCGCCATTTCTCATAAGAATTTTTCTTTAAAAAATTCCCATTTTGAGCTTCCGTAAATTCATTAATAAATGTACGACAAATGATGTTCTTAAGTCTGACAAGTGATGTGTTTAAATCTTGTTAAAGTCGTAAGGCAGGACCAAACAATAGTCTCGAAAAGTTTCTAGCTGGCATGCGACGGTATAACGTTGTGGGAAATTTTGGTTTCCTAGACAGGCTGACGCGTCTCTTCACAAAGTTATCGATTATTCGTCGCGGCCTTTGGAATTATTCATAAGCTCTCTCGAGCTTTGAAGGGTACCGCGTGTTCCTTCCTCGGAGAGGAAGTTCGATATGAAAAGTAGACGTCGTCGGATCTTTCGTGACGCTGCTCGTACCTCACAGGGACACTGTCTTCTCTTCTCTCTCTTTCTCTGTCCGTTGTGTCTCCGTGAATCCATCGTCCGCCCGGATGAACGAGGTTAATTCATTCATCCGGTGAGACAATGGCGGATCGGTTACACGGTGACTTGGCCGTTTATTAATGATCCCTCGGAAATCTTCCTGCAGTTCTAATGGCTCGTTTGGATTCCAACCTACAGGGCCGGCTTCCCTTGGACGTTCCCGAAAAATCCATTGTCGTACCTTGCTGCCATTCTATTTTTCTCTAGTATCTTCACTGAGAATCTTTCTTAGAATTTCTATGTTTGTAGACGTGGTGTAATTGTATGAAAAACGTAATAATAAGACGATAAAGTTTTGGTAAAAATATACTAGAAATGTCAGCAATTAATGTTTATTAAAGTAAATATCTTTCCATGATATGGAAAACAATTCTTTCTTCATAACAATTTTCTGTTTCCCTCTTAACAGTACAATATAATATTTTCTAACCCTCCAACACATCTAGAGCATCTACTAGAGAACTGTAAGGGACGCAATACTTAATGTGTATGTAATATTTGATGTGTCTGTATTATATTCCTGAAATCTAGATTCTAAAATAAACTCGGAACAGAGAGATGAATGAAAACAGCAACAGGATTGAACAAAAATATTCACACGAGTGCCAAAACTGCAAATTGAACCAACGACTGCGAAAGTGTCTGATAAAGAACTTCAAGAGAATCGATGCGGCGCGTAGGTGCAGCTTCCAAAAACCACAAGGCTCGGGGAGCATCGGAATCGGCGAAAGTACTCCGAAGTGGGAATTAACATAACAAACTTGATTTGTCTGGTACACCGTCTGTAATGGAATTCTCGGTGCGGAGAAAAGGAAAGCGAAGTTGTTCCGGCGTTCGGGGCCGTACAAAAGGCCGGGGATCTCTTGTTGCTCGTCCCCGGCGTGGTTTATTGCTCGGAAAAGAAAGGACATCTCACCTCGGGCGCCATTTTCGAAATGGCCGGCCCTGGTAGTCCCCGGCGTGGACAGAGCCGCGGTGACGTTCACGACTTATGCCGACCCGGAAAGGGATGTAAGAGGAGGGTAAAGAGGTATAAGGAGGAAAGAATGGCGCCCACGCGTTATGCTAACACTAACGCTGCCGACACGGGCTGGGTGGTCCTATTCCGCTCCACCTACTCACCCTTTCAGCCCTTTACGTGGCCCACACCTTCGTCCCGGCATGTGCATACAAATACGACTAATTTTATCGATCGAGAATCCCGGACGATCTTAATGCCTGATAATGGGACCAACGCCGAGCCCGAGACCGAGTCCTGGACCGTTCGTCTTCGCACTGGATCTGTATCGACGATTTCGCGTTCGCTCTGATCCGCCCGTTAATTCGTCAATAGGCTGTACGTGTTTATGCTAATTTATTTTTCGTTCTTTTCTCCAACGCTGCTTCTTATCTCGCGACACGTTTTGCTGTTTTTCTATAGGTCGGTGTACGACGTAGGTACACGGCAAATACAATTGCATTTTATTTAATGGAACCTGCGCATTAATGCTAATTGATAGTTTTGTAGATCAGCTTCGAGATAGTGGTATTTTGTATTCCTGGAGTTATAGCTTTGATGAACAAAATTGTATAAAATTAGCAGTCATGCGAAGATTGAACATAGTAGTGTTCAATTTTTATGATAATTTTTTGTTGTATTTTCTATAAGAGGAACAAATAGAAACGTCGTCAATGTCTCGGTGCTTTTTGGAATTACGCTTAGCATTCTTTCTTATTTCCACATCTTCTTTGTTTGCGAAGATAGATGTGTGGTAGAAGAGCTTCCTGTGTGCGGTAAAATATTCAAGGTTTCACGAAAATTCGTCACTCCGCGAGACAATCTTTCCCTCGAGGTTTTAGAAAGACCATGCATATTCTCCCTGGGACATTCTTCATATTAAGTATTCTGTAGAAAAAAGATGACAAAGTACTCTTGGAACTGATTAAAATGTTAAAAATCGTACTGTAGAACTGCATACAGGATGACTAAACGGAAGAAACATGAGAGTCATAAGAGAACAATTTTGCGTCAATAATTTCAGCAGACGAAGTAGGAAAAAACTTGTATGTCAAGAATTTTAGCAGATGGAGTCAAAGAAGAATTCTGTATTAATCATTTCAGCCGCAAATAATAAAAAAAGAACAAAATTCTGCAAACGTCACGACCTCTTTTTCTCTCTTCTATAATCTTTTCACGCTATGAAAGTATAAAAACACACTGTCTACGCATAATCAACACACAATCCGTGCCTTCCATTCTCGAAAATCACTGACGGAAATCGTTCCTCTTCAACCCCTCCCTACAAACCTGCCAACAATCGATGTCCATCAACATCTTCAGTCAACAACCTAAATTCGCTATCAACCTCTCAAATAGCATCAAATCTCCACAATTCTTCCATAATTCCATTCGGCAGCACTTTTGGTCAGTTTCGCTAACTCTTTGCTCGAAGCACATCGAACGAGTGGCAAATTGTAAATGGTGATTGGACAACGGCGCGCGAGAGGTGTCACCATAGCTCGCTGGAGCTCTTCTAGATCACAATGAGGAGAGGCAACGAGAGAGGCGGAGGTGTGAATGAGGCCGGCTTGTAGCGACGCCTCCACCCGCGGCGTTCCCCTTGTGTCAACACCTTCGACGAACCTTCACGCCACCCTACGGTTAGCCACCGGCTTGCCGCACCCCTGTGCGCACTGCTCTGCTCTGCTCCGCTCTGCTCGGTTTCGTCTCAGCTCAGCAGCCTCATACTCCCCCTCGATCCGCGCTCCTGAATTCATTCGGACGATAAACATCTTGGCCGCTCCTCGCATAATTCGTCGCGCACAGCCGCCCATTCACGCCGTCACCGCTCGTCCTCAATGAGCCTGAGCGTGAATGGTGATGGCTAGGCCTGATCCTCGGACCAACGCCTTCCGAAGGTTGACTGCCAACCTCCTCTGTCTTCTTTAAGGCTTTTTTGTTTGTTTAACTTCTACGTTGGTCAATGTTCTTTTACAACGTTGATCTTATTGGCACCTAAATTGTTATTGTCTTACTTAATTGTGGTTTACGAATTTTTGTGAATTTTTGACGGTGGAGGTATATACGTTTGTACCTTCGTTCACGTAGTTGATCTGGGAGCATCTACATAAATTAGTATTTCTGTTAGTAGACTGTGGATTTTATGCGTTTATGACGAATATGAGTGACTACAATGTAACACATTATGTGCCGGCTATTGTTCCGTAATTGTTCGAAGTTTATGGCCCATGGTTGAGGATTTTTTAACAGAAACTTGAATTATAAACCAACAATTCACCCTCATTGACGTAATCTAATAATTTCGTTTGGGATTATTGTGTAAGAACGATTTCTAAGCTTGGGAAGCCTATTAATAGGCTTCCGGTATATAATGTGTTAAACGTTGGACAGATTCAAAGAAATTAAAAATATCCATGTGTTAGTTTCAGCTGATTAAAATCATCAAGGAAGAAAACATAATTTTTATTTTGCACGAAGATCCACAATCTATTACTCTGGGAATCATTGTCCGTTTACGACATGTGGAAAAGTACATACCTATGTTGCAAGAAGAGTGACGGGAGTTCAGTAAAATGTCATTGGAATGCAGTCCGACTTCTCGTAAATATTATCAATGTTTTTTTATTCCATCCTTTTACGTCGTTCATCTCGTTGGTATTTAAATTGTTATTGCTGTTATTACTCTACAAATCTTCGAGCATTTAGGACACGTGGTATATTTGTACGTTGCAAGCAGAGTTGACTTCAGTAAATTGCATTGTACTGTAACATAGCCTCCTCCGTTGTCAATGCTGTATTCCATTCTACGACTTCATCGATCTTATCTAAATTAGTATTCTCATTATTACCTTACAGACTTTTCTGCACTTAGGTTGTGCGAAAAAAATGTATATACTCCAAAGACGCTGACAGGAGTTTGGTAAATTAGACAGTTAATCTTTGTGCATTTGTGAAAGTGTTCGAGCGCCAGTCCTCGTAAAACACTTTCTCCCCGACATTTTCGAAAAAGAGAAGCCGGGTAATCCGTCGGTTGTCAGTGAATAATTCTTACGCGAGCGTTATCTATCCGATAGTGCCGGAATCGGCAGGTACCGGCGGGTATTTATCAGCGGCCAGATAGCCAGCCGGTACCGGCAGCGATTTTTTTCGTCGCCATAAATCTCGAACCCTCGCGCGTCGGACACCGTAATATATCCTACGAGGCCGGCAAATGGCCATCTTGTCTCGATTCGGAAACGATGTAACCGTTTAAAGCCGGCGTACAGAGACCCTGGGGGGTTCGAGGGTGGAGGAGAGCTAGTCGGCACTGAGCGGCGCGGCGTTTCAAAAAATTTCGTTGTTCCGACCGAAATATATCCGGGACATCGGAGCCGTGACGGGACGGGCTGGGCCAGAATCGTCGGGGCTCGGATGTCGCGCAGAGGCACTAAGTGGAAATTGTTGTCAAAAACGGCGGGGCCCGGGACCGCGTATACCGGTTCGACGGTACCAACGTTGTCAGCCGGCTCATATATTTCGGGGGCCTGCGGTACCACTGCCTTTGCCCGGACGTGGGCGTGAGCAGGAAGACACGAGACCGATACCTACCTCTCGCCTCTCGCTAAGGTGCTCATTAGTAATACGGTAGAACCGACGTTCTAGCCCTTTTACTCTCGTTTCGTTCCTTTACCACCCCCATGTACCTTTAATAGCGACTCTGAAATCGCATGACTTGAATTTACTCACCTAGAAGTAACTCGTCTAGTGTAAAGGCAGGGGAGACCGGGGCTAGTTGACTTATTTTTAACAGTATCTAATTTTTAGGAATAAACTACTTTTATTTGGTTGAGTTGTTAAATAGCAAAAGTTGTGAAATTTACCTAAGTATACAAGCTTAATTTTGAAAAAGTATAGATTGAAGTTTTTATCACATTTATCTTAGTGAGTGCAATAAGTCAACGAACGCCTAGTTCAGAGTTAGTAACCCCACCATGTATGTCAACTTGACATACATGGTGGGGTTAGTTGACTTGATGTCGATTTCAATCATTTATTTTAATTATTACCTAACATTAATCGTTTATTTTTTTAACCTATATTTCTTAAAATGTAGAATTTCACCTACAGATCATCATCCTAGTTACAATTAATGCATGCATAAAATACTTTTTCCGAATTGATGCAGTTTTCGTGGCTGAAAAGTCTTTAGCGACACTATTATCTACAACAATTCGGACTGCTCATAAAATACGGCATATAATATTTCTAAAGACTTTGAAATGACGTAGGAATGCGTTTACCGTCGCGAAAGTGTTGATAGGATTTCGGTACGTAAAGTGTTCATCTTCAATATTCTAGGAGGGCGTTTAATTTATCCTGCAAAGCTATTAAACTGCTTGATATCAGGATTAAATAGTCTGCAAACAGGAGTTCCATCTTAGTAGTTCACTTGCCCATTTCTCAAGAAAAATTGATCTGTGTATTGTACTCTTTATTAGTTTTTAATAATTCTTCCAGCAACGCACTCAGCGTAATACGTTCCGCGACGCGATCTCTTTCTATCCGTACGTTCTCACGCTCCTTCGGTCTCTAACGCCACGCACGTATCGCCGAATTACCTCGCGATTCTTTCTCTCACTCGCTCACGCCTTCTCTCGCGGCATTTTGTCATTCGACCTATTCAATCACTCGCTCACTCTCATGCGCCAACTTCCTTTCTCACTCACTCACTCCCACAGGCACCACACGTGTCAAACAGAAACGAACACAGCAATGTAAAAATTGCTTAAAGTGATAGAAATTTCGAGTACCATTTAAGAATCACCATTCGAGTTCAACGGGTTGCCACGAGCCGTCCGAATTTTCAAAATGATCACGAAAGATTCATCAGAGAGATCTCTGTCGGCGTCGTGGCAGGACCGTTCATAAAAGTGTCACGTGTTTTTTGACGAACGGCCGCCTCTGTAAATAGCAATCGAGTGAGAGCAGAGCCACTCTCGGGTCCCTCCCTCGTCACCTCGGTCGTCGTTCAGTGCCGGGCAATAAAGTCGTATTGTTTTTGCGGCGTTTGCGTCGCTTTAACGCCCGGCAATATAACCTTAACAACTGGGGCCCGGTCGGGGCCCAGCTGCGCGGGCTACTAGCGGGGACAGAGACGGACAGATCGAGCGGACCGAGTCGTCGGATAAAGAGGAAACGTTCCCAGTGACTTTGTGCCCAATACGGCGCCAGAAACCTTCCTCTCGCAGGTCCGCGGTGCACCATGGGACCCGTCGGACGTTGTACATCGTCGGACGCGGTCCATGGGTCCGGATGCGGCGGGATATACCTCCTCGTATACACCGGCACGGCCCGACCCAACCCACCCGTTAGACCCTCGTAAAATTTTTTCTCGATCCTTTTGCTCCCCGATCCTACGGAGCAAACGGTCCGCTACAGCTTCGACGTCCGAGGATTTAATTTGGTCGACTACGTTCTCGTTCCTCCCCCTGGTGCCACCCTATGCCTCTTCTGCTCTGTCTCTCGTCCTCCCCGCAGTCTCCCGATCTTTATCCGATGGTTTATCATATCCACCGCGCGCCCCGAACCAACCGAGAGGACCAACAACGAGAAAGAGGATCGCGCAGCCTGGTTTCAACCAGTCGCGAAACGTCCCCGCACGATTAATACGGTGTTATTAATAAAAATCTCCGTGGCTTTAGCCGAATTCGTCGGCCTGCGAGAGATATCGATCGCAAGATCGTTTCGAAACGGCAGGTGGAATTCTCAGGGATTTTCTTTTTTGCTTTGTTGGTTTTACCGAATTTATAAAGTTACAGCAACCCGAGAGGATCATTAGCACGTTGCGTTGCAACACGCTTGTGATTGTACATTGTATCAAATTGAGAGTACATCTAGATTAACACTTTTTCTACCGGAAGCCTATCAATAGGTTTTTCAATAAGACGGCTGTACGGAATGGAAGCTTAAAAACTTCTACACAATAATCCCAAACGGAATGATTAGATTACGTTATTGAAGGTGACTTATTAGTTTATGTTTCTGTCACTGTTGGAGGAACTATTCAAAAATCCTCAGCCATGGGTCACGGGCTTCCAAAAATTATGGAATCACCGCCGGTGGATGTGTTAAATATTCCAGTGATCTTTGTCAATTTTAATAAAAGAAGCAATTGTTTTTTTCGAGCAGCCAGGTAGTTTTCAAGTGGTATTCCGAGCGTAGCAAGTAGATATTCACAAATTTACAAAATTACTTACTTTGTAGCCTTTCCTGCGACCCAGTCATTTTCGTCATCTTTCTCGCTACCATTTCCTACACATAACGGATCCCAACGAAGGGTTGTTTTCTTTTTTGGAATTATCGAATGGAAGTGGCGGTGGTCGACAGCCCCTGCGTCGTTTGTACAAGGACGCGCGGAGATGCGTCTCCTTTATCGGGCCCCGGACTCTCGTTATCTTCCAGTACAAAAGGTGTTAATTAAAAAACGATCGGCACCCGGCGAGTAGTTATCGTGTCGCTTGCGCCGTTTATCTCGTCAACGGCTGTCCGTCGGGTGTAAACATTATTGACGCGATAGCACGAGGTTCTTCACGTCGAGGTTTCTGACGATTTTCCGGCCGCAGCACGTGTCCTCAGATACACGCGGTAATACCAGCCTTTTTTCGGAGTTTCTTGTACCCGGTGCTTCACAGACACGCTTTTTACGACTCGTCTGACTATTTCACACCGAACCCTGTGATAGCGACGATGGACCAACTCGGTTCGAAACGCCTCTTGAACGGTGGTCCTCGATTTCTGTGGGAAACTCGGTTCACTCAAACCTGATTCGTTTACACTCGATTCATTCGAGTGGGCTTGTGAGGTTGAAGTGTTTGCCGAGGGGGATCGAAAGAAACATCGTGTGGCACTTATGTGGTTCAAAGGATTTTCGATCTCTCTCGAGTACGACAAGATAAAGGATGTTGTTGGAAGTTTTTTTTATGAAACACATATTGAAATCACCTGAATCAAATCATTTGATGTATCTAAACATTTCTAGTAGAATTATCACTGGACTGCGGATGTTAATGCAAAATAAAAGTTGTCCCAGTAAATCGTAGGAAACACAAGTTATATAAAAGCTCATTTCCTCTTATAATAATTTTTATAAGTCGATGATAATATGTATAGTAACATTATTTAATTCTTGCTGATGTCTCTACAAGTTTGTGTCCGTCCAATCCATTTTTGTGATAAATCCATAAAATCCGCAGTTTAATTATCACAACTGTCCATCGCTGAAATCAATGCAAAAATGATCAAAATAGATTTAGCATGTATAGGACAACAGTTAACACTTTCACTGTCATGATTAGACTGCGGATTTTATACACATAAGAGGAAAATGGGTAGAGGCAATTTATAGCAGTGAAAATATTAACCCTTCGCACTCGGAGCTATTTCAACTCAAAAATCAAACATTTCTTTTGACCTAGAATATTTCCATTGTACATAATATTTTTCATTTTATACGTATGAAAGTGATATAGTACCTTATGCCATATTTAAATGTTTAGCAATTTATCAAATATAAACAAATTTAATAATGTAAACAATATTTAGCAATTTGTATTGGCGCCTCAGAGGCGCCATTCGAGTGCTAAGGGTTAAAAGGTTTTAAGAATATCGATTTATTAGCTTCATCTTATTGAAATTATTCAAGGAACAATTAAATTTTTATTTTACACTTTAGGATCGTCTAAAGATGTATGCAAACGGATACAAATTGCACATCACATCATTTAGAAAACAATGTAAACTAAGACTGTGCTTATCGAACAATTCAAAACGCACACTTCAAGCAAGAATCGCCTCCTCGATCTCCATCAGCCTAAAAATATACATTTCCGCTCCGAATGAAAGTCTCTTAAAACTCAGGGCGACGCAGTCCCATAAACCAGGGCGCGTTAGGGTCACCGGGATATCAATTGCAGCGGAGATAAGTCGAGACAGGCGACGGGCGTTCGAGCAGGCGTTTAATTAAAAGAACAGCTCGGCGTGGCCGTGGGCCGGCTCGGTCCGATTTTCGCAACGTTTTACGGCCCGTAAAGGGACCGGGGACCAATTGACAGCAGGTGGATGTGAAAGCGGCAGGAATCTCGCAATCGCGAATAATAACGATCTCGCTGTTACGAGATATAGGACTTATCGTGGGTAGCTGGAGAGAGAGAGAGAGAGAGAGAGAGAGAGAGAGAGAGAGAGAGAGAGAGAGAGAGAGAGAGAGAGAGAGAGAGAGAGAGAGAGTGAGTGAGTAAGAGAAAGGTGCAGGAGAGAAGAGGCTCCACCCGTAAAGCGGATAGAGCATCGTTCTCTCTCTCTGTCTGGCTGTTCTTCTCCATCTCTCTCTCCGTGATTCTCTGGTTCCTCGTGTATATGCTAATGCGAGACGAATGTCTCCTCCCGTGCGCCCTCCTCGTCGTCTCGCCTCCGAAAGACGGTGTCTTGTGCCTTGGGTACGGTGTGTCGACGACTTAGGACTTAGGAGGATGCGTTACCTCGTGGGCGTGTTTGTTCCTCTAAACTCTCCGCAGCGGGGCGGCTGCAGTTGCAACAGATTTCCTCCCTCCTCCTCCTCCTCCTCCTCCTCCTCCTCCTCTCTCTCTCTCTCCCTCTCTATCTTTCTCCTGCGCCTTCACCTCCCTCGTTCCAGAACCTCTCTCCCTCTCCGGGCCCCGGCCGTTTCTGCAATCGATTGCCTATCGACACCGCGATAGATTAGTCGGAATTATCGTGATCAGACCTTTGGGACCAGGCTCTCTCTCTCTCTCTCTCTCTCTCTCTCTCTTTCTCTCGGCGTGCACCGGTCCGCGAACCAGCACCGACCCAACACACGGCTCTCTCGACCGGCAGAAAAAGAAACGGGGATACATGCCGGCAAACGGAAAGAAAGATCCGGCGCGGACGTCTCTCGAAATTATTACACGCCGCCCGCGAATCACAACGCTATAGATTAGCTGGAATTATGGAGTATAAGCCTGAGGGACGGGGATCGCCGCGCTACGACGATCCATCGATCGCGAGCCCCATCGCAAATCGGTTTTTTCGGCCGGTCGGGAAGCCGATCGTAAATCCCGGCCATCGCGAAGACATTCCAAGATGTGGAATATTTAATACGGACAGGTGAACGGTGTTGCGATGCTGCCCTTGCGCCCCGGCGCGGCGCGTCTCTGCTTTGTTCTTGCTCGATTGTATCTGCTGAAACTGCTTTCTAAATGGTAGGTTGTTTTACTTCACTGGCTCGTGCGATGCGATTTCAGAATAATTTTTCAATTCACGATTAATTCAAAACGATAAGGTTTCTTATCCTCGTTTTCAGATATTTCACCCAAAATGAAATACATCATAGTAAATGCGAAATTGAGCGGGCTTTACGCCATCATTTTAATGATCTCAAATATTTTTATAAAATACAATCTCCCAAATGTGCGATGCGAATTCATAATAATTTTTCAATTCACGATTACTTCAAAACGATAAGTTTTCTTATCCTCGTTTTCAGATATTTCACCCAAAATGAAATACATCATAGTAAATGCGAAATTGAGCGGGCTTTACGCCATCATTTTAATGATCTCAAATATTTTTATAAAATACAATCTCCCAAATGTGCGATGCGAATTCATAATAATTTTTCAATTCACGATTACTTCAAAACGATAAGTTTTCTTATCCTCGTTTTCAGATATTTCACCCAAAATGAAATACATCATAGTAAATACGAAATTGAGCAGGCTTTACGCCATCATTTTACTGATCTCAAATTTTTTTATAAAATACAATCCCCCAAATGTCGTGCGATGCGATGTCAGAATAATTTTTTAATTCACAATTAATTCAATACGATAAAGTTTCTTATCCTCGTTTTCAGATATTTCACCCAAAATGAAATACATCATAGTAAATACGAAATTGAGCGGGCTTTAAGCCATCATTTTACTGATCTCAAATTTTTTTATAAAATACAATCCCCCAAATGTCACAGTCCTTGCCTATTCCCGTAGCAGATTGTAAATTAAAAGTAGACTGTACTTACGAATTTTTACCAAGAAAACTATTCATCCGATCGAGTTGATTTTTTTTACATCAACCAAGAAGATTTCACCTATCTTAAGAATATGTTTATTAATTAAAAATCAAGATGATAATAGTGGAAATAGCTAACAAACTCTTATTTTATCGGTTAAACAGGCTCTTGCTATTACTGATTAATATCTACATTCAATGATCGAATTTCCAGAGACAGTTTTTCTGGACGAAGGGTCCAGTGGAGAGGCTCGCCATAGTTATCGATTTCCCGGGAAAACTGCTCAAGTTCTCTCGAAACGTAATTAAGCGCTCGTAGGTTGCGCGTAGCGATGGCGGAGGCGAAACTTTTCGGCGATGGTGCACGGAACGATCTATTTAACGTCGTGCAAGCGACGCACGAGAACGAAAGACGGAACGGGGTAACGGGAACGGGATGGTCGTTGCGAAGGAGGAGGAACGCGGAGGAACGCGGAGGTAAATGTCTGAGGTTTCCCCCGGAGAGCAACAAATGCAGGGTGGAGCGTAGGCAAAGCGCGGTGATTCCTCTACACTGAGAATTCGTAACACGTGTATCCCGGTGGTTTATGGTGATTAGTAGTTTACGGGAGACATTTCCGTTGTCTGGAATCGTTCCCGGGCTCCCTGCGACCCATTCTTACATTAGTTACTCGATTCCGCTGCTAGCGATGGCGACGCCTCCCTTTCTCGAAACGTCTTCCCAAATACTATTCTCTCTATTCCCGTTTCGTGTGAACGGAAACCAAAAATGTAGCTTCCGGAAAATTAAAAGCAATTGTAGAGGGAAGCATATTGTCTTGTTCATTAATACAGACACTGTTCAAGTATAGTTTAACACAATGATTATTGTATTATTTAGCTTTGGATGAACAGCATTGTTTTTCCAGGTCTGAAAATTAATTTTATATGCTGATACATTGAGTGCACTAAATATTGTTGCGAAATACGAAATGCAAGATGATTGAATTTTATCTTCGCAGTTTATGTTTTATAGGAGAAATTTTATCCAATTTTTTTAATCATTGGTCGACTTGTTATTGTAAACAAGAAGAGGGTTCGTTGATAAGTTGAAAATTGCACAACCTCAAGAGTAACTACTTATTGCCATCATTCACACGTGATAAAATTACAGAAATTATTTTTATGTAAATACAAGCACAACTACGTCAACAAATATTATTTAATTTAAAACAGTGCTCCAGAAACAAAAATGGTAATTCGATGCTGAAGAAAACGTCAATTATAAGAACCCAAGGTTGCGGGAACTTAGAACTGTAACTTCAAGAGTCTCTTCAAGGCCAAGAAGAGGTTGCTTCCGCCCTGAAACGTTAGTAGCACGATTTCATGAAACTATGGCAAACGAATAGGTTTGACGTGCTGCTAGGACAGAGGCGTTCGTCTCCTAATTACCAGCACGTCGTACAGCTCGGTGTCGGATGACGGGTGTATCCGGGTTGGACTCTGGAGGGACTGTTAAATGTTTACCCGACACCGACGCCAGCGGGTTAGCGCCAGATTATCGTCACCCGGTTCCAGCAGCTTAGGCTCTCGGGATCGGGAGGTCATGTTTTCATGTAACAGGATTCTGCCACTCTCTATCAAACTGGCTGACAAAAAATATGTAACGATGTAGTGGCGCCGTAAAACTACTTGCTACTGGCTAGGTTCAACAGGGCATTCCTGCTCCTTGGTTCTTGTAATAAACATTTCCCTAAGTCGACCGTTATCTTTGAAGTTATCGAAGTGAGCTACTGTCGAAACGAGGTGGTCAATGTTTAATCTAATCTTTGTTAGAATTGACCAAGTTGTTCTTGGGTTTTTTTACAAAAATTTACGAATGCTACAAAACGTAGAAAGATCTATAGGTTAGTTGACATATTCAGCTTTAATCAGAGTGAGCTGCAATCTTTATGAAATTGAATATTTACAATTTTCTTAACTTGAGCATGTCTGCATCTACACCCAAGGCTTTTAGCCTTAACTTGAATATGTTCTTGGGTTTTAAAAAAAATTACGAATGCTACAAAACGTAGGAAGATCTATAGGTTAGTTGTCATCTTCAGCTTTAATCAAAGTGAGCTACAATCTTTATGAAATTGAATATTCGCAATGAAACTTCATAAGGTTTTTCTTAACTTGAGCATGTCTGCATCTACACCCAAGGCTTCTAGGCTTAACTTGAGCGTGTTCTTGGGTTTTTACAAATATTTACGAATGCTACAAAATGTAGGAATATCTATAGGCTAGTTGTCATCTTTAGCTCCAATCAACGTGAGCTGTAATATTTACGAAATTGAATATTCACAATGAAGCTTTACACAGTGTTTCTACTTTTAACATACATCAATCCAGATCTGAGGCACTTTAGACTTAACTTTAATATCTTCTTGGATTTAACAAAATTCTGTAAATATTATAAATGTAAGAAAATCCACAAGGTAGTATCTATCATCAGGTTCCATCAAAATGACCTGTAGTCTTTATTACGATGAATCTCCAAAATAAAAATGTTCAGTATTTCCGTGTTAACGATCTGTATCTAAACCTCAAAGTTCTCTATTTAAATCACTGTACCGAACCGTACAAATGCTGCTGGTAGACCCTGCTGCTCTCCGTCATCGTTAGTTTCTCTTCGACCGAGAGCAACCTCGTTTCCAAAAACTCCTATATTTCACAAGATCCTCTCTACATTCACATCAAATTTCGCCTCCCCAGCCATTTTCAGTTTGTAAGACTACTCCGAACATCTTCGTTTCCAGAGAATCGTGAACAATAGCATTCCTCCGAGTCATTGTTTCTCCGGCTGCGCGGCGTCTTGCTCGTCCGGGTTTCGTGGTAAACACGAAAATCCCGAGAATTGCGAGAAACAGGATCGGGTCTAGGTCTGTGCCCGCTATCAAGCGGCGGTGTAGCTGCTGGAAAGCGTGTCGCAACACGTGCTGAACGCATGTTTCCGCAAGCTGTATGCCCGGATTGCCAGCAGCGAGCGAGAAAGAGGAAGAGAGTGAGCGAGAGAGAGAGAGAGAGAGAGAGAGAGAGAGAGAGAGAGAGAGAATGACAGTAGGACACCTAGAGGACTCTCGGTGGCAGGACCAACAAAAGAGGTCAAGTCGCGCAGGACACTCGCTGTCAAACTAAACATTGACCACACAGCCGGGGCTCTCTGACTCCTCCCTGGCGTTGGACGGTGTTATGTTTCGAGGTTCGTTACATCGAGCAACGGGGATATGTGAGAACAGGAGAGGTCGTCGCCAGACATAGTCTCTCCGCGCGCGCAGTCGCCGTTCTCGTCCTGTCATTTATTCTAAGGGAAACCGGGAAGGACCGAAGGGGGCTGGATCGTCGAGTCCTCGTGATTGATCAGCAGCAACGCCTCGACGACTAGCTGGCGTCGTTCTGCTCCTCCCTGCGTCTCCTGCCGCAGGAAATTTGCTACTTCCGCGAGCTACGCTGCCACGGTTACCGTTCCTGCCTTGATCCTACGCGAAATTCGGGGCTTGGCAGAGGCGTACCGATGTCGGACAGATTAATTGCTGCCTTCTGAGAACGCTGAACACCCTTTCCGAAAACTGATTGGGAATGTAATGCTGTGGCGGAGGGTCGCTGATAGCAATTATCCTAAACGATGACTTTCTACGTTGCGCGAGGAACGATATCGGAGAAATCATTCTGATGCTCTTTGCGTTTCTTCTTCGAATTTGACTGAGTAATTTTTGGATGGATGAATTAATGACATTATTAATAACGAACTAGTCTGTGGATCTTTATGTAGTATAAACATTTTCTGCGTCTGTTGCAAGAAGCAGGAGATCTACTTAGGAATTTCATTCTCCATTTACATGCTAATTTGATTAGTTGACTGTGGATCTTTATGCAAAATAAAAAATGTCCTCTTTAACTATTTTCTCTTTAACCATTTTAAAAAGTCGACAGTAATATAACAATATTCTTAAATTCATCTAATGTCTTTTCAGTTTAGCATTTATCCCATTTGTTTCTGTCACAAATGCATAAAATACGCAGTCTAATGATAAGCATCAATTACTAAATTCAATCTTAAATATGAAAAAGTAGATTTGAAAAATTCTGTTTTACATTAAAATCGGTAGTCCATCTACGAATTTGTTGTTGAAGAATCTCTTTTTAAAGACTTCTTTCGATAAAAACATTTTTCTTCGAAGAAAGAATTAAAAATAAGTAATCACAAGTTCAAGTCAATCTTTACAATCCTAATTTTAAAACTTACTACACACACATACACACACACAGTTAAGATTGACCATACCAGATCGCTAGCAGACAGGAAACCACTTATCTAAAGTCAAGGAAAATCATTATCGAGTCTTGGTCAAACATAGTCCTCTACGATTGCCAGATTGTCGATCATTCCTAAATTGTTCACAAATTCTTCAGACTTTGCTTTAGTTCAGAATTCGTTCTCCACTCCTCCGAGTGCGTAGACTTTGGAAGCCGTGTGTTATTCGACGCTAATTTACGGAGTCGTTCGGAGTACGGTCAATTAGAGCTCGAACGACGAGTGATTCGTCGAGAAATATTTCGGTTGTCGAGGGTGGCGGATCTCTCTTTCTGTCGGTTAAAGAGCGAGAGTGAGAGAGCGATGAGAGGGAGGACGCTCGAGGGAAAGAAGCGTTGTAGAAAAAAAAAAGAAGTTGAGGATGACGAAGGGAACGGTCGGGTGTCTCCTTACCAATCCGAGAACTGGCGAGGACGTCGCGTCGCTGTGGAGGACTTATAAATCGCTTCCAGGTTTCGTCGGCCGGTTGCGGGGACGGCTGTCACGCGTTATCCTAACGACGTTTAACTAATCACGCCCGGAGAAAATATATATCCGCGAAGGGGCACTGGCGCCTCGGGCCACTCTATCACCAGGGCCCCGGATGCTTAATTTGTATCAAAACATGCCGAGGACCAGTGCGCCGCCACGCGAACCAGCTACACTCCAACGATCCACAAAACCAACGCAAATATTCACAGAAAATTCGCAGCAATGTACACTGACTCGCATAAGTATTCGTACACACTTTAAAACAATATGCTCTTTTTACATTTTACCTTTGACATTTTGAGAAAATTGGAACAATTGAACCAAAAAATTTTGAAATCACTGCAATTCAAATCGGAATTTCTACTCAATGTGCACGTTTTATATTGTCATGTTACACGAGTACACACGAACAATTATTTTCTCAACTTCCTCTTACTTAATTAACGCCATTTGCTTTCTTAACACTAGGTTTGCGGGACCCGCCAAAAGATGCCTAATATTTTTAATTTACGATTATTGAGATTATAAAGATTCTTTTCAAAGAATTGATTTTTCAACGTTCGTTTTTCTATTGAATCGATTTTTGTCCCTGCGATTCAGATCGATTCAAGAATTTTTTTGCAAGAATTGAACCATTCCCTAAAAATTTATCAAATTGACAGTCATCTTGAACGTGATAAAAACCTAACAAGTATTTAGTCGCCAATGGGATTATCACAAATTCAACAAGTTGTCAGTCTTATAAATCTGAACAAGCCGTAAATACATAGTTGCCGAACATTGTATGGTGAAACGTATGACAGCCAAATACGATTTCCATTTTGCACCGTTGACCATCCAGGACGATCATAGATGTCAACATGCAGGACATTGTCAAGCGATTGCCACGAGATATTCGCGTTAGGCAGCAACATCCTTTAAACGCATGCAGAATGCTCGTCGAGCTAAAACGCATCCTAACCGCATACGCGTCCTCCTATTTGCGCAATGTGCCTCGCATGTGTGCTGCACCGGAGGCTGCATCCCCCGTGAACGCAAGAACGACGTCTCCCCTCATCACCCCTCTGCCATTCCACAACACCCTCGGCCATAGCCGAGCCACGCTGAAATTGTACGGGGTAAATCAATTAGTTGGAGGCTCGCTTGTGCACATCGATGCCAAATTCAATTCCGGGGTTAAAAATTATTGGCCGGCTACATAGCGGTCCGATTGCCTCGCTAAAACGGCACCGTTTCCGGTTTGGGCAGTCGTTTGATCGTTGGGTGAGGAATGATTATTGACGGGAGCTAAATAAATTGAAACGTGTCACTAAAACGTACTAAAAGTACCAAAAGAGTTCGAATTTAATTTATATATTTCTGTCATTTTTAATTGAGCAAGTTGGAGGATTGGTAAATTGCATCGGTACTAATCAATCTCTACAAATTTAGTCTCGCTAGGTTCTATTTAGTTAAAACGACAATCCTCCTGATGAAGATTGAATTTTACCTACCGGAAGTCTATTGATAAAACTTAGCGATTGTACCACGGGATAAAGTTGTTAAATAATCATCTTCTAAATATCAATACTAAATAAAAATTGCCGGGACACGTTCCTGAGAGAGACCTGTTGGTTCACAATTAAAGTTGCTGCTGCTAGTTAAGAATTCAGTAAGAAATCCTCGGCAATGAATCGTAAATTGTCAAAAAATATGAAATAATCGCCGGTAATTACTTAACACGTTGTTAAAGGTATTACATATTTTTAGGTGCAAAGTGTTTAATTGTTAGTCGAAACAGCTCGAGCCTCGATCGAGTTCCCAGGTCGTGCCCTAGCGTGAATATTCATCGCATCTCCAAAACGCATGGACTTCCTGTACAGGCATCGTCGATGCCTGCTCGATGTGTAATGGTCTTCCACGGTACATTACACGGATCGTGTGCACGCACCGATGCTCGAAACGCGTGCATCCAGTAATTAAGACAGTCACTGCGAAACTGCGTCGTTACGACCTCTTTCCCTCTCGGCCGTTCGTCGTAGATTGCACTCGTGCAGTGATAACCCGCAGCTGCAGTGCCCTAACCCCCTTCGGTCGCGAGAGAGCCTGCAATTGCCGTGACACCATTGCCAGTACGCGATATTGCGCGCAAAACCGTTAGGCGTATTAGCCTGCCTGCGACCGTCGATTCAGATCCTAAACAATTTATTCGACTGTCAAGATCACTGACATATTTCCCGTTACAACCCGCGCATAGGCATAAACTAATTATTTTTTAAGAAGACGGAGTGCTCTTGGGAAGTTTCTCTCTTCGGTTCTTTCATTTCCAGGCACCCCACTTCACGATCATGCTCTTGTGCTGGTAAGGTTTTCGGATTATGCAGCAGAAGTTTATTCGTCTAGAAATGGTAGACAAAATTATTTATCCAGATCTAAAAATTAAATTTTGCAGTAATATATTCAGTGTACCAAATTTAATTGAGGTCTGGAAATGCAATAATGTTGAGAGTACTCGATATTACATAAGTATTTCAATTTTTATCTTATTAAATAAGTTACTTTGATTTCATGGAATTTTTGGGGTCATCGAATTGTTACGAGAAATGTTAAAGAATTTTAACATTACAATTTTGGCATAAAATGAATACAGGGAACGATGGAGTTTTTACATTGCGAAATTATAGTAACAACTGTCTACAAAACGAGAACAGACAGAACAGAGGGTTAAGAACCCTGTAAGAGATGATTCCCAGCAAAGCGACACAGGCCGATACTTCATTAGAAAAATATTTAAAAAGTTATTAGAATACAAGATACACTAGAAGTACAATACGGTAACAATTTCAACTGATGCAAATCTTGATGTACACTTCAAAACGGTCAGAGAGCTAGGAAACCTGCAAAAGATGATCTTCGGAGAAGTGACCGAGCAAAATCTGATACTTAGTTAAGAAAATATTTAAAGAGATAGTAGAATATAAGGTAGTGTAATAGGAATTTCGATTGAAGCGAATATCGATGCACACCTTTAGAAGAACCAGAGCGCCACAAAAGGCACAGAGAAGATGACATCCAGGAAAGCGACAGCGCAGAGTCGGATATCTGGTTCGAAAATCTTCGCTCGGAGAAATGCGGGGCACCGATAGGCCCGAGCAAAAACTCGGAATAACACGTTGTCCCGAAAAATGGCCGTGGGGAGGAGTAGCCGGGTATCAGTCGACGACATCGGAGAGAGCCCCGTGGTACGTCCTGCCGCCAATTACAACATTCCACGTTGTTTTGCCGACCGGGCGTCTTCGTGCGGGCAACGGGCACGCGATTTCCTGCCAAATTGGGGCCGGATTACGATCGTTTCCACCGACGCCTTGAGCGACCCCAATGAAAAACCTCTTCGTAGTCTTCGCAAAATAGCTCTGCTTCGCAAACAAGGGGAGGGAGAGCAAAGAAGTGAGGCGTGCTACGAAAAGTGGGACGAGGGGAGCACAGATCGGAGACTTCGTAGCCAACAGCGAAGAGAAGGAAGAGAAGCGTATCCCGACCGCCAAGCCCGTTATTTAGTCATAGTACTCAATTACATCCGAATGCACGATTCCTCCCAGCGAACACGAAGGATAATTCGCGAGGGGTCGGGCTTTTTTTCACCCCCTCCGGGAGCCGACGATTTACTATCTTTTACCGTTCGTACGCGTGTTACGTGACTCGTCGGCTATAGGATCCGACAAGCCCGGTAATATTGTAATTAGAAATCGGTGGATACCAGCGATCCGCGTTATCACTTTGTAGGAATCAGCGGCCGAAGTGGCAGACGGGACCGCCCCCTATATTGGGCTGGCTCGCGAGGTGGTTTTATAGCAAGCCTACCGCGCAATTTCGAAACCGTTTAATCCCTTGCAGTATGATATCGGGCCAGACTTGTGATCCAGCTTCCGAATGAAATCTACGGGGCACACATTTCATTCGCTTCCTTTAAATCGTAATAAAATTCTATTTCTCTATCATCGATGTTTAAAAGGGTGTTCTAGTTGTCGAGGCGTTTTTGCACGAATTCTTAGGAATTCTTTTCGGAAGAACTGTTGAATATTTTGCATTGGAATTTTTCATACATATTTATTGATACTTGAGGTATATACGTGATTTTTTAAGCGTAAAAATGATCAAAAATTACATGAGCTATGCATATTTTTACCAACAATGATTTGCAAAATATGGTTCGACGGTTGCCATCACTCCGGATTTTCTACTGATCGAAAATAAAATTAATGAATCTGCTTATTAATCAGTATGAATATTCTCCGAACCAAAAGAAATGTAAAATCTTAATTATTTACAATATGGCGACATTTTGAAATGAAATTACCGTTTTCTAAATATTTGTAGGCTTCAGCATGGTGAAAAATAAGAAAAAATTGAGGGATTTAAAAATTTTTAGTTCGTGCAATAACAAGCTATGTGCTGAAGAGTCTCTAAAAATTTCAACTCAATTGATCAACTAGAATTTGAGATATCGTAGCAACCGATTGCTGAGCTCAGGGCCAAAGACCTAGTTCCAAGCGTTCCACCTAACTCATAATTTTCCAGCAGCCAATTCGCATCGTTAACTGTTTGTATCAGGCCTAATAAGATCAACGTTGATCTCAAAGAATTTGGTTGAAAAACATGCATGTAAGCAGAACAAAATTGGTGAGTATGGATTTGAATAGGTCTAGGCAAAAACAGCCGAGGTTAAGGGGATAAAGCATGTTCAAATGCTAGGCCCAACGAAGGTGTCGTTCGTTCTCCAGCTAATTTTTCGTCCACCTACCAACGCGTTGCAATGGTTACCCGATCTGTCGACCGCTTAGCCACCAGCTACGATTTCGCTCCAGCCGGAGGCGATGCAATCCGACGCGGAACTCACGGTGCACTAACTTAACGAATAGGATAGAGCGCCACTCCTTCGCCATTTTTCCCACGCTGTCCCATTGCCGTAACCTTTCGTCGGTAGAGAGAGCGAGAGGGGTTGTTTCTCGCGAGAAATACTGCACAAGATTCGAGATATAATTGATGGATGTCTTTGCAATAGGTTGCTGGATATTAGCCATGAATGCTTCGGACACAGCGTTCTTTAATGTACGAAGTAGACTTCACCACCGTTCGCCGTTTCCATAGCGCCGCGACGCGGCGAACCGATTACCAATATGCTCGCTTCCCGCGTTAAAAAGATGATCGTCGATTGTTTTATGACACGCGAGTCGGTTACTCGGTTTCTTGGTCGGTGGGGAGAGAACACACTGCGCCCGCGCAAATTGAGTAGGAAGGGGAAGCAGGCGTGTAAGATCAGAGTCTGCTATTTAGACTATTCTATAGGCGACGGAGTCTTTTAGTCGACGAAGGAAATTTAAGTCTGAAAATGATGATGCTTTGCGCAACGATCCACAGTCTCCTTATGAGCAAACATTTCTTGATATAAGGCAATGGTTTGATGTGAGACAAACAGTTTAGGAATTATGCTACCTGTTGTACGCACTGATTTGATTGTACATATAATTATATATTTAACATTTAGGAGAATACATAAGCAATGAATACAAATTATAACGTGTCTTTCTTTGCTGATTGATTCGGAGCGACTGACGCAATCGTCGCGGGTTCCGGTAACGTTCATCCCTGCTCCATCTCCAACTACGGCTCTCATCTTACTATTACATGTTTTTGAAACGGGTAATTGCCTACACTACCGATTCGCGAAATTTCACAATAACAAGGAGGAAGACATTCACGCATCGATCACAGAGTATCCTCCTGCAGGATCGACGTTGATCTCGACTAACTTGATGTCCGGTACGTCTCGAAAATAACCGCGGTCCGTTAGCGGTCACGAACGATATCGGTAGATTGTCAGGGCTGCGGGGTCCGTGGATCGAGATTCTAAGAGTCGATTCCCGGCCGATTTAAAAGAGGGATAGCTATTATGTATAGCGTCGCGGCTAGCATAAGGCGGCCCCTCGGTTGTGTCCCGTTAAAGCCGCATTAAACGTTACTCGGCTCGGCGTCTCCGCTCCGCTCCACTCCGCTCGGCTCCGGTCCGCGCGAGGGCACCTTCCGCGTCCGTGCCGGTACGTATACATATCCTCTTGTATACCTACCTGCCTTGGCACCGCTCCGTAAATCAGGAACACGAGCCACGGCGGAAAAACTCACTCGCCATCTCGTTGCCGTGCCCGATACGTTTACCTTAGACGATGGCGATGGTAACTTATGCCTCTGCCTATCCGATCCCGCGCATGCCGGCTCTCCGCTCCGATATTTACGATTCGCCGGGGCCGCAGTAAACCACTCTCTCTCCTGCACGCCCCTTTATTCTCTCCTCTCTCCTCTCTCCTCTCTATTTCTCCCGAGATCGTCTTCTCTCGTTTTCCTCTATCGTGCTGCGAGAGAACCTCTCGCGAGTCCACGCAACGAAGGCTCCAAGAGCCGAGCAGCGCGACGGGAAACGGGGAAACACATCCGATCGGGTAGACAACGCTTTCGACCGACTCACGCCACCATTCAAAATGTTATCGCCTCCTTTGCAAGGCATAGAGAGAGGCAACAGGCTTGAAGGCAAGCTGCGAATTCAGCGATCTTGTCGAGATAGGACGCTGACGGACTCTAGGCAGTCTTAGTTAAGTTTTGTGAGGTTTCAAGCAGGGCTGCGGAGTCGGCAATCAAAATCCCGACTCCGACTCCAAATTCATCGGCGTTTGACGACTACTATTTACGCTTCATAAAAGACAAAATTTATCTTCGCGGTGAGGGCATCGACGTACAAAGAATGAGAAGGGTATTCTCCGAAATTGATGTTAAGGGGTTATAGGATTTAAATTTTTCTGTCGAGAGGATCTTATAAGAAGGATTGTTTTCATCAAAGAAACATTACTATCCGAAAGGACTATCTTTGAGCTACAATCTGTAATTTTTTGATGATAAAATATTTATTAATATGAAGGTTATTATGGCGCGCATGAACGCCTCCCAAAAAATTTATTTTGCAGTAACCACTTTGCCAGTCCACTAGGTCAAATGAAATAGAAAATTCAAAAAGATTTCATTAGTTTCATGTATTGTATATGCTACATAAACCATATTTGTTTAAAGCAATAAATAATAATAATAATAATTATTATTAAGATTTCATTAGTATAATGGATTATTCTGTCTT
Organism: Sphecodes monilicornis; assembly: GCA_913789915.3. Taxonomy (NCBI): domain Eukaryota; kingdom Metazoa; phylum Arthropoda; class Insecta; order Hymenoptera; family Halictidae; genus Sphecodes; species Sphecodes monilicornis. The sequence goes on along the minus strand of OU565285.1, from coordinate 11,317,590 downwards.
TAAGAAAAGGATTCTCAAAAAATTCATTCTTACCAACATGGCAGTTGTTTGCATAAAAAAATCACAATTTCGCCGGAGAAATCGACAGTTTATTGTTGGTAAAAATACAAAAACAACTGCAACGTCAGAAGCTTGTCTTAAAGATTAAATTATAACATTTTAAGCAATGCTGCAATCTTTTGGAACGACTGGTGCTGTAGTTTTTAAGAAATCCTGGTCACTGATTACGAAAACGCTTAAAAACGCATTTTTAATTAACAATAAAAACGCAATACCTTCTGAGGCATAGCATAAGTGAAATTTAAACGACATATTCAGTACCGAATCTATTAATTCACGTGTTCACTGAATAATTTGATGTCACAACACATAAACATTCGTATTCTAGCAATTCACAGTGCATTACCAGATCGCGTATGTCCTAATCGAGTCTTTTAACCGCGCTGTGGCACATGGTGATCCCATCATCGCCTCGTTACATGGTCCCCATTGAACTTTAGGAGCCCTGTTTCTCCCGGGGTCGTTTTCACCGAACAGTTTCCGGGGGCGATGAAGTTATTTCAGCCCCGGTTTTCCGAGGGCAATTATCGTCCGGCGTAACGATCCGGTAAAAAAGTGGAAGGTGCGAGAAGTATCGTTCCGTTTCAGATAGGCTAAACGAAGCAAACCGATGCGACGCGACGCGACGGGTCGGGCCGGGCCCGGCCACGCGGCGGGCATAAATATTCCACGGGTTGCTTAAGAAGTAGCTACGGAGCTGCCGCGAGGCCAATTTAGAGGCAGCTCGGTTAATGAGCCACCGCGGATGCCACACGCATCTTTTTGCGCCCCCGGGCCCCTGCCTCTGTGTGGCCAACTCGGTGCTTAACAAACGGATGGGCACCTGGTTCTACCACTCCCTTTCACCCTCCCCATCACCCCCTCGACGGAATCTACGGGTTCGTACGGAGAATTTCAATAACCGCGTTTACAGAATTAATAGTTACGTTAACCGTACGTCCGGCCCTCATTAGACTATTAATTCCCTTGCCTTGTAATAGCGGGTCAGATTCTGGGCGAAGATCTCGCACAGAATACTTAAATTCCCCGTCGAGTACCTGGAACGCGAACGAATAACGAGGAAACAACCTCGATTGTCCGATTTTAATCGTCCGATGTTAACCTGCACCTGCGAGAGTCTAATATTGTACAGGTTCTTAATGATGCAATCGGCTAAAAAAGTCTATACACTTTTGCAATTTTTTCGATGTTTGCTACGGAGTACCTGGTGGCCCCGTAATGAAGCATTTGGTTGATTCGTAGGGGTTCCATGAAAATCACCGACACAGGTCTCACCGACACAGATTTCATCGACAATATTTCACCGACTCCAGATGTGACCGACAACGACTTTAGTCAACGACAGTATTATCCAGTAGTAACATCGTGTGACAAGAACAACAACGCTAGCCGACTGCCTCTAACTTTATATAGTGTAATAATTATATTTTTATACAAAAGTAAAATTGTCAGTGCAGAATAGTTAAGTCTGGATTAGGTCTGGGTATGCCAAGACAAAATTACATAATCATGGTGGTATGTAGTTCGTGTGCTGGTCAAAATCATTGTCGGTCAAAATCGTTGTCGGTCAAAATCGTTATCGGTCAAAGTCGTTGTCGGTCAAAGTCGTTGTCGGTCAAAATCGTTGTCGGTCAAAGTCATTGTCGGTCAAAATCGTTGTCGGTGAAATATTGTCGGTGAAATCTGCGTCGGTGAAACCTGTGTTGGTGATTTTCATGGGACCCGTTTCGTAGATGATAATTCTTTCATGAAATGAATTGTACGTCCCTTGTTCTCTTGTTTTTGATGCATTTAATTCTTTAGGCAATTAAGTATGAGAAACATGCTCGCATTTTAAGAGTATGCGTGACCGAGATTAACTAGTCAATCAAACATTCATAAAATCTTCAAGTTTATAAAAAGTACAGTCATTTCACGTGGCTGAGTGTACCATTACGAACACGACAACTTCTAACTATTTTTATCGCAAACAATAAAATTCCACTGCGTAGTTTAATTCCGCAAGACGTATCTATAAACCGACGAATCTGCATAAATGTGCTAGGACCGCTTATACTTCACCGTCCGCGCGAAGGTAATACCTACGGTTTTTCATCAAGGTGATTTGCGTAATAGGTCTTTCAATACCTGATTTGATTTTCTTTAAGCTTTCAACAAATCTGAGGAAATGCTGGGGTACTTCCTACTATCTTAAGTTTACCTTGTAAGTTACATTTTAGCCGAACGTTCAAATCTTCTTACAATCCAAATAAAAAAGTTAGACATAGATCATATGTAACTATAAGTTCTATATATCCATAAAGCAGAAAGATCAATTACCATGTGATGCGCAATAAGCGACACCTGTACAATTAACCATCTAATGACGTGCGTCTAGGTTCTACTTGTCTCAGACGTAAAACCACACTCGATCTGTTAACACGTTCTTAATAAACGCTCTTATATTCTTTTCCACTTCAGTAATATCCACTGCTCATTTAATATCCGCTCTGCTCCTAAATCAACAAAAAATTTGCGAAAATGTTGTAAGGAATTGTGAATGCAGTTGAAACAAGACAATCCATTATACCAGCAAAGGATTAATTCTTTTCTCTGTTTAGCGCACACCTCGAAACAATCGCGATTACATCAGAACAATTAATAACACCGACATGAATCTGCGAGCGTCTACCAGTTGCTCTTTCCGTGGCACATCAATTTCGCGAAAAAACAGCTTGAAGCGATCGCGGCAAATAAAGAACAATCTTACATCTCTATCTTTGCAACGGGTGTTAAATAACATCCGTGCCCTAGTCGCGGCACCGAAAATCCCCCCGATAAACCGGTGATTAAACGTCAGCCGAAAAGAAATAGCCAAGTGGTCGGGGGGCTTGTTTCTTGTTTCAGCCGGCGCAGCGACGCGTTATTAAAACGTATAAACGAAGGTGATAAAGAAACGTATACGCGAAAGTTAACGCCTTCGGATTTAACGGGCATCCAATTAATTTCGTGACACATCGCGCGCATCGGTGCGCGTTCGTGCGGGGCGCAGCTGCGGGACACGGGGCACCCCTGGGGCGCGCAGTTCCCTCTTCTTCGATGCGCTGCGCTAAGCGAGGGGCCCCGCGGCGTGTACGCATTTCTCTTTTTCTCATAAGTCAGCCGAAACTCTCTTTTCGAGCATGGTGACCCATTTCACGATTTTGGCACTGTTTTGCACTAAATTCTTCAGGGTACAACACTACTTTCACCTTTAACACGAAAATTTCATAACATCGTAGTGACTTATTTCATGAAATAAAAATTGATAAGTTTAAATGTATTACACTGCGTAAGACCTACAACTTTCTTACATTTTCTGGATATTATTTGGTGCAATGGTTCCAAATATATTGGTCCAATAAATACTGGAACGAATGAAATTCAATAGTGAAATTTCGTTCCGAACATAAACGACCCAAGTTGCACACGGAGGGTTACGTCGGATGCAATCCGATTTTGTGAGTCGTTGCGTTTTCCGCGATCGTCAGTTCGGCACGGGCCGTTGTCAGCGGATCGGCGCATATCGCGTCGCATTGTCAAGAACGTGTCCCGTAAATAGACCAGTAGCCAGCGACTCTAAGCCTCGCAGATCATTCTGAACGTTTCCTCGTGGCTTTCCCCGCCGCGCCGCGGCGTCGCGTCACTCAACACCGGCGACATTATTTGTAGCCACGGTCGCGTCCCTAATAATAACGCCCCGGAGCAGAGAGCCGAGGAAAACGACTCGCAGCCGAGTGCCCGGTTTCCACGAGGGGAAATCTCCGTCGCCGTTGAATCGACGAGGAGGGAAAGCGACTCCGACGGTGGGTTTCTTTATGACTCGACTCGGCAGCCCGACCGAGGCACGAATTGATAATTAATGCCCGAGTCTTAACGCGGCCCCGTTTATCTTTGGCCCGGGCTCTAACGTCGTCGAGGCAGGTGCAACCCCTTCTAAGTACCGCCGGGACCCTTGACGCATGACAAACTACCGATCGCGAAAGGGTGGACTACTTTCGGACCGCAGGTTCCTGCGTTTCGCGGAACCGGTTCGCAGTTCGATGGGATAAGAGCTTGCATCCGTTCCCGGTCACTGGGGCGATGCAGAATCCTGATGGCCATGATCGTGACAAGTTTCTGTAACGAGACCGCCGAAAATGTAGATCGCTGATCAATGTTTCAGACATTGATCGCTGATTCAGCAGACATGAAAATTGGATAAAGTCTAAGTAATTTAATATATTACTAAACTTACCGTCCATTAAAAGTGGCTGATTCTTACAAAAACAACAAGATTGGATTTATTCAGATTTTGGGCGATTTTTATTATAATATACTATCCGGGAAAAAATTAAGTAGATACGCGGTAAGAGTTCCTTTTAGCACCCACCTCCGAATCCCTTCAAACCTACTCTGTAGACGTCTCACGAGGTATCCGACAAAATGAAGGTGGCATCCGACAAAATAAATTTTTTGCTAGCGAAACACAATTTTAATATCGAATTTAATACCGAAATCAGGATTATTAAGCAAACCCCAACCCACTAAACCTAACCTAACCTAACCTAACAAAATAAAGTAATGTAACTCATTTCATATTGACCACGCGCAACATGTTGGGCTACTTCTTGCGGCTTCCACTCGGGATCATTTTGATTTGATTCATCAAAACTATCACTCATTGTAACTTATAAAACTTATTGAAGACAAGAAACAACACTTTAGGGTGTTTTAATAAGTGAAAATGGCGGATACGAGTCATTAACGCAAACAGTTTGTTGCGCATGCGCAGAGCATTTCATAACTCTACTGGACATGGGCAATATATCGGGTAAGTTAGGAGCCAATCGGAGGTGGATGTTAAACGACTTGATTTTGTTTTTAGATGCTAGAAAGATTAGTGTAAAACGAATTGTCGCAAAGACGAACGAATATAAAGATAGGGCGCAAACGATTAAACTAGACGGAACTGTATTGTCTATACATTTCGACGAGCGCGGTTGTATTGGACAGAATGCCCGTTCGGAGTATATAATTGCTTGATCGTTGAAGACGATAGATCCCAGGACTGGGGGTTGGCGAGTGGGGATGTTCGACGCGCAGGTAGCCGCTACCGTCCAGCGTTAAGGCCAGCGATGCCAGATTCACCCAAAACTGAGTTGATTTTCCTCTCCTCCTTTTCCCCTTCCACTATCCCATTCCGCTGCCTGCGCACACTCCAACGTTCCCCACTAAGACCGTAGACTGGACACGTGACGTGCCGCGCGACGTATCACATATTACTCTGGTCATCAGAGAGGTGGTAAACTGTATTCCCCTCGATTCAACTGTTCTGGCATCACTGGTTAAGGGTTCGTTCCTCGACGAGGTCTTACCGCATGCCTTTCATCCATGAAGGCTACGCGACGTCTACATTAGTTTATTAAATAATGTGTAAATACGTTTTCTAACAGCTCATGAAATTTTAAGTAGTTCGGTCCAATTTGAAAAAACTTATTAGTTCTAAAAGGGTGTCCACTTAACTTTGTCCCTGACTATATGTGTACTTGAATAAAGGAATCTTGAATCAATTTCCATGAAAGCGTATTTATAATTTCAATAATTGCGTAATCAAAAATTGACAACCAGTAATTTGTCCAGCAATGAAAGCTTTAATGTTATATACAACTTCTCAACATTCGATCAAAAATCGTGTGATCGCATTAAATCGCACAACCTAGTAGTAGTTTAGTTTTGAAAGAAGTTGGGTTACAAAGGGTTAAAGAAGATGCCGGCCGTGAATCGGAGATGCTCGAGACTCGAGCATCCAGCAATAAATAGCAATCATCATACGTGAATTGGAAGATGTTGAGCATGATCTCGGAGAATATCGTGCCTCGATTTCCTGCGAGGTACAGTTTCTCAAGCAGCGTCGAGTGTAGATACAACGGCGGACAGCTAATTTCCTTTCGGGGTCGAGAGGGAAGAATCGGGGAGTTCTCTCTCGCGAGCCGGGTCGGCGCGATTGAAGCGGCGATCAAAGTAATATGACGTTCGAATGCCGTCGTAAAACAATACGGAACGACCGCTCGGGGACGTGTGCACGTTCGCGGCTGGATTTCCAAGCAGCCATTCGCGCCGCGGTCGGCCATAAGCGCGTCTTCCGTCTTGTTTTCCTTGTCACGCGACCGGGGAACGCGAACGGTATAGTTATCACCGGCTGCTCGCCGCGACGCACGAACAAATAAACGCGGACTCGCGTCATAACTGTCGGCACGAGGACCATGCTTAATAAATACTCGGTTGTTGGCGCGACGCGGTCCCGAGTCGTGTCTCGCGAGGGTGGTATGGAACTTAAGCTCGATCCACAACGTTTACCAGCCTAACATTTGTCCAATCCATCAACAAATTCTCGAAAAAGAGCCGAATGATGAAAACTATACTTTTTTACAATTTTCAGCCTATTTTTACCATTTTATTCTATTATTCGGCGATTTTCACAATGTTTAATCGTTTGTAACTCCTAAACCAATCGACCAATTTCGATGAAATTTTCAACATGCATAGAACTTATGTGAATCTACAAAACACGCTTTTTAAATTTTTCTTACGAACTCAATACAAAAAAAGTTGTAAAAAGCACATTTGACTATTTTTTTTAATTTAGACTAAATGCAACTTTTCCAAATTTTTATTACACATCATTTGGTAAACTAATCCATCTGGCTTGGCAGAAAAACTGATATCGTTTGGTCCGTTTGTAAAAAAGTTATTCTGATTTAAAGTGTGTGTCGTCAATTATGAGACTAACTGTGGACAACCAGCTTCCTGTTTTCCACTCAATTCAAACATCTCATAATATTCCAAAAACCAATAATAGCATACTTTCACTTACTCATTCACAAATTCTAGCTTCCATTTTGTTACTTTTTGTAAATTCGTTTGTTGTATACCGACGTCCATTTATATCTGAAATTAGATAGATACCCAGCTTCCTATTTCCCACTAAATTCAAACATCTCATAATGTTCCAAACCCGAGAATTTTATCCTTAACTTACTCATCAATAAACTCTGTCTCCTCCTCAATCTCTGTTCTTGTCCCATCATAGTCGAACCTTACCTGTTATCTAGGTCAGTACAGTGGCTGAACTTTACAATTGTCCGCTCAAGCTTTTGGCACCTATTATACGTCACTCTGTTCGTTTCGGCGTGCTGAATACGAACATAACTTTCGTTTTTGGCGGAAATTACAAATTTCCAAGATATTCGCAGAAAACTTTCTTACCACCTCAGTGAATTGCATAAGCCTGCGTCTGTGACACAAACACAAGCATAGCACATCAAAACGAGTAGAATGACGTATACGTACCAAAATCTTGAGCAATTGCAAAGTCTTACCAGTTCGGATAATCGAGGTTCTACGGTATCGTGCATTAGGCCTACAACTATGCTCCGAAAGTGTGTTTTGTTTGGACTCGTTCTAATTAGAAAAATGTCACAATTCTATTAATACAAGCTACATGAAAAAATTAATTTTAAATGACGGATTTCTCACTGTAATCAAGAAATAACGTCTTTAGACGGCATAGACACTCCAGGTTCCGGATTTATCGGATATACAGGGTGTCCCGAAAAGTTTAAGTTTATTAAGTTGAAAGTGGTCACTCGGGAGGTGATTCTAAAACCTTTTTTCCTTTACCACATCGCGTCAAATAGCTACGTTTTCGAGTTATCAACGAAAAAGCACGGTCCAATCAGGGCGCGGCTGATCCCGGTTCGGCGACAGGTCCCGCTGAGCGTGGCGTTGCCATTGGCGGAGCCCGAATCCGATCGGCGTTGCCGCGGTCTGATTGGTCCGCGTTTTTCGTTAATAACTCGAAAACAAAGCGTTCCTGCGTGAATTGGCAAAGGAAAAAATTGCTTAGAACCACCTCAGGAATCATCCCTTTCAGTTGCGTTAAATCTTTTCATTACTTCCTCGAGAGATTGCTGTGTTCTGAACCAATCAGTTTCTGAATCGAGCTTTATCGTGGGCTGTAGTTTTACTGCACGTTGCACACGCGTGCCAGGGCCACTGACACTCGCAGAAGACGCGCGGGAGCGCGCGCGCTTGCCTCGACTCGAGCTCGAGCGGGTTAGGCGAGCTTTATGCGGGGCCAACGAGTGAGATAGTGCCTCGGTGACAGCGGCAACGAGCCGTGCATCGGTTAGTCTCGCCACATCAGGATCCCGACGTACGAGCTTCTCTCATTCGGATCGGGAATACGCGTGCACGTTTACACGGCACGCATGTCCCTGGTAGCGGAGGAGCCGCTCTCGTATTTGCTCGATAATTCTAGACGACACGGCCGCACGACGCGAGCATCCCGTCCACAGATTTTATCAATGGACAGCCGCCTTCCCCTTCCTCCTTCTCCTCATCCTCATCCTAAACCACCTATTCGCGTTCTTCGCGAGAATGAACCGCGGGATCGATCACTCCGCGGGTTAATTGCCGGGTTACGTGACCGCGGAGGACGTTAGGCCAAGCTGATTGCGACACGGACACTGCGAATAATTATTCAACTTTTTTTTCTTTTGACGAACGATGAACCGCGGCTCTGTTGAATCAAGGTATCAGCGGAGGGATCGTCCACGGATCAAACGGGGAATTGCAGGAGCAGTAATTAAATTTTTGAAGATAGCGCGCGATTCGCGGAATTCCCGTCGTTTGGACTATCTGATATGCGGACGGGCTATACATTTTTTAGTTTGGGGCATTATGATTGCACGAGGCTTGATGAGTCGACCGTTCGGCGAGGGTGGATCGTCGAAATGAGTTTTGTGGATTTTAATCCCATTTTTCTATTTCATTTTCATTTTTCATATATATATATATATTTTTTTCATTTTTCATATAACTAATAGTATTCTGGTCTGTAGTTCATACGTATAATAAGGGTCCCTAAAAACTACCGATACTGGTTTCACTGACACAGGTTTCACCGATAATATTTCATCGACTCCAGATTTGACAGACAATGACTTTGACCGACAACGATTGTGACCGCCAACGACTTTGACCGACAACGATTGTGACCGCCAACGATTTTAGTCGACGACAGTATTATCTAGTATTAACATCGTGTGACAAAAACAACGTTAGCCGACTGCCTCTAACTATATATAGTATAATAATGATATGTTTATACAAAAGTAAAAGTGTCAGTGCAGAATAGTTAGGTCTGGGTTAGGTCTGGGTATATCAAGAAAGAATTACATAATCAATGAGATACATAGTACGTGTGCTGGTTAAAATCATTGTCGGTCGAAGTCGTTGTCGGTCAAAATCATCGGTGAAATATTGTCGGTGAAATCTGTGTCGGTGAAACCTGTGTCGGTGATTTTCATGGGACCCGTATAATAGACACTCGGTTAAGCTTTCGTACATCATATATGAGGTTTAACATTAGTTGGTTCGCATAATGTTCTCCTGTAGTACCTTTAGACGCTGCTATATTTGAATGGGAAATATGTAGTTGTTTTCCGGTTTCTACTTTTGAGAGTTGAAGAGCATCTCAGTGAAATGAAAAAGAAGTGGAGTAAAAATAATTAAAGATTATAGAAAGCTGGTTATAAATTTTGCCTGTGGTTGTAGTGTCAAGTTCTCACGATTGGAAGATGCTGCTCGATTTTTTTGATTCTCCTGTTCTATTTGGGAACGATTGTATCGTCAGAGGAGGCGCCATCCACGGAAATGGCAACTAGGGAATAGCGCGCGTTCCCAGCGTGTTATTATTCTGTTTCGTAGCAGCGTGTGCAATTTATGCGCGTTCATGGTATGATTTATCGCCGTCACGGTCGTCGTTGCTCACTTAATAAAAGTAACGACAGTTCTAATTACGATCGTTAGCGGTTCATAATGCCAGGGTAATTACCTCGCGCACGACGATGTAAATCTTTTGCTCGTTGCGTTAAAAAGATAGCTTCTTCTTGTACAGGCCGTTTCATAAACACACACACACACACCAGAAAGTATTTATATTTATCCTACCCCTTGCTGTTTCCGATCACGAACTCTCCTACTACCGTATAATTACTTGTTAATTGTCTCGAGAACGTCTTATCCAACTGGACATGGTATTTAGTGCTCGCTAAACAAACTGTAGCTCCTATGAATGTTAAAAAAATGTTGAACACACTATGTAATTTTTGCTCCTGCGAAAATAGTACTCGATCTAAACGTCTATGAAAATAATTGCAATAACAATACTAAATTTTAGTACCTGCCAAAAGATTGCAGAATTTTTAGACAAATTCTAAAATCTATTAAAACATTGTAGGAACTATAAAATAATTTTAGGATCTAACCCAGACCTTTGACAAATTGTAGATTTATAAAACAATAGTATATTCGATAGAAACAAGCTTAAATAAAAAAAAGAAGCTATGAACGGTGTACTAAAAAAAGTCTAGATCTCGTACATAAATTCTAGAACCTACTGAAAAATTGTAGTATGCATGAACAAATTTTTGGACCTATGAAGAAATTGTCAGGCTGCAAGAATAGATTTGAATCCTTCCCAAAATTGTCAAAAATTTACAATGTGCGAAATGTATTTTAAAAAATCTAGAAACATCGTAATGCAACCTTGCCGGTGCTGCATAAAATGTTGAAAAAGATCTTCACCGAGTTCCGCTCCTATCGAAGGAATATTGAAAATGAGATGCTACCATCGACATTCATGAAATATGTATGATAACGAGTAATCAGCAAGATCTGACAGGAAATACTACTATTAAAATATAAAGCACACGCGGACTGTATGAATACGCCGGTTGCAATGCACGCGGTTGCAATTCTCGATCAAGATATCGACGCAACTGAAACACCAAGCCACGCCCACATCTTATGGATCACTCTATAGACTGACTTGGTTCTTTTAACTACAAGGTAACAATCCGCTTTATGAAAATGCTGCACATCCTCGTCAAGCTTTGGTTATTCACCTCGGGATATTGACGCAATCTGTGTTCCCGTAATGAATACTTCTAAATTACTGGAAAAAAATGCACACCGTGCTCATTCACTGCAACGATATCGTAACTCTAAATTTCCTGTTCGCGAATTAATGGCATGCGGAATCAACGGGTTTCGACACTTTTTATTTTACGCCAACATGTTTCACTGGAATAATTAACATTTGAAAGATGAACGTCGTTTTGGACGTTCTGTTTCAATAGAAAAAGTCAATCTTCAGATTGGAATAAAAGTGAGGTCGAGTTTCATCTTCTAGAATGAGAGGTAGAATGGAGTTGCTTTTTTATCGATAGTGTAACATAATATATTTAAATTATTCTGAATCATGTTCTCCAACTCTACTTTCAAGCCATTGGTCCGATTGATTAATTTCGTTGTGAATTTTTCCGCATTCATGACATATGCATATTTGCAAAACACGAAAAGAACCGTCTATGATAGTGAACATGAATAACCTGTCTGCTTTATTTTCACCAGAATCATTCTACTTTTTTATGAATCTTTTGAAATGACGAATGAGAAGGAGAACTTGCATAAACTTCAGTAGACTACTTTTCGAAACGTGTTTCCTTCAATATGTCTCTTGTCTGTATGGACGAAAAACATCGTCTGGAGCTATGTCGACAATTTATCAGGATTAGCGATCCTCTAGTTTGAATTATTAATGTGTTTTGATCTATTCAGCGAATTGAAAAATTGTCTTTGATTCGAACAAAGATAGAATCCTTATTGTTGTGTCTTTAACATGTTAAATGCTATTTGAGTAGTTGGGGACAGACGGTATCAAATTTACAGAACAATATTTAATTTGTAATTCATGTGATATTAAAAAATGTTAACACTATCTTAATAGATTGAATTGATGTAGAATTGGCGTAAGCAAGTATTTTGCTTATGCATAGTCGTATTTTTTTGTTCGTATTTAAACTTAAATAAAAAGTGAAATGGAAAGCGAGACAAAATTGCTGTGCGTTTAACGTACTAACGCTAAATCTACCGAGCTTTAACACTAAATCTACTACCGCCGGTCAAATGTCCGGTTTCAGATTTTTTATTTTACAATTATTTTACAATTATTTTTCAATCTTGCCATTTTTATAAGGTAACAAACACTGGTCAGTTTTAACGGTCGGCACGTTTAGTATTAAAAGCAAGTGGCACGTGTTGCCTTATAAAAATGACAAGATTGAATTTATTTTGTGAGGTTCGTATTATAATATATGCTCTACTAAATATATTTATTTAATCATTTTCCGCGAAAGCATATTTATAATTTCAATAATTGCAACATATAAAATCCAGAACCAGTAATTTTTACCGGTGATGATAGGTTTAGTGTTAGTAGAAGATAGAAGTATAGTAGAACTTCGATTATCCGAGTTTTTGATGTCTGAATTCTTTATTGTCTGAATACTTTCCACAAAGAAATAGTTTGATTTGAACAAATCCATATGCTACACGATTTATTGCACAATTCAATAAAGATTTAGTTCAACACTGAAACTAAGTAATTGTTGTATCATTTGAACAATCATGTTCCACCGATCAGCAGAAATAATCGAGGTTCTAGTGTACTATACACAACAGATTCCGTCGAACTCGGTGCGGAACAGGGGTAAGGGGCGCGAAATTCACAGACACGCGATGCGATACACCTGAAGTAGTGGTGGTAATCTTTTTAGCGAATAGCGAGAAGCGTGGGCCTGAACTGTGTGTGCCTGACCAATCAGACGCAGTGATGCCAGATCGGTTAAATCGAGGGGAATACAATTTACCACCTCTCTGATGACTAGAGTAATATGTGACACGTTGCGCGGCACGTCACGTGACTAGTCTACGGTCTTAGTGGGGGACGTTGGAGTATGCTCATAGCGATGGAATGGGATAGTGGAAGGGGAAAAGGAGGAGAGGAAAAAACAACCAGTTCTGGTTGTTTCTGGCATCACTGATCGGACGGTTTCTTTGCGAATTTCTTTCGCATTTCTTCCGAGTTCCACTTTGGCTGTCGCGAACAGTTGAATTTGATAAGACCAAATCTAAAATTGTTTCAAAAAATGCATTTTCAAGGTGCTATAGAAATTCGCGAACGGGACACCGGTCGAATCGACGCAAACACTCGCATGATCCACGGCAGAGGTATCTCTCGTTCTTTCTGTTCCGTATCGTTTCGTAGTCGGAGTAATTAATACACACACGATTCCGTGCGATCCGTTAGCCGGTGCGCGGAGTGTTTCCAGGAACCCGCACGTGAAAGCACCGTCGAAATGACTTCATTAAGTGTTGCATTCATCGCTCCTCGAAGTTATACCGGCGGGACACGAACAGCCCGCCAAGCCAAGGTCTCTTACCGTAGCATCGCATCGCATCGCATGCAATTAAAAGGTGAAAAAAGGAAGGCTCGTCGGACTGGCGCGGCGTAGGGGAATAACCATTAAGCCTGTTACGAGTCTGTCTGCGTATTGAGCGATATAAACGGAAACATTGCACAAGGTAGATAATCACGGGAGCTTTATAAGCGCCGTATAATGCCCCTGTGTGCGAGAGCCGGTAGAACAGCCGAGAGAAGCGGAAGGCGATCGCAAAAAAGTTTTGCAGCTCGGAACCGGGCAAAAAGCTGAAAGAGGCCGCGATCCACAATGGTGGGGGAAGCGGCACAGGTGGTTATTATGCCATCGATGGCACAGGTGAGAGCTGTTTGTTTTAAGCTCCGAGAGAAAACCGAGACCCCTATACCTTCTCAAACACGGTCCTCGAGTGGCTCTCCACGGGACGCCCGATACTGTCCGCCTCTCTCTTTCTCTCTATCTCTGGTTTCTTCTCTCCGCGAGAACCATTGTAATACGGTACGTCCCTGGAGAGCTCGTGGCCACTCTCGAGAGGCCTTGATGTTTTGCCGGTCCTCTCGAGATTCCCGAAAAAAAAAAGAAACGACCATCGCCGACTCTCGAGTGTAGACGGATACACTGCATGCATGGCCTTCTAAGGATTTCCATGAGTGTACCCTACGAGGAAACACGCCGCTGATGTTGGTCACTTCGGGATGAACGAACCGGCCTGTACCGTTAATGAACGATACCGTTCCCGACGGTTTCGGTACTGTTTTGCGAATGTGGAGCAAACTGAGGAGTTTAAGTAGTCCATCAAGGAATTATAAAAAGGGTTGATTGGGAGTTTGAGGATGGTGTCATTTATGAACAAGAAATTTAGAGAGTGAGAAAACTCATTTTGAAGTGTGTCGTCGAATGTGGAGCAAATTATGAATGTAGGTAGACAATTCAGCAATTATAAGTTTTTCGAATTTTAAAGGGTTGATTGAGGGTTTGGGGATCATGCTATTTTTACTAACGGACCACTTGGAGAGTTAGAGAACTCTCTGCAAGTGTATAGTCGAATGTGGAGCAAATTGTGAATGTTGGTAGACAATCCAACAATTATAAGTGTATGGAATTTGTAAGGGTTGATTGAGGGTTTGAGGATGCTGCCATTTAGGAACAAGTAATTTAGAGAGTGAGAAAACTGATTTTGAAGTGTGTCGTTGAATGCGGAGCAAATTGTGAATGTAGGTAGACAATTCAGCAACTGTAGGTTTCTGGAATTTTGAAGGGTTGATTGAGGGTTTGGAAATCATGCTATTTTTACTAACGGAGCACTTGGGGAGTTAGAGAACTGTCTTGCAAGTGTTTTATGAATTTACGTACTCCATCAAAGAATTATAAAAAGGGTTGATTGGGAGTTTGAGGATTGTCTCATTTATGAACAAGAAATTTAGAGAGGGAGAAAACTGATTTTGAAGTGTGCCGTCGAATGTGGAGCAAATTGTGAATGTAGGTAGAAATCCAACAATTATAAGTGTATGGAATTTGTAAGGGTTGATTGTGGGTTTGAGGATGCTGTCATTTCTGAACAAGAAATTTAGTGAGTGGGAAAACTGATTTTGAAGTGTGTCGTCGAATATGGAGCAAATTGTGAATGTAGGTAGACAATCCAGCAACTATAGGTTTCTGGAATTCTGAAGGGTTGATTGAGGGTTTGGAAATCATGCTATTTTTACTAACGGAGCACTTGGAGAGTTAGAGAACTGTCTTGCAAGTGTATCGTCGAATGTGCAGCAAATTGTGAATGTAGTTAGACAATCAAGCAATTATAAGTGCTTAGAATTTTTATTGGTTGATTGTTTGTTTGGGGATCACGCCATTTAATAACGGTGCATTTAGTGAGTTAGTGAATAAGTTGCGGATCTACATAGATACACAATCAAGAAACTATAAATGTCTGAATTTTTAAGACATCGTATGAATAAGGGGATGGTGCAATTTATGGATGAAGCATTTAGAATGTAAGAGAACTGTTTTTTTAACTTATCGTCGATTGTGAAACAAATTGTAAATTTAGGTAGACAATCAAGAAATTATAATTATATGTTTGGAATTTTTGAAGATTGATTATGAGTTAGGGGATGGAGCTATTTAAGGATGTGGCATTTCGAGTCTTAGGAAAAGGAAAAGATGTTTATTTCTGTTGAATGCTTTGAAATAGAATGTCATACGAATTATCGTCCAGGTTTTTGAAGCATTCGTGTCAGTTGTGAGGGTAACCGTTCGCACAGAAGCCAAGGTGTCGCTCTAGAAACTATAGGGTGCGATGATACCGTCACGCGACCGACAACTGATCCCGCCTGATAACCGGGTAACCGTCGTTGTTACCAGAACACCGAATAACTTGTAATTTCGTCGCGTTTACGAGTAGCCAGACTGGTCCCGATGCTGGCTGATTGTGTTATTATTCCTCGGTTGCTTTCGACGATGTTCACGAGACCATTTTTTGTCCCAGGATAATGGCGGATGGTAACTGGGAGCGATTCTCGATGAGTACGCTCTCCTGGTCTTCGGATCGGGGAATCGTAGTAATGAATGGCTGCGCGATCGGAATCGTGTTTGCTCGAGCGAGGAATATTTAGCAAAATGTATCGTTTTCGTACATTTTGTGACTGTCGTTAGTCTCCTCGCAAAGGTTGCTTCGGAATTGGGTAATGACAGTCATCGGGCTGCGGATGCCCATGATGATTCACACTCTTGCTGAACGATGAAGGACGCTGAGGAACTGCTGGTTCTGGGAACAATTTACGAAGTCGATTTTGATTTAGTTCGGGGAATGCGATCGTTTATTTTCATGCTTCACTCTGTGGTTGAATTTTGCACATTTAACTTTACGAAGAATGAATTTAATGACTTTTTCTGATATATCTTAGAGAAGAATATCTGTAATAAGGTGGATGTTGTTACCTTGTTTTATTATTAGACTATTCTCCGCAACTTCAATTCTTTTAGTACTATAAGGAGACTGAGTGCTTATGCATCTATATTTTTTCTTGACATCTAACATACAGAAAAATGCCGTTTATTACCTTATAAATATGTCTGACAACGCTACAGAATCCTCATTAACATAGGCAATAAGATTATAACTTATTTCTCTTTTTAACTCTTGTGTAGCCAACCAGGTACCCGGGTACCCATTTCCATGTTTCCTTTAGTAATTTGTAATGTTCCCGACAAAATATTGCAAAAACGGTTAAATCGAGGGGAATACAGTTTACCACCTCTCTGATGACCAGAGTAATATGTGATACGTTGCGCGGCACGTCACGTGACCAGTCTACGGTCTTAGTGGGGGACGTTGGAGTGTGCTCAGGTAGTGGAATGGGATAGTGGAAGGAGAAAAGGAGTACAAGTAAGAATGACAGGAGTTATTCATTTTATCATGGAGTTATATTGTAATTTCAAAGAATTTTTCACAAAAATCTTTTAAACCGATATTTGATATATTATAGGAAGGGATAATTAATAGTATCAATAATGAATAACATTAAAATTGTCGCTACATTCTGGTTGGATACACAAGGGTTAAGAATTAGTGCCCAAAACAAGCTATCAAGTCTGAGACAACTGATTGTCAATAAATTGAAATAAATTTTACTTTTTGTTTTTAAGAGTTTTAAAAATAGTGGATCTGCTTTCCAGTTATTTTATTAGGGGTTGATACACTAGGGACGCGTTAAGACATCTCGCCGGTAGAAAAAAAGCCATCGTAGGTTTAACGATAGACATTAGAGGGTTACTTGTTCTTCTTCTTCGAGCTCTCGCCGAAAGTTGATAGACCGACGATAAAACGAAGCAGAAGTTTACGGCTTCCCAGGCGTTAAGACGGAGGAAGTTGTTAAACAGACGCTGCGACACTGCGCATCATAGTTGATGTCACTGGCGCGTCTCTTCAACACAGGGTATTTTTGAAACGTTCGCTGTTAAAGACGATTATTATTGCCGAGGAAAGCGGTTTTCCACGAAGGACTCTTGCGCTGGTTTGGTCTATCAATAACTGATACTTCATATCCTTGGATGTGTCAACACATGGCTTTTGGGGAACCCTGCCATACGTTTCTCCTCTTCACTGCCAGTAAATTTCTTTATATTCGACTTTAATGTTCACACAGTATACTCGTCACTGAACAAACAGTAAACGAATTTAAACGAATTCACCAAGAATTATTAATGTAGATGAATTTGACGCAAAATATGAACATAAATGAATATATCAAGAAATATAAATATAAATTAATGTATCAACAAAGTACACATATAGACGAATGTATCAAGGAATATAAAAATAAATGAATGAAATATAAAATAGCGAAGCGTCTGTTGTAACAAACGACATTCCTTTGGCATCACGAGAAACCGATTACATTTCATTCGTAGCAACATTTCAATAAAAACTGTTCTTCAACGTAGCTCCAAGACATGCCTAAAGGTATAACCTGATTATTATAATTATTCAATAATATATCTAGCGGGTGTCTATTATAAGGCTTTTTAATGATATCTACAATATCAAGAAGCAGTTTAATCTCTTCCTATTAAGTAGAAATTAGAAGTGATCTTTTTATCAGAAACTCTTCAAGTGGATTCCCGTTAGTAACATGCAATGAGTTATAACTAAAATTAAACCTGGCACAATTCGCCAAAGAATTGCAAGTGCTTGAATATTTATGGACAACTGTAAACATCGAAGCAATCTGATCTTGAAGAAGCTGAATCACAAATACGGTGCTGCACAAAATGAATCAATTGTCAACGAGTGGAACTAAAATTGCGAAACTCAATTCCCGCGAATTTCAGAGTGCAACAATTCCCTGGAATCTTTCGATTTCTCTTCGGCATCGCAGTTTATGTATTTAATATCGCGAAGCAAAGCTCTTCTATCGACCAATTACCATGGCACCTAGGTTATATCCTCCGGAGCGCACTTCGTCTTCGCCGAGCAGCGGGCCGTGCCGCTTTCTCCATTATATTCCTCGGCATTTATCATTGTATCCTTTTTTTCAATGCAATCAACGTTTTATCGGTCTCGTATCTCTCTTTCGCCGTGCGCGATTCTTTTTGCCCGGCGTCGGCCAGCCCCGTCCGCCACCGGTGGGCGGCGGGGTGGGACGGTCCATTCAGGTTCCCGTGTCGGGCCGGAATCGGGCCCGTCCCCCGACGGGCCGCGATGCAACGTTACGAGAGAAGACCGTCTCCGGAGCCACTCGTTTATCTTGCTTGACGAGGAAAGGAGGAATTAACGAGGAATTAATAGCAGATCCTAATGATAAATGATTCGCTCAGCCAGCCGAGCCACCCCTGCCGCCTGTCCTAATTTGTCTAATTATTTCCCTTAATTCCCTTCTCGCGCAACGACAAGATTTCGTGCCTCGCTTAACGAAACGAAACTAATTAATGGGATCATTAACTCCGTGGAACCGGTCCCGGCCGCTCTCGCGCGCCACCGAGCGCAAGACCGAGAGCGGAGCGTTTCTTCGCCGAAAACGGTACCATCTCCGCGGAGAGAGCGAGATAGAGAGAGAGAGAGAAAGAAAGAGAGGGATACCCGTCCCGGCGAATTATCTCGTTGCAGCGGAAAAATCATTAAGGGATGGATTGATGAAAGAACTTCCGCGCGGAGAAAGCCGAGTAATCGGCCACGATTAATCAAGATAATCCCGCGTCGAGTGCTGACACGCCTTCCGTTCGAGGCTCAATAAAACTGTGGTGAAAAATCGTTTGCTAGATTTTATGGTGTCGTTGTAAAGGGGAGACTTTACTCTTTTGGTACGTGGTAGTTACTGTCCTGAAGAGAATTTTATAGCGCCCGTAGAAGTGATCGAATCCATAAAAGTTAAATGAAAGGTAACTCCGTTTTGTAAAACGGCGTGCTTTTCGTTCCAAGTGCAATAAAATGATAGATAATTATTGTGAAGGGAAGGCTTTAATCTTCAGATCCATAGTGATTACAGTCGCGGAAAAATTCGTCAGGGTTTGGTAGAGATGTTCGAAGTTGTAAATTGTTCTTGGAGAAAACAATTTTTGTAACATGGCGCACTGTTCGCTGAAATTGGAACAAAATGATATGAAAAAATCGTACACGTAATTTGAAGATGTAGTTCTAGGGGGGAGGCTTCTTTCTTATATTCACGATAGTTATAGTAAAAAATTGTCATACACTGTAGAGATGTGCAAATCTGTAAAAGTTTCAGTTTTAAAAAAATCGTACACCTAGTTTCAAGTAGTCGTTGTAAAGAGAAGATTTTACCCTAAAAGTTCATGGTAGTTACAGTCTCGAACAACAATTGTTCAAACCTCGAACGGTCATTAGCATTTAAAGTAGCGAGTACCAGTAGACTGTCTTCACTTTCTCACCCACCCATTCAGTACAACAGCACCTTGGAAAATAAAACTTAAGAAAGTCAAAGTGGAGACTTCAGCCTGTGGAACAAGCTCAGATGGACCGTCTTCCGATTTTGTTTAACGAAGTTACAGAAACTTGAACAATTATGTACCTAAGATTCTACGATTCATTCATTTCGCACAGCAGAATGGTGTAATGCTTTTCGCTGGAAATGCGACGTCGCTGCGATGTCACCGTGTCCACGAAACTCATCATTATTCGTCCCCTCAATTCAGTTAGAAAAGTCGCGGTAAGTCCAATCATCTTTTCAAGAATCGCGTGCGGTTGGTGTGCTCACGCGACGACCAAACGAGGCATTCGACAATTATCGTAGTGCGATAAGACGAAGCAGAATATAGGGGATGACGAGCCGTGGGACGCGTGCGCGCTGAGCCCTGGGCCTCTCTCTCTCTCTCTCTCTTTTTCTCTTTTCTCTATTTTCTCGATTTTCCCTGGTCAGCTGGCGCGTTCCATCAGTCACACGCAAATAACTCACTTCTCCGCGTGCACACAGAGCCCCGAGTAATTTATGTTGAACCATGCGCTATCGCTTTCGTCCGCGGCCACGTTCCTCGCGCCTATCCCTCCGCGACACTCGCCGCCTCGTTGAATATCCACCGACGACTTGTTTGTATTATTTAAGCGCTTGGACCTCGCTCGTTCGCTTACTCGCTCGCTCCCCATACTCGTTTCACTATACGCGAACGGCTTTATGGTTGAATTAATGTCCGCGGGCACGATGACTGCTAGGAACTCGCGGGGACGAAATCGCGCTGTCATCCGATTGATACACGGGAATTTATATTTGGAACGCGAGGGTGAAAGCTCTGACAGGTGATGGACCCACTTCGGCCGAAATTTTTGAGTTAGGGAGTTCAGTAAGTGTTAGTCTAGCCGTTGTTCTTACGCCGAGCAAAGGTTAATTTGGCTCGAAAGCGAGCTTTCATTCTCAATCCCAGTGTTGGACGCGTTTATTTCATCATTATGGTTACACACGTTGTGAACATGTCTCTCCTGAGGAATTTAATGCACTTTTGTGAAAGAAATGCATTGTGAATCTTCGAAATTTCAAATTTCGAGGGTTATTTTATATATTAATCACCCGATTTGTCAAACAAAGTCAATTTTGAAAGATTACTTTATGGGTTAGTTGGGTTACTTTTGCAAATGTATCTGAACCCTTGTTGACTAAACTATTATGTGTGGAAACCATGTCACCGAATAAAATAATGATTACAGGGTGTCCCACGTAACAGTTTTCACGATTTTTTAAGTACTTGCGATAATCTGACAAAAAATATTTTCAACAAAAGTTGATCAGTTTTCGATTGGCTATATATTGCAATAAAAAAATTCGAAGAATATTTTTTTTATAGTATTGTCAAGGTCACCTTCATTTTTTTAAATGGCACTGAATTTTTGACTTAACAGTATTATAGCCCCCGTCAAGACGAATTCAACGACGTTGGGATGACCTTGAAGGCGAACAAATGAACATTTCAACAAAACATGACAATCTGCTTGAATTGGTGATAATAATTTGTGTTTATTATTAAGACTCGAAATTACATTTAATTCAGGAACCTTGACTAAATGAACGCAAACGATTTCGTAAAAAAGTCACATCAAATGTTCGAACTGAAATCCGTTTTGTTGTAGGCACAATTCCGTTCTTCGTAGTAAAATAGCGAATCCGTGCAGCATGCGAAGAACTTCGCTACGACAGTATCGTAAGTGCAACCAATACAAATTGACTACGAAGAACGGAATTGTGCCTACAACAAAACGGATTTCAGTTCGAACATTTGATGTAACTTTTTTCCGAAATCGTTTGCGTTCATTTAGTCAAGGTTCCTGAATTGAATGTAATTTCGAGTCTTAATAATAAACACAAGTTATTATCACCAATTCAAGCAGATTGTCATGTTTTGTTGAAATGTTCATTTCATCGACTTCAAGGTCATCCCAAGGTCATGGTATACTAGATCGTTGAATTCGTCTTGACAGGGTCTATAATACTGTTAATTCAAAAATACAAAGTGCGTTTAAAAAAATGAAGGTGACCTTGACAATAATATAAAAAAAATGTTTTTCGATCTTTATATTGCAATATATAGCCAATCGAAAACTGATCAACTTTTATTGAAAATATTTTTTGTCAGATTATCGCAAGTAATTAAGAAATCGTGAAAACCGTTACGTGGGACACTGTATAATTGGGCTCTTCTTATTTAACAACAAGAACATTTTATCTTATAACGATATAGGATACACGAAATGAAACAATTTCACTTGGTACTGAATTTATTAATTCAAACATTCGATCCATCACCTGATATCACAAAATTCAAATGTTCCTATTGCTATTTGTTTGATTGAAAAGATTAGTTATTGAGGCTGTAAAAAATAATGAATGTAGAGGACCATTAGAAACACAGCCTTTCTTGTACAAGTCTTGAGATATATTTGTGTATTTTTCTTTTCCTTTCCAAAATATAAACGTCCTCAATACATCAAACAGGATATACTGGTCCACTTTGTTCTTTCATGAGTAAATGAAAGATTGCGACAGATCCCTGCGCATTGGCCATCTTCAAGCTGTCCCGCCTATGAAGGTTCAAGGAATGCAACGTGTCGCATCGAGTCTTGCCATGTCGAAAAAGATGAGGGAAGTTCAAGGTCCAGATCACGTCAGTATTGTATCGGTCTCCGTTGGAGTCGTCGGATCGGTGCGGTGACGAGCCATCGTTGTCGACGTAAAAGGCGGGCGAGTTTGGTGACGGTCGCCGGTTAATTCTGGAGCCGTTTGTCAGACGGTACCCCCCTGGCCCCCATCCGGGGTGGCATCAGGGTTCGAGCTGCGCCGGTAACGGGCACAGAATGAACGAGGCGGTTTCCCAACCGCCACGGGTTACACCGCACTCGGTATATTTATTGGTGACGTTATTTTGGTATTTCGTTACGAGCGACGTCGGGCACGAGGCCGCGACTCATTCGATCCGTTGAGTAATCGTCGCCATTAAGCAGCCTGTCCTCTCGGAGCGTATACGCGCGTCTATACGCGGCAAGGAGCACCGGCGGCGCTGCCGATTTTTTTCAAAGGCGAAAGGGGTGCGAGAAGACCGTGTCCCGAGAAATAAGGGAGGAGAGAGAGAGAGTTAAAGAAAGAGAGAGGGAAAGGCTGCGAGTCGCAAGATAGATTTCGTGCAAGAGGAAGCTCCCTAGAAGAGGGACACCGACGCCTCTTAGCAGTGATAGAGCGGCCGGGATTCACGCTATGACCGGTACACCGACGTTCCGCCCGGTGATGGACTACCCCGACTTTTCCTCTCCCTTTCTCTTCCTCTTTCTTTCGTCGTGACAGTAACGGCGGATGCTAAGTTTGCGACCTTTCGCGGCCCTCACCCCCTGCGACACCTTACCATGGCACCCGCCAATTAGCGGACCTCCCTTTTCGGACTCCGCGCTCGAGAGCCTCCTTCGTCGTTTTGAGCCGTTCGCAAATGTACAAGTTCAATTAGCTGGACCCTCGAGGATTAATCAGGGGTGAAATAACTCCGAAAATAACCGCCGATACGTTCAACGATGTACGAACATAAGAAAGTTTTAGGGAAATTGGAGGAATAGATGAAGGACATTTTTGACGATTGTGCGGTTTGACGATGTTGCTTGAGACTATCTACAGCTTTGTTTGATAATGCTCTCAACGCTGTTACTACCGTTTAAAATTTTAAATATAATTTGATTGAGACTGCAAACATGCATTGAAAGGAAATTATTGAATAATCCCATTTCTTGAATATACAGGATGATCTGGTGATACAACAGAAATGGGAGTGACTCTACATAAAAAATAAGTCGAAATAGCTGTACATAAAACTGTGGTAGAAATAGAGTTCAAAATATTTGTTGAGGTTCTTCTTCTAGATACGTAGATGTTTTTGCAGATCATAACGGAACGTATAATTTATGTTTATTAATTAGGTAAAACTGAGTAGTTTAAGGGCGGTTTTTATACTTTGGTTTGAAAAATAATCATGGAGTTGCCTGTTCGTTGAGTATACTATAAAATGTCAGTTTCATGTTCAAGTCTTCAACTGAACCCCGCGCTGTATAATTTCGTCTACAATTATAATCTCTATTGTTCACCCTGATTTGTCTCTTCATCTTGATCTTTGGTGTTCATTATAGTCATCTAGATTTTCTAAAAGAAAAATAAAATTTGTACGAATTTATCATACATCGACACTTATGTCAAAGCTTAAATATCCGTAACAAGAAAAATAGAATTGTACTTCGGTTTAGAATAAACAACTTTAAAATCTTCACCACGAATTTAATTAAATACCACACAACATGGGCTTCATACTATTAGATTCCTACTATATCCACACACAGCATACTATGGGACTGGTTTTGCTCAAATAAATTTCCTTCGATCTTTGCCGAATCGATCGACAATACCCTATATTCGCATAAACTTCCCGCTGTCCGTAGAGACCGCCGAACAAAATGGCGCCGCTTCCACCCCCAGGATCAGCGTCTGGTGTACGAACGTATCCGAGAAATAATTCCGTGCCGCTTTATCGCCTCGTAGTAAGTAAACCTGGTTTCGGTTGTCCTCTCCCCGTACTCCCTCTGTTCTCCAATTTACCGAGTCTCTCTCTCTCTCTCTCTCTCTCTCTCTCTCTCTCGCTCTCTCTCTGTCTTCGTCCAGTTGCTTTTCACGGTATAGCACCGATTAGATCGTCGTCGAGAGCGGGTTCGGTTCGACGTCGTGCCCTCGTATCCCCGTGGTATTTACTCGTGGAACCCTTTCGAGTGGTCGTCCAATCTGTCGAAGTGGCGGGCCGATAGGATCGGAACGGAGCCCGTCTCGAGGATCTGGAACAACGGGCCTCGCCAATTTCTCTTTTGCCGACGACTGCGTGGAAGACAAAGCTGGCTTGGCCCAGGAATTTCGCTCGTAGGCGGAAACCGGGCTGAAGAAGGTACAGGGCGATTCACTGGGTAGCAGACCCAAAAGCAGTGCCATCACCGTGGTAGGACACGCGTTCTTTCAACTATGCTTAAATGTCGGTGAAGACATCGATGCCATTTTTCCCGTGGAGAAAATTTGGACCATTGGGGAATGGGGGGGGGGCACATTGGGGATCCATTGGGAGATTGGTGACGTTGACAATGGTATGTTTTTATAGATATTCTCTTTTCCTCGGGCTTTCTAGTTTACAAATATCGTCCGTCTACGTGAAAGTGGCACGCGAAATGAGAGAGGGGGGAAACGGGGATCACCGAGATCCTAGTGTTAACCCTTAGCAGACGGTGATTATTTTTAGCATATTTTTGATGGGTCGAATAAATTTTCTTTGCGAAACAAAATTGTTTGCTGAGGACTTTGGTGTATGAATTAAATGAAGGGAAACGTGTTGTGTTCAGTAAAAATTAGTTTCATATTTTTCAGGAGTATTAATTGCTTTAAAAATTATTCACAGTCGCAGAACGGTTTAAATTGTTTGGGCGACTGTCAGCAGACACGAGTCCGCAAAGGCTTAATACTTTACCTACCAGAAGTCAATTAATAGGCTTTTCAATAATTCTGCTGTATCAATTGGAAACTTACGAATTTTGTTTTGTTTTATGCAATAATCCCAAACGTAATTATTAGAATACGTTGTTGGGGGTGAGTTGGTGGTTTATGATTGAAGCTTTTGTTGCCGTTGAAGGATGTATTAAATAATCCTTAGCCATGGGCCATAGACTTCCAAAAATTATGGAATAGTGGTCTGGGTTAGGTTTGAATTGCTCTATTCCACTCGTAGTCAATAAATTCATTTGTTTTCTTCGAAGTAGAGATATCAGGTACTGGGGTTACCATACAAGTTTTCTTATGCCTTCATCTCCCGATGACGGAAAAATGGGTATCGGTCTCTTCACCGACATTTAACTGTGTTTGAAAAGAACGCGTTTCAAACTGCGATGTTTTGGTGGCGGCGCTTTGGGTCCGCTGGCCAGTGAATCACCCTGTATACTGGAACGAGTACGAACGAGCGGAGAGAGCGAAAGAAAGGAAAAAAAAGGAGACGCGGGAGAGGGAAAAGAGAGAGAAATTGACTCGGTCGCATTGCCGCCCGTCCAAAAAACGGTCCCCAGAGTCAGCGTGGCCCATTATGTGCGCGAGGGAGCGAGCTTTTTTGCGAGAGAATGCCGACGCTCGCCGAGGGTGGCCGCCGCCGTCACGTTGACGAGACTCGCGCAGCTGGAAAACCGAGCCACTTCGCGGACAGAGAGATTTAGAGAAAAGAGACTGGGGGGGAAGACCGTACGGAGGGAAAGGGAAGAACGAGCTGGAATGAGAGTACAGTCCCCGGTGCCCGGGACATTCGCGTGCTTTCGGCTATCCCTATATATTTTGCTTCCAACCTACACGTGTCTCCGCGTGTCTCCTCGCTGTTCCGGGCTCAACATTCTTGCGGTACCAGCGTCTTCTTCCACTCCATCGTCCCACCCCTCGTTTCCCTCCGTTTCGCCCTCTCCCCACGAACACCCACCGCCCGTCTCGATTTTTCTTTTCTTCTTACATATCGTCACGACGATCCTCCGCGAGCTAACGCGTAATCCTCTCGTCGCCTCCACACATCAACCCGAGGAACCTCGAGAATACACCACCCCCGCGTTCCTCGAGTTCTCGTTTTTCTACGAGATTTTATGCTTGGATTCGCCCGCGAACTCTGTTCTGGCGATCCCAGCCCTCGGTTTGTTTTGAAATTAGCTTGCCGAGGTTTGTTCGTGGCTGCGAGGGAAGAGAAATGAGGTGCTCGATGCTTGAAGAACGAGATGGTAGTGAAAGGAACTGGCGAGGTTCTTTTGGGATCATTTCGTGCAAAATGTTTGTTGTGTTTACTCGTTCCCACTGGCAGTTTGTTAAGCTTCTTGTTTAACGCGCTACACTGACAAGGAACTTGACAATGTTTCTTCCAGTGGGAATGGCGAATGAATGTCTTACTCGATCGGATTGTTCGATGGATCTTCTTAACACGTTCATCGCCCACTCGACAATCATAAAAATTACACAAAATCAAAGCAATATATTTAACAAAATACAAACTAAGAAGTTTAGTTTTGTGATATTAATTACTGTTTCAAACCTCTTTTATTGCTCAGATCATAAGGAAATTTTGTACACTCAATCTACCAACGTAAAAATTAATTTTCAATTCTCTATAAATAATTCCGTCACCCAGATATGGGTGACGTGGCGATGAAAGTGTTAATCGAATCAAGTAAAAGTTTCATTCGATCGTTCTGCTACATAGATTTTCTTGGTTGGTGTGAAAGAAATTTTTAACCAACCTTTTGTGCCGTATATCTTGTTGATCAATTCAATTATTTTATTTTAACACGTTCGCGACGCGACGGGGCTGTAATTTGACAGTCGTGTTTCTACCACCCGCGGTACATCGCAGTGTCACATTTTCAGAACGTCATAAAAAGGGTTGTTCAAGAAAATACAAAAACAGTTAACTAGTTTCTCACGCAACGGTTGAAAGCCTACATTTCCAGCACTCGTCTGTCCCATAAATCCGCAAAATTCTCGGTTCAACGTCGCATTAAAAATCCTCGAGGATCTTCATCGCGCATAACAAATTACAAATATGAAGGTCTGAATCTACGCACCGAAAATTCACGAGCCTACACGCTGGGGATAAAGTAGAACAAGCGGCGAAGTGGCCCGTTAATTTCCCGAAACACCCGAAAATAGTTTCGAAACGACGGCCATAAAAAATCCCGGAAGCGGTTCGCGACGTTTTTCCGCGCGGTGACAGGTATAGTCGAGGCACTCGTGCCGGTTAAATTCATGGTCGCGGGCGTTGTAGGATGATGATTGATTCAATTGCATCCGCGTGGCGTCCTCTCGCCGGACGTTTCTCTGCTGGTCGAGGACCCTGCTAACCCCGTTATTATTTCCAGTGTCTGCGGCCTGTGTTTTTCGTTCCGCGGCGGGCCGGGGTATATAAACGCCATTTAAATAAATGGTACTTTTAAACCGATATATTATGCGCCGGAGAGCGCATCCCCCTTGTCCCGCTTGCATCCACGATGCACCAGCCGTCCGAGCCCGAGTGATGGACTGCCGGGAGTGCAGCACGGGTGGCTGATTCTCTGAACAGAGAAAAACAGCTGCACCGGAGGAGAAAGAGGATGCGCTCTTTCGCGCGATCGCGGCAACGACGAAGAGGCAGGGGGTTGGATATATCTCCC
Source organism: Sphecodes monilicornis (assembly GCA_913789915.3). Lineage (NCBI taxonomy): Eukaryota > Metazoa > Arthropoda > Insecta > Hymenoptera > Halictidae > Sphecodes > Sphecodes monilicornis. Next base: position 11,289,510 of record OU565285.1, on the reverse strand, counting down.
GTGTCCCGACCGAGAGTGGATGTTTTGACAGCGAGTCGCGCTAATCGGTCTTTCCACTTTGCTCTGACGTGTGGGCCCGGGGATTTCTAATTGGCCCCGGGCTGGTTTATCCGATGCTCGGCCCGGGCCGATTCTCGCGGACAAATGCGACCGACCGTGCTGCCATCGACTACGCGCGATTATGGAAAAGACGAATCGCCGGCGGCAGGATGTTTAGAAATTCGAAGGAGACGCGTTCGAGCCGCTGCGCTGATGGATCGCTTTCGAACTGGGAGGATGCTAAATGCGGAACTTGGGGAGGTTTTTGGTGGTCTCTTCTCGGGGACACGGGTTTCTACTCCCTGGGTTAGCCTGGGCTTACAAGGCTTTCGATTCGACTGTTATAGAACTTGGTATGATTTTTGGAAATCGTTCGGGTTAGACTGTTGTTAGTGGTTCTTCAGAATTTCGGGGTTCTTAGGGGATGATTCGTGGAGAGACTTTTTATCGAGCGATCTTTAGATGAACGAAGAAATTGTTTTATTTTTATTAACACGTTGGCTGCCATGTCAGCCATATATGGCTGTCGGAATTATTTATACAGTTTCGAAAATATATTTTTACGTTAATATATTCATTGCACCAAATTTTATTGATATCCAGAAAATGCAAGATGGTTGACGAAGTGTCATACATTTAACATTTTTAATTTTTATTTCTTTAAATAAATTACTTCGATTTTATGGAATTTTTAAAGTTGCTGGATTGGCATTCAACGTGTTAAAAGATAATCGTTATGTATGTAAGACAACAATTGTATTGGGGATTTATGGGCAATCCTTGATGCTTGTTTAGCGGGATGGCATATTGTACAGTAGGTCCTAAATTAACCGGCTTCATCGCGACCGAGAGACCCGGAATAAATCGAGACCCGGACAATAGACATTTTGGAAAATATACATATACATTCACACTTTTATTCATTTCTATTTTGTTAACTTTGCATTAACAAGTGCTGTCACGTTTCATTGAAATAAAGTTTCCTGTGGAGTGTCGTCACATTGACGTCTCTACGTTTTACTACACGACACTAAATGTCGACTGAAATTTATCGCCTACTCGTACTTGCCGAGGAAACAAAATAAATAGTTAGGATGACTTATCCATAAAGAGACTGCTGTACGTAACAACAGTGTTCTGACTTCCTCAGAAAGAGACGAATGAATTTTCTCACCTGTGACTTCTACGCCGAATAATCACATCCCTGTTAATCGAGGTTCCACTGTATTGAATATGCCGGTGAAATTCCTCTCGATCGAAAATGAAGCATATAATAAACTTTATGATTTCGGCGCAAGGTTCGATCATATTTAAAAACAGCAAATTTGCAATTAATTAGCCATTATTCTCGACGTTTCGATCCTGATGTGGATCATTTTCAAAGAGACTGTTTCAAAGAGCATTGAATATGACTATATCTTATTACCTCTTCGGTAAACGAACAACGAAGAGAGTCGTAGGAAAAATTATGAAAATTGAGACGATCTTTGCTAGAGATGAATCGGCGGTAAGGCAAACAGGGGGTGAGGGAAACACAAATTAGTTGAAGAGCAAAGCTCGATCTTGAGTGAGCGTCCGCTCGGACTGCAAGCGAACCGGAGGACAAAAGGGGGGCGAACAAAGGGGCCCCGGTCCGCGATAAATTCAGGGAAAAATGCATCCCCGAGCATGGCTCGCAATCACGGTCAGGGGGGCCTGTTTAAAATCATCGTGGCGCACGCGCGCGGCGCACGGTGGCGCACGGATATCTCGGGATTTAAATGAATCCTGGTCGCTGACACTTTAATGCCTCTCGCGTTCCGTGGCCCCCGGATCGTTTTTCTTTTCCCCGTGGCCGCGTCATCGCTGACATAATTGTGCTCGGCCGGTGATGTACGAAGGACGAAGGCGACGTTGATTACGTTCGAGAGGGGAACACGTATATCCATCGAGGAACGCGGCTTTCGTAATTCCTCTTTGCGGCGGGGAAGGGACCACGAACCGGCACCAGAGAGCTCTCTCGGAACCGTTAGCGGCAATAAAGTTGGCCGGGCTGTCTCCTCGATCACACCTAAACGCTCGCTCAAAGGGGGCTCGCTTATTTGTGGCCGGCAGATAAAATCGCCCGCGCCATTTTCATAACTCAGCCCGCGGACGGATTGTGAAACGCGGCTGAAACGCAGCGTCTCCGTCGATTTTGGAGCAATCGACACCTAAATCTCCGGGACAAATCGCTTCCACCGGTTAACGAACGGCCGACCCACAAACACCGAACACGGAAAAAGGCGCTGTCGATTCTAAACCGTACGAAAATTAATTACCGAGAAGATCCGAAGATATCAGAGATCATTGAAGATTATTGGAGATAACGACTGTCGAATACATTGGCGATCGAACAATTTTTTGAAACACGCTCGAACGGTATTATTATTCGAACATTCGTACTTGTACTGCTTGGGAATTCGTGAGAATAGTAGAATTTGGTTGCGCAAATCGAATGTTAAACGACTGAGGAATCTTAGAAACGATTGTAGATCTGAGGAAACAATTTCGATGGAAAAATGAGAAGGAATGAATTTAACTATGACACGTGAAAGAGTCGGCTCTTTTCATTCTTAGAATTTTTACTGTTTTTTTACGTGGTTCTAGCAGCTGCGTGTTGTAAGGAAGAAACAAACATTCGTTTCTAGGTGATAGAAAGTAGAATCGTTAATGTCGCGTTCTGGGGACGTCGATTCGCTGTTAACCCTTAGCGGACGAAGATTATTTTTAACATACTTCTTGATGGGTCGAATAAATTTTCTCTGTGAAACAAAATTGTTTGCCGAGGAGTTTGGTGTAGGAATTCAATGAAGGGAACCGTGTTGTGTTCAGTAAAAATTCGTTTTATATTTTTCGGGAGTATTAATTTCTTTAAAAATTATTCGCAGTCACAGAACGGTAAAACTTCTTTGGCGACTGTCAGCAGACACGCGTCCGCAAAGAGTTTAATGGTTTATGAAAGCGTATCTAGTAAAAATCAGTTCTATTCAGTGGGTAAAAACACAACAGAAGTTAAACGACATTGTAATAACAAGGGTAGGGCTTGTAAGTAACTTTTGGGCTTTGCTCTCGTCCACTTCGATCCTATTAGAATTTTTGAATCCTGAGTAAGTGCTGCCTTGACTTTCCTCTTTGTTTAGCATGTTAAAGAATATGACATGGGGCACATAGTATCTTTGCTAGTGCGAGGGTTAATGCAAACCATCAACTACTTAACCCTTTAGGAACGACATCTATGCACTGTGCTTATTAACGAACATTTCAAGATTGATTACACTTGGCCAGATTATTAGGTGCAGTACACTTTCATGCATCATTCGCTTTCTAGAACTGGAAGACAGCTACGAAACCTAACAAAAATTCCGCATACATTCCTTTTGCTGTGAAGTTATAAGTAGCCTGCGGATTTTTATCCAAAACAAAAATTGTTTGCATCAATTGCAAGAGCAGGAGCCAAATATTTATTGATTGTAATAATCTAAAAATATTACATTGATAACCTTTAGTTCTTTAAATCCGTCTACTGCTTTAAATTGCATCTACTCAGTCTTGTAAATGCATAAAATCCACGGTCTGGTCATAACAAGCAATGCACGACGGAGGAGCGTGTATGTGCTGAAATTGTTCGATTTGGTGTGTGCGTTCCGTCAATTGTCTGGCATCAACGCAATTACCACAATGTCGAGTTTTCCGTTTATATCCATTTTCACCACTTATTTAAGTGCTATCTTTCAGCGAAGAATACCTTAGCACGAATAGTAATGAAAGTAAACTGACTATCTTGCAGAAGAGCACAGTAATATATAAATACGTTTGTTTTCATTTCATTGATAATGACTTTGATGTTGTCCTGAGTAATGCTGATATTGAACACATGTTATTATTTTGGTGTGAAAGTTCGAAGGCACGAACTAAAGTACAAACAAAACGATCACACTTTTTCTGCATTTCCCTGCAAGTTTGACCTTGAATGACCTTGAGTGATAGGTAATTGAATTCATCTTAAAACGCATTATTTGATGGTGGATCAAAATACATATCATTCCATTTAAAAAAAAAAAGTTGACCTTCACCGCACCTTGGAGTGTCCACCGGGAAAAATAAAAGTTCCACCGCATGATGCCCCCCCCCCCCCTCGGTACTGAACAACTTTCATCTGAAACATTTTTGCGTATAATCAATATTTTTGGAGATATTCGTCTGTAACGCTTTATAATTTCCACCCTGTATAACCGCACAAGCAAATCGCACGGTAAGACGGAGCGTGCGCGGCGGCCTTATCACCAATAAATGATGGTTGAAGTCTATGACGTCGCCCAGTTTCGTATCGAAAAAATTGACATCGTGGTCCCCGAAGGGTTAGCTCGCACAAGACATCGAGCTAGTCGGTTCAAAAAAGGGAACGGGTCGGAGGGTCCACCTGGGGATAAGGTTCGAGCGTAGGCAAGCCGTACGGTCTTGAACGGTTCCGGCCGTAGTCATACCTCGCAGGAGGTGGGGTATCGGAAAAAGAGAGAAAGGTAGGTCGACCGGAGGAAGAAAGGCGACATGGCCCGAGGCGGGTTGTGTGGGGGGCAGAAAGGGGGTTTGCGAGGGGGGATGAGGGGGCGAGAGAGCGCGGAGAGAATCTCGGTAGGGCAAAAAGCGAGCGGCGCGATCGAGTGAGAACGATTCAATCAGGAGCCACATAAATCTCCTCCCCGCGGACATCCCGAACCCGGTCGGGTCCCTCCGGTACCACCAGGGTTCCCTTCTTCTTTCTTTCCGCCATTCCACGGTCCAGCTCGCTGCAGCCGGAGATCGTCTCTCTTTCTACCCTTCTTTCCTCTCCTCATTCCCTTTCTCTCCCTCTCGCTGCTCGCGGCGAGTGCTCCCCCGGCCAGCCGTGGTATTAATTATGCGCCGTGTGCGCTCGCGGGCATTCCACGGCCGGTACCAGTATTTGCGGCATTGTTAATCCGCGCTCCCCGTCCGCTACCGTTTCGTTTCTGCCCCCACACCTCCCTTGGCCCGTTTCACCTCCCTCCGTGGGATCACGGTTGCGCGAGAGCGGCCGTGCGCGTCCTCTTTTTTCGAATCCCCCCAACCCCCTTCGACTGTCTTCACCCTCTACGGCCTGCGCCTGTCCGACATCTTCCCCAGGACTTCCTTCTTCACCCCCCCCCCATCCCTCTCTTACCTGGCTGCAATGAAGTCCGTACTACGAGTACTACGGACTTGGATCTTAATAATTACGGTAATAGTGACTATGTCTGCAAGAAGTCTTATTTTCAAGCGGGGATGTTTTGGGGGACCATTTTTGGAGCATTGGTCATTGAGAGTACTTTCCAAGGTATTGAGGAACCAGTTAATTTGATATAGTCGGCTGAGCCTTGTGTGCAATTTTGGTAATGGTGATTATAATTGGAAAAAATCAAATGAGCAAACTAGGAACCTCTCTGGGCACCATTTCTGGAAAAAGTGCTATTAAGATTACTTTCTGGGTTAGTGAGCATATGCAAAAGTGCAGTTATAGTGATTATATTTACAAGAAATCGAATGAGGAACTGTGGGATCTTTTTTGGGAGATGATTGTTGGGAACATGTGTCATTTAGACTACATATCGGGTTAGTCAGAAATCAGTCAGTAGGACTCTGCAGAGATCGTAAGTTGCTGAGTACCTGTAAACTGTATTAATATATTATTATACAAAATCCATGGATGATGGTATAAATTGTACTGTTATAAACAATCTAATAGATGAGGCTCCTGAAGAAGATCAGCAGCCTAGCCCCTTGCTCCTGTGCTATTCAGTTTGTAAATACTCAACATACGATCTCTGTACGATACATAGACTGCTGGATCCTTATGCAAAATTACGGTAATAAATGACCACTAGAACCAATAAATCCAACTAAAATCGCAATTATTTATTCCAGTCTCAAAGACTGACTTGACCTTTCAGCTCCGTGTCTCGCGTTCCCGGTATAATTAACCAACCCGAATCGTTCCCTGATTCGAAGTCGAACTTGTTCGAAATTTAAATTAAAATTAGAATTTGAAAGTTTCAGTTCCGAATCCGGCACATTTGTTTGTAAGCTCTCGGCGGCGTTAGAACGCAAGGACAAAAGTTCTCGAGAACACGAAAGTTCTCGCGTCCGAACACGTCTTGTTAGCCAACCGAGAGGGGCCATCGTCGGCAGCTTCGTAAATATCCCAGGGCCCTTGCTACGATTTCGCGGCGCTCGATGTCGCCTCAAAAGTTATTACCCCGGTGCCTCGACGGGAGGACTATTCTTCTTTTAGCCCGTGATCGCGTGTAATCGCCTCGGGAACGACACGCTCGAGAATTAGACGATGATCCCCGGGCCCGGGCGTGTCGGCGACGCGGTGTGGAAACCCGTTTTTATCGGAAGATCTGAAAGCCGGGTCCCGAGAGCCGATGGAGATTGCTCGATCTTGCTCCTCGAGGAAATTAGAATTTTTGCTATTGGCTCGGTGCCGCGCCGGAGCCGCGACGACGAGAGGAAACTTGTGCCTTCGTTGGGCAAGAAGTTACGGTCGCCTCGAATATATGGACTGTGTGTGCTGACACGAAGCGTACATTGTACCATGCGCAACGACGGACGCCATTAATCACATAGATGGATGAGCCGCGTGATTCAGTGTACCTGCACGATGATTCCTATAGATAAATAATTAGTCGATCCCATTAGATTGTAGCCGGACATTCAATACCTCGAAAGAATGCGCCGCGTCTTTTTACGAACACTCTTTATTAACGCTCTTTTGAAACGATTACTAGAACAAATCTAGGATAATTACTTAATTATACTGTATGCTTCGACTCAATAAATCGCATTTTATTTATGGCTCCACGATTTAACACTTTGACTCGGAGATGGAATTTTATGTCTAGATTTAAAATGAATTTTTGTTGGTAATTTATTCGATGTACAAAATTTAGCTAAAATCTGTGAAGTGTGAGAAGATTGATGAATACCCAGTGTCATACACCTTAACGTTGACTAGCAAAAAGTTTGGAAAATCAAGTTTTATAAACGATTTCAGTATCTGTAAAGTATAAGAAGATCGAATGAGTATGTACTCGATAGCTTGTATTTTAATTTTAAATAATACAAAATTAGAGAAATCGAAGTTTATAGAGACGTTGGTACACGCGATAGTGGCACGTCTGTCGAGGATACTCCAAAAAAATTGAAGTCTCTTGCACGAGATATTAAGACATCGTGTCAGCAATTCCAGAAAACAAGATTTCAAGAAAAACTTATCAAATTTATGAAATAGTACATAATATTATAATTCACACAATATTAAGAAATATTTTCACGGTGTTAATAGGTTTGATTGAAACAGATTGAACTTTTGCTTATACGCAGGCGTACTTTTGAATTCAAATTTAAACAAACCACCAGTTACATGAAAATATAATATAATTACCTAGAAACATTTATAAGTTCGTAATTTGTACAAATTGAAGCACACCCTTTCGCAGACACATATTTGAAGGAATGCGTTTAAAAATTTATTTTTCCGAGTTCTAGGACAGAATTCTCCCTTAAGGGCGAGGAATTACGGGTCATTGACACGGAGAGGCTAGCAACGCGTTCTTTATCGCGAGGTGAAAGGCGAATCGCGCCGTTAACGGGAATATTACACGACACACCGCCGCGCGATTTCTTTCTTTCGGCATCGGCCACGTTGTTATCGAGATAAGATTGCTGCCTCGGCGTTGGCAGGGCCCGCGACGAGCTCTCTCGGTAGAACCGCTAAAAAAACCTTGGCTTCTCACGCTTGTGTTCGTGTACCTTCACGTGCTCGTTCGTCACGGCTGTACGCCCACGCGCGCACGCCCACGGCCGAACAAAAGCTAGAAAATTAACGTAGGAAAGTAGCATTTTGTCGAGATTAATATCCCCCTCCAGCCGCGATGCGTGCCGATCGGAATCGCGATCCCCGCGTTCGCTTGTTCGCAGAACGCCCTATCTCTCTTTCCGAGATCATCTTCGCGCCCGTACGTTAACCCCTTGCCGCCCTACACGAATCCTGATCGTTCGTTCTACCAATTGAATCGACGTACACCTGACCATTCTCCGATTCCAATACATTTTAATGAGAACCTTTTTGTATTTTAAGCTTCATCTGTACCTTGCTCCAATTTGCCCCATTTCTCATGCAAAAATTATTTTTTCGACTTCTTTATCGTCTGAATATGTTCTACATGCAAATAGTTCAGTCTAAAATGCTTTATGTACAACACAATTTATTATACAACACGACAAAAATTTAATCCAACACTGCAGCTAGGTAACTGTTCTACTAGAAGTGTATTCTGCTATTTGTGGAACAATTGATCTGCGACTTTGTGACTTTTACTCTTTCGACATGAAACATACATGTCTGTCTGGTATATGACAACACAATCGATAGACAATATTGGTTGCAAAATGGGCACTGTATGCCGTTGGACGTTCTAAAATCTCACCGTGGTGTGGTAAACGAATGAAACACGAATCTAAACTGTCCACGTTTCTGAGATCTATGGATTAAATCGACATTTATCAATCTAACCTATTCTAATTTTCTTCGATTTTAATAAGACGCGTTTTTACTTGCGATGTAATTTTTACCAGCCGTATTGCAAACGATCGAAACACGAATCGACTTGTGTCATGAACGATATCAAACATCAGCAGAATCAAGAGCGCCAATACCAACTCCCGCAAACTAGACTTCAAGCACCGATCTTCTTGCAGATGCGGAGTTCAGCGACGCCATAACAATTCCGCAAAAATCCCATCACGAGCGTCACGATGGTACCCGTTAGGTCTGTAGCCAGCCGCAGAAAGCGGTGAATTAATTTTCCCCGAGTCATAAAACGCTAATAAACCAGCGCATTGATTTTAAACCCATGTTACCATTTGCATTTATCGCCGCGCGCATAAATTGAAACTCGGGGCACGACGAGCGAGATTTTTCTGCTGCGTTAGCGACTCGGGTGGTAGGCTTTGAGGGTTAGAGTAATTATCGCGTAACTACCGAAAATATCGTCGCTGCGAGTGGATATGAATTCGCAGACTGGTTACGTCGGGCGAAAGTTAATTTGCTGACAACGAGAACGAGACGAGCTCTCTCGGCAGCGTTTCTTTTTACGCTCGCGGGCTTTACGTCGCGTCGACGACGACGACGACGATGACGGTGGCAGGCAGGTAGAGGTAATGCTCCTCTCTGTCGTCGTTGTCGTCGTCGTCGTCGTCGTGCGCGGTAAATTTCTGAAACAGAATCTCCTCCATTGTGATGCCACGCTCTCGCTCCGGGCGCTCTGTTAGCTAGCTAGGCGGCGAACGGAAGCAAAACAAAAGACGCCGAAATGCGTTCATTATTTCGAGCTAATTGGCGGTGCCTTTACCCTCGAGCCGGGAGGGAACAGCGAGGCCGACCTGCGCCACCAGAAGCCACCTCCGGTACTTTCAGAAGCGACCTTCCTCTCTTTTACGCGTTCGCCGCAGGCCTCGCGTCCTCCATCCTCCTCCTCCTCCATCCTCCTCTTCATCCTCTTTCTCCTCGTGCCCCCTTACCTTTGAATTAAATATTCCTCCAACGGTGAACAAGAATTTTCTATACCCTCTAATGTTGTAACCGTGTCCCGCGCGTTCCATGGGGGGACCACGAATTCGTCTGTTTTACGATCTCCGACCTCTTTATAGGTCCTACCAGGGGTTGCTAGGTTTGAATCCTTCGGTGGTCTCTGCTCGCCGAACGAGAAGGCCGATCACAAAGTTCAGAAGTTTTGCGGAATCGTATGCAGGATGGTATCTTGATATTTGGCTCGTTTCTGAACCCTTTCGTAAAGTTATTGGTTGAGGAAGTTGATTTCAGAGGAAAGATTGCTATAGACTAGGACTAGTTGGACTGTGTAAGATTTTGACGTTAACTTGAGGATCTAATTTTGCTCGAATTACGAAGTTTTGGGGATTTGTTTGCTTGCTACTTTCATATTTGGCTCGTTTCTGAACCCTTTTGTGAGGTTATTGATTGAGGATGTCGATGTTAGAAACATGAGGCCTGTACCTATAAAGAAATTTAGAAACGTTTCTTGAGATTCAGCTATTTGATCTCCAGTAAGCTCCTTCTATCCATACGAAAAATGATAGAGGGTAGCTAGTAGTAGTATAGTAGGCATTGAATTATGAAAAGATGTAAAAAGGAGAAGAAAGCGTTTCGTCCTAGGCTGGCTAGAGGACTCGTCAGTAAGGCTATCTGGCGGACCCGTTAGACGCGGGATGTCGTAAGGTCAGTTTTAGCACGGTATATATACAAACAGAGGAAGATTCAGGTAGTAGCGGGAAAGGTGTTGTCGTAATGTCCCTCTGTTGACGAGCATAGGAAGTAGCCGCCACAGTAGCCCAATATCACATTGTCCCAAAAGTTTGTTTCGTTGGTTATCTGGGCGACCTTGTACTTTAGGCGTGAATATAATAAACAAGATTTCTTTTATAAAACATATTCTCTCTTGTCCCTGTTACATCGTCGTTTCCAAAACTACGCTGCAACCAGGACCAGTCGATAACTTTGACCAATATTCGTAACAGTATTTTATAAAATGAACATAGACAAGTCCATTATTCAATCGAACTAGAGCCTAACTTTAACCGTTCACCTTCCAATCAACGCAACACTATGAGCCAAAGATTCTAGCCAACTAAATTGGCCGTCTTTCCCAAGGTCACATGAAAATTCCCTCCATCGAATCGACCAGCATCGTTCCACGATCAAATTTGTGCCTTTCAATTGGCAGCGATCTATCAATGTCCATCGACATCGTCCAAGTCGATGTCCCGGCGAAGGAGGACACCCGGAAGAGTCGTGGCTGCTGGTGAACGCGAAATCAGCGTTGCCGGTTCGGTAAAAATGGGCCTATGGCTCCCGGGGCAGGCCGATCCAGCCAGACGAAGCGTTGGTTGAGCGACGGGACATGGTTGCACGGTATGCGTACACGACTTACGATAAGTATCGCGACACATGTCCGCGTAAGTGGCGCGATCAATAAGGCCCGCGGAGGGCGGAGGAAGGAAGAGGATCGTCTGTTTGGCGCGGTGGGTAGTCTAGTAGCCGGGGGATCGAAAGAGGCCAATCCGTTTCCTCGTTGTTGGCCGTGTCTCTCCTCCCTTTTGACGGAGCGGGTCGAGAACAGCGGGTAGGTCGGGTGGTACCCGCGCCTACTACCGATACACACGGTAGCCCCACGGTACTCCTCTCTTCCCGATGCACACGGGATCACGCACACGTGTGCCCCAACGAGAAGAGAGGACTATACATAATATTCCCGGGCGTATTACGGCGAGGGGCGCGACGCGACGTCGCCTCGTTGGTTCCACCGGACAACGCCACGTGATGGTAATGGCCGCGATAATTATTTAGATAGCGGAGGATATATGCTTCCTAGCGCAGCATGGGACCCGGCCACGTCGTTTCCACGCTGACCGTTGAACGGCCGCGGACCCGACGGATCGTGTACCACCGTTTTCGAACGATCCCCTAACCTCTGCTTCGACTGCCGCTGATTTAATGGACAGCTCTTCTGCTCCGCTGCCACCGTGGCTTGGTCCTTGGATAGACCTATAAGTCGCGTTCATTGTAGTACTTAAGGATTGTAACTGTGACTGAGGTTGCATTTTTTTAATGATCCCCTAACCCAGGCTTCTAAGTTCTCAGTGCTGTTGATTTAATATACAAAACTCTTCTGCTTCGTTGCCACGATGAGATGGTTCGGTCTTTGGATCGTCTTGGAACACGCGACCATTGTCTTACTTAAGGATTGTAACTGGGGTTGTGACTAGAGGTTGAATTCTTCGAATGATACCCTAGCATGTAGGTTCAGACTGTATCTGATTTGAAGAACAGGTCTCCTGCAATTAAAGCATGATTTTTGGATGGTCCTCGAAGACAGAGGTCTTTACAATTGTGCAATTCCTGAATTATAATTATGGTTTGGTGTATGATTAGGTTGTTTGAATCAACTTTTACCCCTAGCCACTAGGTTTCGACTGCTACTAATTAGATGAATATTAAATCTAAATTAGATGAATTCTGTTTCTTTGCAATGAAGGATTGATTTTTAAATTATTCTCCAAGAGAAAGATCCATACTTCTATAATTTCTAGATTATATTTGTAGATAGGTCTTCAGACTTTGCCTGCTACTGTTTTAACGAACAAGTCTTTTTCACCTTTATCGTAAGAAAGGTTTGAATGATTTTCGAAAACTTGCACCGGGTTTAGGTTTCATGCGGGAAAGAAAATGTTTCTTCGATTGAACAAGTTCGGTAACATCCATCTCTGCAATGAAGGATTGATTTTTAAATTATTCTCCAAGAAAAAGATCCATACTTCTATAATTTCTAGATTATATTTGTAGATAGGTCTTCAGACTTTGCCTGCTACTGTTTTAATGAACAAGTCTTTTTCACCTTTATCGTAAGAAAGATTTGAATGATTTTCGAAAAGTTGCACCGGGATTAGGTTTCATGCGAGAAAGAGAATGTTTCTTCGATTGAACAAGTTCGGTAACATCCAACTAACCCACACCCTTATTTTCGAGGACCAATGACCCCGAGGGATAATTGACAGTGATTTACTCCAAACTACGACTGGTAGTTAAAACTGCAATGTTTCGTACTGTTGTTTTCCGTAACTTGATGTGGTACTTTATACAGGTGAAGGGTTTAGTGGAAGTTTCACGGCCGTCGCCATTGTTTTTAATTAGGACGTTGTATTTTATCTGCCTCTGTTCGTGTCGACGCTCTTAAGTGCATTCAGCGTCGAAATGGATGCTCGAAACATCGTTGACGATAATAATAGGTTGTCTAAAAGTCCGCTACTAACTAAAGGGGAATTATTTGTCTTGTACCCGCATATTCTGCCTCCTGGGAACAAACTTAAGGCGTTACAGCACAATAGCCAGGTGCTATAAGGAGGGTGTTTAGCAATGTTTCGTTTTCTTTTCGTCTTGTGTTCGAACGTCGTTTCCAGGAAACTTCGATGTCAAAATGTCAACTTCGATTTCAGTATTCGAGAAAGTAACTGAGACTCTTGATCTGATCGGAGATCTTCGATTGGTGGCCTTTCACAGCCAGGGGCTATCGGTTTACAATCGTTGATGATCGGTTGTGTGAAAATCAAACCACCAAGTGGTACACAATTTTCCACATAAAATTAGTAGAACTAGATTGGAGTATTACGATTACTAAATTTTAAGTAATTTAGTTTTTACTAAAATCTCTGTTCAATTTATTTTTTGATGATCTTTTTAATCTATAAATTGTATAAACTTTCGCGCTTCATGAATAAAACAATCTAATGTCTTTAGTTTGAAGATTTACCGAACATGATCTTTCAAATGATTTATTTGCCATCGTCATGCGCGGAAATTCGTGCTATTGCTTGCTCCTTTGAATGCTTACTGTAATACCGATAAGTTAGCATGAATCTTTGTTTGAGGATTGAGGTTAATTCCCTTTTTACATGCCGCGAAGCTAACAGTTAGGTCACGGTGCAACCTGATCGCCGCGGTGGCATCTATACAACGCAGGGGTAGCCTAATCGTATGTATCTACGTTATGAGTGGTACATAATCGCGTAATGTATCGTGCGTGGCAAGGAGATAAGCGAGGCCAGCGAATTTCACGGGATCCTGTTTACGAATTATGTTAAGCAGCCTTGAAGAGTTAACGCCAGGCAAGATAGCGATCTGCCCCGGCGCTGGCAACCGATCTGTCCAGCCGATATACGTCGCCTAGACGTCGAAGATCCGCCTTCGATCGCGTCCGCATAATTAAAAGAAACGAGTATATTATTCCGACTATTTTGTCGAACCTTATCGATTTTCCCGATCTATCCTCCCAGATAAATTCTTCTGAACGAGATCGGCCGAATTCGGTGACGATTGAGACCGCACGAGGATCGACGATTAATCCATCGAATGATACAGAGCTAGACGAACCAAATTTAATCCGGTATTTTCCGAAAGTCACATTTTCGTATGGCGTGAGTTGTAAGTCGTTTGAAGAACTCCCTCAATTTTATTTTTGAATCATGTTTCAATCTGAAGACGAGCGACTTCTCTATATTCTCCGAAAATATAAAATCACCCTCAACGAAACGAGGATATGTGTAGATAAAAATTACTAATTCAATCATTACTGTTTTAAATAAATAAAAATCCAAATTGGTCAATGTGAACTTACACGACATCCCTACATTTTTCATATAACATATAAAACCGCTTTCAACGAAACAATCTGTGTAAAAATGACTAGTTGAATCATTACAGTATTAATGAAGTAAGAATCCAAATGGGTCAATCTGAAGTTGTACGATTTTCCTACATTCTTCGAAAATACAAAACCACCCTCAACGAAATGAGGTACTCGTCTATATAAAAACTACTAATCCAATCATCACAGAATGCAACAGGGTCAATCTCACCCACAATTTGAACTTCGCCCTCAAAGTTCGCAGATCCTACAGAATCAATTTCGGCGGAGCCATGAAAACGAAGCTATTTAATTAGCGAGTCAGCGAAACGAACCTGGAGGTCTACAACAAGCGTCTACTCGAAATTCTACTGATCCAAAAAGACTAGGCTTCTTGGCTACCCGGCAGAGTTCGGGGGTGGATTAACCCGGTCCACCGTGGCATTACTTCCACGCAGTGTAGCCCGTGGATCCTGGCCGAGAGAGTCCCCCGATTTTCGCATAAATCAGAAGTGTCCCCCCAGCGATCCTCCCTCTTTCTCTCTTTCTCTCTCTCTCTCTCCCTCTCTCTCTGTCCCATTCTCTCCCGCGAAATGCGCCGAACGTTCTCCCTCCATTCCTTCCCGGTGTTCCACCCACGGACGACAAAGAGGGAAACGCAGAAGAGAATGAGAAAGAAGGGTGAAGGAGACGGCGCAACGAAGAGCGGAGGAGCGCTATTTTATTGCCGGCTTAATAAATGGAGTCTCTTTTATTTGCTCGAGCCAGCATCCGCTCGCAGTTTGCCAACCTGTTTGCTAACAACAAATTAATCGGGTGACGTATCCCGGAGAGCGTGCGTATATATTGTATATACATATATTGTATATATTTATACGTATATACTCGACGGAGCTTCTTACGTCTCTCTCTCTCCCTCTCTCTCTCTCTCTCTCTCTCTCTCTCTCTCTCTCTCTGTCCTTCTCTCTTTTAAATCTCTCTCTTCTCCGGCTCTTTCACTGTTCGCTGCCTTCTTATCCTTCTGACTCCGAGGACGAAGACGACAGCTTCGAATACGCAGCTCGACAGCGGCCGTTCTTTCACCCCTTCGAACGAGCTGCAACCTGCCGGTTCTCCCCTCGCTCTTTCTCTCTCTCTCTCTCTCTCTCTCTCTCTCTCTCTCTCTCTCTGTCTCTGTCTCTGTGTTTCTCCCTCTTTCTCTCTCTTCTTCTCCCTCTCTCTCCGTTCTTGTCGCAAGGTATGCGTTACCCGCGGTGCCACGGCCTGATACGCAAGTACTTACGCATTGGCCAATCTGTAATTCATAACGCGAACTCTTGCGGTTTTTGCGAGAGCCCCGCGCTCTCTGGGAGACCGCCGGGTACAAGGAGAACGCAGGGCGGGGGGATCAAGGGGGATAAGGACGAGCAGCACGTCTCCCATCCCGTGGGAATAAAACCTGACCTGGTCAACGTCCCGGCCGACGGCAAAACCGACGGGACGCTTCTTCCTTACGAGCCTCCTCCGTGAATACGACGTCAACGAGCCCGTGACAGATATATGGACACCTTCGTTTTTCGAAAAGACCCCCCTCGTCCCTTTACAGAATCAACGTAACCCTTTGGGCCATTGGAAAGATCCTTTGGTGTCAGAGAAATTGTTTAATCAGCTTCTGAATTTAAAAATTGATTTTAAGATTGGAGATCTCCCAATAGTTTTTAATAATGTCCTAAAAATGATATACATAAAGTTCAGAATAACTAGAAACTGTTAAAAAGATTTAAGAAAATGAAAAATAGAAGATGTATTAAATTATTTTTATCAATTTTGTTTTAACAGTGATCAGTTTTTAATAATGTCCTAAAAATGATATACATAAAGTTCAAAATAACGAGACACTGGTAAAAACGTTCCTGTAGTTCAAAGGCTCAAAGGGTTTCTCACTTCTTGCACGATGTTGTGGTTATTGTTAGCATAACCCTGCTGAGTGACATCTTCATTCTATTCTTGATTGACCCATGTTTCAAGTCAAAGTATCTGGACATACAAAACATTTCATTCTTTACCTGACTGAATCCTGTGTGTTTAAAAATTAGTTATATTTGATTTAAGACGATCGTGGAGATATGTTTAGTCAAATAATATTTTCAAGAAAACAACCTTCTGTTGTCCGCTATAAAATTTCTATGTAAAACGAATTTCCATTAATAATCAGGCTTATTCCCGCTCAATCATAAAAATTGAAAGAATTTTTAAAAATGAATGTAAGTGTTACTATTCTGTCAATTTCCTTCTCTTTTTATGTAGCAGGGTTAGCTAATTTGTAACTCATCAATTGTGCAATTCAATTATTCATTAAATCTGATTAAACTTGAACCAGAAACTGTACACTGCGGATTTCAGGCATTTATGCCAAGAATGGGTGGGAGTAACTTCAAACAATATAAAGATTAGAGGAATTTAACTGATTGGTTCCTGTGAACTGCAATTGACAGAAACAATTTTCATTTTGCATAAAGATCTACAGTCTACAAACATACATAAAGTGTTATTAATGATATTAATGAATTTCAAGATTGCGTATAAGGTGTAACTTATATACAGATCCAAATTCACCTATCCCCCTCCCTTCCATACATTTCGATTGCTCACAACTTTCACCAAACAAGACAGACAAAAGCAGGTGAACTATTAATACGGATTAGCTAATTTCTAAATCATGTAGCTAGTTTTCCGGATACGTGATACAGCATAGACAAAACTGGTTCCGAGATAGATCCTGTGCACGTCCGGCCGATCTTCACGGTAGGAAGACTGCAGGGAGTGTCTTTCGGCGCCGACATCCGGGGATTATATCAGCTGCGACGGACAGCTCGCCTAACAAATGATTCCCCTAATTCTCTTTTCGTCGAGCATTCGCATAATGGTCGTTATCGTTCCCGACCCGCCGGGTAGCGCTGATACTTTAGGATTACCATATTTACGACAAGTCCTTCTCGTGGCAATACTCGCGCGTACATCGCGCACATCTCGCGCGGGGCCTTTGTTCCCTGCCCAGGATCCAACAGGATATCTCATCTTCCTTTTGTATCCGCTTTTTCGGACCGATCGGAGAAAGATTCTTGTTTGCCCTTTCGGAAGCCCGTTCAACATTTAATTCATGAAACATTAAATATTTCTTCCGGAATCCTTGGAAACTTAATTTCAAGGAAAATTCTTCTCGAAGATTACATATTTGTTTCCAAATCTTTCTGTAGAACATTTCTGTGGACGTGTAATTCATTCTTTCCCCGCAAACATATATATTTTTGGACAGATACCTAAAAATGAAAATTATAAATATAATTATAGTGTTGTATTATTCTCTATCTTCCACGATGTATGAACGTACACGATTTCCGTCTGTACACACTATAACAGTAATCCATGAGAGACACGCAAACAACTATGTTGTATATCATATTTTCATACGGTTCAATAATAATGATTGGCGTGAAGAGAAGAAAAACTTTGTTAAAATGTGATCGAGAATCAAGAGAGTGATAGAGCAACAGAAGTACTTTACGTTCTAAAGTCTAGCTTCGTCTTTACAAAAGACAATGGAGCCAACTTAACGATCATCCCATCGGAAGCACAACAAAGTCAGACATTCT
The DNA here is from genome assembly GCA_913789915.3 of Sphecodes monilicornis. Taxonomy (NCBI): domain Eukaryota; kingdom Metazoa; phylum Arthropoda; class Insecta; order Hymenoptera; family Halictidae; genus Sphecodes; species Sphecodes monilicornis. The sequence continues at coordinate 11,271,563 of OU565285.1, read as the reverse complement.
CGACCACCGACAAAAATCGGAGAGGCATGCGACACCGCGAGGCGCAAAAATCTGCGCGTCCCCGATTCTCCAATTTTGCGGGCCGATCATAATCTCCCGTGGATTCCGAGGCAATCCGCCCCTGGCGTAACTCACGGTCCGTAGCATAATGGGCCCACCATTTGCCCTGGCGCGCACACGCGCGCATTATTGCGCGGTCTGGAGCGCGCGTGAGCGAGCGAGCGAGTCCGCTTGCTCGCTTGCTCGCTCGCTCGCTCGCCTAGCGAGGCAGCGCGGTACCGGCGCATCTTTTATTCATCCGACAGAGTGGAGCCTTAATTTGAATTGAATAGGATTTATAAATTATTTCAAATTATAGTTGCGACGCATGACCGGTACGGAGACCCGGCGAGCACCAGCTACCGGCAGCGAGGATACCTAGAGGCCGAGTTAGACAACCCGTGGCCGACGACAACGGCGACGCTGCCGGTGGCGACGACTCCTGACGACACCGACGACGACAAACGCGCCTGCCGCCAGATAGGAGAGACTTTCTCTCTCTCTCTCTCTCTATCTATCTATCTATCTATCTATCTATCTCTATCTCTATCTCTGTCTCTATCTCTATCTCTCTTTGCGAGATTTTTCTCCCCCTCTTTTCTTCAGAGAGGCGTTCACCACTAGGGCAGGTGGACGGCGTAGCTTCTGTGCTTGTTCCCTTGTCGCACAGTGTTGCGAATTGCTGACATAGCTGGTCCAAAGTCAGTTTTGGTTAGTATCGCGAATTGTGATTTTTATTGTACGGGACTGAAGAAGGTCTATGCAAGACTTGCAAAGTCAGGCGATTTCAAAGAAATCACCCTCTTAAACATCTTGAAATTAAACGTGTACGACTTCCAAAAGCAGAAGATTACGAGGAAGTCTCTCTGAGAATCAACATCTCAAACCACCCTCTTAAACATTTTCAAACTGATAATTATGTACGAATTCTGAAGACAGAAGGTGTCGAAGAAATCGCTCCAAAGATTAACAACTCCAACGCCGTAACTTAAACCCCTTCAAACTCAAATTTTGTACGAACTCCAGAAGCAGACGATTCCAAAAGACTTCCTCTAATAACCACCATCCTAGACCACTCTTTCAAACATTTTCAAACTGAAAATTACGTATGAATTCCAAAGCTAACAATTCCAAAGACGATTTTCTAAAAATTAACACCGTTCGCTGCCTTCTAGAACACTTTCAAACAGAAAATTGTGTAAAACCTCTAGACATATAATTTTTCAAAAAGTTAGCCTAAACATCAACACTTTAAACTACCCTCTCAAACATCTTCAAACTGAAAATTGCGTACGAACTCCAAAAGTAGACGATTCCAGAGAACTTCCTCCAACCACCACCACCCTAAATCACGCTCTCAAACATCTCCAAACCGAAAATTAGAAAAGGACTCCACTATCGGGGCAGGTGCAGGGTTCAGCATCCATGCTTGCGACTGCTCCTCGGTGGAGGAAGAAGGATGATAATTCAGTGTTCTTTCGAACGGAGAAAAGAGAGTAGGAAGAGGAGGCGAGCACACGGTCGCGAACCCTTTTCTTGCTAGTGTCTTTTGCCGAGATTTTCTTACGTAAGCAAGCCACCGGCATCTCGCGCTGGAATTCCAAGTCCCTCGAGCGTCGTTGCACCGGCGAGCAACCACGCGGCCCAGCCCCCGACCAAGAAGAAAACGCTGCGATATCTCTTCTATCGGTGCCTCTGTTCATCTTCGGCTCATCTCTCTCCCTTTTTCTTCATCCTGCGCTCTGTTCCTTCGGTTTCTCTTTCTCTCTCTTTTTCTTCAGCGTGCGCTCTGTTCCTCCGGTTTCTCTTTCTCTCTTTTTTCTTCTTCGTGCTCTGTTCCTCTGGTCTGCGGATCCCGTCGCCGATGCGCAACGTTCGGAACCTGACGGCCACCGGGGAAAAAAGATTCTGGGCGCGAGAAAAAGTTGCATCGGGTCCTGGATCCGGCGACTACTCAGCGGTCCGTCGATACAGCGTATCCATCGAGACGAGTCGAGCGTGTAACGAGTTTCGAAACGGGCAAAAACCGCCGGGACTTTATTGCTCCCGATAGAAATGTATCGAAATGTCGGTTAGCTGTCGCTATTTGCCAGAGCCTGGCCAACTCGGCTCGCTCCGAGCATCTTGAACACCGAGGTCCTTCAGGAATCCAGCGAAACAAGGATACCACACCGCCAGGGTATATCTAGTCTGCCAGCCTCGTTGCCGAGGTGTGACCGGCCACCGACCGTGGAGATACGCTGAAACGATGGTAGAACGACGATTCGGTTCTGGGTGGTGTGTTTTTATCCATCCATCGAGCCTCGGTCTCTTTTTGGACCGAAGTCAATGGAAAGATGAAGCGTGGAGGATTCTGTGATGCGAATGCTTGCTTTTAGCGGGATAGATGCTGGGAGTTTGGGTGTTGAGATTTTTTGCGAGTGAGATTTCACCTCCTGAGAATTATCTTCAGGTGTGTTATTCCTGAGTCTTCTGTGTTTGATGTGATTAAGCGCCGTGAAGTATAATATGTATTCAATGAAAATTGAGTGCCATTAGGAGCCATTAAATGAATCAACAGACTTACCTAATTCCTTTACATTCGTACATGATTTGTCTAGTTCTATTAGATTCTACTTGTACAGTCTAATGCGTCTATACAAACAGCCATACTGACGTAGATTTCTGGAAATACATTCAAGAAATATTTACTTAACTTTGCTGCTGCGATTTTTGGTTGAATTGCACATTTAACTAGATTGTGGATTTTTATGTAAATTCCCATCTTCATAGGTTATTCTATTCATTGAAAGATCTGTTAATATGATTCTCAATATAATTATGCTATATTTTAAAGCAGTTTAGAAATCTTCTGTCATGCATTAATTTCCAGAAAATTAACTAGATTACGTATCTGAGATTACCTTGTTGGTTCTTGATTAAAATTGTTGCTACAATTGAATAATTTATTAAGAAATCCTTATTTATGAATAACTGGATTCTCAGGGGATTATTGGACGCATGTATATACATCTATTTAAAGATCTAGAGTCTGGATCTTTCTAAAGAGATCTGTCTACATTCTAGACAATCCTCTATTGTCTCGCATCAATAAAAATTACACAGATGTTGTAGCTTTAATTCACATTGTTTGACAATACTCTGTCATCTCACAGCGTTTCTAACATCGTAAAGTATGTGGCCAATTCAGTAAAAATCAACACTAAATAAATTAAGCGAGTTGTTGCATTTTGATGGTGCATTTTGAAAGCTTTTCTAAATTTTAAAAATTGCTCATTCAATCAATGGCAGCATTTCCAGCAGTCAAATCTCCTAGGCAAATCTTCCTCATATCTCCAAGACGATCTCCAGGTATTATAACAATTCGAAATTGGTGATCTCCGAGCTGCTCCGTGGAATATTGAAGCCGTCAGGGTAGAACACGCCAGAAATTGCTCTCGAATGTACACTCTGTCTGGCGTGGTCCTCATATTTTATTGCGAAAAATCCGACGGATGGTGTGTGCCTGCTGGCCCCCTTTTCGGCCGTGTTATCCAGCGGCGCGGACTCGCCGAAGGGAGACGGACGCGACTGGCAAAAGAGAGATAGATAGATAGAGACAGAGAAAGAGAGAGAGAGAGTGAGAGAGAGACCAGGTCCGGGGCATTATAAAGCATTACAACGAGTGCTGTTAACGTCCGTGTCCAATCCGCGTGCCGCTCGAAAATAAAATACAAAATAGCGCGCGACAGCGCTTTGTAAAGCTTTCTGTCAAATCCATCGGTCGTCGCGTTCTGCCTCTTTTCCTCTATTTCCAACTCGAGCCGCGATTCCCACACCCTTTCAACCCCTAGCCCGCACGCCGATAAATCCATCTCTCTTTCGCGTAACCTTTTCAACTCTTTTTTTTTTAGCATAGCTTTGTTTTTCGACACCCTTTTGCGAGCCGTTCGCGGTGTCAGCTGCGAAACGGTCACGGAAAATCGGGTTCGATCTTCGATCCCTCTGGATCCCGTCCCACGATTTTTTGGGAGACACGAGGGTTGCATCGGGGACTATTTAGATTATACACCTTGCTCGCCGTTGTGAATTTTCAAAGCAATTTTGACTCTGTAGTCATTGATCCGACGATTATTGCGAATTTCATTCTGCATGTTTTTTCTCTCATTTTTTAGGACTTGTATCATGATTGTGGTAGGTTACAACGGTTGAGATTATTTTTTCGTATTTAATTATGTAATAATACAAAAGGAAATTGGATTACTTGAAGGATGTTCTCATAATGATATAAAATAATGTAGGAGGAACGAATTAATGATCGATAATACGATAATGAAAAATATGTGACACGTATTTGTACGCGACATAGTGATTTTCTTGAATTCCACTAATTTTTCTAAACTCAACAATTTCTCCAAGCTACTGGTGCAAGCTTCTTCTAAGGTACATCTACGTTTGTCAGAAACGTATAAAATCCACGGTCGCCAAAATCAAATTTCTGAAGATTCATTGCCGCCAGTGTAATTTCCTAGTTACCGTTACCCTATAATCGAGGGTTAAGGAACTGTTAATACAAAAACGAAGTAGATTGAGACGCTTACAGGAACTGGAACCAATTTGCTCGTGTAGTTATAGTTGTAAGAATCGTGCTTTCACCCCAAGGCACGGAAAAACCTCGGCGACTTTCAATTCGTCTTCTGTCGAGTTTTCTCTCCACGTACGTGCGATTTTCCTATCCCCCGCCTGGGAACGTGAATGCGACCGATTCGAATTGCAAATTAAATAGAACGTGCCCTGTGCAACACTCGCCGAGGATATTCGTTCCTCCCGCATTGTCTCTTCTACCTTTCCACCAATTTTCCGCGTCGGCGGGGACAGAATGCGGATACCAGTTTATACTTACTCGCGCCAGAAACGCATTCATCTTTTCTTGGATTTAGCCTCTTTTTCTGCAATTAGGCACATTAGTCATTATTAGTATTCTTCTTTTAGCTTGATAAAAAATTCGTTTTCCTAAAAGTCATCCCGAAAATCGACACATTACCTTATACTACCTTTTTAAATATGTAAAATCGGAAAATGATGAAGTAATTCTAAAGACAGACAATTCCAATGAAGTTTCTCTAAAAATCTACAGCTTAAATCACTCCCTTAAGCATTTTCAAACTGAAAATTATAAGAGCATTCCGAAGAAGTCTGTCTAAACATCAATACCTTAAACTAACCTCTTGAACATCTTCAAACAAAAAATTTCAAAATACTTTCTAAGACAGACAATTCGAATGAAGTTTGCCTAAAAATCAACACCTTACACCACACCCTTAAGCATCTTCAAACTGAAAATTACAGGAGCATTCCAAAGAAGTCTGTCTAAACATCAACACCTTAAACTACCCTCTTGAGCATCTTGAAACTGAAAATTTCAAAAGAGTTTTAAATACTGACGATTATAAAGGAGTCTTTCTAGTCACCAACATTTTAAACCACCTTCTGGAACATTTAAAATCGTAAAATAATGTAAAGTAATTCCAAAAAAAAACACAATTTCGATGAAGTCTCTCTAAGAATCACCATCTCAACCCACCCTCTTAAATACCTGACAAGTGAAAATTATGTAATGATTGCAAAGACAGTTAATTTCTAAAAAGTTTTTCTAGGAGTATTTGAAGTATAGGGAGTATTGAGTATAAGGAGTACTGAGTACTTGAAACCATCCTCTTAAACTCCTAACAACTAAGAATAACACTACATTTCCCAAGACAGACGATTCTGAATAAGTCTCCATAAAAATCATTGTAGTATAAGGAGTACTGAGTACTTGAAATCATCCTCTTAAACTCCTAACAACTAAGAATAGCACTACATTTCCCAAGACAGACGATTCTGAAGAAGTCTCCATAAAAATCATTAGTACGTTTCATCCATTATCTGGAAACTGAACATTCCATAACAATCTTTGCAGTGTACAAATAACAAAATTAAAGACAGACGATCCTAAAGACGTCTCATTGCCACAGAATCACAGCTACCACAAAGACAGTGTCACCGTCCAAACAACTTCTCCAAGAGCTCCCGACCCACCCCTATTTCCACCTAACCACAGATCGGCTTGCGAGAATTCGGGTATGGATTGGGGGGCCGCGGATCGTCGGCAGCCAATCGAGAGTTTATAGGGGGTGTAGCTCTCGCGGCACAGAATATTCGCCGCTCAATTTCGTTTTCCCCCTGTTTAATCATGGTCCGGGGGGCCAGGTCGGGGGTGGCTCTGGTGTGTGGCGAGCGTAACGCCGCGCCGCGAGGTTGAACGGAGCGAAACGAGCGAATAGAAGAGAACAAGTGAGAGAGAGCGAGCGAGAGAGAGAGAGAGAGAGAGAGAGTGAGGGGTTGGTGATGGAGGAGGAGGGGTTGCTGGGGCGGCGGCAATAGCCCCGCTCGGGCCGTCATTTGTCAGGGGCTGTCGCGGCACGAGCGTGTTTCTGTTCCAGCGGCGCAGATAGCGACCCATCCATAGGCCGTTCATCTTTATTCCTTTATATATAGAGTTCATATCCCCCCCTCTCCTGCCCCGGGGGCCCTGGTTCCCTCCAAAACGCCCTACACGATTCCCTCGAACTCATTTAATTACAACAAACAATTTATTAGGTCCATCCTGGTTCCGCCCACGGGCAGAAACAGGGTAGAGGTGGGGGACCACGGGATCGAGGAATGAAATCGGGGGAACGGGGGATGAAGGGGGGACCGCGTACCCGTACACGTATACACCTGGTACACGGATATACGTGCACGTACACGTGCACATGCAAGACCGAACGACCGACCGGCGAAACTGAAATTATTCCGCCGGGGGTGGCCGGTCACCCGATTGTATCCGCACAAAGGAACGTGTTTTTGGTTCGTTCCCGATGAAACGTGTCGGTTACGCTCGGCTCGGTCTGATCTGTGTTCAGACCCCCTCGTCGAGATCGGCGCCCCGCCACGGAATATGACCGCCGTCCAATTGATCTCTGAACGACGGAACACCGGTCGTTGATTTGCTGGAAATGTTTAATAGCCGGCCCTCTGCTCAGTTCCGGCCTACCACCTTTCTATTTGCCTATGATTATGCACGGTGTTATAGATGAAGGCAACAATGGGTTCATGGGAGGTATTCGGTTCATTGTAAGTGCACGATGTTGTTGTCGATACTTCTTCTTCTCAAACTATTGTGCGGGGAACAGGTTCTTCTTCGTATTTTTGGGTTTCTTCTACAGAAAGTGTTGAAGGTGTACATTGTATAGCTTCATATTGTGAGCGTATGGACGGTGTGAGTGTGCGTGTGGACCGCACCGCATGTAACATTAGAATATCGGCGCCTCGCAACACCATCGATCGCCGATGCCCTTCTGTTTTAAGAAATGAATATGTAAAAACATAGTATGGTAAAAACCAGCGTTTTGAAATGAAGCAGTTGTCGTTGGAACGTGTTACGAATAAAAGCTCTATCACCGATCTCCGCTCTTTTGCCCATATTCCCGCATTCCATCCTCACAATATGGATTAACGCTTCTCGATCTATTATTTATGTGTTGTGCTCAAGAAATAATATAGTATACTTGCTATCTTTTTTTATAGAAATTGATTTCTTCTGTGTACCAGTAACAATTAGTTAATATCTTGAATACCGACAATTTAACCACTTACCTTGAAGACTTCACCCAGAACCACCCTCGTCTGTGCTACTTTTCAATTGATAAATACTAGCTGCAATTGTTCCTTGTTGGATTTAATTCAATCGTACAATACTAGCCTCAGTTACACAATATATTTCAATTGTTCGCAACTACCCTTATCAAGCTACTCTTCAGCTTCGTTTGGTAAAGGTTGAACATTGATGATCTGAAAATTTCAACTTGGTTTGATAGAGTGAATGTTAAATATATCTTTTTTTATTAGCAGTTTTACGTCGCATCAACAAAAAGGTTATTAGCGACGTGAAACAGTAGTTGTTGGTTCAACAGATTTTAACTGTTAATTATATTTCTCTGATGAAGCCAAGTAGATTACGAATTGTTTCGTTATTGAAGTTTTCTTTGAGCAACCACTAGAACATCCCCCCTAAGTTCAAATATACAGAAGATAAACTCTTTGATCGGTTCTGTTGCTTCCCCAGAGGGTATTATGTCCACTGAAATCACCGATCATGACGAATGGTTTAGTTTAGGTTGCTTAGTTCAGTCGAATCTTAAATATTGATGAACTAAAAATTTCAAATTTATTTCGTAGAGTGAAGGTTACATATTAATGAACTAGAAATAAAATTTTATTTTAGCGTAAGGTATAAAAGAAGATATGTTATTATTTCAATTCTTACAATTGCAAATTATTTCAACTCCTGAAACTAATGTCTTAGGTCTTTAGAATAACTTGAGTATACGAAATTCTTCTTAGAGATTACAAACGTTACTTTCTAGTGAACATCGAGATAATAAATAATTTCATTGCAATATTCTAGATTCTAGACGATAGAAACAGGTGATATTTCGTAATTGTTCCGCTCGAGAAACTTACTACGTAGCCTGTCTAAGGTTAAGAGGAACATGAATGAATACAAAGCGAATGGGGGTGGAAGGGGGGGGGAGGATTAAGTGGGAATAGGAGTAATGTACATGAGGTCTGAGAAAGCTGAATGAATGGAAATACAGATGAGTAAGAATAGATTAAGAAGAGTAATACTGGCACGCATGATTCGAGTTGATACACTGATTTCGGTTTCTCGAGTGCAAACATTCTAAACCTTTCACTGAAAATATTTTCTATTCTCCTGTCTACCGTCATATGGTAGACTGGACCATTTGTCAGATGGAGAAAATACACAGAAAGCGATGTAAATTGTTTTGGATAACAGACTGGATTATAGCTATTTGTAAATAATCAGTAAACTCAGATAGAAGGAATGAATGTACACTCAATAGATTAAACTTCTTAGTAATTCTTAGTAAATTCTTAGTATATTCTTAGTATATTCTTAGTATATTCTTAGTAAATTCTTAGTAAGAATTACTAAGTAAGAATTACTTCTTAGTAAGAATCCTAGATTCTTACAAGGAGAAGACGCGGTCATCGGGTCTTAGATTTTGTCGAAACTTTGCATACTGGTAGATTTCGTTCTCCTGTTTATGAAAATATAGCATTATAGGCGTCGATACTCAATGATTTTTGAGATATTTACAATTTAAATTTCATTATACCCGTTAAGCGGTTAAGTACAGTTTTGGTTGAAGTTTTTATCAAGTGTCAAACGGCGGTAACGTACTAGATTCATTATCGGGAAGGCCAGTGTTCAAATCCTTTTTTCCATTTTTTTCTTTTTTTTTCAGTTCAGTTTATCTATTTTAATAAATTGTATTTTACGCATGAAAAATACACTCATAATATCTATAGGAAACAAAATATAAAAATTTTATTGAGAAGGAACATAATATGAAAGAAACACTAACGTCATCAATCTTAACGTATCTCAAAAGTTGTTGAGTATCGACGTCTATAATGCTACATTTTCATAAACAGAAGAACGAAATCTAGCAATATGCAAAGTTTCGAGAAAATCTGAGACCCCATGACCGCGTCTTCTCCTTGTTAGTAAATTCTTAGTGAACAAAACTGAACTTTACTTCATTTCATTGCCTCGGCTATAAACGAGTAAAACGCAACGTGTTCAACTACAATGTCAAAGGTTGCAGATTCGAAGCAAGCAACTTCTTCCAAACGATATCCCACAGTTCGAAACGACGAATCGAAACAATTGGGAGTGGTGAGTGCTCACGAGCAACCTTCTCCGCAACGGCGGGGTTAATATTTACATTTCCTTCTCGCGGCTCGCCATATCACGCAGATCGTAGAGCCGGCGAAAGGATAAACCTGCAATCAATTTAGTAACACGAGCGTTATCAGTCAGTGGAATTCTTTACAAGAACTGGGTGAAAGGTCATGGTTCATAGGCGCGAGCACTTCCCCGCCCACGTTCTCCGAATCGTGCGAAACACCGTTGCCGAACGGTCTCGTTTCTCTTATTACTTTTCTCGCGGGATCGGTAATTGCGCTCGGGAAACCCGTGAATGGGACTGACGATCTCCGCGGGATGGAAAATTGCGTTAGTCCCGGCAGGTAACGTGCTATGTCCCCTTATTAGAAGCACATTTTCAGCTCGCGTGGGTACCGGGGGAAAATGACTCGCGATGTAATTACGTCGTCAATTATGGCGGGCTAGAATAGCGAGCGATTTCTATCGGTCGCTCCGAACGAAAACTTTCCTCGGTTTCTGGTGCAATCAATTCGCTGATTGCCGGCAGGAAGAGAATGTGTTAGAGAGATAGATAGATAGATAGATAGATAGATAGAGAGAGAGAGAGAGAGAGAGAGAGAGAGAGAGAGAGAGAGAGAGAAAGAGAGAAAAAAGATTGAGAAAGAGAAGAAGAGGGAGAAGGATCAGGAGTAAATACGAATCTCACGCTTTCGTTCTTAATAGCGGCGCCCTATCGTACGTGTCCGATCGACGGTAACGACTTCCAGAATAATGTACGAGTTGTAACTACGGCAACCGGGCTGTGTTTTCTTCGCCTGTTCGCCTCTTTACCGAGTTATGTCTCCTGCGGCTCTTGTACACGGCGAATGTGGCTCCACGGACGCTGAAATATTTTCTTTTCCTTGCATCGGGCGTCCCTGCACCTGGGATGCACGCGATTCCCGATGGCGGCACTGCGTGAACTCTGTTTTGCTGCGTTTCGTAAATCTGCGCTCGGCTCTGCTTTAGTCGAAAACGTTTGTGCTGGACGAAGAGGCTCGTTCGACTTTATGTTACTGACTTTTTGATACGGACCTCGAAAATTATTACGCTCTTTCGTTCCATTCCGAACTCCTTGATTTAATGTTCTATTATTTTATCTTTACGTTTCAACCCTTAGCAATCCAACTATTTAACGCGACTATCGTGACTGAGAACTCCAACTTATTCTCGGTATATGCTATGCTTGCTCGATATAATACTTTAAATGCGATAATGAAATGGAAATAATCATCTTCCAGTCATTTAAAACAATCTTTATTCATTTTAATAATGTCAATTTTTTTACAACGCCGGATAACAGGGGTGGCTGATAGGCAAATTTGGAATGATAAGGGTTATTTCTATGATTGTGTGTTATTCGTAGTATTGTACAGTATAATGGCGTTTATATGAAGCTATCGGGAGACAAGTTGGTTCACACAATGGCTCACACAATAGGAGTCAATCTTCCTGTCACTATTGAGTATGATTTCGCTCAAATTTAGTTGATCCAAACGGAGTTCCACTGTACTTTAAATGATAATTGTCTCATGTTTCTATGTGTCTCTAAAAGTCCCAAATAAAAGTCGTGTAACTGATTAAGGATATGAAATTCTCTTCATTAAATCCACCCCTGTGTACATTAAACACGTAACACTTGCATGCATCATTCTACATATTGCACATAAATAATAACAATAATAAAACAGCATATTCGCCAGAAAAAAGCACACACATCGCACAGAAAGAATAAAACAATCTTACGAACTGTACACCCCCTAATTCTTAAATTGATCCATGAAAACAAGAGAAACAAAATGAGATAACAAAGATTCCAAAGAAAATGTTTGCATCACCTCAGAAAAATGATGAAATAATAGCCTAAAAGAAATGCATCGCTACAGAAATGTACTGAAATAAATTTTAGGAAAATATCATTCTATTTCGCGTCCCTAAAAGTCCCAAATGAAAATCATGTAACTAATTATGGGGATGAAGTTCAATTCATTAAATCCACTCCTGTGTACATTAAACACGTAATACTTGCATGAATCATTGTACACATTACACATAAATAATAACAATAATAAAACATCATATTCGCAGAAAAAAAGCACACACATCGCATACAAACAACAAAACAAACTTACGAATTGTACACCCCCTAATTCTTAAATTGATCCATGAAAACAAGAGAAACAAAATGAAATAACAAAGATTCCAAAGAAAATGTTTGCATCATCTCAGAAAAACGATGAAATAATAGCCTAAAAGAAATGCATGGCTACAGAAATGTACTGAAATAAATTTTAGGAAAATATCATTCTATTTCACGTCCCTAAAAGTCCCAAATGAAAATCATGTAACTAATTATGGGGATGAAGTTCAATTCATTAAATCCACTCCTGTGTACATTAAACACGTAATACTTGCATGAATAATTGTACACATTACACATAAATAATAACAATAATAAAACATCATATTCGCAGAAAAAAAGCACACACATCGCACACAAAGAACAAAACAAACTTATGAATTGTACACCCCCTAATTCTTAAATTGATCCATGAAAATAAGAGAAACAAAATGAAATAACAAAGATTCCAAAGAAAATGTTTGCATCATCTCAGAAAAACGATGAAATAATATCCGAAAAGAAATGCATCGCTACACAAATGTACTGAAATAAATTTTAAAAAAATGTCATTCTATTTCACGTCCCTAAAAGTGCCATTTAAAATGCACTTGACCGGACCAAGGATTACTCCACGCGGAATAGGATTTACCAAGGATCTCTAATTGCGAACCAAAGGTGGCAGACATAGTCTGCCAGGTTTTCCGTGGAAATGTTCTCTGTTTTTCCACGCATTGAGCAAGGGGGGTAAGTGGTGGACGAGGAAGAGGAACGATGATATGAGAAAGACTGCTCTTACGTAGGAAGTTTACCCACGGCTTCGTCGTCGTCGTCGGAATAATGGTTGGGTTGGTGAGACGGTTTTCGTAGAAGCGAGCAGAGCTCGTAAAGACTTTTCCACCTTCTCCTCGCTCTCTCGCGTGTCATAAAGCATCTTCGCGGAGTTCCTCACCTAGACGGTGAATACGATCTGATGTTATTACCGCGATGCCATCGCGTTGCGTAATATATCGCTTCTCTTGGAGCACAGTGCCCCGTATTGAACCTAGAACCTGGAGAAAGGTGCTGCGAAAGAAACGAAGAGCCGTGCTGGAAATTTTCAACATAATATCCGCTGCAACTTGTTTAATCTCTCCTAAGACCTCTGCAATACCATAGTAATTGCACCGCGTAATACCGTTCGCCACATCTTCGCCTCTAATTCCAAACAATTTCTGCAAACTTTTCATATTTTGTCCCTATATAATATTTTATCTCTGTTCTTGTTTTTTAACTTGTTCTTTTGTAATAAGAATCAATAGCATCAAATTAAAGTCGTATCTATTGTAGATTGCGGTTTTTCAGATGGAAACTGCAGAAATTTCTTTCCAACTTTTTATAATATTAGTAAATTGAAAACAATACATTGGTACTGTTAATCTCTTTTAACCTTCCTACTATTTTAAAATTAACCTGCTCATTTTTCCATAAATGCATAAAATCTGCAGTCTACTCGTTACCTTTAAATGCATAGCACATCTGTTAAATATTTAAAATTGACTCTTTAATGATAAGATCAAAATTCTCGAAGGTCTTCATTCCCAGAAAATTGTACAATTCTTTGATACCCTCTGTCTGCGTTTTGACGTTTCACAATCAAGACTTTCACCGAGACAAGCAATTAAATCTTACAGTTTATGGAATACTATCCATTTTTTCTTTACACGTAGGATCTCCCAATCTTAAAATTAGAATTACCTTCCAAGATGTTTCACAAACGGTAGTAATTGAATGTTTAAACATGAATTATTCGATAAACAGCTTTTCTTACATTTTCTAGAACCATTAAATCCCCAAATGAGTAGATATAGAGGCTACTAATCAAACGGAAACTTCATAAAATTGCCTATCATTAGAAACATAGAAAGTACCTGTTCCTAAATATTTTTTGGTGGATGTTTCGCTAGAAGATCTTTCGTAGAATTATCGAGACGTCACTGGGCCCTTGAATTGGGACTGCCACGGTCCCAGAGACGGCGCAATCTGGGTTTTCGCCTGGTGATTCGATCAATTACGCCGACACCATTGTAATTTGTAGCGACTCTATCTGCGTTTGTCCGGAACCGGTTAACGAGGCCAGCCAATCGCAGAAGGAAGGCTCTGATTGCTCCCGACCAGGGGCCCGATTAATCGAGACTGTTCGAGAGAGTCGAACATAGTGGGCCGTCGGCGGCTACGGCGGCGGATACGGGCGGTTTTACGAGCGTTCCGCGCGTAAACGCTCGCCGGGAATAATTTTTGTTTCGTGTGTGCTCGCACTCGCGCGCGCCCGTCGCTTAGTATAAAACGTCCATCCCCGTGAAACGCGAAATAAAGTGGCACGGGAACACTCCGGCCAATTAATTACCGCGATCTGATTGCGCGCAATTAATCCCGCCGTCTTGCCGGCGGATCATTAATTAAGAGTAAACGAATGTCTCCGGGACGTAGACACTCGAGGACGCGCGCTCATTTATTACGAATAATTTACTTACGAACGAACTCTCTGAGAGAAGGGGAGGGGGGTGGTGGAGAGAACCTCTTCCCTGGTTCCTCGGGCGCTAGATCCTTCCCGATAAATTGTTCCTTGTCGACTCCGGTTGATTGCGATCCGCCGCTGCTGTTGCGTGCTTCATAGTTTTATGTTACTATTAAATTGCTTAGATGCTGGAACGTTCTCGACGCCGTTTACGATTTTTAGAGTGCGAACGCGTTCGTATACCCAGCAGAGGATGTTCTACGGTTTTAGGCAGCTTTGAGAGAATTTTAGTCGACAGCCATGGCGTGGGCGAGGTTTCTTTCACAACGGAAGATTTATCAGATTTTTCTTTGTTCGGAGATTTGGGAGTAGGCGGTGATTGTCTCAGATATCTTCTGCTACGATTTACAAATTCTTCGAGGATGACGTGTGAATGATTGTCCAACCAACTACAACAAACTGCGTCAAACATCGGAGTGTTCGTACATAGATAAAATCTATTGTAAACTATAGAAGCACTCGGAAAGTAAAGATGGAGAGGGTGGAGATTGTATAGAGGCAGTTAGATTGGCAATTATTAGCAACTATAACCAACTAATTCAAACTGATAACAGCATTGAAATGGTTAAATATTTATTGTAAGCTAGCATTAACTATTCGAGTGGTTAAAATGAGACTGAATCACAGATTGCGAAATATCATTGAATAAATTGAGAACCCTTTCAGAAACTACAACCACCCAAACGATTGCATACTGGAGGAATGATGGAAAACCTATCATTACCCGATCGTCTAAACAGCAAAAAATTGAAGGATTGAGGATTGATTACCAATTATGTACATCCAGAACAAACTACTGCAAACCGCAACTAACGGAGACAATCTCAAAGCCTATCACGAGATTCTTCATCACTTGAAAAGTGAAGAGAAAATCGTGAGGAGGAATTAAGACTGTAAAATTGCATAAACTGAATTAATCCACTGTGTAACTACCTACAACCATCAACCACAAACTCACGCAAACAGAAATGATAATGAAAGCTTGTTACAAGACACTGTATTATTTAGACACTAAAAATAGAAATGACAAAAGGATTTGAGATTAAAAAGTATTGTTGAATAAATTGACTACACATATCAACTACAATTAAAGGCAACCTATCCCCACTCATATAAAAATATTTTAAGCTCATCGCAAACTATCGAATCAACGACAAAATGGATTGCGAATAAAACTACGAGCAAACACAACTAAAGACAACAGATTTCGAACCAAACAAAAATGGTTACAGTTCGTCATAAACCAGATAGAAAGAGAAATGAAGAAAATGATTGATACAGTAAAATTATTAAATAAATTGTCAATTACCACGGAGTACAACCAACTCTCACATACATAGTTGAAGTTTGCCACAAACTGAGGAAGTTTTCAGGATAAATTGCAATTTTCTTTCTTTGGCGACATTAAAACCACCGAGACTAGGAAAACCGGTGCTGCGGGATTGCGACGATAAAGGAAAAAAAGCTCGTGAATACGCTAATAAGACGAAAGCTCCGAGAAGTGGCAATAATCGGGGGAAGCGGTCATAAACGGCACGTCTCTCCTCTTTTTCTCCTCGGCTGGAACAGAGGATAATTCGATTCACGAGGGAGGTACTCGAGTAACGAGCGGGAAAACCTGGGTAGCTTCGCCGGCGGAACACCGTATAAATAAAAACTGAACGGGGCGGGAGAGTGGTTAGTTGCATGGAATTTGCTCCCGGTCCTGGGGAGAACTTCCGCTTCGAGCGGCGCCGAATGATAATTGCGTTCCTGCCGCCGTTAATGTACAAACTGCGCGAATTTCTCCGGGGACCGTGCCCGATATCTGGAATCGTCTGATATTCTCACCTTTCTTCGGTCCTTCGAAACACCTTTGCGCTCCTGGACTCCCTGCCAACTTGTTCTGCCCCTTAACCACCCGACACGATGTCTTATTCACGGTGATTGTAGCAAATGAAGCTCCATTTATTTTTAATTCAATTGTTCGGACTTAATAATGTCTTTAATCGAAGTAGAAAATGTTACTTTCATTTCAATTTCGTTAAATGAATATATACAACGTTGTACTCGCATAGTAACCCACAATCTTTTAATAAACAAGTTTAAAAATAACATAACGTAACGAGGTTCGAATATTTGTTCGCCCCTCGAATTGTCTCCGTAAACGCAATAGAAAAATGAATAATTAAATTGATATACATATTTAGCGAAACTTTGAAAATTAAATGAATAAAATGGGACGAGATAAAATTGAGATCAGATAAAATGATGTACTGGACGTACATTTCAAACAATGTGAAACATGTCTTAAATTAACACAAGAGTTATATAAGGGTGGAGATACAATGTCCATTTTCCCTAGAACAAGTCTGTCCATTAATGAACCTCAAAAATTAAAGAATATTAATATATGAGAAGGTTTTGAAAATATAAAGTAGAGTTTTGTTGAAATAAATTTAATACAACGTTTAGTTCATTCATTTTGTTGAAATCAATGCAATATAACGTAACGATACACACGAGGTAGTATACGAGAACAACAGACAATTAAAGTATTTCATCCATAATCGTCACCACGGGTCCGGCCGGCGACAATTAACTTTTCAGATAGTACTATTCTTTGACTTGTGCCGAACGTAGAAAAGAACAGTGAATCACGAGAGGCATGCGAATATCATCGCAATTATATCTTATTTGGTATAATTTTCATTAGAAAAATGCCACGAATATGTTGGTGAAAGTTCCATAAAAAAATAATAAAAAATAAAGAAGTTTTGTCATTGGATTAGTAGTGGTCTCACCGATATACTCGACCTGTATTATGTTACACTTCTCAGCGACCGAGGCCTCTCGAGCTTCACGGCCTCTCATGGGGTATACCTCGCAGAAGGAGGGATTGTTTTGCGACCATTATCGTTCAGAATTTCACGACAATTAACGATGAAATACTGTATCGAGACAACAATTAACGAGATTTCACTATAATTCAAATAACAGAGCATACATAACATGCAGATTGTGCCGATTATTTTCTATCCAGTTTCTACCAATGCGAACTACGTCGATGGTTATGGTAACGATTTACCTAAAATCTTTACCAGTTACAGCTCTTTGTATCCTATCTTCCGGTGCTCATTAAAGAATTTGATCAAAGCGAGTCGATAAAAAGAAAGATTGTTCCATTGTGCTTGGAAGAAAATCGACAAAGTTCCTGCGGTCTGCGTCCCATTAGCGAAATGAAGCCGATCCATTAGACGGTGGTTCGATGCTTTTACTTTCGCGCGATGCCCGTCTATTACATTCTTGTTCCCGCCGGATTTCGCAGTTACCCACGTCGCGAGAGGCAACCTTTGTCCATGAGATCAGCCGGTTTAATAACATAATTCAAGGAGCGGCAGCGATCGGCGCATTAAGGTCAGCTGGGTCGAGGTGTATAAAGATAATAGCCTAGCCACCGACCGACCGATCTCTTGCCGGCCAACCGAACCGACGAATAAGTTCTCTTCGTGTCCAAGTATGTAACGCGCGTGAGAGATTCATTACCGTTGCATCGGCGTCCAACTTTAGGAAACGTATATCGCGCGGGGGCCCTGACATTTGCGTGATTAAACCGAAGCTACCTCTCGTGACTGACGGCTCGCCGCGAACGAGAATCATTTCGCGTTTCAACTAATTGTCAGCCGCGTCGTGCATTTCCGTTACGTCTCGTTAAAACGCTTGTTAAAAGAATTGGAATCGTTGTTAACTATGATTAGACGAACGAAAGAATATTAGAAAAATGGCTGACTCGATGTCTTGCTTAGCCTATTAAGAAAATGTTCTTTGGTGATAACGTTAACTTTAATTTTACGAATAGTAGGATACTGGAGGAACGATTGACTCGATGTCTTGTCTGACCTGTCAAGAGACTGTTGTTCGGCGATAACGTTAACAGTGATTGTAACAAATGAGAGGATATTAGAAAGTTGATCGGCTCGAGTATACACTTTGTGCATTCGTTGTTTGTTCCGTCGCGAAACCCTCCGTGCACGTAAACTATCTGGCTACGTACCGATCATAAATGCCATAAACATCGTACGACTCATCCAGAGTGCAGTTGATCGAGTGAACCTCGTGATGAAAATTTCGAACAGAACTTATTGAATATGTACGTTAAGATATAGTCCTCTTTTGTGGTTACCGATATACAGGATGGGGCATTTATCCTGACCACCTGGAATATCTCGAAAACTAAATTCCGGAGAAAAAATGTTTCAAATGAAAAATTTAAGTCAAGGAGGGGCTGATGCAGCAGTCATATCCATTTTTAATTTTCATGTCTTCAAGGTCATTCCAAGGTCAACTTTATTTTTTCAAAATGGAAAAATATATTTTTCATTACAGATCTTTAATCCACGACTTGAAACAAATAACTTTTATTTAAAACGTTTTTTTCTCCTTGACTTTTTATTTGAAACATTTTTTTCTCCGGAATTTAGTGTTTGAGATATTCCAGGTGGCTAGGATAAATGCCCCACCCTGTATAAGGAATATGTAGGTAAACAATGGGTACAAACAGAAAATTATGGAGGCAAAAAAGTCCTATACACCGTTTGTGAAGTCTTAATACAAATCGTAGTGCGAGGGGTTAAAGAGCAAAAAAGATGGTACAATTGAGCTTCCGACTTTTTCCTCGGCGATGAAGGAAAACAGTTTCCTCCAGATGAGAGTAGCGGCCCGCGAAAATGATAGAAGTTCGACGGACATCGCGATTCGCGTGTTGATGAGTTCTAGTCCCCCGCGAACACTTTCGTGGTTCCCACTAATGATGAAATCGCGGGATGAACGGCGCCGATCCGTGGCAACGGGTCAGGTGGGTCAGCCGTTGCAAAAATAATAATCAATCGAACGACCGGGAACCGAGAGAGCCAGGGCAATTACGCGGTGGCGGCGGTGCCTGTGCTGCGGTTAGGTTTGCCCGGGCCAGGTGGGACGAGGACAACCAAAGAGCCTCCTACCGCCTTTAATTCGCCTCTTTTCCTTCCCCTGGGCCGCTCGTTCCTTCCGCGGCAGCTCCCTATCATAACCTAACAGCTCGAGACTCCCTCGCTTTATTATTAAAAGTTGAAATTCCGCTGGGAGTCCGATCTTGCGGCGAACCTCCCGACCCGCTCGCGTCTACCTTGCTGCTCACCTGCCTGCCCCCTGCCCCCTGCCACTGCCATTTTGACTGACGTCCTGTTAAGGAGGTCGACGAGCTCGCGGAGCCTCGGAATTTTTGAAGAGACCTTCTCCGTCGAGCTCGCATTTTTCTGATCCTCCGTAGATACGTGCTACTTTGTTAACCTCTTGCCGCACGATTTTCATCCGCGCTGCTATGATTAGAATGTCTTTATTCTTAATAATTTTTGAAAATTTATATTTATTGCGTGGCTACATCTGTTTCAATGCTTAAATATTGGTTAGAGAAGAAACAATTTTTAATTCATTCTAAAAGTTATTCATAACATTTATATTATACTAGATTTAGTTAGAAATCTTCATCTACACTCGTCGGACGTTCTCTGTTTTATCTGAAGAACTATTAATTCAAGAGTAATTTCAATTGTGCCACGTGATAGAGCTGACATTTTTCGAAGGGACATTACAAGAAAAGCTTGGAATAAAAATTTGGTTCTTAATTGAAGAAATAAAATAGTTCTGACATACACGGAACCATCAGTGCAACGTCACGAATGAAGAAGCTTACATTAAACTTAATCTGAACATGTTGAACTGTTTACAAATGTATGAAAATACATATAATTTTCATGGGGAGATTCTGTAGAAACATTTACTGCAAAAATCATTCGAATATCTTTTACAGTATGTATGTTTATTTCTTGTTCCCTTTACGGGTTACAAGGAGACCCCGTTTCCTTTACAATTATCTTACTTAATTTATGGCTCTTATATCTAAAACTATTTAAACTATATACATCTATACTATACTATATACACTTTATACACATCTTATCTTTTATTTTTCTTCGCACTCACTCTCTCTCTCATTCTTCCTTTCACTCCCCTGTCTTCTCACCCCTCTTTCTCTCCCCTTCGTACTTTCCCTCTTGTCTCTCCTTTCTCTGCCTGTCTAATTTTTTCATCCATTCCTCTGAATATGAATATCTTTTACAGTAACGTCACAAAAAATTGACTCTGGTACATATTCGTGTAGATTAGTCTAAGGATTTACTAAAGAGTTGACAACGTACCTCGCTGTGACTGTCTACGTTGTTAATTTTCCAAAATTTCTACGCGGGCCAGTATAATTAAATTCCGCGTATTTAATTCGAAAATAGTGCAGCAGCAGATACAATCAGGCTTTTTCCATCGTTGTTGTAGAGCCGAGCAATAAAAGCTCTCAGCGCAGAGAGGATCCGATTGTTCGTTCGAGCGACGATTTTTCCCCGGGTCGCGTACATCGCCGGCTGGCAACCGGAATTGCCGAAAGGCGGTAAAACTGTCCGACGAGAGGGTTGAAACGGATATCGGAGGGGGTACGAGTTACGCGCGGCTCGAATGCCCATTTACTCGTAAGAGTGATTGAAAACGCGCGGAAAACGGCGTCCTCCGCGATGGAATATTTAAGCGGTACAGGAGTCGGCGGCAGAAAACCGCAGCTCGTTTCCTCATTCGCTGCTGGCCCGTGTCACATCGGCACCCGGATCGTTTTGCGGTTTTTTTTCGTAAACAAACAGACCCCAACACACTCTATACGAGTATAAATACCTTTACAGACAGTCGAAATATGTTAATTATTAGACAGCGGATCTTTATGCAAAATAAAAATGGTCTATGCATAAAGGGTGTTCCAAAATTCACGCAAGAAGTAATTTCAATAGAAAACACAGGTTCCTAATAAAAAATCGTGAATTTTTTATTGATTCATAAATTATACAGTATAGGGTTATGTATGGAATAGCATATCAGGTAAATGGCCTCCACGGCTTTGCTAGCATATACGCACTCTTTTTTCGAAATTTTCCATGACCGTTTTGCATAAATGTGGCTGAATCTCGTTGATACAGTGCTCAATTTCCTCCTTCAAGGCGTGGGTGGTCATGGGCTTGTTGACATAAACCTTAGACTTCAAAAAACCGCAAAGAAAAAAGTCCAACCGCGTTAAATTGCATGATCTGGGCGGCCAATCCTGATCACCAAAACGGGAAATTACACGACCAGGAAATCACTCGTGCAGTAATTGAATTGCTTTATCTTTTCTTTTTTTGTTGTTCTTGCGTGTAGCACTCCATTTTTAATAACCCTGAACTGTCAGCTGTCACGCTGTCTTTTTTTTCCTTAGCAACACTTTTCCGCACAAATGGCGCAAAAATCAAATCTTGCGTGAATTTTGGGACACCCTATATTTTCAGTTATTCGAAAATGATATTCGTTTTGATTTATTTACATCTCTCTATTTCACCTATTAATTTCTGTCATAAATGCATGAAATCTATTAATAACGCTAAATATTGGAAAAGAACACAGCAACTCTTCAGCGTCCCAAATGATTTGTTTTATCATTATCTCGCTGAAAGTAAACGCACGAGGTCTGAAATTGCAATTACCTTGGCACGATCTTAACGTTTCGCGGGATTTCGCGTCGCTCAAAGGATAAGAGGCGACAAAGCTCGGTGGCTCGACATCAAATTCACTAAAGGTACACGTGTACGACACTCGGCCGGCTACCGTCTTCGAGATCGGTTCAGCGAGCGAGAATGCCGCGGCCGAATAATTTGTCGGCCTGGCGATTTTTTCCTCGGCTCGTTTGCGAGGGCTACAAATTGTTCCGGGAACGCGATCGAGATCGATCCCGGCTGTTTTTTCGATCGTTCCGGGGCTTAACGACGCCCGGAACATAACCGCCCTCGACGTCCACGGACTTTTCGGAATAATTCGCCGAGCCCGACGATTCGCGCGATCACGTATTATGCTAAACACGCGAAAATGGCTTTTTAAATGGAACATCTACATTTAGGCGGCGCGGGGGCCCGGTCGCGCAATCGCCGGGCCCCGTAGGACCCATTCCATACTCGGGGCCCGGTCCCGTGGACCGCGCGTAAGCACCGGTGAATTAAACGCAATTTTCGTCCATGCGAGGTATGCATAACAAATTGTCGACGAGCGACGAGCGACGAACGTCTTTATACTTTGATGCCGAACCCGGGGTTGTTAAGCACGTAGCACGGGGGCAGAAGACTGCTGTTTCCGTCCCTTCGACGATTACAATCCAATTATTATTCCTGCATAATGCCTCAAACCCCCGGCTTGATTGTTCGCCGGGGCCCCGTGTACTCACCTGCCTATGAATCCGGGACGAGTGAGGGGAGGTAAGTAGCCTGATCGGTCGCGTTCGCAGGATAATGAGATTGTGGATAGAGTGGTCGGAGATCTCTACCTTGGGGATAGAGTGTCCGAGAAATTGAAAATTAAACGTTTGCCCCGCTATCCGAAATGTCGATCCTGTACCTCTTTTCAGTTCGCTTCTTAGTGACTGGATAATCCAAGTTTTGGTTCGGACACAAGAATGGTTGACATAGTTTTCAAGCGTTTGTCTACTTGCTATTGCTTCGTTCATCGAGAATCGCAGGATGTTCTTCGGTAGAAACAGCTGTCCTGATGATATGAGTGGTATAACAGCGTGAACCTTATGCTTAGTCATCAGGAATTTTTAAAGTAAAAGTTCGAATATAAAAATTCAATGTTTGTCCACTGGAACGGTAATCATTTAATGTTATGAGGCACTGTATATTTCCGATGTACATTAGACTTCTGTGCTATAATTTTTTGGGAAAGTCTTAATAGTAAGAAAGAAATTCCTAGTTGTTTTCGTAGTTCATTTATTAACCTGTGAATTGAAAAACCACATTACCAAATAGGATGATTAATGCTCTTAATTTTGTTCTTACGTTTATAGACTGGATCCTTGTGGATTCTTACAAAAACAAGCGATGAATTCAAATTTTAATGACCTGCTTTAATGCTTTGTTTCAAATCGTATATTTATTTTTACTATTTTATTACATGTATACTAGGTTCTTGACCTTATCTCGATTCCAGCTACAACAATATAAACTAAAAATACAGAGGTTCACATTAAAAAACTGTGATGACCTTCAAATAACCTTGAAAAGAACGTCACTCAATTGACATTCATCTGTACAATCGTATTTGCAATGATGTTGTGATTACACTGCATATTTTTGTGCATTTATAGTGTTTTTAAATTTATATAATACAAGAAAAGATTGATGAAGTTTTCTTTTGAAGAATAATTAAACAATTCAGGCGCGTTTCGAAGAAGAAAATTAAACTGTGAAATGATGTACAACGTGTACGTATTAAAAAATTGTTTTCGACTCAAAACTGCGCAGAAATCTTAAGAACTCGTGCAGCATCCCGATAGAAGCACAATGTGGCGAAATTTACATATCAGAGGCAAGGGTTAATAAAAGAAGGTGAAGGTTGCATAGTCCCGCCCCCAGGATCTCCAGAATTGTCGCGTTTCGTGTATGATCAAGGAGATCCAGGGATAGATGATCCGCGAAATTGAAAATTGAACGTTCCGTGGCTACTATGCAGGGTCTAACCAAGGATGCCCTTTTCTGTTTCATGTGCTGGCTGGGCATCATCTTTTCACAGGATCCGACGTCCGTGAGTATGGGTTATTAAGTATCACGAAATGTTGCAAAGTATCGGCTGCGAGGAGTGACTTGGGGAGAAAGAGAGAGCCGGAGAAAGAAAAAGAGAGATAGAGAAAGACAGAAAATCAGCGCGAGCGAACGGGTTTCTTTCCAGTCGCGGACTCGATTCTCGTCGCCGAAAAAAGTCTCGCGAGTATCGCGTTTCTTATTTACGACTGCCGCACCATCGTCGTTCGATTTCGACGCAACGAAAGTGGAACGACCAAATTTCGACACTCTGCGAATATTTTTGGCGTTTAATTACCTACTAGAACCGAACTACTATACTATCACTATCGAACACTCAACGGAACTGAAGTACATTACTTTATAACAATAAGAAAATTGCATTTATTCTATTTAACATGCAATTGTCATTTTAATACGTGCCCTGATAAAGAAGTTTATTCGTTTTCTTACGGGAAACATTTTACAATGTCAATAGCTGGAAAAGACAAAATCAGAAACGAGACCCGTTGAGTAGTTCTAGTATTGAACCCCTTATGTTCCGAGTTTCATTTTATTCTTCTTTTGTTAAGTTTATTGCGGACACATTGAGATTGTTCAAATTCAGCGGTTGATAAAAATTAGAAACCACTATCGATATTGATGGATTATTTTAATATATTTTGATGCAAAGAAACAGTATATTTATGCACTGCAAGTTACAGGTGACTAATAACCAAAATTCGTTGGTGAGAGACGGTGAAATGACTAATTTTAATCGTGTGGTCGAATATGTGTTAAAATAGGAAAACATGTTATCAAAAGTTTCTTTCGTAGTAATGTCGATATTAACTCCTTGACGACAAATATATAGGCGAATTAAAAATAAAAGTCGAGGACAGATCAAATGAGAAAACCTATAAAAAAAAATTGGTGTGTGCTTAGACCACATGGCTGAAGTGAAACTTCTTTCTTTAATTTTTCTTCGAATTTTTTTTAACACTTTATGACATTTGATTTTCTATGATCCCATTATTGAAACAATTGGCTTGAGATAGCTAAAATATGATATAAATATTCTTGATTCAATTTTGTCTAAATGTCTTGCAAATACTGCATCGAGAGTTGTTCCTGATCTTGTTGTCGCTTCATAAGGATTATTTATCATTTCCAATCTTAATTTACTTCTAAAAAATTCTATTAATAATTTTGATTGTTCCGATGCAAAGTTCGCGTTGAAATCACCACTTAGCAGCATCGGAATTTTATCATAATCCTTATTAAGCAATGCCGAACCCTCAACCGTATATGCTAATAGAATAGAATTTCGTTTCATCATTTCATCGTTTCAACGTTTCATCGTTTCATCGCCAGATCGGTTTTACTCCTACCGCGTCGAGGTTTTGCGCCCAACGCGCCTAAAGAAGTTTCACTTCAATAATTGTGAATTATATTATAAATATGAAACTGACTTACATGATAAAGAGTGGCTACTATAATTTTTCTATAAAATCCAACCGAGTTCCCATATACGATTCTTAGTTCACCAATGCTTCCGACAAATATTTTAACTGTACTATTAAAATCAACTAATAATATTGACCACAGCAGCGGATAAAATAAAGTAGAGTTATAGAATGCCTGCAGTGCATTCGAGGCACCAAAAACTTGTTCTTTACATTCTGGTACCCCAATTACTCGAAGCAGGAACGATCCGAGCAGTTGATCAGTATACACAAGCATCCCTCGATCCCGGCGATGATGCGACTGAAAATAAAGTAAAGGAAGGATCATCGCGGAATCGGTAGTTTTGGTGGTCGTCAAGGGGTTAATTCGACCCCCGGAGCCGCCTCTCGAGCGGACTTTTAATCGTGTGCTTTCTGTTTCATATTCCCCCGTGCGCCGAACCATGCGTTACCCATGCATGATCGCCGCTCCGCCGATGGAACCGCACCAAATTCAGGGCGTAAGTAGCATTTAGATAGCAGCGTCGATGTAATAGCACGTTATCGTTGCGCCTCGAACGAGGTCGCGTACAAAACGCGCCCGTTAAACATTGCTTTCCCTCGGACTGGTCCGAGGCTCGGCAGGAATGCAAACAGTATGTATACCTGCGTCTCGGACCAGTCTGACAAGCGGACGATTACTTTGTTGCGATCGAGGCGGAATGGTAGCAGCAAGCCACGATCGCAGGGGGCACGGGAATGAAGGGGGGGGGGGCGAGCGTTTACACGCACGAATCGATAATTTTCGAAACGTTCTCCAGCTCTTGGCCCCGATGGCATCGCGTGAACACGGCTACTTATTGAATCCTCTGGCCGCGCGTAACCAGCCACGCCGCTGGAAAGCCGACTAATTACTTGGTAATGATAATCCTCCGGGCGAGAGAGCGACGATCTTTCCGTGGAATTTATCGCGAGAAGGTTTACTCCCCCGGCGCTCCGAGTCGCGAGGAAAACGAGCACGCGAGACGGATCGCGTGTACCAACAGATCCTCGGTACCTTTGCGAAAACTGTGTTTAAAATGTTTAAAAAATTGCCACGGCGTCTGTTCGAACCGTCCGCCGGCATCTCTAGAAGCTGAAAGTGCTCTAAACCGCGGTAACGTTGTCCATGTTAACTTCAACATTTGAAATTCAGAAAATAGAGCAGGTTACCGGATGCTTTGGGAATGTTTTGGAAAGAAAGTATTCGGAGTATCGATTTTAAAATCTATGGGTCTGTAGCTGTGAATTTGAAAATGTATTATTTTTTTTTATATTTTAGGTGGAAATGTTCGTTTGATGTTATAGTACATTTTCCGAGGCCGCCACGCAAAATTGTTGTATATGCGACGTATCACAACGAATAGGCGATATTTAGGGATTTTTTAAAGAGAAAGTATTGAGCATATCGATTTCAAACTTTACAAGTCGGTTCTTGTGAATTCAAAGAATATATTAGTATTTTTTGAATGAGGGAATGTTCATTCGATTCAATGTTACAATACATTTTTTGAAACCGAAGAAATTATTTAAAATAAATACCACGAAGAGTGATTGAATAAACACAACAGCAGAATTCAAGATTATCGTTTCATTATTTTTAATATATCGAAACACATAAAAGAAGAAATAAATTTTTGTTAAACTTTTGCTTTACCGTGAACGCGGTAGCATCCTTGAAGTCTGAAACGTGCAATTTTCTTCGAACTTCATATAATCTACACTGTAGATTCTCCAAGATCGATATCCTCCAACTCCGTATCGCTTCCCTAGATCACCTCCGTTCTGCTATCAACAAGATCAGAAAGGATCGCGTCGCAGCAGCATTCGCTAGCCACCAAAACCGGTATCGGCGATGATCAGGGAGAAAAACGAGATCCTTCGTCACGTCATCGATCCACGACGGAATCGCGGCGATCTCGGTGTTCATAATTTGGGGGGCGTAGACGCTTGACAATCGCTCGATAATCGCGAGAGGAAGGAAGCAACGGTTGGATAAAGATCTACCGGTTAATTGAGACCTAACCGCGGGCCTCGATCTCGCGATTGCGAGCCGTGCACGAGAAGACACGCGCGTTCGGCTCGGCTCGGCTCTGCTCCGCTCCGATCCCTCATCCTGTACGACACAAGGCGAGCGAGCGGATCGGAAGCGCACGAAAAAGGAACTCGTCCGATTTATCGTGACGCATCGGGATACCGGCGAGAATACATAGTTGTGGGAAACGAACGGGATAACGATTCGCGTGTTTTCTCTGCCGTGTATGATGTATGATGCGCGTACAGCGTGTCGTGTAACTGGCGCAATGCGAGCGAACAACCGGTGATTTAATGCGGAAAAGTGAATCGACTCGAAGGGACGTCCTCATTAGAAAGCTTAAGAAAGAGCAGTGCTCCTTTGTACCAACAAAACATTGTGATTTTCACAAATGATAGTGTTTTATAATATAACAGCTTTTGACGAAGATTGTTGACGAAACATAACGAAGAACTAATGTTCTTAGTGAGAAATTAAAAAAAGATGAAGTGCATTAATAATTGCGACTTTTTAAAATTCTTTCATTGAGATCATCGAAAATAACCCACATGCAATGTGTTAATTAACACATGTGTTAAATCACATTGCCTTTAAACTGTAAAAGGTGATGTTTCGTGTCCAGGCGATTTCGAACAGTTTGTAAAATTGGCGTATACTGCATCAGACTATTTACAGTATAAAATATTTCAACACATTATTTATCGAAATGATTTTTATAATCTCAATTTAGAGAAACTGAAGTATTAAAAACATTTACAATCTACGGGTTAATTTGCTTTTGTTAAAATGTTTTGGATTAATATTGAACGCCTAAAGTGTTAACACGTCCATTCCCAGGATACAATCTCCAGAAAATCCAACAAAATGAAAATAATTTAACAAATGAAACCAAAAATGGATTAATCGAATTTGTTACAGCGATTGTTCTTTTGAGCCTTATGCATTCTTCGACCTGATAAAAATTAATTTCTAAACCTGGCGAAAACACAGAATCATCCATACATGACCGACACAACGGTCAACGTGTTAATCAAGCTCCCTAGCGTCTGCTAGAAAACGCACAAATAAAAACCGCCGACCGAGCCCCGATAAATCAGCCAATTTCCGAGTCGCAGAATACGCGGCGTTTATGGGATCCAGGGGTCCGAGAAAAAGGAAAAAACTTAACAGAGACGTATCCGAGCTCATTAACATCCCGTCGGACACGCGTTCGCGCGTTCCCCGCGAATCGGTTTCCGGCGGCCGTCGGCCGCCGATATATTTTAATTAACGATAACGCCGTAAATATCGTTTATCGGCGTCGTAAGTCACCGGGGACTGGGGGCCGCGCGCGTCCAAACATTCGTTTTCAGGGTCCGGCGTGGGTGTGACGTCCGTGGTCCGGGTCGGGCCTGATCGGGCCGAGTCGGGCCCGAGGCTCAGGTGGCCCCCGGACCGATAACTCCTCTCGCCCGAAATAGGAATAACTTGAGATTCGGTTATTAATTTGGTTCGGGGGCCCGCGGCGGGGCGCAGCGACCCCCTTGTGCGTGTCAGCCCGGGGTTGGGCCCTCCCTGGCCTCGCCCTTGGGACTCCCTTGAGACAATGGCCGCCCGCGGTGCCCGATGTCTCCGACGACGTCTCCCGGACTCCCGCCGCGACCGACGGCCACGCATGCCCGCCGTTTTACTGCTATAGAGACGTCAGATATCCGTCCCGTCATTTGGTATTCGTGGCCTCGCTCCGAGGACCCCGGGGCCACGGGCCCACGCTTTTGTACGCGCCGAGCCGAGCCGCGAACCGAGTTTCCATCTCCGACGCGTGAAACGCGCTCCGATATCGATCGCGGAATTTCTTTAACTCTCCACCTCGTTCTTTACCGACTCGTTGCAACGAGGAGGACGTCCGGTGCTTCGCCGATCACGATCTTTGCAATTTTTGTGCGGTTTATGTTAACCCCTTGCATTACGGTTCATTTTATAGTTGCTGGGATTAGAACTTCTTTGTATTGGGTTGGCAACTAAATGATTGCGGATATTGTCGATAGATATTCTAGCACATTCTTTTGTTTTGACAACGTGTTCAAAGCACCTAACCTATATTGTTTTCTTGTTGTTTGGACTTCCACCTTTAATTAGTAAGAAAATTGTATCGATTAGTCAGTTAGTTTCGTTTTTATCCCAATTTAAAAATGGAAGAACAAAACGCGGATTTCAGACATATTTTGTTATTATTTCCGAAAAGGCAGGAACGCATCGCAAGCATACAAGAAGTTATGTGCCCTATATGGGGATGAAGCCTTGAAAGAAAGGCAGTGTCAAAATTGGTTTGCCAAATTTTTTTTTTTATTTTTACGAACATGGAATTCTGAAACTGTCTGAAAGAAGATATACAATTTAATAAAGTTATATTTTCAAGTAAAAATTTGGAATTTTCCTTTTTATTTAAAGTCCGAAATCACTTAGTTGCCCGCCCAATAGTTCATAATTTTCTAGAAGAAGAAATTTTATATTTATTGTTTGCCTATATGTTCTTCCATAGCTGTACATTAACACCAACCAAATAGATTTTAATTTCGGTTTAATCGGAGTTAGTAACATGTATATTTATTAACACGTTAACACCCAAATATGAGTGACGGAATTATTTATTCAGATATAAAAATAAATTTTTACGTTAATATATTCATTGTTCCAAATTGGACTAATAACCAGAAAAATGCAAAAAGCTTGAAAGACTACTCAGTGTCATACATTTAACCTTTGCAATTTTTATTCCATTCAATAAATCACTTCAATTTTATGGAATATTTAATGTTGCTAGGCTGGCACTCAGCATATTAAACTCTGTGCAGAATCTTCATCACGAGTCTGACTCGATGTTATAGCGCTGAGTACAAAAGCTATAGTGATGTCCGGACATATGGTCACATTTCATTAAAAGTGCACGTATGATTTAAAATAAAATAGACTATTTACTGTTTACTATTTACTATTTCAAATAGTGTTTTACTCAGCTCTGTCCGAGACATCCCTTGATCCACACCCTCATCGGCACCTTCGATTAAGGAAGGTAATAATCAAACGTCTCAAGACAATTAAAACAGACACATGGACATCCCGTTGATAATGGCGCCGCGTTTTCATATAATACCATACGAGCGCGACTCGGACCAATTTGTAAAACACGATTCATCGGCCTCGCTCGCCTTTACATCGGCACACTCGCGAAACACGGCACGCACACGTTGTGTCTCCCTGTTCCGCCCCCGCGCTTTCATTTTTCTGTTTGGTTTTTTCTTCTTTACTTCAACGCCATCGCGGCGGTATATCGCGAACGGCGCTATAAGCGGGCAATTAAAAGCGTGCAGTGGGGACATTTATGTTGGCACTAACTGCCCGTTAAGACGGAGGAACCACCTGACCGTGGAAGGTGTAATTGGCCGACGTGCTGAACCTGCAGCTCGTAAAACAGCGGGCGTGCCCGCCCAGCTACAGTTTTTCCGCTCGCAATCGGGCGCAAACCGAGTCAAACAACGCGACTTTCGTTGGATTTTCAATTAGTACCAACCCCCTTCTGTCTCAACAACCCTCAGTACTCTCGGTACACTTATTTCAAACATCCATGCTATATTAAATACAATCCACTGCTGAGAAATTACAGTGGATCCAAAAAGTATTCGTACATTAAATTTCTGATTACCAAAAAATTGTCATTATTTAAATTGTAACAATTTCGTTACAAAATATGGTACAATGACTCTCTGGACTCATTCTAAAACTTGAAACCTCTATTATCACAGTATAGTGTTCATTTTTCTCTAAGAAATTGCCTAAACAAATTGTCGATTTTTTTGGCAAGTGGGAAACTGAAGACATGCGTTGTTTCAAATATTGTACATATTCACACGTCTGTAAAAACATTGCAGAATTTTTCTCATGACTGAATTCACCATAGATTTTTAAGATTGAAGTTTCCTCTTTACGCAATGACTTCCTAAAACATAATTTACGATTTTTTTGCGATGAATTATCAAGCTTTGAATGGAAGGTCTACTTTGAAATAATATAAGGTACACTTCGGAGGCTTCACACGACTTGTTCTTAATTTTTGTTCCATAAATCGGTAAAACGAAAGTTCACAATATTTGAGGAGGTGGTTGTAAAGGGGAAGCTCTAATCTTCAAATCTATAGTAAATCCATTCGCGAGAAATGTTTTTAATGTTTTTGCGGAAGTTTCAACTTCAGGAGTTGATCAAGTGTGCGTTGCACGTACCTTAAAACTTTTGAAATTAGTTGATGAAATTAAGAACTTGTTAGATCGTTCATAAAATCTCGTGCGTGCATTTCGAATGGAATGGTCTGCTTCTCCGGTGAATAACTACTATAATTAGAATGCTAACGATGTATAAAAAATCATGAACGTAGCCTGTAAGTAAATATGTTCTCCGGTTTATTTAAAAAAAAAACTTTCATTAGCATACCCTCAAGACAGATCGTAAAATTAATAGAACTCATAAAAGGACCATAAACATTCCAGAAGCGAAGTTTGTTTTCTAGGAAACTATTGATAAAATTTCGCTGATTAACTCGAGTGGGGAATAAGTGATAAGAGAGTACATTAGGGAGTGTATTATACTTCATACATATACAGGGTGAGTCACCTAACGTTTGCACCTCAAATATCTTTGTTGTTTCAAAAGATACGTAAAATATGGTAAGGACAAAGTTGAATTGTACAATGGGGCTGACACGATGCCAAAAAAAATTTTGTTTTTATCATTTGTTTTTAGAGAAATCAAGGTCACCTTGACCTTTTTAAATGGAACCACCCTTTTTTAAA
The DNA here is from genome assembly GCA_913789915.3 of Sphecodes monilicornis. Taxonomy (NCBI): domain Eukaryota; kingdom Metazoa; phylum Arthropoda; class Insecta; order Hymenoptera; family Halictidae; genus Sphecodes; species Sphecodes monilicornis. Next base: position 11,239,075 of record OU565285.1, on the reverse strand, counting down.
CACCTCCAATGATAGTCCCTTTCATTACGAATTCAGTGACTATAATTACGCAAGGTCACTCAAGGTCGCGGACACAGATAATGTATAAGATTTAAATGACCTTGAGTAATTATAGTCACTGAATTCATAATTAAAGGGACTATCATTGTACGTGTTTAAAAAAGGGTGGTTCCACTTAAAAAAATGAAGGTGACCTTGAAAATCTCTAAAAAAAATGACAAAAACAAAAATTTTCTTGGCATCGTGTGAGCCCCACTAAACCATTCAACTTTGTCCTTCAGACGTTTGACGTATCTTTAAAGACGACAAAAATATTTGAGGTGGCAATAGTTAGTTCCTCACTCTACAATGATCTTCCCTTTCATTACGAATTCAGTGACTATAATTACTCAAGGTCATTCAAGGTCACGGACAGAGTTCAACATTCCTTCAAATCCCGTTTACAGGCATGTATCGATGTTAAATCTTATATGTTATATCTGTCCGCGACCTTGAATGACCTTGAGTAATTATAGTCACTGAATTCGTAATGAAAGGGATTATCATTGTAGGTGTTTAAAAAAGGGTGGTTCCACTTAAAAAAGTCAAGGTGACCTTGATATCTAAAAAAATGACATAGAAACAAAATTTTTCTTTTGGCATCGTGTCAGCCCCATTGTACCATTCAACTTCGTCCTTACCATATTTTACGTATATTTAGCAAAAACAAAGATATTTGAGGTGCAAACGTTAGGTGACTCACCTTGTATACAAGGTGTTTGCTGAACCAAAAATACACGAAGTTGAGGCTGCATCGGCGAGGATTTCAATTAGCGAGCTAATATGAAATTGCTTGTTTATTCACTTTGGGATTCGATGCAGCCTGTATCGTATCAAATCGGTTTTTCCTCTCGAAATCTCACGACCCTGGCTTCGGCCAGTGAAAGATCATCGGCGCACGGTTTAATGAGAGGCTTAATTAATCCTGCCTAACACGCGAGACGAATAGACGCGATACACCGGCGTTGATGAACATTCACGATATAATTAGGAAGTCCGTTCCAACTGCGAGGAGGCAGTATATAAATTAACCTCGCAATCGTAAATCGCTCGCATTCGAAATGGCATATAACTGGCGCGACGGCCGGGATTCATTGGGGGAAAACGCGATAACGCTAGCCGGAACTCGGAAACCCTTGTATTCATTGTTTCTCGGGAAAGAACGAGAGAGAGGGGAGGGGGGAGAACGAGAGAGATTCGCGAGAATCCGCGAAGGATGACTTGCGAAAACTGTTCGGATAATAAGCGTTTCCCCGGTGGTATTATTAAAACTGATCCGCGCGAGGATAGCACTGTTCGTTTCTACTTACAATTAATAATTTACATTTTCCGCTTGACGATCAGCGATGGAAAAATTGTACAAAAGTCAGCTCGGATTTGTGTCAATTAGCTCGCTGATTTGATGAATCCGTGAAATATTTATTTCCATTTATTCCTTTGGTCGCCCTGAATCCAAGCAACACGGTAATCTGATATCTGTGCTACTAATTTTACCGAGAACACGTCTCTTTTATTCAGACACGTCGAATTTATAATTTTTAGACATAAATACTCTCCTCTGTCAGAGCAAAGCTACGTTGTAAAAAAACGAAGGGAACAATTACGTTCAACATGAGTGCTTTGCCATTCTTGGCTAATGAATTTGTGAGATACATCTATCAGAGTTAGCGAGCTTTGCGCTTGAAACGTTAAAGCTATTTGTAGCATCCGCAGAAATATTTTTCACGAGGAGATTATTATACTCGTATCGTTCTTATATTGAAATTGCAAAATAAATCAGCTCTTCATTCCCAGAAAAAAATATTATTTTTAGATTATAACAGTTTATACAAATTTGAAGATCCTGGGACTGAGTAAACTTCTATTTTATGAAAATAGATGTTTAATACGCTTTGTGAAATTCGTAAGCCTTACGTTAAGGGAGGATGCTCCGATGACCTTGACCTTGACATATGTTGTTGAGGACAACATTCTGAACAACCTTTGTCATTACAACTACCCGGTGCTCGGTCTCAGTTTTCGAGATATTTGCGAAAAACTATTGCTAATAGTGTATTAAATTTTCCGTATTCTTCCACGCTCCGTGGCAACGTACACCTGTTCCGGGGCCGCATCTGTTTATTTTTTGTTTGTAAACACGTTGTGGGGATGAGAAGCGACAATACCACACACATCCACCCAGTGTTTCTAAAAAGAAGGCTCTCACATTATACAATATAAAATCAACTGAGACGAATACAGCATACATGTATTATATTATCGCATTTGATAGTAAAACAAATTGCAAAACCTAACCCAGACCTAACCCAGACCAATACAGCATACATCTATTATATTATCGCATTTGATAGTAAAACAAATTGATATTGGTTTCAGTTGATTTTACATTGTTTAATGTGAGAACTTTCGTCTCAGAAACACTGGGTGTGTGTGTGTGGTGTCGTGTGTTGGTTAGGACTAGGTGGCGTGGGGCTGAGAGAACGCAGACGAAATTATGAGTATCTCGAATAGTATCTATATCAAACTGAGAATTTTATTCTGTATTTAAATGGTCTAATGGATACATAGAATTCATTATTCATGGGTCACATTCGGATGTATGAGTTCTTGCTATGTTTATTTATCTAAGGTGTAGCTCATTCGACACTATGGTAGCCTTACGTAGCCACGAAGAATAGAGAAAATTCAATACAGTACTAGCAATAGTTTTTCGCAAATATCTCGAAAACTAAGACCGAGCACCGGGTAGTTGTAATGACAAAAGTTGTTCAGAATGTTGTCCTCAACAACATATGTCAAGGTCAAGGTCATCGGAGCATCCTCCCCTAAACGTAAGTTTTACCAAATAGGGATATAAAGATTACACAGCTTTATTTTGTCAGCTCGTCTTTTCTCAAGCAAAAGAAAAGTCGAGCGGCGAGCTGCAGGTCCCCGCCGGAGTGCATACAACAAGGGAAAGCTGTATAATGGGTTTGTTAGACAGTTGAGTCCGCGGGATATCAATTCGGCGGGCACTCCATATCTCCCTCGCAGGTTCGATTAAAATGCCAGACGCTGGGAGGAGAGATTCCTTCCCGATACGCAATATTGTTACGCGTGTACACGTTGTAACTGTCCGGACCCGTGACGAAGTCACGCAATATGCATTATGCACGCACGTAATGCGGCGGCACCACCGGCAGACGTTTCCGCACTTACTCCCACGATGCACCGGGAGTTCGCTTTGACGAGTGTCGTTTTGTGAGAAACAATCCATCGATGTTCCACCCGCATGCATTTGCACTCGAGTTTCCCCTTTCCATATGAAACGACTCTTCTCTGGGCTGCGAAGAACGCTCTATGTATGAGCAATGAGCATAGGTTCACTTCTTGGGCTCTACTAGGCTCTTTTTCAATTAGAGAGGGAAGAGGGGTCACTCGTATTCATTAAAATTAATTTGAAATAAAATAAAACAAAGTTACGGTTTCAGTTCTACAGAATGTCCAAAAAAACTGTATCTTGAAAAGGGTGATTCCTGATGTGATTTAAAGTAACTTTTTCCGGTAATTATTGCGAAAGGGTCACTATACTCCGATTTTGATGAAATTCAAATATGTTATAGATTTCGACATTTTAAACAACTTTTTCCTTTTTCAAAAAGGGGGGGGGGAGGTCGCTTTTAGTTTTCGAGATATTCGCAAAAAACTATTGCTAATACTGTATTGAATTTTCTTCGTGGCAACGTAAGCCTGTTCCGGCGCGGCGTCTGTTTATTTTTTTTTTTGTAAACACGTTGTGGCCGCTTACCTTGCCACTCCCCCACCCCCCGCCCTAATCTAAACCAACTCAGTAAGCGGCGCGCGACCGTCACTACAAACAAATATGGCGGCGTCCTTACCGTCAAGAAACTGGAAATATGCTCTTTTGCGAATATCTCAAAAACTAAAAGCGACTCCCCTATATTGAAATAGGAAAAAGTTTTTTAACACGTTCAGCGCCCACTCCACAATCATAAAAATTATACAAAATCAAAGCAATATATTTAATAAAACAAAAACTAAGAAGCTTAGTTTTGTGATATTAATTACTGTTTCAAGCCTCTTCTGTTCCTCAGATCGTAAGGAAATTTTGTACACTCAATCTACCAACGTAAAAATGAATTTTCAATTCTGTATAAATAATTCCGGCAGCCAGATATGGGTGACATGGCGCTGAATGTGTTAAAATGTCGAAATCTATACAATGGGAACATTATGCGATCAAAGTTAGTTTGGATTAGGTTGTGGGAGGGGGCGGAGAGTACAGAAAATTCAATACAGTATAAAATAAAATGTGTTGCTGCATAACATATTTAAATTTCATCAAAATCGGAGTATAGTGACGCCTTCACAATAATTACCATTTTTCCTTTGCGATAATCTTCTCCGCAGCTTTGTTAAGGAGTTATTCACGAAAAACACGAACAATCAGGTCCTGTTCAGCGTGGCGTTGACATTGGCGGAGCCGTGGTCCGTGCGCTGCAGTCGCGCTCTGATTGGCCCGTGTTTTTCATTAATAAATCCTTAACAAAGCCGAGACCCTGTATAACGTTGCAAAAACTTCTTACATTCAGCAATTTCGTCTACCAAGCAGTCCTATTGCTAATAGAAATCCAAGACAGCGGTGATTGTTTTGAACAATTATTACAGACAGATCTTGGCTGCACTAGGAGCAAGTTCCTCGCTGTATCATGTTACAACGATTCGACTTTCTGTTTGAAAATTAGATTATACCTCTAGCGGTTCGCCCGGGGACGCTATAGTGGGGATAATCTAGTAGCACAGTGGGGACAGCGGCCTTGGGCATCCAATTGACTTCGTTCTGATTATAGCGTTCGGTCCCTTTAAATGCACCCTCTTACTTCTTCCGACTCGTTCACGATTTACATACTGATTACAAGATACGTAGCATTTTACATCAATTATAGAAAGTATCCCAGGAAGCACGTACCCCTTTTTCTAATAACATCTTTACCCGTGGTACGTTTCCAACATACTTACACCGATATCATTATCCGTGCAACATTCCAGTGGAAATTAGGCGCGTTGAAAAAGTACTTTTATTTATTTGAAAAAGTAATTACCCTCGCCGTGTTGTACAAGCGGTTCGCGCGCAGCCTCGTGTGTAAATACGAGGAGGGATATCTTTATTACGGCTAATTCCTTGCGTGTCCGTTATTCCAGGAGAAATTGGTCGTTGCGAACGTGTTAACGCTGCCAAAGGGGGTGGCGGGGGTAAAGCCCTAACGAAATAATTGTTACGCTCGTTCGACAATGATTACTATCATTTCGCCTCGTTATTTTTGCGACCCGCCCCCCGGCTGCCGTCGCGATTGCATTCCTATCCGCTCGAGTCAATACCGCAATCTTATATTCACAGTCGAACAACTCTGTATCATTTTGTAATTGCCATCCACTATTTGTAATACAATCATTTGAGAAGCGGTAAGCGGGATAACGCGGATACGTAAATAACTCATTTACATTTCTAGAAAGCTTGTACTTCATTTAGAGCTTGCTCTTTATTTAGAACTTGCTCTTCATTTAGGGATTAAATTAACTAAAGCACAAGATGAAACAAGTGATCTTCGAGATTTTTTTTAAACAAACTTGTCGAACGTATCAGTTTCAAACTTTGTGAGTTTGTGAAGCTGTATTTCAAGAGTAAGCAGTATTTATGTAAGTGAAGGTATTCATTCGATCCAAAGTTATAATACCTACATGAAGGTATTATAAATAATAGATATATTCACAGAGCTTCAAGTAAAATCGGATGAATAGTTTTTTAGACATATTAAAAAATTATAAGGAAATTCGTTTCGAAAAAAATGAAACCTTTGAAGCTTATTTACGAACAACTCAATTGTCTAGGTTACTATCAAACATCAATTCTTTTGGAAATACTGACGCACTATTATCTGTTGCACTCTCAGAGTTAAAACGTTTGTCGTTCTCCCGAAAAGTGAACAGGTAGTATTAAAGTGACTCACACGAACGCTTTTTTCCTTCACAAACTTTCGAAGTAAAAATAAATTCTAAACGATATTGTACCACACTTTTAATTATTATCTCAAGTATCTTTCATTCTAAAATTCTTTTTTGTTGCATTAATTTCAACTCTTACATAAAAATGTGATATATTGAGTGCAGTTTACTGCGCACAATATCAAATTCTTGCGAACAAACATTTTCCCTAAATTTCGCATAAAATCTAAACTATTTTATACAGTTTGAAGAATCCATCGGTGTTCTACGAACAACTATACGAGCTTCACTATCACAAACAGTGCGGCGTCAGTGGTCGCAGTTAATTAGGCTAGCAGATGTCATCGGTCACCGTTGTTCTTTTAAACGTGTTTTGTTAGATAGGGTGCGCATAATTCATAGGTTTAACACTAGATTTACGGGACCCGTCAAAATGACGGATTCAAAAATTTTTAATTTACGATTATTAAGATTGTAAGGAGGCATTCGTGAGGAATTATCTATCTATCTATATCTATCTTATATCTATCTATCTATATAAATACATTTTATTATTTTTATAAAGCAATGTAAAATAATCAATTTTAGTGCTCCGTAAACCTAGTGTTAAGGTGTACGCGAGAATCAGAGGTATTCGTAGGTCTTTCTCTTCAGGTCGTGGCCAGCTGTTCTTCGTCGTCGGTTGCAGAAATGTCGCATCGTCACGATTCACTGACGGACCTCCGACGCCGATATATATATACATATACGCTGTGGTTCATTACAGCAGCTGCATTACCCGCATATACGCGACGCGTCATTACTTTTATTAGCATAATGACAGGCGAACAACTCAATTTGCATGGAAAATCACACAGGCCCGTAACGAAGTTCGCCCGCGGATCCGTGATCGTCCTTCTGCCCCTTTCCGCGCGTGTATTAAAGCTCCGCGAACGCTCGTAACGTTGCTTATACATACACTGTTCCGCAGAAGTTTCGCCCGACCCGAAAACAATTTCATCCAGAAAAATATCCCCAAATAAAACGAACGATCCTTTGGTCGGAATATTTGAAATCTGAATGGTGATCAGTTAACTCTGTTTAAAGGATTATCCATGCATCTAGCAATTTAAATAGGCCAAAACACCATTTAGGTACTCTGAATCGGGTTGGTTTATACCAGGCAGTTCCAACCAGTAGCTCCGGAGCTATTCGGGACACCTTCCCCGCTTAGGTTCTTCCCCCACTCTTAGAAGATCCCACCACGAGAGTAACTCTACGGCTGTACGTAGTAGTGGGGAGAGGTTCGATGGTGGGGACCTTGCAGTTCTCGGAGGGGAATACGTTGTAACTCCCTGGTTTATACAATCATTTTATTTGTTCTTAAACATGAATATTACTCTTTCGTATTGTATCTTTTCTTCCTTTCTTCATAAATTTTTGTCCATTTATTGTGTATCTCTATGCATTCTTATTTTGTAAAATTCTTCGTAAAAATGCTTTCTAAATTCAAAACATTAACGCTTCGATGACAGTGCCTGAGTCCATTCTGACCCAGAGTATTAAAATCGTCATCCAATTACTCAATTTCTGGTGATTCATTTGAATAAATAGCTGTTACATTAAAAACTATAGAAAGACTATTGCATCTACAAAAAGTATCTTTAAAAAGGTGTTTTAAAAAATTGATGATAAAGTTGAGAATGGCCTTAAGCACCATCAATTGTAAAAGTGCGGAAAGAGTCCGTCGTTCGAAGTTTAAGGATTTTTATAAAATTGAATATAGAATTATTTTTAATCAAATGAGATTCTTAAACGAGAGCGAAAACGTATATCCAATTTTACTTTCTCTATGTTGGCCTATCACATGTTAATCTTGTATAAACACCTGCAGTGTAGATATTCATACTTTCACCTACAGAGACACGTATATATTTAATTATGTCTTCCATTGTACTATAGCAGGGAGTACCAACGTATTCCCCTCCGAGAACTGCAAGGACCCCACCATCGAACCTCTCCCCACTACTACGTACAGCCGTAGAGTTAGTGAGTGCTGCGCGCGCCGCGTGGCTCTCGTTGTGGGAGCTTCCCACTACTATACATTATATTGATGAAGTCTAGGAGTGGGAGAAGAACCTAAGCGGGGAAGGAGCCTCGAATAGCTCCGGAGCTACTGGTTGGAACTGCCTGTAGTATAGTAAGCTATATGACTTAGTTTAAAATTCCGTTTAGATATTGCCATTAATATTTTCACTTGAAAACAGAGATTTATTCTAAATTGTATTTCCCATTTTATCACGGACTATGAATTCATTTAAAATCCACAGCATGTACTTATCAAAATCGACTTAAAGTAGCATCGTTTACTGAATTTGACCTGAACCTTTGCCCACATAAAATTATAAACTGAAACGAATACAACAATCGACTGAACAGAACTTGGAAATAAAAATGAATGATTAATTTTGTGTGAAAGAATTCACTGAAAATGAGATGTTGTTCGTATAAAGGGCGATGTTGTGAAACTTTTGGACGGCAATGTACACCGCCACATGTCCCCGCGTCGCGATCAGACGGAAAACATTGTTGAAATCGTCGGAGGGTGCGAAGGAGAAGGGTCCTGGGCCCTCGGACCTTGGGCCCAGGCTCCGGTGATCCGTTCGCGCTGGATAATTCTGTATCATCATCGAAATTGCAGTCGAACGTCATCCGGCTCTCGTCGGCGATCGTTGTCCTCGGAGATCATGTCCCTCGGCCGATCGGTAGATCTTTTGCCACCGCGGCCGATCGGGCTGCGCATTCGATAATTGGTGTCGGTAATGTGGTGCCACCACGGATTACTTGGTAATCGTTCCGTGGCCACTGTCGAAAAACAGCAACCCGATCCTCGCTAATAACATCCTGATTTGATTGCCGCCCGAAATCGGCCGGTCTCTCCTCGGAATGACGTGTCAATCGATGTAGCCACGATAAAACCTGCACGCAGTATGCTGCGTCTCTTTTAATGAAACGTATACATCGTGTACAGCGAAAAAATTATTTACCGTACTTTGATGAAAAATTACATTCCCCTTCGTGTAACCTGATCGACCGATTTTCTGTTAAGATGTTTTATCGGTTGTTCCGTGTTTCGTTGGATTTTTCATTTAAGATATTGTGCTCGGGATAGAATACATTTACGTCCGGTTGTACTTTGTATAATCTACATAATCATGCACATTATAATACGAATATAAAAATTTGCTAAAATGAAAGTACGTATGTCTAGTTTGATGCGTGTGTGGCTGCTGTTTTAGTGCATTTACAGCGTCAATATTATATTCTAAAAATCCAATGAATTTTAAACAGCGAAACAGAATATTTTTAACCGATCCCAATTTCCAGAAATTAGTCCACAAAAATTTACATCACTCTAAAAATTTTCATTGTAATTATTGCATTGTATATTATACATTTGCATACACTGTCTCACAGACAGTTAAGCAGACTTTAGTGAGAGATCGGTAACGATCGAAAGATCGGTAGTGATCGAACGAGGGGTACAGTGTTAAAACAGTCCCGAAAACACGAAATAACGCGCGAAGTAACGTATCCTTTATCGAATCACCGTCGCTCGGCTGTCGATTTGCTTTATTTACCGATGCCTATCGCTAATAACGAGGAACGCCGGTTTATCCTGCGATCGCCGGTTGATATTTTGCTGGTCCCCATCGCGTCGGTCCTCGCGCGAATAGCTTCGGGTTCCTAATTTCATCGAGGCTGGCTTATTAAGGAGGCGCAATCTGTGCTGCGATACTGATCTCGTGGAATATTATGTAAATAGAGCAGTAAACTTCGCCGATCGGCATGTGGGGCAACATTGTTCATCGGAAAGACGATGTGTCTTGTCGCAAACGTCGTTTCTGTGCTGATAGCATCCGAGCAGGTGTCAAGCTTGATACATATGATATTTTCGGAGAAATATGCTCTACATTAAGTACGTGGTCAAATTGAAGGAAAACAAGACAGTTTGTTTAGTTAAGCCAATACTTTGTTAATTAGCTTGGTATGTATGAAATGTGGATCCCTCGTAAAAGAGTGTTCATTATTTTTGGCACACAAAATGAATTCCATTTGTGTTCATACATTCTTTTTCTGTTTACATCAGTTTATTAATTGAGATTCATGTCGTATTATTCGTTTGAATATACATGTAACATTGATGAACAATGTACAGTAACGTGAGCCATTTCAATATATATTTGGTCACGAATTCTTCATGTTCGAGCGTAGCTGATGCAACGAAGGTCCGAACAAAGCTTGACTCTGATGTAGGTCTTCTTAACACTTTACCTACCAGACGCTAATTAATGGGATATTCGATAAATGTGCTGTACCAAACCGAAATTGAGAAATCTTCATTTATATTATGATCCCAAACGAAATTATTAGATGACGTTATTAGGGGTGACTTGTTGGTTCACAACTAAAATGGCTGTTCCTGTTGAAGGATCTATTAACACGTAAAACGCGGATCAATTTTGCCTCGCTTTTCATTTCACTCTATGTTTAAGTTTAATTACAAAACTGTGCATAAGCAAAATACTTGCTTACCTCATTTCTGTTTAATCTGTGTCAATGTAAATTAGATGCAAGGTACTGACATAGTGTTTAACATGCTAAAAAGTCTTTACTTATCAACCATAGACTTATAAATATTATGACATAATTACCGGTTGTTAAAATCATTTTAAGTTTTCTTAGTAAAATTATTAGAATGTAAGGCTTCGATCTTGCATTCAAACGTGAAAAAGTTTCAAACCAGGCTAATTTTGGCTCCAAATGTTCGATCAGCAAGGTGGTCTGAAGAGTCTACAGGAAGCCAGAACACTTCGTTGAACCTCGCCGAAGAAAATCTCGAAAATCGACCGTGTTTCGCAAGGCGAAGTTTCCCAAGAAACGTAGTGGAGACCGGCTCAGCGAACCGCGTCCCTGTCGACCATAAACGATCGCTGGTCATCCTGCGTGACCAGATGAGAGCTGGGATCCCGAGCTTCTGATTTCCGAATTCCGAACCTAAGAGAGTGCGTTGCGCCAGCTCGCTCTCGGACCTCAATACCGGTCTCCCTTTCCTCTCGCGGAATATTATGTAAATAGAGGCGCGCGCGTTAAAACACGATCTCCTGGAAAGCCGACGAGAGAGAGAGAGAGAGAGAGAGAGAGAGAGAGAGAGAGAGAGAGAGAGAGAGAGAGAGGGGGAGGGAGATAGAGAGAGAAAGAGAGGGAGAGAGAGAGAAATGGAAAAGGTGGGTGGGGGAATTCTCTCTCGGAGGGGCCAGAGGCGGGCGTATCGGCGCGACCGGATGCCGGCTAAATAAGAAGTGCATAAAGGAACATTTAGCGCGCGCTTAAACAAAATTGCTGTAATCCTCCGCCTCGGAGTGGCGGTCGAAAGCACCGCAAGACCATTCGGATAGAAAGAGCGACGAAGGGAGAAAATAGGAGGGGGGTGAAAGAGGGTGGACGCCGGGCATTAACATACCGATTTACATAATGCATATAATTCGAGTAATTATGAAGGGAAATATACACAATTTAATATAATGGTGAATGTTTAGGGCCCGGCGCTATATCTGCCACGTAAGATCTCTACGACGATGAAACTGGACACCGTCGCTGTCCCCCTCCAACCGCCTTTCTTTACCCTTGACTATGGCTGCGTATGCATGAGGATGCGTCCGCGGCCATTCATGGGCTCAGACGTTAACCATGCGCGCAGGTGTTGCTATGATCCTGTTGAACGCCGTTAAAGTGCATCGTTCCGATACCGTTTCTTTTAGGAATGGGGGACGAAAGTGCTGTAGTGCCTTCTTAATTGCCGATTTTTTAGTTTGGTTGTTGCTTGCTTTTTGAGGAATAGATTTGGATGTCGCTACGGTCATTTTAATTGTTCACCCTCGTTATAATCAGTCTAGATTGATAAGTAGACTGTGAATCTTTATGTATATGTAACTAGTAAAGTATTAACCCTTATGAAAATAACCAAAATTCTCTACGATATTCAATAATGTTGTATTTTATAGTTTCAACGCATATTTTTATGCCATAGTTTTAAAATTAATCTGTGATCAACCAAGAACTAAAAGTCTACAATAATCTTGCTATTTAACAACAAATATTTTTTTAAAATTTTTTTTTTAAAAATTGAAAGTTGGTACCCAGGGAACCAGTTCACATAAAGATTAAAGAATCGGAGAGATAAAAATTTTTCTAAAATTTGATAGTGTCACGTTGTATTGGTTCACTGAAACTCTTAACACGTTCACAGCCACGTCAGTCATACGTGACTGACACAATTTTTTTACTAGGTTTCAACGTTATTTCGTACGGTGGCAGGCGGAGCAAATCAAAATTTTGTTTGGACCTAAGAATTATAAGAAAGTTAAAAAAGCAGTGACTCTAATAAATCTTCACTTATCAATTACGGGTTTCATTAAAAAATTGATGCGATTTCTTGGAATTTTGTCACGTGCTGGCGTGGCGCTTATTGTGTTCATGTGGAAAATCGTATTGTCTGTAACCTCAGATTCTCTATCTGGAGAAAGTATTTTGTAAGTTTAGAATGAACCGAGATATTCTGATTAATTCTGAGTGAAGCATAATCTTCTCAGTGAACCAAATAAAGTAGTATATTCTGAAAAAAATGGTAAAACGTTCTAAAATACAGTAGAATCTCGCTGTGCCATATAAGAAGATGCTCGAACACCGAAGTTTATCGACCCTACGAACGGGTTCGTTTTCTTCTGCGTGCATGCAGACGAAGGGGGCGAGTTTGTTGATCGAAAAATAGTTTAACAAGCGGCATACAGAGAGAGAATACGTCGGCGGCATTCGGCGAGGTGTTTAGGAGCAGTTTCGCCAGCAGGAAGTAAATTGCCCGTTTCTGGGCTGGCGAAGGGTTCCTCGAAAAGTGGCCCGTTGCCCGTTAATGACGAGGCATCTTCGCGCCACCCTTCTCTACCTGCCAGACATTGATTGATACGGCCCGGCAGTTCCTAGTGTATTTTAATTTACGTTTTCACACGAGGAATGCGGATTTCCTTCGCTCCTCGTCCCGAAACCTGTCACGTTATACCCCCTCGCAATCTTCACGCTTCCCTCCGACACGCGTTCAATCTCACACTTCAATTTTCTTTTTCTATCTTCATCGACGGACCCCTTTTGCTACAGAACGTCGTTAAGATTCATCGCGCCTTTCAATTCAGAATAAAATATCCTGTTGCGGTTACCGTCTTTTACCCAGACTTAGCTTCCGATTTTTCTGTTAGGGATTTTTGCAGATCTTTTAAAATAGATCTAAATAAAATAGAATTCTACTTTTAATATGTAGTAGACTGCGTCGCTGCTCTTATTTTATTTTTATTATTGGGTTAGATTCATTAGACGAGTGATAGAAGTTTAGTCTATCGAAAGCTGCGTTTAACTACTTCATCACAATATGAGAAAAATTTTAGGATTTTTGAAACTAAAAAGCTTTCTGGTACCTCTTCGAATCTTTCTTAATCTCCCAGAGGTTTTCGAGAATTATAAAAGCAGATTTTAAGATTTTTCGAGAATTTTATTTATTATGGAAGATTTTGATGATTTTTTAAGGACTTCGAGGCACTCGGTGTTACAGATTTTTAGAGACGTCGAGGAATTCGAAACTGTTTACAGGCTCCAAAGCACCTAGGGCTTCCTAAAACGTCGGAGACTGCCGGGACCTCAAAGTTTTCAAGACTTTCACGATTCACGAAACTTCTAACACGTTCGAGGCACTTCAAACACTCAAAGCTTTTACAGCATTGTTAAGGCTCTTGTAGATATTCTAAAGTTCCCGAAACACTCCAGTCCATTCAAACTTGAGATCACCGTCTGTTAGAAGACCAACAAACTATCCTAATAAAGTCAACCAGTTAGTGTCTCCAATATAACTATGCAAGATTAAATTTCTTTACAATTTACACTCTAATACATAAATAATGGCCATATAAGTCCGAGTGGTTTTTTCTGCATTAAATAACACAAAACTTTTCGACAAAAATTTACCACGCTTCATTTTGACATGTTTAGAATTTCTGCAACGTCTCTTGTCGTATAGCGACGATTTGCATCGATTATCGCCTTCATTTTGCTGCTAACAATTTCTACCGGCCTTCCTTGAAATCACCAGAACGAAATTTGGCGAACCACTTTTGTGCGTTCTAATAAAGCATCTTCACTATGTACAAGTCTTTTTACGCGTTTGCGGGGTATATTCCTCTTTTTAAAATAAAACGACAATATATGTCGAAACTGCTCGTTTTGATTTTCCATGTCTAAATTAACACGTAATAAAAACATTTAACCAATCTGCACATAATTTTATGGTAAAGGAAGGATGAAATATACACTGTGAAATGGATGAACGATCTTTAGGATTGAACTGAAGATACTTATATTTTACGACGCCTATAGTAACCTGTTGATAAGAACCGCACAGACTTAATGGCCAACCTAATAGAACAATTTATTCAGTCGTGTCCCAGAGATACATCATTCCCATTTCAATAATCGTAAAATGAAACGGTTAAAACAAGTTTATAACCCAGTGATGGTACGTTCAGCGTTAAATAATGAATTATCAAAAAACCCCGCACTCATCATATGGAAAATCTATCCCGGTAAAATCAGGTGGATTTTTCATATTTGTAGCTTATGATCTACTAAACAAAATATGTAATTGGCACAAAGCTCAATAATGGACAGTTATCGAGTTACAATCAGTCTAACATAACAAATTCGAGCTGCCGAATACTCAAATCTCGGGAAGTATATTTACTTTACGCGCTTGCGGCACCCCCACTCCCGCCACCCCACTCCTTCGATTTTCATGTTGCGCGACCTAAATGAAGTTGGCAACATACTAGCGCTATTACTGTCGAATGCTATTACTCTCTGGCATTGCTACGTCCGATGTTTATATTATTGATATCAATGTATTCCATACATTTTGGTCTCCATTCTGTTTGGTAATACATGATAAGATCATTTTTTTAATCCACACACACACACGCACACAAACACACACACACACAGCAGAGAGGGTTTGGAGTCAAAAAATACTACGGAAGTGACGAACCGTGGTGTCCTTATCTCTACTGTGACACGCAAAGATTTTTGTGAAAGATTTCTGTTCACAGACCTTTTCAAGGTCATCAAAAATTCAAAAATAATGACTCCACCTAATAGATTTTGTGAAACCCTATTATTTTTGTTTCAAACATTTTTCCAAAAAGTAAATACTTCCCGAGATTGGAGTATTCGGCAGCTCGAATTTGTCATGTCTTTCTGATTATAACTCGATAACTGTCCATTATTGAGCTTCGTGCCCATCACATCTTTTGTTCAGTAGATCATAAGCTACAACATATGACAAATACAACTGATTTTACCGGGATAGATTTTCCATATGATTAGTGCGAGGTTCTTTTCTCACAGAAAGACCGAATTTTGCCCTTGATACGTCTTAAATTCTTGTTCTTTGGGGATCCGTTTTCGAATTGCAATATGCGTTGCGAAAGTTCCATGGTTCGACAACGATGAAAAGCAATGCAAGCAGACCCCACGCGTAGTACTAACGAGATAGACCCTGTTTATCAGTTAGGCCGTGGCCGGGCGCGCGTACGCGGTCCCACTCCAATTAGCGCTACAGCCGGAGCTAATTGCTTGATATAAATCGCCGCGACTTAAAAAACCGGCCGAATAATTAGACGGCGTGCAAGCCGCAGGTGCAGCCGCTTTATTATGCGCGTCCCGATGTTTAGCGCATTACCGGCTGTATTATTCTAATGACGCGTCACGGGTATCCTCCGCGGCATAATGAGAGGGGAACACCGTTCGAGCGTTTCTTTTTCGTACGCGCATGCGAAAGCGAACCGATTACATCGTTCCATGCTAATAGAGCCTATTAGGGCTTCACCGATCCCCATGACAATCCGCGAGGACCGCGATTTAAATGTCAATCTCGATACAGATGCACGCTGCCATCCTGATTTTACTCTGTACTATGTTCTAACACAAAATCGACAATTTTCACTTGTACTTGCTCTTCGTGTTGGTATTTCGTTCATCTTTGGCGGTTTTTAGAATATTTGTGTCTTTATATACTGTTTTATTTAATTAACACGTTGACCGTCACGCGGCACAGTGGTCCCAAATCACGAAAACGTGGTCAAAACCTTAAAACTGAATTTTCTCGTGGAGCCATTTTGACCATTGTGTAGGGTACTTTATTGATGGTCCTATAGTGGGGTGTACGCGAAAATGGTCACATTTTTATGCCTGAGTGACAATTTCAGCGTAAACATCTGTCAAGCAGTTGTCGTCAAGTTGAGCAGAAGTGTGAACTATTCAGTGTAAAGGGCATAACTTTTTTTTAGAAAGTATTATATTCAATTCTGTGAAATGGATGCTATTTGTGGAAGTAAGTAGAATATTTTGTTAATGCTAATGTGTTAAATATCGTTAATCAACAAACGTATAAGTTAGTAACAACATAAGATACAAAGTGTTATACATAAATTTGGAAAATGTGGAGATAAAGTTGATTGATCCCCAAGGTCCCACCAAAATTCTTGTTCGAACTTTTAGTACGCAGAGTCTACTAAATTTGGTCACAATTTTTTAGGCATTTTCGGTAGCGCAATGAAAATATGTTTTAGACAAAAGTTTATCAGTACTTGCTGAGCTACATGTTCGCATATTCTTAAATCTGAAAAAATGCTTCTTACGTAAACAAGTAAAGGTCACCTTGACATTTTTAAATGGCACCATATGTTTTGGACATCATAGGATTACTGCTGACGTCGAGATGAATTCAACAGTGTATTATACCATGACCTTGAAATGACCTCAAACTCGAAAATACACATATTCCTCCCTCAAATGTCTAGCTCAAATAAAACACCCTCTATGCCAGCTATCGCTTCAAAGATCATAGATTAACAATGCATTGCATTTCTCGAAATATCCAACTCAAGCAGACAGATGATCGAGGGTACATGACAGGGCCGGTGAACAAAGACAAAGAAAACGGAAGGAGACTAGAAAGAGAGAGTGAAGGGGGAAAAGGGTCTCTCTTTCGTCCAAAGGAGGCGAAGGTCTGCTCAACTGGCGGTATCTCAAGATCTATCTGAATAATAACGTGTACGACAACATGTCAAATTATTCAGAACTGCGACGCACGCAGCCTGAACACTCTCGCAAACTCGGCGAGTACGTGGCGTGGGTGCGTGCGTGCTACGTGCGTGCGTGTCGCCGTCGAAGAAGGTTGCGAGAGAGAAAGAGTGTTGAGGGTGGCAGAGGGCGATAGTGGGTGGTAGCGGCGAGCTGACATGTGTTCGCGGTGCCGGTGGCTCTCGACAGCAGTTTTATAATTGCCGGACTGGATATCGTGCCAGTCGTTTTCCGCGAGATTCGTGAAACACCGCTCGCGAAACCACGACCAGGGACGAAAACGCTCGTCGCCTCTTGCTACCCTTATAACATGCCCTACCTCGGCCTTTGGCTGTATCACCCCATCTTGATCATTATAATTCCCTACAGAGGTCCCGCATATTTTTATTCAATTTTTAGAAAAAGTTTCTTACCTATCTGTTATTTAATCATTTTCATTGTCGGGAGAGGGAGTTTTTGATAACGCTTGGTTTTTCACAGATTTTTTTACTTAGTTTCTGCTCTGTTCTTTATCATTTTATACGTGATTTTTTGTTTATTCTATACTAAGTTTTGTCGGCTGGATCTATCTTGTTCTCAATGATTTAAATTCCCAACTAATTATTGTCGACTAAATTAAACAAAACTGCCTGTAGGGACACATTCCTAAAAATTGTTTATACTAATTCCAGTAATGTATTTATTAAATTTAGAAAATTTACACAATCTTCTCAGAATTTGAAGATTCACTAAGTACGTGTAACTACTATTGAATACAAATCGCCAGATAAGTCTGACCATGGCTGGTCTATTCTACTTCATGAACCGACCTACTATTGCACGAGAACTTGACGAATTTTCAGAGGCAATTTTCTCTAAAATGAAATCTTATTTGAACAAATTCTATTGTATATTTTGGATTTACTTACTTACGTCTAGACTGAAGATCTTTATGCAAATTCTCATTTTCATGGATTATTATCTGAAAACCAGAATGAGAGAAAAATAAAATGTGTCAATAGTCTCGGTTAATATACACATTTTCTTACATTTTACAAACTCATGAACTCCATAAATGCATAAAGATCCACAGTCTACTTATGTCTGCACTATCAGATCGAAAATACCCTGTCATAGGTGTATATTGAATTGAAATTAAGAAAACAAATCATTTGCACGAAGAAGGCGATGGACCAATAAAACGGAATATTAAATATTAATGTTGAAACAGAACCAGTCTTCATAAATGCAAATAACAAGCCTGTGATTTCAAAGTTGAGGATTATAAGGGGTTGGAAATCCTCTTATTCTAGGTCCGTCAACGATCGCTGAAAAAAAGGGGGTAATAATCGTGCGCCAACCCCTTTCCTGGACTTTCCCCGTTTCCAGAGCCGAGTGACAATTAAATCACAGGTCCCGGCTTGATCATGACGGATCGGGGCGAACCGAGTAGCACGCCTCGCTTCGGAAATTCCCTCGGTTTTCCGTGCAACCGGTTCCGGGGGAACCCGCGGGGGCGGCCGCGATCGGTCTATTCCGCACGCCACCGTGCTATCATGCTCGCCGCGAAAAAACGCCGGACGTTAATAGCAGTTACACCGTATTTGCTAGACCGATACGCGATTCCCGGGGGCCGAGCGTAACTTGATTGCCGGCTGTCAACGATCGTCCGCGTATACACTCGACGATAATTCGCCTACGTGCGGTCGCGATCGTTTTCACCCCTTCCGCCTCCTCGCTCGGTAATGATATCCATGATAGATCTGCGCCGGAGAACGTTTAAGGGTTACCTTTTTAATGATCCGGAAAAAAACGTGGTATTCAACCATTTTTTCTGGAAAAACCGGTGGTGGCTTCTTATATAAACACTTTGGTTAAAAGTGCTGTATATTCTAGTACGTGTGGTCATTCTTTTTGCTAGCATAATCTTTGTAGGTCACCACGGGAACCGGTTTAGGGCTTGAGTCTAGTTAACGATCTGGAAAGAAACGTGGTATTCAGCAAGTTTTTCTGCAAACATTCGTGATATTTTTTAAATAAAGACTTAGGTAAAAGTACATTTACATATCGCACTACTTGTAATAAACTTCTTTGCTACATACTCTTCGTAGGTCTCTACGTGGACCGTTTTAGGGTTTGAGTCTAGTTAATGATTTGAAAAGAAACGTGGTATTCAATAATTTTTTTTGGAAAATCCAGTGGTAGTTTCTTAAATAAACACCTTGGTTCAAAGTGCATAATTTTTGTAGGTCTCTACGGGGAACGCTTTAGGGCTTGAGTCTAGTTAACGATCTGAAAAGAGACGTGGTATTCACCAATTTTTTCTGAGAACATTCGTGGTATTTTTCAAATAAAGACCTCAGTTGAAATTGCATATTTTGTACTACTTGTGGCAATTTTCTTTGTGGTATAATCCTTACTAGTCTGCAGAGGAAAAATTTAGGCGCTCGTGAATTTTTAAACTATCTCAAAAAAAACGTGATGAATAGGAATTTATTCTGGAAAAGTTATTGAACCCTTTTTTGAACTAAATATCTTGATTGAGTGTACGTATACTTGTACTACTTATAGTAATCGTTTTGTTGTGAATTCGTCAAAAATGACTGAGTGACAGCTTTTTTAAGATTCTGCAGTAAAAAAAAGTACTACAAGTTGCAAATTATGTGTGCCTTTAATTAAACACTCGTTTAAAAGCAGAAGTCCATTCATGTTTTCAGAATGGAGTCATAAAAATCACGTTTTTTCGGATTGACTAGATCTGCCCTCTTAAATTACGTTTAAGTCGCGCTTTATAGTCACATTTGAAAAAATAAGACTCGACGTTGGAATTAATGAAGACAACTAATTTCGCTATCTTTTCTGTTTCATGTTGATCGATGTTACAACCATGAACACTCATCCGCGTTATGGGATACGCCAACAGTATGTAAGTAATTGAAATTCTTTACGGTACTACTTCCATTATCTGCCATATCTGACTTCTACGCATTCAACGACGGGCTACACGCATGGCTAAATGAAAACATACAGTTTCATTTTAAAACACACAAATATTGTTATATTATTTTGTAAAATTATTAAACTAGAAAATACACGTTCATTCAACCTCAGTTTCTCGTAACCGCTGCGGACAATTTTTGTTTGTCATAAAGATTCGCAGTCTATATCTACCAAACAGCAATTGCGGTCCATTAAAAATTTTAAAAATAACCACTGACTCTCATCACACCGTGCTTATGCGAACGTAGAAGATAGTAAACGCACTTATCGATATTTGAAAATCGTTCTGATCGATTAGAAAGTAATCGGGTACTCGAACTGGTTTATTTTCGGCGCCACCGGAAACGGCTCGAGATCGATAACGGCGAGGTTAGGTTCCGAGGTATTTCGGCTCGATCTAAACACAAGAGACGGGTGCGATCGATCGAGATCCGTGCACAGGTGTCTACCGAGCGCGTCGGTATCGTGGGGTTGATCGAATAGTAGTAAGACGTCGGAGGGCTGGAGAGAACATCGAGCACGAGCTCATATTCCACATAATGACTGCGGCAGCGAGATCAGACAGGCCGACACGGCTGCGTAATTGAAACTCGCCGACCTAACTGGCCCCGTAAAAACGCGTTTCACTGGCTCCGCGGGAAATCGGATCGAGAAGCTTTCAAGCTTTATGATAAATCCACCGAGCCGTTCGATTTTACGATCGATAAAGCCGCTCTCGATCGCTCGTAATTGGACGATTCCGCGACTATACGAAACGCCGGATCGTGTCGGGATTGAGAGGGGAAGGGATTGTCGGAGTGTACAGAAACGCCGAAAAACTACACCGGGCCTATTACTTGCTGTTATAAAGCCAATTTGCGTTAACCGACCAGACCAAGGTCGTGACAGACCTAACCCAACCGTTGGCCTTCGGAAGAGGGGGTGGTTGATGAGGATTGATCCGTTGTGGAGATCGATACTGATAAGCGACGTCACGTAACCAATTTAGATCTACCCGTGCCAAGTATAGTTCATTAACGGAAAAGTAAGCTGTCATAATTTAACTATTTGCACTCGACTGTCCCCTCCGAGGCACCACTAAAAATTACTATGCAGTGGAACTCCGTTTATATTGTTACGGCGGCGTGAATATTGAGAAGTTGCCGTAATGCCGTGATGAACAACCCCTAAGGGAATAATTGAAGATAGGGGTTGTCAACAGAACGTCGTTCAACAGAAGAAAGAGACAGAATCGATAGCTGAGCAGAAAAGACATATTCTGAAACCGATATATTTATATAAAGTCATAAGAGTTGTATTATAAATAAAGTCTGTGAATAAATATCTCGTGATGCCGCGGCGTACGACGCGAAGTAACAAAAGTCGCAACAATATGAACTAAACTGTAGCAGAGCCTGGTTAACTGAAGGATGCAGTCTCGAGAAAAGGGTGCAGGGAAGAATGCAGAGGGTGGGAAAAGAGGTGGATGACTCAATTCCGCAGGGTAGCTGGTAATCACCGATTACAAGTTCGTCGAAGAAAGCGTAGACGTTTTAATCCGACGCGTTCGCGGGATCGTATCTCCTCTCGGTTTCGTGTCGGTAGGTAGAAGGGGCCGTCCTTGATCAAGTTTCTACTACGCGGCCACTGCTACTAATAACGGAGCAAACGACCGGACCTTGTTCCACGGTACTTAACTTCGCGGGACATTTCCTGGTTGCCGGGGTACATTGAAGTTCGTGTATCGTCGCGCGTAACCTGTCATTATCAGGGATATTGCTTGTATAGCGACACGCTCGCATTTGGAAACGTCTCGTCTGTACGTGATTTATTAATTTTGCAGGCCCGGACCACCGATCGTCCTCCGCGAACGCTTATTCGACGATTAACCGGACGAATCGCGGCACCGGACCGCTTGTTAACACGCGTCGGAAGCCGCGGTTATTGTCGTCGTAAAAGTTTCGACCCGATCGACCGTCTTCCACGCAAACTGATCGCGGATCGATGCGTCGACCATCCGCACCCGGTCTTGCAAATTCTTTTCGACTTCCGGAGTGAAAACAATAATTGTAGGGTTACGTTCAACCCCCTTTGCATTCAAAACCATTTTAATCCTGACATTTTTTCAGGACTCAAAATGTTTACATTCTATGCGATTCTTTTACTTGGTTCATAAAAACTATGTTAAATTGTATTAGGATTATTTTTAGTGGCACCTCAGAATCGCCATTCAATTAATAATTCAAGATAATCTTAGATTTTTTAGAAAACACGTATAGGATTCTACTGTTGCCTAAGTAACAGTAGATAATACAGGGTGGGGCACTGTGATTGGAAAATCCAACAACCACAGTTGATATGCAAGAACGTATAAAAAGAGTTTGCTCTGTAATAGATACAACTGAAATTTGTCAGGCAGTATCATCAGTATTACGACGTTTTAGATTATGTGTCCGTGTTCAAGGTCGTCAAATCGAACACTTGAAGCAGTTGACCTTGCGTGACCTTCATAATAGGTCATTGTATTCGTCTTGAAACACACTATCAGAATGTAAATAAAAAACCATACCGTTCCATTTAAAAAACAGAGTTGACCTTCATATCTCCTTGACGTCTCCACCTATAAAAAAATTAATGACATCAGATTACGAGCGCCTCGATATCAAGTAAGTTTGGTATGATGCATTTTCTTCTATATTCAAATGCAAGCGAGTTATTCAGGTGACCTGTTTATAGTTCCCCACCCTGTATATTACACAAAAATATAATCTATAGTCTCAATAATTTTGGTATAATCATTTAACATATCAACATTGGAGATTAACTTCGCCATCGATGTTAAAAATCCTGTTTGAAATGGTTTACAATACAGTACCTTAAGTCATCATTGTGCCGTAGAAAATTTTATAAAAATGTCCTAATAGTGTCTCTTATTCATTCTTTGTCAACTCCGCCACCAAGATTCACCATACACCTTGTCTAAAATAATTTACAATATATGATATCGAGGATAGTTTTAGTCATGATTCTACTGTCAAAAATTCTTGGTAGAAAATCTCTTCGTCTACCTTATTTGCTGTGTGAAATGATCTCTTTGAAAATGTAATCGAGTGACCAATTTTGGTGGTTTGTTTCTGGTGTGATAGTATTGTGTTCCAAAAACGCGTGTTTGCGCAATCATCCGCAGTTCTAGCGGTTTTCCTATGGCGATCGGGTCTTGGTCAGGCTGTTCTAGCAAGTATCCGCGCATTGGGGGTGGATAAGTGTTAACCTAATAGCCGGCTAACTCTACACGGGAGCCGTCCGATGCCCGTGTCTGGTCACCAAGCTTCCCAATTAACCTACCAATACCGACCAGAACACATCCCATCCTAACAAATAAATCGATCAACTATTCACCGAGTACACGGTTGATCAGTGTCGCAGCAGGCGGCCGGGGGTGGGGAAACGAGGGCGGGTTCCGAGGGGTTGGTGGAAAAACGATCGAAACCGCAGAATATCGTAACGGGCCGAATCGAGTGGAACAACGCCGGGCGCATTAAATACCGAGCCATTTACCGCGGGACCGTTTCCCGTATCGGCGTTAAACGTTCTCCGCTTTACACGAGCAAAACGCGCTCGCCATATACACGGTGGTCTATTTCAGAAACGTCCGAACATCTTTGCTTTTCAAACCGCTCACCTGCTAAATCAATCAACTTTACGGAATAGAAAATAGACAAAATCTATGAAATATAGTGTACATTCGTGTTTTTAAATGTTCTATCAACATTTTCTGTAGTATTAATCAATATCGTTAGAGTTAAACAAAAAATTCTTTAATCGTTGTCTACTAGTGTCGCAAAACAAATATGCACATACAGTTCCATCACAAAAGTGCATAAAAATCAATCATTTCTTTTTATTTCAATAAAAATCCTCATTACGTGTAATCACGCCAGAAAGTGTTTAGACAACATCTGCAGAGATAGACAACCTTAAAAAAATGCTAATCGTCGCCTACTAGTGTGCACTACAAATATGTACATTAGTCAATAATAACGGTTGAATATGTTTGATCACATCAGAAAGTATCTGATCAACGTCAGCAGAGATAAATAACCCTAAAAATTCTCTAATTATCGTCTATTACTGTTATGCCAAAAATATGTAAACACAGTTCCATCATGGTTAGTGCATGAAGGACAATTGTTTTTTTTTCGACCCTATGAAAACCCTCAAATATGTTTGAACGTATCAAAAAGTGTCTAAGCAACGTTAACAGAGATAAACAACTCACAAAATTCTCTAATCGTTATGTAGATGCAGTTATATCATAGAAAGAGCATGAGAATCGATTTTCCCTTTTGTAGCCCAATAAAAACCCTCGAAAATATTTGAGCAGGTCACAAAGTGTCTAAACAACATTAACAGAGATGAACAATTCTAAAAATTCTCTAAACATCTACTACTGTTGCACAAAAAAATGTGTACACAGAGTATCATCAATGACAGTGTATAACAAGCCCCTTCAAACAATACGGACACCCTTTCGAAACTGTATTTTGCCAAGTAATAAACCATTGGCCAAGAACGTTTAATGTAGCAGACCCAGCGCAAGTGTTCAAACGCTTCTGGTAGCATACTGATCCATGGAGGATGAGATGAGGGGTGGGTTGAGGGGAAAGAGAAAGAGAGAAAGAGGTAGCCGGAGGGCGGTACGGGTGGAGCGCGAGGAACCGTGAACAATTATGGCCGATATGGTAGTCGGGTGGGTGTGCAGCCAGGTACATACTTGGAGAGGACTGGCATGGGGTATGGGGCATGGGGCACCGTGGACCGTGGACTCTGCGGCCTGTGGTGCTGGCCGAGTACGTCGGGGCTTGGGGTTAATACGGTGGCCGGTGATGCACGACCGACGCAGCGCTGTGGCCGGAGCGGCTGACCGCACGCCAGCTGCCCAACGCCGCTCGAGCTGCCCGCAAAAATCTGTAGCTGACCCTTGTGCCCATGCCCATGCCCATGCTGTTGCACACCTAACCCCTAACCCACGCCCTCCTACGCCCTCCGACAACCCCCTGAACGCCCTCGAAAACCTCCGCGACGCCGCACGCTTCTTCTGCATCCGCCAGACCTCAAACTCTTCCTCTCTCTCTCTCTCTCTCTCTCTCTCTCTCTCTCTCTCTCTCTGCTAATTAGAGATTTAAAGCTTTCAAGACCGATCATCGTACGAACTATGTCTAAACAGTAATGAGTAGACTGCGGATTTTTATGCATAATAAAAATGACCCCCATTAATTACAAGATGCAGGACCTTCATATTGATTTATCTCTTTACTCGATCATTTATTTCACTCCAAAATAGTACAACAGTGTTTTTAAGATTTTTGGCATATTTTTGCTCTGCTTTGAATGTGATCTACTTATTTTTTGTCATAAATGCGTTACATACACAATCTAGTAACGAGGTAGCATTCATGTTAGAAAACGTGTATAATATACATTTGAATTGTACGAGCGAAGTGAGCGAGCGTCGGAGGAACAAGCGAGCGTCGGAAGAACAAGCGAGCGTCGGTGTGCGAGACTGCGTCGGGCATGCAGCAGCGTGAGCCCAGTTTGGAATGGTATGCCGTGAGAGTAGGATACGTGTGACAAATAAGTATTATGCATATATATATGAAAGTTGGTTATTCCAGTTTACAAACTCTCCATTAGTGGTTTATTCTCAACAATTCATATCAATTCGGTCCAGTTATCGCTAGTCGCGAAAATATCATAATTTGAACAGTGTTATGGTACTCAGTATTGTGTTTAATGTAAAGAAAACCTGCCAGAAAGACAGACAGTACATCAAACTTATTATGAAGATCCTTCGAAGAGCTCAGAAGAAAGATTTGCTCCAGTTCACCCTGAAATTTGTTACTCTTGGTAACTGCAACGCGATAATGCACCAAAAGAGTCTAAATAACATCAGCGAAGATAAACATCTCATTAAATTTCTTAATGATGATCCACTAAAATTATACAAAAAATATATACCAACAATTCCGTCACAGAATGTACATAACAATCAATGTAGTCCCTTTCAGCTGAATTATGACCGCTAAAAATATTTGAGCACATTGAAAGCAGTTTGAACAACCCTAAAGATTCTTTCATTATCGTCCACATGTATTACACTGTAGCGGCTACCTCCTACGCTCGTCACCAGATGGACACACAGACAACGCCTTTTCCGCTAGTACCAGATCCGTCGCCGATTCTTATACACATATACCGTCCTAAACCGTCCTTATGATATCCCTGTGTCTAAGGCAGGTCCCGCTAGCTAGCCTTACTGAAGAGTCCTCCAGTGGACCCAGGACCAACCGCTCCCTTTCCTTTTCCTTCTCTCACGCATTTCTAACAGCCGCCAAAATACAAAAAAACATGTTCAAACAGTTCCATTATAGAAAGTGCATAAGAATCAATTTTGCTCCTTCCGACTCGATAACAACCGCCGAAAATTTTTCCGCCAGAAAATTGAATCCGGACAACGTCAGAAAACACAAACAATCATTAAAATTACTCGGAGATTGTCCATGGGTTTTCGGAAGTGCGACCTGTGCGGTCAGAAAGAAAGTCGCATATGGAAAAGGCAGTCGTGAGTTTCATATAACCAATCATGTGTATTCTATGAGAGCGTCCGATTGGACGACGTCGAAAAGACCAGGTGAATCACGCTGGTTGATTAGCAGTCGACTGCCGTAGGGTTTTGTGTCGACGGACGAGATGACGAGGCCGATGACGACGGCGCGATCGAACGCATCGGGACGGTGCAACGCTTTCTTTCCTCTTTGGTCGTGCGCGAGAGCGCGTCATGAATTCTATTATTTGGACAGCGACGCGGGGCTGACACAGGTGGGCGCAGCACTGGCATACGCAACCGCGCCGTTTAACGCAATTACCTTGCTGCCGTGCAGACGTGCGTGAAATCTCAATTTCACTCGTGCACGCCGCTTGTCACCGAGAAACGCTCTCGCGCGCGCATGAGAAAAGCGGTTGTTTTTGCCGTGATACCGCAACACGACGCAGCCGAGAATTCCTGGACGAGGGAATTCCAGGCTGATCCTGCTTCGATGGAGAGAAGCTGCTGGGAACCCTTAAGAACGTACGGATTTGGTTTGCTAATTGCATTGGCTGTGCTGAAAATATTGATGAGGAAGAAGAGAAAGTGATTTTGCAATCTGGAAATGCTGGTTATTGGTGAAGTATTATTTCTTGGAGTGCGTGGACACGATTGATTATTATTTTGGAGATTTCTGGAGGTCTTTGAGACTTCACAGAGAATTTATTAGGTTGTTGCATATGAAATGTCCGATTTTAGAATCCAAATGTTATAAAGCGTTTCGGTCAAAAAATACTATTAGTGTCTACAGGTTTATTACACATCACTTTCAGCTATAAAGTTGATCCTACCTTCAATTTTAATGTAAATGTCCAATTTTTCTAGTAAACAAATTTTATTTCAACGCCAATCAATGCGATTGCCATGCATTCTTTTTATATGCATGGAATAGCAACATAGAATTTTGATCAGCATGTGACGATTAATCGACGTGCTATTTATTGATGGCAAAAAAAAACTAAAAAATGTAAATGACCACAAAACTCAATTTCTACCGTAATACCATTAAGAATCTTAAAATTCATTGACAGAATACGTTCATCACATGGTCCTTACTTTTATTAATAAATATATTTAAATAAATGCTGTGTTTGTTTAAAGTTACTGTTCAAAATTGGACATTTCAT
This sequence comes from Sphecodes monilicornis, assembly GCA_913789915.3. Classification (NCBI taxonomy): domain Eukaryota; kingdom Metazoa; phylum Arthropoda; class Insecta; order Hymenoptera; family Halictidae; genus Sphecodes; species Sphecodes monilicornis. The sequence goes on along the minus strand of OU565285.1, from coordinate 11,211,085 downwards.
ATGCAACAACCCAATAGATACAAATATATTGGAGGACACGTCTTCAAACGTACTCAAATATATTCAAACGCATTTAAACGCGTTCGAACGCAATTGTCTGCAGATCGATGCTGTTTCAGAAAAATTTCTCGCTGTATTTTACGTTGGAAAATATTCTGTAAACTGAATGTAATATTCTCTTCGATGAAATTTACTGAAAGTGTTGCTGTGCAGTAGATTATATTTGTTTGGAATGTTCAAGGCCAGAGGCCTGTACAAATTTGTATAGAAGTTTTATATGTAAATTTATTGAACGGAACTTCTTCAAATATATCCGAACATATTCAGACATCTCCAAACCCCTTCGAACTCAATTTCATTAAAACAGAAGCTTCGATATAGAAAGAATAATCACCTGTATTACACAGTGCTGAATATCCTGTATTAAATATTATTAGTCTGAAATTATACTCTGTTTGATTAAAGTTTGCTGGAACTTCACCGATGTAATTAGAGCAATCACCGAAAAGTTAATATCAGGGAAGCGACTGTAACGAACAGTTTACTCGTCAACGAAACTTTGCGTTATACAGCCGGTATAGTTCAACAATAGAGCGCGACTAAACAGGAAACACGTTCTCGGTATGAACATTCAAAACAGAGGTCCGACAATGTCTACTGTTCTACGGTACGTCCGTGCTCATCACGCTGCGCAACTTGACTCCGACGTTGGCCAGAAAAACTCCACTAAAATTTAATAATACTGTTATACAGTTCTGTCTGTTGGGGATTACGAGTACAAGCCGTGTCCTTTTGTTAAAATTCTACCTACATTTCGCCGACTGGCTTCAGCAAGAGGTCAAACAATAGTTGCGCACAGGAGCTTTAACAATACCGCTACGGAAGTATGCCATTAGATTTTTTTGACTGAACCAAATTTTTTGAAGGAGAAAAAAATTTCATTTAACCATATTTAATCCTTCATAATCCATTTTCGTTCGTTTTGGTGTTAAAAAGTTCATTTTGAATAAGGACACATGGTCCTAAAAAATAAATTTTGAATACTTCGTGGCTCTTTTAATCCTCGTTACACGTTACTCGGTCCATTGGGATCTAAATATAAAGCGTTAGCGCATTGACACATTACGTACCGGCGATTATTCCATAATTTTTAAATGTGTATGATCCATGGCTAAAGGCTTTTTAATGGATCCTTCAACAGCAACAGGGATTTCAATTTTGAAGCAACAAGTCGTCACCAGCAATGTCATATAATAATCTCTTTTGGGATTATAATGTTAATAATGATTTCTAAACTCCATCTTGATACAGTACAATTTTTAAAAATCCGCAGAATAGGCTTCCGGTAGATAAAGTGTTGAAATATTAATAATCTAGAGACTAGACACTCCGTTTGAAATAATTACACAAGCAAAAGTGAAATGAGTTTGTGACTCCGTAAATTCAATATAGTCTTTCGTAAATGTTTTGTTGTCATCGTTTCCATGGTTAATACTGCAAAATCGTTCTCGGTCAAAAGACAATTGTTTCGCGGATTCTGCCGAACTTTTCGCCGCGAAATTCTCCAGAACGTTACTCCGCGGTTATCGGTGGCTCACGCGCGTTGCATTACTGGGCTGCACCGCGCCGCACCGCCAATTTACTTTTCTCGAGCGTGTAGAGGCGCCTATATCTTTAATATGTTTCTCGTGGGAACGATTCTCACTCGCACGATGCACTTTACCGTAGGCCTGGATCGAACCCGAGGGCCCGGACGCGCATCGCCGTAATTTAATTGACGCAAAGATTGCCACAAAAAGTCCATCTTTACATAATGGTTCTTTTCCTTTCCCAGCGAGATGCGAAACGATCATCGACGTTTCCCATGGTTCGACCACAGCGTATTATCCTGCACTGTTGATCCCCGTCGGACACCTTCAACGATCTTATTCGTCTGCTACCTGAAAAATGGATCCTCCTGGTTGGTTCATCGCGAATGAAAACTGAACCCAATAACTATGTCATCGAAACGGTCCCACCGGCAACGATGCGAATCGGTACCATTGAGCGCGCGATTCAGCTCGGTCGATAAGACCGGAACAAGAGCAAAGTCCTTCGGTTGCACGAGCAAAAAGGAAACCGGCACGAGTCGTTCTCTCGATTGGATTAGTCCCGACCGCCTTCTAAACCATGTAACGTTCTGCTTTCGTTCTTTCACCATCCCTGGTGGGGATAGTTTACCTTTCTTCTTGCGACCGCCGCCTATCGGTTACCTTTCTCCCGTTGCGGTTCTCTTTGGAAAAATGAAGCCGATCATGGCTGGGCCTCATTGTGCCCCGGACGGCTTTTCGTCGCTGACAACGATATCTCTGCCGGGCCCATTGTCGTCGAAGGATCCTTGCCCACGGTACAGTTGTCAGGAACTCCTGTACACGGAGAACGATTTTACGGGTCTTTTCTTCGGGGTCGCTTGACCGTTGAAATTGGTCCGAGGGCTAGGTCCTCTTTACGGGCGCGCGACACATTTATCCTCACCGTTCGCCCGAACGACGACAAAGCCCCGTACTCCGTGGTCGAATAAGGGGCCCTCGCGGCCCTCCTCTCTGTCTTCTGCAACCGAAATCCAATTTGCATGAACTGCAGCCAAAATGGACGAGGTAATTGGTACACAGTAGGGATTAGGGCTGCGCCAACGCGACGGACGTCCGGGCATCCGGCTTGCCACCCCCTCCCGCCCCTTTTCCACCCCCGGCCGCTGTTCCTTCCTACAGAGAGGATCAGTTGGTCTCCTTGTTTCTTCTAATTGAGGATAGCGTCTTTCTAGACGCTTTGTAATTCAAATCTCGGCCACCGGTCCGCTTTTTCGCGAATGGAAAATAAGGATTCGCCTGGTAATCATGCTCGTTTGAACAATGTGTTTCTGGGCTCGAAGACTTGAACACGAACTTCAAGTGATTTTATAAATAGGTGTATTAACTTAGATTTCTCTGTTGCATTTTTTAAAATTTATAACACTATGAGAATGTAGTCACGATATTATGCAAAATAAAAAGTGTCTGTATTAGTTGTCAGATACAGGAGCCAAATAAAATTGTCATTCTTTGTTTAATAATTTCTACCACACGAAAATAGTATGTCGACATTCTTGAATTTTTTCAATCCTTTTACTCTCTTAAGTTTCATCTAGTTATTCTTATAAATGCATACAGTTCGCAGTCTAGTTATAACGATTGTAAAATAACTGGATAACTAGGATCTCGTTATGATGCAAAGCTGGGAAGATATTTTCTCTAAAACTTGTTAAAAATCTACTTAAAATTTAACACACATATAAAATAGACGTATTAGCACTTGGCAGTAGTTCTTTTTATGAATGCCATCGACGACTATCATTTTGTTAAAACCATTTAGTTTTACTTCATTCACAACATAATCCTTGCCATATGATTGGAACCTTTTTCTGCTTAATAGTTTCCTATAGGAAAAAGAAATTCATATTTATTGTATGTCTATGTACATTTATTTAGGGTTAAAGGAAGTAGAAGGTGCAGACTCGAGCACGTGGTTCCATATTATAATATATATCTCGGCAGCTCGGCATCGTTGCAAAAGTGCAGCATTGCGAAAAAATCTGTCCTTTGTTCCCGTTCCGGCGCTCGTGCGTTTCTATTTTCCGGTACGGTCCCCGATGATCTAGAGGCGCGGCGCCCCGGAAAAATGCGTCTGTGAGATCCTCCAAGTCGGAATGATATTGAATCGTTCCCTCGTGTCGGACGTCGGCCGAGCCACCAATATATTTCATAGACGGATACAACAAAAGGACATGGTATCCTCTCGGAGAGACCTCTCGGAGAGATTAGTATGCTCGTATCTGCATGCCGCAAGATCGTATCTGCCGCGAGCGCGGCCCTTTGTGGGTTTTTGTTTGCGTTGCGTACGTATTTATGCGAGAGTCCTCCTCCTCTTTTCTTTCCGTCTTTCTTTCTTTCTTTCTTTCTTTCTTACTCCGGCCGCCTCTGCTTCCTCCGCCGAGAAACGGCTCTTCTTCCTCTCTTCTTCCTCTCTTCTTCTTCTCTTCTTGTCTCTTCTTGTCTCTTCTCTCCTGTTTCGCCGTCCCATAACCGGGAACACGCTTCCTCGTCGACGTCCCGAATGATTTGCTTCGTTCGGGTGATCCTCCGGAGAATTCGCTGAAGGAGTACGCGGAATTTTCAATGATGCTTCGAGAGTCTCCCGCCTAACTGATAAAATGCCATTAACGACTATTCTCTTATTTGTCTGACTCTTTTAACAAATTTGTGCGAAAATTGGTGTACGAACAATTCTCTTGTTTCCGTTTTGGACATATATTGATTCACTAACCCCTCGTCGTTCCATTTTCTTTGAAAATTTATATTTTTTATATGACTTCAGTTACTTTAAATCTTAAACATTGATTATAAAAGTATAACATTTTATTTCGTTTCTAAAAAGAAAAACACAACATTCAGATTTTTTAGATTTTATTTAAAATCTTCATCACTAGTCTCACTTTTTATAATACGGCAATGAGTTCAATTACGTTTAGTCTATAATTTTATACATTGAACGAATAATGCAAACTGGAATATAATCTGAAGGATAGCAGTGTTCGTTTCTTATGGTACTTGATACTGTGTATGAACGTTAATTTTTTGTTTAGGTTATGTTATTATAGAAACTTTTTCCTACGTCCTTAACATCTTCTATTTCATTCACCAGATGTCTATCTGAAACAATCAAAGAATGAGTGTATAAAAATTCATTTTCAGCATCGTAACGTTGTAAACGAATTTTGGATATCGCTCTAACAGTTAAAATATCATGGATCGACTTAATGGTTGAAGTTAGATAGAATCTTACGAAAATAAAATTTCGTTTTTACTCCATGGCAGATCGGAGCCGACTTTCTGGACGCATCTCGTAACTCGGTTCTCGTGCAAGTTTGGGTGTCGTTCAATATCCAGTATCCAGCTAATTTCGAGCATTTGTATGCCGATACAGGGGGCGGTAGGCGGACGGCGGGGCAGCAGTTTCAATTTCGCAACGGCGATCCAATCATGTAAATCAGGGGTAGCATTATTAGTGGTGGCAATCGAACTCTCCTAGGGCGATAGAGGAGTGGTCGACCGGAGGGGGTGGTTTGAATCGGTTCGGAATCGGAGAGCCCGGTTACCGATCCGAAACGAAGGCCGCACTGGCGTCCAACTAATCCCGGGTTTACCTAATCGCTTGCTCCCTTCCTCCTTCGTGGATCGCGCGATTCCGCTGGTTCCCAAAGCGGCTTACCCTTTCCACCTCCCTGGATTCGGAAACGTTCGAGAAACGGTGCATCTGCGATCGAGAGATCGCAATCCATCGTTCTTCGATCGTGGATCCTCTTCGCGACAGAAAGTTCCCGGGGGCCAGCGAAGTCGACGACGACGCACTTGTTGAAACTGTATTTTCGTCGAGCGAATTCATGCGCCGATAGCCCGTTCGAAACCCGAATCGCCATCTTCGTCGTCCCGAGGTTGATTCATACCGTACCAGAGCAGTTGGCATCGGCCGGACGATTTGTCCCGCCGACAAATTGGTATACAATGCCTCCTCGCCGGTGCTGATGGCCTCTCGGACCGGTGATTCATGCGGGCCGACGTACCTGAAGAGGAAAGAGCCGATTCGCCCGGTCCCCGAGCCTTCCGACCCAGACTTTTCGATAGAACAGCTTAGGGAGCCCATATTTCAAAGGCTATTTCGACTCTGTTGGGTGTTGGACAGTTCGGGTAAATCGACATTTTCGCTCGCCATCCGAATCTTGGCGAATAAGACATTTTTATCATAAGCAGGAATTTCTTTTCTTCCGAATAGGAGCTTCGATCATTCAGCAATTTTATGAGGACAGACAACGTTAATTAATCTGGTACTTCGCACACATGGTTTCATTAGACCCTTATCATGTTATACAAATTTTGTTAGCTCCACTAACTAAATAGTAAATGTACCAGTTCCGGCCAAATGACCAGTTTCTATTTTACAATTAATTTTATTTCAGAAAGGCTTTCATTGAACAATATTGAATAAATGTTTTCATTCTACCGTGTATTATTATTAAAACCGAGGAATTCTAAGTTAAGTTTGTTTTGCAATTTTCATAAGGCAGCATGTGTTGGTCCCTTCTAATGTTCGGTACGTTTAGTAGTGTTCAAAATGCAGTGTGGATTGAACCATGGATTTGGACGTTCTGGGAAATAGCTTCAGCGATGGTTAATATGATACCTGTCAGTTTGTTCAGTTCATCCTCATTTATCTTAATAATTAGCTTTATACATGCGTTATAAAATACATTTCTTAATGTAGCAAAACAAAATTACAAAACTTGGTAGTATCTACTCGCAGCATCTAAGTAAATCAATCATCGTTCATCTTTTCTGTGACAATTAATGCAAAATAACGATTCGCCATAAGAAATATTTACAATCTGTTGTTTACTTTACAACTCCTGTTTTAATCTACAACCTCAGATGATTTTACAATATATTTCTTCTATCATACGGTTAACAATGAATGAAATCAGATTAGAATTTTAGGTTAGAACAGGAGTTCCAGTGGAACCAAAATGGCGATACTTGCACATGCCGTATTCAACAAAACAACGTTAACTTTAACCAATCTAGCAAACAACATCACCCAGTAAAAACCCGAAAGAATCAATGCAAAAGAAATTATTTCTTCTATCATACAGCACTGGTTAACAATTAATGAAATTAGATTAGAATTTTAGATTACAACAGAAGCTCCAGTGGAACCAAAATGGCGATACTTGCCTATGCCGTATCCAACAAAACAACGTTAACTTTAACCAATCTAGCAAACACCATCACCTAGTAGAAACCAGAAAGACTCAATACAAAAGAAAAAAACACTGCCGTTTATGCTACCATCTTCAAAACCGTAAATTATTGTAAAAATAATGAAAATTGCGAAGCCTCGGCTCATGAGGAATTAATCACCTGCCCGTCTCGAAAGACTCGTTTCCGGGAAATACGCGGCGAAGGAAGCCTAACGAGAAATGTTTAAGCGGAATCGCGAATATAAATCGAGGCTCCCGCGGGCAGGTGGCTCCGTCGAGCCGCGACGCGACAAGACATTGCCATCAGGTTCGTCCATTAACTGGAAATCGTCGCCGACTCATCTCGATGAGCATCGCCGGCTAATGATTTTCCTGAGTAGGTATCAAGCTTAGCGAACAAACACGCGTGTACGCATAGTGTTTCTTACACGTGCGACCGTGGGAGACCGGATGTCAAAGATCGGCGCTCCGGTGTCCTCTATACTGACTGCCCTACTTGCGGCTTACTTAGCCTGTGTATCTATGTACACGATTACGTAATTGAAAAGACTCTTAGCACCTCTCTTTACTAATTCTAAGCAAACTTGAGACTCATGTCATCTTTGGAAGATACAAAGTTACTCTTCGACGCAACTGAGATGAAATATTTTTTATTCGAGAATTATCAATAGACAGCGGATTCTGTGTATTTCTAACAAAATATTAGTGGTTCAAGCATAATACTGTGAAGACTTTCTAAGAATTTAAGAATGTTTTTATTAAACTGTGAATTTTTGCATTTTCGACAAAAATTGGTAGCTGTAATTTTAAAACAGTGAAGACATTAAAAGAATTTAAAAATCCTGATGTATTATTTTCAATCTACTAAACCTACTAAAAAAAGAAACTAACTTTCCAGTTTGCTGCAATTCAGGTAGAAAATTTCTAATTTTCTTAAGCATCCGTGCATCTTCGTAGTATCGCGTTTCCTGCCACATACAATGTCTTATTAATAGCCTGCCGATTTTATGCATTTATTTAGAAAATGTAATAGTGAAATTAGTAAAATACTAAGACAGCGAAGAGGTTACAAAAATTTAGAGATGTTGATATATTATTTGCAACCGTATATAATTTCTAAAGGACGTAGGATATTTATATTTGGCTCCTATTTCCTACAATCGATGAAGAAAATTGTTATATTGCTGAAAGATCCGCAGTCTCCTTATTAAACACAAAATGAGTGTGTACAGAAAAGTGAAAGCTTTTTTTCACAAAATAATGTTTCATACAAGTTCCTACCCATGCACACAGCAAAATAAAAAGATTGAGAGAGTCAATGTTTTTGTTCCATTTCGTTACAACTAGCTAAGACCGTAAAGAGTAAAATTAACACGACTCCCGCAAAAATCTGCGATCTTACACACGGGCGAGCATCGGCAAAGATGATCGCGAGGGTCTGGGCCCACAAATTGTCTCCTAGTATCGTCCCTGTAGATCGAACAGGCCCTAACAGGCTCGTCCGCGAATAATCGTTGGCCAGATGTCTTTGTTTCCCCAAGAATCGTCGGGGTTAACAGATTCGGCCGGCGATGGGCCGGTGATGGGGTGGCTGAGGGAGCCACGAGAGGGTATGGGGGCAAAAAGAGAAAGAGAGAGAGACAGTCAGAGAGAGAGAAAGGGGAGAGCTCCTTAACTCTGGCGTTCATCTCGAAGGATCGAGATTCGGGGTAGGAAGAAGCCGGTTCGGCGGCCGATCCTCTTCGTGGCTGGGCTCGCGGTGGGTCGTCCCGATCCTGCCGGCGATTCGATCTCTCGAACTCGAGTCGATTCCGGGAAATCTGGGGAGACGTCGGGCGCGTGTCTTCCGACGAGGACGTGGAGGAAGCAGGAGGAATAAAGAGGAAAGGAACGAGGATGAACGGGTAACGAGCCTCCGGTCACGTGTACCGCGTCGGCCGCCGGGATGTCAGATCTATCGGCGCGTGCTCGATGGTGCGTGTCCTCGCCTGTTGATCAGCCACCATCTTGCCGGCTATCTATATCCCTCGCATATCTCGTGGCACCTCCATAGAACCTATTACTCATGAATCTTCCACCGAGACATCTCCCACCTTCGACGAACTCGACGATGTTCGGGAAACGCCGGAAACCCAAGCTGATCCTTGGCTGGATCTACTTCCTGATCCAGGACCTAACTATTGTGATCCAATCTGAGAGTTATTACACATTAATTTCACCAGTAAATTTCTAAACAACAAGCAAATAGCGGTACAGTGATGTTCATAATAACTTGTATATTTTTATTGTGGAAGCAAATGTTCCAAATAAAAGTCGCTAACAATTTATAGGAATTTATTGTAGGATAACTAAATAATGTGGAACTCAATGACTTGTCGCTATGTATTCAGACATGATTCAGTGTTATATACAAATTTTTATTCTACACTGTGTTTAATGAAACTTGATGTAGATAACGTTGATCGTCTCCTTGATGATAAAAAGTACAGTAAAATGTTTCCAAGAATTTATTACGTTAAAATTGAGTCGTGTAAAACTATAAAACTTTTGGCAAAGTGTTCACACATGATACAGTATTGTACACAAATTTTTGTTCCACGCAGCATTTAAAGGTGTTTCTTATAAATAACGTAAATCAAGTTGATAATGCAAACAGTAACAGCATGAACTCTACAATTCGCTTTCAAGAACCGCGCTTCTTTAGAAATGTATAATATCTATATGGTTAGATGCAATTTGGTACAAATTTTACTGTGTTGAGATAGTATCTTGAAGAATATATAAAAAAAGTTTCAGCTTAAACGATTGATTTCTTCGCAAGATATCACCATTTCAACGAGAGACTCAATTTGGTACAAATTTTACTGTGTTGAGATAGTATCTTGAAGAATATATAAAAAAAGTTTCAGCTTAAAAGATTGATTTCTTCGCAAGATATCACCATTTCAACGAGAGACTCTTTCATCGATTTCGTCGGCAAATCACGTCCGACATAAAAAGATTAAAAATTTCGCGATTATGTTTACACATAGCCTGCCTCCTTAACACTTCAAGGTGTCGCGAAGTCCTCGACCAGGTCGTGAGGTGTTTAATTGACGCCATATTTCCCTTTCGAACAAAACCGTCGGGCCGCGATATTTCTTTCTTGCGCGGCGGCCTCGTTACACGGCCGAGCAAGGCTGTTTGGAACCATGGCCTGTTGTCCGGCTGGCGAACGCGGGGAAATGTCGAGGAGGAGTGTTTTATTTCCTGCAATTGCGTCAAGGAGGTGTGTTGCCGCAGAAAGAAACGAAAGAATGAAGATAAAAAGTCGAGAAAGACAGGTGGAAATGAGACGAGGCGAGAAGAGAAAGAGAGAGAGAGTGAGAACACCGCGTGGCGTGCCACTCGGAAAGTTTCGCGGGCCACGGATGCACACAGGATGCAGGAGGTGTCATTAGCATAGCGCGGAAGAGCCGTGCTTTATGATTTATTCGGCCCCTTCTTGTTAGCCCCTCCTTCCCGCTCGTAATTCCAGCTGCACGCCAAGTAAACACGACCCCGACTCCGCAATCCTATGCAGATCCATCGCGTACGATCCGAGAAATTCACTTTCCCGATACCCTGATCACCGCGGATCCGTATTTCGCAATTGCGATCTTCCAACAGCTGCAACCTCACCGAAGGTAGCACTTAACACCGCTCCAAACACCGGGACTAATGTTCAGAGCCCCCCGATTCCTATCGCGATGTGTGTTTAGGCCGTTGCGCCGCCTATTCTTAACTAATGTTAACGCGATGCCTAATATTAACGTAATACCCAGTGACAAGAGATGTGTGTTTTACTGCCACGGGCGGGACTAATGATACGGGACCCTCTGGAACCGGCCTCTCGTGTCACCGTTCCGTTTCCTGAGATTGTTCGCGGAACACGGATCCCGGAACCTGTGGGTTAGCCTGATTGCTTGAATACAGGCTTCGCCGATAGATGATTCGACATCGACCTATCGTGACTCTCTATCTCTTCATTTGCCTTGCTCTTCCTTCTGATCAAACTCTCCTTTCGAAATCGTTGTGTATCTTCGACACATCGAATATTTACTTTAGACGATGCGTGGCCGTTCTTGAATAAAATCTGCACTGTCTTGGCAGCTGGAACAAGCTAGATTGTTTTCGAAATTGTTTTTGACGTGGAAGATTGACACTTGGCACAATATATTTGTTTTTGCAAACTAAAACTGGGATCGATCTTTGAAACGGGTCAACCTAGTGGCTCCTTCCATCTTGGATGAAGTTACTCTTAAAAATGATTACTCGTCTTCATCACATCAAATATTTAGTTCTAATATGTGTGTCTTGGTAGTTTCAATGCGTCAGATTTATCTTCAAATTTTCACGTGCAGGTAACTAAAGAAAATAGTACTTAATTCTTTGCTTCTTTACAAAAACATGTTTTCCTTGGGTGAATCTAATTAGAAGATCGAAATCACATTGAATCACGTTTTTGGTAACCTTCATTCTCTCCTCAGAAGAAAATTTAATCACTTTTTGTCGATAGATGCTGTAAAACGTCTGACTTCTGCTCAACTCTATCGAATTTCATTTATTCTTTGAAAATATGAAGCTGAATTAATCACACTTAACACGTTGGCTGCCACGTCACCCATATATGGATGACGTGAATTATTTGATCAGATTTCAAACTAAACTTTTACGCTAATATATTCATTGTACCAAATTTGAATAATGTCCAGAAAATGCAAGAGGATAGAAGAACTAGTGTCATTCATTTAGCCATTTCAATTTTCATTTAATTAAATAGATCACTTCGATTTTATGGAACTTTTTGAGGTTGCAGAATTGGCAGTCAACGTGACAATATAGATAAACTTTAAAGCAAGAATGGATAAAGCATTGCCAACTTTTCCAATTGATCTTCAGACAATCTTTGCAGTAGATTCGCTTAAAATGCAGCTTAAATAGAGGGTAGAAAGGAAGAGTCTTTAAAAAGTCAGTTTGATGCACGGGTTTCTTTATTTCCCGGACGTGGTCGATGGCTCTCAGCTCAGCTAGACGAAAGAACGATGGGATACGCACTGATTGCTGGAAATTGGCCGGTCGATTGTTCAGGTAACGGAGCTCGGGGGTATGGCCACACCGATCTGACACCAGCATTCTCTTTCACATCGCGGTCACAATGTTATCCGGCGCCATCGAGCCTGCAATTTCAATCCGACGCGATTGAAACACCGCTTCCTAGATCGGGGAAATAATAAGCGACGTTATACGTATCCGGATCGTGCAAAACGAGGTGTAACTGGAATCACTTGAGGCATCCGCTCAAACGAGCTGTGACTGCCACCCGGAGAGATTTTTATCCGGCGGCCGCGTCAGAGTCTTTAATTCCTCCGGTGATCTATGGCCGAGATATCGTGTCCCATTATTCCCCGCCGGGCGGCGTGACATTAACTCCTACGACTCTTGTTAGGGCAAATCGTACTTTCAATTTCCGCCACAGAAAATCCACTGCGTCTGTCCTCTAGATACCTCAAACGTTTCTATTAAATAACAAGCACCCCATTGAAATTTTTTCGAAGATTCTCTTACAACAATTTTTATAAGAATAATTTCATTAACACATTTAGATTTGAAGTTATTAGGTGCCTGTAAAAGCTTCAGTCTTTCGCAACTGTTCATGAATAATCGTTTATAATTATAATGGTTACATTCTTCCGCCTTATATGTAACTACCAGTAACCAAGTACTAACTAATGTTTACTCCTAATGTGTCTAAATAATGAACTTCATTATCGATCGGTAATATACCTCATATATCTTGTACAAATAAAAGAAAATTAGAGAAGAAATTCAATTTTATGAGGGTCGTCGTATTGATTGTACTTCCTACTTGAAGCCAAGCTAACTCGCCAATGTTTCTGAAGTAGTCTAAATGCGTTAAGTCGTCCAACATTAATCGTTAGATTATTTTAGCAATCATTCGACAAATAGAATGGAAGTTCTATTGTATATGTCGCTCTTGAATACATTTTTGCATTTAACGCCTCGTTTTCGAGAAACTCGAGTTTTACAAGAATCGTCTGACGCGTCTGTTCATGACCTACTGTATCTACTTCGAACAAATGCTACGCGCGCGAACTTAATGGATCTTCAAATTCGATTTTTTCGAAACTAAATCCTCAAATAAAAAAAATGTATTCCTTATTTTCCACTTACATTGTAATGTACAATCTCCCCTGCACAATTATACCATCAATACTAGACCACCCTGTATACTACAGTATAATTTGTACGTCTCTTCTCGTTGAAAAATTGCAAACGTACACGATCGAATACTTTCGGGGGTCATTCAACAATGTTCATATTGTTGCGACCGTTCCGGAGGGTGCGTCCCGACGGTGTGTTCATTGTTTATAACTAATTTGGTACCAACAAGTAACTTGTACCAAAACTTTTATTTATTAATAATGAACAATTATTAATAATTGTACAATTGATTTCGTGTCACGTCTCTATCATTCGGCATCTCGGTTCAATATGTCAGCTGTCTTCCTGTCAACAACTCCGTTGGCCGGATACTGCAATATCGATCGTGGAGTCGCGATTACGATTTCACGTCGTAACGCTGCATTATCGATCGTAGAGTGTCCATTACGACTTCACGTCGTAACAATATAATCCATTAGCCAAAAATTGCTTGTGATTGTCAATCTAGTCGGCTCTATGCAGTTAACGCTTTGCACTCGAGTGGTGACTCGGAATCACCATTAAAAATTGCTATATGCTATTCAAACTATTTTTCACATTGTTAAATTTGTTTGTATTTTATAGATTATTAAATATATTTAAGTATTGCCCGAGTAAACTGCATCAGTTTCGTATGCATAAAATGAAAATAATCAGATAGAATGGAAATATTCTAGATCGGAAGGAATGTTTGGTTTTTGAGCTGAAATAAATAGTATCGAGTGCAAAGGGTTAATGTGAGATGGTTTGCGCGTTAGGAAGTCGATTTTTGGGGAGAGTCTCGGTAAATTCCGGCAGTAGCGAACCTCCGCGTCCTTCTCGGAGTTTAAACGATTAACGCGGGCGGTTTGCCGCGAATAATCGATGTCCCCGATGTCCTCGGCCGTACGGCAAAGTTCTCGGGGATCCGGCCCGGTATTTCACAGGGGATTACGCGGCTTACGTTTTCGTTCGATCCGCTGCCACCCCCATCGCGCCGTCAGGAATTATCGGCCGCGTGTCGATTCTATATTTCTCCCCTCGTAACAGCCGCGGCTCTCTTTTTCTTCGCGAATCCGGCCGAGGAAACAGTCCCTCCGTTATCATCCTGCACGCGACTTTTTCGCCGTTCTCCTTCTTTTTTTGTTCAACGAGGTTTTTCATCCCCGTCGGCGATTTATACATTTTCGTCGATCCGCCGATGGCTGGGAGCCGTCTGCTCGATTACAGATAACCGCGATTCGATCAAACACGCTATCGGTATCGGCCCGCCTGCGGAGAGATACTCTTGAAACAGGCTGATTGGATGCCTCTGTGGATGCCTCTTTTTAAGATTACCAGATATCCGGCCCGTTGATGCTCTTTTGATCGACAGGAAATCCACTTTCAACTTGGACGCAATGAAATAACGATTGATACAATTTTCTCTTTGTTAAGGGAGGAATTTCTTTTTTTTTTTTTTTTTGGTGAAAAAGGTCGATTTTTGTTAGGGGATTCTTGTAGCTCCGCTCTTTAGAAATGTCTCTGTAAAATTTCAATTAAGAATTTATAATATTCCTAAAGTGATACACCATTGAAGCGTACTAGTTCGACATTTCTAGATGGCACTTCAACTTTGAAGGCGTTTCTATAAAAACAACGTTTCTTTGGCTTGATAAATCATGTAAATGTTCATAAATAACAGTTCTTGTACAATCGTAACTTTGCTGTGTAAGATTTGCCATAAAATGTTTGATATTCATCCTTTTTTAAATTCGAATATTATCCTGGCATTAATGAAGGTCTACAGTGCTTGGGTACACAATTTCACAAAAGGACAGCAGTATGCAGATGTGACGTTGTTAGTTTCGATTGCTTTGGTTTCGAAGGACAACGATCGTCATGTACGCGACTAGGTTGAACAATCGACGACCAATCGAACACCGTGTATCTAGCTGCTCCTCCCAAGGCTCGCCTTCGTCATGCGTGAGAACCTTTAACGTCCACGGACTATCGAGTGATTTGTGCGAGCCTTTGTTCCGCGTACTATGTTGCACGAGGTCGTGGCCTATCGACGATTCTCCTCTTTATGGGTTTGTTCGGTGGATCGCGATTAATCCTGCTCGAACGAGAGGCTTCGCCGACCTGCGGACATTCCTTGGTGTCTCTGCGAGGATTAAAGGGGTTATTCTTTGAACGTGTAACGGTGCATTCGAGCATTGTCGGCTGGTGTTTTAAACACCGGCTGGAAGATATATTGCCTTTTTGTATTCGACTATAGCATTGTAGATACTTTTGACGACTGTAGGCGCGGGTCGCCTTCCTTACACCTACATCCTACTAGATTTCATGCTATACCGATAGGAATGCTTATAATTATTTAAACTGCAGGGATCTGTTGCTTCACCATGCAATAGGTCTATCATTGGTTCGAGTTTCTTCCTTGGATTTGTCCTAGTTTTTGGGTGCTCGAAGGCGTTCAAAACTTGTCAAACAGAGCCCTGTTCCTGACCAGTTTCTGACTGATAGACTCCAATCAACAATAATACTTCAAATTCACGTGGTATTTGTACCAATCAATTCAAACCTCCGCATACGAGCTACAACGGACCTCAGCTCTCCAATTCTATCACATTTAACAGAGCGATGAGATTTTATCCTTCCTAGGAAAAGGAATTATACGTAAATTATCCTCAAAGACATCCAAACTTCGTCAAACAGACACAACAGTGCATTGTGATTCGACTAACAGAATCCAATCAACTACATCACTTAAAATTGACGTCTTCTTCGTACCAAACAATTCGAAACTGCGCATTCGAACTACAACGGATCTCAACTCTCCAATTGTAACATATTTAACAATATGGTGAGATTATATTCTTCCTGGAAAGAGGAATTATAATTACAGACTTCCGAACCACATCGAACAGAAACACTATTGCATTGTAATTCGCCTAACAGAAATCTAAACGAACTTAGCTAGCAAGGATATCCCAAACTTACCGTCAGTTCTTTGTCAAAAAAGCTCAGCAAGAACACAACCAAAATCAAACTTAATCAAACTTCGTCAAACAAGCACATACTTACTTTATTTTGCAACATGATGCAACTAACAGAAACCGGAACGAACGCAGCCAATAAAGAACCCTCAAATCCTCTTTCCCTTCATACCAACGAATTCATACCTCCCCAATAACAGGCCTCGACTCTGCGATTCCAACTCCACGACGGAACAGCGGACGTCGCGGTGCATCCGGTGCCCGGTATCATAATCGAATCTCCCGTCGGATTAATTAGTACATCGCGGTAGTTTCACGCGCGTCGCTGGGCATCTTTGCGGTCCCGAAAGTCGGCGCAAAAAGGCGTAGCCGATTTCACGGGTCCCGGTATCTGGCCCCGGGGTCGATGTGTGGATGCCATATGTGCACGAAACTATGTAGCCGTTGGGTATATAGTTGTCTCCTCGTGGGTACTGATTAAGCCAGCCAGAGGGACGGCGAGGCGGCTCAGGCTTCGAAGCAGCAGCCACAGCCGCAGGAACAGCAGCAGGAGCAGGAGCAGAAGCAGCCAGCTAGCAGCAGCAGCAGGAGCGAGAGCAGGAGCGTCGAGGAGGAACAGCAGCAACCAGCAGCAACTGCATCCAGCTACCGCGGGCTCTGATGTATGCGAGCGATACAGATATCTCCGGGAAGGAATTTGCGTTGAATTAGCGTATAATCGGCGGGCCGATCTGCTCATACGGAATCCCGCGGCCCCGCTTACACGTGTCCCGAGAGCTGTATTCTCTGCGCGAACACAATATTTAGTGGCCGTCTCTCGTGGTCCGGCCTGGTTCGCCCTTTCCACCCTTCGGCTCCCGTGGGACCCTGCTTCCTTGGCCCGGCTGGTATGCGATTCCCCTTAAAATCCGCGGCTCTCGGCCCAAATACTTTTTCCCTCCTGCTATAGCCACCCCCTTTCTCTCCACCTCCTCCTCTCTGTCTTCCCTTCTTCCTCCGTCTACCGGAGCTAGCAAGTCCCAGCCTCGTCAATTCCGCCGAGGCTGATTAAGGAGCGCTATCGCGGCATCGAGCCGGGAATCCGACAACTTCCATATTAAGATGCCACTCGGAAGCCAGGGAGGATTATTCGGCGGTGGGAATATACGAATACCATCTCTGTTCAGGCAAAAGCACGGCGTTCCCGCCCGCGGGCGCTGCGACTACTCCAATACTTCGAAACCACCGTAATTGGATCCTTGTTAAGCGAGGTGCCGACCCCGGGGAATCAGGAACGCGACCTTCCGCCGCGAGTTTTCCCGGAGTGCGGATCTGCGCAAGCGCCGGCCTCTTTCATTGCGAAATCCGCGGTTTGAATAACTCAACTCGTACTACCTACCCTTGTGAACAGGTGAGCCTCGAGCATCGGCTGGTTTTTGCTGTAGTTCGAAGAGTTACGTTATAATGGAAACATCTGGGCGTACTTCTGTCACGTTACGTTTACGGGTAGATGGGAGAATCTCACTCTAGAATAACTCTACTTTTCTCTACTATCTGAACAACGCGATAGTGATCTCTTAGAGCGAGAACTACTTTTTAAGCTATGTAGTCGATCTGATTCTAAGAACTTCTTGGACAAAGTAGTATCTCTAGGCTTTGCGATTATGATCTATTTTACGGTCAGAGCTAGTATCTATAGCGAGAAGAGAAGTCCCGCTAAAGACCGCAAAGACGGAGGCTACCGTATACCCATAGTATATCTTTGGCAAGAAGTTTTCTAGCAATGGAAACGTCGCTGGAACAAGTGTCTAAGTACAAGAAGGACTACTTTGAAGGGGATTGAAACACCGAATTGGTCGATGCGATTCCATGATCTGATGGTCGGCTCCGTGACCAGAGCCACCGTGTATAGGAGCATCTGCTAAAGAGCGCGAAGGCGGAGGCTACCGTATACCCACGGTGCCAGGTCCGCGGGACTCGGCGAAGGTCCAGGGCACACAGGGCCGAAGATATATCACGTTGTCGGCCGACATACCATTCTTTTGCGGCACCGCGTCGGCCGACACAGCGCGCGCACCGCGTTCACAAATTAAGGAGCGCCAAAGTCCACGGGACGGCGTAGGTATGGCGCTATCGCGCTTCATAAAACTTCGTTAGCATCGCGGCAAGTAGACGGGTCCGACGGGGCTCGGTCTCTGGCCGGGCCGCGCGTTAGAACGCGCTGATGGCCTCGCGGGGCTACCGTAAAAATTCATTTTGTACCCGCTCGTGTAATTTTCCCCGGATTCTTGCATCTTCCGCTACTGGACCGTATTAGGCGGACCATGTTCTCTTCTCCCCCTAGCTACCCCCCCGCCTTCGTTGGATCATTCCGCTAGATTCGCTTGTCGCCTAGGAGATCCTAATCTTGATTAGTGAGCCGCGCTCCTTTATCCGAGGTAAACGGGATTCATTGCGCCCTCTTTCGCGAAACCATGTCTTCCGCGCCGGTTTCTGCTCTGGCTTTTTGTTTCGATGATGATGCTGCACTGCGATACGTGTTGTCGCGTGATTTCACGAGCTTGCAGCACCGTGTACCTCTTCTTGCTTCTGTCGATGCTTCGAATGGGGTGTCCAGGTCTTGTTGATGTCGTAGATGTACCTAGGTTTGGCCTAGGTAACTAGGTTTAACCTTTGTAGTGCCAACCGAAAAAGTAAAATTGTACGGAACCTACTGAGCCAAATTGATGATACTGAAGAGGAATTCATAAATGAGAATTAGGATTGATTCTAATACTAGGATAAGATGCTAATATTCTAATATGATAATATATACAGGATTATAAAGCGTTACAGACTAATATCTATAAAAATATTGATTATACACAAAAATGTTTGAGACGAAAGTTGTTCAGTACCGAGGGGGGCATCATGTGGTGGAACTTTTATTTTTCCCGGCGGACACTCCAAGGTGAGGTGAAGGTCAACTTTCTTTTTTTAAATGGAATTATATGTTATTTTATCCACCATCAAATAGTGCGTTTTAAGATGAGGTCAATTACCTATGACTCAAGGTCATTCAAGGACAAACTTGCCATCGTACTTTTACACCAAAACCATAACATGTGTTCAATATCAGCATTACTCAGGACAACATCAAAGTCATTATGAATGAAATGAAAACAAACGTATTCATGTATTACTGTGCTCTTCTGCAAGATACTCTGTTTACTTTCATTACTAGAAATCATTTTGAACACATACTAAACTGAAGTACAAATAAAACGATCACACCTTTTGCACTACCCTGCAAGTTTGACCTTGAATGACCGTGAGGCATAGGAAATTGAACTCATCTTAAAGCGTACTATTTGATGGTAGATAAAAATACGTATCATTCCATTTAAAAAAAAAAGTTGACCTTCACCTCACCTTGAACTGTACACCGGGAAAAATGAAAGTTCCACCACATGATGTCCCCCTTGGTACTGAACAACTTTCATCTGGAACATTTTCCAAAATGTTGTATGAAATCAACTGTTGATGTATGAAACTGTACGAAAAAA